>CM060932.1:973568980-974834956 GCA_030765085.1 Allium cepa
TCCAACTATCTGTCTTTCAGGCACTTGGATATTTGACACGTGAACACCGTGGATGTATTAGTGTCAATTTCTAAATGTCGAAAAGGCAGGTCATTATACTTGGTATTGAAGCTTAGGTTGAGTGAACCTCTTGGCCTTAGTGGGGTAAACTCAGTAGAGATAAGATTAGTAATACCCTATAATGAGTAGCTAATGAGAGATAGGGTTAACAACACCCTATAATGAGTTTGAGTATTATATATATGTATATATATAAGAGCGTGTTTGCACAAAAAATGGACAAACACCTCCAAGTCGTATTATTTAGTTGATTATATGTGATTTTCAATGATTTTAGATGAGTATGTAAATATAAAAGAAGTAGGGGCTGAAATGTGAAAGACACGCGGATTTATAGTGGTTCGGCCAGAATGTGCCTACGTCCACTTTATATGTTATTATCTTCTTTCTTTCAGATTACAAGTACAATGCTTCGTATATAAGTATGTGAAAGTAGTTTGAAAGTTCCTTCCTTGCTTGAGCTCTCAAACTTGTCCGCCATTGTTGTACCCCTACCCCTCTATTTATAGAATGAGGCAGGGGGCAGGGGTCTTGGAGGTATATAGCTGCTGGTGGGCCCGGGCTGAGACAATCTGGACTGGCAATCACCTGGTTCGGCAGAGCTTCGTTCGGCATTGGGCTTTGGATCGGTGGTAGGTATGGACCGGTGGTAGTTAGGTGGTTCGGTGCTCGTTTGGTCCGGTGGTGGCCTTGTTGATGGGTTGGTTCGGCATGGGGCAGCATCCCTCTGGTTCGGCAGTAGAGGGGAATGTTGATTCGGTGGTGGCTTTGGAAGTTGGTTCGGTGTTGTCTGTTTGGACCGGTGGTGGAAAGGAAGCCGAATGAGGTGGAGGCCGAATGTGTCAAGGCCGAATGAGTCAAGGCCGAATGGGAAGGTGATTGGTCGTGGTGAATGAAGTGGAGATTGCGAACCCGAGTGAAACTGTGGCTTCTTGGTTTTGAGATCTTCTGGGTGAGAATTCGCCCAACATTTGCCCCCCAAAGTGGGGCACGTGCTCGCATGTGTCGCGCTTTGTTTCCTTGTGGTAGAAAGGCTTGTTTGGTAACGCCATGGGCTGGATGTTCGTATCCTGCTGATGTCCTGAGTGAGGATCCTGTGTGCCCCCTGTTCCTGGTTTTCGCTGGTGGAGATAGCTTCATTCGGTCCTTTGGTTGGTCCGGCATGGATGGGTTCATTCGGTATTCGTTTGGTTCGGTATGTTTGGTATTGGTCCGGTGTTTCTATTCGGTGGGCCGAACCAGCTGGTTCGGCGGTCCTGAGCTCGCCTATATATAGAGGCTACACCCCCCTTTGGTTTTTCCTTACCGAACCAAGTCTTCTGCCGAACCAATCTTCTGCCGAACCAATCTTCTACCGAATCAATCTTCTACCGAATCAGGTATGTACCCTATTGCCGAATGCCTCTTATTACCGAATGGTTCAGAATGCCGAATGCACACGTAAGATCTCAAATGCCGAATGAGCTTAAGGCCTTAGTGCCGAATGAACTTGGACATGTACCACCGAATGAACTTAAGACTTGTACTACCGAATGGACTTAGGACCCCAGTGCCGAATGAACCTCGTATTCTGGACTTATGTATGCTTGCTTGCTTATACTTTCGTTCTAACGTCATGTTTTTCACTTTTGTGCATGCAGATAAATGACTCGTAAGGCAGAAACACGATCAGACAGACGGAAATCCAAGGATGGGGGAGAGCCTTCTTCTGTGCCCCCAGCCCAACCAGGATCCGGGCAACATCGACCTGTTCCGAGGTCATTAGTGGATGGATATGGTCCACAGGAACTTCTGATCTCCCCCCCTGATTGCTTTCCTAGCTCCCTAAAGGAGGAGCAACTTGACGTCATATCCCGTTCCTTCGGGATAGACAGGGCTCTTATGCTGCTGCCGGGAGATGGAGTGATGCCGTATAATCCTCCCGAAGGCTACTTTGCTTATAGCAGATACCATTGCATGTGCGGTGCTATCCCTCCTATCAACGCTTGGATAGTAAGCTTCACCACGTATTTGAAGGTGGCTCCCTTCCAACTTCAGCCTAACTCTTATGCCATTCTGGTGAGCCTTTTTGTTATCTTCCAGAGGAGGTACGGGCGTCCTCCTTCTAACCGGAAAATTTGATATTTGTACAACCTGAGAGGCTATAAGAAGGGGTCTCCGTATATTAGTCTGGAAGCGGCCGTGCCCTTCAAACCAGTCCTGGACTTATATTCCAAGTTTACCATGTTCAAGAAAGAGTGGTTCTTCATCAAGGACGATGCTGTTTCTTTCCGCCTTTTCACTTCCGGTAAGATGGATTTCATTTATACTTTCCATGTTTTGACTGTAGTGTTTTTTCTGACATGCTTCTATTTCTGGCTAGCGACAGGTGGTATTGCAGTCGTGGAGGATGATTCCTTGGTGCGAATGGCTGCTGAACTAAAGGCTATTCCGGCACGGGACCGGTCGGCCTCCTTCTTGATTAGGAACGCAACCCTCTTGGAGTATAATTTGATCTTACCGCACCAGTCCGTGGTTAAGCAAAGAGACACGGCTGAGGAGAAGGCTGCTAAAGCTAAGGAGGGGGCTATGGTGAAGAGCGGTAAGAGGGAGCCTTTTGCAGAGCGTCCCGTTGTCGGGGGGAAGAAACTGAAGAAGTCTGATGGCCCTTCTCCAAGTACTTTTCCGACTGTCCCGGAGGAGGAAGGTGTAGAAGAGGAGGAAGGAGGCGAGGTTGGAGAAGGGTCGGAGGGTGGAGGAGATGGCGACGGTCAAGGTGGTAGTGGCGTCGGTGCCATAACCTCTGAGCAAGACCTTGAACTGGATGAGGCTCTCCGTCGGGCCTTCGGGGAGTCGGAGGGAGAGTCGGAAACGGAGAAGGCAAAGGAAACCGGCAAAGCTGTGGCTGGCACTGACCCATCCTCTAAGGGTTCCTCAGCTAGGGCGATTCCGGCGATGCAAGGTGAACTTTTGTCCTCTGCCGATTCCATTTTCGATAGGGACTTAGAAATTTTTTACGGTTCACTTCCGTCCTGGAATGAGATCCAGGACTTATTGCAGTATCCCACTCCTCCGCCGGGTTTGTATAATAGATGTGTCTTCTCACTTTTCTTTCCTTTTAACTTAACACATTTTTCGAACTATGGATTATTGTATGTTCGTAACACTTGTTCTTTATTCCAGGGGCAGGCCAGGTGGTTAAAACGTCGGACGTTCGACACCGCCTTGAGCAGTTTAAGTCGAGGAGAGCTTCTGCGAAACCCTCTACTGGTCGCACTGGGGATGTAGTCAGTTATCGCCCTCTTCTTGGGGTCATTGAAGAGGGCATTCGGAAAAAGAAGCGGAGCCATTCCTTATTTGAGTCTTCCCCTGGTTCGCAGCTTCCTACTCAGCCTCCTCGTGATACTACGGAGGAGAGCACGGAATCCGGCCCCCCTCATCCTCCTTTCAAGAGCCCAACTGTTATTCGTATAAGGCGTCCTGATGTGCCTCGCCCCGTGCCTCGTGACCCATTGCCGGTCATCCTGATTTAGATCCGAGCTTTCAGGATATCTCATTTGATGAGGCCACGGGCGAGCACCTCCTTCCCCGCAACCCCATGGTAAGAGTGCTGGACGAGGCCAAGTCTTTAGATCTTGATTTACTTACTACACGGGTAGTCACCATGGGGGACGAAGCCAAGGCTAACATCGATCGGGTGGCCGCAGAGACCAAGAAGTTAATGGAGCATCATGCTAAATTGGCCAAGGCCGGGGAAGAGATCGAGAGTGCTAATATTCGGTTGAGGTTAAAAGTTGCCGATCAGGCCAAGCAGCTCGCCGATCAAGCCATCCAGATTTCCCAGCATGAGGAAGCCTCCAAGCGGCTGAAAGAGACGATGGAGAAGGCCAGTAGGGCGGAATTACGGAAGATGGAGGTCGCCTGCAGGGAACGGATTAACATGGCCATTACAACGGTGGACGAGGTTCGAAATGCGGATCTTGAGCGGGTAGAGGAGTTGTCTGGGAGGCTCGAGGCTGCGGAGATGGCTCAGGCCGAGTTGAAGGAGGAGATGGAGGAGATGAGGAGGTCCCTCAAGTTAAAGGAGGAGGAAATGAGGAGGTCTCTCCAGGCTGACTGCTTGAGATACCAATCAGAGAGGGACATTGCCGTCGCCAAGTTGCAAGCTTCCGAGGCCCGGGTGAGGGAGTTTGAGGAGAATGAGGGGATGATGGATGAGATGTTGCAGGACATGTACTTCCACACTTGGAAGGAGGGCGGCTTGTCTTGGATAGACGATTACCCTCGGGTGATGGCCAAGGTGTATCTCCAGGCTTTAGAGGAGGCCAGGGTGAACGCGGGTAAGGTAGGCAGAGAGGCTTTCAATTTGGATGCAGTTACTGCCCAGTTCTCGAAGGAGGAGCAAGCGGCGGTGAAGGAGGGGATGCGGCTGCTTGCTGCAGAGGAAGCGGGCGTGCAGTTGGATGATGAGGATCAAGCGGCGGATGCTGGTGAGTTATTCTTTTTCCTTTCTTTCCTTTCCGTGTTTTCATAACTTGATCGTTCGTTTAATGAATTCCTCTTCTGAACTGGACAGGTGGGACTCCTGATCCACATGCTGGGGGCTCTGATCCCGCGGCTAAGTAGACTGGGGAAGTTGGTGATGGAGTGTGGACGCGGCTGCCACCTTTTTATTTCTTTTTATCACTGTTTACGTTAGTCATTGACATGTAACTATAATAATATTATTTGCAAAGAATAATTTCGTGTGATTTTATAATATAAGCTGATGTTGTTATGTTTAAATGTTGTCGTCATCTTGATGTGCTGCGTGAGAAATATAACTATGTATATGCCTGTGATTCTAGTTGTGTTTGATGCTAAGTTTTTTGCTAGAAATATAATTTCATGTGTTGCAATGTTATTGTACGAACAAGCTATAGTTAAGTATTTATGTACAAGAAAAGAGAGTACCGCCCTTTATGTTTCATTCGCAGGCGGTAGCTTAGAGTGTCTTATGTAACTGTTCACGGATATAGCTGAGTACCCTGCCACCCAGTATGCAGACTTAGTTTCTCATGAGCGAATGCTTCCTATTTGGTTTCCTGTACTTTAGAGTTTGTTATACAGGATAGGAGAAAAGTATTTAAATGAAATGGAAATATAGTAAAAGTAAAACTTCCAGTCACGGAAGGTCGTCGATGTGCTTAAGTTCGTGGCAAACGGGTTTTGTAGTCACTTTCCCTAGCCGTGGGTCTTGGAGACATTTGTCACCCATCTTACGCCTCCGCGGGGAGTTTTCTTTTTTACCACAGCCGCACTTAAGACACATCGGAGCCGAGATTGCGCACGGTAACTACCCGAACCATTATGGTCCGTAATCGTGGGTATTATTCGATTTACCGTGGCCGGCTAGCGTGGGTGCCGTTGGCCGTGAACTACCCCTGGCTGGCCACACCTTATGTTGGGGCTTAAAGTAGGTTCACAGTTGCCGGCGAGCCGAACGCCGTAATGAGCTGCCATCGGCTATAGTCGGCCTTTATGATGACTTATAATCGGCTCATTACAGTTGGCTTTGAGGGCAGGCGCGCAATGAGTTAACCCGCGGCAGAGGGATGCTGGAGCAAAAGTGTCTCATTGGCGAGTGCATAGAATCGTAGCGTACCTGTTAGGCCTAGTCCAGATGAGGCCGCGGTGCGTCTTGAGTGGAGATGCCATAGGATTTTGTTCAACAGAAAGGGATAAAACTTAACAAGTAGCCAAGACATAAAGGAACAAGCTAAAAAGAGACAAGATTTTTTAAAGTGGTTCGGCACGAAAGTGCCTACGTCCACTGATTCTCTTTGTTAATTCACTTCATATGGGCAGTACAAGTTAAGAAAAGTATCGACGGAGGTGTCGGATGTTCCATGCCCTCTGGAACACCTCTCCGTCCACTGTTGACAAAATATAAGCTCCGTTGTGGAGATCTTTATGAATTACATACGGTCCGTCCCAGATGGGGTCTAGTGCCCCGGGGCGCGGAAAGATTCGCCTGAGGACAAGATCTCCTTCTTGTAAGTTGCGATGCTTGACTTTGGAATTGTATAGCGTTGCCACCTTTTGTTTGTGAGCTGCTGCTTTAAGTGCTGCATCGTTTCTCCTTCCCTCAATCAGATCCAAAGACATGAGGAGGAGTTCTTCGTTTTCTTCTGGGTTGTAGTGGATCCTACGGTGGGAAGACACAATAGTCTCAACTGGGAGCATTGCCTCCGATCCATATGCCAAGGAGAAAGGAGTATGTCCCGTTGATGTTCTGAAAGACGTGCGGTATGCCCGTAGTGCCGTAGGAAGTTCGTCCACCCAAGCGCCTTTTGACTTTTCAAGTTTCTTCTTGATTAGGGTTTTGAGAATTTTGTTGACAGCTTCAACTTGTCCGTTTGCCTGAGGATAAGCTACTGATGAGAAGCTTTTATGAATTCCATGCTCTTGGCACCAGTCGGCAAATTCTTCACTGTCAAACTGGAGTCCGTTGTCTGATATGATCTTGAGTGGGACTCCGTACCCATTTGGTGAAATAATCGACTGCCACTACAGCATATTTGGCTCCGCCTCGGCCCGTTGGCAGTTCGCTAATTAAGTCAATTCCCCATACAGCAAAGGGCCAAGGGCTGGTCATTTGAGTAATTTCATTTGTGGGCAGTCGAGGAATCTTGGCAAATTTCTGACATCTGTCGCATTTCTTGACGAAGTCTAGAGCGTCTTTGTTTAGTGTGGGCCAGTAATATCCATATCGGAGTATCTTCCTTGCCAAAGTCTGCCCCCCAGTGTGATCTCCGCATCCTCCCTGATGGATGTTTGATAAGATCTCCTTGGCCTCCCTTCCAGCGACGCATCTCAATAAGGGGCCAGAGAAGCCACGCCGATAGAGGATGCCTTCTTGTATCGTGTAGTGGGGAACTTTCCTCAAGATCCTCTTGGCTTCGTCACGCCTGTCGGGCAGTGTGCCATCTTGCAAATATTTCCGGATGGGAGTCATCCAGGTTCCTTCTTCGATTGCAGTTACCAGATTTACTGGTTTGAAACTTGGGGCTAGCTGCCTTGAGATGGCTAGTGTTCCGAAAATGGTGCTATTCTTCATACTAGCTTGCTTTGCAAGTTCATCTGCCTCTTGGTTCTCTTCTCGAGGAATATGTTTGATTAGATAGTGGTCCAATTGATCGAGCAGCAGTTTGGTTTTCTTTAGGTATGATGTGAGTCGTTCTCCTCGAGTCTGGAATTCTCCTAGTACCTGGTTTACGATAAGCTGAGAATCACTATGAAGACATAAGGAATTGATTCCAATTTCCAGGGCAAGCTCCAATCCCGCTATTACCGCTTCATATTCAGCATCGTTGTTAGTGGCCGTGAACTCCAACCTTAATGCATAGTACAACTTTCTTCCCCTGGGGGTGATGATCACAATTCCTGCCCCCGAGCCTTGTTCGTTCGATGCTCCATCTACAAAGAGGTTCCACTTGATGTTTTTTGCTACTTCGGATTGTTCCTTGCCTTCGTTGGTAGTGAATTCGGCAATGAAATCGGCCATGGCTTGTCCTTTGATAGCGGTGCGAGGATGGTAGGTGATTCATACTGACTTAGTTCGATGCACCATTTGAGGAGTCGCCCAGAAGTGTCAGGACGATGGAGCACTTGTCTTAGCGGTTGATCGGTTAGAACCTTGATGGAGTGAGACTGGAAGTAGTGTCGCAGTTTTCGTGACGCGATCAATAAACAATATGCTAATTTCTCTAGTTTAGGATATCTGGCCTCTGCCCCTGTAAATCTCTTACTTACAAAGTAAACCGGGCGTTGTGTGCGGTCTTCTTCTCTTACCAAGGCGGCGCTTAGAGCATGAGATGATACAGCGAGGTATAGGTATAACACTTCACCTTCATTTGGAGTTGAGAGTACTGGTGGTCTCTGAAGGTGTTCGATTAGGTTGAGGAAGGCTTTTAAGCATTCATCGGTCCACTCGAATCTCCCTTTGTCTTTCTTGAGAGCTTCGAAGAAAGGGACACACTTGTCAGTTGCCTTGGAAATGAATCTGCTTAGGGCGGCCACCTTTCCGTTTAGGCTCTGCATTTCTTTTCGAGTGGAGGGTATCCTTATTTCTTTTAGAGCCCGGATTTGTTCAAGGTTTGCTTCGATTCCTTTGGAGTGGACGATAAATCCTAAGAATTTTCCCGAAGATACTCCGAAGGAGCACTTTAGAGGATTCAGCTTCTTTCCATATCGGCGAAGTACTTGAAACATCTCGCCCAGGTGGCTTACATGGTCGTCGGCTTTCCTGGACTTTACCAACATGTCATCCACATACACTTCCATAGTTCGTCCTATTAGTTCCGCGAACATCTTGTTGACGAGGCGCTGATAGGTAGCTCCAGCATTTTTGAGTCCAAAAGGCATGACTTTGTAACAATATAGTCCGCGGTCGGTGATGAAGCTAGTGTGGTCTTGATCAGGAGCGTGCATGGGAATCTGGTTATATCCGGAGTATGCATCCATAAAAGATAGGAGTTCGTGTCCGGCTGTGCTGTCCACAAGTTGGTCAATTCGGGGAAGTGGGAAGCAATCTTTTGGGCAAGCGTCATTCAGATTGGAGAAGTCAATACATGTTCGCCACTTTCCATTGGCCTTTTTTACTAGCACTGGGTTAGCGATCCATTCTGGGTAGATGGCTTCCCGTATGAAGCCATTAGCGAGTAGATTCTTTACTTCCTCATCAAGGGCTGCCGATCGCTCTGCCCCCATGCTCCTCTTTTTCTGCTTTACTGGTACCTTGGTGGGATCGATGTTCAGCATGTGGCATGCTATGTCGGGGGAGATTCCTGTCATATCGGCATGGGTCCACGCAAATACATCTAAGTTGTGGCGGAGAAAGTCAATGAGTTGATCTTTCAACTCCGTTTTTAGCTGAGATCCGACTTTTAATAGTTTACTTGAATCGTGCTTGTCTACAGATACGAATTCCATAGCCTCTGCAGGCTCGGCGGTAGCCTCCTCCTCTTTATCCCTGGGGTCTAGTTCATTGAAGGGATCGCTTGTGTATCGAAGAGGAGGGGCTTTCTTTAGTTGCTATGCCTCCAAGCTTTTCATGCAGAGAGTAGTCTCCGCATCTTTTCCTTTATTCTTTCTGCGGTTATTGCGAAGTTCAGTTACGTAGCAGTCTCGGGCAGCATCTTGATCTCCTTCTACTTCTCCTACTCCGTTGTCTGTTGGAAATTTCATTTTCAGGCACCAGGGGGCTAATACAATCTGGAAGTCAGACAAGGCTGGTCTTCCCAAGAAGGCGTTGTAAGCCGAGTGGTTTTCTATTAGTACGAACGTTTGTTTTCGCACAACGGAGCGGGGATGACTTCCTATTTCGACGAAGAGGTCAAGTTGCCCGAGGGGCATTTTTGCATCTCCAGTGAAACCGTGCAGTGGTTTGTCACAGGGGGATACACCCTTCATTGATAACTTCATTTTGTCGAAAGCATGTTTGAATAGGATATTTACGGAGCTTCCTGTGTCTATTAGAATCCGAAAAACTTTAGCTGGACCGAACCAGGCAGAGATGACCATAGGATCCATATGTGGGTACTGTCTTCCTTCCAAATCACGCCTACTGAATATGATGTCGTTGCTCTCTTTTCGTTTCGGGTGGCGTTCTTCCGTGATGGAGTTAACATAGCATTCTGCATTTCTAAGCGACTTGCCATACCTTTCCATCTCTGCCCAACTTCTGTCGGCGATGTGTGGTCCTCCCGAGATGGTAAGGACCACTATCTTCTCTTGACTAGAGCCACTGGTGTTGTGATTGTTGCGACTCCCTCCGCCTACTTCTGGGAGGGGTTGCTTTGAGTTCTCATTGACAGGAGTTGGTGTCCTGTTCTGACCTTTCACATAGCGTTCCAGCCTTCTTCTTCTAATGTGTTCTTCGATCAAATCCCGAAGATGGTGGCATTCATTGGTGTCTTGCCCGTGGGATTCGTGGAAGCGACAGAACTTTCCAGACTTGAGTGCGTTATCTGATTCTTTCTTGTGCGGGGGGCGCTTGTATCCGAGTTCGCCCTGAGTGGCTAGGAAGATGTTTTCGATTGTTTCATTCAAAGGAGTGTAGGAGTCAAATCTCGGTCCTGGTCGATATTGGCGCTTTTCGACCTTCCTGCCCCCAGCATTGTCTCTAGATTCATTTCTTCGAGCGTCCTTAGCCGCAGTGGGAACCTTGTCCTGAACTATCTTGCCTTGTTGCCCTGACTGCCTCTCTGTAGCAGCGTCTTCAAGTCTCATATACTTTCCAGCTTCATGGAAGAAATCAGGCAAGGTAGCTGGTTTTTCCTTAGTTAATCTTCTGGCAAACTTGGTGTCTGGATGTACACCACTACAGAGGGCCATTAGAGTGAGTTTTTCATCGGCATCTTGAACTGCTGCCGCTGCGGCGTTGAACCGTGTTAGATATTGTTGCAGCGTCTCTCCGGATTTCTGTTTGACATTGGATAGAGAATAAGCATCCTTGGGTTGTTCCACATGGATGCGGAACTGGCTAATAAACCTTTCTTTCAACATCTCCCATGAGCTGATGGATCCTTGGGGTAGATGGCAGAACCAGGAGGTAGCTAGATCTGCTAGGAATAGCGGAAAGCATTTACATAATACTCCTTCTGTTGCTCCACTCATGAGCATATGCTGGGTGTATCTCTGTAAGTGTACGATGGGGTCGGAAGTTCCTTTGTAAGGTTCCATGGTTGGCATTTTCCATTCCCGGGGAGTGATGGCAGTTTCGATGTTTCGGGTAAAGGGGCTGGTGACCCTAGCGCCTATTCCCCGGTCCCTTTGCTCCCGTTGGACACATTCTCTGAATAATCGTGCCATTCGTTCGTCAGAATTTGGAGCGGACAAAAACGAGCTTGGTTCTTCCCTGCGGGATCTATCTCGTCCAGATGACCTGTAGGGATGGTATAGTCTATCACTTCTAGCATTATCCAGTGGTTGTCTCTGGCTGCTCGGATGCACGTTAGGACCAGCTACAGTTGCTCCCTGCCTTGATCTTCCCCTGTGGGGTTCTGTTTCGAGCATATCCATGGGGTCAACTTCGGGCTGGGTCCTAGCTCGGCTCCGTTCAGCGGGGTTTCTATGATTAGGTGGCATGACTGGCTCAGCTACATCCGATCCTCGCCTGGTGCCTCCCCCACTGGGTTCGGTTCCAAGCGCTTCCTCGAGTCGGAATTCGGGCTGAGTCCGGGCGCGGCCCCTATCATTGTTGTTCCTGTTGATAGCTTCTTCGAAGAGGGAAGACCTTTGTTGCCTCCGAGATCCTCCAGATTGGGATTCACCCCATGATTCAGTGTTGCGGTTGGACTCTTCAGCATCCCTTAAGCGTGACACGAGTTGGTCCACCAAAGTTTCTTGTTGGGATGTGAAGCGGTTAGTTACTTCAGCCACAACCCTGTCCAGATCTGCCCTAGTGATTGGTTGTTCCGTTGCGGGACCAGTTGGATTTTCCTGATTTTCATCTGGTACTGCTGTTGAAGTGGGCCGATCTGCGATTGCTGGATCTGGAAGGCTGCTAGTTGCGATGTTCTTTCCTTTGTTAACATCCTTTCTCTGTTTGGAAGGCATGATTTCTAAGTAATGAGCGATGTTGTTAAGAAGAAGGTTGAGTGGGAGAAGCTGAAGCTTGAGTTCAATTCTCAGTGAAAGCACCAAAAATGTTTGCACAAAAAATGGACAAACACCTCCAAGTCGTATTATTTAGTTGATTATATGTGATTTTCAATGATTTTAGATGAGTATGTAAATATAAAAGAAGTAGGGGCTGAAATGTAAAAGACACGCGGATTTATAGTGGTTCGGCCAGAATGTGCCTACGTCCACTTTATATGTTATTATCTTCTTTCTTTCAGATTACAAGTACAATGCTTCGTATATAAGTATGTGAAAGTAGTTTGAAAGTTCCTTCCTTGCTTGAGCTCTCAAACTTGTCCGCCATTGTTGTACCCCTACCCCTCTATTTATAGAATGAGGCAGGGGGCAGGGGTCTTGGAGGTATATAGCTGCTGGTGGGCCCGGGCTGAGACAATCTGGACTGGCAATCACCTGGTTCGGCAGAGCTTCGTTCGGCATTGGGCTTTGGATCGGTGGTAGGTATGGACCGGTGGTAGTTAGGTGGTTCGGTGCTCGTTTGGTCCGGTGGTGGCCTTGTTGATGGGTTGGTTCGGCATGGGGCAGCATCCCTCTGGTTTGGCAGTAGAGGGGAATGTTGATTCGGTGGTGGCTTTGGAAGTTGGTTCGGTGTTGTCTGCTTGGACCGGTGGTGGAAAGGAAGCCGAATGAGGTGGAGGCCGAATGTGTCAAGGCCGAATGAGTCAAGGCCGAATGGGAAGGTGATTGGTCGTGCTGAATGAAGTGGAGATTGCGAACCCGAGTGAAACTGTGGCTTCTTGGTTTTGAGATCTTCTGGGTGAGAATTCGCCCAACAGAGCGTGCATTTGTTTTTTTGTAGAAACATTTTATATTGTGTTTTTTAAACTATGTAAGTCTGGATTTTGGGTTTCGGTCCAGGCGTCTGGCCAACGTTAAAAATAGGGATTCCAAAACACTTCAACAAGGCCAAGCCGACACAGTATTTTTTTAAAATGGGTAATGAAATAATTGTGCTTGGAAGTTTATTTTATATATAAAGAATAGTTTTTGAAAATTAGTATAGTTATTTTTGATGTGTTTGGTTTTTAGGAAATGATAATATTCCATTATTATCATCTAGGATTTTTGATTACTCATGCTCATCCAGCTTTGGGGATTGACTATTGTTTGCTGGTTAGATGGAAATCTTCCATTTTAAAGTATGAGTTGGGGAGATAGAAATTATAGGAACATTGAAACGAACACCTTATGGATTAAGTTTCACGGTTTGACTATAAAGCGTTTGTTGATAATGTTGTTTATAAAAAGAGCAGGATATTTTGTAATCAATATTTGGCAACTGATTTTATAAAAATGATTTTATAAACTTGGTTTATAAAAATGTGGGTTGTAAATAAAATAATTTTTGAGGACTTGAATCCTGAAATTTTTGGAAAATGGTTTTTAGGGTTTGAGGGAAAATAATTATAGAATTATTTAAAGATATTTATGAATAGAAATATTTTAAAAGGGCCTTTAGAAGAAGTATGTATATTATTATTTCAAATGATTATGGAAAAGGAAATAATAGTTTTATTTGAGAGAGTTTTAGAGTATAAATATTTTTAAAATTAGTAAGAATAGTTTACTTTAAAAAATAGGTATAAATACTTGTGAAAAGGAAATTTTAAAGAAAGGGGTTTTTTTCCTTGGATTGGTTCGGGGAATGTGTTTTGTTTTGTTTTGTGATGGTTTGAATAATCTTCTAAGTGACTTTCGGATGTTTTCTTAGCGAATAGTATAGTGCACTTAGTAAATTATTTCCTTTGTCATTGTACGATTGAAACAGATTCAAATCCGAAGGAACCCAAAGTAATATATTATGTTAAAAGCTCTTTATTTGGAGATATATACTATATTGTTTCAAATGGGTTTGAAAAGAAGAAAAGTGTTTTAAAGCTAACTGATTCAAGTGGCTCGAAAATGACAAAAATGGGAAGAAGTTGTGTTTTGATGGCAAACACTTCTCTAAAATATTACCCTTCTTGGTAAAGGAATGTATGACACTACTGGTAATATCTAGTTCATTGGTTGTATTTTCTGTGGATTAGATATACAATATCATTTCAAATGGATTTTGAAATAAAAAATCAGGCATATAATCCTTGAGTTAAGTTCAAAATAGAATGTTAGAATCAGATAGTTATATATCCCCTTAGGATATAGTAGGGTATTATACATATTTGTGAACTTAAATTGTGTTTTTTGAAAATGTTTCATAATAATTTTAGGGAGTAAAGTAAGTTTTTGAAATGTTTTACAAATAAAGAGATGATTGTATTAAGCGATTACTTTAAAGTTCAATCTAAAATTTCGTTATATTTTATGTCCTTGGAATTTCATCCTCGAAATCCTTTTTAAGAGAGGAAGAGTGTAATGACCCGGAATTTTATCGTTTGATTTTTGTGAATATTTAATTAATTTCAAATATTTAGTTTGTGTTTTTAAATAAAAAGAAAATCAATTTGATAGTATATTGAATTTATAGAATTTTTCTACTATTTAATTTGGAAAATATTTAATTTTTTGTTTGACGTATTTTAAGTCGAACGTTGGTATTTTTGAAATATAACAGATTTCGATAATCTGTATATATTATTATTGTTCTATGATCGCATCACATTTCTGTATGAGATCGTATTTTATTTTATACCGTTCGTGGCTCGTACGCGGATGCGATATTGTGTGGTGGGGTACTGCAATGTTTTCTATTTAAATTCAAAACATAATCAATAAACAACACGTCTTCAACTCAGCAGCAATTTCTCTCCCTTTCCTCCGCTGACCCTTGTCCCCTTGTCTCCCTTTGTTTCCCTTAACCTGCCTTGGATTCGATTTAGGTTGTGCCTTTATATATTTTTCATCATTTTCCTGCTCTAGATTTTTAGCCATTGTTTCCATTTTCTTTATCTTCCTGTAATACCTGTAAACCAAGATTTTTAAACTCCTCAAGATTGCTAAATCAAGAACTCCCATTGTACTCACTTCAAGCGAAAACGTCCCAACACGATAAGTGTTTGTTTGCCTCTGTAGTATTTCATAAAAATAGTCATAGTTGACTTCGTCTAGTAGGAAGGTAGAAATTGCTCAATTTCAGTGAATGTAGAGAAGATGTCATTTTTCAATGATCGCGAAATGAGGATTCAAGGGCATAAATGTATCCGGGTCGTCGATTCATGATTTTTGGTGGCACTCGCATGATTTTTAGTGGAAGGGATTATCATGGAGGTGGGGATAATCGGTTTTTGGTTAAAAATTAATTTTCGGCTATGGGATGACCGTGAGAGGTAGCGGAGGTAACATGGAGGAGCTTGGGGTCGAGGCGAAGGTGCTTACCGTGACCGTTTGTTCTCTGATGCCCTGTAATGTCGGGTGTAGCTCAATCTAGGGTTTCAACCATTATTTTCCTTGCACGCATAAATTTGGGTGCGGGCAACGATGTGGACCATCAGAGTTGATTGTAGGGTGACTTGGAGGTGCTGGAATGGACGGCGAGTTGATTAGTGGCGGTGGCATGGATGATTCATGGCCAGAGCTATGGCGAGGAGGTGGATTTACATAACCTGTACAAGAATTCGAAATGGGCTTTAGTGTCATAATTCGATCTATGGGTGGCATCGGTTTATGGGTTGGCGGCGCTAGGATGTTATGTTTATGCATGGTGTGCACAAAGTGATGGCTCCCAGGACGTTTCATTTAGGGCCGAACGAAGAAAGGAGAAGGTGAAGGCTTGCTGTAGAAGGCAGGTCGGGTGAAGGAGTATGGGCTCGGGCCCAAGCATTTTGGGTGATTACAAATTCTGTTTTAATTTTTTTTTTTTTTGTGTAAATATATATTTAGCTATTTAACTTTGAAATGCCATATTGTGTTCATACGAAATCTGATTAACTCGCCGATTTTTGCTTTGGGTTCGTATTGACGAATGCAACGCTTTGACATAACTTGTTGCTAATTTTGGTATAGTATAATTTAATGATAATTCAGTATTTGGTAATTATAATTACGTTAATTTGGATAATTACATAGTTTAACAATTATATTCCATAGGGGTTATCTATTCGGCCATATAAACACCATTTTGTTAAAGTAAACTAAGTAGTGTAATTTAGATTACTGTTTAGTGGAAAAACTACCATTCCCCTGACTAAATTAATTGGACACCTGGATATATTATATTTGATATCTCTTGGCTAGAAATAAATCTTTATTCTTCTATTGTAATTTGGATATCTAATTATATGTTGTTAATTGATACGCCAATTAATCATTTGAGTAATTGATGTGTTACCAAGTATAGTTAATTGTTGAATTTGTTTACATATATGTTGATTATGTAAATTCCAATAATTAAACTTGGACAATTAAATTGAATGAAATGGTAACTTATTTAAGTACCATTATGGTCGCTAAGCCTCTTTCTGATTTTGGAAAGTTATGGTTTTAAATCAACTTCAATTTCATAATTTGAAGTCAAGTAATTATTTAATTATTATTTTAACAAAGTGTTTTATAAAATTATTTGTATAGTAAAATTGATTATTATGTTATTTAAATTGTTTTACTGTAAATTATTATATTTATAATGTTTTAAAATTAATTATTTTGTTATTGTTGTTTAAAGATAATTAATTATTAATTAAGGTTGTTTAAATATTATTAATTATTTAATTATTGATTATTTAAACCGGGCTAATAATTCTATTAGTAATATTGTTTAAAAGTTAATTAGTTATATTTTTAAAGTTGTTTAAAGTTATTACATTATATTATATTATTTAAATGTTATAAAGGTTAATTAGTATATTATTTAAAAAGTTTTAAACGTTCTATTATTATATTACTAAAAATGTTTTAAAGTTTTATTATTATATTATTAAAAATGTTTAAAGTTTATTTTTTTTTATGATGTTCAATTTTTTATTCAATATAATTAAAAAATAAATTGTTTATAAAAGGATTCCTTTTTATGAAAAGGGTTTATTAAAGGAGTTTATGAATTTGAAAGAGATTTGAAATTCGGAAAGAAGTTTGGTTTTTAAAATGATTTCAGAAAGGAGGTCTATAAATGGTTTTAGAGGTTCGAAAGGAAAGTTTATAAATGGGATTTTGAGATTTATAGAAGAGTATTTTATAAATAAACCTGGAGATATGTCTAAGAAGTGTTATAAATAGATTGGAGATTCATAAAGGAGATATTTATAAAAAGGAGTAGGGTTTTGGGCTATTTATATCTCTGTTTTAATGACATTTGGGTTTGATCATTTTAATATGGTTTTGAAATAGAAAATCTTTCTAAGTGCTTAGTGAATATACTTATACTATTTTATAAGTATGTGAAAGAGATTTTCCAAGTTTTAAAAGGAATGGTTTGTGTATCTACTTATCGCGATGAGATAAGCATACAAATATTTTGATGAATATCTTGGAAAGAAACATAACTAAGATTAATTTAAGAGGCTTAGTGGTTTCCAGAGGAAATGTAATCTCTATTTTTAATGTTTGTTTAGTTGATAATTAAATAACCCACTGTCAAATCTTGGCCTAAATGTGCAACTCTTCTTAATTTTGGTGGTACGAGATATTCTTTCTTATTTAACACTAAAGGGTTTAACTCTAGAAATATTTAGGAGAAATACGTGGATTATAATGTATAGTTATCGTCGGTTGTGTTATACTGTATGTATAAAATCGTTTTTTCTCCTAGGATGAATGATAGGGAAATCTATTCACTTAAATAGTTATTAGGTAATCTCCACTCTTATATATTGTTTGATTATTTCCAAAAAACTGATATTGATATTTCGAAAGTCGATCGATTGATTTTGGAACACCCGAGAAGCGGGGAAGTGTACTTATATGAGAGCTCGAAATAGCAACCACCCCAAAACTATATGCTGGTTCTATGCTTGGAGTGGTTCGAGCTTTGTTCAGGAGGTTGGAATCGATGTGTGATTCTGAGACCCGTTGGGGTATGGAAATCCATGTGTGATTCCGAGATCTATTTTGAGATGTGGGAATCTATGTGTGATTCCGAGACCCATTGGGATATGGGAATCCATGTGTGATTCCGAGATCTATTTGAGATGTGGTAATCCACGTGTGATTCCAAGACCCGTTATGGTATGGGAATCCATGTGTGATTCTGAGCTCTATTCAAGTAGAGACTCGTGTGTTGGAATGCCGGATGCATCCTCACCAGTGGTAATGACTAAAACCAGAGACAGGATGCATAACTAGAGTTTTAGCTAACTTATAAGGGTGCAGTCGTCTCCTTCCAAGAGTTACCTGCAGTTGTTATGCATGCATGGAGCGATGAATTCAATCTGCATTGCCAAATATGTATTTCCTATTGTACATCATTAGGGATGTATTATTGCTTTGGAAGGATAACTCTGATCCTTGTAGAGAAGGATCATTTTAGAGGTACCGAGGGACCCTCCATGGAGTCCTACACAATTAGCGAACACACCTTAATGGCTTTTTATTATATACATAGTATTGTTGTGATGTGTACTCATGAGCATCACAACTACTTGATTATTGGTATTTTCACCTTTAGACATTATTGTAATATCACTGGATTTTCTGATATCAATGGTTTGGTATACGTTGGGTAAAAACCCATCCGTGTTTATGTGTAGCGTGGTCTTATGAAATACCTTTTATTTTGAAACATTTTCAAATATAGTCATCAATATGACATGATTCAAGTTTCCTCACGCTGGTTTACCAGATTGATCCGGGCGTTATTTTCTTATAATGCTCGGGTCAGCTCAAGCATATTTTCTAGATTTTGCTGGATGCTTTAGATATTTCAGGAGATGAGCTGGATTCTCCAAGTTGTATTAACGTATCTTATATTATTCCGTTGTTTTGTTGTTCTTAATTTCCGT
This sequence comes from Allium cepa, assembly GCA_030765085.1. Lineage (NCBI taxonomy): Eukaryota > Viridiplantae > Streptophyta > Magnoliopsida > Asparagales > Amaryllidaceae > Allium > Allium cepa. The sequence goes on from CM060932.1 coordinate 973,587,577, forward strand.
CTGCATTTATCAGCAATTATAAGGACATGTTGTTATAACCATCCTTACCGATGATAGTTCAGCGTAGTCTGATGTTGTGTATATATATAATAGTGCTTTTCTTTTGTATAGATCATGTGTATATTATATATTTCTCGTCACAATATGAGATTCTATTCTGTCTTCTATTTCTTTTACTCCAGCAGTTTGTCTTTCTAGCACTTCGATATTCGCCATATGAATATTGTGGATATATTAATGTCAATTTTTAAGGGTCGAAAAGGTAGGCCATCGTACGTTTGATTATGAATGAAAAGATTAGGGTATCTTCATTAATCACTATTGGATTAGCCTCGTTATCTGATAGAAGCTTTTAAAGGTTCTGGAGATTTTTCCTTGTTTCTCTTGCTCTTGCAAAAGATGAATTTGGACAACCTTAATTTTAGAAAGCATGTTAAAAACATGCTTCAGGTCTTCTTCAATTTTAATGACTTTGGCTAGGGTAGTATTTTGAAATGGTCCTAGACTAATGATAATAATGTTTAGGGTAGATTCCTCTTTTGGCCTTTTAGATCTTAAAGGATTTACGGTTTTATTTTGAGTTCTAAGGAAGAAGAAGTGGAACATCATCCTACTTGAAGGCCCAAAACTAACGGCTGCGGATGTTGCAATCATCCATAGTTATTAATTCTCGATGACCAAATATGGAAATTTTAGGTACATTGATACAAAGAAACACAAGAATATGGAGAAAAAAATTAGAACAGCAAACAAAGTCCACATTCCATTTCAAAATATTCTACATAATCACAGCGTGCAAAACACATTAAAAAATGCTTATTGAAAAATACGCCAAGAGCGACATATCATGATGTCCCCTTGGATGATCAGGGTATAAAATAAGGAAATAAAACAAGTTAGCGTTTACTATGAACCTATTAGTTTTCATGGACTTACTAATAACCTGTTAAATGTTTATGGACTTCCTATGCGATTTCATGGCTTTCATGGGATCACTAATAACCTATTGGTAACTCCAATATCTTTTCTCTTATTCAAGTTTTCATGGGCTGACTTAGAACCTATTGACTAACAGTCAATATCTTAATCCGGATATAGTTTTCATGGGCTAACTATAAACCTATTGCCCTTGATGGCAAATCATAGTTTTCGTGGTCTGACTTATACCTATTGTCCCTTGCCAATATCATTTCCTTTATACAATTTTCATGGGCTTACTGTGAACCTATTTTCCCCGCCAATATCTTTAACAAGATTTTAACATTTCTTAAGTTATATTCACTACTGGGTAAACCAAATTGATTATTTTGCTCTTCCCCAAAGCACCGCTATGGGTTAATTACAATGTGAATAAATATATGAAGAAGCAATCATAACAACAAAATAATACCAACACCTATGGTTTAATATCCTTGAAATCATTTTATATAAAACTTGGTTAATCCCTTCAATCTGTTATTCAAGGAAAACTTCTTCAAAAACTTTATTTCAAAGCTCTTTATTTATGCCATAGTTCTTCATTTAAAATGAGATTGGCTTATTTGTTTTGAAAATATTAAAACATCTCTTTCGAAACCCCTAGATAATCCTTCGAAAGCAAAGAACTCCTTTCAAACACTATGAATATACCCTTTCGAAGCCCTTGTTAAATAATCTCTTTCGAAACCAAATATATCTTTTGATGGTATCAAAACAATACTCAAAATATTTAGAAACATGGCTTCAAAACAAATGAAAGTACCCCTTTCGAAAGTATTGGGTTTTACTTTTAGAAACAACTTTTAGGTTAAAGTGAATATAGGCGAAAGCGTTTCCTTCGAAACCATTGATAAAATTACTTTGGGGAATTTTTTGATGGTGTCAGAACTATCTATTCGAAAGTTCTAAACCTTTGAGTTAACTTAGAAGGATAGCATCGAAACCCCCTTTCGACACCATTGCCTTCGAAACCATGACCCCTTTCGAAAGCATTTAGGAAGTGGCTTAAGATAAGTTTAAAACAAAAGCACCCTTCGAAAGTATTGATGACTTCAATATACTAGAAAAGTAAAAGAAAAACGGCTGGGTTCTGACTGAGTTAGAAACACTACTTTCAAAAGCATTCTTTTATAAATAAAGTAACCTTTCGAAATCCTGCACCTTTAAAACGTAAAATGACAACCTCCTCTGAAAGCTATTTAGAAAAAACACTTTCGAAAAACATATTCTTTGACTACGTCGAAAGCTTTAAGTAAAACAAAGCAGGCACTTAATATTTGAAAGCAAACTAAGGTTTTGACCCTACCGAAAGCATTGCTTTCGACACCATGGCTTCCGCCTTTCCCTCAATTCAATACGTACCATCTAAGTGAGACCTTGTGTATTGGTTTCGACTAGGTAGGTTTCAGCTGGGTTGGTTTCGACTGAGTTGGAGTTGAAGCATTGGAGTCAAAAGGCACTATTATAGGAGGTGGAACCAACTTTTCTGAATAAAGGCTGAAATTATGCTACTTTTAGTAATTGCTTTGTAACTACCTCCCTATTTATAATCATTTGATTGGTTACCTTAAAATTTTCAAATACTTTACAAAATAACAATCGCATATATCAGGTTTAAATCAAGAGAAAAGTGACATTTTATCCGTTCCATTAAGTGAAACCAATATTGCAAATAAGCCCTTCTTTTAAAATAATTTATTTTCCATAGCAAATAAATTAGGAAAAATCCTCAAAAATCATTTAAATTCACTTTCATCATGTTATCAAACATATTAAAATTTCGGACCCAATTTCTTCATGAAATAATATAAATAAATTTTAAACCCAAATATATCATATTTTCCTTTAGAAATTCATAATAAATTTCCATAGTTTGGAAAATTATGAAAATTGAAACCCATCTCCAAAATCATGTTTTACCTAACATATAATTTTTCGGTGGCATTCTAAAATCGATGACAATCGGTTTTGCTCTAAAACTAAGAAAATTCATATGTAACCGAATTGTTTTAAATCAACCATATAATAACCAAGCATATCATCATCCAAAACATCATAAAAACGAATTTAATCTTAAATCTGAAAACATATGACTATAAAAACAAAATAGAGATGGAATGAATTATTATTCACCTTAAATATGATAAGGACTTCGAGATTTGTTGAAGATTAATTCCTCCTAGCTTTAATCCTTAGCTTCAAATTGAATTTCTCCTCTTTTCTCTTTGATTATGTCCGGCTCCTCTACAATACTTTGCGCTTTTAATTTTTTAAAACGAACGTGAAAAATAAGAGAGTGAAATGTGAGTGGGCAAATGAAAATGTATAGCCGTGTATAATACGACTATTTACTAATATGTCCATGTCTAAATTAATTAGCTTAGGACCATTTTAACCCATTTATCTTATTATTAAGCACAACCTTAATTTATATTTTCAATATCATTCTAATTCTCTCATTATTCTGTTTAATTTATCTAATTAAATCTCATGAATAATATTATCAAAAATTAGGGATGTTACAGGCTCCCCCTTAAAGAATTTCGTCCTCGAAATTCAGTAAGGACTAAATATTAAACATAACAATCACCTGTAACAACTCCTAACAACCATACCGACCTATCTGACTAGCAACTATCTATATAAATCTAATATATTCATACCCTCACACTAGATTAGGATAAGTTTCTCTAATCCAGTCTCCTGTCTCCCAAGTATAGTCCTTCTCGTTGTCACTCCACTGAACCTTCACTAACCTGACTATCTTGTTCCTCAATATTTTCTCATCCCACGCTACAACCTGAACCGGTTGTCTAATAGAGTCAAATTAGGCTCTACTATCAAGTCTTACAACCCTATTGGAGGAATAGTAACTGTACTCTGTATGCGAGCTTCCCGATCCTCTCTAAAATCAAGAATGGACCAACATACCTCTGGGCTAACTACCTTGACTTTGCAAATCATACCACAACCTTCATCGGTGATACCTTGATAAAAACCTTATCTCCAACGTAGAATTCTAGGCCTTTATGCCTCTTGTCTGCGTAACTCTTCTATCTGGACTGAGCTTCCTTGATCCCTCCTTGGATCAACTCAATCTTTTTTGACGCCTCCCTAACAAAATCTGGACCTAAGACTAATCTGTCTCCAGTCTCCAACCGACATGCTGTTGATTTGCATGGCGTTCTATACAATGATTCAAAAGGCATCATTCCTATAATAGTATGGTAAATATTATTATAGGAAAACTCTTTTAAATGTAGGTGATCTTCTCAAGATCCACCAAAGTCTAATACACAAGCTCTCAATAAATCCTCAAGTACCTTGTTGACTCTCTTTATCCGTCCATATGTCTGAGGGTCATATGCAGTACTCATATAAAGCTTGGTACCCTATACTTTCTGTAGACTCTTCCAAAATTCACTAGTGAACAAGGCATCTCTATCACTTACTATATTACAGGAACACCATGCAGTCTAACTATGTTCTTCATAAACAACTTAGCCAAAATAGGTGACGTCCTGGTTGACTTAACTGGAATGAATTGGACACTCATGGTCAGTCTTCCACTATAACCCATATAATTTCATTTCCTCCATTTGACCTTGGCATCCCGTCTATAAAATCCATGGATATATAATCCCATTTCCAAACTAGAATCTCTAATGTTTGAAGCAACCCACTCTGCTTCTGATGTTCAGCTTTCACTTGTTGAAAGTTTGCATACTGCCTACCCCACAAGCCAACGTCCCTCTTCATACCTTTCTAATAGAAGCTCCTCTTCATATCCTGATAAATCTTGGTCCCTCTAGGATGAATTGTAAATTTTGACCGATGACATTATCTAAGAACTTCCTTCCTCAAGTCCTCAACATTCGGAACATACAACCGTCCCTTCTTTCTCAACCGTCCTCTTTGGTAAAGGCTAAAATCCTTTAGATCATCCATCTCAGTTTCAAACTCAAGCCTTCTGATCCTATCGGCTAACACTGGATCCTTTTTCTACTTGGAAGTAATCCTCTCAATCAACACTGGTCGAACTTTTAAGCAAGACAACATGATGGTACTCTGACTAGAACTAGCAGTCGATCTTAGCTGTTCTCCAAAACTGGCTAAAGCTTCTAAATCCTTCCACTCTGCCAAAATTGCTAGCACCACTTTCTGATGTTTTCTGCTAAGAGCATCAACTACCTTGTTACATTTCCCAGACTCTATACGAAAATCATAAGTAGCCAAAAACTTCAGCGACCCCTGCTATGTCATATCCAACTCCTTTTGAGATAATAAATACTATAAAGACTTATGATTGGTATAAAGCTCAAACCTCTCCCCTAAGATATAATTATCCAAATCTTCAATGCAAAGATCATCAAAGCCAACTCCAAATCATGAGTAGGAGACCTCACTTCATGAGGTCTAAGCTGTCTGGATGCGTAGGCAATAACTTTGCCCTTCTGCATCAATACTGCTCCCAATCCAGTTTCGTATGCATCATTATACACCACTAACCCTTAGTTTCTGTCTGGAACTACTAACATCGGTGCATTGGTTAACAAATGCTTTAACTTAAGGAATGCTTCCTCACATTTGTCAGACCAGACAAACTTCACCTCCTTCATGGTTAACTTAGTTAAAGGTGCTGCTGTCGAGAGAAATCCTTCATGAATCTTCGGTAGTAGCCAGCAAGTCCAAGAAAACTTCTAATCTCAATCACCGTCTCTGGTCTCTTCCAATCGTTCACAGCTTCGATCTTATCTAGATTGACTGACAAGCCTTCTTCTGAAACCACATGACCAAGAAACTTAACCTCTTTCTTTCAAAATGACATGTGGTAAACTTCGCCTTTAGTTGATTTTGCCTCAGCGTCTCTAGTACCACTCTAAGATGAACTTCATGCTGTCTCTCATCCTTAGAGTATACTAAACTGTCATCTGTAAACACCAATACAAACCTATCCAAGTACTCTTAGAAAACTCGGTTCATCAAATCTATAAAGAAAGCAGGTGCATTCGTCAATCCAAATGGCATCACTAACCATTCATATGAACAATACCTAGTCCGAAATGCTATCAAAGTAATATTGTCCTCTACCACTCTTAACTGATGGAAACCTGTCGCCAATCCAACTGGGAAAATAATCCGGCTCCACTCAATTGATCGAACATATTTTTTATTCTAGGCAAAGGATATTTGTTCTTAATCGTCCTTTCGTTCAACTTATGATAGTCGATACACATCCTCAATGACCCATCTGGTTTCTTCATGAACACTTCGACCGTCCCCAAGGCGAACTGCTTAGTCTAATAAAAAAATTTCCTTCTACATCCACTAGGTACACATTCAATTCCTTCATCTTAGTCGGTGTCATCCTGCTAAGTGGTCTACTCACAGGTTCAGCTTCGGGAACAAGATCCATAAGAAACTCAACTGCTCGTTCGGTGGTAGTCCTATGACTGGCTCAAAAACATATGGAAACTCTCTTACAACTCGAATCTGACTTAATTCATCTCTTATCTCCATAGCACTAAGCAAAGTACTTACACTTAGATCATAATTCTCCACTGAGAATATTACTTGGTTATGGCTATCAGGGTGTCATAGTGATATCTTCCTATCCTGGCAAAATATTCTAGCCTCATACCTACCCAACCAATCCATACACTAATTCCGAAATCTATGAAATCAATAACATACAAACTGCATGCAAACTTATGACCTAACAGATCAAGTTCGAACTAGTCACATCTCAACCTTAAAGTTGCATACCCTCCTATTGGATTCGCAACCTTTAAGGAACTAACAAGGTAGGTGGGTTCTAAGCATAATCTATCAACCAAACACTGAGATATAAATGAATGTGATGCACTGGTGTCAAAAAGTACACTAACTGGTATACTCTAAATCAAAAGTGTACTATCCATCACAGTCTTCCTTTTATCAGCTATAGTAGGCCTAGCTGGTCCAATAGCAAAAACTTTCCTTTGTCTTTCCTAATTGGCTTTGGACATTGATTCTTGTAATACCCAACTTGCTCATAGTTGAAGAACTTCATAATCTTCTAATTTGCAGCTTCTTCCGATTACCTGACCGACACTCATTCGCATAATGACCCTTCTTGTTACACTTATATCAAACTAACTCTGCCTTTGCCTTCTTGGCAATATCTCCCTTCTGGGCTCCTTTCTTTTAAAAGAACTTTCTCTTCTCCCCCGAGAATCCTGAATTTCCTCTGGCTTCTCTCTAGCACAATTAACGAGCATCTCCTCATGGCGAATGGCCATCTCCAGAACTAAATTACTAGAATCACAGAGATGTGCAGGGTTGCCCTTGCAATTTTGGGCATCGGTCCCCTAATGAACTTCTTTTACCTTCTAATGACGGTGTCTATAGTATTATGTCCACAACGGGACAACTCCTCAAACATAGTGGCATACTCAACCGACATCCCTCCCTGCTCCAGATCCATAAACTTCCTCATCAGCACTAACTTATTAAACTCAAACATAAACTTTTGCTCAAATCTCCTTTTAAACTCAGCCCAAGCCAACTGTTCTTTTGGAACTCTGGCATACTGTTCCATAAGTGAAGCGCTGACCCATGCAACTGCCTAGAGGCCAACCTTCTCTTTTTGCCCATCATCTAAACCAAAATCAGTGAAGATATGCTTATAATGCAATAGCAAATTCTCTACCTTAATAGCACTCTCCATCCCCATGAATGGCTTCCCACCTAGACTGTTGTAGTCTCTACTCAGCTTAGAATAATTATTCCTAGTTGGAACTACAGGATTAGCTCCTCCTACATTTCCAACAACATCAGGTGCAGGTCCTTCTTGCATTTAATTGACGAAGAACTGATACATCACCCCATATCTACTGGTGGATTTCCTACACCCACTTGGCATCAACATTTTGATTATTAGCATTGGCAAGTTGACCCGGGTTCCTCCTGGTGATGGGTTGAGTATTTCCATTAGTGGTGGGTTTCTTAGTGGAATGGGTTTTCTCCTCACTAGTATCTTAAAAACTTTAAAAAACCTTATATTGTGCTCTTGCATCCACAATGGTTAAAACAATTAAAAATAATATGATGATATACAGACAAGTATATTAAATTTGGATCACCCATCCACATTCATCCTGATTATCTGTCTTAATTATAGTTTTCAGGGTTACTATGAACCTATTAGTTTTCATGGGCTCAATACTAACATGCTAAATGTTTATGGACTTCCTGTCCAATTTCATTGTTTTCATGGGATCACTAATAACCTATTGGTATCTCCAATATCTTTTCTCTTATCCTAGTTTTCATGGACTGACTAGGAACTTATTGACTAACTGTCAATATCTTAATCCACATATAGTTTTCATGGGCTAACTATAAACCTATTGTCCCTTGCCAATATCAACTCATAGTTTTCATGGGCTGACTATGATCCTATTGGATCCTACCATTATCTTTTCCTTTATATAGTCTTCATGGGCTTACTGTGAACCTATTGGCCCTTGCCAATATCTTTAATTAATATTTTAACATTTCTTAAGTTATATTCGCTGGTTATTCTGCCCTTCCCCAAAGCATCAATTTGGGTTAATTACAACGTGAATAAATATACGAAGAAGCAATCATAACAATAAAATTATACCAACACCCATGGTTTAATATCCTTGAAATCATTTTATATAAAATTTGGTTGATTCCTTCAACCTGTTATTCAAGGAAAACTTCTTCAAAAATTGCATTTCAAAGCTCTTTATTTATGCCATGGTTTTTCCTTTAAAATTGATTGGGTTATTTTATTTTGAAAACCTTAAAACATCTCTTTCTAAACCCTTAGATAACCTCCTCCGAAAGCAAAGAAAACTCCTTTTCAAAACACTATGAATATACCTTTCGAAGCCCTTGTTAATAATCTCTTTCGAAACCAAATATACCTTTCGATGGTATCAAAACATTACTCAAAATAGAAACATGGCACCAAAACAAATTAAAGTACCTCTTTCGAAAGTATTGGGTTTTACTTTTGGAAACATCTTTTGGGTTAAAGTGAATATAGGCAAAAGCATCTCCTTTGAAACCATTGATAAAATTATTTTGGGGGATGTGTCGGAACCATCTAATCGAAAGCTCAAAATCTTTGAGTAAAACTTAGACGAATATCATCGAAACCCCTTTTCGACACCATTGCCTTCGAAACCCATAACCCCATTCGAAAGCATTTAGGAAGTGGCTTAACATAAATTTAAAATAAAAGCACCCCTTAAAAGTTTTGATGACTTTAATATACTTGAAAGGTAAAAGACGGCTGGGTTTCGACTGAGTTGGAACCACTACTTTCGAAAGCATTTTTTTATAATAATTAACCCTTGCGAAAGCCTGTACCTTTAAAATGTAAAACGACATTCTCTTTTGAAAGCTATTCAAAAAAACCCTTTTGAAAACATATGCTTTGACTACGTCGAAAAATTTAAGTAAAACAAAGCAAACATTTAACATTTGAAAACAAAACTAAGATTTCGACCCCATCGGAAACATTGCTTTCGACACCATGGCTTCCGCCTTTCCTTCAATCCACTACATACCATCTAGCGATACCTTGTGTATTAGTTTCGACTAAGTGGGTTTCGGCTGGGTTGATTTTGATTGAGTTGGCAAAAGCATTGGAGTCGAAAGGGACTACTATAGGAGGTGGAACCAAATTTTCTTAATATAGGCTGAAATTATACTACTTTTAGTAATCACTTTATAACTACATGCCTATTTATAATCCTTTGATTAGTTACCTTAAAACTTTTTCAAATACTTTATAAAATAACTGTCGCATTTGTCAGATCCAAATCGAGGGAAAAAGTAACATTTAAGGCCTTCCATTTGGCAAAACCAATATTGCAAATAAGTTCTTTTAAAATAATTTATTTTCCATAGGAAACGAACTAGGAAAAATCCCCAAAAATCACAGGAATACACTTTCATCATGTTATCAAACATATTAAAATTTCAAACCCTATTTCTTCCTGAAATAATCAAAAACAATAATTAAACCCAAATATATAATGTTTTCTTTTAGAAATTCAAAATAAATTTTCCATAGCTTCAAAAATTATGAAAATTGAAACCCATCTTTAAAATCATATTTTACCTAACATATAATTTTTCCATGGCATTCTAAAATCAATAACAATTGGTTTTGCCCTAAAACGATGCCACAATTCATATGTAAATGAATTGGTTTAAATAAATTATATAATAATTCAAGCATAACATCATCCAAAACATCATAAAAATGAATTTAATCTTAAATTCGAAAACATATGATTATAAAACAAAATAGAGATGGAATGAATTATTATTCAGCTTATATATGATAAGGACTTTGAGATTGGTTAAAGGTTAACTCCTCCTAGCTTTAGTCCTTAGCTTCAAATTGAATTTCTCCTCTTTTCTCTTTGATTATGGCCAGCTCCTCTATAATACTTCGCGTTTTTAGAATGAACATGAAAAATGAGAGAGTGAAACATGAATGGGCAAATGAAAATGTATAGCCATGTATAATATGGCTATTTACGAATATGCCTAGATCTAAATTGATTAGCTTAAAGCTATTTTAGCTTATTTATCTTATTATTAAGCACGACCTTAATTTATATTTTCAAACATCAATCCCCGAATCATTCTAATTCTTTCATTATTCTATTTAATTTATCTAATTAAATCTCCTGAATAATGTTATCAAAAATTAGGGATGTTTCAAGTAGATAAAAAATGAGATCGAAATTTTGTGGTTACACAAATTGATTTTGAATTTAAATTAAATAGGGAAAAATAGTTTTCAAAAAACTGGTAGGTATACCTACTTATATAGGTAGTATATATTAACATATGTAGCTAAAATGTATTTTTTATTTTTGTTTTATTTTAACTAATATAAATAAATATACTTAGAATTCTATGAAAGAGCATACTTCTAGATCTCTTCTTAGTTTAATCAACACAGTTTGTGCTAACGATTTTGTTAGGATATCTGCTATTTGATTTTTCATATTTATAAATTTGAGTAAAACTACTCTTTTATTTACTTTGTCTCTTAGAAAATGATGAATTATGTCTATGCATTTGGCCCTAACATGATATGTTACGTTTTTAGACAAATTTATTGCACTAGTATTATCATAGTATATTAGTGATGGATTAAAATTTAAACCAAAATCTTTTATGGTTTGTTGCATATAAATAACTTATGAACATGCTAACGCAGCTGAGAGACATTCCGCCTTTGCTGTGGATAGAAATATAGAATTATGTTTTTTGCTAAACTAAGAAACAAGAAAGTGTCCCAAAAAGTGATAAGTTCTACTTGTACGTTTTCGGTATAATTTACATCTGGCATAGTCAGTGTCACTGTATGATATTAAGTTAAAGGAGTCTTCTTACGGGTAGAAGTGTCCATAGTCCAACATGTTGTTTACGTATCTTAAACTAAGTTTTATGGCAGTCGGATGAGTTTCCTTAGGTTGAGATTGATATCTTGCACAGAGACATATACTATTCATTATATCATGTCCACTGGCAGTTATATAAAGCAAAGATCCTATCATACCACTATATAATTTTTGAACTATATCTTTTCTATTTGTTGCCATAGGAGTTGGCTTTCCATTAGCATCGGTCGTACCAAATTTCTTTACTAGTTCCTTAACATTTTTTCTTGGTCGATAAATGTTCAATTTTTTAATTGTCTTATTTGTAATCCAAAAAAGAAGGTTAATTTTTCCATATGACTCATTCGAAATTCTTTAGTCATTATATTAGAAAGTTCGTTATTCAACTATTCATTTGTTGATCCAAAAATAATATGATCTACATATATTTGTATAAGTTGAATATCGTTATTATTTCTTTTAACAAATGGTGTGCTACTTTTACTAATTCAAATTTAGATTGGATTAAATAAGATCCAAGTCTTTCATACCAGGTTCTAGGAGCTTGTTTTAAAGGTACTTTTGGAATAGGTCCTTGATAGGTTTTAAATTCCACAAAAACCCCAGTGGAAAAAAGTATGTAAATTAGGTCCTTATTTTTCGAAAATCATCAAAAAACATTAAAAAACAAAAAAAACTTTCAAAATTTAAAACTTATTTCAGTTAATATTTATCTTCGTATTCATGTCAAAAAATCAAAAAAAAGGATGAAAAGGAAAAAAAATGATGCACGGTATGTTTCAAGAATATTTGCAGACATCTATACAATTTTAGAGAATAATTGCAGACATTTCTGCACTTATTCTGGATAGCATGCCTTTGCAACTAAAAATTGCAGATATGTCTTCAATTATAAGGATAAGTGCAGATATTTACGAAAATATCCTGATTGTTAAATCAAGGTGCTTTTATTCAGTGGATAATTGCATACATGTCTGCAAATATATAGAATAATTGTAGACATATTTGCAATTATATAGATTTTTATTCAATGCAGTTGTTCAGTGAACAATTGCGCACATGTCTGCAATTATATGGAATAATTGCATGCATATCTGCAATTACTTAGATGTTTATCGAATGTTATTATTCACTGAATAATTGCACACATATCTGCAATTATATGGAATAATTACAGATATATCTGCAATAATTATAAATATGTCTACAATTTCTTTTTTTTTCTTTCAGAAATCTAGTTATAATATTTTGAAATTTTTTTAAGCACTAGTGCAAAAAAACACGAAAAATACATGCTCCTATAGTAAAATAATTATAAGGACCCGCTTTACAACTTTTTCTTGGGGTGGATGTTGTTTGAATTAACTTTGGTTTTAGGGATGCGTGACTAATATTCGCTTGTTTTAATATAAATAAAGCTTTCTTCAATTTGTAAACACGATTTGGAAGTTTTTCATCTTTCGGAAGTGGGGGTTGCTCTACATAAACATTCTCTTTAATAAAACCATTTAAAAATGCTCATTTGACATATGTTTGAAATAATTTGAAATTATTATTATTTGCAAAAGTAAGTAAAATTCTAATGGCCACTAATGTAACTAGAGGGTAAAAATTTCATTAAAATCTATTCCTTCCTCCCGACTATAACCTTGAACAACCAAACATGTTTCATTTCTAATGACTTCTCCTTGTTCATTCAGTTTATTTCTATATACCCATAGTTCCTATTAAAGTTTTATTCTTAGTCTTGGTACTAGTTCATAAACATCATTTTTTGTAAACTGATTCGATTATTTTTGAATAGCAAGAATCCATGAATCATCTAATGATGCTTCCTTTGTATTTTTAGGTTCATTAGTTGAGATAATGCTACATTACTCAGTTTATTTAATTTTATTTTTCTAAATGACTCTATATTTCCTAGAATATATCTATAAAATGATCTTTCAAATATTTTGTTCTTTTATTGGGATATGAATTTTCAGAGTTATCATTATTTATATTATTAGTGATTTCATTATTTGTAATTTCATTATTTTCATTCTGATTAATATTTTTTTCTTCATTAATACTAGCATTATTTTCTTTAAAGTTTTCATCAAATGAAACAGGTAGTGTTTTTTGAACAGTGTTATTTTTGGCAGTGGAAACTCGTAGCTTTTCTTTTACTAGAATATCCAATAAAAATTTCTTTATCCAATTTAGCATCAAATTTATCTAAATTATATTTTGTATTTAATATAAAACATTTACTACCAAAAAATCTAAAGTAAAATACTCTAGGCTTTTTATGATAAAATAATTCATAAAGAGTGTTCTTGGTAAATGGTTTTATTAAAATTCTATTTAAAATATATCATGATGTAGCAACTTCTTTAGCCTAAAACTTTTAGGTAAATCGCTATCATTTAGCATAGTCCTAGCACATTCTTCTACAGTTCTATTTTTATATTCTACTACTCTGTTTTGTTAGTGTGTTACAGGAAATGAAGTTATATATAATTACTTTCTTATTACAAAAGTTTTAAAAGTTCTCATTTTCGAATTCTCCTCTATGATCACTCCACATCATTTTAAATTTAATTGACCTTTTGGTTTTGAATTTCCATAGTGTACATTTTTAACATTTCAAAAGCATCACTTTTCTGTTTAAGTAATATTGTCCAAGTATATCTTAAAAAATCATCTGTTATTACCGAAACATACGTATTGTACGACTGAACTTGCGATGGTCCGAAAAGATCTTGGTAAATAAGTTCTAAGGGTTAAGAAGTGGATGTTGTGTCTTTTGATTTAAAAGAAATTTTATGAAGTTTTCCTTGTTGACAAGCATTACATAAGTTATTGACATTAAAACTCATTTAGTCCCCTAGCAAGTTCATATCTAGCAACTTTAGGTAGGTATCTAAAATTTAAATGACCAAATCTTTTATGTCAAATCCAAGGGTCACTAGATCCAACCAAAAGACAACGACTGTCAATAGACACTTTAATATTTAAGATGTAAATATTATGTTTTCTAACACCCTCAAAGTTAATTTTAGACTCACTATCCTCGATGTATCAAATATCTTTTTCAAATTAATTTTAAAACCGCTATCACATAATTGACCAATACTAAGCAGATTATGTTTCAAATTCCTAACTAGAAAAACATTAGAAATAATATGAATTTTAGAGTTTCCAACTTTGCCAATGACAATCACATAACCTTTAGAGTTATCTTTAAAGTTAACTAATCCTCCATTATTGTAAACCATATACTTTAAGATCTCTAGATTTCTGGTCATGTATCTTAAGCATCCACTATGTAGTATCCATTCGTCCTTCTTAATTTGTGATGCATGAATATTAAGTGTCTATTCGTCGTCAACCATATAGCATACTTGTTCCTGCAGTTTCGCATTATATCTTACCAAAATATCAAGTGACTTTTTAGAATAATTAGTTTCTAACCTATTTGATATTAACTTATAACTTTGTTTTTCTCTAAAAGTGTTAAAAAGTGAACACCAATGTTACTAGCTATTTATACTTTTCAAAAATCAATTTGAGTTTTTGAAAACCAAATGCTCTGATACCAAATGTGAGAAACAATATAGTACTAATGTGAATGGATCTTATGGCTACTTTAACACTAGAGAAGGGGTGAATAGTGTTATAATTTTTATTAAGTTTTTTAACTTATTTCAATATTTGAATCAAACACAGAAAATCAATCACACACACAAATATATATATATATATATATATATATATATATATATATATATAGATGTAATACAGGTAAACTAATGAGTTGGAGGGATGGAAATATGGACTTTATACTGGTTCATATTCCTCGTACATCTAGTCCCATACAATTTACTAGGCAACAAGATCACTCATTAGATTTAGATGAGCTACTAAGCACACCAACTTGATTTGAATATGCAACAAGAACACCAAAAATATAAGAGTAGAGTTGTTGATTTCCTAATACAAACAGTTGCAATTGGGATACAATATATCCTATAGCCCTTCTGATAGCGGTTTGATCCTTGAGTTTGTAGAGTGAATACTTCCAAAATAGTATATAGTTTGTAGAGAATCAATCTAGTAGGGTATGGATTGATTCTATATGGATTTTAAAGAATATATGAAGTAGTTTTCAACAATTGGAACAAGAGAGCAAGGAGAAAGGAGCAAGAAGCAAGAAGAAAGTGAGGAAATTAATTAAAAAATTCCTTTGCACTCCTCTTTATATAGTGAAAAACAGAAGTATCAATTCGTGAAGAGGTGCATCGAAAAGACACTTTTTTTTTCAAAAATTAAAAAACAACTAAGACTCATTATGTCGACCTATCTAAGAGAGGGAATGTTAACATACCCCTGTTAATTTTGAAAAATGATTTTTCTTTTACATTGTTTTCAAACTTCTATATTTTTTTAAAATAATTTTAAACATAATTTTTAAATACTTTGAGTGTAAAATTGTTTTATATAATATTTGTAAAAATATATTTTGAATTTAAAATAATTTATTTTGATTAAAATGTCAAAGATAAACTTTTTATGATAAAGATCGGATTCTGCTACGAGGGACTTTAACAATTTGTTCTAATGACTCATTCTAAAGTCAAAGTCTTCTGTCTTTAAACTTATGTACCTTGATCATCATTTCTAAATCTTTATTCTTTGTCTTTATACCGATTAGTCTTCCAGTTTAATCATATTGTACCTGTGTAATATTTTGTAATATGTATTATACAACTTGAAAAAACATTAGTATTTATGTTTATATGGTTGTTACCATCATACTAAATATCTAAGGTATTAACAATATTGAGATGGCACTACTTGAGGTGTTATATGGGAGGCCTTGTAGATCACCATTTTGTTGGTGGAACACTATAGATAGAATTAATTTAGCATCAAAATGGTGAGGGAGACATTAGAGAAGGTAGACTCGATCGTGGAAAGATGAAAACCTTGTAGAATAGGTAGAAATCTTATGATGATAGAATATGCACAAAGTTGGAGTTCGTAGTTGACGATATGATGAAGGTCTCAACGCTTAGGCATTTCATGAGATTTGGTAGTTTGGGAAAGTTGGCACCAAGATTCGTAAAACCTCTTTCGATTACTTGTAGAGTAGGGAAGTTAGCTTATAGTATGAAGCTTCTTGATAAGTTAGCAAGAGCAAACAACATTTTCCATATGTCACACTTGCGAAAGTATCTACACGATACATCAGCTATGGTCGAGACAAGTTAGCTAGAGGAGGTGGAGGTAGAGAGGTAGTCACTTGATTATCGTGCACCCACTCATATTCTTAAGTAGGAAAAAAGGGACTCCATGATAAAATTATCAAGCTTGTTAAGTTCCAATGGGAAGACGATCTAGCGGAGAGCACATGGGAGCCCGCGGAGAAGATTCGAGCTACCTATTCAAAACTTTTTTTGGACATGTTTCCATTGTAATTAACAAGTATAAACTACGTACGTTATAGGTTTTAGCTTAGTATACCCTATAAACAAGGACAATTGGATGCTAGGAATGGTTGTGAATGTGTCATTAGGGCATGTTTCGGATGAAGAATTCTAATCGATGAATTTATCAAATTGATCTTTGCATACTTGGGAAAATATATTCTTGAGTTAGCATAGATTCACGCCATCAATTGCCTTATTTCACTAAGTTATATACATATGCATTGAATGGTCGTGCATATATGTTGAATTGCAAGTATATTTACTTACGATGTTGCATACATTTGGATACATAACAAAAGCACTTGCATTTTAAGAGGTCGACTAGATTAGGAGACCACCAAATTTTTGCATTATTATATGTTCATAAGCATTCCATGTCTTTAAGTACATATTATAGTGGAATTTTTAACTAATGACAATGGTTTCCGGGAGTTAATGGATGATTAGATGGTTGTAAGTATTAACTTCCATGCATATGAGATTCATTTTTCCCTTCATTGGAGGTTTCAGAGATGAAATACTTTAAGGGGGAGAATGTAACACCCTTAAAAATTAATTGGAAATTAAATAAAAGAATTAAATTTAAGTATAACACGGGCAAATATAGAATTTTCATAAACTACCGAATTTGGCTATGAATTTTGAACCGCTGCGTTCGTAGCAATTTTCTGGACAATTTTCATATATAATATTTTATAATCTGAAAAATTATGAAAAAGTTATTAATGTTTGAGAATTCAAAAATGAAAATAATCCATAATTAAATTAGGAAAGAAATATTTTAATAGGAAAAGCTCCATCGGTCGACACCGTTGATTGGACCTATCGACCCCTAGCAGTCGATCTCTCCAACCCAAGCATCGATCGATTGATGCTTCCAGGTTAGGGTTTGGATTAGCCAAATGACCCAGATTTTACAATATTTGATCGAATGACCGATGGTAGTTTCTACCACCATAAATAGAACCCTAAGTTGTAGTCAGAACCCTAATTAAATTAAGCATAACAAAACTCCATCTCTCCAAAGCTCAACCCTCTTTCTCCTTAAATCAATTTTCTTCAAAAAAATACTAAAACAAAATTAAATCCAAGAGATTGTAGGAGGAATCAAATCGAACCAAGGAAAACCAAGCGAAGGCGATTCCAAGTGAATTAGAAAGGCGATAGCTTTATTGAGGTGAGTTGGTTCATAATCAATGTTGAGATAGATATGTAATTTAGTTTGTTTACATCCTGTTTGATCTGGAATTGATTTAGATTAAATCAGAAATGTTAATTTAGTAATTGAAATAGATTGGAAATTGAATAAATATGGATAAAGTAAATCTGTTGGATAAAAATTGGTTCAGGTTGAATCCCCTTTCTACTAAATTAAAAATATATAAAAGAATCCTGTTGATTTTACATCCAAACTAATTTGTTTTACTGATTTGGATATGAAATTGAATATGAAATTACATGTGAAACTGGGAACGATTATGAATTCTAGATTACATAATAGGGTTTACCGTAATTTAAAAAATTTCTAATTAACAGATAAAAAATGATAAGTAATAAAAGGAAAATAAATAAATAAAATAACAGCGATCATTGACATGCTTACTGGAATCGGTCGACAGCAAGCAGTCAACCACTCCAATAACTAGCGGTTGACCCATTTACAATTTTCAAGCATAATCTAAACCTTGGCCAAAAGCCTAGGTTTGTGGTTTATACATAAATATTATATATATGAATGTTTGTATAAGTAGCGAAATTTGCTCCCTGGGTTTGTGACTCTTGGACGTTACGGGACTGGATAAGATGTGTATGCGGGCAAGAGGCCTATACACTCTTTATTCAATGGGGTCGATATTTGACTGAGGCAATTCTATCGCAAATTGCACTCACAGGAGGTTTTACGGTGTATGTGCAACACCAATGATGATGCTTAGAGTAGTGTGTGGCTCGACACCAATGGAGGTTTCCTTGGTATGCATGGCGTCATGAACGTGATACTATGTTGTTAATGGATTCCAGCGTGATGCGATTAGCGGTTTTACATTACCATTTAATGGTGGACACGGATGCAGCAACCTTGAGACATCTTTGGTATGAGTCCGCATTGCAGGCTCCCCCTCAATACATAAATATGATTCGTGCAGTTGTAATTTGAGAATGTAGTCCTAAGGTTGATATTGTAGGTGATCCTATGTTGGAATAGTTCCGGTAGCTATTAGCCGATCCATGGTTATTTTGGGATTTGATTAGTTGTTTGATCCTAAGTACAAGCTTTCAAAAGATGTTGGTGTAGGTGTGTTTAAAACTATATGTAACAACCCTAGTTTTTAGCCATTTATTTTATTTTAATTATTTAAATTTTAAAGGTATTTTATATAATTTGTGTTTAAAAATATAGTTTAATTATTCCATTTGAAGATATATTTTTATAAAATTTTATATGTCAATAAAATCTAATAATAACTGTGAAATTTAAGCTAAGTTTGAACGGTTAGATTTCGCGTTCAACAGACGCGTCAATTATAGGGTATAAAGCAACGTAATAAAACGTGTGTTTTTAAAATAATATTTTTGTGAAAATTTTTGATGTTTTAACCTGCGTCTGTTTAGCGCAGTGTAAAAATCAAGTTATAAATATTTTTGATACAAATTATCAGTCAGTGATTTTTATAAACAAACGTCGTTGTTAAAAATCAATCGTTTAAAACGTTGTATACATTTCCAAACCGACACGTAAATATTTATCTTCTTAAAATGTTTATAATAAAACCAAAAATCAAGGGTAGCATAAGTAAACATTTAAATGGTGAAACGTTCGAGCATTTTGTATCTTTTCTCTGGCAGTTCACATTTTTTTTCTGAAAACATACACACCCTTTTTCAAAGCCTATGACCGTGCTTTCCTATTTACCTCTGCCTTTAAATTCCTTCAGTTACAACTTAAATCACGCAAGTTTTGAAATCAAAAACGTGTGTATCAATTTCGTTCACACTTGCATCATCAGTTTTTGTATCATGCCTGCCTTTGATCATGCTTCATACATCAATCAACCACAGCCCTTGAACCCGCATGGTTGAGAGATGTTTTGCATCTGGCAATCAAGATTTAAGCTGACCTCCATGAATCGTGCAAGCAATGCCAAATAAATTTTTGTGTAACTGATGAATACAAACTCTCGGCCATATCAATGGAAGTGATAACTAAAGAAACTGATACATTTCGTTTCTTTTATTTCTCTGGATAACCAAGCATTTGTTATAAATTCATTTTTCCTCTGCAAACCAATTCATCTGTGATTCACCTCATTTTCCCCTTCTCTCGAGTCATCAGGTAAGTCTTTACTTTTGTGTTGAAATTCTCTCTGCCTTTGTATCTTGCTCGGCCACTATCCACTATACCACTGAATTCTTTTTGATCTGATGGTCTGGGGTATCAAGTTAGGAAAATCTGACATACCATATAGGGTTCATCACAATTTATGTTGCTAACAACAATAGATCTGAAATATAATCCACAAAGCTTAGTCATGTCAGTTTGCACTCTCACATTTGTCTGCATATATGATCATGGGAAGTCTGATTTGGTTTGGGTAGATCTGGTCTAGGAAATGTCAGTTGCAGTTGTATAGAGTGTCTGCATATATGCTAGTCTAGGACAATTCAGTCTACAGTTTCACATCTAAAGTCTGAGTTGGTTTGTGTTGTCTTGCATAGTTTTGTGAGTGATAGACTCATGTCTGCAGTGGTGTTTGTGTAGTATGGATGGCAAGTGTAGTGGAAATAGAAGTAGGCAGTGAAGCTATCTGGTGGTGGAATAGGAAGGACAAGTTAAGTCTTGTGCATGTTGTGATATGTGTTTGTGCAGATCTGAATGATGGGAACCTGGAAGTGGTGAAGCCAGGGAGTATTGATGCATATTGAAGTGTGGGATGGATGCAATACAAGGTGAAGGGGTAGTTAGTGGAAAGATCAGGAGGTAAGGAAGTGGTAGTCTGGAAAAGAAAGGCAAGTGAAGCATTTCAGACAGAAGTGTCATAGACCAGAGTTAGTAAAAATATGACTCGGGGATTTTAGAATTTGACTCGAAGAAATTCACTGTCTGACCCGAAGTAGAGAGGATAATGACTCGAAGCAATTAAGGGTGGCTCGGGTATAGGTTACAGTCTGCATATTTTTCATCTGCACATTTCCTTTTTGCATCTGCTTGGTCTCTGAAATCTGGAAGGTAGATTGTAGGATAAAATAAATATTTAAATCAGTAATTAAGTTGTTAAAACCCAAGCTTAGGAAAGAAACAAATATGGTCTGCATATAGGAAGTGGAATCTGTGCATGTACATATCAGTGTACACTTGGGCATTTGAAATAATTGGAGATAGCTGAGTTGATGGGTAGTTGGTTGCTTTAGAACCAGACTGGGCAAAAAGCATAGGGGTGGTTGAAGCAGAGGCATGGCAGTGGCAGGTCAGATCTGGGTAGGTTGCAAGGGGTGTGGCTGAAGTCTGAAACCAGAATTGGATGTTGGGTAAGCCTGTTACAGTGAAGTTAGGGTAGTATACTGTAAATAAATAAAGTCTAATGCTTGGAAAAAAAAAAGAAAAAAGAAACACATATAGGCTGTGCATATGGGAAGAAAGTATTAAGCATGAGCATATAAGAGGATGGGTTGGATCTGATGTAAAGTGATGATGGTTCTCTGTCTGATGTTATATTATAAAGCTTGAAAGGTTGAGTTGAAGAATGATGAACAAGTGGTCAAGTCTGTACATGTAAGTCGATGCATGCGTGCATGAGTTTTAACTTGGCAGAGGAATGTTGGTGGATAGTCTGGATGGGTGGGGGTGTTGGAAAGCATAGGAGCTTGGATAGGAATGGGATGAGATTGCATATATTCCCTGTGCATAAATATGATATAGAAGTGGTTTAATGGATTTAGTGTTTGGTGGGAGTAGTTGGAGATCTTTGTGCAGAGGAGTGCATGCATATTTCACGAAGCAGTGTGAAGGAATCTCTGGGTAGTGGATTTGTTCATGTTAAAGGCTGGAAAGCTTAGATTGAAGGGTGACAGTAAGGTCGAGAAAAATTTAAGCGACTAAAGATTTGAAGAAAGGAGAGAACTAAGAAAGTTAAATGGAAGTTTGAAGTTGAATCAAATAGAAATGGGCTGGAAGTGCATGTTTCAAGTGTGCACGTCTGTGCATGGCTGCGGCAGAGGAAATGGCATATATGTTGGCTGTTGTACTGAAAAAAAAAAGGGGGAGTAAAAGAAATGGTGGCAAAAAAATGTGTGTACATGAGTAAGGGGAAAGCAAGTGTGCACGTGCACATGCGTGTATCACGGCCTTAGGAGAAACGTCACCATTTTGTTTAATCAGTCTTTAGAAAATTTTGTCGTTAAAATTTAATGTTAGCACGGTTCATACTGGGTATATTTTGGGTTAAAACACGGTGGAGTGGTCGAGCAAGTCAAATCATTCTCGTTCTATTTTAATTTTTCTTTGACCGTAAATTCTAAAGTCGCGTTTCAAAATATTTGAATTTGTTCTAGATTTGAATCTAGGCGACATCAGAAGAAATTTGATCGTTATTTTCTGTCGGTCTTTACCGGTGAATCGTCGTTTTGAATTCAAATTTTCTGCAACTTTCAGGTGAGTATTTCTCACCAGACATACGTATTTATATTTCGTAAATTATTGCAAGTGTATATGTAAAATTTTATGTCACTATTATCTGTCTGTAGTGTAATATAAAATGATGAACCCCATTTAAATTGACACCTCATCAGTTATTATCTGTTGTATTATATCTGCAGTTATATTATGTTATTGTTTATGTACTGCTTAAATCACACTGCAAGTTCCCTGTTAAATATATATATTGTCATGGGCTGAAATGATAGGCCAAATTGATTATTACTGTTCACTTGTTCTGTTAACTGCTGTAAATTTACTTGGGATTGCGGGTTTGAAATGATAGAACCCGGGGTTTTGTAAATTACGGATTGAAATGATATACATCCGTATCACTTGACCTAGGCTAGAAAACTATATACAGGCCCGTGGTCCTTATAATAATTTCTGAATTATTTAAAATTATTCTGGAAGTTAAATATTTGGTTTATATCTTTAAAGGAATTTATATTGACCTTTAGTAAGTATAAATAAAGAAATAAATAAATATTTGAATAAATGGAATATAACTTATTTTGGTAATTCAGGATTTTTGAAAGAATAAGATTTCAATTAAGAAAATATATAAATAAATAAGTTATATTTGGAAATATTTATTAAGTTAAACAATCTATTACAGCATTTAAATGCCGTCTTTTAAAATTGGACCATTTTAAACCCATAACTTTAGATAGCATTTCATAAGTACTGTAGAAATTGAAATTTGATTTATTTAGAAAATTTATGAAAATTTATTTTGGGAATAAGTTAAGATTTTTGGAATTTAAATATGTAATAAATAAAAGAATTTAGAAATTGATTTTGGGTGGGTTTAAAGGGAGAAATTGATTTCTATTTTTTAAAAAAGTCCAAATTTAATTAAATGATTTGAAATGGTATATTATCAAAAGAGATGTTTAATCAAGGATTGATATTGAAGGTATTTGAAATATATATATTTGATTTGAAAATATAAATACCATTTTCAAACTATAAGTTTTAATCAAGGATTGATATTGAAGGTATTTGAAATATATATATTTGATTTGAAAATATAAATACCATTTTCAAACTATAAGTTTTAATCAAGGATTGATATTGAAGGTATTTGAAATATATATTTGATTTGAAAAGATAAATACCATTTTTCAAAACTATAACCACGGGTTATAATAACGTTTGGTTGGCAAAGAGACCGGGATCGGATATGGACATACTCTCTGTCGATACCGAAAACCACTTTGACTAACCGTGTACGCGGTGGAGATTCCAGAATGAAGTAGGTTGGTGGTGACGGTTTCTTGAAAGGTATATACGTGGACCCGACTCCCGTGAGTTGGCATAAGGTGGCTAAAACAGGAGCGATTCTCGGATTAATGAGGTAGCTCCTCTGATCGAACGCACTTCTTCGTATACCATTCTATTGCTTATGTGATTGTTTGGGTGCACCCTTTGATTTGGGAGTGTTGTTCGAGGTGGGCGGTTGCTGCGGCTTCGCGTTACCACCGGTCCGGATAGCAATTGGTATATCTACCCTGGCATTGCCTAGTTGTGCCGTGTCACCTACCATATCGAGCCTTGTACGAGTTTGGTTTTCTCCCGTAGCCCGTGTGGTATCCTCTAGTTGCTTCCCGATCAGGAGGAGCTATGATATTGGATGGACTACTGGGACTATTACGTGTTAAGGGCTATATGGGTAACCCCTTAATGCTAAGAAAGAAGTATGTTTACTTTATAAATAGACACTATTATAATAGCGCAATATACTACATAGTAAATAGTTTAACGGATCCTTAGAGGATGGGCGGTCCCAAGCATCCTTTGAGTTACTTGCTATATATTACAATACACTTGATTTAGCTTACATTATATAAGTATGTATGTCCTGACTCGAGTGTTTTGTTTTATTGTACGCTCGGGTCAGCCTGAGTTGCAGTTCAGCTTTCCCTCCAGAGCTAGGACACTCGTAGATCATTCCTGCTGTTGGAAGCTTTCCATCATTATCTTTATGAAATTCAAGGCATTTGAAGACTCTATATCTGTGTATGTTTAAATTGTATTAAAGACTAAAAATGTAATTCTGTTTGGAAAAGTTTAAGTGGTTTCATGAACCACTGTATCATTTTATATTCCGCTGCGAGATTCTGATATCTGTGTATGTTATTCTGTGATTTATTTACTGTATATTCCGAGTTTTGCCAAATTTATTCTACAACGCAGTATTTTGAACAATTCAAGTCCGACATGTGCGGATGCGAATGGTTGAAAATACTGGGTCGTTACAGTTGGTATCAGAGCTTTGGCTCTAGGCAAAACTTAGAATGTATGGTAAATTTGATTTATAGAATCACCTTCATTCGAGCTTGAATCTCTTCCTTTTCGAATTTTGGAACATTCCATGTGGTTCCAAAGTTCATTCGTGTCCCTCACTTTTCATCATCTTTAAATCCTGGAGTATCCCGTAACTCCACTTCGGATGATCTTTATAGTGAATTGGCGGTCTCGCCATTATTCTAATAAAGGGGTGAAACTCCTTTACCATTAGCATTGATTCACCGGTGGTTTATATTTATCCTCGGTTTATATGCTGGTATCTTGGTTATTCTGAACTCTATCTCTTCAGATCAAATGTGGATTTACTCAACCCCATCGATCTGACTCCTTAAGTCACGGTTGACCCGGTCAGGGTTGCCCGCGACTTATATAACCTCACTCAGTTCCTTATTTTGTTATTTCATCATCCGATCTTCTGAATTACAACCTATCTTGAATTCTATTGATTTGAGTTCATCAAATTTGAACCTCTATCCTTGTTTTGAAAATTTATGCCTATGTTTGAAAATTAAATCTATATATATATAAGTATAATTTCCAGAATCTTATAATTAATTTAACTATTTGTCAAGAGAAAATAGTTTTGATTTTATTTATAATTTTGTAAACCATGTGGTTTGTCTAATATAAATAATTGAATATAAACAATGGTTATAAATTAATTTAGAAAATAGAAATGAATTTAAAAACAAGAACTTGAGAATTCAATTTCTGATAATTTCAAACCTTGGGTTTAAAAAGTTTTAAAGGATATATTATTTAGAGTACTTTTGTATAGAAATTGTTTTCAAAGGAATTTAAAATTTAGTGCTTTTCTCTTTGTCGCTGGAAAATAATTTCGGTGATGACTGCAGCACCATCGACATTCATTTTCGAGTTTCGAAGAGAAAAGACCATTCTGTAGTCTGGCTACAGTGTTACCTTGAGATTTTAATTGATTTGAATATGACTTAATTTATAAAATTGATTTGACATATTATGTACATATATGGTTTGAAGGGAATCAGAAATTAAATTCTTAAAGTTTATCTTGAGAAAAATATATAATACTAAAATCTTGAATAGGAATAATTTCAATTGGAGATAATTGAACTTGAAAGTTTTAGTTGTATACTACCCAATTTCATTTCGATATAACTTACCTTGATTTTCAAAAGTTAAAAATGAATTTGGATAATATACAATATAAAAAGGATGTCATAAATAAAAAGTTGAGTGGTTATAATAAATATTATACACTTCAATTTTAGTTATAAAAGATTAATAAAGATAATATAGAGATAAGAAAAATATATTTGGAAGGAATATTTTGTAATAAGGATTGTTATCTTAAAACCATAGTTGATTAATGTCTAAGGGAAATATTATGTAAAGAAATTTGATTTTATATTTGCTATAATATATATTTTATTTATGAAATAAACATGTCTTGAAAATAGATAATTATGATTTAAATAGTTAAGACATATTTCAATATCACTAAAAATTTGATAATTGAGAATTTGGTTTTCAAATGGAAATTCCAGAGTATAACTTATTAAAAGAATATCTTAATTATAAAATAGTATTATAAAGTGTTAGGTTATTTGTTAAAATGAAGAGTTAAGTAAAATAATAAACTGGTTAGGAATGCTATCATATCTACTATAGCATATTATAAGTGCTGCTGTCCCTAACAATAAATTGTTTTGAAAATTCTTATAATGGGATAAATGAACTCAGGAATATTTCAACTTTGATATGAATATTATTTGGCATTGAAACTAAAAAAAAAAAAGAAGAGATAAATGAGGATTATTTTAAAAGTGTTATGATTTTAGTAATATGATTTCCAAATAATAATCTATAAATTTTAATGACTTTCAAAGTATTATAATTTTCAAAGTATTATGATTTCAAGTTATTATCTTATTTTATTTTCAAACTATCTTGAGTATCCTTGGTTTCCTATCTACTACAGAATGAGGAGACTATTGCTTATACCAGTCTATTTAGAAATCTTTCTCTAATCTTTGAAATCTTTGTTACTCATCGGGACCTGAGCACCGCTGAGCACCCATAGGCTGACAGTCAAACTGAAAAAGTAAAACCGATTCTTAAAGATCTTCTTCGTGCTTCAAAATCCAGAACTATTCGTTTAAGATTTGTGTTATCTTCGTTGTTTCTCTTCTTCGTTCCTTTTCGAGGACGAAAAGTTCTTAAGTGGGGGAGAGTGTAACAACCCTAGTTTTTAGCCATTTATTTTATTTTAATTATTTAAATTTTAAAGGTATTTTATATAATTTGTGTTTAAAAATATAGTTTAATTATTCCATTTGAAGATATATTTTTATAAAATTTTATATGTCAATAAAATCTAATAATAACTGTGAAATTTAAGCTAAGTTTGAACGGTTAGATTTCGCGTTCAACAGACACGTCAATTATAGGGTATAAAGCAACGTAATAAAACGTGTGTTTTTAAAATAATATTTTTGTGAAAATTTTTGATGTTTTAACCTGCGTCTGTTTAGCGCAGTGTAAAAATCAAGTTATAAATATTTTTGATACAAATTATCAGTCAGTGATTTTTATAAACAAACGTCGTTGTTAAAAATCAATCGTTTAAAACGTTGTATACATTTCCAAACCGACACGTAAATATTTATCTTCTTAAAATGTTTATAATAAAACCAAAAATCAAGGGTAGCATAAGTAAACATTTAAATGGTGAAACGTTCGAGCATTTTGTATCTTTTCTCTGGCAGTTCACATTTTTTTTCTGAAAACATACACACCCTTTTTCAAAGCCTATGACCGTGCTTTCCTATTTACCTCTGCCTTTAAATTCCTTCAGTTACAACTTAAATCACGCAAGTTTTGAAATCAAAAACGTGTGTATCAATTTCGTTCACACTTGCATCATCAGTTTTTGTATCATGCCTGCCTTTGATCATGCTTCATACATCAATCAACCACAGCCCTTGAACCCGCATGGTTGAGAGATGTTTTGCATCTGGCAATCAAGATTTAAGCTGACCTCCATGAATCGTGCAAGCAATGCCAAATAAATTTTTGTGTAACTGATGAATACAAACTCTCGGCCATATCAATGGAAGTGATAACTAAAGAAACTGATACATTTCGTTTCTTTTATTTCTCTGGATAACCAAGCATTTGTTATAAATTCATTTTTCCTCTGCAAACCAATTCATCTGTGATTCACCTCATTTTCCCCTTCTCTCGAGTCATCAGGTAAGTCTTTACTTTTGTGTTGAAATTCTCTCTGCCTTTGTATCTTGCTCGGCCACTATCCACTATACCACTGAATTCTTTTTGATCTGATGGTCTGGGGTATCAAGTTAGGAAAATCTGACATACCATATAGGGTTCATCACAATTTATGTTGCTAACAACAATAGATCTGAAATATAATCCACAAAGCTTAGTCATGTCAGTTTGCACTCTCACATTTGTCTGCATATATGATCATGGGAAGTCTGATTTGGTTTGGGTAGATCTGGTCTAGGAAATGTCAGTTGCAGTTGTATAGAGTGTCTGCATATATGCTAGTCTAGGACAATTCAGTCTACAGTTTCACATCTAAAGTCTGAGTTGGTTTGTGTTGTCTTGCATAGTTTTGTGAGTGATAGACTCATGTCTGCAGTGGTGTTTGTGTAGTATGGATGGCAAGTGTAGTGGAAATAGAAGTAGGCAGTGAAGCTATCTGGTGGTGGAATAGGAAGGACAAGTTAAGTCTTGTGCATGTTGTGATATGTGTTTGTGCAGATCTGAATGATGGGAACCTGGAAGTGGTGAAGCCAGGGAGTATTGATGCATATTGAAGTGTGGGATGGATGCAATACAAGGTGAAGGGGTAGTTAGTGGAAAGATCAGGAGGTAAGGAAGTGGTAGTCTGGAAAAGAAAGGCAAGTGAAGCATTTCAGACAGAAGTGTCATAGACCAGAGTTAGTAAAAATATGACTCGGGGATTTTAGAATTTGACTCGAAGAAATTCACTGTCTGACCCGAAGTAGAGAGGATAATGACTCGAAGCAATTAAGGGTGGCTCGGGTATAGGTTACAGTCTGCATATTTTTCATCTGCACATTTCCTTTTTGCATCTGCTTGGTCTCTGAAATCTGGAAGGTAGATTGTAGGATAAAATAAATATTTAAATCAGTAATTAAGTTGTTAAAACCCAAGCTTAGGAAAGAAACAAATATGGTCTGCATATA
This sequence comes from Allium cepa, assembly GCA_030765085.1. Classification (NCBI taxonomy): domain Eukaryota; kingdom Viridiplantae; phylum Streptophyta; class Magnoliopsida; order Asparagales; family Amaryllidaceae; genus Allium; species Allium cepa. Next base: position 973,616,690 of record CM060932.1, read on the forward strand.
GGAAGTGGAATCTGTGCATGTACATATCAGTGTACACTTGGGCATTTGAAATAATTGGAGATAGCTGAGTTGATGGGTAGTTGGTTGCTTTAGAACCAGACTGGGCAAAAAGCATAGGGGTGGTTGAAGCAGAGGCATGGCAGTGGCAGGTCAGATCTGGGTAGGTTGCAAGGGGTGTGGCTGAAGTCTGAAACCAGAATTGGATGTTGGGTAAGCCTGTTACAGTGAAGTTAGGGTAGTATACTGTAAATAAATAAAGTCTAATGCTTGGAAAAAAAAAAGAAAAAAGAAACACATATAGGCTGTGCATATGGGAAGAAAGTATTAAGCATGAGCATATAAGAGGATGGGTTGGATCTGATGTAAAGTGATGATGGTTCTCTGTCTGATGTTATATTATAAAGCTTGAAAGGTTGAGTTGAAGAATGATGAACAAGTGGTCAAGTCTGTACATGTAAGTCGATGCATGCGTGCATGAGTTTTAACTTGGCAGAGGAATGTTGGTGGATAGTCTGGATGGGTGGGGGTGTTGGAAAGCATAGGAGCTTGGATAGGAATGGGATGAGATTGCATATATTCCCTGTGCATAAATATGATATAGAAGTGGTTTAATGGATTTAGTGTTTGGTGGGAGTAGTTGGAGATCTTTGTGCAGAGGAGTGCATGCATATTTCACGAAGCAGTGTGAAGGAATCTCTGGGTAGTGGATTTGTTCATGTTAAAGGCTGGAAAGCTTAGATTGAAGGGTGACAGTAAGGTCGAGAAAAATTTAAGCGACTAAAGATTTGAAGAAAGGAGAGAACTAAGAAAGTTAAATGGAAGTTTGAAGTTGAATCAAATAGAAATGGGCTGGAAGTGCATGTTTCAAGTGTGCACGTCTGTGCATGGCTGCGGCAGAGGAAATGGCATATATGTTGGCTGTTGTACTGAAAAAAAAAAGGGGGAGTAAAAGAAATGGTGGCAAAAAAATGTGTGTACATGAGTAAGGGGAAAGCAAGTGTGCACGTGCACATGCGTGTATCACGGCCTTAGGAGAAACGTCACCATTTTGTTTAATCAGTCTTTAGAAAATTTTGTCGTTAAAATTTAATGTTAGCACGGTTCATACTGGGTATATTTTGGGTTAAAACACGGTGGAGTGGTCGAGCAAGTCAAATCATTCTCGTTCTATTTTAATTTTTCTTTGACCGTAAATTCTAAAGTCGCGTTTCAAAATATTTGAATTTGTTCTAGATTTGAATCTAGGCGACATCAGAAGAAATTTGATCGTTATTTTCTGTCGGTCTTTACCGGTGAATCGTCGTTTTGAATTCAAATTTTCTGCAACTTTCAGGTGAGTATTTCTCACCAGACATACGTATTTATATTTCGTAAATTATTGCAAGTGTATGTGTAAAATTTTATGTCACTATTATCTGTCTGTAGTGTAATATAAAATGATGAACCCCATTTAAATTGACACCTCATCAGTTATTATCTGTTGTATTATATCTGCAGTTATATTATGTTATTGTTTATGTACTGCTTAAATCACACTGCAAGTTCCCTGTTAAATATATATATTGTCATGGGCTGAAATGATAGGCCAAATTGATTATTACTGTTCACTTGTTCTGTTAACTGCTGTAAATTTACTTGGGATTGCGGGTTTGAAATGATAGAACCCGGGGTTTTGTAAATTACGGATTGAAATGATATACATCCGTATCACTTGACCTAGGCTAGAAAACTATATACAGGCCCGTGGTCCTTATAATAATTTCTGAATTATTTAAAATTATTCTCGAAGTTAAATATTTGGTTTATATCTTTAAAGGAATTTATATTGACCTTTAGTAAGTATAAATAAAGAAATAAATAAATATTTGAATAAATGGAATATAACTTATTTTGGTAATTCAGGATTTTTGAAAGAATAAGATTTCAATTAAGAAAATATATAAACAAATAAGTTATATTTGGAAATATTTATTAAGTTAAACAATCTATTACAGCATTTAAATGCCGTCTTTTAAAATTGGACCATTTTAAACCCATAACTTTAGATAGCATTTCATAAGTACTGTAGAAATTGAAATTTGATTTATTTAGAAAATTTATGAAAATTTATTTTGGGAATAAGTTAAGATTTTTGGAATTTAAATATGTAATAAATAAAAGAATTTAGAAATTGATTTTGGGTGGGTTTAAAGGGAGAAATTGATTTCTATTTTTTTAAAAAGTCCAAATTTAATTAAATGATTTGAAATGGTATATTATCAAAAGAGATGTTTAATCAAGGATTGATATTGAAGGTATTTGAAATATATATATTTGATTTGAAAATATAAATACCATTTTCAAACTATAAGTTTTAATCAAGGATTGATATTGAAGGTATTTGAAATATATATATTTGATTTGAAAATATAAATACCATTTTCAAACTATAAGTTTTAATCAAGGATTGATATTGAAGGTATTTGAAATATATATTTGATTTGAAAAGATAAATACCATTTTTCAAAACTATAACCACAGGTTATAATAACGTTTGGTTGGCAAAGAGACCGGGATCGGATATGGACATACTCTCTGTCGATACCGAAAACCACTTTGACTAACCGTGTACGCGGTGGAGATTCCAGAATGAAGTAGGTTGGTGGTGACGGTTTCTTGAAAGGTATATACGTGGACCCGACTCCCGTGAGTTGGCATAAGGTGGCTAAAACAGGAGCGATTCTCGGATTAATGAGGTAGCTCCTCTGATCGAACGCACTTCTTCGTATACCATTCTATTGCTTATGTGATTGTTTGGGTGCACCCTTTGATTTGGGAGTGTTGTTCGAGGTGGGCGGTTGCTGCGGCTTCGCGTTACCACCGGTCCGGATAGCAATTGGTATATCTACCCTGGCATTGCCTAGTTGTGCCGTGTCACCTACCATATCGAGCCTTGTACGAGTTTGGTTTTCTCCCGTAGCCCGTGTGGTATCCTCTAGTTGCTTCCCGATCAGGAGGAGCTATGATATTGGATGGACTACTGGGACTATTACGTGTTAAGGGCTATATGGGTAACCCCTTAATGCTAAGAAAGAAGTATGTTTACTTTATAAATAGACACTATTATAATAGCGCAATATACTACATAGTAAATAGTTTAACGGATCCTTAGAGGATGGGCGGTCCCAAGCATCCTTTGAGTTACTTGCTATATATTACAATACACTTGATTTAGCTTACATTATATAAGTATGTATGTCCTGACTCGAGTGTTTTGTTTTATTGTACGCTCGGGTCAGCCTGAGTTGCAGTTCAGCTTTCCCTCCAGAGCTAGGACACTCGTAGATCATTCCTGCTGTTGGAAGCTTTCCATCATTATCTTTATGAAATTCAAGGCATTTGAAGACTCTATATCTGTGTATGTTTAAATTGTATTAAAGACTAAAAATGTAATTCTGTTTGGAAAAGTTTAAGTGGTTTCATGAACCACTGTATCATTTTATATTCCGCTGCGAGATTCTGATATCTGTGTATGTTATTCTGTGATTTATTTACTGTATATTCCGAGTTTTGCCAAATTTATTCTACAACGCAGTATTTTGAACAATTCAAGTCCGACATGTGCGGATGCGAATGGTTGAAAATACTGGGTCGTTACACTATATCTTCTTAGGTTAGCAAATCCTATCGTAGTAAGTAGTTCACAAACACAAGTAGAATACCCTAGGTTACATGGAGTATTAATAAAGTTAGTTGTATGTGTAAGAGGCTATGCGGTAGGATCGTATAATATGGAATAGTGGATGGTATAGGTAAATAACAATAAGCAATAAATAAAGTAGACACCAGGATATTATACTGGTTCGGACCTCTAGTCCTACGTCCAGTACCTAAGCTCCTCTTAGGAATTCTAACTAACAACCCTCACTTAACCCGGAAGAATAGGTTTACAACTTACCCGAACAACCGAACGAGATTTCTTGCCTCAACTACCGAAGAGGACTTCAACTCAATTACTAAAAACAATTATTCGACTTGTTGTGTTCTTGTTAACACTAATGAGTCCAATGTAGTACAATATTCCTATAATCTTATCCTCGAGAATATGCAATGTGTTTGTGAAGATTTAGGAAATGTGAATTGCTATGAATCAAAAGAATGTTATAACCAAAGCAGAGATTCAAGCAATAGATTGGTGATTGCTTTGAAAACTTTTAGAGAATATAAAATATGTTCAAGAAGTAGTGAGATTAAGGCATAAGAAGATTGGTAAATTGAAGATGTTAGAACCATGTATATATAGATGTAGATGAGATGCATTTGTTACCTAGAGATGCAGACAAGAGATGCTTCCATTTCCATTGGAGAATGGTTGCAACTCTTGGGAGGAAGAAGGTGTCCATTCAGAGAAAATTCGCAGGTTTACATTCAGTCGACTGAGCAGGGATTTCAGTCGACTGGAAATGTAAAGAAATTTTTTTCAGGAATAGATTCAGTCGACTGAGCAGGTTGTTTCGGTCGACTGGAACTGTGCATGTTTGTATATGTGTAACAGGTTCAGTCGACTGGGCTTACCTGTTCAGTCGACTAAACTTTTGGTTTTTGCACAGTGAATGTTTATCTAGAAAATGAAGTTTATAAAATGTGTTCTGGTGTTTGTGCAAGCCTCTTGAGGATAGATTTTAATAATAAATCTAAACTAAGACCTATATTTAAATTATACTCATGCCATCCTTGGTCTTCATCGTTCTTCCTTTAGCTTTGCACATATCTCTTCCTTTTTGTTGAAGCACATTGTCATTGATCAAAATATAGCGTATCAACAATCTCCCCCTTTTTGATTGATGACGATACTGAAATGTGTAGAGATGTAATTATTTCCTCCCCCTGAATATGTGCACTGTCTTTCCTACAAAACAAGGTTAATAACATAGATTTCTCCCACTTTGTCATCGACAAAAAGGAAGTAATAATTGCAGAAGTATATTATCAAAACAATCACTGATATGCATAACTATAGTTTCAAAAAAACTTAGAATGTAGCAAAAATAAATGAAACATAAAAGGCTATTTATACAAGCCTTTTGAATAGTAAAATCAAATCATAAGAGAGTTATTCATCTTTATCCTAATCATATGAGGCTTCTCTCCCTCCCTCCGGTTCGCGAATAACGGGTCCACCGGTGGGTGATCTATAAGCTCTTCCACCTTCACAACCGCTATTCCCACTTGTGTTGCTGCTTAGATTTTTTTCGGATGACGTCCATGTCAAAGTTGGTGCCGGACGCTTGCCACGGGAGGTTGAAGCTGTAGTGGAGCTCGTGCATGAGATGGCATCCCATAATTTGTTGAAGAACCCTTTAATTTTATCAAGTTTATGATCTACCTTCTTGAGGCGATTATCAAGAATTTGTTGATTTCTTGATAGAACTCCTAACGATTGGTTGGTAGTAAAACTTGGTTCAACGATACGAATTTCATCATCTTGATCAAAAGGTTCTTCATATTGGGCTTGAGGAGGTTGTTGCAGTTCTTGATGTCTAGCTTCCCATTCGGCAAGAGATATGATGCGAGAAGTTAGCTGGAAGTTGCATAAGGCTTATAGTCCGATGGTTAATTTGATGAACCATTGTATTTTTGGACTCTGGTAATGGAGTATCAATGTTGAGGAGTAGTCGCATGATATACTCGCCAAAATATATTGTTCGCATTTTTCCATTATTGAAAGTAAGAAATTCATCAAGAATTAGTTTGACCCAATTAACTTGAATATTGCCCTAAATAGCATATAGAGCTCTATAATTGTTTGGTATACAATTTCATATGAGCCCGTTCGAGGAGTGATGGTTCGCATAAGAGCTTTGTGGAGAAGCCTTGCTCTTGGTCATAAGGAAGTTGACTTAATATCCCGGATGTTGATGCTCATCCAAAAATTGATGATTTATGTTGTCTCGAATATGTAGATTAAATTCGATTTCTTCAAGCTTCCTTCCCATGTTAGGAGATCCTAAAATATGTGCAATTAGGTCTAGGGAAAACCATACGCTTTTGCCACACACCATACTCTAAACACTATCGTTTGGATTTCTTGGAGTTTGGTGTCCAAGGTTAAGATTTGCATAGAACAATTTGACCATAATATGAGTGATTGCATGGTCATTTCGTTTTATGTCTAAGAGAGATGTTAAACCTGCTTGAACTGTCAAAGCTTGTATGTTGTACGTTTGGAGACTCTGAAAATCAATGAAGGAATGTTCAAAGATCCCAGAATTCTTCAATTTGTTTCACCTTGTGACCGCCACTCCATCATAAAGCCATTGAGCAATTTGAGTGTCAATTGGCTCGGAGGAGGTTGAAGTAGAAGCCCTTGATCTTTTTGGAGCCATTGTTGTGAGAGTTTTGAGAGGGATTTAAAAAAATGAAGATTGGGGGCTAGGGATTTGAAGAATAATGGTGGAATAGGAGCTCGTGGAATGATAAAAGTAAAGAGTAAAGGTAGAAATTGGTGGTTAAAAGGGAAAAAGTAGCCTGAGAAACGACGTTCAATCGACTGAATAGTCTGTTCAGTCGACTGAATTGATGGCCGAAAATTTTCTGTGTTAAATTCAGTCGACTGAACAGTGTTTTTAGTCGACTGAACAGTGTTTTTAGTCGACTGAACTATTGTTCGAAAGTTTTTGTGGTTAATTTAGTTGACTGTGTGGAGCCATTAGTCGACTGAGCTATTGGAAATTGTTTTCTGCCTTATGTTCAGTCGACAGAGCAGTAAGGTTCAGTCGACTGAACCTTATGTTTTTGGTGTTCTAAATTTTTAAAGCAAAAGATTTTGATTGAAAGAAACGATTACAATTGTATAGACATATTACAATATAACAACATGATTTGAACAAAAATAAAAATTAATCATTTCTTTGGAGATGGACTATTTTTCTTTTGCGGTTTATTTCCTTCATTCGTCATATAGTTTTTGTCCCATGAATTTGGACTATATTGAGGAGTTTTTGGCGACATGCAAGGATTCAATGGACCGGCTAGTGTACGGTATGACGAAGATGGATCATACAAACTAACTGGTCGAGGTAGGAGCTCAATCACATCGTTTTTCTTCGAGCTACAAAAACGTAAACCGATTTGCTCAAGAAAGCTTAATCGTCTAGCCGTTACTTTTTATTCAAAATATAATTCACGTTGAAGGTCAATTTGTTGCTGTTGAAAATGATGAATTTCATCAATCTTTCTTTTCATATCAGGAGAGATAAAAAGTCCACGTTTTGCCTTCTTTAAATCCGGTGTGTAGCCAGTTCGACAGTTTTTGCATTTATAAACCGGCTCATGCTTTGGTGTAGGAAGTTGTGGTGATGTAGGTGAGTTATCGACTGAGGAGGTAATGTTGATTGGAGAGTATGAATTGTTGGAAGACATTTTTTATATTGGATTTTCAAACTTTGTAATTTTTTGAAAATAACATATGTATGTATATATATAGTATGAAAGTTCCAAAAAGAATATGGTGTTAAATCATTAATAATTTATAACCAGAAATTAAATTAATGGTTAATATTTTCTTTGAAAATGGATGGTTATGTAATATTAGCTACTTCAAAATATCTTTGAAAGATATTATACCTAATTCTCGTCGTAATTTTATGAATGAGTTTTCTAGTAATGGTTTAGTAAATATATCGGCAATTTGATTTTCGGTAGAAATATAATCTAAATTTACGATTCCTTTTTCGATATTGTCACGTAGAAAATGGTGACGAATATCAATATGTTTTGTACGAGAATGATTTACCAGATTTTTAGATAAGTTTATTGTACTTGTATTATCACAATATATTGTAGAATTATTTAACTTTATATTAAAATCTTTAAGTGTTTGTTGCATATAGATGACTTGAGTACAAGCTAAAGCGGCTGATATATATTCCGCTTTACACGTGGAATGCAAAACACAATTTTGTTTCTTACTAAACCAAGATACAAGTGATTTTCCAATGAAATGACAAGTACCACTTGTACTTTTTCTATCTGTTCGAGATACACCAAAATCAGCATCACTAAACGATACTAACTCGAATGGACACTCTTTTGGATAGAAAAGACCAAAATCTTTAGTATAGTTAAGATATCGCATAATTCGTTTTACAGCTCTTAAATGTGATTCTTTAGGGTTAGATTGAAAACGTGCACATAGACATACACTCATCATTATATCTGTTCTAATAGCGGTTAAGTAAAGTAATGAGCCTATCACACTTCTAAACAATTTGTGGTCTACACTTTTGCCATTTTCATCTCGATCGAGATAAGTAGTGGTACTCATAGGAGTAGGTTTAGCAGAAGTGTTTTCCATTCCAAAACATTTAATTAGATTAGCACAATATTTTTCCTGGTTTATGAAAATTCCATTTGTTAATTGTTTAATTTGATGTCCGAGAAAATAGGATAGCTCTCCCATATGAGACATTTCAAACTCCTTAGTCATTATATTTGAAAATTCTTTACATAAGTTTTCATTTGTCGAACCGAATATAATATCATCTACATATATTTGAATTATTAGAATATCTTTAGTAGTATTTTTAATGAAAAGAGTTTGATATACTTTTCCAATTTGAAATCCCGAATTTAGTAGATAACTCTTAAGTCTCTCATACCAAGCACGAGGTGCTTGTTTAAGACCATATAAGGCTTTCTTTAATTTATATACATGATCCGAATATTTTTCATGAGAGAATAAAGGGGGTTGTTCTACATACACATTTTCTTTTATAAAACCATTTAAAAATGCACTTTTAACATCCATTTGATAAAGTTTAAAATTGTGAAAACATGCGAAGGCTAATAGAATACGTATTGCTTCAAGTCTTGCAACGGGAGCAAAAGTTTCTTCAAAATCAATACCTTCTTCTTGATTATATTCTTGTGCTACTAGCCTAGCTTTATTCCTAGTTATATTACCTTGTTCGTCTACTTTATTTTTGTAAACCCATTTTATTCCTATAACTGATTGATTATTAGAACGGGGAATTAACTCCCAAACATCGTAACGTTCAAATTGATTTAATTCTTCTTGCATAGCAATAATCCAGTAATCGTCTGTTGATGCTTCTTTAGGATTTTTAGGTTTTATTGTTGAAATGAAAGCAACATGTCCCATTTGATTTAGTTGACTTCTTGTCTTAACTTGAGAATTCATTTCACCTATTATATTTTGTGCTGGGTGATCTCGTAATATTCTTGGCGGAGATCTTAGTTCATTATTACAATTTTCAATGTTTGTATTTTCTATATTTATAAATTCTTCATCATCTTTTATACTCAAATTTTTATTAAAATTTTCGTCAAAAGATATATGTAAAGTTTCTTCAATTATGTTTGTTCGTTTATTAAATACTCGATACGCCTTACTTCGTTCTGAGTATCCTAAAAAAATTCCTTCATCAGCTTTTGGATCAAATTTTCCAAGTTGATCTTTTATATTTAAAATAAAACATTTTGATCCAATATTTTAAAATAAGATATATTTGGCTTTTGTTATTAAGTAGTTCATATGAAGTATTTTTAGTTAATGGTCTAATTGATATACGATTTAATACATAACATGCAGTAGCTACGGCTTCTACCCAAAAATGTTTTGGTCGAAAACTTCCATTTAATAATGTTCTTGCGCATTCTTGTAATGTTCTATTCTTTCTTTCTACAACTCCATTTTGTTGAGGAGTTCTAGGAAATGAAAAATTATGATTTATTCCTTTCTTTTTACAAAAAGATTCAAAAGCTTCATTTTCGAATTCGCCTCCATGATCGCTTCGTATATTTTTAATCTTCAAATCTTTAGTGTTTTGAATTCTTTTGACAAAATTTTAAAATGCTCAAAAGTATCACTTTTATTTTTCATAAAAATAGTCCATGTATATCTTGAGAAATCATCAACTATTACAAATACATATCGATTATGATTAATGGATTGAACCTATGTTGGTCCGAATAGATCCATATGAAGTAATTCTAGTGGTTGTAAAGTAGAAATATTTTTCTTAGATTTGAAAGATGACTTTGTCAATTTTCCTTTTTGACGATGATCACAAAGATTTTTTATTTTAAAGCTTATCCTGGGTAAACCTCTTACTAATTCATTTTTAGAAAGTTTTCTAATAGTTTTAAAATTAATATGACAAAATCTTTTGTGCCATAACCAAGGATCATTATCTTTGGCTAGTAAACACATATTTGTATTATGATTAATTTTCATATTTAGAGCATAAATATTCCTATCTCTATTTCCCTCAAAAACAAGATTTTGGTTTTGATAAAAAATAATACATTTATTTCCCAAAAAAGTTATTTTAAAACCCTTGTCACAAAGTTGACTTATGCTTAGTAGATTATGTTTTAAATTTTCAACTAATGAAACATTTGTTATAAAAGGTAAATTTGATGTACCGTAATTGCTCACATCTCCTTTTCCAATGATATAACCTTTTGAATTGTCTTTGAAGGTAACCGAGCCACCATCAAAGTATGTGATGTTTGTAAGCATATCTTTGTCGCCGGTCATGTGTTTTGAGCAACCACTATCTAGTATCCATTTCTTCTTTTAAAGTGGGACCTGAAAATAAATATGAAATTATTGGTACCCACCTTTTAATAGGGTCCTAAAAGTTAGAGCTTAGGAAACCAAACCCAATTCGGTTCAGTATCCTTTTTATAAATATAGTTTTTGTTATTATGAACACTATCCATAAATGTTTTAATATATTTATTCCTAATTAAAATATTGTTAGTTTTTGGAACCCAAATTTTGACTATCTTGGTTTTACTTTTGTTTTAATAGGTTCTCTTAATAACATTTGTTGTTTTGAATCAATATTCCTCTTAAAATTTGTATTTTTCTTTTTAGGAATTTTTGACTCCTTTTTATATCCTAATCCATGTTTATTTGAAGAGAATTGAGAATTTTCTAAAATCTTAGATAAATTTTCTCTTCCTTTGTTAAAGTTAGAAACATTTTTAGTGATGTTATCTAATCTAGCTTGAAGACTATTATTTTCTAACTCAACTTGTCTAATCTTAGTTTTTAACTCATGATTTTCAGAAACAATTATATCGTTCTTTGTCTTTTGAGTTTCAATTTCTTGACTTAAAAGTGATAATTGAGTTTTCGAATTTGAATGAGATTCTTGAACTTTTTCAAGTTCTTCTTCTAGAATTTTCTTTTCATCTTTTAACATATCCCTTTCAAATTCAGCTTTGTTTTGATTTTCACAAGTTTCCTTGAGTTTCTTTTTAAGAGTTTTTATTGTGCTCAAAAGTTCAGTGTTTACTTCAATTAAATCAACGAAAGTTAAATTACTAACCTCAGATTTTTGAGCCATAAAGCATACATTCGCTTGTTCATTGTCGCTATCATTTTCACTTTCAGATGAAGAAGAATCCGATTCATCCCATGTTACAGAGAATGCCTTCTTTTTGAATTTCTCTCTCTTGTTTTTATTATTGAGAGATTTCTGATTCTCCTTCTTTTGCTCTGGACAATCCTTGTGCATGTGACCTTTCTTGTGATAGTTGAAATATTCTATATTCGAGGATGTAGGTTTGTTCAAGAAATTCTTATTGAATCCGTTTTTATTTCCTTTTCTATATCTTAAGAATTTCTTGAAATTTTTGGCTATAAATGCTAAATCCTCATCTTCAGACTCCGATTCTTCCTTTTCCGCATGAAAAGATACATTCTTTCTTTCTTGAGCTTGATCTTTCTTAGCTTGCATATTTACTTCATACGACATAAGATTTCCAATTAATTCCTCAGGTTTCATTGTAGATAGATCATTTGCTTCCTCGATTGCCAGTACTTTTCTCTTCCATTCATCAGTGAGTGAATTTAGAACTTTAGACACAATGTCAAAATCCGTGTATTTTTCTCCTAGTCCTATTAAGGCATGATGAATGTCTTGAAATCTCGAGTACATGTCATTGATGGATTCATTTTGTCGTATACTAAAGTTTTGGAATTGGTTCTTCAGCATGGATATCTTTGTTTATTTGACCTTGTTTGTGCCTTCATATATGACTCTAAGTGTTTCCCATATCTGATATGCAGTAGTACATATGCTAACACGGTTGAATTCATTTCTATCCAGGGCGCAAAATAGCATATTCATAGCTTTGGCATTTGCACTAGCTTCATTCTTCTGAGTTTGTGTCCATGTAGGATAATCGGTCGTGGGTACAACGAACTCTGCTTGAGTGGCATTCCATGCTTCGAAACTTGTTGCTTGCATATAAATCCTCATCCTTGTAGCCCAAATGTAATAGTTTAGTCCATTGAATAGGGGGATCTTTGGGTAGATTGTCCTTCCGCAAATGTAGAACTATAGGTAGATGTTGTGCTTGTACTTGCGTTATTTTCCATATTATCAATATGTCTAATAACGGTGTTATGGTTAAAGGACGGCCTTGCTCTGATACCAATTGAAAGAGGCTATGCGGTAGGATCGTATAATATGGAATAGTGAATGGTATAGGTAAATAACAATATACAATAAGTGAAGTAGACACCAGGATTTTATACCGGTTCGGACCTCTAGTCCTACGTCCAGTACCTAAGCTCCTCTTAGGAATTCTAACTAGCAACCCTCACTTAACCCGAAGGAATAGGTTTACAACTTACCCGAACAACCGAACGGGATTTCTTGCCTCAACTACCGAAGAGGACTTCGATTCAATTACTAAAAACAATTATTTGACTTGTTGTGTTCTTGTTAACACTAATGAGTCCAATGTAGTACAATATTCCTATAATCTTATCCTCGAGAGTATGCAATGTATTTGTGAAGATTTAGGAAACGTGAATTTCTATGAATCAAAAGAATGTTATAAACAAAGCAGAGATTCAAGCAATAGATTGGTTATTGCTTTGAAAACTTTTAGAGAATATAAAATATGTTAAAGAAAGTAGTGAGATTAAAGCATAAGAAAATTGGTAAATTGAAGATGTTAGAACCATGTATATATAGATGTAGGAGAGAAGCGTTTGTTGGCTAGAGATGCAGACAAGAGATGCTTCCATTTTCATTGGAGAATGGTTGCAACTCTTGGGAGGAAGAAGGTGTCCATTCAGAGAAAATTCGCAGGTTTACATTCAGTCGAACGAGCAGGGATTTCAGTCAACTGGAAATGTAAAGAATTTTTTTTCAGGAATAGATTCAGTCGACTGAGCAGGTTATTCCAATCGAATGGAACCGTGCATGTTTGTATATGTGTAACAGGTTCAATCGACCGGACTTACCTGTTCAGTCGACTGAACTATTGGTTTTTGCACAGTGAATGTTTATCTAAAAAATGAAGTTTATAAAATGTGTTCTAGTGTTTGTGCAAGCCTCTTGAGGATAGATTTTAATAATAAATATAAACTAAGACCTATATTAAATTTATACTTATGTTATCCTCGGTCTTCATCGTTCTTCCTTTAGCTTTGCACATATCTCTTCCTTTTTGTTGAAGCACATTGTCATTGATCAAAATATAGCGTGTCAACAGTATGTAATCGCCATATATAATGTTTTAACTCATTCACCAGACTTCCTTTCCTTTCTTTTTCCCCTACCATAGGAGGACGGGGAAGCAGATGATAGGCCCAGAGATTAGTCTATAAATTGTGAATTACTACGTATGTTTTGAGACTGTGGTTTCTGGGATATTTTCTAAGATTACTATTTTATGTATTATATTTTTCTGTCTTCCGCTATGAGGTCTACAAGTGTATATTGTCTTAGACTTTATCCTCTTATTTTTAGTCTTATTAATGTTTAACAACCCGCTAGCTTGTACCACTTTGCAACGCTATGAGTCCAGAGGCAACTTAATCTTTGGATTGGTGTATCGAGAGGTGCGGGTTGCCAGAAATGGCGTCAGATCTTGCATTCTATAATATGAATAATTGACCAACACAAATGGAAATCCCTTGAAAAGTCCAGTCAGATGGGCATTAAGCAAAGGATTTCTAAGGAGAATGTTTCTGAATTAATAAATGTTCTTCCAAATGAAAAACCTATATCATACCCAATTCCTAAACTCAAAGATGGAATTTTTAATGTTCTGTGGTCACCTTAGGATTATCTTTTGGTGGTAGAATGATGTCAATACACACACACACACATGCACAACTATTAAAATAAATCGAGCAACTAAACATATGTCATATATAATCATTTTTCATCCTCAACATCTTAGTATCTCAAACTATTCTCATGCAAGGGTAGAATACAAATCATATTTAGTAGCATCAAGATGTCGAGTGCTTGTAGTCATCTGGAATTAATATATATTTAGATTACCTAGCAGAATAAAAGTTGCAATAATAGATAATAATAATAATAATAATAATAATAATAATAATAAGGACTCTTTCCCATCTTCATCTTCATTTAGTCTCAGTGAATGTCCTACCTTCGACAAATATCTAAAATTTGAGTCCTTATAAACTCAACCTACTTAAATGAGTATGAGTTATAGGAGAAAAAAAATAAACATATGGGTCGGACATAAGTTTGGTATAAATAATATCATTTCCCATCAAAACTCTTCCTCTAGTGGAACAACACTGCTAAAGCATATTATAAGTTCCTCCATACTAGCCTTGGTTACACATATCATATATAACTACCACAAGTCATAAGTTTCAATAACATATATGCTAACACATACATACATAACATGTATCAGTAAAACTCCACCTGAAACTATCTTGGGTATAGGGTGTTGAAAAATACAATACTCAAATTATTGTCCAATATGGATTTCTGCAAAAATACTTATGAAACAACCCTAAATGGTTTTAGTTAATATTTCCTTGACTTTATACTATAAGGTACATCCTCTAACGGTCTCGGTGATTTGTTTATTGGTTTTGTACTGGAAGGTATATCCCCAAGCAATCTTGAAAATCCCATTTCCTTAAGCTTGAACTTATAAGAAGGTAACATTCACTCTCACAAAAGCTTACATCCCACTAAGACATCCTATGTCTCTTTCGAAGTCAAATGCAAACCCTACCTCGTAAAGTAGGTGCATTTAACCGAGTGTTCCCACTTAGCATCAATAGGCCTTCCGAACCTATATTACGTAATAGGTTATCACTTTAATGTTTGGTTATCTTTGAATATGAATGCTTCATATAATATTTCATTCACTAAGTCTCATCTTTAGCTATTCATTATGCTTCATTAGGCTCCTAGCCAATCTTCGACCATCTTAAGCCTTGGATCCATTTTCGCAATGCATCATGTGCAGAAAACTCTAAATACCACACTCAGCCCTCTTAAGCCTTCATATTTCTGTATCAACTTTCCTTCGAAAATTGATAAGTCTCGATATTTATGTTCCTCAAAAGTCAATAGGTCATAGTAAATCACTACCTTCGGGTTTCTTATTTGGGAAGTCTGGTTTACACATTCTTGTTAGGAACACACTTGGCAATCTCCCTTTGTAATCACCTTCATCTAGTACCCTCATTTGGAACCTTCGGCTATCACCTTTGGCTTTGCATTTACTTATAACTTTTCTTACTCTCTCTTAGTTCATTTTATATTTCTTGTCTTATACCCCAGTATAACACCTTCGGCTTTGCAAACCGGCTTCGGTACGCAAAATAAAGACTACATATCTATACACACCTGCACATATCCTTCTACCGTCATTTCACTATTCCTTTTTAGGTGCTTTGAGGTTTCCTTAGTGTTATCCCGTCTTTTGGAAAAGCCGTGACACCAAGTAATTGGCTAAACACCAAAGATAGTTTGTCTCGAAGACCGGTTATACACAGGTTCCTTATGAGTGCCGGTAAATTTTTTCTACGTCCAAATCGAGCTACATTCGATATGACGTGACAAGTGAAGCTATGAAAGCTAACATTTCAAATTTCAAGTCAATCGGAGTTCATATGCTTAAGATATGATCGATACAAATCAAGGAATTCATCGCAATCACATCCATCTATTCGTGTCCACCAAGTCTCGGCGTCATCTGTTGTTCGTATCCATCAGCGAGTATCTCTTTGTATCCATCAAGGTGCACTGCTTCGTATCCATCGTGAGAATCAGCCTTATTCGTGTCGGTCCTGTTCGAATCCGTCGACATACAAGCGCACTTCGTATCGATCAGCAGCCAGAGAGGGTCTACTTCGTATCCATCCAGACCCTCCTACTTCGTGTCCATAGATTGCAACATGGATATACATTTCGTATCGATCGAGCTACAGACATGCTTCGGATCAATCGACCACAGATCGATACAAAATCAACACTTCCCATCGATAGGAAGTGCAAGTTAATCGACCGATACGAAAAGAGAAGTGCAGACGATTGATACAAATAAAGCAATACAGTTGATCGATATGAACAGAAAGGTTCTGATCAATACGAACAGGACAGCTAAAATTGACATGAACAGGGCCGAAATAGATCGATACGAACAAGGCTTAGATGTTGGATACGATGAAGGAAGCAGTCAACACGGCAAGAAAAGTGGATCGATCCAAGAATTTAGCGCCATGTCAACTTGCAGGCACGTGCTCAAGAACGGTTCGAACAGATCGATACGAACTAGGCAGCCTAGAAAAAAAATGCAAGCTTGCATCGATCATAACCGATGATCTACAAGTTCAAATGCCATCAAATTTTCACAGGAGCTTACGTACAACCTATAGAATGTCCATGCTAAATTTCGACTCGATTGGGTCAAATCTTAAACGATACGAAATTCGTTCTTATTGATCACAGATCGAGTGCAACTCACATGGGATTGATCGCGTGGGCCCGCACACATGCCAGAAGAGTTCTTCCGAGATGTAAGCGAGATAATTGCAAGCCTACGCCTATAAATAGCATCCCAAAGCCTACAAAAGAGGACTTTGAGCTCTCCTATGTCCATACTATGCCGAATCCATTTTTGCACTCCAAGATCACTGTTGTACTCGAAATTTACTGTTATAGTTCGCTGTAATCAGTTGTAATCAGCAAGATAACATCAATAAAGTCATCAATTTAATAACGGATATAGGCTATACACCGAACCACTCTAAACCACTGTGTTTCTGTGTGTTTTTCTGATCTGTTTTTGAAATGTTTGTTAGATAATCCTCTTTTTACATTTATTTTCTTCATTTTATCTCTTCAAATACTTCCGAAGAGTATTATGTCCAATTTTGATACAAACACTTTGGTGCTTTCATTGAGAACACGGTTTTTCTCCTGCTCACTGGAACTATTATTAACATCGGATTGCACAAATCTAAGAAGAAGATCCAGATCTCAAGTACAAAGTTCTTCCATCCAACTCAGATTCGCAACAAATCTGGGAAGGAACTTCACCATCCACAATGGTTAGCACAAGGACTGCTTCTACAGATGTTGATCCAAACGGATGGGATTGACAGAATCTTGCACAACTCCCTCCAACTAATCAGAATGCTACTGGACCGTCAGATCCGTCATGCCCTGTCACCAGGGAAGAGTTTCAAATGCTGCTGCAAGAGTTGACACAGACCCATCAACAACTTACTGAACAACTGCACACCAACGCCGAATTGACCAACCAGTTGAATCGCCAAAGGCGTAAGAGATCCAGGAGAGATCATGCTTCTTATTCCTCCACAGAGAGTTCAGCCTCTTCAGATTACCATCATAGATCTATGTTCCCACGGCTAGGTGGGAGTAACACTCAAGCTACCGGACATCGACATACGCAGAACATTAGGGAACCGAGAGTTGGTCCGTCAACTGGCTATCATACTGGACCCTCCTCCGGGGGAGGTACTGTTCCTCATTACATCACAGACAATAGCACCGCCACTGCTGCTATTGAACCAGGAGTTGATGCCCGGAACCAGATAGACCCGATCTAATGCCAACGTACTCCCGAGCCTTACATCTCTGAAGACTTAGAACAAAGGAGGCGAGACCTGGACCGTCGACCGTGTTCGGCCCAGCCTCGCATTGTGGAACCCGACCACACCTTGGCCCAACATGCTAAAAATGTCCAGATGCTGGATATGCTAACGATGATCCGCCAGATGATCCAAGAGAGTCAAGGCCTCACTAATGATGACTGGGGAATCTTTCAGAGTCATATTTATTTTATTGATGAGATATTTTAAGCCGAACCACCTCAGCAATTTAGGATGCCGAATTTTCCAGTTTATGAAGGAAGTTCTGATCCCAACCAACACATCCTAAAATATGAATGGTTTATAAACGCTGCACGAGCTGATGATGCAGTTAAATGCCGAAGCTTCCCGATCTCTCTGGAAGGCATAGCTACTATGTGGTTCACTCGTTTGCCACCGCGATCTATCTCAAGTTTTGACCAATTGGCAATAAAGTTTGTTGAATAATTCCGCATGCATGTTGCAAGGCCGAAGGATGTTAACACTTTGTCTAGTATCATTCAAGCTCCTAGGAGACACTCCGACGTGATTTGGGAAGATTTCATGCTGCATGCACTGAGATCCGCAACCCTAATGATAATTCCATTCTTATGGCACTGACTAAGAGGATTGACCCCGAGTTTTGAGTTCAACAACTGGTTAGCCGAAAAACCCCTTGCATCACTGGACCATTTCTATTACAAGGTAGCCCAATTCTTGAGAAGGAAGGATGAAAAATAGTCTAGGAAATAGGATGATGCAGGGCCCAGCATGGAAGGAATTCATAGTAATGTAGCCGTTAAACAATCCGAGGAGAGTTCCAGAAAAGTTCAGTTGAATTTTCAAAATAAACGGACTCAGCAAAAAGGCAATGAGGATCAGAATAGGAAACGAGATCAGAACCATGGTCCACGACGTAGGGATCCTATGTTTGATAATTATACTCCTATGAATACGTCGTTGGAGAATGTATATCTACTAACCTGCAATACTATCCAGCACAAGAAGCCTGCTCCAAAGCAATCATCGGAGAGGAAGATCTAAATAGGGAAATTTTGTAGATTCCACGAAAGTTATAGCCATGATACAAATAAGTGTCATCATTTGCAAGATCTCATTGGGAAGTTGATAAGGGAGAGAAAGTTAGAGCAGTTTGTGTGGGTGCCATAGTCTGGAGGTGCGGGCCCATCGAATCAAAATCATATACCTAATCAGGCGAGACAGGAGCAGCCCGCTCGTACCGGCAGAAGGTTAGCGATAAATATAGTAAGTGGTGGTCCTCATCCAATAGACCGAAGCTGGAAGGAAATGGAGTCATATGCCAGTTCTGCGAGGCATGCGAGCTTTGAGTGTTATAGTTATTTGGAAGATGGGTCTCCGGCCAAGCAACAAAGGACGATGACCAACGACATCATCTTTCAAGACAGAGATGCCAATAGGGTCGAAGCCCCAACCATCGATCCGCTTGTCATATCGGCTCAAGTAGGTCCTACTTGGATGAAGAAGAACTTGGTTGACGGTGGAAGTTCTGTGAATATCTTGTTCAAGCGAGCCTTTGACCAAATGAAGATGGAGGCTAAAGATATAAAGCCTTGCCAGTCTCGAATTCATGGCTTCAATGGAAGCGCTACTATACCCACTGGAGTAGTGGAACTACCAGTGGAGTTGGGAGTTGGAGAACTCCGGAGAGTTCGAATACTACATTTTGTTGTTTTGGACATAAATTCGCCATATAATGCTTTCTGGGGCCGACCGGCCCTAGTTGAATTCAGGGCAGCCATTGCCCCATGGTGTTTGACTCTAAAATTCTCCACCGACCCTAGAGTTAGAGTCGTTCAGGGAGATCAGGCTACTAGACGAGCTTGTTATGTTGCTGAGCTGCGCGAGGCGCAGCGAAAAGAGAATGGAAAGGGTGTAGAGGAATATCTTTGCGTTCGTTTTGTTGATAATTGACAATTGATGCCTGGGCCAAGGCCTGGGCACCCTAACCAATTCCAAAGAGATCTTGACCCGAGAGATAATGAAAGCGGAGATGAAAGTAAAGACACTCAAGCTTCTCTGGGCGAACTGACAATAGACGTACCGATTGACAATAGCGATGATTCTAGAATGATAAAGATTGGGTCTCAGTTAAGCCAGCAAATGCAAGAGGAATTGCTTGAATTTCTTCAGGCAAACCTTGACGTGTTTGCCTAGACACATTCTGACATGTGTGGGATCTTACCGGACATCACGAGCCACACATTGAATGTTGACCAGCGGTATGTCTCGGTCAAACAAAAAAAGCGTGGTATGGATCTAGAGAGATCTGCCGCCCTTAAAAAAGAGGTCGATAAGTTAAATTCGAATGGATTTATTCAAGATGCCTTATACCCGTAGTGGGTATCCAATCCTGTACTTGTCCGAAAGCCAAATGGGAAATGGAGAATGTGTGTTGACTACTCAGACTTGAACAAAGTTTGCCCAAAAGCCAGTTTTCCACTTCCTCGAATTGATTAGCTCATAGATTCAACGGCTGGGCACGAATTATTATCCTTCATGGATGCATATTCCGGTTATGACCAGATACTCTTGCACTTACCCAACCAAGAACATACCAGCTTTATAACCGATCTGGGACTCTATTGCTACAGAGTCATGCCTTTTGGACTCAAGAACGTCGTTGCAGCTTACCAACAATTGGTTAACATAATGTTCGCCTCCCAGATTGGGAAAACTATGAAAGTATTATTTTAGAAATATTGATGAAGTATTTTTATTTCAGAACGTTTGAAAAGAGAATTTGTGAAGTGTTTCAAATATTTTTGGTTATGAATAAAGTTGGATGATTAAGGGTATTTTGATTTGAAAGACTCGTTAGGTATATTTGTTTACTCTAGTTGTTGTTTAGGATGAACCGGAATACCATTGGATACTTCATTTTGATTCTAGAATTATACCATGCTTCAGTAGAAGGAGTCCCATCCCTCTCATAATTAATTTTGGTTTTAATATATTTCTCTTTACAGGAGTTTGAAAGTACATTTTAAATGTAAAAACCTGGATATTCAGTTCTAAATTTATCTTTTGAAAAGTTGGATGCATAGTATTTTCTTAAAGAGTATTCTCCATACTTTGTTGCATATGGTTGTTATATTGTTTATTTTGCCAGTGTATTGCGCTTTTGTCAGCATGATTCTCTTTTGAATTATGTAAGTACAAGATAGGTATAGGGATTGAAGATATTACTATTTGATTTCTTCCGCACCTGCATTAGATTTGAGATAGCAAGTTGCTTGCAAAATAAAATTCAAAAGCAAAAGAGTATGTGTTAGATTTCGAAAATTGGTGATTGAATGATGATTTTATACACCAAATATGGGTGGACGCTTGGCTTTTGTTTTCTTTATTGATTTGGGCCAGTTGTGGCGAGTTGTAGTTTTCCGAATTAGCCGCACAAAGAAGGTGCTTGTAACAATCCTTACTTAATGAGTCTAAATTTCAAAAAAAAATTCAAAACCCAAGTCCATCAAAGCAAAGATCATCGGATTTGTACCTACAAATAAGCATGAGTATTATCAAAGATTGATCTAAACTCATAATGGAAAAAATAATAGGATAAGATTGCTGACTATAACTTCTACCTTGGAATTAAGTGTATTCCTTAGATAGTAGATTATCACATCAGCATCGAACATGTGAGAAAAGACGGCTTCTCTAACAACTAAACACATCCAGCTCTAATGACCTGTTCCTCTAAATCTATCCAGTGGGTTGTAAGGAGGAGGTAGTCAGAACAATGTTCTGGTGACTGTAAAATCTATAAACTATCCATAACATAAATTTATACCGATTGGTTTTCATTTAATTGTTATGTCTATTTAGGTTAGAAATTCTAATCTAACCTTGCATTGCACACACGATTACCTACCTACCCATTCCCAAGGTATGAAATACTGACGAAGTCTTATCAACTACCCTATACTTCCAAGTCCATTAGCCATTTGATACTTCTAAATATGAAGCCGGCATCTACTATTTCCGCATAATACTTTTAAAAGAGAAATAGGCAGACTTTGCCATTTAAGACCCCAATCGAGGTACACTCCATCAATTAAGACCTACCCAAGGTGGACTTCTAGCATCATCATTATTGGCCTATTGGTCCTAACTACAGATACCTTTGACCACTATATACGGCCTTCTAATTTATAATAGCCATACTACTCGCCCATCTATCATTATTAAAGTCTTATCATTGTGAGAGACTATACCCCAGCCGCTTAATACCTCATTAATAAGGACTAGGCATGCCTCTGACCATTTAACACCTATGTATAGGTAGGCCTTTACCATTTAATACCTAACCTCATGGCGGGCTCCTCAATGGTACTATCTAGCTGATATTGCTTTGCAATCTCATTAGGTTACTTAATACTTCTTTTCTAGGCGAGAGGCAATCCCTAGACCAATCACTTAGTACCTCAAACCTGAAGTGGACCCTTCCCGAGACATCCATCATTAGTCTTAATTATAAATATGAAATCTCATTAGGTTACTTTTTCCGATAGGGAGGCGGACCCTAAGATAGCCATTTAGTATCTCAAACACTAAAGTAAACCTTTTTAGAGATATCCCTTACGCTTCTTAATTCCAGATTTGGGCCATTAATACTTTTCAATTAAGAAAGTACGTCTAGTCTCTCACCCCGTCACAGTGAACAGTGGAGGCACAATAAATAAACAAGAATGAATGAAGATGTAGGTATAAACATATACACACATACGTAGCCTCAAGTTTGTGTTTATGACATGTGTGAATTACATATGTTTGAAAATAACTTAAATAGATAAAAATGACATGGTCATCAGAATAAGTGAGAATGTGAGGTCAGTAGTGTCACACAACAGAAACATGCCCATCGTAAGGGGCTACCGGCAGTTGTGTATACATTATACTGATGTGATACATATCCAACTGTAGGACTCGTGGAGTATATATATGCTTGCATATAGGTGAAGGAACACCCTCACTAAATTCTGCATATGACTAAGGGGACGATACTACCTTGATATTTAGGCAATCTAATAGGATGGTCCGCAACTCGATGCTATTTCAGTAGCTATGGCACCAAACTAGGAGTAGGAGTTATATAGGTTGAGTGCGACATCGGTCTAGAGCGGATAAAACGGGAAAGATAGGGTTATCGTTCCTACTAGGGTAGGCCACGTCAGATAATGTAGCGCCACAATTTTTTATTTTTGTAAGGGAAAGGCTAGTTAACCCATAGAAAAGTTCTATAAAATAATAGGGTAGTCCATGGAGCTGCGTCCTCTATAGTCCATGGAGTTGAGTCTATAATAGGAAGTAGACAAGTAGTAAATCCTTAAAGTAAACCTAGATATAATATGGCTAAATTATAGCGATGTCATCATTAGGCACTAAAGGGAGGTTCTATTTTGTACGCGAGCAATTTGGCCTAAACATTGATGATGATGCCTGACAGTGCAAAATTATAGATACTAATGGGGATAATATCTTGATCCAAAAGGGGACCACGGTACTTTTGTACATGTATACTTAGGTAATTGTAGTCAACTTAAGATAGATGGGTGTATCGTACGCAAACGTGGAGTCGAGACGATTAAGTAAAAATTAAAAGACATAACATGTAATGGAAGATAATTAGCACAAACTAGTGTTATGTACAAAGTGTATAATTTACAAATCACAGAACGTTCTTCTGACCCCCTCCTCATTACAACCCATAGCATAGCTTTAGAAGAATAGGTACTGGTGCAGGCGAGAACAGTGGAAGGACAGGTTTCCTAATACGTGCTCGACACTAACAAGAACACTAGATATTGGAAGTGTCAACTTAGTTGGTAACTATATATTTATTATACCTTAGTATTCCGCTATGAGTTTATATCGATAGTGCTTCGATATGCATTTATTTATCTATTTGCAGGATACCAAACCAACGATTTGTCCATTGGTGTAATTAGGTTTTTGATTTAGCGAATATTCAGGCATAGTAGGGAGTGTGTTGTTACATTTTATGTCAGAGCTTAGGTTAGTTGATCTTTAAAAATTAGGAAATATTGAGTCAATGTATTATATTTTGCCTATAAATATAAATATAGTATACGCCGAATCCTAAAAACTCCAACTATATAGTAGTTGCAACCATATACTGAAATACAAATAAGTTGATTATGTGTCGGAACAATGGAATAAGTTGAAGATGTACACCTATCCCTATTGCCCTATGGGAAAAATGTCGTTTGGAAAGGCGTTGACATAGGAAGAGCATAAGGGTAGTATATGGAAGGTCCCTGAAGCTAGATAGCACATAACTCCCTAGTTAGGCCCCCCGACAACCCAACGATTGTAGATCCTTGTATGATTGCCAATTGATGTTGTAGAGAAGGTTAAGATAAGCGAAAAATTAGAATCCATATGTTGTAGATATCTGGAATCATTGAGTTCTCAGAAGAAGGTGTGAAGTAGTCACTCCAAGATGATAGCCGGGTATTAATATTTGGAAAAAGGAGATATGTCAAGTAGAAAAAAAAGTCCCAAAGAATGGATGAATAGAAATCCACTCTAAGTCCAACCCTATGTAGAAGAATTTAAAATAAAAGTTAGAGAAATATATAAATGACATATTTGAAATGAATTTCAAAGTGTTTATTTAAAATAGAGAAACCCTACTTTTGAGGAGCAAGTAAAAGTTGAATTTTCAAAAAAATAAAATACCTATACATTATCTAAATTTAAAGTTCTAGTGGAAACTAAAATTTGTTAAAAACTAAAATTTTAGTTAAAGGGCTTTTTATAAAAAGGAAAGTCACTTGGTTTAAGAAATAGTAAAGCTTATATAGCTCATTAATTTTTTCTAAGATGATAAAATTTTAAGTTGAAATAATAAATTCCTTTTAGGGATGGATAATAGGAAGTGGTGCAGATTTGAAATGGGGTAAAAATAATGGGAAAGAAAATTAAAACCCAAAATAAAGCAGTAGATGAACACATTGTAATAGTTCAACTAAGAAGATAATAAATTAGGAATAGAACCATATAAATATAAGCAATTGGAATAAGGGAAATTTAGGTAGATGAAGGTTGAATAGTAATAGCATTATAAAATATAATTATAAATAATGTCAATAATTAGAAATAATATTAGGATATTATATTAAAAATAACGCTAGAAGTAACATAAGAAAATTAAAAGCAAAATAAAGGAAAATGGACATTTTCCATTGTTGTGTGCATTTATTGAAAGTATGTTTTAAAAGCCCCCCTCGCATGATATTAAAGACTCCCCCAAGTATTGAAAGTTGAGAAAGTATGAATGATAATAAAATGATAGAGTGAGAGTTGTCCTTACATACTCAAGTTTTTATTATTTAAAACTAAAAATCATTTAGAAACATTGAGAATTGCATTTTCGAAAATGATTAAGTGTAACAACTGAATTTTAAAAGAAAAACTTAATAAACGGTTTGAGTTAAATATCCTAATTTTTAAGAAGTAAAGTTAAAAAGGTCTTTGAAAATAAAAGAACTTGTAAAAATTTAATTATAATTCAGAAAGTTAAGACACTAAGTTATTATTTTGAATTTGCAAAAAAGTTTTAAGTTGTACTTTTAATGATAAATGTTTTGGGATTAAAATACTTCAAAATTTTAAGTTTTAATTTTTGAATAAAATTTATGAAGACCAAACCAAAATTTTAATATGGAGTGGATAAAATGAATGCCCAGGTAAGACAAGGTAAAATTTAAGGCTATGAAGAAGACAACGATAACTACTCAAAGATTAGCAATAAGAATCCCCATAGAGTGTTAGGAATATTGTTGAGAGCCTAGGAATATTTTGTTAGACATGTGTGCAAGCCATAAGAAGAACCAGAAAGAAAAGTATAAATGGTATTACAGTGCATTTCCTTAAGTTCCAAGATATGCTCATATGAAAAACCAAAGACAAAGGAAGAAAATAGCAAGATTTGGGAGTACTATAAAGAGATTTGGATTAAAAGAAGAAGGTAATAGAGGGTTATAAGATGGCAAACACACATTGAGGACATTGGTTGACTCGAAGTTAAGGAAGGCAAAATAGAGGATATAAAAGTTATTTTATCAAGTCCGTTTCCAGTGAGTTATTAGAAAGGTGCATAGTTTGTATTTCTTACCCACTACAGTGTAGGAGGATGCATGGTTTACTCCATAATAGGGTATGGTGATGGAAGTAATAGAAAGTTCCATTCAATTTAACTAAGGAGTGATAAGGCCACAACATCGTTAGTGTTAGTTGATGTTGTGTAACATCCCCCATTTGGAGGCCCAAAACTAACCACTGTGGATGTTGTAGTGATCCGTAGTTATTAATTCTCGGTGACTAAATGCTGTAATGTTAGATACATTGATGTACCAGAAACACATGAATATGAAAAAAAAATTAACTGAATTTAAACAAATTTCTCATATCATTTCAGATTCATTACATAATCACATATGTAAGCCACATTTAGAGAAAATATATAACATCCTTAATTTTTAATAACATTACGCAAGAGATTTAATTAGGTAAACTAAATAGAATAATGTAATAATTAAAATGATAAAGGGATTGAGATTTGAAACTAAAATTTAAGGCCAATCCTAATAGTTATAAATGGGCTTAAATGGACTAGTATGTTATTAATTTACATAAAGGCGTTCATTTTATTTTTCAAAAACAAAACAAACGTCTACCAAAGAAAGCCGACCATTACAACGACGAAAAGAAGGGAAGATTAAATCAAGCCAAGGAATTAAATCAAGGGGATTAATCTGAAATCAAATCTCAAAGCTCTTATCATATTCAAGGTGCATAATAGTTCATTCCATTTCAATTTTGTTTTTATAATCGTATGGTTTTTGATTTAAGATTAAATTGGTTTTATGAAGTTTTGGTTGATGATATGCTAGAATTATTATATGTTTGATTTAAGCCAATTCATTTACATATGAATTTGCACGGTTTTAGGGAAGAATCAATTGTTATTGAATTTAGAAGGCCATGGAAAAATTATATGTTAGGTAAAACATGATTTAGAGATGGTTTCAAATTTTAATAATTTTCCAAGCTATGGAAAATTTATTATGAATTTCTAAAGGAAAATATGATATATTTGGGTTAAAATTTTATTTCTATTATTAAGGAAGAAATTGGGTTCTGAAATTTTACTATGTTAGATAACATGATGAAATTGAATTTTTGTGATTTTTGGGTATTTTTCCTAATTGATTTGCTATGAAAAATAAATTATTTTAAAAGAAGGACTTATTTGCAACATTGGTTTGGCTTAATGGAAGGGCTTAAATGTTATTTTTTCTATTGATTTAGATCTGATAAATGTTGCAATTATTTTGTAAAGTATTTGAAAAGTTTTATATCAACCAATCAGGTGTATGCAAATGGACGGGTTAGTTATAAAGCATTTACTAAACTTGGCATTTATTCAACCTTTTAAATATAAAGTTGGTTTTGCCTCTTTTGGAAGTGGCCTTCGACTCAATGCTTTCGCCTCGACTCGGTCGAAACCAACCCAGTCGAAACCACCTAGTCGAAACCAATACATAAGATATCACTTAGATGGTACATAGTGGATTGGAAGAAAGGTGGAAGCTAGGGTATCGAAAGCAATAATTACAATGGGGTTGAAACCTTAGTTTCATTTTCAAATGTTAAGTGCCTGCTTTGTTTTACCTAAAGATTTTGATGGAATCGAAACTTATGTTTTTGAAAGAGGTTTTTGTAAATAGCTTTCTAAGTAGGTTTCCATATCAGGTTTAAGTAGGAGCTTTCGGTGGGGTTCCTTTGTTTTTATATAATGCTTTCGAAAGAGGTGGTTTCGACCTAGTGGAAACATAACTGCTATTCTTTTACCTTTTGGATGTATTGCATTCATCAATGCTTTCAAATGGTTCTCTTTGTTTTAAACTTAAGTTAAATCACTTCCTAAATACTTTCAAAGGGGTTAAGGGGTTTCGAAGGCAATGGTGTCAAGGGAGTTTTGATGCAATCCTTCAAAGTTTCACTACAAGGTTTTGAGCTTTCGAACAAATGGTTCCAACACCATCAATTTTTCCCTAAAATATTTTATTAAACGCTTTGAAAGAGATACTTTCATGTGTAACCACTTTGGCCCAAAAGATGTTATAAAGAGTAAAACCTAATGTTTTCGAAAGAGATACTTTCATTAATTTTGAAGCTATATTTCTAAAGATTATTTAACAATGTTGTGACATATTCAAAAGGTATAACTTGGTTTCGAAAGGATTGATTTATAGAGCTTTGAAAGGCATGTACTTAGAGTTTTGGAAAGAGGTTTCCAATGCTTTCGATGGAAATAACCCAGTGGTTTAGAAAGTGATGTTTTAAGGTTTCAAAACAAATAACCCAGTCTCATTTTAAAGGAAATACCATGGCATAAATAAAGTTCTGGAGAATAATACTTCTTCATATATTTATTCACATTATAATTAACCCATAACGGTACTTTGGGAAAGGCAAGAATAACCAGCTAGGTTGACCCCATAGTGAATATAACTTAAGAAATCTTAAAATCCTAATTAAAGATATTGGTAGGAGCCAATAGGTTCGCAGTAAGCCCATGAAAACTGTGAAAAGGAAAAGGTATTGGCAGGGGCTAATAGGTTCATAGTCAGCCCATGAAAACTATGATTTGATATTAGCTGGGGCTAATAGGTTATAGATAGCCCATGAAAACTATATTCGGATTAAGATATTAACAGTTAGTCAATAGGCTCATAGTCAGCCCATGAAAACTAGGATAAGAGAAAAGATATTGGAGTTACTAATTGGTTCTTAGGATCCCATGAATACTATGAAATTGGAAAGATAGTCCATGAACATTCAATAGGTTAATAGTAATCTAGAAAATATAATTAAGACAAATAGTCAGAATGAATGGGGATGGGTAATCCAGATTTTATTTACTTGTTTCGCATATCATCGTAATGTTTTGAAATGCTATGCTTTAACCATTGTAGATGCAGAGCACAATATATGCTTTTATAAATATTTTAGGATACTAGTGAGGGGAAAACCTGTTCAGCTAAGCGGCGTAGTCTCAGTAGATATCTAAATGGTTTTAGATGGTAGATTATTATTCATACTAGGCTTTATGTCTGACTCAAAGTTTTTGTTTCCCCTTAAACTCTTGGGTACTCAATTGATTTTAGGTAGGTTGAGAGTTAAGGTTTCTAGATGTTCTTTTAGATGAATAAATCTTCCAAAGATGTGCAGGAGGAAAGCTTGTTATTACAGTTCTTTTATTTCCGCTATGTGTTTGATTGTAAAGGAAAATTTGTTTTAGTGCCTTATTATATACTCTAATCAACCAAAGAGGTATCTTCATATGTCGCTCTTGGCGTATTTTGTATTAATTATATGTTATCTAAATGTGGTCAGCGTACTGGGATTATGTAATCAATTTGGAATATTTTAAAATGGAATGTGGAATTAGGTTGTTGTTTAATTTTTTTCCATATTCTTGTGTTTCTATGTATCAATGTAACTAATATCCCCGTAGTTAGTCGTCGATGATTAATAACTATAGATAACTACAGTATACGTAACCATTAATTTTGGGCCTCCAAGTAGGGGGATGTTACAAGTTGGTATCAAAGCATAGGTTTATGAAACTTTAAAAGAAATTTAAACCTCAAAATTTGTTCAAACATAATCCAATGAACTAGATAATAAGATCGGGGTTTGGGTTAACACTATAGTAACATACTTGTTTTTTATGTACAGTTATATATATAAGTATGTATTCCAAGATCTCTTAGACTGTTCTTCTGTATCATACTAAGGCTTGTATGCAAATTTACAAGAAAGGAGATATGAAAGCAGGAAATGGAAGAGAAAATTTCAGTGGAGGAAGCACCATAACTAATGGAAATGCTCGACCCACTACCAAAAGAAACCTCGCCGACCGACAAATGCTAATAATCAAAATGTCGATGCCAATGTGGGTGCTAGAAATCCACAAGTAGATATGGGGCGATGTATCAGTTCTTTCGTCGGTTTAATGCAAGTAGGAGCTGCTGCTGGAGTGGCTAGAAATGTAGGAGGAGCTAATCCTATGGCTCCAGTTGGGAATAATTATGCCTTGCTAAATAGAGACTACACCAATTTGGGTAGGAAGCCATTCTTGGTGACGGAGAGTGCCATAGAGGTTGAGAATTGGCTGTTGCATTGTGAGCGTATATTTACTGATTTGGGTCTGAATGATGGCAAAAGAGAAGGTTGGCCTCTATACAGTTGCAAGGGTCAGCGCTACACTGGTGATATAGTGTTACTGCCGGAGTTCCGAAAGAGCAGTTGCCTTGGGCAGATTTTAAAAGGAGATTTGAGCAGAAGTTTGTGTCTGAATTTGCTAAATTAGAGATGACGAGGAAGTTTATGGATCTAGTTTGGGGAGAGATGTTAGTAGTTGAGTGCGATACTAAGTTTGAAGAGTTGTCTCGATATGGATATGTTACCATAGATACTGACATCAGAAGAAATGAGAGGTTCATTTAGGGATTGAGGCCCGAGCTTGCTAGAGCAACCATGACACATGTCCGTGATCCTTGTACTATGGTGGTGGATATGGCCATTAGCCATGAAGAGTTACTTGCCGATTATGCTAAAGAGAAGTTAATGGAAACTCAGGGTCCTTAGGGCAAGAAGAGAAAGTTCTTTAAGAAGAAGGAAGCCCAAAAGAGAGGTACTGCTAAAAAGTCAAAGCCTGAGATAGTTTGTTATAAGTGTGACAAGAAGGTCACTTTGTGAATGATTGCCAGTTAGGAAATGGGAAGAAAGCTATAAGTAATAAGAATGTGAAGTGCTTCAACTGTAATCAACTTGGGCATTACAAGAATCAGTGTCTAGAGCCAGTCAGGACGAGCAAAGGAAAAGAGTTTGCTATCGGACCATCTAGGTTTACTTGGCTGATAAAGGGAAGATTATGATGGAAGGTACGTTTTTGATTCAGAGTATACCAGTTATAGTACGTTTTGATACCGATGCATCACATTAATTTATGTCTCAGTGTTTGGTTGGTAGATTTGGCATAGAACCCACCTACCTAGTTACTTTCTTAAGGGTTGTGAATCCAATAGGAGGGTATGCAACTCTAGGGTTGGGATGTGACATGTTAGAACTGTATTTTGTTGAATATGCGATTATATGATTTTTGTTTAATGATAATATACGTATATATATTCGTGTAAATGTATTTGTTAATGTACTATTTTATTTTTCATAGATTAAATAAATATTTGCTGAATAAAAATAAATAATACAGAATTTCAATTCAAACAGAATTTTTATTCAAACAAATATTTATTACAATTTTGAATAGTACAAATTCAAGCTCTCACTATACATATACAACTTTGATTACAATACAAATTCAGTTACATCACAATTTCACTTTTACATCAAACCTTACTACATATCAGTCATACACTCAACTCGTAATTTATCTTCAACTTCATTCCAGATTGAATCCAGCATCTGAGCAATCTGCAAAAATAAATATTGACGCAGTAAAATTGAAAATGAAATATTTTTGCAGTATAAAATAAAATGTAAATTTTGAAACTAATATTTGCCTCGGTTATTTGGGTTGTTCGTCATCATTTAACTTTGAATTCATCATACACGAACAGCTTGTGACATACACAGTGTATCACTATATATGCCACAAGGTCGTGCACATCGAAATATACACTTGATTGATTTAGAGGGACAGCTGAGCACAGGTCAAACCCAAATTATCAGATTCAACTCAAGTGCAATAAAATAAATGTCACAACCTTCAGCACAAGGTCAAATCCGAGCTTTAGATGGATTCAACTCAGGTGAAATTTCGAAAAACAAACAAAATGCAAAGGTCAAGTCACTGCTATCATGACTCAACTCAATGCAACAACCAAAGTCAAGGCAACATGAAGTCTGCAACTCAAACTGCAAGTCCAAACCAATGCACAGTGCAAACTAATGCACTAAGCAAACGACACAGTCAGTTCAAACATGTATCAAAGAGCATGTACTATGGGCCAAGCATGTGAAGTATGCAAACAGACCAATGAATGCAACAGATATATGGTGATGCACAAGCAAGAATATGAATGCAAACAATACACGGCAGTGAAGCATGTACATGTGTAAACAACATCTACAAACTGCTTATGTACACAACAGACTCAAGTGCCAGAAAGAGATGCATCAGAAGAATCATGGCAAATTCGAAGTAATACAAATATACAAAGGGCAACAACAATGAACCAGAGCCAAGAATACATGAACAAGGCTCAAGACTACAACAATATGGCAATATGCATGTGCTACAGTACATGTGCAGGTTGAAATTATAAACATCAATGAACCATAAGTTACAAATCAACTACAACAATGATACAACTTACATTCAACTGCAAACCCAAGTGACAACATGAAGAAACTAGACCACTGAACATGTTATAATTGAAGACATATTACAGTGAAGACATTGGCTCAACATCAAAGAAAACTTGCAACAGTGGTGATACAGTGACAACATAGAAAAATGACCAGGCAGCAAGCATATATACAACAAAGATGAACTATTGCATCAGTACAGTCTCAATGATACAAGCTCAAGTACACAACCAAGTAAACAAACACAGCAGTATGTTGAAGCAACTCGAGATCCAGAAGAAACAATGGCACTCCAGAGCAACAATAAAAACAAAGAACAAACCATACATGTGAACTCAATGAAACAGCAACTTGACACAGTTACAAGTCAAAATACACAAGCAAGGCTACTGCATAGTGCAGCAGCAATATCAGTGCAACAATGATACTAAGACCAAGTCCAGCTACCAACTGTGTGTACATGAATCAAGCTACAGCAGTAAAAATGGTTTCATCAAAATATACTACAGTAATGATACAAGCACTTGCAACAGAAAGTGGTGCAAATACAACTCAAATCAAACTAAAATAAAACAGAGATATGCTACAGGATGGTCAGCCACCAAAGTGCACGACAACTACAAACTGTAGAGCCGAAGTCACAAAAGAAATCAACATCGTCAAATAAATTCAAATGACCAGAGTCATCATGAACCAAGTCAAAAATCAAGTATGTGTAAAAATGGAAAAAGTCAAAACTCAAATCCAAATAAAATAGGAAAGTAGCTGCCATAACGATCATGGAAGGATCGAACAGTTTCAAGCTAAAACCGTGACAGTGAAGTAAGGGAAAGATACGATATAAACAAGTCAAACATATCCAAAGCATTAAAATAAAATCAAATGGCCGAAAGTACTCAAGTGACGAATTCAATCAAATGGATATGAACAAAGATTCAAGGGATCGATTTATATATAAGCAACATCATCGGCAGTTCCATGATCATAGAGTTCAAGCATTGAAACCAGAAATCAAAAAAGAGAAATTCACATACCAAATCAAAGCCGAACTCGATGAAGGAAGAAGAGCCGCGAACAATTCTATCGAAGCAGAGACTAATTCGATAAAGCAGCAAGAGACGAACGACCAATAGAGCACGAAAATCAAATTCAATTGGGCATTTACAGTCGCGATCTTCCAAGTTCTGAAAACCCTAATTTCTGTAGAAAGAGGAACGAGCAACCATCATCTCAAAATGGGATGGGGCTGAAGAAATAAAAAAGAGACGGTCGAAATAAAATAAGAGGGCCGACCCTTGTGTTTTAAAGTTTAATTAGGGTTTTATTGTCTTTTGTTTTTTTAAATTGCTTTTTAAATTTGTTTTTAAATTTTAAACCGTTGTAATTTCTAGTCGTGTGACTAGGGCACAAACTACGTGGCGTAGTTTGAGAATTCGCAACTCAGTGGCTGAGTTGTGGTAGGGTTTTGAGCGTAGAGTTAGGTTAGTCAGTAGAAGGTGTCGCAAGTTTACGTGTGTAAGCATGTGACTACTTAATTTCTAGTAGAAACCTTGGGGGCAGCACGTAGGCAGGGTTTTGCCAAAGCTAGGTAAATTCTGTGTCTTTCTATTTTTGCATTTTATTATTCTGTATCTGCGCTGTTATTATTCTGTGTTGAAATTATTTTAAAAGCTTCCGCAATTAATTTTTATAATTGATAGTATCACCCTATTCACCCCCTCTAGGGTGAAACCGATCCTACAAGTGGTATCAGAGCTTGGAATAGAAGTCGGTTTTTGGTTTTAAAAATTTGATTTTTTCAAAAATCAATTTTTGTGTTAAGAAGTTGAATTTTTAAAATGGCTACTTTTAATAATGCTTTTGTTGAGGGTCAGTCCATAGTTAGACCACCAATGTTCAATGATGAATACGCCTACTGGAAAATAGAATGAATTTTTTTCGAAAACCATTGACACTTGGAAAATTGTTGAGACAGGTTATAGAGCACCAACTATAATTGTAGATAATCAGGAAATAGATAAACCGATGGATCAATGGACAGAACTAGAAAATAAATTACAAAATGCTAATGCTAAAGCTATGAATTCTATTATCTGTTCATTGGATCAATTTGAATTTAATCGTGTCTCACATTGTCTAACTGCGCAGGAAATATGGCATACACTAGAAGTGATTCACAAAGGAACATCTCAAGTCAAAGAATCTCGCCTTGCCATGCTAAGCGGAGAATACGAGAATTTCACAATGGTGAAGGAAGAAAATGTTAAAGAGATGCATGGACGACTTTCCAATATCATATACAAATCAAAAGCTCTTGGAAAATCATACACAGAGTTGGAGATAGTCCAAAAAATCCTCAGAGTCCTTCCACGAAGTTTTGAAGCCAAAGTGACTGCCATTCAAGAATCAAAAGATTTAAAACAAATGAAAGTCGAAGAACTCATCAAAAATCTCACCACTTATGAGCTAGAAATGAAATTCAAGGAAGAGCGTGAAGGAGGAGATACTCGAAAGAAATCTATGGCTCTCAAAGGAACAACAGAAAGTGATGGTGATGATGACGGAGCAGCAGAATTGGAGCTGATAATAAAGATAGTCAAAAGGTGGAATTACAAATACGGAAATTCAGCTCTAAATCGAAAATTGAAAAGCAGAATAAATAAAATATTAGACAACCCAGAAGAACCGAAGATCATCTGTCATAAGTGCAACCAACCCGGACACATCAAGCTCAATTGTCCTCAAAATCGACGCGACTTTGAAAAGAAATCAAAAAGGAGAAGTTTTGCAGCCACGTGGAATACAAGTGATGAAGATAATCAAAGTACTAACAGTGAGAGTAAGAAAGCAGACATGTGTCTTCATGGTGAAATAACTGACAGTGATGATGACGAGCCAAGTGAGGTATCAAAACTTTCTCATTCAGAATTACTTATATATTTCCACGAAAAGAATGGCTATTTTGAACGACTTAGGGAGAAGTACGCCAAACATGAATCAAAAAAAGATACTTTGATAGATTTAAATAAACAACTTGACCAATTAGTTAAAACCTATCAAAGCATAATTCCTAAGTGTGATAAGTGTCCAACATTCGAAGAAGAAATTAAAAAATCAGAAATTAATATAAAATCACTTGAAAATGAAATTCTGATTTTGAAAAAAAATGAAAATATTATGAGAGAGAATTCTATTAAAAAGTGCACACAATTGTTAAACGAAAATGAATCTCTCAAAACACAAGTCCAACAACTATCGACGACTTTAGATAAATTTTCAAAAAGTGAAAAATCGTTGAATATGCAATTAGGAAAGCAAATTGTTAATACGGTTAGACAAGGACTTGGATATAATCAATCTGAAAATGTTGAAAGCAATATTAAACAAGAAAATCTATGTGCACAATTTGTAGAAAATATGGACACGATCACAATAATTGTTGGTATAGACCCAAACATGTGAAAACTATACCAATTTGGGTTCCAAAAGGCACAAGTATAAAATCTCTCAAAGTTAAAAAAATTTGGGTGCCAAAAGGAACACATATAAATAGTTTTGGGTCTCCATAAAATTATTTTTCTAAATATTCTGCCACTAACAACCATGGACCTGTAAAAACAAATAGATCACAAAAATCTTTTCCCGTGTAAGTGTGGTGGCAGGCTAAGGAACAACAATAGTGTTATCTGGATTTTGGCTATTCCAGAAACACAACGGACGACAAAGAAGAGTTCCTTAGCCTAGTATAAAGGTGACAGAATCACAACAAACAACAACGAAAAATATCGTAAAGGTAAAACAGGTAAAGGTATATTTATTTGAACGATATATTAAATGTGATAATCTGCATCATATTCTGAATTAAATCAGCCAATAATGAGATGATGAAAAGATGATGGTTTAGATTCTGACTTATTCAAAATTGTTGGCCAATTATATTCTTATGCCAAAAATACTATAAAATTCTCTAGATTCTTTGAATTACTTCATGTATATAAGTTTAGATTATTAGTGTTTTGTTGGATGATAATACATTTGGTTTTTAATACGGCTAACACTACATTCACGGTTTTTGATTATTTACACGGCTTCAATTCAAATTCAAGAGAATGTCATTTAAAAAGCTGTTAAAATTGATTTTGAGATATTTTGTTGCACATTTCATGGTCTGGTATTTCAAATTCAATTAAAGATAACTTTGAGTGAAAGAGAGATTCAGATGCAGATTACACTGGTATCTAGTTGATAGAAAAATTACTAGTGGAATGTGGGTTATGGTGAGACATTCAGTAACTGCATCGTTTTTCAAAGAAAATATCCGTATATTTTTCATTACAAATAATTTTCAAATAGCAGAAATTTTTCTCATATAACCCCTTCGAGAAAATCGTTTTTGACCATATTTTTAGATTACTCATTTAAAAAAAAATATTTAATTTTATTTTATTTTAAATGACAAATTTTGACTAATCCGACTCCCTGCTAATTATCAAAAAGATAAATAGTGATTGAAAAGGCGATGAGTGTTGATATTTATCATACATTACTTATGACAGTATATTTAGAAAATTTCTTTAGACATTCAAACAAGAGTTATAAAAACTTCTGTTGGGAAAAGATTCCATGACCATTTCTATTTCTATCATATTTCTATCGACCATCGCTCATCAAAAATCAATATAGTTTGTCGATATGTGGTACTTTAAACAGGAATCATTCGTTTTTCATTTTATAAAATAAAATAAAATCCAAAGTATTCACTCTCATTTAAAAGTCCTCACGGTTATGCATGCGTGAATTACTTGGAATTTGTTATTTGCTTCCGTGCTCATTTAAAAGTCCTCACGGTTATGCATGTATGGAACGCATATCAAAATTGATTTATTAAATAAACAAGTTGATTCTAATCCCATTTAAAAGTCCTCACGGTCATGCGTGGTTAGAAGATACTTGAATTCATTTTTAAAATTAAATTGGAATACTACTAATCTCATTTAAAAGTCCTAACGATTATGCCTGATTAGTAGATATTCAAATTCCTGATATAAATGTACCATAAATAGATACAACTGTATGGTTTTATATGATGACATCATTTCCATTATTTCTAAAAGTGGAATATGCGCCTAACAAGGGTAGTTATAATTTTTGTTTGATTTTTTATTGAAGTTTAATACTTATATTCAATTGAGTTTTTAATGTCGGATTTATATCGATCACTTTATCTCTATTTTCTCTAACACTATTACTCTTTTGCTGATAACAAAAGGGGGAGAGAAAAGTTAAGATTTTGTCAAACAAAATCAAGCAAAGGTCAAATATTTTCCATTTGCAACTAGGCTCATTTGCATATTTTTATTTGTACACATATATGTAGGGGGAGCGTTGTGTAGAGAGGAAGTATTTAAATAGGGGGAGAAATTAGAGTATATCTATGATCAAATACATTTAACATATTCAAAATCTTAAATATATGTTTGTTATCATCAAAAGGGGGAGATTGTTGAATCTGCTATTATATGATTTTTGTTTGATGATAATATATATATATGTGTATATATATATATATATATATATATATTCGTGTAAATGTACTTGTTAATGTATTATTTTATTGTTCATAGATTAAATACATATTTGCCGAATAAAAATAAATAATACAAAATTTGAATTCAAACAGAATTTTTATTCAAACAAATATTTTTTACAATTTTGAATAGTACAAATTCAAGCTCTCACTATACATATACAACTTTGATTACAACACAAATTCAATTACAACACAATTTCAATTTTACATCTGACCTCACTACATATCACTCATACACTTAACTCGTAATTTATCTTCAACTTCATTCCAGATTGAATCCAGCATCCGAGCAATCTGCAAAAATAAATATTGACGCAGTAAAATTGAAAATGAAATATTTTTGCAGTATAAAATAAAATGTGAAATTTGAAAATAATATTTGCCTCAGTTATTTGAATTTTTCATCATCATTTAACTTTGAATTCATCATACACGAATAGCTTGTGACATACACGAACAGCTTGTGACATACACAGTGTATCACTGTATATGCCACAAGGCCGTGCACATCGAAATATACACTTGATTGATTTACAGGGACAGTTGAGCACGGGTCAAACCCAAATTATCAGATTCAACTGAAGTGCAATAAAATAAATGTCACAACCATCAGCACAAGGTCAAATCCGAGCTTTAGATGGATTCAACTCAGGTGAAATTTCGAAAAACAAAGAGAATGCAAAGGTCAAGTCACTGCTATCATGACTCAACTCAATGCAATAACCAAAGTCAAGGCAACATGAAGTCTGCAACTCAAACTGCAAGTCCAAACCAATGCACAGTGCAAACTAATGCACTAAGCAAACGACATAGTCAGTTCAAATATGTATCAAAGAGCATGTGCTAAGTGTCAAGCATGTGAAGTATGCAAACAGACCAATCAATGCAACAAATATATGGTGATGCACAAGCAATAATATGAATGCAAACAATACACGGCAGTGAAGCATGTACATGTGTAAACAACATCCACAAACTGCTTATGTACACAACAGACTCAAGTGCCAGAAAGAGATGCATCAGAAGAATCATGGCAAATTTGAAGTAATACAAATATACAAAGGGCAACAACAATGAACCAGAGCCAAGAATACATGAACAAGGCTCAAGACTACAACAATATGGCAATATGCATGTGCTACAGTACATGTGCGGGTTGAAATTATAAACATCAATGAACCATAAGTTACAAATCAACTGTACCAAAGATACAACAATGATACAACTTACATTCAACTGCAAACCCAAGTGACAACATGAAGAAACTAGACCACTGAACATGCTATAATTGAAGACATATTACAGTGAAGACAGTGGCTCAACATCAAAGAAAACTTGCAACAGTGGTGATACAGTGACAACATAGAAAAATGACCAGGCAGCAAGCATATATACAACAAAGATGAACTATTGCATCAGTACAGTCTCAATGATACAAGCTCAAGTACACAACCAAGTAAATAAACACAGCAGTATGTTGAAGCAACTCGAGATCCAGAAGAAACAATGGCACTCCAGAGCAACAATAAAAACAAAGAACAAACCATACATGTGAACGCAATGAAACGGCAACTTGACACAGTTACAAGTCAAAATACACAAGCAAGGCTACTGCATAGTGCAGCAGTAATATCAGTGCAACAATGATACTAAGACCAAGTCCAGCTGCCAACTGTGTGTACATGAATCAAGCTACAACAGTAAAAATGGTTTCATCAAAATATACTACAGTAATGATACGAGCACTTGCAACAGAAAGTGGTGCAAATACAACTCGAATCAAACTAAAATAAAACAGAGATATGCTACAGGATGGTCAGCCACCAAAGTGCACGGCAACTACAAACTGCAGAGTCGAAGTCACAAAAGAAATCAACATCGTCAAATGAATTCAAATGACCAGAGTCATCATGAACCAAGTCAGAAATCAAGTATGTGTAAAAATGGAAAAAGTCAAAAATCAAATCCAAATAAAATAGGAAAGTAGCTGCCATAACGATCATGGAAGGATCGAACAGTTTCAAGCTAAAACCGTGACAGTGAAGTAAGGGAAAGATACGATATGAACAAGTCAAACATATCCAAAGCATTAAAATAAAATCAAATGGCCGGAAATACTCAAGTGACGAATTCAATCAAAAGGATACGAACAAAGATTCAAGGGATCGATTTATATATAAGCAACATCATCGGTAGTTCCATGATCATAGAGTTCAAGCATTGAAACCAGAAATAAAAAAAGAGAAATTCACATACCAAATCAAAGCCGAATTCGATCAAGGAAGAAGAGCCGCGAACAATTCTATCGAAGCAGAGACTAATTCGATAAAGCAGCAAGAGACGATCGACCAATAGAGCACGAAAATCAAATTCAATTAGGCATTTACAGTCGCGATCTTCCAAGTTCTGAAAACCCTAATTTCTGTAGAAAGAGGAACGAGCAGCCATCATCTCAAAATGGGATGGGGGAAGAAATAAAAAAGAGACGGTCGAAATAAAATAAGAGGGCCGACCCTTGTGTTTTAAAGTTTAATTAGGGTTTTATTGTCTTTTGTTTTTTTGAATTGCTTTTTAAATTTGTTTTTAAATTTTAAACTGTTGTAATTTCTAGTCGTGTGACTAGAGCACAGACTACGTGGCATAGTTTGAGAATCCGCAACTCAGTGGCTGAGTTGTGGTAGGGTTTTGAGCGTAGAGTTAGGTTAGTCAGTAGAAGGTGTCGTAAGTTTACGTGTGTAAGCATGTGACTACTTAATTTCTAGTAGAAACCTTGGGGGCAGCACGTAGGCAGGGTTTTGCCAAAGCTGGGTAAATTCTGTGTCGTTCTATTTTTGCATTTTATTCTTCTGCTATCTGCGCTGTTATTATTCTGTGTTGAAATAATTTTAAAAGCTTCCGCAATTAATTTTTATAATTGATAGTATCACCCTATTCACCCCCTCTAGGGTGAAATCGATCCTACAAGTGGTATCAGAGCTAGGAATAGAATTCGGTTTTTGGTTTTAAAAATTTGATTTTTTCAAAAGTCAATTTTTGTGTTAAAAAGTTGAATTTTTAAAATGGCTTCTTTTAATAATGCTTTTGTTGAGGGTCAGTCCATAGTTAGACCACCAATGTTCAATGGTGAATACGCCTACTGGAAAATAGAATGAATTTTTTTTCGAAAACCATTGACACTTGGAAAATTGTTGAGACAGGTTATAGAGCACCAACTATAATCGTAGATAATCAGGAAATAGATAAACCGATGGATCAATGGACAGAACTAGAAAATAAATTACAAAATGCTAATGCTAAAGCTATGAATTCTATTATCTGTTCATTGGATCAATTTGAATTTAATCGTGTCTCACATTGTCTAACTGTGCAGGAAATATGGCATACACTAGAAGTGACTCACAAAGGAACATCTCAAGTCAAAGAATCTCGCCTTGCTATGCTAAGCGGCGAATACGAGAATTTCACAATGGTGAAGGAAGAAAATGTTAAAGAGATGCATGGACTACTTTCCAATATCATATACAAATCAAAAGCTCTTGGAAAATCATACACAGAGTTGGAGATAGTCCAAAAAATCCTCAGAGCCCTTCCACGAAGTTTTGAAGCCAAAGTGACTGCCATTCAAGAATCAAAAGATTTGAAACAAATGAAAGTCGAAGAACTCATCAAAAATCTCACCACTTATGAGCTAGAAATGAAATTCAAGGAAGAGCGTGAAGGAGGAGATACTCGAAAGAAATCTATGGCTCTCAAAGGAACAACAGAAAGTGATGGTGATGATGACGGAGCAGCAGAATTGGAGCTGATAATAAAGATAGTCAAAAGGTGGAATTACAAATACGGAAATCCAGCTCTAAATCGAAAATTGAAAAGCAGAATAAAAAAATATTAGACAATCCAGAAGAACCGAAGATCATCTATCATAAGTGCAACCAACCCGGACACATCAAGCCCAATTGTCCTCAAAATTGACGCGACTTTGAAAAGAAATCAAAAAGGAGAAGTTTTGCAGCCACGTGGAATACAAGTGATGAAGATAATCAAAGTACTAACAGTGAGAGTAAGAAAGCAGACATGTGTCTTCATGGTGAAATAACTGACAGTGATGATGACGAGCCAAGTGAGGTATCAAAACTTTCTCATTCAGAATTACTTATATATTTCCATGAAGTGAATGGCTATTTTGAACGACTTAGGGAGATGTACGCCAAACATGAATCACAAAAAGATACTTTGATAGATTTAAATAAACAACTTGACCAATTAGTTAAAACCTATCAAAGCATAATTCCTAAGTGTGATAAGTGTCCAACATTCGAAGAAGAAATTAAAAAATCAGAAATTAATATAAAATCACTTGAAAATGAAATTCTGATTTTGAAAAAAAATGAAAATACTATGAGAGAGAATTCTATTAAAAAGTGCACACAATTGTTAAACGAAAATGAATCTCTCAAAACACAAGTCCAACAACTATCGACGACTTTAGATAAATTTTCAAAAAGTGAAAAATCGTTGAATATGCAATTAGGAAAGCAAACTGTTAATACGGTTAGACAAGGACTTGGATATAATCAATCTGAAAATGTTGAAAGCAATATTAAACAAGAAAATTCTATGTGCACAATTTGTAGAAAATATGGACACGATCACAATAATTGTTGGTATAGACCCAAACATGTGAAAACTTTACCAATTTGGGTTCCAAAACGCACAAGTATAAAATCTCTCAAAGTTAAAAAAATTTGGGTGCCAAAAGGAACACATATAAATAGTTTTGGGTCTCCATAAAGTTATTTTTCTATATATTCTGCCACTAACAACCATGGACCTGTAAAAACAAATAGGTCACAAAAATCTTTTCCCGTGTAGGTGTGGTGGAAGGCTAAGGAACAACAATAGTGTTATCTGGATTTTGGCTGTTCCAGAAACACAACGGACGACAAAGAAGAGTTCCTTAGCCTAGTATAAAGGTGACAGAATCACAACAAAAAACAAAGAAAAATATCATAAAGGTAAAACAGGTAAAGGTATATTTATTTGAACGATATATTAAATGTGATAATCTGCACCGTATTCTGAATTAAATCAGCCAATAATGAGATGATGAAAAGATGATGGTTTAGATTCTGACTTATTCAAAATTGTTGGCCAATTATATTCTTATGCCAAAAATACTATAAAATTCTCTAGATTCTTTGAATTACTTCATGTATATAAGTTTAGATTATTAGTGTTTTGTTGGATGATAATACATTTGGTTTTTAATACGGCTAACACTACATTCACGGTTTTTGATTATTTACACGGCTTCAATTCA
Source organism: Allium cepa (assembly GCA_030765085.1). Lineage (NCBI taxonomy): Eukaryota > Viridiplantae > Streptophyta > Magnoliopsida > Asparagales > Amaryllidaceae > Allium > Allium cepa. The sequence continues at coordinate 973,659,974 of CM060932.1, forward strand.
AATTCAAGAGAATGTCATTTAAAAAGATGTTAAAATTGATTTTGAGATATTTTGTTGCACATTTCATGGTCTGGTATTTCAAATTCAATTAAAGACAACTTTGAGTGAAAGAGAGATTCAGATGCAGATTACACTGGTATCTAGTTGATAGAAAAATTACTAATGGAATGTGGGTTTTGGTGAGACATTCAGTAACTGCATCGTTTTTCAAAGAAAATATCTGTATATTTTTCATTACAAATAATTTCCAAATAGTAGAAAATTTTCTCATATAACCCCTTCGAGAAAATCGTTTTTGACCATATTTTCAGATTAGTCATTTAAAAAAATATATTTAATTTTATTTTATTTTAAATGACAAATTTTGACTAATCCGACTCCTTACTAATTATCAAAAAGATAAATAGTGATTGAAAAGGTGATGAGTGTTGATATTTATCATACATTACTTAAGACAGTATATTTAGAAAATTTCTTTAGACATTCAAACAAGAGTTATAAAAACTTCTGTTGGGAAAAGATTCCATGACCATTTCTATTTCTATCACATTTCTATCGACCATCGCTCATCAAAAATCAATATAGTTTGTCGATATGTGGTACTTTAAACAGGAATCATTCATTTTTCATTTTATGAAATAAAATAAAATCCAAAGTATTCACTCTCATTTAAAAGTCCTTACGGTTATGCATGAGTGAATTACTTGGAATTTGTTATTTGCTTCCATGTTCATTTAAAAGTCCTCACGGTTATGCATGTATGGAACGCATATCAAAATTGATTTATTAAATAAACAAGTTGATTCTAATCCCATTTAAAAGTCCTCACGGTCATGCGTGGTTAGAAGATACTTGAATTCATTTTTAAAATTAAATTGGAATACTACTAATCTCATTTAAAAGTCCTAACGATTATGCCTGATTAGTAGATATTCAAATTCCTGATATAAATGTACCACAAATAGATACAACTGTATGGTTTTATATGATGACATCATTTCCATTATTTCTAAAAGTGGAATATGCGCCTAACAAGGGTAGTTATGATTTTTGTTTGATTTTTTATTGAAGTTTAATACTTATATTCAATTGAGTTTTTATTGTCGGATTTATATCGATCACTTTATCTCTATTTTCTCTAACACTATTACTCTTTTGCTGATAACAAAAGGGGGAGAGAAAAGTTAAGATTTTGTCAAATAAAATCAAGCAAAGGTCAAATATTTTCCATTTGCAACTAGGCTCATTTGCATATTTTTATTTGTATGCATATATGTAGGGGGAGCATTGTGTAGAGAGGAAGTATTTAAATAGGGGGAGCAATTAGAGTATATCTATGATCAAATACATTTAACATATTCAAAATCTTAAATATATGTTTGTTATCATCAAAAGGGGGAGATTGTTGAATATGCGATTATATGATTTTTGTTTGATGACAATAAATATATATATTCGTGTAAATGTACTTGTTAATGTACTATTTTATTTTTCATTGATTAAATACATATTTGCCGAATAAAAATAAATAATACAGAATTTGAATTCAAACAGAATTTGTATTCAAACAAATATTTTTTACAATTTTGAATAGTACAAATTCAAGCTCTCACTATACATATACAACTTTGATTACAATACAAATTCAATTACATCACAATTTCACTTTTACATCTGACCTCACTACATATCACTCATACACTCAACTCGTAATTTATCTTCAACTTCATTCCAGATTGAATCCAACATCTGAGCAATCTGCAAAAATAAATATTGACGCAGTAAAATTGAAAATGAAATATTTTTGCAGTATAAAATAAAATGTGAATTTTGAAAATAATATTTGCCTTAGTTATTTGGGTTTTTCATCATCATTTAACTTTGAATTCATCATACACGAACAGCTTGTGACATACACAGTGTATCACTGTATAAGCCACAAGGCCGTGCACATCGAAATATACACTTGATTGATTTACAGGGACAGCTGAGCACAGGTCAAACCCAAATTATCGGATTCAACTCAAGTGAAATAAAATAAATGTCACAACTTTCAGCACAAGGTCAAATCCGAGCTTTAGCTGGACTCAACTCAGGTGAAATTTTTAAAAATAAAAAAAATGCAAAGGTCAAGCCACTGCTATCATGACTCAACTCAATGCAACAACCAAAGTCAAGGCAACATGAAGTCTGCAGCTCAAACTGCAAGTCCAAACCAATGCACAGTGCAAACTAATGCACTAAGCAAATGACACAGTCGGTTCAAACATGTATCAAAGAGCATGTGCTAAGGGTCAAGCATGTGAAGTTTGCAAACAGACCAATGAATGCAACAGATATATATGGTGATGAACAAGCAAGAATATGAATGCAAACAATACACGGTAGTGAAGCATGTACATGTGTAAACAACATCTACAAACTGCTTATGTACACAACAGACTCAAGTGCCAGAAAGAGATGCATCAGAAGAATCATGGCAAATTCGAAGTAATATAAATATACAAAGGGCAACAACAATGAACCAGAGCCAAGAATACATGAACAAGGCTCAAGTCTGCAACAATATGGCAATATGCATGTGCTACAGTACATGTGTAGGTTGAAATTATAAACATCAATGAACCAGAAGTTACAAATCAACTGCACCGAAGATACAACAATGATACAAATTACATTCAACTGCAAACCCAAGTGACAACATGAAGAAACTAGACCACTGAACATGTTATAATTGAAGACATATTACAGTGAAGACAGTGGCTCACATCAAAGAAAACTTGCAACAGTGGTGATACAGTGACAACATAGAAAAATGACCAGGCGGCAAGCATATATACAACAAAGACGAACTATTGCATCAGTACAGTCTTAATGCTACAAGCCCAAGTACACAACCAAGTAAATAAACACAGTAGTATGTTGAAGCAGCTCGAGATCCAGAAGAAACAATGGCACTCCAGAGCAATAATAAAAACAAAGAACAAACCATACATGTGAACTCAATGAAACGGAAACTTGACACAGTTACAAGTCAAAATACACAAGCAAGGCTACTGCATAGTGCAGCAACAATATCAGTGCAACAATGATACTAAGACCAAGTCCAGCTACCAACTGTGTGTACATGAATCAAGCTACAGCAGTAAAAATGGTTTCATCAAAATATACTACAGTAATGATACAAGAACTTGCAACAGAAAGTGGTGCAAATACAACTCGAATCAAACTAAAATGAAACAGAGATATGCTACAGGATGGTCAGCCACCAAAGTGCATGGCAACTACAAACTGCAGAGCCGAAGTCACAAAAGAAATCAACATCGTCAAATAATTTCAAATGACCAGAGTCATCATGAACCAAGTCAGAAATCAAGTATGTGTAAAAATGGAAAAATTCAAAAATCAAATCCAAATAAAATAGGAAAGTAGCTACCGTAACGATCAAGGATGGATCAAACGGTTTGAAGCTAAAACCATGACAGTGAAGTAAGGGAAAGATACGATATGAACAAGTCAAACATGTCCAAAGCATTAAATAAAATCAAATGGCCGAAAATACTCAAGTGATGAATTCAATCAAATGGATACGAACAAAGATTCAAGGGCATCGATTTATATATAAGCAACATCATCGGCTGTTCCAAGATTATAGAGTTTAAGCATTGAAACCAGAAATCAAAAAGAGAAGTTCACATACCAAATCAAAGCTGAACTCGATCAAGGAAGAAGAGCCGCGAACAATTCTATCGAAGCAGAGACTAACTCGATAAAGAAGCAAGAGACGAACGACCAATAGAGCACGAAAATCAAATTCAACTGAGCATTTACAGTCGCGATCTTCCAAGTTCTGAAAACCCTAATTTCTGTAGAAAGGGGAACGAGCAGCCATCATCTCAAAAAGGGATGGGGCCGAAGAAATAAAAAGGAGAAATAAAATAAGAGGGCCGACCCTTGTGTTTTAAAGTTTAATTAGGGTTTTATTGTCTTTTGTTTTTTTAAATTGCTTTTTAAATTTGTTTTTAAATTTTAAACCGTTGTAATTTCTAGTCGTGTGACTAGGGCACAAACTACGTGGCGTAGTTTGGGAATTCGCAACTCAGTGGCTGAGTTGTGGCAGGGTTTTAAGCGTAGAGTTAGGTTAGTCAGTAGCGGGTGTCGCGAGTTTACGTGTGTAAGCTTGTGACTAATTAATTTCAAGTAGAAACCTTGGCGGCAGCATGTAGGCAGGGTTTTGCCGAAGCTGAGTAAATTCTGTGTCGTTTTATTTCTGCATTTTATTATTCTGCTATATGTGCTGTTATTATTCTGTGTTGAAATTATTTTAAAAGCTTCCGCAATTAATTTTTATAATTAATAGTATCACCCTATTCACCCTTCCTCTAGGGTGAAATCGATCCTACAGATTTTTTAGGTCATAAGTTTGCATGCGGCCTATATGTTTTTGATTTTGTTGATTTTAGAATCATGTTGGGTATGGATTGGTTGGGTAGGTATAAGGCTAGAATATTTTTCCAGGATAGGGAGATATCATCGAGACATCTTGATAGCCATAACTGAGTAATACTCTTAGTGGAGAATTCTGATTGGAATGTTAGTACTTTGCTTAATGCTATGGAGATAGGAAATGAGTTAAGTCAGGTTCGGATAGCAAGAGTGTTTGAAGATGTCTTGAGCCAGTTACAGGAATACCACCGAAATGAGCAGTTGAGTTTCATATAGATCTTGTGCCTGGAGCTGAACCTGTGAGTAGACCATCTAGCAGGATAACACCGACTGAGATGAAGGAATTGAAGGTGCAGTTGGGGGATCTTAAAGAAAGGAATTTTATTAGACCAAGAAGTTCACCTTGAGAAGCAGCCGCGGTTTTCGTGAAGAAACCAGATGGGTTGTTGAGTATGTGTATCGATTATCATAAGCTGAACGAAAGGACGATAAAGAATAAGTATCCTTTGCCGAGAATTGATGATCTGTTTGATCATTTAAGCAGAGCCAGAGCGTTTTTCCATTTGGATTTTAGCGATAGGATTCCATCAGTTAAGAGTGGCAGAGGACAATATTCCTTTGATAGCATTTCAGACTAGGTATGGTTCATATGAGTGGTTAGTGATGCCACTTGGATTAACGGATGCACCTGCTTTCTTCGTGGATTTGATGAACCGCATTTTTCTGGAGTACTTGGATAGGTTTGTGCTAGTGTTTATAGATGACATTTTAGTATACTCTAAGGATGAGAGAGAGCATGAAGTTCATCTTAGGGTGGTACTTGAGACGTTGAGGCACAATCAGCTGAAGGCGAAGTTTACCAAGTGTCATTTTTGAAGGAAAGAAGTTAAGTTCTTTAGTCACGTGGTTTCATAAAAAGGCTTGTCGGTCGATCTAGATAAGATCGAAGCTGTGAATAATTGGAAGAGGCCAAAGACGATAACTAAGATTAGAAGTTTTCATGGACTTGTTGACTACTACCAAAAATTCATCAAGGATTTCTTACGGATAGCAGCACCTTTGACTAAGTCGACCAGGAAGGAGGTGAAGTTTATCTAGTCCGACAAGTGTGAGGAAGAATTCCTTAAATTAAAGCATTTGTTGACCAATGCACTAGTTTAGTAGTTCCTAACGGAAACCAAGGGTTGATGGTGCATACTAATGCCTGCGGAACTGGATTGGGAGCAGTATTGATGTAGAAGGGTAAAGTTATTGCATATGCATCTAGACAGCTTAAACCGCATGAAGTGAAGTATCCTACTCATGATTTGGAGTTGGCTGCGGTGATGTTTGCATTGAAGATTTGGAATCATTATCTCTTAGGGGAGAGCTTTGAGCTTTATACCGATCATAAGTCTTTACAGTATTTATTCTCTTAGAAGGAGTTAAATATGGGATAGCAGAGGTGGATGGAGTTTTTGGCTGCTTATGATTTTGGAATAGTGTATACATCAGGGAAAGGTAATAATGTAGCTGATGCTCTTAGCAAAAAACATCATAATGTGGTGTTAGCTATGTTGGCGGAGTGGAAGGATTTAGAAGATTTAGCCAGTTGTTGAGTACAATTAAGATTGACTGCTAGTTCTAGTCAGAGTACTGCCATGTCGTCTTGCTTAGAAGTCCAACCAGTGTTAATTGAGAGGATTGCTTCTAAACAGAAAGAGGATCCAGTGTTAGCAGAGAAGATCAGAAGGCTTTATTTTGAAACTGATATCGATGATCTAAAGGATTTTAGACTTGACGAAAGAGAATGGGTGAGAAAGAAGGGACGGTTGTTATTTCAAATGTTGAGGACTTGAGGAGGGAAGTTCTTAGAGAATGCCATCGGTCAAAATTTATGATTCATTCTGGAGGGACCAAGACATAAAAGGATATGAAGAGGAGCTTCTATTGGGAAGGTATGAAGAGGGATGTTGGCTTGTGGGTTAGGCGGTGTGCAAACTGTCAATAAGTGAAAGCTGAACATCAAAATCCGAGTGTGTTGCTTCAACCTTTAGACAGTTTGGAAATGGGATTCGATATCCATGGATTTTATAGACGGGTTGCCAAGGTAAAATAGAGGAAATGAAAGTATATGGGTTATAATGGACAGGTTGACCAAAAGTGTCCATTTCATTCTGGTAAGGTCAATCAGGATGGCACATGTTTTAGCTAAGTTGTTCATGAAGAACATAGTTAGACTACATGAAGTTCCAAGTAGTATAGTCAGTGATAGAGTTGACTTGTTCACTAGTTAATTCTAGAAGAGTCTACAGGAAGTGTTTTGTACCAAGCTTAATATGAGTATTACATATCACCCTCGAACGGATGGGTAGACTGTTATCCCACCTTTTGGTCAAAGCTGAAATATCAACAAATTGGCAAGGAATGATGGATAGCTGGATTGGAGATCGATTGGAAACAGGGCTATAATCGATGTCGATAAAATTTGGCCGAGCTCCGATCAGGACGGAATCGATTGGAAATGATGATCAAAGCAACAAGAAGCTATGTTTCAAATTTCAGGTCGATCGAAGTTCGTATGCACAAGATATGGATGGGCTAAGACGCATAAGGAACGGTTCGTATCGATGCATTTCGCATTGATCGGTAGATGGCATTTCGAGTCGATACTGTTCGTATAGATCAAAGACAGAGCATAGTGGTGGTTCAAGTCGATACATTTCATATCGATCGTCAAGCAAGGTTTCGAATCGGTATCGTTCGTATCGATCGGCTCGACTCGACCGTTTCATATCGGTGATAGAAGGATTTGGCACTTTCGTACCCATAGGAAGCTATCATAGTTCGTGTCCATCAGGTAAGGCCTCACTCATATCCATCAGGTAAGGCTTCGTTCGTATCCATTAGTGTCTAACTTCGTATCCATATGATTGGCCCTTCGTGCGTTTTTCGTATCGATCAATAATGCCTCGCATAACATTATTTCGTATTGGTCGGATAGATCGATATGAAACACACTCCTGAAATCGATACAAAGAGTGGCACAATGCAAGCAGTTGGATACAGATGCAAAGCAAAATTATCGGCACGAACGAATGCAAAGTATGGACATGAGCGCGAATCAAGGGAAGAAGCTTTCAAAGTGGCAAAGGACATGCATGGTTCGAAGGAAGAAACCTTCAACTCGACACGAATTTAGGATCTGGCCTGGGAAGTAGCGCCACGTCAGCAGATAGGCGTGTGCCTTGATCGAGACGAAGTAGATGGATGCGAAAGCATGGGTTCGAAGACAGCAGGCTACCGAAACACGAGATTGAATTGATCATATCTCCAAAACCGTTGATCCAAATGTAACAAAATTTTCATAGTAGTTCGTATACTAGGTAAAGAACATTCCTGCCAAGTTTCGGCCCGGTTGGATCATTTTTTGATGGATACGAAATGGGTTCGTATCGATCATGGATCGAGTCGAAACTTGGTGGGGTGGGTTGCATGGGCCCACTCACGTGCCAGAAGAAGTCTTCCGAAGTTTGAGCGAGATCTCAGCCTCCTATGCCTATAAATAGCCCTCTGAAGCCTACAGGAAAGGGGGATCCTGGCCTACTCAACGCCTAGACTCTGCCGGATTCATTTCTACACTTCAATACAACAATTGTACTCGAAATTCTCCATGGCTACTGCTGTGAACATTTGTAACCAGCAAGGATAATCAATAAAAGATAAAACTTTGAAGTGGCCGTAGGCCGGAGATAGCCGAACCACTATAAATCTAGTGTCTTTGTTCATTATTCCTGAATTGTTGTTTGCTGTTTACTTAGATCTGTGATTAATACTGCTGATTTATACTCATACTTTGGTGCTTTCACGATATTTGGGGTTTGTGACCAATTTTGGCGCAAACACTTTGGTACTTTCACTGAGAGTGACTAGCATCCGCTACATCGGATTGAAGTTCAGATTTGAAAAGAGTGAAGAGTTTAGATTTGAAAGACAATGACTCGACAAACCAGTAGAAGATAGAGTGCTGAAAGAAGCCAACAGGAAGGAAGTCAAGAAGCATCCTCCGGAGCTGGGGAAGGACAAGCTTCGATCTACATAACCATGGATGAAATGGAGACTATGGCCAATTCATTGCAAGAGAGATTGTTGAAGAGTCAACAGGACATGATGCAGACTTTCCTTGAACAGATGAGAGTTGCAAGAACACAAAACCTCAGACCGACTACGGTGACTGTGGATGTGGAAGAAGGAACTAGTGTCGCAGAACCCAATGGAGGACAGAATACAGAACCAGATGGGAATCAACAAAGGCTTGGGGGCAGTCCCACAGGATCCGACGTTGGAAGGCCCTTGGATGGAGCTCGACAAGCTAGAGCGAGCGCCAACATAAGTGAACCGCATGAGGAGTATGTGCCGGAATTCCCTAGGGGGCATAGGGGCAACCTTTGATAGATAATGCTGGATTGGCTGAGATTATCAGGAGAACTATGCGTGGAGGTCTGACCAATAGAGATTTGGAAGGGGTGAACAAGAGTCCGTTCACTCGTGAAATCAGGATAGCTCATAATCCGCCAGATATCAAGCTACCTAACATGGAAATCTACAATGGCAAAGTCGATCCAACAGATCACTTGATGAGATATACAAGACAGGTAGAGGTGCTGGGGGCATCGGAAGAAGTTATGGCTCGATGTTTCCCTTTATTCTTAACGGACATAGTTGCTATGTGGTTTAGGCAGATGGAAGAAGGGTCTATTAGAACATGGACGGAGTTGGTGGATAGGTTTCTAAGGCAGTTTCGGGTTCATATTAAAAGGCCTGAGAACGTGACGACGCTAACATCGGTAAAGCAAAGGACGGATGAATCACTTAGAGCTTTTCACACTCGATTCAATGCGTCAGTTGCTTCGGTGGATTGGCTGGATCCATCAATGGTTTTAATGGCAGCAGTGTCAGGAGTTAGGGAGGATTCGGATTTCAAGGTATCTTTGATACGAGACCCACCACTAGATCTCGGGGAATTCTTTCACGAAGCTGAGAGGTTCCTCCGACAAGAGGATGCATGTGCGGACTTAAAGATGAAGGAAGTAAATGCGACTGAGGGTGGAGGACCATCCAGTAGAGGTTCGGATAAAGATAAAGGAAAAAGGAAGTTGGACGATGATTCTGGAAAAGCTAGGAAGCGATGGAAGGATCCAAAGTTTTCCACATACACAGGATTGAACGAGACGATGGAGCGGATATACTTGGAAACCCAGAATCGCCTTCCCTACCAAAGACCAGCTAGGAGAGAGCCTTCTGAACGAGAGAGGGCATCAGGAAGGCACTGCCTATTCCATGATTTGGATGGGCACGACACCAACAACTGCAGGCACTTAAAGGACATAATTGAGGAACATGTAAGGAATGGAAAATTGAGGCAGTATGTTGGGGCACGGAATGCAGCGGTGGAGCAGGAGCAACCACCGCCTACCTCAAACCATGATGATGTGAGGCCCAGGAATGATGGTCGATTGGTTATCAATTGACCGGGATAATGTGAAATAAGTAACAAACCATTGGCGAACAACCAAGTCATTTACACATGTATGGGGACGGAGATAGCCCCTAGGCATGCTTTGAATGATGATAAACCACGAAGCTATGGTTTGCGAAATCTTTCTTGTGTTTTGGATTGGACACTCATTTTCTGGTTTGGTTTTGGAGTTTGGTTTTGGAGTTTGGTCTTAACTCCTGGTTTTGTTTGCTTTCTGGTTTGGATTTTCATTTGGGTGATTGTTTTCTGTTTTGGATTTTCATTTGGGTGATTGTTTTCTGTTTTGAATGTTGGTTTGGATTTCTGATTTTATGATTTGATTTGGATTTTGGATTAGATTTTGATTGGATTTTTATCCGGTTTTTGGTAAATGGTTGTCAGGTATGGATTATATCTGGCAAGGGGTAAGTCTCTTTGTCCGCATGTGGCGAATTGGCTTATTCAGGTCGCTGAGTATGGATTATGCTCAGCAAGGGTCCGGAGTGACTAGGATTTGGCCAAGGACTTAGGCCCCATATTATCGATTATTGTTCCAGGTCGTTGAGTATGGACTATGCTCAACAAGAGTTCGAAGAGACCAGGATTCAGCTTAGGACTTAAGCCATGGCATTGTACAACGTCCAAGGACACTGGACCACGGTCGCCAAGTGTGGATTGCGCTTGGCAAGAACCCGGAGAGGTTAGCTCAACGTCCAGGTGCACTGGACCACGGTCGCCAAGTGTGGATTGCGCTTGGCAAGAACCCGAAGAGGTTAGCTCAACGTCCAGGGACACTGGACCACGGTCGTCAGGTGTGGATTGCGCTTGGCATGAGCGCGGAGAGGTTATGGATTTCGACATCGACCCGAAGAGATCATGGATTCGGTTATTGGCTATTGGATAAGGATGGATTAGGACTCGGTTGTCGAGTTCGGATGGATATGGAATCGGCTAAGGCTTTGGTTATTGGATTAGGAATTGGGCATCGACTCGGAGCGGTCAAGGATAATGTACTCTAAGGATATGGCTATGGACTTCGGATACTGGATTCGGAACTATTCAAAACACGCCTTCTTATCACAAGGCATGTTTTTGAGGGCAAATGTTATCCCGCCTTTAGTTCAAAGCTGGAATATCAACAAATTGGAAGGAATGATGGATAGCTGGATTGGAGATCGATTGGAAACAGGGCTACGATCGATGTCGCTAAAATTTTGCCGAGCTCCGATCAGGGCGGAATCGATTGGAGATGATGATCAAAGCAAGAAGAATCTATGTTTCAAATTTCAGGTCGATCGGAGTTCGTATGCACAAGATATGGATGGGCTAAGACGCATAAGGAACGGTTCGTATCGATGCATTTCGCATTGATCAGTAGATGGCATTTCGAGTCGATACTTTTCGTATCGATCAAAGACAGAGCATAGTGGTGGTTCGAGTCGATACATTTCGTATCGATCATCAAGCAAGGTTTCGAATCGGTATCGTTCGTATCGATCGGCTCGACTCGATCGTTTCGTATCGGTGATAGAAGGATTTGGCACTTTCGTACCCGTAGGAAGCTATTGTAGTTCGTGTCCATTGATGTGCACGTAAATGTGCATATTTTTACCACCATATTTATTCTTTTCAAATTAAATAAATGATCATATTGGGTATTTTAACTTGTTTTAACCAAAATCCATATTAATTCCAAATTGTCACATATCCATCTTCATATAGGGGCAAAACGGTCATTTGTGTGCATATATTTATTTGAGAAAAATAATTGGAAATTTATATATATTTTTGTAGGAATTTGGTCTCAAATAGGAGTGGTTTCATGAAGACACATGCATGCACAACATGAATATAAAGGAATGAAGATGGAAATAATTCAAAGTGAAGATAATGGAGGACCCCACCTACCCACTACCTAATGTACAAATTAAAGGCTAATGCACATGCTAAAAGACATTTAAAGCTTCATGTATATTTAAGTGGGGGATTATTAATGCTAATGATAACTTGGCCACCACACTTCCTCCAAGGGCATTTTGGATACTCCCCAAAAATATGCATTAGGGTTTCTAACTTGTATAAATACCCCTTATGTTTCATGTAGCCATCTTCCTCTTAGTTAGTTAGTTTTAATTTAGAAAATAAATCAATTCTCTCTTTCTTTCCATGGCTACTTAGCCATTTCTTCTCTTATGTAATTCTTTTCTTTTATGCAATGTTAATTATTGTTTATTTTTAATTACATGTTCATTTCCTTTTATGCAAGTAGTGTAGATTTTCCTTTATGCAATTAGAATAGTTTTCCATTTCACTTTGCTCTCTTTTCCTTTTCTTTTTCTCTCATGTTGCAAGCTACATTTGTTCATATGATAACAAATATGAGAGGCTAAACCCCTTCAATTTAGAGGTAATGAAGCTCTCTAATCATGTAGCTTCAACTTAATTTGATGTTTATGCTCTCTTTTTATGCTTAATGAGAATGAATGAAGTGGTTTAATGATGTTGTTTAGCTTTGAATTTGATAGTCTATGTTGTTTATAACAAATAGGCCTCTTCATCTACATATGATTATGGCAAAGAAGTGATTGTTGAAATTGAAGTTTGATGGCTTATATTTCTAATTAATGGTTAATAGGCCATGCTTAAAATAAATTTTGCTTTCAACTTTGTTGTCATATTTTATGAGATTTAAAAGTGTATTGGTGGTTGTGTTATAGTTTGATGGTTTATATTGAGCTAATTAATAGCACAAATATACCATACTTATGATAAGCACATCAACTAATTCACTAATGACAAGAAAAGAGAGATCATAACTTCATTTTGTTGATTTATGTGATCTAGAGAGTGGAAATTGCCTCTAAATTGTCTTAACACTCTCATATTTTTATTTATTTTCTTTTGTCATTTTTCTTTTTTTTAGTTAATCACTCTTCCAACTTTGGTTAATTTGATTGAGTAGAATTTTAAAATCAACAATTCCCTGCGGATCGACCCGTATTCGCCACGTGCTACATTCATACACCGTGCGCTTGCGGTTATTTTTAAATTTAAATTCGTTCGACGGTTTTCTAAACCGATAGAATTCCGTCGTACGAACAAGTTTTTGGCGCCGTTGCCGGGGAATTGTTTTGATTTTGATTTTCTATTCTTCGAATTATTTTTCTTTTGATTTTGTGCGTGTGTTTATTTTGTGCGTTTGTGTTGCAATTAATTTTTTTTTTGTGCTTGTGTGTGATTTTTGTTTGCCGTGTGCGTGCTTGTTTCTTGTTTCTTGTTTTCTAGTTGACTTTGCATTTGTGTATATAAAAAAAAACATCTACACTTTCATTTTTTTAAAAAAAAAAATCCATTGCTTTTTCACATTTTCTATTTTACGTCGTCATTACATTTTCATTTGTACATACATTTTCATTTTCTTTTCACTGCTACAATTTTACTCTCTGTTCTTTGCATTTTCCTTCTTGCTGCCACTGCTCCCACTCAAACATTCCACTGCCCATCCTCCTCTAACATCACAGTGTATCACTTCAACTCAACACAAACTCACTTCTAACCACCTCTGCCAATAGTTCAACTATTCCATACCTTCACTACTTCAAAACAATCCTTCACTTCAACAACCCAGCCTTACAAGCCTTTTACACTGATCTGCCTGTGCATACTTCCCCACTATTCAACCATCCTGACCACAGCCATATAGCAACATCCTGACCACACAATCAAAACAACAGTGGTACAACATCAGTTCATCAAAACCATTTCTCTACCCATTCCTGCATCCATTTGCTAACATTCATCACAAACATCATACTGTGCACATCTGTGCACTGTCACCACAGCATTGCCACAGTATTGCAGCTCCACCCATAAAAACTGCATTCAAACTGCTACATATTTCTCCACTCTTTCCATCATCCATTTCATATCATTACCATCCATTTACATATTGTCGCAAACACTTTCCACTGCCTGAACTCCATTACAATGCCACTGCTATCGACTGTAAACCATCATACAACTCACAAACCCCGCACAACATTGCAGCGCCATCTCCTGCTCCTAACACACAGTCATCATCGAACATCGTCACTGCTACCATCCCACAACCCATTACCGAATCGCCACTTCACCTTATATACAGACTTCACCAATTCAACCAAGTCGCTTCTATCACCACCATACAAACCACCCTGCTCCACTTCCTCATTTTCTACCACTCAATATCACCTTCACCTCAGCCAAGCTATCATCCTTCATCAACACTGTCAAACATTGTCACAGCAACAATCACCACCAACATCAGCGACTACATATCACATATAGCACAAACTCCTCATCTCCCTGTATCCCCAACTTCACTGACATCTACACACAATTGACAACTGCCTATAACCACGAACTCCACATTCAACCACAGAACGCCGCACCCAATCGAAGTCCACCCTCCTCCAAAACCACTCGCGAATATCACTAATTTATACGACCTCCATTAACCGAAACACCACCAACTTCCTCGACCAGCAATCGCAACTTCGCCCATCTTCATATCGCACCGCCTCGATTTTGTAATCCCCTCTGCTACTACCACGAAACCGCATCACCATGACCTCGGCGAGCATCCAGACCCCTACCTGCAGCAACTCGAGCTTCAACATCCCACCCCTTCCAAATTCCAACTTGCGAATTCGCCCTCTTCCACTCTGCCCACACCCAATTCGAGAATCAAAATCACCGATTCCAAGTCACGATTTTCTTTTTCGTTCTTTTTTTTCCTTTCTTCTTTTCCTTCTTCAGTTTGTGTTTAGGTTTAGATGATGTTTAAATTCGTGCTAACAGGAAAGAGGTGAGTTTGGGCATTTGCAATTGACTAGTGGGTTTGGGCCGGGTATAATTTGTGGGTTGTGTGTGCTTAATTTTTTTTTAAGCTGTGTTAAGCTCTTCTCTTACTTTTTTTTCAGTTTGTAATTTATTTTTAAGTTTCCAAAAAAAAAATTTTTTTTTTTAAGTAAAACCCTACTTTTAAGTTTCCTTTCAAAAAAAAAAGTTGTATATATCTTGCTTTATTTCAGGTTGCCAAAGCAGAATTACAGAAAGAGCAGAAGTGCTTGTTAAATAAATTGCTTGATTTGAAGTGCTTGCCGAAAAAAAAATAACTGCTTGCTTGCTTATAAAATTTTATGTTTTAGTTGTCCTACATTGTTGTTTGCTTGCATTTTAAGACAAAATTTTTTTAAAAAAAATTCAAAATCAAAAACAAAAACAAAATTTCATTCTAGTTGCATTGTTAATACACGTTTTATTTCAGCTTTGCATTTCATTTTAGAATTTGATTAAATAATAACTCACTTAATTGTATATTGACATTTGTCTTCTTTGAATAATTTAATTTCTTAGTGTCTAGGCTACGGCAGAGTAATAACCATTTATAAATATTACGGTGATTCGTAAATATTATAGTGGTTGTTCCTCTGAAGGTACTTAAACCTTCGGCTGCATTGCTACGGTGATTCGTGGTAAACCGATAACCCCTGCCCGTTACCTGGCTGAGAAATATTTTTGTTGATTTAAGACAATGTGTGACTATACAATTTTGTGTTAACTTAGGATAAATCATTTGTAATTAACCCTTGCATTCATTTAGTTGCATTAGTTCATGCATATTTAAAAAAATTCAAAATCCAAAACTAAAAAAAATGTAAATATTCCTTTTTCTTTGAAATTTTTAAATCCTTTTCTTTGAAATTTCAAAAAAATCCAAAAAAATCTAGAAAAACCAAAATTCAACAAAAAAAATTGAAAAATAAAAACAAAACAAAAATCAATTTTCCTTTTTAAAAATAAATTTTCTTTGTAAATATTTTCCGTTTATAAAAAAACCAAAAAAACATTCTTTAAAATGTCTGAATTTCCATATTCACTTGAATTTTACAATAGTTGTGAAAATCAGTATAATCCATACGATTTCCGTCCAAATTCATATGGATATTTTAACAACACATGTTGTGTAAATAATTCAAATTTCGAACAACAAAATTTTCAAAACGATGACCAACCTTCGACTCTTGAAAATAGCATTGAAATGATTTCATCTTTACTCGAACTTTCTACACGACAAAATCAAGAGATAAATGATTTATGTAATTCTTATTTGTGTAATAACTTGAGTCAAGGATTTCAAAATTTGAATTCAATTCAAAATTCAAACGATTACGATTATAACCCATGTCAATTTAAGTTCGAACTCCAAAATGAATTTCAAACTCAACATGAAAATGGAAACAACTTTTCAAATGAATTTGGCAATGGGAATAATCTTAACCATGTTACGAGTGAAATTTTTTGTTCTCAAAAAATCCAAATCGAAAATTCTCAATTTAATAACTACAAATTGGATTTTGTTGAACAAATGAATGAAATTTACGATGATCACACGGATTTGTTGTTTGAAACTTATATGAAACAACGTGAACAACAAAATCAAATCTCAACGGGTGATGAGTCAAGTGATAATCCACCCTTTACTCAAACCGACGATTTTCAAATAACAACTTTTGAAATTGATAATGACGATCTTAATCAAGTTGTTAAAAAAAGGGTAATTAAGTTGGATTTCAATTCTTTTGAGGGTGTGAAACTCGATTTAAACTTCGATCTTCCTTTTTCTAAAAATTTGAATACGACAACTTTGAATTTTAAACTCGATTTTCATGATGAAGTTGTTGATAATCCAATGAAGGAAGTCGAATTTAACGAACATGAGTTTTATGGACTTTTTGAAAATGAGTTGCTAAATTATGTAGGGGACGATTTGAATCACCATTTCGATTTTGAAATCGATGATAAACTTGAATTTGGTGAAAATGAATTTCAATCAATTGTTTTATCAACCCCAAAAATCATTGAAAACAAAACAACTCATTCAATTTTCAATAAAACAACATTTGTTTTTCTAAATCAACATTCAACTTCGATATCTTTTACGGTTTGGTTTTTCATGCTTAAGCCAAATGAATCGGTCTTTAGAAGACCGTTTCATTTACTTTTTGACTGTATACTTTCTCATCTCTTGTAAATAATAATCTTTCATATAAATATTGGATTTTTATTTTATTTTTCTCCTTCCACTTGGGTTGACTGTGGGGACACGGTCAAAATCAAGTGTGGGGGGAGACTCATCTTCAATTTTTTTCTTTTCATGGTTTATTTTTGTTTTAAAATTTCAAAAAAAACACAAAAACAAATTTTCTTTTGATTTATTTTTAAAAGAAACACTAAGATAAATATATGGTTTTGGTTTATTAAATTGAAATTTAAGAATATTTATTTGTCTTAACAAAAATAAAAATGAAGTTCGATTACAAATAATAATGGTTTAACTAGTATATAGGAAGATTCATACGTGTCAATTGTGGAGTACATCCTAATTGAAAATCTTTGTTTTTAAAAAGTGGTTGATATAAAGTAAAGGATATAACATTTTTTTTGCCTTCTAAGTTAAATGGTGCTAAGATGATTTTGCAAAACTCTCTCTCTCTCTTTTAAAAAAAATATATAAAAATAAAAAATAATAATATCCAAGTATTCACTCTCATTTAAAATTCCTCACGGTTATGCATGGGTGAATTACTTGGAATCTTTAATTATGTGCTTTCATACTCATTTAAAAGTCTTCGCAGTTATGCATGTATGGAACACATGTAAAAAAAAATAGACTTAATAAAAACCACCTACGGTTGATAGGTGTATGCACGAAAGTGTGTGCACTCGCCATGCTCTGTACTCCCCTCACATAAGCCCGAAAGGCAGTGCATGGGTGGTATATCTGGTCTCAGTTTACCTGAGTTAGGTGTGTAATTTTTCTTGCAAATAATGAGAGAGAAGCAATTGAAATCACAGCACTATTTTTACTTATTTGATTTGATTTGTTATTAAAAAGAAATGAAAATACCACTTTCATAAACTTTGATAATCAACTAAGGATCCATTTCATAGTTACACTGTGTTATTAACCAAAACAACAAGTTAAACTATAGTCTATTTGTTATGATAACTTTGTTTTTATTGGAAATATTGACGAATGAATAACTAAAATTTCAAGATAATGACCAAAACCTATATTTAACTTATTCGTGTCAATTTAAAAATAAATCTTTCATTTGTAAATATTTTCAAAAAACTCGTATTAATCTCTTTCTAAATAAATCTTGCATTTTGTAAATATTTTCATCCAGCATTTGGATTTTGTGGGTAGTATCCGTAGAAAACCCTCACGAGACAACACTCGTCCTACTGGGGACACCCAGAGGTTTAACGGCTTGTTGCATACGCTCAATGCAATCGTGCTTCCTACGAAAATGGATTTATCTTAGTTTTTCTTTATTCGAGGACGAATAAAAAGATAAGTGTGAGGGTATTTGATGTGCACGTAAATGTGCATATTTTTACCACCATATTTATTCTTTTCAAATTAAATAAATGATCATATTGGGTATTTTAACTTGTTTTAACCAAAATCCATATTAATTCCAAATTGCCACATATCCATCTTCATATAGGGGCAAAACGGTCATTTGTGTGCATATATTTATTTGAGAAAAATTAATTCGAAATTTATATATATTTTTGTAGGAATTTGGTCTCAAATAGGAGTGGTTTCATGAAGACACATGCATGCACAACATGAATATAAAGGAATGAAGATGGAAATAATTCAAAATGAAGATAATGGAGGACCCCACCTATCCACTACCTAATGTAAAAATTAAAGGCTAATGCACATGCTAAAAGACATTTAAAGCTTCATGTACATTTAAGTGGGGGATTATTAAAGCTAATGAAAACTTGGCCACCACACTTCCTACAAGGGCATTTTGGGTACTCCCCAAAAATATGCATTAGGGTTTCTTACTTGTATAAATACCCCTTATGTTTCATGTAGCCATCTTCCTCTTAGTTAGTTAGTTTTAATTTAGAAAATAAATCAATTCTCTCTTTCTTTCCATGGCTACTTAGCCATTTCTTCTCTTATGTAATTCTTTTCTTTTATGCAATGTTAATTATTGTTTCTTTTTAATTACATGTTCATTTCCTTTTATGCAAGTAGTGTAGATTTTCCTTTATGCAATTAGAATAGTTTTCCATTCCACTTTGCTCTCTTTTCCTTTTATTTTTCTCTCGTGTTGCAAGCTACATTTGTTCATATGATAACAAATATGAGAGGCTAAACTCCTTCAATTTAGGGGTAATGAAGCTCTCTAATCATGTAGCTTCAACTTAATTTGATGTTTATGCTCTCTTTTTATGCTTAATGAGAATGAATGAAGTGGTTTAATGATTTTGTTTAGTTTTGAATTTGATATTCTTTGTTGTTTATAACAAATAGGCTATGCTTAAACAAACAAAACACAAATTGCCTCTTCATCTACATATGATTATGGCAAAGAAGTGATTGTTGAAATTGAAGTTTGATGGCTTATATTTCTAATTAATGGTTAATAGGCCATGCTTAAAATAAATTTTGCTTTCAACTTTGTTGTCATATTTTATGAGATTTAAAAGTGTATTAGTGGTTGTGTTATAGTTTGATGGTTTATATTGAGCTAATTAATAGCACAAATATACCATACTTATGATAAGTACATCAACTAATTCACTAATGACAAGAAAAGAGAGATCATAACTTCATTTTGTTGATTTATGTGATCTAGAGAGTGGAAATTGCCTCTAAATTGTCTTAACACTCTCATATTTTTATCTATTTTCTTTTGTCATTTTTCTTCTTTTTTTAGTTAATCACTCTTCCAACTTTGGTTAATTTGATTGAGTAGAATTTTAAATCATCAATTCCCTGCGGATCGACCCGTATTCGCCACGTGCTACATTCGTACACCGTGCGCTTGAGGTATAAATTTTATTTCAAAATTCGTTCGACGGTTTTCGAAACCGATAGAATTTCCGTCGACGAACATCCATCAGGTAAGGCCTCACTCATATCCATCAGGTAAGGCTTCGTTCGTATCCATTAGTATCTAGCTTCGTATCCATATGATTGGCCCTTCGTGCGTTTTTCGTATCGATCAATAATGCCTCACATAACATTATTTCGTATCGATCGAATAGATCTATACGAAACACACTCCTGAAATCGATACGAAGAGCGGCACAATGCAAGTAGTTGGATACAGATGCAAAGCAAAAATATCGCCACGAACGAACACAAAGTATGGACGTGAGCGCGAATCAAGGGAAGAAGCGTTCAAAGCGGCGAAGGACATGCATGGTTCGAAGGAAGAAACCTTCAACTCGGCACGAATTTAGGATCTGGCCTGGGAAGTAGCGCCACGTCAGCAGATAGGCGCGTGCCTTGATCGAGACGAAGCAGATGGATGCGAAAGCATGGGTTCGAAGATAGGAGGCTACGGAAAACACGAGATTGAATCGATCATATCTCCAAAACTGCTGATCCGAATGTAACGAAATTTTCATAGTAGCTCGCATACAAGGTAAAGAACATTCCTGCCAAGTTTCGGCCCGATTGGATCATTTTTTGATGGATACGAAATGGGTTCGTATCGATCATGGATCGAGTCAAAAATTGGTGGGGTCGGTCGCATGGGCCCACTCACGTGCCAGAAGAAGTCTCCCGAAGTTTGAGCGAGATCTCAGCCTCCTACGCCTATAAATAGCCCTCTGAAGCCTATAGGAAAGGGGGATCCTGGCCTACTCAACGCCCAGACTCTACCGGATTCATTTATACACTTCAATACAACCATTGTACTCGAAATTCTCCATGGCTACTGTTGTAATCATTTGTAACCAGCAAGGATAATCAATAAAAGATAAAACTTTGAAGTGGACGTAGGCCGGAGATAGCCGAACCACTATAAATCTTGTGTCTCTGTTCATTATTCCTGAATTGTTGCTTGCTGTTTACTTAGATCTGTGATTAATACTGCTGATTTATATTCATACTTTGGTGCTTTCATTATATTTGGGGTTTGTGACCAATTTTGGCGCAAACAAGATACCCGAGGACCTATTGAGAGATTATGTGTTAGACTTTGGTGGATCATGAGAAGATCACTTACATTTGGTTGAGTTTTCCTATAATAATATTTACCAGACTAGTATAGGAATGGTGCCTTTTGAAGCTTTGTATGAAAGGTCATGCTAATTACCAGCATGTTGGTTGGAGACTAGAGACAGATAAGTCTTAGGTCCAGATTTGATTAGAGTGGCATCAGAAAAGATTGAGTTGATCCGAGGAAGGATGAAGGAAGCTCAGTCCAAAAGGAAAAGTTATGCAAATAAGAGGCATAATGATCTACTCAGTTTGAGACAAGGTTTTCATTAAGATATCACCTATAAATTGTGTGGTGCGATTCAGAAAATCAGGGAAGTTAGTCCCGAGATATGTAGGTCCATTCTAGATTATAGAAATGATTGAAAAGCTCGCATACAGAGTAGAGATGCCGAGAAGTATGGCAGGTGTCCATAATATATTTCGTGTGTCTCATCTTTGCAATTATATGCATGATCCAGAGACTTCTATTCCTCCATGGCATTGGAAGACTTGATAGTAAAGCCTAATTTGATTTTTGTTAGACAACCAGTTCGAGTTGTAGCGAGAGATGAGAAAAGATTGAGGAACAAGACAGTCGGGTTGGTGAAAGTTCAGTGGAGAGACAACGAGAGGGACTGTACTTAGGTGACAAAAGACAGGATTAGAGATACTTATCCTGATCTGCTGCGAGTGTATATCTATAGTAGATTTATATAAATAATTGCTAGTCAAATAGGCTACTATGGTTGTTAGGAGTTGTTACATAGGATTGCTATGTTTAGCATTTAGTCCTTACTGAATTTCGATGACAAAATTCTATAAGGGGGGAGACTGTAACATCCCTAAGTTTTGATAACATTATTCAGAAGATTTAATTAGATAAATTAAATAGAATAATGTAAAAATTAAAATGATAAGAGAATGAGATTTGAAAGTAAAATTCAAGGCCATGCCTAATAGTTATGAATGTGCTTAAATGGACTAATATGTTATTAATTTACATAAAGGCTTATTAGGGAATAACCGCCTTCATTTCTATAACACACCTATTCACATATCCTTTCATTTTCTCTTGTTCATTTTATTTCTCAAAAACAAAACAAACATAAACCTAAGAAAGCCGGCCATTACAAGGAAGAAAGTGGGGAAGATTAAATCAAGCTAAGGGATTAAAGCAAAGGGATTAATCTTAAATCAAATCTCAAAGCTCTTATCAAATTAATCATTTGTTCCATCTCTATTTTGTTTTATAATCATATGTTTTCGGATTTAAGAGTAAATTCGTTTTTATGATGTTTTGGATGATGATATGCTAGAATTTTTTTTTACTTAAACCAATTTATTTAAATATGAATTTGCATGGTTTTAGGGTAAAACCAATTGTTATTAAATTTAGAATTCCATGGAAAAATTATATGTTAGGTAAAACATGATTTTAGAGATGGGTTTAAATTTTCATCATTTTTCAAGCTATGGAAAAGTTTATTATGAATTTCTAAAGGAAAATAAGATATATTTGGGTTAAAAATTTATTTCTACTATTTTAGGAAGAAATTGGGTCTAAATTTTTTCAATGTTAGATAACATGATGAAATTGAATTCTTGGCCATTTTTCCTAATTGATTTGCTTTAAAAAATAAATTATTTTAAAAAAAGAACTTATTTGCAACATTGGTTTAGTTTAATGTAAGGGCTTAAACATTACTTTTTCTTTTGATTTAGATCTGATAAATGAGACAATTATTTTGTAAAGTATTTGGAAAGTTTTATGACAACCAATCAGGTGTTTAAAATGGGCAGGTTAGTTATAGAGCATTTACTAAACTTAGCATTAATTTAGCCTTTTAAATAAAAAGTTGGTTCCGCCTCATTTTTAAGTGGCCTTCGACTCAATGCTTTCGCCTCGACTCACTCGAAACCAACCCAGCCGAAACCCACCTAGTCGAAACCAATACACAAGGTATCACTTAGATGGTACGTAGTGGATTGGAAGAAAGGCGAAAGCTAGGGTGTCGAAAGCAATACTTCCGATGGGGTCAAAACCTTAGTTCTATTTTCAAATGTTAAGTTCCTGCTTTGTTTTACCTAAAGATTTTGACGGAGTCGAAACCTATGTTTTTGAAAGGGTTTTTTCTAAATAGCTTTCTAAGTAGGTTGCTATGTTATGTTTTAACTTGAAGCTTTCGAAGCGGTTCCTTTGTTTTTATATAATGCCTTCGAAAGAGGTGGTTCCAACCTGGTTGAAACCCAACCGCTATTCATTTACCTTTAGGATTTATTGCAGCCATCAATGCTTTCGAAGGGTTCTCTTTGTTTTAAACTTAAGTTAACTCACTTCTTAAATACTTTCGAAGGGTTTCAGAGGTTTATAAGGCAATGGTGTCGAAAGGGGGTTCCGATGCTATCCTTCAAAGTTTCAATCCGAAGTTTTAAGCTTTTGAATAGATGGTTCCAGCACCATCAATTTTTTCCCAAAAATATTTTATCAAAGGTATCGAAAGAGATACTTTCGTGTGTAACCACTTTGACCCAAAAGATGTTTTAAAAAGTAAAACCCAATGTATTCGAAAGGGGTACTTTCATTGGTTTTGAAGATATATTTCTAAAGATTATTTAACAATGTTGTGTCACATTTGAAAGGTATGACTTGGTTTCAAAAGGATTGATTTATAGAGCATCGAAAGGTATGTGCTTAGAGTTTTGAAAAGATTTTCTATGCTTTTGATGGAGATCATCCAATGGTTTCGAAATTGATGTTTTAAGGTTTCAAAGCAAATAACCTATTCTCATTTTAATGGAAATGTCATGGCATAAATAAAGATTTTGGAGAATGATACTTCTTCGTATATTTATTCACATTGTAATTAACAAGTAACGGTACTTTGGAGAAGGCCAAAATAACCAGCTAGGTTGACCCAGTAATGAATATAACTTAAGAAATGTTAAAATCCTAATTAAAGATATCGGCAGCGGCCAACAGGTTCACAGTAAGCCCATGAAAACTGTGTAAAGGGAAATATATTGGCATGGGCCAATAGAAAGTCAACTCATGAAAACTATGATTTGGTATCGGCAGAAGCCAATAGGTATTTAGTTAGCCTATGAAAACTATATCCGAATTAAGATATTGACAGCTATTCAATTAGTTCCTAGTCAGCCCATAAAAACTAGGATATTACAAAAGATATTGGAGTTACTAATAGGTTCTTAGTAATCGCATGATAACTATGAAATTGGATAGATAGTCCATAAACATTTAACTGGTTAACAATAACCCTAGAAACTATAATTGAAATGCATATCATTATAATGTTTTGAAATGCTATGTTTTAATCATTGTAGATGCAAGAGCACAGTATATGGTTTTATAATGTTTTAGGATACTAGTAAGGGGAGAACCCATTCTGCTAAGCAGCGTGGTTTCACCAGATATCTAAATGATTTAAGATGGTAGATTATTATTTATATCAGGCTTTATGTCTGACTCAAAGTTTTTGTTTTCCCCTTAAACTGTCGGGTACTCAATTGATTTTGAGTAGATTGAGAGTTAAGGTTTCTAGGTGTTCTTCTAAACGAATCAAGCTTTCAAAGACGTGCCGGAGGCAAGCTTGTATTAGACTTCTTTTATTTCCGCAATGTGTTTAATTGTAAAGGCAAATTTGTTTTAGTGCCTTATTATATTCTTTGATCAACCAAGGGTGCATCTTCATATGTCGCTCTTGACGTATTTTGCATAAATTATATGTTCTCTAAACATGGTTGGCGTACTAGGATTATGTAATAAATTTGGAATATTTTAAAACGGAATGTGGAATTTGGTTGATGTTTAAATTTTTTCCATATTCTAGTGTTTCTGTGTATCAATGTATCTAATATCGCCGTAATTGGTCGCCGAGAAATAATAACCATGGATGACTGCAGCATCCATAACCGTTAGTTTTGGACCTCAGAGAAGGGGGATGTTACAAATTACAATTTATTATTAAGTATACCAAAAGCGACATATGAAGATACCCCCTTGGTTGATCAGAGCCTAAATATAGGCACTGATAACTTTGCTATTGCATCCAATAACACTGTGGAATCAAACATAAAGAACTTCTAATAGCTAGCTTGCCTCCTACATGTCTCTAGAAGCTCATCCGTATAAAGGAGAACCCGGAAACCATAACTCTTAAACTACTCAAAATCGATTGAGCACCCGAGTGTTTAAGGGGAAAACATAATAATAATCTACCTTCTCGAACCATATAGATATCTAGTGGACCAGGCCAATTAGAGGAATGAGTTCTCCCCTCACTAATATCTTAACACAATTTACAATAACCATATATTGTGTACCTGCATCCATAATTGTTAAGACGTAACACAATAAAATGTATCATGATGATATGCAAACATGCAATATGCTCTGGATTCCCCATCCCCATTTACCCGACTATCTGTCTCAAGTTATAGTTTCTAGGGTCACTATTAAACTATTAGTTTTCATGGGCTGACTAATAACCTGTTTAATTCTTTATGGATTTCCTATCCACTTTTATAGTTTTTATGGTATCACGATGAACCTATTGGTTTCTACCAGAATTATCATCCAATCATAGTTTCCATGGGATCACTATGAACCAATTGGTTTCTACCAATACTATCATCAAATCATAGTTTTGATGGGATCATTATGTACGTATTGGTTTCCACTAATATCTCTTATGTCATAGTTTTCATGGGCTATCAATGAATCTATTGATCTCTCTCAATAACTTATTCCGAACATAATTTTCATGAGATCACTAAAAACTTATTGGCCCCTGCTAATAAAAGTTTCCATAACATAGTTTTTATGGACTTACTAAAAACCTATCTACCAACAATCCTTTGATCAGTCTTGGGCATCCTATATTCTGGTCTGTCTTACCTCCTTAATGCAATTCTACTCACACAGGAGTTAAATTCAATATATATACATATTCACTACTAGGCCAACCTAGCATGTTATTCTACGCCTACCCCAAGATGCAGTTATGGGTTATAAATGAATTGAATATAGTTACTCAAGCATTAATGATAACTGATCAAATAACATAATAATATAAACATCCTTGGTTAAATTCCTTATAATCATTTTTCTAACGAAATACGGCTAATACCGCTAACCTACCACTTTATCAAGGAAAGCTTCCTATAAAATTCCATAGTTAAATGCCATTACAAAACTCTTTCATATTGCCATGTATTTACTTTAAAAATGAGATTGGTTTCTCAAATTTGAAAACTAAGGCTTTCGACTATATCCTTTATATCATTACTTAAAACCTTAGATGTTCTCTTTTGAAACCATCTAACATATCTTTCAAATAATTAGAATGATTCCTTTCGAAACATTGAAAAATATACTTATCGAAACAAAAAAATACTTTTCGAAACACAGAAAAATATACCTTTCGAAATACTTAAAGCGTACTCTTCAAAAATCATTGGGTTTAAGTAAAAGTTTATGGAAACATAGCTTTGAAACGATTTAAAAGTATTCCTTTCGAAACCATTGGGTTTAGCATTTAGTATAATTATAGGGTCAAAGAGAACAGAAGCGAAAGTAACCCTTTCGAAAGCGTTAATCTCAAATAAAAGAATTGGTGAAGAGGATAGCTTCGATACGAACCTTTCAAAATCATTGCCTCTGAACTCTTATTAAAAGTTGCTAACATGACCCTTTCGAAAGCATATAGAAAGTGGCCTTAAAATTTAAAAGGAGGGAAAGCTTCCCTTTCGAATGCATTAATTTAAGTTTATAAAGAAAAGCGGCCTATAACTAATTCGAAAGGCATGAATGCGGTAGCTAGGTATCGAATAGGTTCAAAAGCCACAACTATTTCAAAAGCTTCTTTTAAAAATGAAGGAAAGTTGATTGATTCAAAGGCTAATAAAAGTGGCTTCAACCCCTTTTAAAGCATCTTTTAAAAACAAAGGCAAGTAATGTATTTGAAAGCTTATAAAACCGGCTTCAACCCCTTTGAAATCATGCCTTCGACACAGTCTCTTCCACCTTTCCCTAGTACACTACGTATCAATTGCTTGATATCATATGCATTAGTTCCAAATGGATATGAAAAGCTTACTGGGCATGGGGACGGAAGCAAGCAGATGGAAGTGGTGAAGTTGTAGTTTGAAACGAAATAGATTTTATGCTTTCAAAGTAATTTATTTTTACCCAACTTGCGTAATTTGTCAAAATATGATTGGTCGCCAATGCTTTATCAAAATTCTTTTCTAAAGAGGCTGCCCAATTCAACAATTGAAAATGTTTTAGCAAATTAGTCCTTCTCCATAACAAAGCAATTAAAACATTTAAGTCCTTTAACTTAAAAAATTTAAAAACCATAGTAAAACTCTTAGAAAAAATCCCCAAAAATCACAATTATTCAATTTTAATATGTTTTCTAACATATATAAATTTCTGACTAGAAAACATTACTCAATTTCCTTAAATAATTTAAACCCAAAATTAGTTGTTTTTTTCATTAAAATTTCATAATGAATTATCCATAGCTTGGAATATTATGAAACTTTAAACCCATCTCCAAAATATTTTTTTCATAATATATTCAAAAATCATGGCATTTGGAAATCATTTTGCATGATTTTAGCCTTAAAACCGAACTAGATTAGTTCAAAAAAATCCTTGTTTAAAATTATAACATGGCATTTAAATCAAAATGTATCATCATTCATCCAATCATATGGTTTAATCCTAAAACCCAAATTTAAAACATTGAAGATGACTTATATAAGATATTTTTAGATCATTATTCACCTTGTTTGGATAACGAACTTGAGATTTGTTCTTGCTTTAATCTTTCTAGCTTAAATCTTAGCTTCTAATTGGATTTTTCTCTTCTTTTTCTTAGATTTATGGCCCACCTCTACTCTCTTTTCTTATGTTTTTTATTTATAAAAATGTGAATGAGAATGAGGTAAGGAGTTGAGGGGTTATGGTATACTGCTATTCCCATTTTTCCCTTGCCTTATTCATTTAAGTATTTGAAAATTATTCTTATAGATTCATTTAGTTAAGCCATGAATTTAATTAGTTTTCAAATCTCAATCCCCTTATCACTCTAGTCTTGACATTATTTTAGTTAATTTATCTAATTAAATCTCCTGAATAATGCTAATTAAAATTAGGGGTGTTACAGACTCTCCTCCTTAAAGAATTTCGTCCTCAAAATTCAACAAGGACTAAATACTAAACATAGCATTCATCTGTTACATCTCCTAACTACCATACTAGCCTACCAGATTAAGAAATGGTCTATATAAAGTAAATATAGAACATAACCTTAAAGTAGACCAGGATAAGTATTTTGATCCTATCTTTGGTCTTCCAAGTACAGTTCTTCTAATTGTCGCTCCATTGAACTTTCACATTTCTTAACCTCTTCTCATCTCGCTACAACCAGAGCTGGTTGCCTAACAAAGGTCAGATTCGATTCTACTATTAAGTCCTCCAATGCAGTTGGAGGAATAGTAGTCTTTGGATTATGCACATACTTACGAAGACGAGACACATGAAATACATTATGGACACTTGCCAAACTTCTCGGCAACTCTACTCTGTATGCGAGCGTTTCGATCCTCTCTATAAATAGGAAATGGCCCAACATATCTTGTGCTAGTTTCCTAACTTTTCGAATCGTACCACTCCATTCATCGGTGATACTTTAGTGAAAACCCTATCTCCAACTGAGAACTCTAGATCCTTACGGCTCTTATCTGCATAACTCTTTTGTCCAGACCGGGCTTCCTTCATCCTACCTCAGACCAATTCAATCTTCTTTGTTGCCTCTCTCACCAGATCTGGACCTGAGACTAATTTGTCTCCGTTTTTTGACCAACATGCTGGTGACCTGCATGGCCTTCCATACAAAACTTTGAAAGGCTCCATTCATATACTAGTCTGATAACTGTTATCATAGAAAAATCCAGCTAAGTGTAGGTAATCTTCCCATGATCCACCAGAATCTAGCACACAAGCCTGAACAAATCCTCGAGTACCTTGTTGACTCTATCTGTCTGCATATCTGTTTGAGGGTGATAAGCAGTACATCTTGAGCTTGGTACCTAACACGTCCTGTAGACTCCCAGAACTCGCTATTAAATAAAGTGTCTCCTTCACTTACTATACTACTAGGAATTCCATGTAGTCTAACTATGTCCTTTTTAAACAATTTAGCTAAAACAGGTGTCGTTCTGGTTGACTTAACTGGAATGAAATGGAAACTCTTAGTCAACCTATCCACTATGACCCATACACTTTCATTTCCTCAATTCGAACTTGGTAACCCATCTATAAAATCCATGGATATCGAATTCCATTTCCAAATTGGTATCTCCAAAGGTTGATGCAACCCACTCGACTTCTAATGTTCGGCCTTCACCCGTTGACAGTTCACACACTACTTTACCCACAAGCCAACATCCTTCTTCATACATTTCCAGTAGATACTCTTCTTCTATCTTGATACATCTTGGTTCCCCCTAAGATGAATTATAAATTTTGATCAATGGAATTCCCGAAGAATTTCTCTCCTTAAGTCGCTAACATTCGAAACACACAACTGTCACTTCTTTCTCAACCATCCCCTCTGGTCAAGACTAAAATCTTTTAGATCATAAATCTCCAATCCAACCTCAAGCCTCTTGATCTTCTCGGCTAATAGTGGATCCTCTTTCTGCTTAGAAGCAATCCTTTTCATCGGAACTAGACGAACTTCCAAGTAGGATACCATGGCCATGCTCTGACTAGAACTAGCAGTCGATCTTAATTGCACTCTGTAGGTAGTCAAAGCCTCTAGGTCCTTCCATTCAGTTAACAGAGCTAACACTACATTCCGATGTTTTCTGCTATGAGCATCCGCCTTTATTTCCTTTTCTAGGTGTATACTCTATACTAAGATCATAAGCTGCTAAAAATTGCAACCACCTCTGCTGCCTCATATTCCACTCTTATGACAGAACAAATACCTTGAGGACTTATGATCTGTGTATAACTCAAATCTCTCCCTAAAGAGATAATGTCTCCATACTTTCAATGTAAAGATCACCACTGCCAACTCTAGATCATTAGTAGGATATTTCACTTCATGCGGTCTAAGCTGTCGTGAAGCGTAGGCAATTACTTTACCTTTCTGCATCAACACAACCCTAATCCAGTTCCACATGCATCGGTATACACTTTTAATCCTTGAATCCCGTTTGGAACTACTAACATAGGTGCATTGGTCAACAAGTGCTTTAACTTAAGGAATGCTTCCTTACATTTTTCAGGCCAAATAAACTTTACATCCTTCCTTGTTAGCATAGTCAAAGGTGCTGTTATCTGTGAGAAATCCTTAATAAACCTCCGGTAGTAACTGGCAAGCCCAAGAAAACTTCTGATCTCACTCACCATCTCTGGTCTCTTCCAGCTGTTAATAGCCTTGATCTTATCTGATCAATTTTACGAACCCATCTCCGAAACCACGTGACCAAGAAACTTAACTTCTTTCTTCCAAAAATGACACTTTAAAAACTTCACTTTCAGTTGATGCTGCCTCAACATCTCAAGCACTACTCTAAGATGAACTTCATTCTCTCTTTTATTTTTAGAGTTTATTAAAATGTCATCTAGAATACCAATACGAACCTATCCAAGTGTCTCAAAAAACTTGATTCATTAAATCCATGAAGAAAGTTGGCGCACTCGTTAACCCAAATAGCATCGCTAACCACTAGTGTGAGTCACGCTTAGTTTGTAACGCCGTCAACGAAATATTGTCCTTTGCCACTCTTAACAAATGGAAACCTATTGCCAAATCTAATTGAGAAAATACTATGGCTCCACTCAATTGATCAAATAAATCATCAATTCTCGGTAAAGGATGACTATTCTTAATCGTCTTCTCGTTCAACTTACATTAGTCGATCATCCTTAATGACCCATTCGGTTTCTTCACGAACACCGCATCCGCTCCCTATAGCGAACTGCTTGGTCTAATAAAATTCTTTCCTTCTAAATCCACTAGATGCAGCTCTAATTCCTTCATCTCGGTAGGTGTCATCCTGCTAGGTGGTCTACTTACAGGTTCTGATCCTGGCATAAGATCTATTAGAAACTCAATGGCTCGCTTCGGTGGTACTCCTGTGGCTGGCTCAAAAACATCTGCAAACTCTCTTGCTACCAAAACCTGATTCAACTCATCTTATACTTCCATTGCATTCAACAAAGCCCAAGCACTTGAATCTAACTTCTCCACCAAGTTTATAATTCAGTCATACCTTTTGGGGTGTCTTAGCGATATTTCCCTATCTTGGCAAAATATCCTAGCATCATATTTATCTAATCAATCCATATCTAAAATGATCTCGAAGCCAACGAAATCAAAAACATACAAACTGCATGCAAACTTATGACCTAACAATTCAAATTCTAACTGGTCGCATCTCATATCCAGAATTGCATACCCTCCTATCAAATTTGCAACCCTTAAGAAAGTAACAAGGTATAAGTGTTCTAGACATAACTTATCTATCAAACACTGAGATATAAATGAATGCGATGGTATCAAACAGTACCCTAACTGGTATAATATGAATTAAAAGTGTACCTTCTATCATAGTCTTTCCCTTCTTAGCAGTAGTTGGTCTTCAAGTTAATGATTCCAAAGAAAAAACCTTTCCCGTGTCTACTCTGACTGTTTCTGGACATCAATTCTCGTAGTGTCCAATCTAGTCACAATTGAAACACTTTACTCCTTTCTTATCCCCAACCTTTTTCCCTTTTCCCATTTGACATTCATGAGCATAATATCCTTTTATATTTGTAGCAAATTTCATCGGCCTTCCCTTTCTTGGAAGCTCCTCTTTTCTGAGCTCCTTTTTTTTTTAAAGAAATTCCTCTTCTTGCCCTGAGAATCCTAGGTTTAACCTGCTTCTCTTTCCCAAAAGTAGAAAGCATCTCTTCATTCTTGATTTCCATCTCCACTACAACTATACATGGATCACGGAGGTGTGGAATAGTCGCTATGGCAATCTCGAGTCTTCTCCCTCGAATAAACTTCTTATTACTTTTAATGTTGGCATCGATTGTAGCATATCTGTATCTGGATAACTCATCAAATCTTGTAGCATACTCAATTGCTGACATCTCACCTTGCACTAAGTCCATGAACTTTCTAAGCAATACTAACTTGGAAACTTCAGACAAGAATGTCTCTTTGAATCTCCTTCAAAACTCTGTGTGAGTCAATTCTTCCTTGGGAACTCCTGTAGTAATACCATTCCACGAATAAAATGCTGCTTTCTGCAACTGTCTAGAAGCAAGTCTCCTCTTCGGCTCATCATTTAATCCTAAGGCAGCGAAAATCCTTCCATAGTGCAATAACTAGTTTTGTACTTTGACAGCATCCTCTGTTCCAAAAAATGGCTTCCCACCAAAACTGGTTCAGTCCCTGCTCAGCTTAGCATAATTATTGGAAACAGGGGCCACAGGATTAGCTCCTCCAACATTCACAACTTTACCCACATCTACTCCTTCAGATGCTCCAGCTTGCATTAGATTAATGAAGAATTGATACATCACCCCCATACCTATTGGCGGGGTTCTAGCACCTACATTGGCATTTGCGTTTGGATTAACATTTTCCTGTCGACCCGGATTCCTTCTAGTACTGGGTCGTGAATTTCCATTAGTTGTGGTGCTTCCACCACCTAGATTCCCACTTCCATTTACAACATCCATATATTCCTTTCTCATAAATTTGCATACGAGCCTTCGTAAGTTATAGAAGAACAGTACGAGAGAGTGGCAATATGTACTTATATAAATATATATATATATATCAATAAAGTACAAGTACGTAACTATAACGTTAACCTAAATCTCGGTCTTATTTTTTGATTCATTGGGTTATGTTTTGAAAATATTTTAGGTTCAAATTTCTTATAAATTTACATAAACCTATGCTTTGATACCAACTTGTAACATCCCCTATTTGAAGGCCCAAAACTAACAGCTATGGATGCTGTGGACATCCATAATTATTTAATTTTCGGTGACCAAATGTGGTAATGTTAGATACATTGATATATCAGAAACACATGAATATGAAACAAATTTAATCTCAATTTAAAACAAATTTCTTATTTCCTTTCAGATTCATTACATAATCTCATACATAAGCCATATTTAGAGAAATTACAATTTATTACAAAATATGCCAAGAGAGACATATGAAGATGCCCCCTTGGTTGATCAGAGTCTAAATATAGGCACTAAATAACTTTTCCATTGCATCCAATAACACAGCAGAATCAAACAGAAAACAAATAATAGCTAGCTTACCTCTTGCATGTCTTTATAAGCTTATTCATCTAAATGATAACCTGAAAACCTTAACTCTCAAACTACTCAAAATCAATTGAGGACCACGGAATTTAAGGTGAAAATATAAACTTTGAGTCAGACAAAAAGTATGGTGTGAATAATAATCTACCATCTTGAACCATATAGATATCTAGTGAGACCACGCCGCTTGGCAGAATGGGTTTTCCTCTTACTAATATCTTAACCCAATTTATAGTAACAATATACTATGCACCTGCATCCACAATGGTTAAGACATAATATAATAAAATGTATCATGATGATACGCAAACATGCAACATGCTCTGGATCTCCCATCCCCATTTACTTGACTATCAATCTCAAGTTATAGTTTTGAGGGTCACTATTAACCAATTAATTTTCAAGGGCTGACTAATAACCTGTTTAATTATTTATGGATTTCTATCCACTTTCATAGTCTTCATGGGATCACTATGAACCTATTGGTTTCTACCAGTACTAGCATCCAATCATAGTTTTTATGGGATCACTATAAACCAATTGGTTTCTAGCAGTACTATCATACAATCAAATTTTTCATGGGATCACTATGAATCTATTGGTTTCCACTAATAACATCTCTCATGTCATTGTTTTCACGGGTTGTCTATAAACTTATTGATCTCTCTCAATAACTTATTCCGAACATAGTTTTTATAGGATCACTAAAAAATTATTGGCCCTTGCCAATAACAATTTCCATAACATAGTTTTTATGGGATTACAAAGAACCTGTCTACTAACAATCCTTTGATCAGTCTTAGGCATCCAATATTCTGGTCTGTCTGAACTCCAAGATGCAATTCTACTCACATAGGAGTTAAATTCAATATATATACCTATTCGCTATTGGGCCAAACTAGCCTGTTATCCTGCCCTTGTCCCAAGATGCAATTATGGGTTATAAATGAGTTGAGTATAGTTACACAAGCATTAATGATAACTGATCAAATAACATAATGATATAAACATCTATGGTTAAATTCCTTATAATCATTTTTCAAATGAAATATGGTTAATACCCTTAACCTACTATCTTTATCAAGGAAGGCTTCCTATGAATTCCATAGTTATATGCCATTTCTAAACTCTCTCATAATGCCTTGTATTTACTTTACAAATGATATTGGGTTCTCATGTTTGAAAACTAAGGCTTTCGACTATATCCTTTGTATCATTACTTAGAACGTTAGTTGTTCTTTTTCGAAACCATCCAACATATCTTTCGAATATTTGGAACCATTCCTTTTGAAACACTAAAAAATATACCTTTTGAAACATTGAAAAATATACCTTACGAAATACTTAAAGCATACCCTTCGAAATCATTGGGTTCAAGTAAGTGTGTGTGGAAACATAGCTTCAAAACCATTTAAAATTATTTCTTTCGAAACCATTGGGTTTAACATTTAGTATAACTATAGGTTCAAAGAGAACAGAAGCGAAAGTAACCCTTTCGAAAGCATCAATCTCAAATAAAAGAATTACGGAGGAGGATAGCTTCAAAACCCACCTTTCAAAACCTTTGCCTTTGAAACTCTTATTAAAATTGACTAAAACAACCCTTTTGAAAGTAGCGAGGAAGCGGCTTTAAAATTTAAAAGGATGAAAGCTTCCCTTTTGAATACATCGATTTAGGGTTATAAAGAAAAGCGGCCTCTAACTGATTCAAAAGGCATGAATGTGGTAGCTGGGCATCGAATAGGTTCAAAAGCGGCAACTATTTTGAAAGCTTCTTTTAAAAACAAAGGCAAATTGATTGATTCAAAGGCTAATAATAGTGGCTTCAACTCCTTCGAAAGCATCCTTTAAAAAAAGGCAAGTATTCGAAAGCTTATAAGAATGGCTTTCACCACTTCGAAAGTGTGCCTTTAACACAGTCCCTTCCGCCATTCTCCAATACACTACATTTCAATTGCTTGATACCGTGTGCACTATTTTCGAATGAGTGTGTAAGGACTGCTGGGCATGGTGATGGAAGCAAGCAGATGGAAGTGGCAAAGTTGTAATTCGAAACAAGACATATTTTGTGCCTTTCAAAGTAATTCTTTTTCCCATAACTTGCCTAATTTGTCAAAATATGATTGGTCCCCAATTCTTTATCAAAACTCTTTTCTAAAAAGGCGGCCAAATTCAACAATTAATAATTGAAAATGTTTTAGCAAAAAAGCCCTTCTCCTTAACAAAACAATTAAAACATTAAAGTCCTCTAACTTAAATAATTTAAAAACCGTAGTAAAACACTTAGGAAAAATTCGTAAACATCACAATTATTCAATCTTAATATGTTTTCTAACATATATAAATTTCTGGCCCAGAAACATTACTCAATCGCCTTAAATAATTTAAACCAAAAATTAACTATCTCTTTTCGTTAAAAATTCATAATAAAAAATCCATAGCTTGGAATATTATGAAAATTTAAAATCATCTCCTAAATAATGTTTTTCATAACATATTCAAAATTATGGCATTTGAAAATCATTTTGCATGATTTTAGCCTTAAAACCGAACTAGATTATTCCATAAAATCCTTGTTTAAAATTATGACATGGCATTTAAATCAAAACGTTTCATCATTCATACAATCATACGATTTAAACCTTAAACCCCAAAATTTATAACATTCAAGATGACTTATATGAGATGGTTTAGATCATTATGCACCTTGCTTGGATAAGGAACTAGAGATTTGTTCTTGCTTTAATCTTCCTAACTTGAATCTTATATTCTAATTAAATTTTTCTCTTCTTGTTCTTAAAGTTATGGTCGACCTCAACTCTCTTTGCTTATGTTCTAGGTTTCTAAAAATGTGAACGAGAATGAGGTAATGGATTTATGGGTTATGGTATACGACTATTTCCATTTTGCCCTTGCCTTATTCTTTAAGGGATTTGAAAACCATTCTTATAGATTCATTTAGTTAAGGCACAACCTTAATTTTTTTTTCAAATCTCAATCCCCTTATCACTGTAGTCTCGACATTATTTTATTTTATTTACCTAGTCAAATCTCTAGAATAGTACTAACTAAAATTAGGGGTGTTACATGTTTATGGGCAGCTTCTAACAGTTGGTTCTTTAAGATTTAGATTGTAAGCATTAGTTGTCTCTGTTGGTACAAAAGCGCATATGATATTATAGGTGTTGTTCCTTTTTGTGAGTTTTCTGGTGTGGACCGCAATATTATTAAGAAAACAATAAGATAAGGAAATTTCAGGAAAGACACTTAACTATGCAAAAGAAAAAACATTAGTACAAGACGAGAAGTATAAAATAAATTAAGTAAATTTATTTAATTATCTACTAAGAGTAAAAGAAATAAGATTTAAGTCCCAAAAGATAGAAAAAAAATTAGTAGTAAATTTTGGCATGCGAAGGGCAGGGAAAAATTATTAAGAAGCCACGGGTCAATGCCTCTATACCTTAAAAGCTGAAATTATAAATAAACTCACATACTGATTGTTATTATAAATGAAAGAAAAGTTTTTGAAAAGGTAAAATTTACTGCTTAGGTAGGTAGAGTCCTCTATGGACGTTAAATTATCAACTAGACCTCAATTTTATGTAGCGTGGCATAAATTGTTTTAAAAAATGTATACATTTGAAATTTTTATTCAACATTCTTGGTTTTGGAAAATAAAATACCATTATCAAAATTTGAGAAAAATTCGTGATGAAAATTTTAAAAGTTTAAATTTTTGTTGATATTTCAAAAAGTTATATGAAAAGATTTTTAGGTAGAAATAGAAGGAATTTTCAAATTTTCGAAATGCCACGTATTAGAAATGGGGGAATAGTTCATAGGTTAGCTAGTGTAGAAGTTACTATGCAATAGAGGTGATAGTAAAATAAAATATGGTTAAAGACAAGGAAAAAAGCTGTTTTAGCTATGGAGTCACTTCATATCTTGTCGATCGATAAACTAAACTAGTTTTAAAATAATAATTTTTTAAAAATTTGAAGATTAATAATAAAATTTACTTATGCGAACTATACTTGGAAAAGTTGGAAGAGAATTAGGCCCAAAAGAGAAGTTTCTAAGGTACAGTGGAAAAGAGGTACATAAGAGAATGATAGAAATATGGAATTTTCCATCTAGACTCTTTTCCGACATAAGAATATAGGTTTTAGAGAATCGGTTTTTCATAATTTTGGATGTTAGAAACGATGTGCTAGGATTTTGGATAGTAGGAATTAGAGGTAAAATAAGTTGAACTATACTTCTATTTGTAAAAGTGTGGGAAAATCTGGATGTAAAAAAATCAAATTTTTGGTTTTTAAAAGTTGCATGCATATAGAACTACCAATATATTTAAGATGTTTGCACCATATTTTTGAGATTGATTTAAAAGAATGTATTCATATAGGAAGCACCCATTAGAATTATTCTCCATATATATCATGTAACAACTCGGGCTTCGGTGGGCAACTGAAGCCCGAATTGTTCCATATCATATATATTATGATACATTGTGCGCTTGTACACAATTGGTTACCAAATTATTTGTACACTAATTGATTTGTTAGTTTAGAATGATTGTACATTATGAGACATTGTTAAGTCCTTGAGGAATTTCGAGGATGAAATTCTTTTAAGGGGAAGTAATGTATCATCCCATGATTTTACGACAACTAATTAAAAAGAAATTTAATAACAATACAATAATGCTAAAAAATAATTTTTGTAAATGTCAGAATTTGGCTACGAAACTTTCACCATTGGGTTCGTGACTGAATTCTAATCAGTTTTCATATATAATATTTTATGATCGGAGTTCAAACGAAGAAATTGTTAACATTTGAAGTTTTTAAGTCGGAAATAATTGTAAATGTAATTAAGAAAATAAAAATAGTTAACTAACCTTAGTTACAGTCAGTTAAAACTTAATGGACAATTTAAGAAAAATTATAATGAGAAGGAAATTAAATCAGTTTTTAAAGGAGGAATAAAATAAAGCAACAAATACGAAAAATTTATTAAGAATTAATACACACAACCGGTCGCTCCCATCGACCGCTAGTAGTTGACTGCTTGAGGTTAGCAGTTGATTGGTTAGTTAATTGGAGGATTTGGAGCATAGGTTGAACGATCTATATGGAACAAAATATTTTTCTTCCGTACCTAATTTTTGCTATGCATCTTTGAATAAAATAAATATTGCATAGGGTAAATCTAATGCTCCAATTTAGCACCAAACCCTATAAATATAGACCTAGTTTCTCACTAATCTTCTCATATTTTTGGGTCACAGAGCGGAGCTCTGCCATTATCTTTTCTCTATAGTCTCTAGAATTCTAAAAGTGGTAAATCTATCATATATATAAGTAGAGAAAAGCGGAGAATAGGAGAAGAGAAAAATAGGATCGAATCAAAATACAAAAACAAAGGTAAATTATAAATCTTAAACTCAATTCAATCCTTTCCTCGGATTTGTAATTCAAATAGGTGTATGCCCTTTTTGTATTGTGAATTTAAAGTAAGAAGGAGCCATATAAAAAGGGAATGGATGTAGATCTAGGGAATTGGAAAGCTAAAGCAAAGTGAGTGGGAAATTACATATTTCGTAATAATATTGGATTTATATCATTTTAGATTATTTCATTTATTCCTAGATATAAATCATGATTTGAATATTTAATCGTACACGCATAATGATTATGGAAGATTTGCATGTATGTTATGGAAAACCCTAAACTTTGCAAATATTGTATAAGTTTGGGTTTGGAAAGTTAGGTGTATAAGTAGTCCCTAGATTTATAAATAAATTATTAAGGAAATCATGTTGGGTTCCAGATTGGTTAGTTTATATAGATTGTTGAACATAATTTAGGTTTGGTTATAAACTAAATAGGGATTAGACAGTATTTTAATAAATTGAAATGAATTATGTAATAATGTGAATTTCTATTCTAAAAATTATAAATAAAAGTGTATTGGTTGAAATAACAAGGAATGTAAACAAAAAGGAGGAGATGTACAAAATAAAAGAATCACCGTATTTTGTACTGTCTATTCCAACAGAAAAATAAAAGATAATACCTTAGTTTTTCATGCATAACACAAATTCTCTTTTAAGTAATTTATAAGGAATTATAGTGTTAAAAGTTTCCTTTGGGGAAAGAAGTAATTCTAATGTATCAAAGTATACAAATTCTTAAGTATAACTGAAGTAATGTAAGTAGGAATAATAATAACGATTTAAATAAGAAGCCTAAAGTATATAATTTAAGATAACGTAGGGAAAATAGTGAACAAAGAGGATATTATTAAATAGATATTGAAGTAACAAGTATAAATAGGCAATTAAAGAGAGATATTAGTTAAAAATAAAATAGGGGATTTCATCCAATAATGTTAAATGAAAGGGAAAAGTAAATGAGAAAAGATATTTAAAAGAAAGCGGTAAATGATTTTAAACTAAATAAGAAGTAAACGCATTGAAAAGTAATGAAATGTTTCCAATTGCAAATAGTAGAGGCACAATAAATAAATAAGAATGAATGAAGATGTAAATAGAAACACAGACACACACATACATACACACACATAAAGCCTCAAGTGCATTTATGATGAGTGTGAATTACATAAGTATGAAAATAACATAAATAGATAAGAATGACAAAGTCACTTGAATGTTTAGAATAAAAGGTCAGTTGTGTTGCATAATAAAAGTCTGTCACCGCAATGGGCTACCAATAGTTTTGTATAGGTGAAGGAATACCCTCAGTAGAGCCTACTTCAATGAATAAGGGGTGGGTATTGCCTTGATCATGTTAGGCAATCTAAATAGGATGGTCAGCAGCTTGACGCTGTTTAAACAGGTATAACACCAAATCAGGAGTAGGACCTACATAGGTTGAGTGCATCATCGGTCCAGAGCAGTCAAAACGGGAAAGATAGCGTTACACCTAATACCCGACGCCTCCGACTAGGGTAGGCCACGTTAGGTAATGCAGCGCCATAGTTGTTTGTAGTTCGTTTTTTAGGGCAAGGCTAGTTAACCCATAGAAGAGTTCTTTCAAAAACAAATGGGGTAGTCCGAGGAGCTGAGTCCTCTATAGTTCATGGAGCTGAGTCCATAATAAGAAGTGGACAGGTAATAAATCCCTAAAGCAAAGCAAGATAGAATATGTCTAAACTATAGTGATGTCGTTATAAGGTACTAATGGGAGGTTCTACTTTGTACGTAGGCAATTGGGCCTAAACCTTAATGATGATGCCCGACGGTGTAGAATTATAGATACCAGTAGGTATGATATCTTGGTCCAAAGGGGGACCTTGGAACTTGTATGTGTGTGTCTATATATGTATATACACATACATATATATACACACACACACATAAACACACATAAGTAATTATAGTCTATTTTGGGTAGAGGGGGTGTATCGTATGCGAATGTGGAGTCGAGACGATTAAGTCAAAATTAAAATACATAGCATGTA
The DNA here is from genome assembly GCA_030765085.1 of Allium cepa. Classification (NCBI taxonomy): domain Eukaryota; kingdom Viridiplantae; phylum Streptophyta; class Magnoliopsida; order Asparagales; family Amaryllidaceae; genus Allium; species Allium cepa. The sequence goes on from CM060932.1 coordinate 973,700,852, forward strand.
ATGGATGACAATCGACGTGAACTAGTGTTATGTACAAAGTTTATAATTTACCAGTAAATGAAACATTGTTCTGACCCCCTCCTTATTACAACCTACAAGATATCTTTAGAGGGACATGTACTGGTGTAGGGCGGGAATAGTAGAAGGACATGTTTCCTAGTGCATACTCGGCATTGACAATGACACTAGATATTGGAAGTGTCAACATGGTCATTAACTGTATGTTTATTATACCTTACTATTCCGCTGTGAGTTTATACCGATACCCATTTATTTTTTTATTTGCAGGATACCAAACCAACATTCCATACATTAATGGACTAGGGTTTTCGATTTAGCGAAAATTCAGGCCCACTGGAGTGCGGGTTGTTACAACCGAGGAGGCAAATTCTTTATTGAATAGAGTTTCGCTTCCAATGCTTCAACTTAGACCTAACTATAGTCTTCTAATGGAAGACATGCCATGGTCTAACTATAATCAAAGTTGCCTATCCTCATTGAAGTTTAATAGTATTCTCAAGTTGAGAGAACTGTGTAGCATCATCACTTCGAGATTCTTTATTTGATCTTAGTTATAATAACAAACATAAAAATATCGAGTGAGTAATTCCACAATTATCCAATAAATATCAGTACGTAATCTTTGGTACCTTTATGTAACGATCCTAAATTTGACCACTTTAAAATATACTATTTAAAGTGATTTTAAATGTAAAACAAGTAAGTTTATACGATTCAAACAATATTAGATATGATTTGGAAAGAGAAATACACACAAAAATAGTAACATTTGCTTATATCGAAAAAAGTGACAAAATACTGATTTTAGAAAAGTAAGTTTCAATGGTTAAATAAATTATTTTAATGTATTTATGAGTGTTTATATTTTTAAATAGCAATATAAAAATTTATTTTTAAATTTGGTTTACATAAATAAGTAGTTTAACTAAAACGTCAAAATGTGACCGTAAAATATTATGTCGAAAATCAACGTTTTATCGATTAAAAGTTGTCGCAACGTCGTCACACCTTTATTTTCTTATATAGAAACATATATTCTAATAGTGTAAGTATTAATTAATTCACTAATTATGTTTACTTTTACTAAACATACTTAGAAAATTCTAGAACATAATTAAGAAAAAGTATGCACAAAAAGACAAACATGTCAAATCAAAGAAAAAGGTACACATCAAATCAAATCAAACATAATTATTGTATTCCTTACTTACTTTTTAAGTGAAAATGACATAAAGTAATGATTTGAAATGTGATGTTAAGTGTTGAAAAAAAATAAGTGTAACGACCCGCTATTTTGGACTATTCGCATCCGCACATGTCGGACTTGAATAATTCAAAATACCGAATTGTTAATTTAAATTTGGCAAAACTGAGATATACAGTAAATAAATAATCACAGAATACAGACACAGAGTAATAATATGCAGCGGAATTTAAAAGAGATAGTAGTTCATGAAGCTACTATATAAATATATAAGATACATCAGAGTTTACAACAGAAGAGTAATACGATACATCAGATACAAATCAGAATACAATACTGGAATCATCGAATACTGAAAAGCTGGATAGATGGCTGGATCTCCAAGCGAAGCTCCAACTCCAAAGGCGAATCTTGAATACTGGTACACTCAGTCTGACCCGAGCGTAAAGCAAAATACAAAACACTCGAGTCAGGATTAATATTCTCATATCAATAAATCTAACTCAAGTGAAATAGCAATTGAAATACAAGTAACTCAAAGGATGTTGGAATATGCATCCTTCAAGGATCCGTTAAACTATCTACTATGAAGTAGTGTACGCTAAATAGATAATGTCTATCAGTAATATAAAGTATCAAAATAGTGTTAAGCAGACGCCCATTCCCCTCTTAACAAGTTTATAAATGTCATAGTCTATACAGCACCGTGAACCCACAGCAAAGCAAGAGGGCACAGAGAGTACCCCATAGGTATGACACAAATCAAAGTCGTAGTTGTCGCGTATACGGGATACAAGTATGACAAGGCACATGAGGCAATACCCAAGGTAGTGAAACTACCGTTCGCCTGATCCGGACTGGTGAGAACGCATCGCCGCAACGATCGCAACACCGCGAAACAACACTCCCAAATACGAGGGTGCACCAATCGACAACAAGTAATGAGTAGTTTCGAAGAAGGGTGTTCGCTCGAGGTAGCTAACCCCATTTGGTCCGGCACAGCTCCTGATTTTAGTCATTTCCAATTTGACACAAGTGTCAAGGCTATCCATTATCGTTCTCTCTCTTCAGTCATCACGTACATCATTCCAACCACTTCATTCTGGAACATCACTCCACGTACAGTTATTAAAGTGGTTTTCGGTTTAGATAGAGAGTATATCCATAACCGACTCCGGTTCCTTTAATAACTTTCGTAATTATTACACCGATTGGTCATTTAATATATTTCAAAACCAAATAAAAATTCAATTTCAATTAGATTTCATAAATCAACATTTCACTTATCTTTCAAAATCGATTTCCATAACTTACGTTTCAAAAATTCCCAATTTACCATTTCAAAATCTTACAATTCAATTTCAATCTTTACTAAAACAATTCAATATTAATTCAAGTTCTTATCTAAGTTTCATTTCGAAATCATTTAAATTAATTTAATTTAACATTCAAAAATCAATTTCAATTCATTAATCACTTTCATTCAATATTCGTTAAGCTAATTTATCATTTAAAACAATTTCCATTAAATTTCCAATTCATTAAATCAATTACTTACGTTCAACTTCATTATATCAAAGCTTAGAAATTAATTAAGTTAAATTTGTCAAATCAAATTCTTAAACTACAAGCCTTACATTTGTTTCAATAAAACGCATTTATTTCTTGTTAAAGAAATTCAATTTCGTTTATTTATTTACTTGGTTACAAATTCCAAACTTAATTAACAAAACTAACTTTCCCATGTTCGAGAAGTTCAATTTCACTTATTTACTTATTTAAGTATTTTTCCAAACTTCATAAATAAAGCAAGTCCATTTCATTTGTTATCGAAGATCAAATTCACTTAAACGAAAGTTCGATTTTTCTTATCAAAGAATTAAATTTTTATTCAATTATCAAATAATTAAATCTCATCCAATTATTAAATAATTTCAATCTTAATTATTAATAATTTCAAAACTTAATAATTACAAACTTGATTATAAATTCAAACTTAATTATTAATTCATTTCCACTTAATTATGAATTCAAACTTAATTATCAAATCATTTCAACTTAATTATAAATTCAACTTAATAGTTTCAAACTAAATTATAATTTCAAACTTAATTATAATTTCAAATTCAATTATTAAATGATTTCAAACTTAATAATTTCAAAACTCAATTATTACTAATTTTAAATTATTTATTAATAATTCCAAATTTAATTATTAGAAATCAAATTTCAAACAACGTTCTTTCGTCAATTACTACGTTATATTTGTTCAGATTTCAATCTTACATTTTCCTTTCAAAAATTCAAATTACAACTTCATTTCAGAACTTATTCTTTTCTAGAATAAAATCATTATTTTATTTTTAAATCAAATTATTGACCAATCGGATTTTATATTAAATTTTCTATACTAGGTCAAATTCATTTGGGTATTTATCATTTCAACCCGATTCCAATTCAATTCAAAAATCAAAGCATAGCAAAGGGAACTTGCAGTGTGATAACAGGGATGGTGTCAAAGTAAATAAACAAGCAATAACACAATCAATAACAATCCAATAATTAATTCAAATAATCCCGAAATAATCGTATTAATTCGCATTGTTGTTTGTGCGAATTTATATAATTATCTCTAGAATCTACACTATCATTTCATGTAGATTAAAGATTATTATATTACGGTTTTTCACTTGTCGTTCAATTTCAATTTTTAATACAACAATAATTAATCCAATATACGTTCAAGGTTCAAAGTGTAATTTATCAAATTCTACGTCAATTAACTTAATAATTAAAAGGGGTTATATTATTCCAATTAGCTAATCAAATTCAACACATATGTCGATTCAAAATTTTAAACTATCCTACATCAAATTCAATTGCATAATATCTATCACTTTATACATTACAATTTTCATCCAATATTAACAACAATCAATCAATCAATTATCAACCAAACTGTATTATCATCACATAAATAATTAACTGATAATGGTGTCAGATGTCGAAAGTGAACTGATACATAGATAACAGTGCAATATAAACAGCAACATATTTCAATTGTCGTTTCAATTTAAATCAAATTTAATAAATAAAAGAATATTAATCGTGAGTGATTGCTCACCTTTCGAGACTAGAGAAAATAGAAGATGGCACGGAAACGCACACTGATACGGACACTGAAATGGAGTTACGAATCCAAGCATGATTCTCAGAGCAAAGTAAGATTGGCACGAATCGACGAGCAAAACTGTTAAATAGGAATTGCCGAAATCAATCAAAATATTCAACATAGCAACAATTACAAAACATGTCCTACGTCAAAGTTTAACAATATAATTCTATGTGCTACCGAGATCGAAATAGTCTGAAATTTGGTATGAATAAAGATCAAAACTTGTATTTCAAAACTGCAAAGAATCACTTGATTCCGACGTAAGACGGAGAAGATACGATGCGTCAAACATGAACTCAGGTCGTGTTTGCAGCAGTGTAAAATAATTCTAAGTACAAAAGAATATCTGCCTGGGTCTAACTTCCAGATCCTCGATCACAAATCAAACGATGTCGGATTTTGCTGGAATTTGACATGCATAAACTACGTAACTTAAACTCCTTTTTAAAAATAGAATCAACCCATTCCGATAAAACATGAGTGAGATACAATGCGTCAAACATGAACTCAGGTCGTGTTTGCAGCAGTGTAAAATAATTCTAAGTATAAAAGAATATCTGCCTGGGTCTAACTTCCAGATCCTCGACCACAAATCAAACGATGTCGGATTTTGCTGGAATTTGACATGTATAAACTACGTAACTTAAACTCCTTTTTAAAAATAAAATCAACCCATTCCGATAAAACATGAGTGAGATATGATATCGTGAACATGCAGTCTAACTGCTGTTCAGGAAAAATAAACACGCAAACAAGTGCAAAAATCAGTTTGGTTGCAACTTTCAGGTATAAACAAATTTATATACACTCGATTTAAACATATCAAAAATACAACATCTTATAAATAAACCATTTTTATAAATTTCTATATTACAGCTCAATGGAATATATATAAACTATATAATTGATTTATAACTCAAACTCATACATATTTCAAAATCTATACTGTAACTATTATAAACCTATACATAGTAAACATATATATAACACAGTGCGCATGTATACACAGTTTTTATACCAAGCTTTGTATACCACTCTGTACCATACTTACATCTACCAGTTATTAACAATACTTACCTACCTTCTCTAAGCTTACTATAGATGCATAAGAAAATATATAGTTCTTTTATAACATAGACTACAACCTGTTGTACAACTAAAAACTTGTCTCTAAGTTACCTATACAACAGTGAATACTAACATATAGTATGACTAAATTCACCCAATATATACATTTTGACATCTATAGTTATTAAACATATATAAGAATAACTACGTACAGTACTTAATATATAATATATAAATATCTAGATTCTTTTACTAATATAAAATAAAACTATACAAAAGATATATATGTGTTATTACCTAACATAAGAGATACAGTGATGCACGGCAAACAATAGTAGAAAGAGTGAAGGCAAAGCCAAGTTGATGAGGTGGCTTGCAAGAAGGAAGGGAAGGTGTACAGCTTCTCGGCGGCCACAGGTGAAAGGGCAGAGGATGTCAGTTGAGGAGTGCGGTGGATGTAGATGCGCGCGTCAGCGGAGGTGGATGGCGCAAGCGGTGTGGGTACGGTGGCGGAATCGCTCACGGCTGGAGCTGGTGCCGCGCATGGTCGCGGTTCTGGTGGGTGCTAGCCATGCCTTGTGTTGCGCGTTGGCTTACTAGGCGGAGTGGGTGGCGTTGTTGCGGCAGGTGGCGGGAGGAACTGGTGTTGAACACATAGAGGGAGGTTTTGAGACAAGTGGAGAGCAAGGAAAGTGGAGAGAAAGAACGGCCTCACATGCACGTTTGTTTTATAAAACAGAGAAGAAAATGGACCAGTTAAATGTATAACCATTCACAATACTTAAATTCCAAACGTTTAAAGGAAAGGAAGAGACCCGATATAAATGGAATGGGGAACATCAAAAGTCTTAAATCAACAGCTGGTTGAAGTTATTATGCTCAACAATTCACGTTTGTAACTCAATGAAAAATAAAAGATCACGTTCCCGGTACCGATACGATTACTGGTTTCGCGGATTCTGTTTGTACTGAATAAAAAAAACGGAACCGAATATACCATATAGATCATCATGACAAAATGATCACAACGACATACAGATATCAGTGGTTTGATTGAATTGTAAAAAATCGAATTTTTATACTACGGAAAATGCATAAAAATCGCAGAAAAATAAGATCGACGGGGCCAAAGATGTCCGAATTTGGAAAAACGATAAACTGACAACTTGCTCAAAAGATGGTTTAGAATTTTTCTATGTAAAAATATTTGGGTTTGAAAACGTTTTATTTTCATCGTTTCTTAACTGATTACATTGAAGTAAATTTACGCACGAAATAAACTGGTATATTTTCGGACGAAAATTTACCAGTTTCTATGTTTAACTAGACGCATTCCAAATATTAAATTTTTATTTCAAAATTTTATCGTTTAAAATTTCACAAAATCTCAATTAAATAAGGTTGTTACAATAAGGTTGCTTAAAAAGTAAGTAAAGGATATTTTGGTCTTTTTACAAAATGTTATTTTAATGCAAAACTTTTTTTATAAATAGGCATCCATTTTCTCACTTTTTTACACTTCTTCTTCCATTTTCAAATTTTTCTTCTTCTCTCTAATGGCTTCTCCTCTTCTATTTTCTTACTAACCTTTTCAAAACCATATCAAACAAAGTCAAAACAACACCAAACTTTGCCAAAGACATTAGAATATCACAAAACATGGTTTAGCATCTAAGAAGTGAAGAAACGGTGGAAGAGTGGTTGGAACCATGGGGCCGAACCTATGTAGGAGAAGTGATGAGCGCATCAAGCCATGCCAAGAAAGGAGTCAACGAAACGAACCCTAAGTCGGAATGTCTCCGATCCATCTTACGTCGTTGCGCGACTTAACGACCTACCATATGTCGCTCCACGACTTAACTCCATTACTGATTGCTAAGTCGCTCAAGACATACGACCTATATAAGTCGCAGAAACCCTAGGTCGTTCTGACATTGTTCGCAAGCAAATCCTTAAGTCGCAAGGTCCTTGTGTCGCTTCTTGCTTATGTTGTTACTTTTCTTATGTCGCTGCCGTGTTTTCTTATGACGCTGCCGTGTTTTCTTATGTCGCTGTCGTGCTGCCTTGAGTCGCAACTGGATGCCAAAGTTTGTTAAGTCGCATGATGTTGTATTGTGTTAAGTCGTGTGATGTTCTTATGTCGTGTATATTGTAATTCTGTTATGTCGCATTGTTGCAGGTCGTGTGATGTATTGTTATGTCGTATGTCGTGTATGATTGTTAAGTCGTATACCGTGTTGTATTATGTTAGGTCGTAGGTCGCCCGCGTGTTGAGTCGGCTGTGTTGAGTTGTAATCCCTATAAATAGGGGTGTTGCGTCACTTGTAACAGAGTTGATTTTTGAATAAAATTGATTGTGTGCTTTTGCCACTTTTGTTGAATTTGAGTATGATCTCCTTCTTCTTCCATCTTCGGATATTCGAGTGCGCTCGAATCAACGAATTTGAAGCCGATTCACGGAATCTCGTGCCCGAGATCAACGTCGAAGAATCGTAGATCTTCTAACGCGGAATCGTGCGCGATCAATGTGTTGAAGATAGCTAGAATCCGATATCTCGAGAGATCAACAGATTTGGGAATTTATCATTCTACCAGGTTTACTTGACACGAATTCATTTCGTGAGGAAGAAAGTTGCGTCAATTTGTATCGAAACATTATTAGTACGTCAAGTGCTAAATCCGCTGCGTCACTCATTTGGTATCAGAGCATTATTAGCACGTCGAAGTTAAATCCGCTGCGTCACTCATTTGGTATCAGAGCATTATTAGCACATCAAAGTTAAATCCGCTGCGTCAAGAAGGAAGCAAGTTGGAAAGCTCCGGAGCAAGAAAAAGAAGCGCAGTCCGTTTCATTCAAAGGAAGTAGGAGAAAGTTTGAAGTACTGCGAAAGCTCTACCAAATTTTGCAAAGTAAGTTGACGTTGAAAATATAATTAAATGTTGGATTATATGAATATTGGTAGGAAGTGAACAATTTGGTTAAAAGTGAGTACTCATACTTTAGGTTACTTATTCTTAAAAAAATATTGAAGTTAATTACATGAAAAGTTTGTTATATGCTGGACGATTAAATGGATGATAACTTGGTTGATATTATGGTTGATTATATATTTGTAATATAGATGATAACTTGGTTTGATAAACGAGAAGAGAAATGGTTAGTAAATATAGTTAATTAAATGGAAATTATATCCATATAATTGTGTGTATGGAAAATATTTGACCTCTTAATGATTTCAAAATATCTAAAAAGATTGAAAATGATATTATAATAATATTATATTATAGAATGAAATAAAATGAAAAAAATGAGTTTGTAATGATGACAACATTGTTAAATAAGTTAAAATAGTTTAAATATGGTTTAAAATAAATCTGAAGTGTTTCGGACAAGCTGCGAAGCAATTCACAAAATTGGTCAAAATAGAGCTCGTCGCGTAGCGGTAGTTCGTAAATTTCGACCCGTAACTTCAAATTATTGTAGAGAATGATTTATTAGTTACATTTCTTCGAAATAATAATTATTTGGTCCAAAATAATAATAGTTTTCCAGCGAAGCAAGAAAATCAAGATTTCATCAAGTAGATATTAAAATATGTCCAAAATAATTTTCTAAAAACATCGCGGTTTTGGAGTTCGGAATCCAAAAAGGATTTCTTTATAAATGATATTTTTAAATGTTTTAAAAATATGAAATAAATTCTAAAAATCTTTTAAAATGTTTTAAAAGAGATTTAAGTTGAAAGGATGGATTTCTAAATGATATAAAGGCTGTTTTGAAGAATATATCTTTTTGCAACACTTTTTGCAACGCTTTTTAATAACTCTTGAATTATGGATTTAAACTTAACAATTCTTTCCTAAATCTATTGTGAATGATTTTAAAAAAATAATTAAGTAATTTAAAGATGATTTAGAAGTTTTAGTAAGAGTTTGAATAAATGGTTAAGAGGAATTGTTTATAACACTTAAACAATAATTGAAGAATGCTGAATATAATAACAAATTGAGTATGCGGAAATGACTAGTACATTTGTCCCATCTGTGAGATCTGAAAAGATAAAACAAGGTGTTTAACTAAGCTTAGAGATGAAGCAACCAGTGCCCTCAAATTACCTGGCCTATGTTTTCTCTTCTTAGGCGAGGGGTGGAACAATCGAAAGGAAAGCCCGTATGCTCTAAAAGATCATATTTAAGTTTTTCCAAAATAAAAGAAAAGAAACAAATTATTTGAATGTTAATTAACCACTTAACATTTTTTATTGATGATTGGTACGAAGGAACCGGGATTGGATTTGGGTGATTCCTATACGAAAACCCGTTCAAACTAATTTTCGAAATAAAACTTATTGAAGACAATGATCATTGATGACAAAGGTCTTCATGATATAGGATTACTTTCCATTAGTCCCTGGAGGTGAAATTTACCATATTTTAAGTGGCAGTAGTGCTCTGTTATGAAAATCTTCGATTTGCAAGAATACGATTTGAAGTTAAGGAAGAAATCTTTGATTAAGATTTAACAAGTGATTTGGAAATATTTTTCCTAAGTTAAAAGTTATAACTTGAATTTAAGAAATCATTGATTAAGATTAAAAGAATGATTTGGAAAAGTTATCCTAAGTAAAAGAGAAAATGATTTGGAATTATTCCAGGATTTAAGAAAGGTTTAAATAAACCAAATGTTTTGATAAATGAGGCTTAATAATTCCATATACTCTTGAAAAGAAAATGGAATAAATTGAAAAGAATATATCTAAGAAAAATATTTTATAAAAGATGAAGTAATTGATTGATGATTGATATCCACTTATGAAATAAACATCGTTTTATAGATAATTGGCTTCGAAGGAACCGGGCTCAGATTTGGGTGATTTCTATCCGAAAACCACTTCGAACCAATGTATACGTTCAAAAGTGAAGACCTGTCGAAGATGATGATTATTGAAGACCATGGATCTTCACAGCGTGAGGACTGCTCGTTAACATGCTCTGGGTCGCTCCCATTATCGAGTTATATATAGCAGTGGTCTCCTTATTATAGAATTTTTTCAGATTGCAAGGGCTTCTCGCCTAGTAACGGACGAGGAAAGTGCCTTCGGTTTCGTTCAGTCCCAGAACAAACTTGTATGGACGAATGTCTGACATTGCATTTCTGAGACACAACATTTGACTTTTACAAATGTACATCTTCTTTGTGGCGAAGAAGGCAACTTCTCTTAGCTTAACACCCTTCACCGAGACATACAAGCTCAGATGTTGTATGCTTGTGGGAGTCAAATAGTGATCAAAGGAATGGTAGTGTAGCATTCAAAGTGGAACCTGTTATAATCAAAGCATGGTTTTGTATGAAAAGCGTGGCTTTGAAGAAATTGAGCGTAGCTTCACGAGCCTCACATCTCGGTTATGATGGGATTCTATGTGGTTAGATGTATGCTCGAATTTCGGATAATAGTGATTTGGTGTAACGACCTAGAATTTCAGTCATCTGAAATTGGGATATTTGATTGATTTTAAATATTGGAAAGTTAATTTTATAAGCTGGATAACTTATATATCGAATATAGTGATTTAATTAGATAATTAAATTGTTAATTTATATTTGAAATTGTGTAAATAATTGGGATTTGAATTATATATGAATGAAAATGATTTATAAAGATGAATTAAATTATATTTGAATTAGAATGATGTTAGAGGACTTTTGAAATTGAATTAAAAGTTAAATTGTAGAAATTGAATATTTTAATATTTAATTAACGTGTAAAAATAGTCATTTTTGAAACAGTCTCGGATTTCGATGAAATTAGTTTCATTGGATCCGTAATGCTATATTATTGTAAGATTTCAAATTTGTGTCAATCGGATTTACGGTTTTCCAGGGCAAGCTAAAACGCATAGAAATCTGTTTAAGTGAATTTTAAATTTAAATAGCCGATTTGAAAATCTATCTTCCAAATACGATCGAATTGGCTTCCGATATATATTCCAATGTGTTTGGAATATGGGTAAAACATTATGAATGCCAGACGGCACGCTTCGTCTCGAGTTCGAAAAAAATTCGAGTGAATAGGGTCGCGAATTTTCTAAAAAGGACATTAATTTTTTATTTTTCACTAAAACCCTAACAGCTCTAGGGCAAGCCGCCACCCACATTTCAATGGCCGAAATCTTCCAAACTTCTTCCCTCGATCTCTTCTAATCCATTCACTTTCATAAAAAATGTTCGACTACAAAGATGAAGAGGGCGACGAGATCTCTTAGATCAACGGTGATGATCGAGAAAGGAGGAGCCGTTCATCGGCAAAATGCCCGTGTTCGTGCTGCCTTCGTGCATGGAATTCCACGCACAAATATGATCGAGCTCGATGGCGCTCTCGGCGACGATAGAGGTGGCGATGACCGTTCGAATGGCAGTGGTTGATCGAGCTAAAGCGTGGAGATAGAGGCTTGATAATTCAAAGTAAATTGGCGGCGGTTGGTTAGTGCTCACGTTCGAATTTGAACGATGGGGAAGAAGCTATTCACGCGGCCCTGATTTCATAAGCCAGGTCTAACGGCTCTGATGAAAGTAGGTTTTAAAATTAAAAAAACATTTTTTAATTAATTTATATTATAAATCGTATAAACTTTAAAAATTCATAACTTCTTCATACGAGGTTTGTTTTTGACGAAACAAGTTGCGTTGGGTCCAAACTGACAAGCACTACATTTAAGAGCGGTTTTGGAGTGGATTGGAGCTAGTGTAAATTTTGGATAAAATTAAACGCTCGTTTACTTTTATTCGGAATAAAACACTGCAACTACTATTGGAACCAAAGTGAGTACAACTCAATCTTTCTGACTCATTGATATTTTCATATATGTGAGAATAAATTTATTCTATGATGGTTGATGATTATTTGGATGATATATGATATATTACCTATATATTGATTGGTATTTTGATATATTCCTGCCTATTGAGGCGGATGAGACCCTATACGTTCCCATGTATGAGCGGATGACCCTTTGTACGCGTGTCTGCCTCGAAGCGGACATTGTATATATATTTCTAATATGTATATTTGTTGTAGATGATAGATTGGAGGGATCCAATTGGATTCCTCACCAGTATTGGTTTATTTACAAATATTGTGATATATGTTGTTATCATATGATATATGATGTTTTGGATGCTGTGATTGATGTATTTAGTGTTGTTGCAGCATTGGGCCTATTTTGGTAATTTAAAGATGTTAAAGTGATGATTTCTAAATTAAAACGGAATTTTGAAAATAGATGTTTTGTTAATTTTGAATGGTTAAAGGTATGGATTAATTTTAATAAATAAAAGTTATAATTTTTATGTTATAAAAATTATGATTTTTATAAAATATATCAGAAATGCGATTTTTGAAATATGGAGTTATTTATTTTGTAAATGGTTTGAAATTAAGATTTTGATTATTATAAATGGTTTTATAAATGAGATTTATAAAACTTAATTTTTATAAATCAAAGTGATGGAATTATAAAGGAGTTTTGTAAATGTTAAAATGGAGTTGTAAACGAATCTAATAAGTGGATAAGATTTATAATTTGAGAAGTTATAAAAAGAATGATTTTGTAAATAGATGAATTATAAGTAATTAACTTATAATTTGGATTTTTGGCATATAAATGAAATAAATAGAATTGGTTAATAAAGGAATTTTATAACTTGAAGTTTTATTAAAATATAAATGAAATTTATAAACATTGTTTTATAAATCCGAAATCAATTGATTTTGATAAGTTAAATATGAAAGTTTATTAAAGGAATTTCATCCACGATTTTGGACAGTGGGTAATCCTTTAATTTAATGTGCAATAGTGATGAATTTGGTAAAAGGATTGTATTTACGATTTTGGAGAGTGGATCATCCTCTAATAAATGTGTAGAAATATTGGATTTGGTAAATGGACTATATTCACGATTTTGAACAGTGATTAATATATTAAATGAAATGGATATTTTTGGGAAGTGTTATCTTAAATGGAGTAAAATGATTTGAAGATGTTTTAAAATGAGTTAAGTATCGAAACCATATATTTCAACATTTATTGTTGAAATAGACGTTTTCGAGAAGAATGGAAATGACGGACCATAACACTGTTGTTATAGTAAATGATTTTCGAAAGGAAATGTTTCTGTATAGTATTGGGGTTTATATATCTATCTAATTGTCGAATCTCTATACTAGTGATTTTGGGTTGTCGTAACGATTTTTACGCAACATTCATTTTGATCCAAATAAATGTGTTTTAAGAGAATGTTTTCCTTGAAGAATAAAATATATACTTAATCGTGATTTAAGTATATATAATATTTTTTAAGTGATGAAAATAAAGAGATTTGTGAATATGCTTATATTGTTTAAATAATTATATTGAAATGTTTCCCAATATTGAAATGGCTTTGAGAATATATCTTTTTGAAGATAATTTGAAGTGAATATTTGACCTATGATTTAACTAATAAAAGATTAAATTAAAAGGGCCCAATGATTGTTAGGGTGTTGAATATTTGTTTGTTTATTTTGATAGTTAAATAACCGACTATCAAATTTGGCCATTTTAATTCCTGGACTTGATGTGGGAACTATTTAGTCGTACACTTAGTACGTAGCCTTCTGTGTAGGCTTGATTATCGTTTATGTTGAGGATGTTGATTCGTGTAGTGTAGAGTATTACTCCAATCTATCGAGCTTCCTTCTAGGCCCGAAGGATGGCAAGTTGAAGACGTGATAAGTCTATGAGACTTAGTTTCTGTGTGAGGTTGAGAAACGCTTTTGCATTTTTGGTGCAAAGAGACCGGGATCGGTTAATCCGAAAACCACTTCGGACCAACGTATATGCGACGATTATGCAGGTTGCTTGTGATGATATTGATATTTCGGATTTTCATAGAGGGGGACTGCTTGTTGACCGTTTGGGGTTAAAATCCCAATATACATATAGTAGCAGTGGTCTCTTCATTATGAAATATCCAATGCAAGTACTATTCGCTACTAATCCTAGGGATTTCTCAACAGGATGTGGTAGGAAAGTACCTTCGGTTTGTCCTGTTCCTGAACAACTTGTATGGATGTTTGTCTGACATTGCATTTCCAAAGATTATGTACATTGATTTTTTACAAACGTACATCAGTGGTGTTGGAGAAGGCAACTTCTCTTTGCTTAACACCCTCCTTGAGACGTATGAGCTTAAGGGTTGTATTTTTGTGGAAGGCAATTAGTAGTCAATAGAAATGGCCGTGTGGCATTCAAAGTGATGTGATTGTGACATGTGAAAGGTAATCGTTACCTCAGACCTCATCAACCGGAAATGACCAAAACATGGTTAGATGCGGCAAGGCTAAGTGGGTCGCTCCCAAATAGGGTATGATCATCCTCTTCAAGATATATCTTTACACACTATGACGTCATGTATCTGATTATTTTGGTTTGTATGCTTTAAGGGCCCTCGTTAAAGGTCGGTAACGATCTAAGGATCATATATTCGATACCATTTAGTTATAAAGGTGGGCTAGTCTTATGTTGGTAGAGGATCCTTCGTAATAGTCCTCGAAACATTCCTCTAGAGATGTATTGCCGGAAGTTAGTGCCTTCACTTGGTCATTTGTATGGAAATCCGAACTCCACTACGTACCTTCCATTTTGATTGTATTACCCATTTTGGGCTATACGCTGGAATTTAATCAATGTAACAATTTCGGCTATGATTAATATTATTTGTATACTAGACAATAGTATAATATTAGATGATTTGATATGAAATGTTTTAGTTATCGTAAGATAAAAACATGTCCGTGTTTATGTGTGGACTTGTCTTACGAGATACTTTTGTTTTGATAAAGGGAAAATTTAGTAATTTAATAAATCAGTTGAGCGTGTTTCTCACGCTGGTTTACCAGACCATTTCGGGCGTTCTTCCCTTTCAATGCTTGGGTAAAACCGAGTATATTTACAGGTTCTGATTTGGTGCTTTTGAAGCTTCAGCAGGCGAGCAGGAGACCTTCATGTCCGTATCAACATATCGATTTTATTTATTATTATCCGAATTGCTTAATTGTTGTATATTATCATCATTTTGTGAGGACGACTTATTATAACTGTCCAAGTTGATAACCATTGATTGATTGTTGAAGTCTAATTGATGTATGCATGTACGTATACAGTTTCTGTTTTGTAAAGATTATTGGTATGATATTATATGTTTTCCACTGATGTGAGATTCTGTATTGTTCTATTTGGTTCTATCTTCTCTCTTTCTTCTCTTCTCTTCTCTTTTTCTTTGTTCTTTTCTTTCTTCTGACTTTCCATCAGTCTATGCTTTTTGAGTCGGACATGTGTGGTTTATTGTCGATTCAAGGGGTACGACATCACATTTGTTATCAGATGTTCTGAGCCCTAAGTACCATATACGTCTGGGCCTCATGGCAGGGATGCGCTAAGTCCGAGTCCTTGGATGTTATTCGTAGATTGTATCCACTTTTAGCCATTTGTGTTGTTATATAACAACGTCTAAGTCTTGGACGTAAGCCGTGGATACAGATTGATCTTTCCACGAGTTTCCTATCATGTTGGAAAATCCAATTCCAATATGAGCTTTACGGTTTTGATTGTATTCCCAAAATAGTTGTAATGACTTGCAAACATTTCAACTACCCCTTTTGGTATCATATATTCCATTTGGTATATTCCGTTGACCCAATCCGGATATATTCCCTTAGACTTAATCTAGATATTGATACCTTATTTGAATAAGTTTATTTGAAAAGTGTTTTCAAAAGAATGTCATTAAAAATAATATCAAGTGAATTTTGGTAATAAAAGTGTTTTGGTTATCATAAGGTAAAAACCCGTTCGTATTTATGTGTAGGCGTGGTCTTATGAGATACCCTTCTTTTCAATAGTTTTGATAACATCGTCATGATCTATGCATTTAAAATTTCTAGTATCTAACACTGGTTTATCAAGCCTGATCCGAGTATCTTTAATACTCGGGTCAGATCCAGGTAGTTTCAGGTTGAGTTGAAGATGGTTGGAGTTTCTAGAGGAGAGCTGGAGATCTTCATTATCGTATGGACGTATTCTATTATCCACTACATCTATTGCATTTGTTTTGCTGTTTGTCAGCATTTGTAAAGGTAGGTGTTATAACTGTCCAGGCTGAACCTAGGTTAGACTCTGATATTGTATTTTAAAATTTTCCACCGTAAATATTATTATTGAAATAATATATGTTATTTCATTCGTGTGAGATTCTGTTCTGTCTTTATTTTCTTCTACCCTTAATGGTCTGCTTATTCACGCAATTGAGTTGGACATTTGTGGTTTATTGTCGATTCAAAGGGCATGGAAAAATGGACTGTTACACTTTAGCAGCTATAAGTAATACACTACCCAACATTGGGAGAGCATTACACACTATAGTCTCGGATTTAACGATATCCCATCTCAAAACATCTTGAGTACGAATATTTAAAATAATATGTCCTTTGATGTGATAAAATTCTCATGATTACAACACATGTTAATTACCATGACATAACATATCATTTTAGGTTTTTCTATTTAATATACTTTAAAATTATTATTTAATTAATTATAATTTTTTTAGCAAAGCCAAGCCAGGTTAACTGAGCCGCTACCAGTTTATTGCAAACCAATAAAAAGAGAATATGAACGAAACATGCTACGAATCCCAAAAGTAAGGAGAGAGAGAAAAATTAAAATAAAAAATAGGCAAACAAAGAAAATGCAAAAAGGAAACAAGGGATCTAAACCCAAGCAGCGGTATTCTCATCTCCAAATTCAAAAGTAGCATTCCTTATCCCAGAGGCAATTTCATGCCTTACATCATTCCAAATGCCAATATGAGAAATGTCGAGAGCATTAAATATCTTTT
Organism: Allium cepa; assembly: GCA_030765085.1. NCBI lineage: Eukaryota > Viridiplantae > Streptophyta > Magnoliopsida > Asparagales > Amaryllidaceae > Allium > Allium cepa. The sequence continues at coordinate 973,718,255 of CM060932.1, forward strand.
TATTTCTATGCCTTCATGTGACGTAAACAAATTTCTCAAGTATCAAAAGTAATAGCATAGTTTCATCATCCTTCCGTCGAGTTGCTTTATAAATGTTACACCACTCAATATTGCTAGCTCTAGAAGTGTTAGTTCAACTAAGTTGAAGCATAAGATGATGCATAAGGGAAAAATAACTTTGTAGTTGAAATATAAGTGGGTATTTGTTTTAGCTTCCTCTTGATAGAAGACACACAAACTACGGTCTCAACAAACTTAGCTCACATGTTCAGAGCATTCCTCATCACCTTCCAGAGCAGAAAATTATCCTTCTCATTCAGAATATTATTCCACACTCTTTTATACCATGCAAATTGGATAGAGTTATCATGCATCATCAGGCAGTTATACACTATAGAAACAGAACGACCTTTGAAATCAGGCGACCACACCACCCTGTCAACTTGAACATAATGGTAGTGTTGTTGTTCGATTTCAAGCCATAGGTTCCTAATTGATTGGTTATTGGAATAAGGGAGGGAGGGAAATGCCTCCATTGGATATGAATTCACTGGCACGAGCATCAGAAGATATCCCGGTTTGGATTTTATGATTAAATGACATGGATTTAGTATGGTCAGACCCTGCTTGGGCCAATGATCATTCCAAAAACTCATATGCCTATAAGTAGAGGCCAGCATAGTCAAATGTGGTAAAAAGACACTTCTGAGCTTAAGAATGGTCCTCCAAATCCAACTGTAATGTTGAGGATTATCCATCATCCAGAATGACTAGTTCTTGAGATTGTGCTTGAAAGACCATGTAACCCATATATTGTTCTTCTTACTAAGCAAGTTATCAAAGTGTGAACTAAATAATGCCTTTTTCCAGAAATGAAGGTTCAAAATACCAAGGCCTCCACATTTATTTTTCATTTCAACTTTCTGGTAACTGGTGGTTTTAAGTTTCTTGGAATATATACAGCCATGCCACAGGAAATTGCACATAGCTCTCCTTAGTATCAATATAAGCTTCTTAGGAAAAATAAAAGTTCTGTGCCAGTATGAAGTATAAGAGTGTAAAACAGACCTGATGAGGGTAAGCCTGCCCGCTTGAGATAACAATCTGTTGGACCAACAATTCATCGAACTGGAGATCTTAGCATATAATCCATGTCATTGAGATGTGGTAATGGTAGGTGTGGAAAGAGGAATCACAAGATAAGAAGAGGAATCAGGAGGAAAAGGAAGACCAGACAAAGGTTTTATTGATGAAGCAGTCACGAGGAGACTCCAGCAATCTGAATGCTAGACTTTGAGTTGTTGATAGAAAGACCAACGAAGGAGTGAAAAGTCTTTAAAACCCCTAGAATGGAAGAGGTGAATTCAAGAGTTGGCTTGATGAATATTATGAGATCATCAGCAAACATCAAACAAGTGATCAAAGGATCTTTACATTTGAGATGAACATTTATATGCTTATTGGCCACTTTCTTATTAATCATAGCGGTCAAGGCTTCCATGAGTAGAATGAAGAGATAAGATTACATTGGATCACCCTACCTGATGCCTTGCCTACTTTTGAAATAACCAATAGAAGAACCATTGTAACATAAAGAGAAATGAATAGTGGAAAGGCGGGTGTAGATCCAAGCTGCAAAATGGTCAAGGAACCCTATTCAAGGAAGGACCCTGGTGATCATAGTCTATTGTAAAATCAGAAGCTTTCTTGATGTCAAGCTTTAAAATAGCACATGGAGAAATATACTTCCTATTGTAATCCTTTAGAATTTCATGGGTCAGCAATACATTATCAAGAATGCTTCTGTCTGGGAGGAAGGCCGCTTGATTTTCAAAGATAAGGGAAGGTAAGACCGTCTTAAGTCTTGCAGCTATAATTTTAGCTATACATTTATAAGGGATATTGCAGCAGGCAATAAGCCTAAAATCAATAACATGTGTTGGGTGATCAGCTTTTAGAATGAGCGCAAGATTGGTTGCATTGATGCTCGAAAGCATTCTATTTTTGGATAATTTTTTTTAATTACCTTACAAACAATAAGGCCATTAACCTCCCAACAAGAAGCGTAGAAAAGGGCATTATATCCATTAGGACCACCACAAGAGTTTCTGTTCATGTTAAAGATGCAATACCTAATTTCACTGTCAAATATTGAAGTAGACAACAGGGAAATTTGGTCATGGGTTAGGCAAGGAAGATGAAGATCATCAATTATACTTAAGTCAGGCTCAAAATTATCATAACTACCAAGAATACCAGGGAAGTAATCAAGGAAGGCCTTATCAATAAGTTGAGGAAAAGAGACTTGATTACCATGAAGATCACTTATGCTATGTATTTGATTTCTTGCTTGCTTGATTCTCAGGCTATCATGGAAGAATTTAGTGTTTCTGTCACCACTCCCTCTAATTCTACCTCAATTTTTGTTTCTTCATATCTTCCTCTAAGAAAAGAGCCTTTTGATATTGCAAGAGAATCTCATTCTCCTCATTGACCAATCGAGAGTCAAATGGGTTGTTTGTAGAATTGATTTGTGCTTGAGCAAGTTTAGCTTCAAGATGAGAAAATGGCAGTTCACCCCTACCAAACATCAAAGCTGCTCAGTTACCAAGGATCTTTTTAAGTGCCTTCAACTTCTACTGTAAAATATACATAGGAGAACCAAAATGATTAGTTACCGAAGCTTATCTAACAAAATTTAAAAGGTCTGGATCAAGGGTCCAGGCATTAAAAAATTTAAATGTGGTTTTTCTATTGGAAAAAATAGGAAATCCTACCATAAGGAATTGTCTATTGGAAAAAATAGGACATAGGAAGAAGGCAGAGGGATTAGAGAGAACGAAAATTCTACCATAAGGAGGTTCAGACAGGTTATGATGAAGCATCCAGGTAGGATTAATGATATTTGCAGCTCTTAAGGTAAGTTGGAGGTCTAATCTAGGTTCAAGGATGGCTACTAGTTGAAGATTATGTGAACAGATGAGTTTCTGGATTTGTGTCAGTTTAATGTCTTGGTGGGCACCCCTAATGTTCCATACCCCAATATGTTGTGTCATTGGGGTAAACCAGTGAGAAGTTGTTTAGTGCCTTGCTTGCTTTTGGTGCTGGAGACATGGAAATATCATTTTCAGGAAGTATGCTAGTAGTTGGATGAATGTTAGGAACATTCAGATCTTTGTTTGACCTTTTCTTCTGGTATGTATTTTTGGCAGATTTTGTGGAAAATGGAATCGCAGGAATACTATGATTGATTGATATATCCTTGTGGATTTAATTAGAAGTTTGATTGATAGCACTGTGTGTAAAAGGAATTTTCTTGGCCATCGGTAATGGCATGATTGGGATAATTAGGAGGAGGAGGAGGGATGTAATCATAAGAATTTGAGGAGTAAGGCATGGTAATCAGATCAGAAGCAGAAGAAAGATGTAATTCTAGTTGGTTAGGGGGGGTTAAGAATAAGTTGTGGGGGCAATAAAAGTTGGTCAGGGAAAATGAAAGGATGAACCAGAGATGGCGTGTGCATGCACACACATGCACCATTCCTGTTCATGATGGTTGTGGATCACAACAGTTTCATTAACACTATTTTGAGTAATAATTAGTAGAAACATGTTGCATACCATCAGACACTGAATAAGCCTTTTCTAAGTTTTCAACTACTTCAACAACTGTTAAAGCATCACAGCAATTACTCTTCAAAATATCACAACTTGTTTCCTTATTAATAGAAAACACTTGTTCCCGAAGTTCACCACCAATTTGCATTATCACTTCCTCTGAATTACCATCTCCCTTCATTTCACCTTCCTTTGGATTACCATCTCCTTTTATTTCACCATCTTCAGTGGCATAATCATTTATATCCTTATTGAGAGGCAATGTTTCATCAAATTTACTATTGTTTCCCATGCCAGTTGCATCTTTCTTTCCTTTACCCAATCCATCTTTCCTCACTATTGTTTTCCTCCTTATCACTCTTTGCCTTTGCTGCTTCTTATTATTACTTTTCTCATGCTATCCATATTTTCTAGAACCATCTGCCTCATCATTTCTGACCTTCACTCTTACAGTATTATGCTTTGATTTCTCAGTTTTGCTCCTTGCTTCACAGTCACTAGTTTTATGACTAAATACCTTACAGATTAAGCAAATGTCTGGCTTCTATAGGTAGCTAACATGAATGAACTTTTCACTCCAATCTAGTAACCTGACTGGAAACTTATTTATTAATTCTTGGTTGGGGCTAACTTCCACCATACATTTTGAATAGTTAATTCTATCAAGAGGTTCTATGGCCTCATCGAGGCATAGAAGCCTGCCAATTCTAGAAGCCAACCAGTTTGTGCCAAGACGAGATCATGCATAGATAGGAATACTGGAAAATTGTAGCCATATTGAAACAACCTTCACTTTACCACAGATGTTGCCTAGGTCAGGGGACCATTCTTGGATTATAAATATTGTATTTCTCATAATATCGGATCTTTTCTTAAAATTGTAGCTTTATCTTCACCACAAGATAGCAAAAACATAAAAATTATGCCATCAAATTTCACCTTAACAGATACTTTTAATTTCCATAGTTTCTTTAGGTTCTCCACTACTGCTGTGAATGATAATGGTTGATCAAGGAAGAAATCGACAATGTAGTCATTCCACACTTACTTACCAGCTTCAATGACCTCATGAGGTGGGACTATAGCTTTACGAATAAAGTTAAAAGTAACAGGAACATGGGAGTACATACCAGTGTTGTGGGGCTTGGACTTGAAAAGGGATGACCATGGAGAAGAAGGGTGGCCACAACAGCAGCAGGAATGGATGGAGGAGAACATGGATTAGGCTTGGAAGAAAAGGAGGAAGGAAGAGGAAGTAAGGGTTGAGAGACCAATGGAATGGACGATGACAAAGGAGCGACCAAAGGGCAAGAAGAAGATGGTAAGGAAGGAGGAGGGGGAGGGATCGATGACGCCTGAGCGGCTAACATGGGTGTCAGAGAGGCAGAAAGTCAACAGAGGGACGAGGAGGTAGGGAACAACAGAGGGATGGGCAAGAAGCCATGAAATGGAAAAAAAGACTAATCACTAATGATTTTTTATAATAGAAAGAATACACAATTTACTTTCAACAAGATTGGTTATTGAGTTAGATATATGTAACAAATTATACTGTTTCCTCTAGAAATACCCTCAAATCTATCAATCTCCCCCTTACACTTGGGTCAATTACGGAATCTTATTCTAACTTCTTCAATCGATTTTCTCAAAAAACTAACCGGTATGTCTTTAGCAAACGGGTATGCCATGTTGTTTTAATTATCAACTCTATCAATTAAATCTCTCCAGTGTTGACAAACTACCTTTATCATATGGAACCTTTTAAAGTTTCTTTTTTGAATTCTAGTCAGTTTTAGGTTATCTTCGTTATTTGTATCACGACACTATTATCATGTAAAGACCCTGAATTTTGGACACTTCGTATTTAAATATCTAAATTATATAAATATTTGAATCTTAGACAAAATATGATTAAATTGATTTAATAACCTTGTTAGCTCCTTTTAATATATAACTAATGATGGTAAACTAGTTTTAGAGAAATATTTGCAAAAATAGTTACTTTGAAGAAATATCGATAATGTGATCGAAAATCATTGTATCGATAAATAGCTTTTTAATCGTCGGAAGTTGTTTAAACTTTTTGACGTACAATTTTTTCTTAGGAAATCAATAATAAAAAATAAAAATAATTTTCCATTTATGGAAATAAAATATTTGATGATGTCATGAGCGATGTCATGGGAAGATATTTTGAAAAATGAGCTTTCAAGGAAAGTTTTAAGTGTTATGTAAAAGATGTAAAAGTGTAAAGTAAAATAAGCATGCACGGTACATAGGAAGGGGTCTTTTCCATGTAAAGGAGGGGCTTAAGCATATGTATTCATTTTTTGATTCACTTAAACTTCAAATGTAATAAAAGATCAAAAATGGTGGCAGTGGATTGACACTAATCCACTTTGTTCTTCACTAATCTTTCTCTTATTAGCTCAAATCTCTTCTAAAATTTCACCAATATCTTATAAGACCTTTGAAAGTATAGATATAAAGTGAAGGTAGAAGAAATATGAAGAAAAGATGGGATCTTGGTGAGTCAGTGAGCAAGGAAGAGGAGGGGAGCATGGCTTTGTGATTTTCGAGCTAAAGTTGTTGGTGTCTTTATGCATTTGGTGATAGTAGGAAGTGGTTCATTAATTCTTTTGTTTTGAGATTGTTGTAGGCTCTGATTTGCATGATTTATCTCACTATCTTATATGTATATGTATATGTGTGTATATATATGTGTATATATATACATACATATATATATATATATATATATTGTGTGTGTGCGTGCGCAAATATAAAGTTAAAGTGACATTAACTAATTAAAGTTATAAACTTTAGGTCCTTCTTACTTTTGAAAGAAATTAATAACTTTATACTACATAACATCACTTCTATTACCTTCTATAACATGTGGAATGGCCTACATTTTTTCTTACATGTTTGGTTGGCTTTTGCGTTGAATTGAAGTATGTTAGAAAGTGTTTGAAGCGAGAATAGTCGCTATAAGTGCACTTCGATATCCCTTAACTTTGACTTGTATAAATGGAAGGTTTATGAACTTAACTTGGGATAGTTTGATTATGTTGTTTTGTACACATACTTTGGTTATGGGATAGTAAATAAATGGTTTTTAAAGTAATAGAAATTGCCAAACAAATTGTGAAATTTAAAAGCAAAAGGATAGCTATTGATGCACTTTGAAAATGCCCTGCGTTCAGTGATTTTCAAAGTCAACTTTGTGAGATCTCCCAAGGGCCTCTTTGTATTTTTATTAAGTACTATAAGTGTAATTATTACTAAAATAATATGGAAGTTTAAATGATATATTAACTTGTACAACAAAGCTGAAAAAAGTTATAGCGAGAAGAAGATCGCTATATTGGCACTTTGAAATACCTTGTTTTAAGAGAACTTTTTATAAATAAAATATTCTTTGGGGTTTGTTTTCATGGTATTTAATTACCCTAGTGTAGTATGTACTACAAAAATTTAGGGTTTTAAAACATTTGTTAAAGTGGTGAAATATGGTTGCAAAGATTGTGTTTTTCTTTGTTATTCTTTAACAAAGACTTTTAACATCATTTATAAATGTAATAGCAAGTTGCTTATGGTTTTAAGCATCTAAAAATGATACTTGAATTTTGTATTTTTCTTTAGTCTTTTTAGGGATGTTTTCTAACATATAATGTTGTATTCTAAATTTTGTTTAAAGTTTAAACATATTTTGAATAATTACTTATAAATATTTAAAGTAAAGAGGTTTTATAATATAAAATATGCTTTTATTTATTTTCATCAAATTAAAAATTATTTATTTTCATGTAACTGTTTACATAGATATTTAAAACCTATTTACAAGTATCTCTAAATTATATATATAAGTTTTGAAAAAGTAATTAACCATGCTTAACACTAAAAGCCGATGAAGTGGACTTATCTATTTGTGAGAGTTAAGGTTGATGTTCGAGTAGGGTTTAAAATCAATTATGTTCTAGCCTACCAGTTTCACGCTTAACTAAGTAATAATAAAGTTGGGAATGCTGGAAACGTGTTAACCATGTTGTTTGTTTACTCATTTATGAAAGTAATTAATATTATACTTATCACTAAAAGCCGACGAGGCAGACTTGTTTATCTATAAGAGTTAAGAATGAAATATCTAGGAAAGGCTTTGATATGCAACCAGTGATCTAACTTACCCGGCTTCACTCTTGACTAACGGATAACATATGTAGGAATGTCCAAAACTTGTTAAGTATACAAACCTTGATTTCCATAAAGATAATCTTTAGTACTGGATAGTTGACTTGTCAAATACCAAATTTAACCAAATATTGACTTAGATCTTTTAAAGAATGTTTTTAAAGATAAAATAAGTATGGAATAGTTTTTGGGTTTGTTGTGAAAATGTATTAATAACATTCGTCTCTAACCCTTTTTGATTATATTTATGGATGTAAATAGATCTTTAAAAGAATGTTTTAGAGATAACCATAAGTGAAATGGTTTTGGGTTTGTAGTGGCAATGTTTAAATAACGTTAGTCTTAAACCTTTTCAATGGATTTATGAAAGTGCTTAGATCATTAAAATGGATATTTTAAAGGAAATTATAAGTGTGAAATTTTTGGAAAAAAATTGAAAAGGTAAAGTTTTAAAGTAAGAAATCTTGATAATGATTTGTGAATATATTTGTACCTTTTGAAATAAGTATATGAATACCATTTTAAGTATTGGAACAGTACAAATAAATAGTAGGAATTGATACATGATATGTTATTAGATAAAATAAGTTTTACTAATAAAAGAGGTTTTAATTAATAAAAGGATATAATTAATTAAGAAGCGGATTGGAAGTCGCTTTTGTGACTTAATTGTGCTTTATGTGACTAAATATCACTTTGTATGTTTACTCATTTATGAAAAGTGTTTAGTTATGTACTTAGCATTAAATGTTGATGAAATAGGCTTGTCTGTCCGCGAAAGCTAAGACTAATGTTCGAGTAGGGTTCGGTAGCGAAAAAGCTCTAACCTACTAGCTTCACTCTTGATCGAGGGATAGTGTATGTTGAAAAGTTCAAAAACATGATAGGTATACAAGATTTGATTTCCATATATGATCGTCTATTTTGAACTTGATAGTCGATTATTCATCTTTCGAACTAGATCGAAAATTCATTGATTTGGTTTTGAAGAGTCCGAGATCAATAAGTATTTTACTTATCGAAACCAGTTCAAAACTGAAATATGGGTTCTATGTTTTGAAGCGAGTGTAAAGTGGAATGCTATAGAGTTGAACTGACCATCTTAAGTTTAAGTCCAAGTAAGAGGTCGGTATTACCATTCATCGGAGGACTTATGCTAGAATCTATGTGGAGATTTTGAGATCTGCTTGAGATGTTCGAATTCATGTAGGGGTTTGTGTTCGAGATGATGGAATACATTTGGGGATTCATGATATATTCGAATGATGAAGACTCATGTGAGAGATGTCGAACGTGACCTCGGCATCAGAAATGACTAAAGACAAAGTAGGTTGCACAACATATTGTTTAGCAAACCTACGATAGGGCATATTAACTCTAAATCTAGAGTATGCTTATTGATATTACATGTGGAGGTTGATGATACTTGATTCCATATGGTTTGGGTTCTCTCATTTAGGAATGGGCCAGTTGTGTTTACCTTATGATATATTTTATCGATAGATATACGATGCTCAGAAGGTGTTTTTTTATTCGTGTGCATGGAGATACGCTTCAGCATAGTAGAGGCATCTATATAGAAAATCCATTATGCGAACGTACCTTATCGTTTTTTATTGTACCATCAATATTGTTGCAGTGTGATATATGTAATCATCACTGCTATTTGATCTTATTTATATTCTACACCCTAGACATTATCTATTATATCACCTTATGTACTTATTAGATGGTGGATCTTTTGAGGTGATAACCGTTACGGCATTCCATGAGGTCCCAAATGTACTTTTATATACAAACAGCATATTTCTTGAGTTTCTCATACTAGACATAGGTCTGACATGTGGTCTTTGTTTTTCCTAAATTCCTTGTGTTCTTTTTCGAGTAGTTTAAAAAAGGCAAGTTTTCTTTGATGTTTATTGGAGCTCAAGGAGGTGAGCTGGATGTTTCACCTACTGTAGTATTCTTATTTCCGCTGCATTACTATATTGTATATATCTGTATTTGTAAGGACAGGTTGTTTGACTGTCCAGGCCGATGATAGTTTTTAGAATTGTAACATTTAAATGTTATATTTATAGGATTGGCAATTTTGTATTGTCTATTGATATCATGTTATTGTTCCACTATGAGATTCTGATATTATGTTCTCTTCTTTCTTGTCCTGTTTCGTTTTCCATTTATTTTACCCTAACAATCTATCTTTCTGGAACTTGGATGCTCAGCACAAGAACACCGCTGGTGTATTGGTGTCAACATTCAGGGATCAAAATGCAGATTGTTATAGCTGGTAACAGAGCCGAAGGTTGAGCGAGAATCTTGAATTTGGTTAAGAGATAAGGTAATAGAATGCCTTAGAATGAGTTGACTACATTATACATATGAGAGCATATTTGTATTTGTTATAAGCATATACATTAAAGGAAATTCTAACTACAAAAATTAAAGATCTTATATAAGGTAACTTACATAAGTATGAATTATTAAAGTGTAGTTTAATTAATGTCAGGATTAATGATGTTCATTCATTAATCCTCATTAACTAGTTTAGCCACGCTCGGCCGGTTTTTGAGCATTTTTATCCGTTGCAGTTAACATGCCCAAACCAGTTTATAAGAATCATTATCATTTGTAGAATTATTGGCTTAATATTGCTCAGCCAGTTTATGAGCATTGCTATCATTTGTTGATTTTTAATCATGCTCATCCATTTTATAACTGTATGGACCCACCTTTTCGATCCTCAAGAGTCGACGCTAATACATCCATGGTATTCACGTGCTGAGCATCCAAGTGTCGGAAAGACAAATTGTTGGGGAAAAAGAAAAACAAAGACAGAACATAATCTCACATCATGATGCGTAATATATAATATACAACAGAACTTTACAAAAGAAAACTATATTGTACATACATTGATAAGAGTAAACTAACTATCATCAGCCTGGACAGTTACAACAACCTGTCCTCACAAATGCTGATAAAGATAAACAACCAATATGGCGGAATTAAATAAATACGCGAATATGTCTTGGCAGCATCCAATTTATCTCCTGAAACCCCAAAGCATCCATACCAGATCTGAAAATATGCTTTGTCTAACCCAAGTATTATAAGAAATAATGTCCGAATCAATCTGGTAAACCACCATGAGAAAAACACCTCAAATGGTTTTAATGTTATAAACCTTTCAAAATAAAGGTATCTTGTAAGAGCCTGCCGCACATAAAAACGGATGAGTTTTAACCATACGATAACATAATCATTTCACAGGAAATTTTCTAATATTATAATAATGCCTAGGGTTTAAAATAAATACTAAATCGTAGCCTATTAAATTAATTAAATTCCAGCATAATAGGTATATAACTAAATCCGAAGGGTGCTTATTGAAAAATGGATTTCAATACAATAACAAGGCTACTAGGGTACCGCCTGCTATAGTACACATCTAGAAAATGTACCGAGAGCCTCACATGGACCCCCCGCCAACACAGGACCGACCTTCACGTTACTGGATAGTACCAAATATTTCATCACTTCGGTTGCTTTGCAACATTTTCTTGAGAGCTCTCATGCACAATCAAATCCATAAATGCATATATTTGAAAGGGTGATGACAATACCCTAATGGGTGGAACCCACATAACCCTCCCGCATATCCCTTGTTTTCATCATTCTCGGTTATTGAGGCTACAGGCTACATTTTACCTTTTTTGCAAATCCTACTTGGAATGCTCATACTGTCCTCTAAGTAACAATGCACCTCCAGCATTCATCCATACGAGTTGTTTAAGATATGAACAAACCAAATACACTACTTCCACTACATCCATTTTTGAGTCACCATCGGGATTAGTAGAAAGTGGCCCTTGCACTTCAAACGACCCCGTCTTCAATTGCATCATCTTCCAGATTTCTTCAATTTGAACACTTATGTCGGTTAGAAGTGGTTTTCAGATAATATATCTTATCCCAGTCTCCTTGAATTGACAACGATAGTTTTAAAATTGGCCAAAATTTGATACTCGGTTATTTAACTATCAAATAACATACAATTCAACAAGAGTTTTAACCAAGCACAGTTAAGCACACAAACAACCACTAAGCCTCTTGATTAATCCTTCCATTAAATAAAACCACTTTTTAATAATGTATTAAAAATACCTTTACAAAGATATATACTTAAATCTTCTCTACTCTTTCAATACTGTAAAAAATGTTGAAATACTTATCTCAACTATATAAATATACTCGTAAAATATTTCATTTTAGAACATAGAAAACCTTTCCATATACATATATCAATAGTATAAGTATATTCATAAAACGCCACATTTCCAATACTTAGAAAATATACCTGCATACTTTCTCAATGGTACAAGTATATTCACAAACCTTAAGAAAGTTTTCACTTTCGAAACCATAATCAATTGGTTAAACAAATGTCATTTAAAATATTGACCATAATAAATCCAAAATACCTTTTGTGTAAGTAAACAGATTGTACCGAAATTACTCCAAATATACTTACTACCACTTTCCGATTTCATACAATACTATATCTCGATTTACAATTAAACCAAACAAGTTAGAAAAAATGTCATTGCCTCGATACACATTATTAATTCTCAAGGTAGAGACAAGTTTCCATACCTTGGAATTTGGTATTAAGTATGAAAAGAACATTTTCCATACCACCGTAACTTAAAATGATCATTTATGGAAATCGGGTCTTAGTCTTTTTTATAAATCCCTTTTTATAAAATGCCTTTATAAAACACCTTATATGTACAAACACCTTTTATAAAACATTATTTATAAATTATAAAATTCCTTTTGTAAATAAAATTATAAACCTCCTTCTATGAATCACCAAATTTATTTCATAAACACCTCTGTAAACATCCTTTATACTTTTATAAAATCCTTTATAGAACTTCTTTAATAGAATAATCATTTACAAAACTCATTTTATAATTTCCCAAATTTATTTGCAACACTTTTTACAAAACTCCAAATTCATAATAAGTTTCCTTTTATAAATTTCTAAATATAGTTACAAAACTCCTTCATAAAACAAACTCCAGATATAAAGCAAACTCCAAATGGAAAATAAAACTCCAAATGGAAAATAAAACTCCATTTATAACTATAATACTCGTAAATTCTTCATAACATAATCATTCCATATATTACAAAAAATTCACAATTGTGATTTATTTCTCTCATTAATCAAATGAAATATTTCCCTTTATAAAATACCGTTTATTAACTCACCCTCTTATTTATAAAACAGCACTTATAATCTCTCATAAATTTATAAAATACCATTTATAAATTTGTTCTTTTATTACAACATTTTGTACAAAATGTGTTCATAAATATTTATTTCCAAAATATTTCTATTTTTCTTTCCAAAACAAAATCACTCTAAAATCCATGATAAACCCCTTTTATTTCCTTTAAAATAAGCATACATTATTATAATAGCTTTTCTATAAAGATAAATACTTTCAAAAAAATAATTTTAAAAACATTTACATACACATATATATAAGAAAAAGCAAAGTAAAAGAAGATGAAGTAAAATAGAGATGTACAAAACTATAATTTTATTTTAAATAAAAATATCATAGAAAATCCTAAAGGGCATATTAAAAATCATTTTCCAAACTGAAAACTATTTCTAAATCAAACAGTAATTAATAGTATTTGTCAAATTACTATATTAAGGCCAATAGTTACTACAACACTAAACCAATGTTAGTACACCTTTTCCTCTAAAAATTTCAACTTTTAACATATGTTTATGTCTCATCCAATATGGCCAAACCATCAAATTTTGACATTTAACAATCTATATATCAGATGTGTAACTGGATTAAAGTCAACAAGAATATAACTAGAAATTAAAAATCACAATATAGAAAGTGGTTCTTTGATTCTTATATATTTTAGCTTGTTGTTGGATTGGATTTGGGTGAGTTATCTCCCTATCTTCTATGTATATATTGTGTGTGTGTATATGTGTGTGCAAATATAAAGTTAAAATGACATTAACTAATTAAAGCTATGAACTTTAGACCCCTCTTACTTTTGAAAACAAATGACAACTTTATATTGTATAACTTCACTTGTATTACCTTCAATTACATGTGGCATGGTCTAAACTTTGTATTTACATGTTTTGTTGGCTTGTGTGTTGAATTAAAGTATGTTTGAAAGTGTTTGAAGCGAGAACAGACATTACATGTGCACTTTGATATCCCTTAACTTTAACTTATGTAAATAGAAGATTTATGAATTCAACATGGGATAATTTGATTTGGTGGTTCTATATGCATAATTTTGTGTGTGGAACAGTAAAGAAAAGGTTTGGAAAGTTATAGAAATTTTGAAACCAAGTTGTGAAAGTTAGAAGCGAAAAGGAAACTATGGGTACACTTTGAAAATGCCTTGTGTTCGGTGGTTTTCAAAGTCAAACTTCGAGAGACATCCTAGCGATTCTTTTAATTTTTCATTATTAATATATAAGTATACTTATTACTAAAAAAATATGGAAGTTTAAATCATTCATTAACTTGTAAAAAAAAGTTGCAAAAATTTATAGCGAGAAGAAGGTTGCTATACGTGCACTTTGAAATACCTTGTTTTCAGGAATTTTTAAAAATAAATTGTTATTATTCTTAGGGCTTTCTTTCCATGGTTTTTAAGTCCTTAAGTTTAGTACTTATTGTAAAAATTTCAAAATTTAAATCATCTGTTAAAGTGGTGAATATTAGTTGCAAAGATTGTGTTTTTCTATGTTGTTCTTTATCAAATACTTTAATAACATTTATAATTGTTGTTATAAGTTGCTTATGGTGTTAAGTTTCTAAAAATGATATTTAATTTGGAATTTTTCTCTAATATTTTTGGGGAAGTTTTCTAATATTTTGCAGTACTATAAAATTGGTTTAAGTTTAGATATATTTTTAATAATTGTTGTGAATTTTTAAACTCAAGAGGTTCTACAATATAAAGCATGTTTTTATTTATTTTCATCAAGTTATAAATCAGTTTTTTTCAAGTAATATTTTATTTAGATATTTAAAACCTATTTATTAGTATTTTTAAATTATATATACATGTTTCGAAAAAGTAATTAACCATGCTTAAAACTATAAGCCAACGAAGTAGACTTATCTATTTATGAGAGCTTAGGTTGATGTTCGAGTAGAGTTTAGAAGCAATTATGTTCTAACCTACTGGCTTCACTCTTAACTGAGGAATAGTTAAGTTGGGAATGCCAGAAACATGTTAATCATGTTGTTTGTTTACTCATTTATAAAAGTCATTAATACTATACTGAATACCAAAAGTTGACGGGATAGACTTGTCTAACTATAAGAGTTAAAAATAAAGTGTCTAGGCAAGGCTTTGATATGAAACTCTAACTTACCCGACTTCACTCTTGATCGAGGGATGGTATATGTAAGAATGCTAGAAACTTATTAAGTATACGAACCTTGATTTCCTTAAAAGGCCGTCTTTAGAACTGGATAAGTGACTTATCAAATACCGAACTTAAAAGAATATTAACTTAGATGTTTAAAATTATGTTTTTAAAGAAAAAATAAGTATGGAATTGTGTTGGGTTTGTTGTGACAATGTGTTAATAATATTCGTCTTTAATGCTTTTTTATTATATTTATGAATGTAAAAAGATCTTTAAAAGCGAGAAACTTTCTTTTTTCTCATGGACCAAGCATGAATCTTCCCCTTATACCACCTTTATTCCACATTTGGCTTTATATATTCTTGTCCCCAATGCATTGACAGGCCCTTTGCCAAAGTTTGGTGAAGTTTGGAGGTGTTTTGATATTATTTGGGAATTTAAAATGAAGAGAAGGGGAATAAAGAGCATATGTGGTTCTATCTTTTTTAATTTAGCAAAATGGGTTAAATGATACATATGAAGTGTTTATGTAGGATTTAATAGGAGGTTACTACCACCTTTTATCCTCCATGGAAGGACAAAAAGCACCATCCCCCGCACATGCCAACTTTACGCCTCACCCTCTTAGGAAATATCTTCAACAAAATATCTTCTACCCTATGATATCATCCTGCCCCATTAATCACCATTACTGAGAAAATTATATTTAGTTGCTAATTAATTGTAAATTAATATTCCTAGCAAGCCCAAAAATTTCAAACAATTTATATCGGGTAAAAGTCATTTATCGCTAAAACAATTTTCGACTATATTATCGATATTTCTCCAAACTGTTTATTTTTGTAAACATATTTAAAGAAAAAGGGTTTACCTTCATGTGTTACTAAAAGGGGGTTAACAAGGTTATAACATCCATTTAATAACATTTAATCAAGATTTAAATATTTAAATAATTCAGATATTTGAATACGAAGTGTATAAAATTCCAAGTCGTTACGCTTAACATTTTAAGAACATCGAATAAGTTGCACTTAATTAAGCCGACCGAAAAATAATTCGATATCTGATTCCTTGGTCGGTCTTTATTTCTTGATCCTTTGTCGTTACAAAATTCTTTTTGCATTTAATCATGTTATACACATGATTGTTTACTATTGTTTATCTTCTCATTTTGATCGAATCAATTTCATCGACATTTCGTACAATACGAACGTGAATGTTCACTATAATTTTTTTATATTATCTAATATTGGTCAAACATCCATATTATTGTATTGCTTTAGAGTTCAAAACTCATAGAAAACAATATATATTCTTCGGCAAATAAATACTTACATGACCAAGGCAAGGATATAATTTTGGCACTTGCGTGAGCTTTAACATGCCAAAAGAATTATTGGTAAGCACATGTTATATTTATATTTCAATCCTAATACGGTCAATTCTAAAATTTAGTTAATACATGTTTTATCAACTATATTAGTTGCAAAAATTCATCGAAGTGGATTATTTCAACTCATATGGTATACATTCTTTCAATACTATAAATGTTAAATGTTACCGTTTTATTTTTCTAATAAGGCTCCATTCCATTTTTATATTTTTGAAAATTCCAAGAAGAACATAGAAATCTTTTGATTCCTCCAACAGGTGTTAGGACTCGCTTGGTTTGGAATTATAACCTTAAGGAAAGCTTATAAATCATAAGCCCGCATGGAATGGATAACCCTTGTCAGTTGTATCATTTACAACTCGTAACATATGGTCTTTGTTCTAATATCATCTTAACCTTGGGGAAAGCTCAATAAATAAAGAAATATTACCCAAACATGATTAGCCCTACTAAATGGGTAGGCAAGGCAGTGTGCTAAATAGCTAGCCAAGGCAGTGTGCTTGACTACCCAAACTAATCCTTTAACATTTCCTTTACTAACACCCTACTAAATGGGTAAGTTATAATAGTTAGTCTTAATATTACTAATTTATAGCACATAGATCATTGGGCTCTGATCACATTGAAAAATCGGGCTATAAGGAAGTGGTGAAATAGGTAGATTTCAAAAAATGTGTCCTATTTTTGGATATACTGGGCTTATTAAGTCTAAAAATATTTTAGATCCAATCGAAAATATTTTAAATAAAATCATTATTTTATTTTATTGTTCGTAAAAGGTTTTATTAATTTTGTATGAGCTGTAATTTATAAGTGTATCAAATACATTTATATATGTATAGTGCACGTGGAACAAATATGAAATGTACATGGCTAATGTGACTGTATATAGGTGCAAGGATTTACATTGCAACAGATAAATTTGTTCCTTTATCTATGTTGTTGTTGTTGTCCTTAGTTTTCTGTTTGAAATAATATGAATATATATATATATATATATTACTTATATTTACATATATATATATATATATATATATATATAACATGTTATAAAGTTATTTTAACTAATCCAAAGTTTAATTATATCCAAAATTGCAATTGTGTTTAAGTAAGAAGTTAATAAGGATAAGTAAGGGTGGAGTAGTTTACTCCTTTCATTTACTCATCTGTTAATGTCAATTCAAAACAAATGAACATTCAAACACATCTTAATTTTGACTAATACGTTTTGAAATCTAAATCAACAATTTTAAATTAATTTTAACTTAGAGAGGACATAAAATTAAATTTGTGGTTTTATACAAAAGTTCATTTTATAAACTTCAAGTTGAACTAATATATATAATTTTACGTTTAATATATGTTTAAAAAAAACTTAAGTAACAAATCTAAATCTATCATTTATCTTAGGAAGGATTTAAAAGGAATTTGATGTTTGGACAAAATACCACTTATGAATTTTGAATTAAAATGATTATTAGGAAATTTTAAACAATTACCAAATGAAATATATTCATAAACAATAAACATGTAAAACATATATTCAATTTCAAAAGTGATTTCAAATAATTAACATATGTACTTATTTATGTTTGTGTATATAGTAAGTTACAATATTATGTTAGTCAATTTAAAATTAGTTTCCAATTAAATATCTTTTTAAACAATAATTTCCTAAACAAAGATAAATAATATTAGACAATTTAGGAAAATAAAAATTCATTGCAAAAGGAATTAGGTCTAAACTATATAAAGAATATGAACATATGATCAAATGAGATGTAATAGTGTAGGATCTAAATTATATTAACAAGAAGAAAATGTAATCATTTAAAGTAGCATGTATAAGATCGAAAATTCGTTAACATGATGAAATTATAATCAAGTTAATTTAGAAAATTACCTAATGTGGAAGCCAAAAGGCGCATCCTGAATGAAGAATAAAATCCCTAGATTCGATTGAATAATCTCTAGAAGCTGCAATAATCTAAAGCACCACCTTTGTATTTATTCAATTTGATTTGATTTTTTTTTTGAAATTTTTTATGGTTGGTAAGCCATAGATTTATCCTATGATAGGAGAAGGAGAGGAGAATAGAAAAAAAATTGTCTATAGAATCAATGAGTAAAGGAAATACATTTTGTTTTATAGGAAACAATAAATATTTTCAATTCCCTCCTTTAAAACCTATTCTACCTTAAGTATCGTCAAATCCTCTCCCCTTCCATCATGCATATTTGGCCATAAAAGTGGCGATTCTTCTTTCAAAAATTTCCCAAAACCGCTAAGCAATTAATCTATTTAAATCCAATTTAAATATTCCATCGATGGTGTATATCGATACACATGTATATGACTTTTATATACACAATTTGTTAAATACAAATGTGTTCACACTAATCAAATAAACTTGATAATTAATATTTTATAAATATTAATTAATACAATTAATTTGCAATGATTAGAAAATAATTAAAGTATGAGATTTTACGGGGAATTCATCATTACGGTTGTACATAGTCAACGATAAATATCAAATAATTCAAATATTAATATTCATACGTCACCTTAGCAAGTGGTATGACATTTTGGCCAAATTATTGCTTACACATCTTTGTAGTGAAACTCAATTTCGATATTATAAGCGATGCCTAGTAGTAATTTTTATTTACACCAATTCTTTTCTTCAAAACTTTATCGTATTAGGACATATGAAATTTGGTTTTGGTTAAGACTCCAGTATCGCCCACGTCATCCAAACATAGACTTCTTGGTTCAATAATAAATATTATTACTTACTATGCTACTTTGGCTAGAATCATTATCCTTTATCCTTAGCTAACATAGTTTCTATAGTTGACTATAGTTGACTTGTGACGCCCCACCCCGAGACTCACATTAACAAGGAGTATCACTGAGTAATACTGTTTGCAAAGACGGCGAATAGGACTGGTTAGGAGCGACTATCCGTAGCTTTGTCTTAAACATCTATTGAATACATCGATTGGGTGCTCTAAAAATTTCTTTCTTTCTCAAGTGGATTGACATACTCAATAAATATTTAATGAAAAGCTACGGTGGCTAACGGATCTATCAGAAAAATATACAGCAACAAAAAATATAACAGATCACATAATATCAGTCAAACGTATACACACACATACCCAGATACATCACGGTATAATACAAAGTGCAACAGAAGTGGTACATAAACCATAATATATACATCGACTCAAAATGAATAGATTAATATCAGATTTTTCAAAACACTACAAAACTACTCAAAAAGTGACAAGCGGAAAGCCCAAAGAGGAAGCAGCATATCAGATATTTACAATAGGTGTCTAACTTAAAACAACTCGGTCTGACTCGAGTATATAAAAATACACGGGTCAATCTAGCCTAAATAACTGATTAGTATGTGAAAGGTGAAGTACATGGATAAAGGATAATGATTCTTCTCGAATGAGAAGAAGTAACACTAATGTGTGTTAACACTTCATGTAAGATAATTTCACCACAATATATCAACTACTAAGTACCATAAGAGGATATCTCGAAAGAAGTCAGATAACAACAACACCAATTAAACTCAATTAATCGCCTCATATCATCGGTATATACAAAGTCAATATAATGGTTTTCATAAACCATAAATCCTAATTAGGAGATCACAAGACTCAAAATTCACCAAAGAACGACAATCACAAATAAATCCTAAAATAGGAAATCCCAAACCTCGAAAATACACCAAAAGATGGCAATCACAAATAGCTCCCTAAAAGGAGATTATAAATCTCAAAATAAACACCACAAGATGGCAATCACAAATCATAATATGTAGAACTCGATTAGTCGTTCAAACTCCAAAAATGTAATCGACGCATAATATTGTCTCAAACGGCTCAAAAGGCCAAATAATCTCGAAATGGCATTACATTTGGAAAAACACAAATAAATCATGAAAACATCACAAAAGATAGCACATGCTTAATGAAAATAGTCGAAGCCCGCCAAGTACTGTATCTCAAAATTAAAGCGCCAAATACGTCCCGAAGGACAAACATCCCAAAGGGAAATATCCCGAAGGACAAACATCCCGAAGGTCAAAAAATCCCGAAGGACAACATCCCGAAGGAAAAATGAGCTTAAAGTCTATTACAGGCAATCAACCTGAAGGTCCATAAAAATAGCTTCAAACGAACCAGTCCGGAATTAACCGAAAAAGTAAACGCACATGTCTCATACCACATGTTTTACTAAATCGTTTAATTCACTTTCTTATATGCTCGAACAGTGTGCAAAATTAGCTTAAAACGAATAAGTCCATAATTAACCGAAAAAGTAAACGCATGTGTCCCATACCCCATGTTTTACTAAATCGTTTAATTCTGTTCCTCATACGCTCGAAGAGTGCAAAAACATGTATTATGTATAGAAAATAATTTGTTTTGAGAAAACTAGTTTTAAAATAATTTTCTAAAATTGTTTGGAAAACATTCCTGCGAAATTTCTCTTTATTATATAGAATATATGGTATTAATAGCTTTAAAATAATTTATAAATATTTATTTCAAAAGCCATTTTATTATAAAATAATTTCAAAATTATTTTAGTAAACCCGTGCGAAAACAAAAGAAATCATCAAAAACACCAAAGAAACTGACATTAGAACCATCTCAAAAATGAGTCAATCCAAATTACGAATTAACTAAAATGTTAGCTGGCCTATTGATAGGCTTCGTGCCCTTCAAAACATTCAAGAATATCATAAAAACAAGTCAATAAAATCACTAGAACTGGTAAACTGATCACAATAAAGCACAAGGGAGCAAAAGAATCGACCTGGGCAAATTCACAAGCCCAGGTCGACCCATAGGTCGACCTATACACATATTGTTTTGACTTGTAGGTCAACCACCACAAGTCTTGGGGTCAACCTGTAGGTCGTAATGCCTACAGGCATTTTCTGCCTCGTTTGAACTGGTTTTTGAGCAATTTTTTCAGGCAGTTCCGGGATGAATTAAACTATGAAAATTGACATGCACCAACAGAAAAACATGGACTACAATCTGAAAAAATTCCGACATGATTTCATAATAAGAATTAGAAGATATGAACACAAGAAGAATCAACCTAAAACAATTTTCACTGTAAACTGTCAAACTACATAAAATCGTTTAAAATATGTAATTTTTGAGCAGTTTTCAACTTGCAAACTTTGGTTTAGCTAGATTTTTGTGAATTTGCAACTCACCTTTGCAAAATTTAGAAAAACTTTTAGAAGGTAAGAGCTTTTGCCTAGTTTCAACAGAAGGTACCTAAAAAGAAGACAGTATACAGACATGTAAGGAAGAAAACACAAATTACAGACCACACAAGTTTTCAAAATCAGAATTATGAAATTATCTTTGATTTTGGATTGATTACCTGAGTTTAATGTCTTCAATTTTATTAAATAGAAAAGAAATTGGAGAAATTGAAATTTGGGTTTAGGTTTTGAAGAGGAAAGTTAGTTTCTGTTTTCTTTCTTTTGTTTACAGCCTGAAAAATAAACTGTACGTACTAACTTTTGAGCAGAAGAAACTTTCTCTACTCGGTTTAAACTATAATTAGGCTTAGCCCAATTAAGAAAACAAATAGATTAATTCTCTAATTACCACTTAAACACTTATATTTACATAACTACAACACATATTCTCATGTTTCAAGCTTAATAAAATCGAACTAATATATTTTAATGTTTAATGAAATATTTTATCAAAAAAATAAAAGATAATTTAGCCATAAAAATTATTTTCCGTTATTAAAACTCCTTTTTTACATCCAAACTTTGTTTTAAATCAAAATTCCACCTTTTTATTTATAATATACACCATACTAAATTCAAATACTTCATTAAATTAATAAAAATCACATTTGGCAATGATTTGCAAAATTATTGCATTTTATCAAACTAAAATCATACAATGTTCATTTTTCTTTGAAACCAACATAATAAAATTTCTAAAACCTTACTCCAACATTTAAAACCCATTGTTTATTTAAAATAAACAATTTTAACAAATTATATCTCTAATTTATGTTATTTCTCTATTATTAAATTATAACCACCGTTATAATTTAATTTTACAGCTAATCACCAAAAGCAGGGTTGTTCCAGACTCCTCCCCTTATAAAAATCGTGTCCTCGCAATTTTTAGAGAAGAGCTTATTCAACGCGATTTATTTCATTTGGCAAAAGAAATAGATATCTTGAGTTTAAGATTTCTCACCATAACCATAAGGAGATAGAGAACCAAGATAAGATCGCTGGATAAATTCTTTGGTTTCCCAAGTGCAGTCATTGGGATTAGTAGACCATTGAATCTTCACGAGTGGTACATCCTTATTTCGAAGGCATTTCAGCTCCAAAGTAAGTACACAAACTGGAGGTTGCACAATAGATAGATCGGGTGAGATCTCAAGCTCTTGAAGAGAAGGAGAATCAATGATGTAAACTGAATCACGATGACACTTTCGAAGCTAAGAGATGTGGAACATGTCATGAATACTAGATAAATAAGCTGGAAGTGATACTCTATAAGCAGCTGGGCCAATATGCTCAGCAATAGGAAATGGTCCTAAAAATCGAGGAGCCAATTTCCCGATCCTACTGAATGCATTACCCCCTTCAAGGGAGATACATGAATAAAAACAAGATCACAAATAAAGAACTCAAGAGGCTTCCTACGGTTGTCAGCATAGGATTTCTGATGGCTTTGTGCCTCTTTAATTCTCTGACGAATAAGATCGATCTTCTCTAATGCTTCACAAATAGAATTGGGGCCTAAAATCATCTTCTCCTCGGATTCCAACCAACAAGGAGGTGATCAACATGGCCTTCCGTATAGGGTTTCGAAAGGAGCCATACCGATACTGGACTGAAAGCTGTTGTTGTTGGTGAACTTAATAAGATGTAGGTGGTCCTCCCAATTGCACCAAAATCAAAAATGCATGCACGGAGAAGATCCTCAAGAACACGATTCACCTAATCAGTCTGTCCATCAAACTATGGATGATAAGTTGTTCTGAAGTTAAGCATTATATTCAAAGCTTTCTGAAGATTCTGCAAGAAATTACCGGTGAAAAGTGGATCTCTATCACAAACGATCGAACTAGGAATACCGTGAAGTCTGATGATCTCCTTAATATATAGCTTAGATGGATTAGAAGTTGTCCTGTTAGATTTAATAGGAATAATATGAGCATATTTAGTCAAGCGATCCATAATAACCTAAACACTGTTATGGCCCGATCTCGAACGAGGCAGGCCATCAATAAAATCCACAGAGACTTGATCCCATTTCCATAACGGGACCTCAAGAGGCTAAAGAAGACTACTGGAGCGCTGATATTAGGCCTTAATGAGTTGAAAAGTCATGCAATTACTCACATAACTTGCAACATCACACGTCATGCCCTCCCAATAATACAAGCTTCTTATATCGGCATACATCTTGGTACTGTCGGGATGAATAGTATACTTAGAACGGTGACAATCGTCAAGAATATCCCGCCTAAGATCGAAAACACAAGGCACGATCAATCGATTCTTCTTATGAGGACAACTATGAGTATCAATGCTGAAATCCCCCAACTCATTGTCACGGGATTCAGACTTACTGAATTAGGCGTATAAGATCTGGATCTTATTGCCGAGCTTCGGCAATACGATCCAATAAGCCAAGAGGAGCTTCCAAACTATATAAAAAGATAGGAGAATCTGAAGCTGCAGCACGAGCATGAATATCACAAAGAGATAGAGTCTCCAACATATCCTACTCAGCATCATCATAGAAACAACAGCTGAGTGCTTGCGACTTAGCGCATCCGCAACTCGGTTCTCCTTTCCAAGAGTTTACTGGATCTCAAAATCATAAGAGGCTAGGAACTCAAGCCAACGCAGTTGCCGCATATTATGCTCTTTATGGGTGAACAGATATTTCAATGATTTGTGATCGGTATAAACAATGAAACATTCGCCTAAAAGATAATGATGCCAAATATTCATGGAAAAGACTATGGAGGCTAACCCTAAGTCGTGGATGGCGTAGGGAACTTCATTCGGATGCAATTGCCTAGAAGCATAGAAAACTACCTGATCCCTCTGCATAAGCACGACACCGAGGCCACATCTACTAGCATCGGTGTAGGCAACAAGATCTTGATTCCCTTCGAAAGCCACAAGGATAGGAGCACTAGTGAGAAGTTCTTTCAATTTCTTGAAAGAAGCTACGCACTTATCGGACTAAATAAATCGAATGCCTTTTCTAGTAAGGCTAGTAAGAGGAAGCACGATGTGGGAAAAGTCCTTGATGAACTGATGGTAATAACCCACCAATCCAAGGAAGCTACGAATCGCAGAAACGTTCTCTAGCCTTTTCCAATTCTAAATGGCTTCAATCTTCGATGGATCTACAGAAATGCCAGCAGAAGATATAAGATGCCCAAGGAACTTCACCTTATTCTCCCAGTGACACTTGGAGAATTTGGCTTTAACTTGATGCCGACGAAGAGTATCTAAAACAACCTTCAAATGATGAGCATGATCGGCTTCAGATTTAGAGTAGACAAGGATGTCATCAATGAATACAAGGACGAACTTATCGAGATATTCCCGGAATACGGGGTTCATAAGATCGACGAAATAAGCTAAAGCGTTCATCAAACTGAACGGCATAATGAGCCATTCTTAAGACCATAACGAGTTTGGAATGCTGTAAGAGGAATGCAGTTCTCCGCAACTCGTAACTGATGAAAACTGGTGGTAAGGTCAAGTTGAGAAAAGACCTTAGCACCGCTCAATTGATCGAACATGTCATCGATCCTAGGTAATGGATACTTATTCTTAATGATTAATTCGGTAAGATTGCGGTAATCAATGCAAAGCCTAAGAGTACCATTAGATTTCGTAACAAAAACGACCGGGGCACCCCACGGTGAAGAGCTAGACTGGATGAATTGCTTGGCTTTAAGTTCCAACAACTGTTTCTTGAGTTCCTCATTCTCCTTCATAGACATACTCATGGGAGCACGACTAACTGGCTGCGCGCCTAGAATGAGATCAATACGGAACTCAAATGCCCGCTTGGGTGGCAAATCCGAAATAGGCTCAAATACATCAGCAAAATCACAAACGATTGGAATTCGAGATGCATCATCATTATCTCGAGACTCAAGAGCAATTAAAGATGCTTCAGAATCACCGTCAGCATTCCGAAGAACAAGAGATAATTGATCAGCCGAATTAGGATGCCTAAGATATATGATCCTTTTAGAACATAGGATTCGGGCTTTGCAAGCTAATCCATCCCCAAAACCATATTAAATCCAAGATAGTGAATAACATGCAGATTTGCATGGAAAGAAAAAACCACAAAGAATAATCTCAACACTCTCGCACAACATGTTAAGGGTTGCGGATCCCCTGATTGGATTTGTAATCCTCAAATAAGTAACAAGGAAAGAAACATTCATAGTATAGCATAAACAAGCTCCTTCAATATAAATGAATGTGAAGCACCCGTATCGAAGAGAACTCGAATAGAATGGTCATGAAATACTATAAAACCTTTAAGAATAGAAGGAAAAGTACCTCTAGGCTGAGAAGAACCAACTGAAGCATCCACCACATTAAGCTTGCTTGACTTAGCATCACTAGAAGCAATGGGACAAGATGAAAAACGATGTTCCTCTTTCCTGCAATGACGGCATACAAGAGGTTTGGGACATCTCGAATCAAATGACCTGAGGAGCCACAATTGAAATGCCCCTTTTGACGAGGAGGTGCTCCACTGGGCTGAGAGCTACAACCAGCAGACATCTTCTTCTTATTATAAGGAAAAGACTTAGACTTTTAAAAAGGAAACTTCTTCTTATTGGTGTTCTTACAAACCTCAGTCCCATCACTACTATACCTCTCCTTCTCGACTACTTCAAAATGAAGCGTCGAGTCAACCAACTCCTCAAATGAAAGCTTAAGCTGAAGCATCAAAGACTTCTTCAAATATTTCTTGAGGCCAGAAACAAACTTGAGATTCTTCTTTTAAGAGGTGTTAATTTACTCGAGACCATACTTGGGCAAGGCCTCGAATAAAGACACATACTCGAAAACTGAAGACTTCCCTCGCTTCAACTCAAGGAAGCGATGGGCTAAGAGGGCTTTCTCGGACTCGAGAGCGAATTTAAGTTCAAATCGCTTCCTAAACTAGATCCAAGTAAGTGTGGACTCATCAATCTTGATAATAAGAAGCTCCTACCAATCAAGAGCATGCTCTTGCAACATACTTGATGCTACAAGAACTCGATGGTGGTCGGAAAGATCCATGCGAGTAAAGATGCGCGCACATGTATGAAGCCATGCCTGGACCTTAAGAAAGGACTCTGAGCCTTTGAAAGGCTTGCCTCCAAGATGAGAGAAATCACTGCACATACGTGCAAAAGTAGACTTGTGCGAAGGAGAGAAGGAGTAGGAGCTGGAGACTGGGTGCTCCTAAATAACTCCATAAATTGATCGACAAACATATAAACACCATCTGGATGTGAGCCACTGGACGGCTCAGCATCAGAATGGCGACCTCTGCCTCTTCCAGCCATAAGCTGAAAGTTTAAGACAAGACATGGATTATTCATAGGGTAGATATCATGAATTAAAATAGGGAATACTATGGATTAAAATGCATT
The DNA here is from genome assembly GCA_030765085.1 of Allium cepa. Classification (NCBI taxonomy): domain Eukaryota; kingdom Viridiplantae; phylum Streptophyta; class Magnoliopsida; order Asparagales; family Amaryllidaceae; genus Allium; species Allium cepa. The sequence goes on from CM060932.1 coordinate 973,745,624, forward strand.
CCTAGACGTTTTACCAACATATATCTACCCCAAGGACACGATAAGGTTAAGGACATGAGGATTAAGAAATATGCAACACTTATACTACACTTTGATGTACTGTAATATATTTTATGTTCTGTGTTTATCATATTTGGTTCTGAACTCAACTCTAATGTTCTGTGTTTATCATATTTGGTTCTGAACTCAACTCTAATACCAAGTTGAGACGCCCCACCCTGAGACCCGCATTAATAAAGAGTATTACTGAGTAATACTGTCTGCTAATGTGGAGAATAAGGCTGGTTAGGAGCGACCATCCATAGCTTTCTCCTAAACATCTATTGAATACGTCAATTGGGTGCTCTAAAAATTACTTTCTTTCTCAAGTAGATCGACATACTTAATAAATATTTAATTCAAAACTACGGTGGCTCATGGATCTATCAGAACAAAATATAACAACAACAAATATAATAGATCACAGAAGTGCAGTCAAACATGTACACACACACACATAAACACAGATACATCACAGTACAATACAAAGTAACACAGCAAAAGTGGTACATAAAACACAATATATACATCGAGTCAAAATGAATAGATACATTATAGAGTTTACAAAACACTACAAAACTACTCAAAAAGTGACTAGCAGAAATTCCAAAGTGAAAGCAGCATAGAAGATATCTACAGTAGGTGTCTAACCTGAAACAATTCGGTCTGGCCCGAATATACAAAAATACTCGGGTCAGTGTGGCCTAAATAACAGTTTAGTATGTTAACGATCAAGTTTAAGGATAAAGGATAATGATTCTTTTCGAATGAGAAGAAGTAAAACTAATGTATATTAACACTTCGTGTAAGATAATATCACCACAATATATCAACTACTAAGTATCATAAGAGGATATCTCGAAAGAAGTCAGCTAACAACAATACCAATTAAACTCAATTAATCGCCTTATATCATCGGCATATATAAAAGTTAGTATAATGATTTTCATAAACCAGAACTCCTAAATAGGAGATCACATGACTCAAAATTTGCCAAATGACGACAATCACAAATAAATCATAAAATATGAATTCCCAAATCTCAAAAATACACCAAAAGATGGCAACCACAAATAGCTCCCTAAAAGGAAATTATAAATTTTAAAATAAACGCAAAAAGATGGCAATCACAAATATAATATGTAGAACTCAATTAAGAGTTCAAACTCCAAAAATGTAATCACCACATAATAATGCCTCAAACGGCTCAAAAGGCCAAATAATCTCGAAATGGCGATACATTTGGAAAATCATAAATAAATCATGAAAACATCACAAAAGATAGCACGTGCGTAATAAAAATGATTGAAGCCTGCCAAGTACTGTATCTCAAAATAAGGCTCCAAATACCTCCTGAAGGACAAACATCCCGAAGGACAACATCTCGAAGGACAAAACATCCCAAGGAAAAACATCCCGAAGGACAACATCCCGAAGGACAAAACATCCCTAAGGACATACATCCCAAAGGACAAAATATCCCCAAGGACAACATCCCAAAGGACAAATGACCCAAAGGTCAAGTGTTGGCAATCAACCTACAGGTCCATAAAAATTTCTTCAAACGAACTAGTCCGTAATTAACCGAAAAGGAAAACGCACGTGTCCCATACCACATGTTTTACTAAATCGTTTAATTCACTTTCTTATACACCCGAAGAGTGTGCAAAATTAGCTTCAAATGGATAAGTTCGAAATTAACCGAAAAAGTAAATGCATGTGTCCCATACCACATGTTTTATCGTTTAATTCTCTTCCTCATACGCTCGAAGAGTGCAAAAATGTGTGTTTTATATAGAAAATAATTTGTTTTCAGAAAGCTAGTTTTAAAATAATTTTATGAAATCGTTTGGAAAACATACCTTTGAAATTTATATCTATTATATAGAATATATAGTTTTAATAGCTTTAAAATAATTTATACATATTGTAAAGTATTTATTTCAAAAGCCATTTTATTATAAAATCATTTCGAAATTGTTTTAGTAAACCCGTGCTCGAAAACAAAAGAAATCATGGAAAACACCAAAGAAACCAACATTAGAATCATCTCAAAAACGAGTCAATTGGAATTACGAATTAACTAAAATGTTGGCTTTCCTATTTATAGGATTCATGCCCTTCAAAAAATTCAAGAATATCACAAAAACAAGTCAAGAAAGTCAATGGAACTGGTAAACTGATCAAAACAAAGCACAGTGGAGCAAAAGAATCGACCTGGGAAAATTCACAGGCCTAGGTCGACCCATAGGTCGAACTGTGCACTTGTTGAGTTGACCTGTAGGTCGACCCCCACAAGTCTTGGGTTGACCTGTAGGTCGCAATGCCTACAGGCAATTTCTGCCTCATTCGAACTGGTTTATGAGCGATTGTTTCAGGCAGTTCCGTGATGAATTAGACTTTGAAAATTGACATGCACCAAAAACAATACATGGACTACAATCCAAAAAAATTACAACGTTATTTCATGATAAGAATAAGAAGATATGAACACAAGAAGAAGCAACCAAAAATAGTTTTCACTGTAAACTATCAAACTACAGAAAATCATTTACAGTAAGCAATTTTTGAGCAGTTTTCAACTTGCAAACTTTGGTTTAGCTTGATTTTCATGAGTTTGAAACTAGCCTTTGCAAAATTTAGAGCAAACACATAGAAGGTAGGAGCTTTTGCGTGGTTTCAGCTGAAGGAACCTGAAAAGAAGATTGTATACAGACATGCAAGGAAGAAAACAGAAATTACAAACCACACAAGTTTTCAAAATCAGAAATTGATGAAATTATCTTTGATTTTGGATTGATTTACAGAGTTTAATGTCTTCAATTTGATTAAATAGCAAATAAATTGGAGAAATTGAAATTTTGATTTAGGTTTTGAAGAGGAAAATTAGTTTCTGGTTTCTTTCTTTTGTTTACCGCCTGAAAAATAAACTACACGTACTAACTTTTGGGAAGAAGAAACTTTCTCTTCTTAGTTTAAACTGTAATTAGGCTTAGCCCAATTAAGAAAACAAATAGATTAATTCTCTAATTACCACTTAAACATTTATATTTACATAACTACTACATATATTCTCATGTTTCAAGCTTAATAAAATCAAACAAACATATTTTAATGTTTAACAAAATATTTTATCGACAAATAAAAATAATTTAGCCATAAAAATTATTTTCCATGTTAAAACTCTTATTTTTACATCCAAACATTATTTTAAAATAAAATTCCACCTTTTTATTTATAATATACAACATACTAAATTCAAGCACTTCATTTAAATTAATAAAAATCACATTTGGCAATAATTTGCAAAATTATTGCATTTAATTAAAATCATACAATGTTCATTTTTCTTCCAAACTAACATAATAAAGTTTCTAAAACCTTATTCCAACATTTAAAAACCGTTGTTTATTTAAAATAAGCAATTTCAACAAATTACATCTTCAAATTATTTTATTTCTCTATTATTAAATTATAACCACCGTTATAATTTAATTTTACAAGTAATCACCGAAACCAGGGTTGTTACAGTACTAAACTTTTACAACCGAGAAGACGAATTCTCTATAGAATAGTATTTCATTTTCAACGCGTCAACACAGACCTAACCATAGTCGCTCGATAGATCATCATACCATGATTTAACTATAATCAAAATGGAGTGTTCGCATCTATGTTATGAAAAGCGTGCTTAAACGCTAAATGCTTTTACAATGATAATTTTTTTGTAAAAGCAATAGAATTAATCAGGAGCACTTAAGAGCGCTTAATTGGCACTTATCTGTGCTTCGTTTAAATTTAAATGATGGTTAAGCATTACTATGTAAAACGATATTGTTTTAAAATAAAAAGAAATTGGATTATAGCAAAAAAGCCACATCCCTAACAAAACTTCCTCATTTCTATCATATGGGCAGATAAATGGTGGGTAGTGTTATCCAGATTTTTAACTCAACTGGATCCAGCAAAATGCGGAATAACGACTAAGACGACGGCTGGGATCAGCGAAGCCGAGAGATCCCTCTTAGTTCACTCGGCAGCTAAATGCAAATAGTTAGAGAATTGCCATTGAAGCGAAACAGCAACGATGAAACACTACAGAAACATCTCTAATTGCAAACCCTAGAAAAATCCTAAGTGCTTAGCTCATCAGCGACCCATGCCTCTGCTTAAACATCAAACAAACCCAGTATAGAACATTGTCAAAAGAGGCAAGATTTGGTCTGCAAAATGGATCAACCCATCGGGTCACTAGTGACCCATCGGGTCGCCAACGACCCAACGGGTCACACACGACCCATCGACCTTGGCTCGTCATTGACCTTTGGTTTTGTCTTGTTTTGTAATCCAAAGCCCCTTTGTAGGTCACCTGTAACTTACCTGTAGCTAATGAAGGCAGGCCTGGCCCAAAAGCTCTCCCATCTCTATAAATAGCATCCTACCTGCAACACAATGGGTATATTTCCGGATTGATTGCTGAAGACTACTGGAAACATTCTTCACTCTCTGCCTCCCTCATAACAATCTCCAAAGGAATTCACTATTATTCTCCAGTGGATTCCAACTATGGGGATCCAATCCGTTGAGAGATAATCAAAGACTTGTAATCAAATACATCTTGTAATAGCAATCAGTCTATAAGAATAATATAAAGTGGACATAGGATTTGTTAACAGCCGAACCACTATAAAATTTCTCTATCTTCTTTCTTTTACTATACTTTTTTGATATCTGTGATCTGTGATATTGCCCAGTCAAAACAGGGTTGGTGCTTTCAAACTCAAATCTGGGTGTTGGTCCATTTTTTGGATTAACATTTTGGTGCTTTCACTAAGAACCTTGAACGAGATCTGAAAATTTAAAGTTTGAATCCAAGATCCAGAGAAAAATGAAGAGGCTTAACACCAGATCTAAAACTGGAGCAAGTCAACCGTAGCTTCTCAGCCAGGAAGTGTCCTCAAATTTTCATCAACCCAGCTATGGGATTAGAAAGGTGATGGAAAGGATGGTGAAAGAGATGCAGGATGGACTCTTAGCTAGACAACAGGAGAAGATGGACGGATTCTTTCAGAGGATGGAGCAGCAAGGGGTGGCTAGATCTGTAGGGAATAGGAATCAAACTCCCGGGAACAATGCAGGGATTACCAGATTTAGATTGGAGCAAGGTGAAGCCTTGCCTTCACGCCCAGAGCAATCGACACATGGGGGCAACGCTGGGATCAACATGGAAATCAATGCCAATACCGAAGCGACTGTTGAAAATCCAGGGGCTATATGAACTAGGACTCCCTCGAAGGAATAGAGAAATGAATAAAGCTAGAGTTGCAAATCAGAACATAGGTATATTGTCAGAATAATCCATCTCGGAATACCTCCAACGGGGCAGGGGCAAAGTATTGCTTTAGGATAGAGACCTTCATTGGATGGCGAGAACAGGGTTGCTGAATTGGTACGAAGATTCATCAAAGGAGGCTCCCCAGATCAAGGTCTGGAAGATGTGAACAGAAATCCATTTAATAATAATATCCGGAATGTAAGAAACGCTCCAGATTTTGAGCTTCCGACACTGGAAATGTACGATGGAAAGACAGACCCAATGATTTACATGATGTGATACATCCAATATATGGAGGTGTTGGGTGCTTTTGAGGAAGTAATGGGGCAATGCTTCCCCTTATACTTAACAGATTTGGTTGTATTGTGGTTTAGACAATTGGAAAATGGGTCCATAAGCACGTGGACCAACTTAGTGAGCAGATTGTTGAGACAATTCTGGGTTCATTGTCTCACAACCAAGGAACGTACTTACGCTCTCAAATGTGAAGCAAAGGCATGGGGAGTCCTTGAGAAGCTATTTAACAAGATTCAATGTGGCGGTAGCCGCGGTGGACAAACCAGACCCATCGTTTATCCTAATGATAGTTGCATTCGGAGTGGTAAATTGAACTGATTTCAAAGCCACATTGAAAAGGGATCCACCGATGGATCTTCTAGAATTCTATTACGAAGCTAAGAGGTACCTTTGTTAGGAAGACGCCGAAGTCGAGGATGAGGATGTGGATGCTGAAATAAATGTCGGTGAAGGTGGGGGACTGGAACTGGTAAAGACAAAGGGAAGAGGAAAGCTGAAGACAGCATCAAAGACCCAAAATGACAGAGAAATGGTCCAAGATTTTCCTCACACACCGACCTGACTAAAATCCCGGAGAGGATATACCTGAATACGGGGGGGGGGGGGGGGGGAGGGGGTAGAATCTCTACTGAAGGCTGCCTAGGAAGGATCCCATGGATCGGGAGTAATGATCTGAAAAGTTTTGCATCTTCCATGAGTTGAATGGGCATGAGACGAACGAGTGTTGATACCTTCATGATCTGATAAAATAACTGGTCCGGAACAACCAGCTGCCACAATATGTGAGGAACAGTACTGCGATAGAATTGCAGGGACAACCATCATCCATGGAAAATGCATCCAGAAAATCCTAGGGACAGGCACCGAGGCAATTATCCCATGACCGGGGTAAACGTAAGTCGGATTCGATTCCAATGCTTTATGTTATCATTTCTTTCCCCGCAATTTTTCTTTTGGTATACAAACAATAATAACTGAAGGCCGCTTACACGTGTACGAGATCCCAAACAGTCCCTAGGCATGCTCTGAGTCGGATGCCTGAGAGCGCTTAGGATAAAAATCATCAAAGGCCGCTTACATGTGTATGGGATTCCGAACGGTCCTTAGGCATGCTTTGAGTTGGATGATTGAGATGAACATTTAGGATTTATGCTTGTTTTGATTCCTACTTGTTTAATTTATGTTTATTTATTTTGATTTGAATATTTAAACTTTGATAACTTATATTAATTGCCTTAGAGTCCCACCACAGGACCAGAGTGCAAGATGCAAGCCCCTCTGCCAGAGAGCAAGTGGATGGACTTGTACGATATTATCGCCTTAGAGTCCCACTACAGGACCGTGGTGCAAGAAGTATATCCCTTCACCAGAGAGTGAGCGAATGGGCTTACTTAATCCTCTTTGACTTAACAAACAAATGATTCAGAGAGATCACCTCGTTAACTTAAAACATTAAATGATCCAGAGAGATCGTACATTAAATTAAACATTAAGCAGTCCGGAGAGATCACGCATTAAACTTGCTTAAGTAGTCCGAAAAGATCGGATCTCAAAATAGACTTGGTTTTGCAAAAAGAAAAAGGATTTGAATGCCTTATGAATAGAAACAAAGGATAAATCCTAGATGAACACATGATGACTTTGACATATGATGTGATACGACGTGATTTTGATATGTGTTATGACATGATGTGACTTTGAGATATAATATGATATTGATATATGATTTGATATGATATGATTCTGATATATGATTTGATTTTTATATGTGATGTAATAACCTCGAAGGAAACCAAAATGATTGTGATGTATAGATTATACTTAGGCAAAGTCTAAAGTCATAGGCTGTAACAGGTTTGAAACGACTTGTGACTAGCAAGAGAATCCGAAGGAACTGAACGATTAGCCAAGACTAAAACTCAACAGCCTAAGACTCGTTGCCATGAATTGTTCTAGTGCAAAGCACACCTTTCATTCAAAATGCATACATCGAGGGGCATAATGTTATCTGATTTTTTAACCCAACATGATCCAGAAAAATATGGTACAACGACTAAGACGACGACTGCGACCAGTGAAGTCAAGCGATTCCTTTTAGTTCAATCGGCAACTAAATGCAAATAGTTAGAGAATTTCCATCGAAGCGAAATAGCAATGATGAAAGACAATGGAAACATCTCCGATTGCAAACCCTAGAAAAATCCTAAGTGGTTAGCTTATCAGTGACCCATGCCTCTGTTCAAACATCAAACAAACCCGATATGGACGACTGTCAAAAGAGGCAAGATTTGGTCCACAAGACGGATCAACCCATCGAGTCGCCAGCGAACCATCTACCATGGGTCGCCATTGACCCCTGGTTTTGGCTCGTTTTGTGAGCTAAAGCCCCCCTTTAGGTCACCTGTAACTTACCTACAAGCTGATGAAGGCAGGCTTGGCCTAGAAGCTCTTCAATCTCTATAAATAGCCTCCTACCTACAACATAAAGGGGATCTTCTCCGGACTGATTGCCAAAGCACTGCTGGAAACATTCTTCACTCTCTGCCTCTCTCACAACAATCTCCAAAGGAATTCATTATGATTCTCCAGTGGATTCCAACTTCGAGGATCCAATCCATCGAAAGATAATCAAGGACTTGCAATCAAATACATCTGATAACTACAATTAGTCTATAAGAAAAATATAAAGTGGACGTAGGCTTGGTTAACAGCCGAACCACTATAAAAATTCTCTGTCTTCTTTCTTTTATTGTACTTTTATGATATCTATGATCTGTGATATTGCCCTGTCAGAAGAGGATTGGTGCTTTCAAACTCAAGCCAGGGTGTTGATCCATTTTTTGGACTAACATATTGGTGCTTTAATTTAGAACCTTGAACGAGATCTAAAAAATTGAAGTTTGAATTTGAGATCCAAAGAAAAATGAAGAGGCCTAATACCAGATCTAAAACTAGGGCAAGTCAACCGAAGCTAGGAGGTAGCCAGGAAGTGTCCTCAAATTCTTATCAACCCAGCTATGTGATTAGAGAAGAATTGGAAAGGATGATGAAAGAGATGCATGATGGACTCTTAGCTAGACAACAGGAGATGATGGACGGAATCTTCCAAAGGATGGGAAACAAGGGGTGGCTGGATCTGTAAGGAATAGGAATCAAACTCTAGGGAATAATGCAGAGATCGTCGGATTTGGAATGGAGCAAGGTGAAGCCTTGCCTCAATGCCCAAAGCAACCGACACATGGGGCAACGCTAGAATCAACATGGAAATCAATGCCCATGTCGGAGCGACTGTTGAAACGCCAGCGATTGGTGGCACAGGAGCTGATCTAAACACTAGGATGTGACCAACAAAATGATATAAACCAGAACTTCCTCGAAGGAATAGAGGAATGAATGAAGCTAGATTTGCAAATCAGAACATTGGTATATTGCCAGAAGAATCCACCCTGGGATACCCCTAACAGTGCAGGGGGCAAAGTATTGCTTTAGGATAGAGACCTTTATTTTACAGTGTGAACAAAGTTGCTAAATTGGTGTGGAGACCCATCAGAGGAGGCCCTCTAGATCAAGGTCTGGAAGATGTGAACAGAAATCCATTTACTGCTAATATTCGAAACGGAAGAAATTCTCCAGATTTCAAGCTTCCGACACTGGAAATATACGACGGGAAGACAAACCTAATGATTCATATGATATGATACATCCAACATATGGAGCTGTTGGGTGCTTCTGAAGAAGTAATGGGGGATGCTTCCCCTTATACTTAACAGATTTGGCTGCAATGTGGTTTAGACAATTGGAAAATGGGTCGATAAGCACGTGGACTGCCTTAGTGAGCAGATTCTTGAGACAGTTCAGGGTTCATGTCTCACAACCATGGAATGTACTTATACTCTCGAATGTGGAAAAGGCCTGGAGAGTCCTTGAGAAGCTATTTAAAAAAATTCAATGCGGCGGCAGCCGCAGTGGACAAGCCTGACCCATCATTTATCCCAATGGCAGCAGTATTCGGAGTGGCGAATAGGACTGATTTCAAAGCCGCATTAAAAAGGGACCCACTGATGGATCTTCTAGAATTCTATTACGAAGCTAAGAGGTACCTGCGTCAGGAAGACGCTAGAGCCGAGAATGAGGATGTGGTTGCTGAAATAAATGCCGTCGAAGGCGGGGGACTATCTGGAGCTGGAATTGGAAAAGACGAAGGGAAGAGGAAAGCCGATGACAACATCAAAGAACCAAAACGTCAGAGAAATGGTCCAAGATGAGCTTACTTTCATGGTGTCCGTTATTTTCAAATTTCAAAAGAAGTGTCTGTTCGTCGTATCCTTTCATGAATATATATGGTTGTTGCTCTATTATAAATACCAGTAAGTTCTAAAAGAATTTTTACCAGATTTCATTTATTTTCTCTCCTCTTCATCTTTCAAATTTATTCTAAAGAATCCTAAACTATACTTTGCCGAAATACCAAGTGAATCAAACTTGATTATCTCTTGTTTGATTCTCTGCCACTCTCTCCATAAGATCTCAGTGCTATTCAGAGTTATAGAATCTAAATCAAACTATTAAGTAAAAGGTGTAGTTGAGCCTTGAAATCAATTGGGTGTGATTGTAGCCCCAAAAATCAATTTGGTGATCGTGTAGCCTGGTTAAATCAAGAGAATTCGCCCTGAACTCGAATACAGAAGGGTGTACCGCGTAGTCCTGAATTCGAGGGTGTAATCTGGGAGATTATTTTGATAAGAAATATGTACGATTGTACGAGACTGAATCTAGGGTAAATCCGAACCAGTATAAAATCGTGGTGTGTTCTTTCCTTTACCGCTTTTATTTAGTATTTTTATCTGTGTCTGATTCTGTGATTATATCTGCATCTGTGAATTGCATTTGTTGGTGATTAAATTACATAAGTTTCAAAAAGATTTAGAAAATCCACAAAACACTATTCACCCTCCCCCCTCTAGTGTTATTCCAGCCTTAAGATCCGTAATCCGCATTTCTCACATTTGGTATCAAAGCATTGGTTTTCAAAGTTTCATAATTTGAATTTTGAAAAGTTTTTAAAATGGCCACCAACACTGATTCTGTTAACACTATCACTAGTTCATTTGTAGAGGCTCAGTCTAATGCCGGACCACCACTTTTTAATGGCAGTAACTATGCATATTGTGCATGTAGAATGAAAATATATTTACAGTCAATAGGATTAGACACTTGGAATATCACACAAACCGAATATTCTGAACCTAAAATAGTTTTGTACAGTGGACTGCTGAGCAAAAGACTATTGCACAAAATAATTCCAAATCCATGAATATTTTATTTTGTTCACTTGATAGGAATGAATTCAATAGAGTATCTGTTTGTAAGTCTGCATATGATATCTAGAAAATTTTGCAAGTTACTCATGAAGGAACAAGCAAAATCAAAAAGACCAAAATATCCATACTCACAAATCAGTTTCAATTATTCAAAATGAATTCTAATGAGTCCATTTCAGATATGTATAGTATGTTTCAGGATATGTGCATTCTCTAATATCATTAGGAAAAAGTTTTTCGAAGAAGATCAAGTCAGAAAAATTCTAAATTCTCTTACTTCGGAATGGGATCAGAAAACTCTTGCAATCGAAGAAGCAAATGATATCGGTACTTTAAAGATTGAAGGATTGATTGGAAATCTAATGTCATTCGAAGTACAAATGCAAGGGAGAAGAGATAGCAAGGTATTCAAAAAGAAGTCAATTGCGTTAAACGCATTAACAGATGGATCAGACTCGGGAAGTGATGATGATGAAGAAATGGCTTTCATGACAAAGAATTTTCGAAAGTTTCTGAAATACAGAAAGATGAACAACTTCAAAAATAATGATCACAGGAATTATGAAAATTATAATGAAGTACCAAACCACGTTAAATGTTTCAGTTGTGACGAACCAGGCCACCTCAAATGAGACTGTCCGCATCCTGAAAAGCAAAAGTTTCGTGCAAGCAATGATTACACAAAGAAAAGGAAAAGAGCGTATACCGCTACACTGGATTCAAACTCAGACTCATCCTCAAGCGATGATGATCAAAAGACAAAAAATTCAAATATGTACTTTACAGCTATTCATGGTTCCGATGATCTCGGAGATACAAATCTAAAAAAAGGTACACGTTTACAATATATTGGTTGAAATTGTTTGCTTAAAATTGTTGGATTGTTTGATTATTTTTGAAATTATGTGTTGTTTGAATTTAATATTTTTTTACTATTAGGTTTATTTTTATTTTTAATATTATAATATTTTTATTAAAAGTGTATTATTATATTTAATATTACTTCAGAAAATATATAAACATTAAAAATAATATATGTATATAGATATTAAAGTATATAGGAAAATATAAGTCACATGAATTCTCCGTCCCATGTCGACATGGCCCTACCTATGATGTCGCACATCAAATGTTTCAACTATGACGAACTAGGCCATCTCAAAAGAAACTGTGTGCATCCTGATAAGCAAAAGTTTCCTACAAGCAATGATTATACAAAGAAACTGTAAAGAGCGTATACTGCTACACTAGACGATTCAAACTCAGACACATCCTCAAGCGATGATGATCAAAAGACGGAAAATTCAAATATATGTGTAACGTCCCGCCTTTTTTCACGCTTTAAATCGACACACGTGCCGATTCAAACCGTTTGGAAGGGCTGATTGTTATGAGGTAAATAAAAAAAACAAGAAAGAAATAAAACAAAATAGAATCTCACAGCTGAAGGATAAAATATAATAATCAAATATACAGTTTATAAAGCTATTTTACAAAATATTCAATTATACTTACAACATTTATCAGAGTTACACATACCAATAACAATGCAGCGGAAAAATATGAGTGTAGTGGAATATAATAAATAATAACAATAGAAATCTCCATCTTCGTCCTCCATAGCTAAAGTCTTCTATCCTGAAATGCTCGGACTGACCAGGGCGAATTGAAAAGACAAATCACTCGAGTCAGAACTAAAAGATCTTATGTAAGTTAAATTAACAGGAATAAATATGAGTGCAGTAACTCAAAAGATGCTCGGGATTCACATATCTTAAGGATCCGTTAAACTATATACTATGTAGTATATTTCACTATTTAATATAGTGTCTAATTGTAAAATAAACTTACTATTAAATAGCGTTAAGGGGTTACCCATACAGCCCTTAACACAAAATATATTCCCATAGTCTATACAGTACCGTAATCTCCTCCGTACTGGACGTCGTCAGAGGGCACTCCATAGGTATGGTACAAAACAAAATCGCATAAGGCACGCTAGGGTAGGTGACACGGCACAACTAGGAAATGCCAGGGTAGATATACCAATTACGCTTTCGGGTCGGTGGTAACGCATAGCCGCAGCTACCGCCCACCTCGAGCCACACCCCCAAATCAAAAGAAATCAAAGTGGCCACCGAATAAACCAAAATCAGAGTAGAATATCGAAGGGATGTGTCCGATCAAAGGTGCTACCTCAATTAACCCGTCAATCGTTCCTGTTTTAGCCACCTTATGCCAACTCACGGGAGTTGGGTCCACGTATTTACCTTAGAGGAAACGCCACTACCAATATACTTCATTTTGGAATCTCCACCGCGTACACGGTTGTTAAAATGTAGTTTTTGGGGTTGGCAGAGAGTATGACAACTTCCGATCCCGGTCTCTTCGACAACCAAACGTTATTATAACACCGCGGTTATTTCAAAATAATTTATACCTTAAACCCAGAATATAATATATCTTTCAAACCATATAAATACGATATCATTTATATATATTTTTAAAAATCCCAAATCAATATGATATCATTTTTATTTTATCAATATCCCTTTCCCAAAATCATAGTATTTTCAAATATATACCTTGAAACCATAACTTTGAAACATAACTTTTAATACTTAGCTGTTCAAATACTATATTACTTTATAAAATAAAACAGCTTCTTTAAATTCCACAATAAATTCCCAATATCAATTTAACCTCAAAATAAACCATTTTAATTCCCATATATTTCCAAGCTTAAATATTTTACATTTCAAAACCTTATAGTTCATATATTTCAATCTTTAAATATTCCACTATTTCAAGAAAGATTCTTTGATAATTTAATATATATATCAAATCCAAATTCCTATTATTTAAATTTAAAATATTTACTTAATAAAAAATATATTATTTAAGCAAAACCCTTAACTGCAATAATAGGATATTCTTTTAATTAAATTAACTTGATAATATTATTTAAATAAATTTGATATTCGTTTAAATCCTCTAATCAAAAATCAAGTTATAAGATCATACCCTTTAAATCTTAATTTATTTACATCTCAAAACCAATTTTTCGAGGAAAATTCTTAAATACTTTAATTCAAATCATATTCACATTTATCTTTAACCTTACTTTTATTTGAGTTATTATAAACTCTATATACAATAGAATTTCAAATATATTCTTAACCATAATATATAAATGAAAATAACTTCATTATTTAGCTTATTTTAAAATTCGAAACAGATTTATACATAGCTAAATTCAAGAATTTTACTATATATATAGCAAAATTTAATATTTGTTAAACCATATTCATTCCAAAACCATAGAAAATCATTTCAAAAATAATTTTTTATATATACCGCGGTGTCTGTATATAATTTTTTATCCTATGGTCAAGTGATACGGATATTTATCATTTCAATCCGCAATTTAAAAATAAAAATGCAGTTGTATATCATTTCAAACCGCAATCCCGAATGAAATGAAAATGCATAATAACTTGCAGTTTATACAATATAAATACAACATCCATTCATCCATCATATCAATCATCAAACATTTATCAATTTATCATCCAATTCAAACAATCACATCAATAAATAATAATTAATTACTGACAGTTAATTTTTCAATAATGAATTAAATAACTGTTTAACTGTACTTTATATGTAATAATAAATAAATTTAACTAGTAGTTTATATGCAATAATAAATTTAACTAAAATTTTAACTGGTAGTTTATATGCAAAAATGAATTAAATAACAACTAAATTATATGAATGCAAATTAGCTGAGATAATTATGAAATATATGTCAAACAGCTATAAATAAATTTCTAAACACCTCATAAATCAATTTAATAAACATAAGATATTTTAGAAGTTGTGAGTGGGTTAAAACACTCACCTTTTGAATTTAAATTGAATTTAAATCCAGTTTAAACTCAAAAATTGGACAGTCTCCAAATTTGTCCAAACCAGCATCAACATATCCGGAATTTTATTACGATCCTAACAAAAAAATTACACGTGAAACGGATATCGTATGTGGAAGTTATACGCGTTTGAACGATTGATATTTAAATTAAAATAGAATAAAATAAAACAAACTCACCCCCAAAGTACAATGCTACGTCACCATTAAAACTTGTTTCCAGAAGAGAAACGCGCACAGTTCCTTCTTCTTCAGGTCGCAATGAAGTCGTTCCTTATCGCCAAATTTCGCCGCATCCATTGTCATCATCGACCTGATCAACCGCCACCATCACGTTCGCCAAACCGAACTCCTCCTACACCCTGAAACTCGCCACCCTCGATGCCTTCCTCCGCTCGCAAAAAGCGCCGAATGCCGCCCCCTTCAGGCTCAAATTTACGCTCATCCCCTATCATCGAAGGTGGTTCAGCCATACCGATGTGAAGAGGAGACTTTGCTCTTCAATTTCCCTTTTGACGCTAGCAGAAATTATTGAACAGATCGAGAGAAATTGGGGATAGAAGTTGAGATGATTCTCGGCTGTTGAAAGAAAAAGAAGGCGGCTGAAGGCTATTAGGGTTTAGAAAATAGTTTAATAATAAAATTTTCGTTTTTGCGAGCCTTATTTATAGATAGGTCCAAAAACAGCCCGAACTCCGATTTAAGCATGCCAACAGGCTATCCTAATGTAAAAAGGCCTTCTGAACGCAATCGTACTGGTTTTGAAGCCCAATTCCAATGTTTCCATGGGTTACTGTTAAAGTCAAATTGGTTTGAAACGACAATAATTCCCCGAAAAGCCCGTTCTGACCCCGAAACGAAATTGGGTAAACCCATATATCAAAATAGGTGTTTTAAAATATTTTAAACGCGATGGAAAAAGTTTCACCTCCAATCGAATGACGAAGTTATGCTGAAAACAATATTTTCAAATTGATTTCAATTGATTTCAACTAAATCGATTTCAATGTGTTTCAAGTACGTACGATCAAACGACAAGTCTGATCGCTACGAAACTTGAAACCCTACAATAATTCACCGTTACGGATCCGATGAAACTTGTTTCGTCGAAATCCGAGCTAGTGGCCAAAATGGCTATTTTTATATTAATTAAATAAATTTAAAATAAATTAATTAATCAAATTTCGCGATAAAATTCTGAAATTTGCAATCTTTGTCACTTTAAAATTTCCAAACATTTACAATGATTTAACAATTTTTGAATGTCGATTTATTAAAGATTAATCAATATAAATCTTCAATTTCATAAAATTCAAATAAATAAACAAATCTTGATTTACAATCTTTTCATTTACCAATCGTCATATTATAAATGGAACTTACATTATCTTCAATTATTAATTATCATCAGTTTATATCTTAACATTTGTTCCATAAATTTTAATTGCCCTGAATTAGTTACTGCATTTATCTAATTCCAATTTCGTAATCACATTCAATCCATTAACTGGTATTGCATTGACATTTAACTTATTAGCTTATATCAACACTATTATCATTAATTGCAAATGGATTACCAAATTTAGTCACTACCCTAAATAACTAACGTAAATTAATCTCCATTATTTCCACTGATTTAACTTTCATTCAATTAATTAATGATTCCCTCAGTTAGCAATAACGTAACATTTTCTTTATTTGTATTGCAAATAATTCAAAATTCAATTCCTAATTCTTAATATCCTCTAAATTACAACTTCCAATCATGGTATTAATCATCATTTACGTAGCTCTAATTATTATTATTTTTACATCAACTTAATAAATAAATTACCTTTAATGAAATCTATCCCCCAATTTATTATATGCAATAAATTTTGACCTTACAACAGTTTCAATTAATTATTTATATTTATTAAGATTGAATACCAAAATTTATTTAACACATCAAATAAATGAACAGTCTATATTCATTGTCACCTATTTTCTTTTAAATTCAGTTATAAGTTTGTTAGTTAGCAACCCGGTTATAATAACACTAATTTTTATTCCACTGCTATATATGATATATTTGCATCACATACTTGAATTTTTCAATTTCATCTTAATTCCAATTCACGGTAGTATATTTCTTACTATAAACCCATTTAAAATTTGCATACCAATTAATTAGTTTCAACTAAATAGATCGATTCAATTCAACTCTTTTATTAAGTCTATATAAATCAATATACTATTTCATTGGTAAATGTTTATTTCAATTATTCCTTTATTACTTACAAATCTTATTTCATTCATGAATGCCATCATTTATCAATTATTACATAATTTCATTTACTAATATTCATTTTATTCATACTATTCATGCTTAATTCAATTCCTTTGCATATTAATTCATTTACTAAAGTTTAAAATCATTTATTTATGTTACTTACCTTCTTATTATATTAAATCAGTAGCATTTCAATTATACTTCTGATTATAACATTTCATTAGTAAATTCAATATTCACTTTTGTTTCTTTTATTAACCTTATAACCAAGTATGACAAATTTCATAATTTCAATTGATTGCACTTACATTTTGAATTTGTAATCTTAATCTCAATTGCTATATTTAAATTTCTAACATTTGCTCATTATAATTCTAGAATTTTTATTTCTTCCTAAATTTAATTGCAAAATTTAAATTAAAATAACAAATTTATTAATCAAAATTTACGGGTCGTTACACTCTCCCCTACTCAAAACTTTTTGTCCCTGAAAAGGAAAAGGAGGGAAAAGAAGAATATAATAGGCAAAATTATTTCATTCACCTATATTAAAAACAAATATTATGTCGGTCTGTCATATTAAGTGTTTAGAAATCCCCATTGATGTCATAGCATCCCATGCATCAACCAGAATTTATAAATACAAAACGGAATAGATTAACACAATATTAAAACCCTTTTATAACACTAACAAGTACGTTCTCTCATATATACACTCATCGACTCCCATAGGGTATTTCTACCCTATTAATAAAGAGTCAGACCCCACAAAGCTAAGGTTTATCGCTAAACCAAAGCTCTGATACCACATTGTAACGTCCCGCCTTTTCGCACGCTTTAAATCGACACACCTACGGATTCAAACCGTTTGGAAGGGCGGATTGTTATTGGGTAAATAAAAAAATGAGAAAGAAATAAAACAAAATAGAATCTCACAGCGGAAGGATAAAATATAATAATCAAATATATAGTTTATAAAGCTGTTTTTACAAAATATTCGATTATACTTACAACATTTATCAGAGTTACACATACTAATAACAATGCAGCGGAAAAATATGAGTGTAGTGGAATATAATAAATAATAACAATAGAAATCTCCGTCTTCGTCCTCAGAGCTAAAGTCTTCGATCCTGAAATGCTCGGACTGACCCGAGCGAATTGAAAAGACAAAACACTCGAGTCAGAACTAATAGATCTTATGTAAGTTAAATTAAAAGGAATAAATATGAGTGCAGTAACTCAAAAGTTGCTCGGGATTCTTATCTCTTAAGGATCCGTAAAACTATTTACTATGTAGTATATTTCACTATTTAATATAGTGTCTAATTGTAAAATAAACTTACTTTTAAATAACGTTAAGGGGTTACCCATATAGCCCTTAACACAAAATATATTCCAATAGTCTATACAGTACCGTAATCTCCCCCGTACTGGGCGTCGTCAGAGGGCACTCCATAGGTATGGTACAAAACAAAATCGTATAAGGCGCGCTAGGGTAGGTGACACGGCACAACTAGGCAATGCCAGAGTAGATATACCAATTACGCTTCTGGGTCGGTGGTAACGCATAGCCGCAGCTACCGCCCACCTCGAGCCACACCCCCAAATCAAAAGAAATCAAAGTGGCCACTTGAATAAACCAAAGTCAGAGTAGAATATCGAAGGGATGTGTCCGATCAAAGGTGCTACCTCAATTAACCCGTCAATCGCTCCTGTTTTAGCCACCTTATGCCAACTCACGGGAGTTAGGTCCACGTATTTACCTTAGAGGAAACGCCGCCACCAACCTACTTCATTCTGGAATCTCCACCGCGCACACGGTTGTTAAAATGTGGTTTTCGGTGTTGGCAGAGAGTATGACAACTTTCGATCCGGGTCTCTTTAACAACCAAACGTTATTATAACACCGCGGTTATTTCAAAATAATTTATACCTTAAACCCTGAATATAATATCTCTTTGAAACCATAAAAATACGATATCATTTATATGTTTTTAAAAAAAATCCCAAATCAATCTGATATCATTTTTATTTTATAAATATCCCTTTCCCAAAATCATAGTATTTTCAAATATATATAACTTGAAACCATAACTTTGAAACATAACTTTTAATGCTTAGCGGTTCAAATACTATATTACTTTATAAAATATAACAGCTTCTTTAAATTCCACAATAAATTCCCACTATCAATTTGAACCTCCAAATAAACCATTTAAATTCCCATATATTTCTAAGCTTAAATATTCTATATTTCAAAACCTTATAGTTCATATATTTCAGTCTTTAAATATTCCACTATTTCAAAAAAGATTCTTTGATAATTTAATATATATCTAATCCAAATTCCTATTATTTAAATTTGAAATATTTACTTAATAAGACAAATATTATTTAAGTAAAACCCTTAACTTCAATAACAGGATATTCTTTTAATTAAATTAACTTGATAATATTATTTAAATAAATTTGATATTCGTTTAAATCCTCTAATCAAAAATCAAGTTATAAGATCATACCCTTTAAATCTTAATTTATTTACATTTCAAAACAAATTTTTTGAGGAAAATTCTTAAATACTTTAATTCAAATCATATTCACATTTATCTTCAACCTTACTTTTAATTGAGTTATTATAAACTCTATATACAATAGAATTTCAAATATATTTTTAACCATATTATATAAATGAAAACAACTTCATTATTTAGCTTATTTTAAAATTCGAAACAGATTTATACATAGCTAAATTCAAGAATTTTACTATATATATAGAAAAATTTAATATTTGTTAAACCGTATTCATTCCAAAACTATAGAAAATCATTTCAAAAATAATTTTATATATATACGGCGGTGTATTTATATAATTTTCTATCCTATGGTCAAGTGATATGGATATTTATCATTTCAATCCGCAATTTAAAAATAAAAATGCGGTTGCATATCGTTTCAAACCGCAATCCCGAATGGAATGAAAATGCATAATAACTTGCAGTTTATACAATATAAATACAGCATCCATTCATCCATCATATCAATCATCAAACATTTATCAGTTTATCATCCAATTCAAACAATCACATCAATAAATAATAGTTAATTACTGACGGTTAATTTCTCAATAATGAATTAAATAACTGTTTAACTGTAGTTTATATGTAATAATAAATAAATTTAACTAGCAGTTTATATGCAATAATAAATTTAACTAAAATTTTAACTGGCAGTTTATACGCAAAAATGAATTAAATAACAAGTAAATTATATGAATGCAAATTAACTGAGATAATGATGAAATATATGCCAAACAGCTATAAATAAATTTCTAAACACCTCGTAAATCAATTTAACAAACATGAGATATTTTAGAAGTTGTGAGTGGGTTAAAACCCTTTTGAATTTAAATTGAATTTAAATCCAATTTAAACTCAAAAATTGGACAGTCTCCAAATTTGTCCAAACCAGCGTCAACAGATCCGGAATTTTATTACGATCCTAACAAAAAAATTACGCGCGAAACGGATATCGTATGTGGAAGTTATACGCATTTGAACGATTGATATTTGAATTAAAATAGAATAAAATAAAACAAACTCACCCCCAAAGTACAATGCCACGTCACCATTAAAACTTGTTTCCAGAAGAAAAACGCGCACAGTTCCTTCTTCAGGTCGCAATGAAGCCGTTCCTTATCGCCAAATTTCGCCGCATCCACTGTCATCATCGACCTGATCAACCACCACCATCACCTTTGCCAAACCGAACTCCTCCTACACCCTGAAACTCGCCACCCTCGGTGCTTTCCTCCGCTCGCAAACAGCGCCGAATGTCGCCGCCTTCAGGCTCAAATTTACGCTCATCCTCTATCATCGAAGGTGGTTCAACCATACCGATGTGAAGAGGAGACTTTGCTCTTCAATTTCCCTTTTGACGCTAACAAAAATTATTGAACAGATCAAGAGAAATTGGGGACAGAAGTTGAGATGATTCTCGGCCGTTGAAGGAAAAAGACGGCGGCTGGAGGCTATTAGGGTTTAGAAAATAGTTTAATAATAAAATTTTCGTTTTTGCTAGCCGTATTTATAGATAGGTCCAAAAACAGCCCGAACTCCGATTTAAGCGTGTCGACAGGCTATCCTAATATAAAAAGGCCTTTTGAACGTAATGATACTGGTTTCGAGGCCCAACTCCAACGTTACAGTTGGTTACTATTAAAGTCAAATTGGTTTGAAATGACAATAATGTCCCCAAAAAGCCCGTTCTGACCACGGAACGAAATTGGGTAAACCCATATATCAAAATAGGTGTTTTAAAATATTTTAAACTCGATGGAAAAAATTCACCTCCAAATTCCATCGTATGAAGAAGCTAATGCTGAAAACAATATTTTCAAATTGATTTCAATTGATTTCAACTAAATCGATTTCAACGCGTTTCAAGTACGTACGATCAAACGACGAGTCTGATCGCTACGAAACTTGAAACCTACAATAATTCACCGTTACGGATCCGATGAAACCGGTTTCGTCGAAATCCGAGCCAGTGGCCAAAATTACTATTTTTATATTAATTAAATAAATTTAAAATAAATTAATTAAATCAAATTTCGCTATAAAATTCTGAAATTTGCAATCTTTATCACTTTAAAATTTCCAAACATTTACAATGATTTAACAATTTTTAAATGTCAATTTATTAAAGATTAATCAATATAAATCTTCAATTTCATAAAATTCAAATAAATAAACAAATCTTGATTTACAATCTTTTCATTTACCAATAGTCATATTATAAATGGAACTTACATTATCTTCAATTATTAATTATCATCAGTTTAGATCTTAACATTTGTTCCATAAATTTTAATTTCCCTAAATTAGTTACTGCATTTATCAAATTCCAATTTCGTAATCACATTCAATCCATTAACTGGTATTGCATTGACATTTAACTTATTAGCTTATATCAACACTATTATCATTAATTGCAAATGGATTACCAAATTTAGTCACTACCCTAAATAACTAACGTAAATTAATCTCCATTATTTCCACTGATTTAACTTTCATTCAATTAATTAATGATTCCCTCAGTTAGCAATAACGTAACATTTTCTTTATTTGTATTGAAAATAATTCAAAATTCAATTCCTAATTCTTAATATCCTATATATTACAACTTCCAAACATGGCATTAATCATCATTTACGTACCTCTAATTTTTTTTCTTACATCAACATAATAAATAAATTACCTTTAATGAAATCTATCCCCCAATTTATTATATGCAATAAATTTTGACCTTACAACAGTTTCAATTAATTATTTATATTTATTGCGATTGAATACCAAAATTTATTTAACACATCAAATAAATGAACAATCTATATTCATTGTCACCTATTTTCTTTTAAATTCAGTTATAAGTTTGTTACTTACCAACCAGGTTATAATAACACTAATTTTTATTCCACTGCTATATATGATATATTTGCATAACATACTTGAATTTTTCAATTTCATCTTAATTCCAATTCACGGTAGTATAATTTCTTACTATAAACCCATTTAAAATTTGCATACCAATTAATTAGTTTCAACTAAATAGATTGATTCAATTCAACTCTTTTATTAAGTCTATATAAATCAATATACTATTTCATTGGTAAATGTTTATTTCAATTATTCCTTTATTACTTACAAATCTTATTTCATTCATGAATGCCATCATTTATCAATTATTACATAATTTCATTTATTAATATTCATTTTATTCATGCTATTCGTGCTTAATTCAATTCGCACATTAATTCATTTACTAAAGTTTAAAATCATTTATTTATGTTACTTACCTTCTTATTATATTAAATCAGTAGCATTTCAATTATACTTCTGATTATAACATTTCATTAGTAAATTCAATATTCCTGTTTGTTTCTTTTATTAACCTTATAAACAAGTATGACAAATTTCATAATTTCAATTGATTGCACTTACATTTTGAATTTGTAATCTTAATCTCAATTGCTATATTTAAATTTCTAACATTTCCTTCATTATACTTCTAGAATTTTTATTTCTTCCTAAATTTAATTGCAAAATTTAAATTAAACTAACAAATTTATTAATCAGAATTTACGGGTCGTTACAATATGCTTTACGGCTATTCATCAATCTGATGATCTCAGAGATACGAAACTAGAAAAAGCTATACGTTTACAATATATTGGTTGAAATTGTTTGCTTAAAATTGTTTGATTGTTATTGAAATTATGTGTTGTTTGAATTTTAATTTTTTTTATTATTAGTTTTATTTTTATTTTTAACATCATAATATTTTTAATTAAAAGGGTATTATTATATTTAATATTATCCAAAAAATATATAGACATTAGAAATAATATATGTATATAGATGTTAAAGTATATAAGAAAGTATAAGTCATATGAATTCTACGACCCATGTCGACATGGCCCTACCAATGATGTCGACATCCCTGTCAGAAATTTGAATACAAATCTTTGAATTTCTCTTCACCTTTTCACCAAACCCAATGTTCTGGAAAGGTACCTCTTGACCAGAGAACGTGTCTATTGAATATCTATTTATTTCCATATCTTATCATACCTTTTCACTTTCATTTTAAAATTCAAACTCTCTTTCATTCTTTCAAAGTTTCTACTCTATTCAAAAATGGCTTCTTCAAGCACTCCATCCACAATGAGGCTGTCTAAAGCCATTAAAGAGTATCTCCATAATGATCCATCTGGAAGCAATCAAGGCTTATATAAACTGTGCTAATTTCGAAAAAGTTCATACGGGAAAGTTTGCTATCTTTAGCGATTTCTCTACATATGAAATCAATACTCTTCTTGAAGAGAATCATATCCTTAGTCTTTTTGACAATTCTCGAAATGATTTTGTTCGTTAAGCAAATCTTGTTTAAATGTTTTATGCGAATTTGAATCGTGGTTTTTATGAGGGAAATGAAGATGAAATTTGAAGTAGTGTTAATGGCACTAAAATTGTTTTAAATTATGAAATTTTGGGCAACATTCTCAATTGCGAGAATTCGAGAATAGATCTTTATACTTTTAATATTGATGAACATGATCGTGAGACATTTCATCACATTTTCGAAGGACATGATAACTTTGAATTTAAAAATCGTAACATTTGTTTGAAAGCACGTATTGTCAATCTTCTTTTGCAACATACTATCACTCCTAGATCGGGAAATTTAAATAACCCGACTTTAAAAGTTTGTAAAGCTCTTTTTGCTATCTTTGGTCATTATGACATTAATTGGGTGCTAGTGATTATGGATGAACTTCGCCCTGAGAATTTGAAAATGGGTGGGAATACCTTGTATCATGAAATCTATATCACTCGGATTTTTTTTTTTTGTTGATTACAAAAGGGAAGAATTTGTTTCAAGAAATGAGTTTAATTATGCCAACATTTCTCTCATGAAAATTCCTTTCATATTTCAACAATATGAATCTCTTGCCGAAAAGGATGAAAGATTGGCACAAGAGGATATGGAGGAAGAACATGAAGAAGATGAAGGGGAGGAAATGGAAATTGAAGAAGATAATGAAGAAACCTCATTGGAAAGTATTGAATATCCTACCAATACTAACAATCCTTCCAACAAAACTCTCCTCAAAAATCAAAATACTATAGTGGAAAATCAACGGATTCTCAAAAGATCCGTTAGTAAGAAATTGGATAATATGTCCACTAATATGAACAAACTCATTGCTAAAGTTGGTCGAAAACATGGCTTATCACCATCCTCCTCATCCTCTAGCACATTCTAAGAACTAGGTTGTGATGTATTAGTTTGTTTTATGTGAGCTTGTATTGTTCTTTTTTCGTATTATGTAGTATCTTATGTATCATCTCATCTATTTATAAAAATCAACTATCTTATGTTTTTCTACCTTATCGTGTCTCTGGAATAAATGTTACTATAATATATAAGTTTACATATATACATACTTGTTCACAAAATAAATAAGACACATAAATTAACAGACCCATGTCGACATGCCTCTACCCCCAATATCGACATATAACTGTCAGATTTGGTTATTTTTTAAAATTTGAAATTAAAATAACTAACTCATGTCTATTCATTTTAAATGAATTTCTGCCTATTTATACACCTGTTTCTTCTAGAAATTTGTAATCTTTTCATTTCTACTTATCTCTATTTGCATCTCTTCACTACTTATAAAAAATGGCTTCCTTTCTCAAACTCTAAGTGATAATTTTGAAGAAACGCTCAATTCGTTCAAGAATATACTTACTTTTATTCTCCGCGATCAAAGGCACTTAGAACTAAGTCAAATGTAGATGATAAAAGAACAAGAGAAGCTTTTCAATGCCCTCTGTTGTATGATTTCTGCCCTCAACAAAGTTGATATCGATACAAATCCTGTAGGAACTTTGATTCAAGATAATGAAGATTGGGAGGTTATTAAAAATGATCCTATCTTTGGAGAAGAAGGATGGGTTGAAGTTCCTAGAATTATTTGATCTTCTTATGGTTTGAATTTCTTGTTTTTGAATTGTGTGATTTAATTTGATTTGCTTTGATTTGAATAGAATTGATTTGGTTTGAATGGATTGTATAACATTATATGAAACATAATATATATTTATTGGGTTTAAACTTTCATATTTGTCATGTCTTTATTATTAACTCATGTTATTACACACACACACACACTCCATCATAATTTGTCACAGGTACTCCATTATAAGACTAAGGGGGAGTTATATTAGTTTAGGATAAGTTTTTTGTTGATGACAAATGGGGAGAAATATAAAATAGAGCAGTTAGGCTTAGATTAAGGGGGATTTATTTTGAAGCAGAAGTATATTTTATACATTAGTTGTCATCATCAAAAAAGGGGAGATTATTAGTCCTTGAGATGATGGTTTTGATGATAACAACCCTAGGACTTGTTATAAAATATAAATACTAACATTATAGTTTAGATACATATGTATATGCAAGATATAAACATGCAGGTACCAAGAATGAAGACTGTACAGTCTAGAGATACAAGACTGATGCATTTAAAGATCAAAGATATCAAGATTGAGGACTCATGAGTATCAAGAAATCAAGTTATCAAGAGTTCAAGATTTCAATAGTACAAGATGAGTATCGAGTCTAGAATTATGTTAAAACTTATTGAAAGCATTTACATCTTTATTTGAAATTTATTCGTGGAATGGAATCCATTTCGAGCCTTTTAAAAGGATGGAACCCTAGTGGGATTGAACCCACGACAATATCTAATGGAACATATAGTGGTCATATTTTGATATCCGCTAATTTTATAAAAATGCTTTTCAAAAATATATCTGTTGTTTTTTAAAATGTTTTCAAAACTTTCTTTTCAAAAAGACATCCACTTGGCTTTAAATATTTTAGCCTCAAAACTATTTTTATCATTTTTAATATTTTGATTTCAAAATTCTCCATATTTTTAAACCATCTCTTGTTTTAAATATTTAGCTTTAAAATATTTATATACTCAGATTTTAAATCACTTTATAGATTAAGATTATATATATAAAAAATTACTTTCTAAACTCTTTTATATGTTTAAACTATATTCAAATATATTTACAAAGTTTATTAATTGTTTTGACAAATGATGGAAACCAATTTTAATAAGAAAATCAAAACATCAATTTTACCTTAAGCATGTCGACATCCTTCAACCCCCCATGTCGACATAGTGTCTGTTATTTTCAAATTTCAATTTTTAAAAGAAGTGTCTATTCATCGTTTCCATTCACGAATAGATATGGCTATTGCTCTACTACAAATACCAGTAAGTTCTAAACGAAATTTTTACCAGATTTCATTTATTTTCTCTCCTCTTCATCTTCCACATTTATTCTAAAGAATCCAAAACTATACTCTACCGAAATACCAAATGAATCAAACTTGATTATCTCTTGTTTGATTCTCTTCCACTCTCTCCATAAGATCTCAGTGCTATTCAGAGTTATAAAATCTTTTGTAAATCAAACTGTTAAGTAAAAGGTGTGGTTGAGCCTTGAAATCAATTGGGTGCGATTGTAGCCCCGGAAATCAATTTGGTGATCTTGTTGCCTGGTTAAACCAAGAGAGTTTACCCTGGACTCGAATACAGAAGGGTGTACCTCGTAGCCTTGAAACTGAGGGTGCAATCTGGGAGATTATTCTGATAAGAAATTCATACGATTGTACGGGACTGGATGTAGGGTAACTCCGAACCAGTATAAAATCCTAGTGTGTTCTTTCCTTTACTGCTTTTATTTAGTATTTGCATCTGTGTCTGTGAATTGCGCTCGTTGGTGATTAAATTACATAAGTTACAAAAAGATTTAGAAAATCCACAAAACACAATTCACCCCTCCTCTAGTGTTATTCCAGCCTTAAGATCCGTAATCCGCATTTCTCACATTTGGTATCGAAGCAATGGTTTTCAAAGTTTTCATAATATGAATTTTGAAAAGTTTTAAAAATGGCTACTAACAGTGGTTCTGTTAACACTATCACTAGTTCATTTGTAGATGATTAGTCTACTACAAAACCACCACTTTTTAATGGCAGTAACTATGCATATTGGGCATGTAGAATAAAAATATATTTACAATCTATAGGATTAGACGCTTAGAATATCGCACAAACTGAATATTCTGAACTCACAACTAGTTTTGCACGGTGGACGGCCAAGCAAAAGACTATTGCACAAAATAATTCCAAAGCCATGAATATTTTATTTTGTTCACTTGATAGAAATGAATTCAATAGAGTATCTGTTTGTAATTCTGCATATGATATCTGGAAAACTTTGCAAGTTACTCATGAAGGAACAAGAAAAGTCAAACAGACCAAAATATCCATACTCACAAATCAGTTTCAATTATTCAAAATGAATTCTAATGAGTCTATTTCAGATATGTATAGTAGATTTCAGGATATTATGCATTCTCTAATATCATTGTGAAAAAAAATTTCCAAAGAAGATCAAGTCAGAAAAATTCTAAATTCTCTTACTCCGAAATGGGATCAGAAAACTCTTGCAATTGAAGACGCAAATGATATCAGTACTTTAAAGATTGAAGAATTGATTGGAAATCTAATGTCGTTCGAAGTACAAATGCAAGAAGAGATAGCAATACATTCAAAAAGAAGTCAATTGCGTTCAATGCATTAACAGATAGATCAGACTCGGAAAGTGATGATGATGAAGAAATAGCTTTCATGACAAAGAATTTTCGAAAGTTTCTGAAATACAGAAAGATGAACAACTTCAAAAAGAATGATCACAAGAATTATGGAAATTATAATGAAGTACCAAACCACGTCAAATGCTTCAGCTGTGACGAACCCGACCATCTCAAAAGAAACTGTCCGCATCCTGATAAGCATAATTTTCCTACAAGCAGTGATTATACAAAGAAAAGGAAAAGACCGTATGCTGTTACACTAGACGATTCAAACTCAGACACATCCTCAAGCGATGATGATCAAAAGAAGGAAAATTCAAATATATACTTTACGGCTATTCATGATTCCAATGATCTCGGAGATACGAATCTAGAAAAAGGTACACATTTACAATATATTGGTTGAAATTGTTTGCTTAAAATTGTTTGATTGTTGGATTGTTATTGAAATTATGTGTTGTTTGAATTTTAAATTTTTTTATTATTAGGTTTATTTTATTTTTAATATTATAATATTTTTTATTAAAAGAGTATTATTATATTTAATATTACTCTAGAAAATATATAGACATTAAAAATAATATATGTACATAGACATTAAAGTATATAGGAAAATATAAGTCACATGAATTCTCCAAACCATGTCGACATGGCCCTACCCATGATGTCGCACGTCAAATGTTTCAACTGTGACGAACCAGACCATCTCAAAAGAAACTGTCTGCATCCTGATAAGCAAAAGTTTCCTCCAAGCATACGGAGAAAAGGAAAAGAGCGTATACTGCTACACTAGACGATTCAAACTCAGACACATCCTCAAGCGATGATGATCAGAAGTCGAAAAATTCAAATATATGCTTTACGGCTATTCATCATTCCGATGATCTCGGAGATACGAAACTAGGAAAAGGTATATATTGGTTGAAATTTGAAGTAGTGTTAAAGGCACTAAAATTGTTTTAAATTATGAAATTTTGGGCAATATTCTCAATTGCAAGAATTCGAAATACATCTTTCTACTTTTAATATTGATGAACATGATCGTGAGACATTTCATCACATTTTCGAAGGAGATGATAATTTTGAATTTAAAAATCGTAACTTTCGTCCGAAAGCATGTATTTTCAATCTTCTTTTGCAACATACTATCACTCCTAGATCGGGAAATTTAAATAACCCGACTTTAAAAGTTTTTAAAGCTCTTTTTTCTATCTTTGGTCATTATGACATTAATTGGGCGCAAGTGATTATGGATGAACTTCGCCCTAAGAATTTGGAAATGGATGAGAATACCTTATATCATGAAATCTATATCACTTGGATTTTTAATTTTTTTGCGTTGATTACAAAAGGGAAGAATTTGTTTCAATAAATGTGTTTAATTATGCCAACATTTCTCTCATAAAAATTCCTTTCATATTTGAACAATATGAATCTCTTGCTGAAAGGGATGAAAGATTGGCACAAGAGGATATGAAGGAAGAAGATAAAGAAGATGTAGAAGAAGAAGGGGAGGAAATGGAAATTGAAGAAGATAATGAAGAAACCTCATTGGAAAGTGTTAAATATCCTACCAATACTAACAATCCTTCCAACAAACTCTCCTCAAAAATCAAAATATTATAGTGGAAAATCAACGGATTCTCAAAAGATCCGTTAGTAAGAAATTGGATAATATGTCCACTAGTATGAACAAATTCTTTGCTAAAGTTGGTCGAAAACAAGGCTTATCACCATCCTCCTCATCCTGTACCACATTCTAAGAACTAGGTTGTGATGTATTAGTTTGTTTTGTGTGAGCTTGTATTGTTCTTTTTTCGTATTATGTAGTATCTTATGTACCATCTCATCTATTTATTTCTACCTTATCGTGTCTCTAGAATAAATATTATTATAGTATATAAGTTTATATATATACATACTTATTCACAAAATTAATAAGACACATAAATTAACAGACCCATATCGACATGCCTCTACCCTCCCCCCATGTCGATATATAACTGTCAGATTTGGTTATTTTTTAAATTTGAAATTAAAATAAATAACTCATGTCTATTCATTTTAAACGAATTTCTGCCTATTTATACACCCGTTTCTTCCAGAAATTTGTAATCTTTTCATTTCTACTTATCTCTATTTGCATCTCTTCACTACTTATAAAAAATAGCTTCCTCTTCTCAAACTCTAAGTGATAATCTTGAAGAAACTCTCAATTCATTCAAGAATATACTTACTTTTATTCTTGGTAATCAAAGGCACTTAGAACTAAGTTAAATGCAGATGATAAAAGAACAAGAGAAGCATTTCGATGCCCTGCATTGGATGATTTCTGCCCTAAACAAAGATGATCTCGATACAAATCCTGTAGGAACTTTGGTTCAAGATAATGAAAATTGGGAAGTTATTAAAAAGGATCCTATCTTTGGAGAAGAAAGATGGGTTGAAGTTCCTAGAAATATTTGATCTCCTTACAGTTTGAATTGCTTGTTTTTGAATTGTGTGATTTGATTTGATTTGCTTTGATTTGATTAGAATTGATTTGATTTGAATGGATTGCATAACATTATATGAAACATTATTGGGTTTAAACTTTCATATTTGTCATGTCTTTATTATTAACTCATGTTATTTTTTATATATATGTACTCCATCATAATTTGTCACAGGTACTCCAGTATAAGAATAAGGGGGAGTTATATTAGTTTAGGATAAGTTCTTTTGTTGATGACAAAGGGGGAGAAATATAAAATAGAGTAGTTAGAGTAGTTAGGCTTAAATTAAGGGGGAGTTATTGTGAAGAAGTGGTATATTTTATAAACATAGGTTGTCATTATCAAAAAGGGGGAGATTGTTAGTCCTTGAGATGATGGTTTTGATGACAATAACCTTAGGACTTGTTATAAAATATAAATACTAACATTATAGTTTAGATATATATGTATATGCAGGATATAAACATGCAGGTATCAAGAATGAAGACTATACAATATATAGACACAAGACGGATGAAGTTAAAGGTCGAAGATATCAAGATTGAAGACTCCTGAGTATCAACAAATCAAGTTATCAAGAGTTCAAGATTTCAATAATACAAGATAAGTATTGAGTCTAGAATTGTGTTAAATCTTCTTGAAAGCACTTACATCTTTATTCGAAATTTATTCATAGAATGGAATCCAGTTCCAGCCTGTTAAAGGGATGAAACCCACGACAATATTTGGTGGAACATATAGTGGTCCTATTTTGATATCCACTAATTTTATAAAAATGATTTTCAAAAATATATCTCTTGTTTTTAAAAAATATTTTCAAAACTTTCTTTTCAAAAAGACATCTCTCTTGGTTTTAAATTTTTTTTGCCTCAAAACTATTTTTACTATTTTTAATATTTTGATTTCAAAATTGTCCTTATTTTTAAACCAACTTTTGTTTTAAATATTTAGCTTTAAAATATTTATATACTCAGATTTTAATTCACTTTATAGATTAAGATTATATATATTAAAAATTATTTTCTAAACTCTTTTATATGTCTAAACTAAATTCAAATATATTTACAAAGTTTAGAAATTGTTTTGACAAATTATTGAAACTATTTTTAATAAGAAAATCAAAACATCAATTTTGCCTTGAGCATGTCGACATCAATCAACCACCCATGTCGACATGGTGTCCATTATTTTCAAATTTCAATTTTCAAAAGAAGTGTCTATTCGTCGTATCCTTTCATGAATAGATATGGCTGTTGCTCTACTACAAATACCAGTAAGTTCTTAATGAATTTTTTACCAGATTTCATTTATTTTCTCTCCTCTTAATCTTCCACATTTATTCTAAAAAATCCTAAACTATACTCTGCCGAAATACCTGGTGAATCAAACTTGATTATCTCTTGTTTGATTCTCTTCCACTCTCTCCATAAGATCTCGGTGTTATTCAGAGTTATAGAATCTTTTGTAAATCAAACTGTTAAGTAAAAGGTGTGGTTGAGCCTTGGAATCAATTGGGTGTGAATGTAGCCTCGGAAATAAATTAAGTGATCTTGTAGCTTGGTTAAATCAACAGAATTTGCCCTAGACTCGAATACAGGGTGTACCTCGTAGCCTTGAAACCGAGGGTGTAATCACGGTGATTATTTTGATAAGAAATCCATACGATTGTACAAGACTGGATGTAGGGTAACTGCGAACCAGTAAAAAATCCTGGTGTGTTCTTTCCTTTACTACTTTTATTTAGTATTTGCATCTATGTCTGATTCTGTGATTATGTCTATGTCTGTGAATTGCATTTGTTGGTGTTAAATTACATAAGTTTTAAAAAGATTTATAAAATCCACAAAACACCATTCACCCCCCTTTAGTGTTATTCCAGCCTTAAGATCCGTAATCCGCATTTCTCAAAATTTTAAAACTTAAATCTTGGATTAAATTAATAAGCAAATATAGCAGTAGAGGCCCGTACTGACAGCATTCCCTTTCAGGTCTACGACTGATGGTCTCACACGTGGGTGAAGCTGGGCATGATGATGCTCATAAGTGGCCAATAGACAGAGGCTCAAATTTGGGGATTTGGGAGCAAGGGGCGCAAAGTTAGAAGATTTGTTTGTCAGGACCAGTATCGATAGCATTCCCTTTTAGGTCAAAGACTGATGGTCTCACATATGGGCGAGACTGGGCACACTTATGCTGATTAGGGTAAATAAAGGGTCAAGTATGGGGCAACAGTAAGGGTGCACCGGCGATGACCGAGCATGCGGCGTCGATTAGGGTAAATAATTCGCTACTGCGTCCTAAGCGCCAAGAGGTGTCTTTTGCTGTGGGATCAACATGATTGGTTTATAGTGGCACAACAGAGATAGGAAAGGCCGATCAATGGGTAGGATTAGAAATTTAGCCTAATCAAGTTAGCAGTTGAGATAGGATTAGGGTTTCAGCCTAATCACAGCAGTTTACGACAAGTGCAAACAATCAAAGAAAATAGTCAAACAGAATCAAAAACAGTATTTACGCAAGTTTTATCTTTTCTATTTCTTCCTTTCATGCTAGAACTATTGCTTAGTCTATTATCTTTATCTCGCTTAGAAATGCTAGTAATTACTTTCACTCACAAGACTTATTGTCTAAACCACTCCTCTATCTTTCCTTTTTCCCCAATAGGCCAGCAGAGTAGAGGATATTTGATTCGGGTTGCTTGGAGATTCATTTTTGGAGTTTTCTCATTTCAGATGTATTCTTTTGCATTTCATCTTTTTCATTTGGCTTATGATGGATTGGCACTTGTGAGAGGGATTATTATTGTTATTTTTGTACTCTAATTATGTGAGATGTGATGTATTATCATGAGACATGAGAGATTTTGAGTTTTTGAGACATCTTATGTTTTTATGACTTATTTTGAGATGAAGTTAAATTCCGGATGATAAGTTATGTGTTTTCCACTGCTTTTACTTATTTGTCTTATGAATCTTAGTCTCTGTGATGCTTTAGCTATACCGATAACGCACCACATCCTTTGGTGTGTCCTTTTTGAGAATACTAAGGGGTGTGGGGTGTTTCAATGAAAGCGATGAGGTGTGATGTATTTACGGTGTAATATAGGGCTATTATGGTAATACCCCTAGGTAACTCCTAACTTCCTTTAAGTGGTTATTGACTCTTTTAGGAAGCTATTGATCCCTTCTTAGAGTCATTAAACATATATAAGTACATGAATTTTTCATGTATACTTGCATGTTTACGGATATTTATGTATATGTATATGTGTGTATATGTAGTTGTGTATTTGTACACGTATTTTTTTATATATGCATAAAGCTATACATTTGACATACACTCATTCTCATGCATACATAACATACTCCTATTTTCATCTACTTATGTATTTTATTTGATTCTTTTATGATTCTTATCGGGTTTTGTTTTTGCAGGTCTCAATATTCGCCTTAAACACGATTTATTCAATTCATAATCATTGTTTACACAACTAGTCTAATTTTTTGGACATTGCACATCATTTACTAATGGTTGCGTAAAATCATATCTTCATATCTTTGTTTCATGGTAAAAATAATTGGTGAAGAAAGGAATGTTAAATCCAGAAACTTTTGATATTTCCTATACACTTTAGAAAGGAAACGTAGTGGCTGACGATTTCAGTGGATGGCTTGCTTCTTTGGGATCTATCTTCATATAATGGTAGATATTGAATTTCATAGCTTTTAATGACTTTTGACTAATGTATGAGCTTGATCCCAAGATGCTAGCAATTTTGGATTTTCAACCTACTCTTTTGGGCTATAATCGGGCTAGCTAGGGACTTGATGTAAAGTTGGCCAAGGTTACTTATGCTTTGGAAACCAATTTGAGTTTGAACATATTAGGCGTTATCATATTGACCACATGAGTTGGTATTGTAAGGACAACAGGCTAGTTGTCCTAGATGTGGGAGGATTTAAGGATGAAGTGGTTTGTGAATTCATCGTTCTAGATTGACTATTCGTCCCAAAAGAAAAAATGTACAGAAATATGAGGCATACATTTTTATTATGAAGGAATAAATGTGACATTTTGGAGTTAATAGCTACATGTCAAACTTGCTAGCAAGTTGAAGCTGAGCAAAAGAAATTCAGTGTTTTTTGTCTTCTGTTAAAGGTTTCGACATGGAAATGAAAACATATATCTGTAGACTTCATGGATGTTTATCTAGAAGATAGGGAGGTAATGAGATTTGTAACGACCCAAAATTTGGTCGCTATTCAAATGGATATTTAATTATATTTTTAAATAATTAATAAATGAATTTTGATAAAATAATAGAACTATTTCAAATAATAACTAATGATGATAAAATTATTTTCAAAATTTGTTTATCAATATATATAGTTCATAGGGAATTAGAAAATATGACCAGAAATTATTTTCCAAAATATTAATTTTTCATCAGTTAAAAGTTATATAAAATGCCATAGCACTATTGTAAACACATATATACACATTTCAAACTATCCGAACATGGTGTGTACATGTATATATGCATGTACATGTTTTCTCACTTGAGGATTTAAATATATAAGATTTTGGTTACCAAAAGTGTGTGTGCATATATATATATATATATATATATATATTAACATATAAAATATGCTTTTTTTCAACACATAGTGCAAGATCATGACATGAATGGTGCAAAGCGAGGGGGTACTTGAAGTGGACGAAATTAGGGGGGAGGAGAGAGAGTGCATGCATACATGTATATTAAATTATAATCATAATCACTTACACATTTTTTTATTAATTCCCTAAATTTATATATACCACTACTCCTTTATATACTCATTTTTACAGCCCTTCTCTTCATTTCAAAATGCCTAAGTGCTTGAATTAACATATCCATGGCTTCTCTTCATATCCTCTAACTTGAGAAAAACCACTTCATTTCGACTTTCACTTCTACACGTATTTCAATAACTCCTCTTCCAAAATACAAGCACCCAAACCCCCTAGCTCACACAGCCAAGCTCAACATGCCCTAGGCTGAGCCGAAACACCACATGGCCAAGCCCATTTCAAGTGTCCAACGGCCCAAAGTTTCAATTTTTGCAAAATTCTAGCTTATATCCAAGTTTTAACAAAAGTTCGCCTTGAATTAGTAAGTTATGGTAAGTAAAACACTTGTTTTTGAAAATATAATAACTTGATTTTGAAGGACCATATGTTGTGAGAATATGATGTTTGTTGTGTTGAAATATCATATTATTGTGATGGTATATGATTATAAGTGTGTGTTTGAGCCTGGATTTGGGATTTGGATGTTAAGGATATGTTTGGATATAGACATGTGAATGGTTGGTTATAATATGATGGTAGTGTGTTTATGAAACAAAACCAAGTGTACGCGATGTAATTGTTGTAAAGTTAGCACCTCGAAAGTTCGCAAAGGACTTGAGATTCAATTTGAAAACAAAAACTTGTTTTCTAGTTTTTGAATCTAATAAATGTTTTTCCAAGTTTTCACCATTTGTTTAAGTTTCAAAACTCTCCCATTTGTGTTTTCAAATATGTAGTAGCTAGAGCTAAAGTAAGGTTAGCATTCCAAAATGGGTGTAGTGGAGATAGTGCCTTCGATTCGTTCATCTCTTGAATGACTTGTATGGATGAATGCTGACATTGTTTCAACATCTAAAAGGCAATGTTAGCATTCCAAGTGGTAATGCTACAATAAAGGTAAACGTAGCCTTAGGCCTCATCAACCGAGAATGACTAAATATAGGAGATGCATCAAGGCTAGGTGGGTTGCTCCTGTTGGGTTTAGGTCATCCCTATTTAGAGTTCCTACTATCAACTCATATATGCTTCGGTATGGTTGGTGATCCTAATCGAGGGATGATCTTATTTGGTACCATCTAGTAAATGGTAGGCCGGTCTTATGTTGGCATGGGTCGATAGGTATGACCATGGTACACAAATCAAGAGATGTACTATGACAGGCGGTACCCTGGTCATTGTACGGAATCCATTCTCCAATAAGTGCCGCACGGATTTAGTTGTACCCAAGTATGTTGAAATGTGAGATGCAAGCATTTCAGCTATGTTCTATTTTACTTGAGCACCCTAGACATTAGCATAATATCACTGGATTTCGATATAAAGTTTTTTTGATTATTATAGGTAGAAACCTGTCCGTGTTTATATACGGCATGGTCTTACGAGATATCTTTGATTTTCAAAGCATTTATAAAAGTAAAATTTAAGTTGTTTTTAATTTACTCATACCAGACCCATGTCTGACCCGGAGTTTTATTTTCTTTTTCTAAAACTCTTGGGCACTCAAATTTGTATGAGTAGCCAAGCGATCCAGGTTTCTTAAAGAATCATTTTGAAGGAGCTGGAGCAGGTGGCTTCACCGTTAACTAGTTATTATCTTATTCCGCTGTGTTTATGTATGATCTATGTACTTTTTTATGGGCAGGTAGTTATAACTGTCCAACTGAAGTTGTAATGTAATGACTCTTATGTATAAATATAATGGAAATTAATATGTAATTTCCTATGTTATCTGTTATATGTTGTTCTGAATCATGGTGTGACTCTGTGATTGTGTAGTTTTATCTTATCTTTCCTTTTCTTCTACTCTTAATGGCTTGCCTTTTGGTGCAAGAAAGGCGTCATTACATTTTTGGTATCAGAGCTTAGGTTAATCAAACACCTATGCTATGGGTTGGGGTCAACTTCGAGAGTGCGTGTTTGTAATTTTCATTAATACACACACACACACACACACACATATATACCTGATAGATAGAATAGCTTGATATGTTTGATTAATACCCTTTTTTATGATTTATCTTGTCCAAGTGTTCTAAGAATTATCTTACCGCGTCTAGGTAGTAAGACATGAGTAATAAAGGCGGATGAGGTAGGGAAGCGGGTAGCACTACAAGTACAAATTGTCGAACTCCAAATCTTAAAGGAGTTCGGACTGCCAAAGAAGCAGCGCCAGAGTAGCCTAGAGTAAAATTTGCAACCTTATGCAAGGATTACACCAACCTCAAAGGGAAACTTTTTAAAGGAACTGAGTCTATCGTGGAAGTACAGGCCTGGTTGCGATTTTGAAAAAAGATTTTTAAAGCTCTTGGTTTATCCGATCAATAGAAAATATTCTTAGCAGCATGGCAATTGCAAGAGGGAGCAACAGATAGATGGGATTCCCTTACTTCAAATATTCCAAAAGAAGAGTTTTTTTGGGCCCAATTTAAAGAAGTTTTTTAGGACCAATTTTCGCCATCAGTAAGAAGGACCAGGATGTACAAGAACTTCATGGACTTGAAGCAAAGGGATCTATGGTACAAAATCCAATGAGCTACCTTATTTTGGACCGAAATTGAACAACACCCCCATTAAAGAAATACGAGATGTTTTTTTGGGTATAAGAGAAGAATACCATGAGAAAAGGGCTCATGTTATGGCTACTTTTTTGGATTTAGTTAATATGGCTCTAAGGTACGAGGCCTTGGAAAAGAAGAGGTCTACTCTACTAGCACCAACCAGTGGAAATACGAGTGGAAACAATTTGAATAAAAGGAAGCTCAATCTAGGAGAGAATAACTGGAAACATTCAAGAATATTAGTTGTTACCTTTGCAAGAAGAAATGACATATTTCAAGGTCCTATCCGAACCGTGAATATCCTAAGCAGCAAAGTGGACTCATCTCTCCAATGGTTCTGAAGTCACATTGCTTCAATTGTCGTCAACCGGGCTATACGATTAAAGCCCGCCCACTCGTGAAGAAGGCACAGCAGTCCAAGGTGCACGCTATTAAGAACGAACCGTCAACTTCAACGAATGTGAAGGGGAAAGGCATCCTTAAAGGTACCGTACTGATTAATGGCATTTCTTTTCATTCTTTAGAATCAGTAGATAAATTTCACCTTATTCCAAGTATTGTAGAAAACCCTATGTGTGTGCCTAACCTCATAGATGATGTAACCCATTTGAACATGGTTTTATGAATGTGCCAATTTCTTGCCTTTATCATCGTTTTTCTTACGAATCATATGTCTTACACTTTAAAGGATTTGATATTATTCTTGGCATTGATTGGTTATCGAAGTGTGGACTAATCTTAGATTGTGCTGAAAGGACTATATCATTAGAAATTAAGTTTGGAAGAATTGGTAAAGTATCATACAAGAACTCTGGTATTAATACGTGTAGTTTCTTGTGTTCCCTGAAATCATCCCAAGATGAGTTAAGTTATATGGAATCTGCTTAGAATTTTCCGAATGTGTTTGAAGAAGTCAATAGTTTACCCTCGCTCCGAGGGATAGAGTTTTGCATTGATTTAGTCCTTGGTGCAAGGCTTGTGGTCCAACCCAAGAGAAGGATGGCCCCAAAAAAGTGGAATGAATTAGAGAAACAAACTAATTACCTATTAAGAAGAGGATTGATTAGACCAGTAATTTGAGTTGGGGGTCTACTATGGTGTTTGCGGCTAAGCCTAATGGATCTTTAAGGTTGTGCGTGAATCATAGGGAGTTGAATAAGCAGACCTTTAGGAAAAAATATCCCTTACCCTACATCGATGATCTTTTTGATCAACTTCATGGAGCTACGGTATATTCTCATATAGATCTAGCTACGGGATTTCATCAGTTGAGGGTTATTGAAGATAGTATACACTTAACTGCATTTTAAGGCCCCAGTTGTTTCTTTGAGTAGTTGGTTATGCCTTTCAGGCTAAACAATGCACATGCATATTTTGTAGATCTCATGAACTGTGTTTTTCGAGATGGTCTTAACAAGTTTGTGTTAGTT
The DNA here is from genome assembly GCA_030765085.1 of Allium cepa. Lineage (NCBI taxonomy): Eukaryota > Viridiplantae > Streptophyta > Magnoliopsida > Asparagales > Amaryllidaceae > Allium > Allium cepa. Next base: position 973,785,384 of record CM060932.1, read on the forward strand.
TTCATCGAAGACATCCTTATCCACTTCAAATCTAAGGAGGAGCATAAACATCATTTGGAAGTGGTGTTGGAGACATTAAGGAGACATGTCCTGAAGATGAAATTTTCTAAGTGCCATTTTTGGAAATCGGAAGTAAGACTCTTAGGACATATTATGATAGGAGAAGTTATTTCAGTAGATCCAGCAAAGGTGCAAGCTGTTAAGGAATGAAAGCGACCACAGATTTCTACCGAGGTTCGCAGTTTCTTATATTTGGATGGATACTATAGGAGGCTTATTCAAGATTATTCTAAGATTTTCTTCCATTTGACTAAGCTGACTAAGAAGGAGAACATTGTATGGACTCCAAAGTGTGAAGAAGCATTTCTGGAATTAAAGAAGAGGCTGACTAGTGGATCAGTTTTGGCTATTCCATATGGAATAGTGGATTCACGTTTACACAGATGCTTGTGGAGTGGGACTAAGTGTTGTTTTGATGCAGCATGTAGATTGCGTATGCAAGCAGACAGTTGAAGCTCGCGAGAAGAAGTATGCTACGTAACTTGGAGTTGATGGCTGTTGTCTTTGCATTAAAAATGTGAAGACACTACTTGCTACGTAAGGATCCTTCTATTCCTCTTAGTTTCTTTCAAATCTTTAGGGATTTTAGAAGTAAGTTTTCTTTCTTTAATTAGGTGAAAAATCCAAGCTCTCCATGGATCAATGAAATCCTGAAGTATCTTTTTACTCAAAAGGATCTGAACCTAAGGCAATAGAGGTGGTTAGAGTTTCTAACGTCCTACGTCATGGGTATTCTTTATACGTCGGGGAAGACTAACGTAGTGGCATATGCCTTAAGCATGAATGTTATTTTGGCTCTCTTGGATGTTAACCTGACTCTTCAGGAAAGGATTATGAGAAATTAAAGGAAGGATGAAATACTAGAAGGGTTAATTCAAGGTGTTAAAGAAGGTAGATGTTCATATTTTGAGATGGATAGTCGAGGTACTTTAAGGATGAACAGACGATTGTGTGTTTCAAATGTGGACGGGCTGAGCTAGGAAGTTTTGTTTGAATGCCATAAATCTAAGTTAAGTATTTCTCCAGGAGTTCATAAGATGTATAAGGACATGAAAAGAGTATGTCGGTGGTCGAGAATGAAGAAGGACATTTCAGCCTATGTTAACAGATGTTCATGCTTCCAACAATTCAAAGGTGATCATCAAAAGGCAACCAGATTATTACAACCCTTGAAAATACCTAACTGAAAATGGGAAATGATGTCAATGGATTTTATTAATGGTTTACTCAGAACCCGAAAAGGAAATGAAGGAGTAAGAGTTATCGTGGATCGGCTAACGAAGAGCACACATTTTATTTCGGTAAAACCAACAAGGACCACTACTTCTTTTGCTAAAAAAATTACGAGAGATATAGTCAAGTTGCATGGAGTTCCTGTATGTATTGTAAGTGATTGAGACCCCATATTCGCTAGTAAATTTTGGGAAGTATTGGAAGCAACTATAGTAAAAAAGTTGAGCTTAAGCACAACATATCACACCCAAAAAGACCAACAGACGGAGCGGGTGAATTGGATTCTAGAGGATCTCTTAAGAGCATGTATTATAGATTTTGGTGGATCATGGGAGGATGATATGCATTTAGTTGAGTTCTCCTACAACAATAGCTTCCAAGCAAGTATCGGGGTGGCACCTTATGAGCCCTATTGAAGACCATGCAAGTTACTAGCTTGTTGGGTTGAGATAGGAGATAGATTAGTACTTGGGCCGGACATGATCCGAGAGGCTACCGAAAAAGTAGTAGTGATTAAGAAAAGAATGAAGGAAGATGAAAATACCAAAAGAGTTATGCTAATAAGCGGAAAAGATATTTTGAATTTGTGGTTGGAGACTTGATGTTTGTAAAGATTTCACTAATAAGAGGAGCTGTTAGATTTGGAAAAGCTGGGAAGTTAACTGCAAGATATGTTGGACCTTTCTGTATTCTTGAGAGGATTGGATCAATGGCATATATGGTCGAGTTGCCAAGTGTTCATAATGTGTTCCATATGTTTCATTTGAGGAAATATGTTCATGACCCATCTTTGATTGTGGAGCCATCGGTTCAAGAGGAATTCAAAATAAAATCGAACTTGACTCTGGTTAGACATCCGTTTTATGTTGTGGATCAAGATGAAAAGAGGTTGCGTAACAAGATGGTGCGACTAGTTAAGATTCATTGGAGTGAGGATCCAAGAGACTGCACTTGGGAGATGATGGATCGTATGAAAGAAGCCAATTTGGAGTTGTTGTTAGGATGGCTAGACATAGGTCGTATGCATAGTGTATGCTTATCTGCTATGGATGTTTAGTGCATGTCTTTGTATGGGTTTTATAATATGAATACATAGTTTTTTTGCGTAGTTTGAATTGTCTCCTTGTTTGCTAATTTCGGGACGAAAATCTTTAAAGGGGAGAGAGTGTAATGACCTAGAATTTTAATCGCTATTTAAATGTATATTCAATTATATTTTTAAATAATTAATAAATTATTTTTTATTAACTAATAAAACTATTTTAAATAATAACTAATGATGATAAAATTGTTTTCAAAATTTGTTTACCAATATATATAGTTCACAGGGAAAGAAAATGTGACCGGAAATTATTTTCCAAAATACTGATATTTTATCGGTTAAAAGTTATTTAAAATGTCATAGCACTATTGTAAACACATATATACACATTACAAACTATCCTAACATGGTATGTACATGTATATATGTATGTACATGTTTTCTCACTAAGTATTTATACATATAAGATTTTAATTATCAAGAGAGTGTGTGTGTGTGTGAACAAATAAAAATATCCTTTTTTAACACATAGTACAAGCACATGGCATGAACAGTGGAAGAGAGAGGGAGAGGTACTTGAAGTGGATGGAATCTGGAATGAAGGAGAGGGAGTGCTTGCATAAATGTATATTAAATTAAATTATAAGCACTTACACATTTTTTAATTAATTTTCTAAGCCTGTATATACCACAACTCTTTCATGTTCTCATTTTCACAACCCTCCTCTTTATTTTAAAATTCCGAAGAGCTTGAATTAACATATCCATATGTTCTCTTTATATCTTCTAACTTGAGAAAAACCACTTCATTTCCACCTAAAAAAACTTTACACATATTTCAACACTTTCTCTCCCAAAATACAAGCACCCAATCTCCCTATCCTACATGGCCGAGCTCAACATGCCCTAGGCCAAGCCCAAGCACCACATGGCCGAGCCCATTTCAAGTGCCCAAGGATCCCTGGGTCCAAAGTTTCAATTTTTGCAAAATTCTAGCTTATATCCAAGTTTTAACAGAAGTTCACCTTGAATTTCTAAGCTACGGTGAGTAAAACTCTTATGTTTGGAAAAGAGAATAACTTGAATTTGATGGACTATATGTAGTTAGAATATGATGTTTGTTGTGTTGAAATATCATGTTGTTGTAATAACATATGATTATAACTGTGTGTTTGAGCTTGGATTTGGGATTTGGATGTTAAGGATAAGTTTGGATATGGATATATGAATGGTTGTTTATGATATGATTGTAGTATGTTTATGAAACAAAGCCAAATGTTTGTGAAGTAATTGTTGTAAAGTTAATACCTTAAAAGTTCGCAAAGGACTTGCGATTCAATTTGAAAACAAAAGCTTATTTTCTGGTTTTTGAATTTAGTAAACGTTTTTCCAAGTTCTCACCTTTTGTTTAAGTTTCACAACTCTCCCATTTGTGTTTTCCAATATGTAGTAGCTAGATTTAAAGTGATGTTTTCACCTAAAAATCAACTCTAACGAACTGTGCTCAAAGCGATAGTCGTTATGGATGCAGTTTAGAAAATTTCACGATTTCAAGTTTTAAAGTGCTTTCTTTTGGATTGTTTTTGAAAAATCATTTCATACTAGTTGAGTAAGTCAAAAATTTAGTTCAGTTATTTACTAATTTATTTATTTAATTTGTTAATTAGCATAATTATTAATTAATTTATTTATTAAGTAATTAGGTTAAGTAAATAGAGTTTAAGAAATAATTAACCAAGTGATTATTTTTAATTAAGGAAGTTTTAAATAATGATTAATTAAGATAAAAAGAAATAAAAATTTTAATCAAATTTATTTACTTTAATTAATTATTCAATTATAGTTAGTTATTTATTAATTAATATTTAATTAAAGGTTAATTATCCACTTAATTTGGGTTTAATTCTTAAATAAATGTTTTTTAGTTAAAGTTTAATTAAAGTTTTAAGTATGAATACATTCTAAATTAATTAATGTTTAAAGTATGATTTGGATTTAATTAAGATTAATTAAAGCTTAGTTGATTTTTAAACTTAGGATTTAATTAAGGTTTATTCATTTTAAAGTTCCTTTTCAAGCTTTATCGGTTATTTATTTTAATCAACTTTCTTGTTTAATTAAATTGTTTTAAAAATAAAGGATCTCTTGTCCATGCTATCAAGTAGCCATATCAATTAAAGTAGTTGTAATAAAACGTTGACACGTTTTATTGAAAGTAATTCGATTTGTACTTACCACAAATACCATACTTCGGGAACGTGATGAATACAAGGGGGTTAATTTCCATAAGTGGGTCATGATAATCTAAGCATATGGAATGTATCTTCATATGTAAACCTTACACCTTGATAATGGAATGGTATAAACAACTTAACCCTTTTAAAATTATCGAATGTTGGTTTGGATAGACCTGGATCGGGTAGCAGTTGTTATTCGAAAACCACTTCGAACCAACATCAGCGTTCGAATTGGAGATAGAAAAGGCAAGGTCCAAGATGAAGATTTTGAAGTGCAAGAGCTATTTGCTATCAAACCTGAAGGTGATTCCAAAATGGGTGTGTGGTGATAGCGTCTTTGGTTTTTTCATCTCTTGAACGACTTGTAAGGGTGAATGCTGACATTGTGTCAACATCTGGAAGGCAATGTTAGCATTCCAAGTGGTAATGCTATAATAAAGTTAAACATAGCCTCGGGCCTCATCGACCGGGAGTGACTAAAACAAGGAAGACGCGGCAAGGCTAGATGGGTTGCTCCCATTGGGGGTAAGACCATCTCTATTTAGAGTCCCTACCATCGACTCATGTATGCTTCGGTACGGTTGCTGATCCCCACCGAGGGGTGATCTTATTCAGCGCTATCCAGTAAAGGGTAGGCTGGTCTTGTGTTGGCACGGGTTGATAAGTTCGACTTCGGTACACAAATCTAGAGGTGTACTGTGACGGTGTTACCCCAGTATCCCAGTCATTATATGGAATCCATTCTCGAATAACTGCCGTATGGATTTAGTTGTACCCATGCATGTCGAAATGTGAGATGCAAGCATTTCAGCTATGTTCTATTTTACTTGAACACCCTATACATTACCATAATATCACTAGATTTCTATATAAAGGTTTTTTTATTATCATAGGGTAAAAACTTGCCTATATTTATATGTGGCGTGGACTTATAAGATATCTTTAATTTTCAAAGCTTTTATTAAAAGTAAAATTTAAGTTATTTTGAGTTTACTCACACTGACCCATATCTAACCTGGAGTTTTATTTTCTGTTCTTAAAACTCTTGGGCGCTCAAATTTGTATGAGTAGCCAAGTGATACAGGGTATTCTTAAAGGAGCATTTTGAAGGCGCCGGGGCAGGTGGCTTCTTCGTTGGCTAGTTATTATCTTATTTTACTGTGTTTATGTATGGCGTATGTATTCTATATTGGCAGGTAGTTATAACTATCCACTTGAAGTTGTAATGCAATGACTCTAATCTATTAATATTATGGAAATGACTATCTAATATCTTATGTTATCTACCATACATTGTTCTGATTCGTGGTGAGAATATGTGATTGTGTAGTTTCTTCTCATATTTATATTAATAGCTCGCCTTTCGATACTAGAAAGGCGGTCGTTACAAGAGTACTTGGGTCAAGTATATTGTTTGACAAAGAGTGGTCATTTTTGTTTTTGAGGTCAGCAATGTAGTGTTTGAAAACCTAAATGTAAAGGAAATAGTAAGAGTTCATAGTAGTTAGAAAATACCATAAGTGTAACGACACATAAACGAATGAATAATTAATTGTGGAAATTAGTATAAAAATAAAGGTTAATTAATTACATAAGAAAATGAATGGATTAAAAAAGGTAAATATATATGGGCCATTTATTACATTGTGATTACGAGACTGAATATCAAATATGGATCTAATTAAATGACATGTAATTAAACTTAGTCGTGAATAATGGAATTCAATTAATTAGTATTTAAGGGTTAATAGATATAATTAAACTCGGATGCAAATATGTAAGAAAAAGGTCAAATTTGTACAATGGAGTTCTTATACTAAAGGCAATTAAATTCAATCATACGTATAAAGGGGACATATAAACATTTGAATAAATAATATTTTTATTATGGGAAATAAATAAGGTGAGAAAGTATTTAATATAGCAGATCTTATATTTAGGTTAATTACAAGTAATTAAATCTGATCATATGTAACAGGAATCAATTTAAATATGTGAATAAAAAATTGTTAAATGCTCTATATATGAGGTAATCAAATTAATATTTGGATAGAGGGGATGTTGCAAAGAAGGAAATAAATTAATAATAAGTAAAATACGGGAATTTAATCAATTTAATTGCAAGAATTACCAAAAGAAGATTGGATTAATTAGGTGTGGGACACTATTAAAAGTTAATTAAATGGACCAAAGCTAATTAGAGAAATTTAAGTCGATCAAGTTAATAAGAATAAATAAATTTAAATTTTGAATGCTAAAGGATTTAAAATGTGAAAGCTGAATGAAGGAAATCCTTTATTTAGGGAAATAGATAATAGATTAGAATAAATAAGAGGGATATAAGACCATTGATATAAATAACCCTTACGACCTTCTTTATATTCACATTCTCCTTATTGTGAAACAAAAACAAAAAAAGAACTCCATTATTAACTAAGGCTAGCCACATTTCAAGGAGAGAGAGAGGGAATGATTTAAAAGGAAAGCTTTCAACTTTAAAGGAAATGAGAAGATTCAAGCAATGATTTCAAAGCTTTTCAAGTCTAATTGAGTAAATTTCCAATAAAACCTTCTACATCCATTTATGCTCGGATTTGATTTGTGTGGATGATTATTGTTGATAAACATGTTTGAATGATTAGATATTGCTTTTAATATGTTTTATATGAAAGGCATTTAATAATTTTTTAGGGTAAAACATGGTTTAATTATATCTATATATAATGAAAATTTAGTATGTGTTTCTAATGATAAAATAGAGACATGTTTTTATTTCATAATGTTGAATGTAGAAATAATTTAATAAGGACACGTGGAAATGGTTAAATTTAGAAGTAAATCAATATTTAAAAATATAAAAATTAAATATGTTTTGGAATTTATATCAGAGGAAGAAGTTTCAGAATTTTGGTGATTTTTTTCAATTTTCCCATTGATTTTCGATTTAATATAAATTAATTAGCTAAAAAATGTACCTTAATTAAAAACATAATCTATACTATTATATTATTATTACTGAGTAGCATTTCAATGTTGAGAAAAATAAAACTTTTAGTGTATATGTGCGTTAATTAGTCTATATGTGTTGATTAATTAGTGCATATGCGCATTAGAGCTAGTTTGGATTAATTAGAGTCGATGCTTAGGATTTAGTATATGCATTTTTAAGATGACAAAAATGATGATTTAGCGTATGCGTTTCTTAGAATGTAAATTAAAGTATTATACAATTGTTTTATAATACGCTTTACTTTTTAAATTCCCTTAGAGAGCTTTTGGCCCCCATGTGATAAGTATTGTATATGATCATTGTATGGATGTTCATTTTTTTCATGGAACAGACATTTATATTCATCCGATACAATATTTGTCAGATTTGTCCCTATATTGGACAAACATAAAAAAGTAATTATATTTTTCAAATCATTTCATTTTAAATGGTTCACAAAATTTCATCAACACTTTCTTTTATTTCCCTGTGTACACGCGTATGCGTACGTTATAGGGAACAATGAGGAATTGCTGCCATAATTTGGTTGAATCATTTAAAATGAAATGATTTACAAAACATAATTAGTACTGTGTTTATAATGGAAAATAGGATGACCAACCATCAAAGTGTAAAACAATAACCTAAATATTGTAGATTATATTCATATAATAATTTGTGTAAATTTGTTTGAAAATAAAACTAAATAGAATAATATTATATGTTTGCGAAAATTAAATTGTACAGTTTAGTTAAAATATAAAATTTTAATACATAAATGATTATTATATTTTTTATGTTTTAAAGTAGGAAAAATGGTCAACTATTTTATCGATCGGAGTTGGATGTACCAACAAAGAAGAGAAATTGAAGGCTCAATAAGTGAACATTTTCAAAATGGTGTACACATCTTTATTGAATTCTCTTTATGTAATACTGGGACTGACGAAGAAATTCGTTGTCCATGTAGTAGGTACAAATTACCGAAGCATTTGATATCGGATATGGTAATAGTTCATTTGCGCTAATATGGTTTCATGCACAATTATTTGCTATGGGATCGTCATGGAGAACATATAGCACCTAATCTCGTGCATTCAGAGAAGGAGGTGGATAGTGAAATTATTCCGACAAATCTCATAAAAGATAGGGTTGAATATGCGGCATGTTCAATAATGTATTAATACGGTTCTGAATGTTAAAGGAAAGATTAAAGACGATTTGAAATCAAGATGTGATATAGAGGCAATATGCAATGGTCCTGAGCTTATAAAGCAAAATGACACAAAAACCCAAAGCATGCTACTTGGTTTTCGAACCATGTATATGATCCGATAAATTGTGTTGTCGATGAAGGATTGAAACATCTTGTGATGGGACCAAAAAGAAAAATCAAGACATATCCCATATTCTTTGTCAATGGATACAAATTCAACACCAAAGAATATGGGATGAAAAATTAACTAATAATACTGATGTATATGTTGAAGATTGTGAAGATCTAAATGATCACATAAATGATTTTTACGGTGTGTTAACTCAGGTTTTGCAATTAACATATTTCACCAACTTGCGGAAGAAGTTTATTTGTTTTGATGCAACTTGTTCAGTAATGTTCCAAGTTCAGGAATCAACATGCACCAAAAATATAATATTATTGAAATAGGGCATACATCACATTGTCATAAGTACGATCTGTTTATATTAGCAAAACAAGCCCTACAAGTTTATTACGCTTCTTGTCCATTCTTAGAAAGAGATAAAGCAGATTGGTCTATAGTTTTTAGAATGATGCAAGATTTACGTTTGATGGAAATAATATTCCAAACGAACAAGCGTACCAAGCGGATATCGAGGAAAATGGAAAAAATACAATAACATATGATCAAACCGATTTTAGACCTCTAAATAATGAATCAAATGTATTAGTAAAAGCATTTGAGACCATAGAGGAAAACAATATAAAGTACAAGACAGAGTTTGAATCAGAAAACAACGAGGACTGATTTAATAGTATACATATTGAAAAAAGGTAATTTATAGGAGTATTGATGTTACACTTTTTTATATGTTATATGTGATTATTGATTTTAAATCTTGATATATTTACTCATAATTGAATGATATATTCTGTCATAATAAAATAATATGTATATGATAGGAAATACAGATGTCTTCCTTTAGGCGGTGGAGTTCTGCAAAGTCCAGTTCCCCCTCTTTGTCTCAGAGAGGGACCGTTCGCAACAGAGGTAATGGCAGCGGCCCATCGCAGGAGGTGCCGCGTATGGTGGTTATATTGCTACCGAAAGCAGATGGCCCGTAAGTATTAAATTTACTTGAGCACTATAAAAATTTTATGTAATATATTGTCATGATCTATCTGTATGATATTTAACGCAGGGGTTTTGAGCTTGAGCCTTCAAATATAGTGCTCAGCATATCTTAGTGGGCATACATGAGTTGTATGACTGCGTGTTGGCCCAAATGGAGTAGGATCTCAGAGCATGTCCAGGAGAGCATCTCTGGTAGGACTTCCTGCTAAGTGTAAAATTATATATCATTATATATAATCACTTTACAATTTTCTAACTAAGTATAATGTATAACTTATATTTTTTCAACATATATACAAGTTGCGCTTGACCTACAAGAGGAAGTTTTTTCTCTTTGCCAGCGCCATTGGAACTCTAAAGTTGCAAAGAATTACCGGGATATGATGTCTACAATCAGAAAATCTAGGAGGAAACCAAACTGGATGGGTGCCAGCATATGGGATGTTTGGGTCGCATGGTGGAGTAGTGATGAATTCAGGGTAAGTCTATCAGATGTCACCATAATTTATTCAGTGGAGAATACATAATTTATACCTATAGAATATAATCTTAAATTTTAATTTGCAGGTGGAGTCAGACAATAACTCGGCGAATAGGCAGAAAAAAACCAATCACATGCCGTGGTGGCTCGAAATCATTTCAGCATCATCACGAAGACCTGATAAATTGATTAATTGCAATTACGAATATTTTTAAAATATTTGGTATAAATTTATATGAACAACAATAATATACACCAATTATTGCAGGAAAGGGCGCGTGAGGCTCCTGTCTCGTATATGAACGTATTTGCACATATGCCATCAGGCATACCGACGATGAGGGATCGATGATTTATGCCTGACACGAGGATGATATAGCATACGCCGCACATGTAAGTATATTTTAAGTTATAAGTTATTAATAATAATCATTTTAATTAATTAGTTATAAAATATTATAATAGTGTCATGAAATATTTGATTGTATTTAATTTTGCATTGTAAGAAAGATTTATGCAAGCACGTGCGTAGATGCTTAAGCATTCGGAACGGGATTAATGGATCACTGATGAGGAGGACGCTATCTTCGACTCCGTTATGGACCCAACATAGAGAAATAGGTGTTACAGCTACGGTAATTAATCGCTAATTTATAAAAATAAACTAAGTTGTAAAAATTGCTTAAGTTTTATAAAAGTTACGTTATAACTTAAACATATTTCGACTTGATTTGTAATCTCGGACCTCACAAAAGGCCCATCAAATGGGTCATAACAATGCTGAGATTAATAAGCTTCGACAGCAGATTGCACAGCTACAAGAGCAAGACCGTCTCCGAGCAGCGCAAATGGAGCAACTAAACTAGCGTTTGGCTAAGTATATAGAGCGTCATGGAGCATTCCCTTCTTCTGGTGGTTCCACAGTCTATGACAAGTCATGAGATAGGTTTTGCAGTTTTTGTTTTGAAAACTTGTGTATATATACAATGGGAAGGTGAGGTTGATTTGTGTATATATTGGATGTAGATATTGCAGTTGGGTGATGATGGACGGCTTGTTTTTGTTGATTGGAAATGTTTGAGTTTGAGACGGTAATGTTTAAATTTTATATTATTCTTGATAGCAATATTGATTTTAGCTTATATATATATATATAATTCGATGTGTTATGATATATATTGACATTGATGTGCTGTTGGGCCGTTGAAAAAAAATTATCCATATTTTCAACGATTGCATGGCTTATAGGTTGAAATATTCCGACGATTTCTAATGGCTCCCGATGGTTTACTAGTCGAAACTTCCGATGGCTTCCGACAGTTCTCTGGCGTGTTTTTAACCCACGTGGACGTCCGCACCGTTGGAAAAAATGTCAGAACTACCGTCGAAAAAGTCGCCAAAGGATGTCGCAAAGCAACCGTCGATTCCATAAGAAATGGATGAAATCCATGTTTTATTATTCCGATTGGATTTCCGATGGGATTTCCGACGGCTTGCGACGGCCGCCGACAGCTTTGAGCCGTCGGAAATCACTGTGTATCTTGTAGTGAAAGCATCCTTCAACCGTGAGATGTTTTCATACAGGTTCATGATGGATATTTTTTTTAATATCATAAGAAGATCCTCTACTGTTAGCTAATGCGAATTGGTTGTTCTTAATTAGGCATCTGTACAGAGTATCAAAGCGATGAATATTTACAGCGTATATTCCGTACAACCATGCATCCATCGCCAACTTTATATACAAGACCATGATCATATCATCAATCCGATTAAACATTTCATACCTTAAAAATGTGATATAGATTTTCATCCTAACATATCATCTTACCATGTCGCTACTCCATGACTTTTAACGACAAATGCTATTGAGGCATGTCTCTGTCAAACTACTACATACATACACATACGCACATATACATGCATGCAGACATACACATATATCTATGACCCTATTTAAGAGATGGCTCTTTCCTAGTTTCTAAATATTGCTCATTTCCATCATTTTTAATTGAAGCTTGTATGAGTGCTTAAAAGCTATTTTAATGCCAACAAGAGGAAGAAAATGGTTTATTCTTTTACAATAAAGGACAATAAATTATAACGACCCAGAACTTGACCGCTTAAAAATATAACATTTAAAGTGATTTTAAATATAAAATACAAAAGGTTTTATGATTTAAATAATATTAGATTGGATTCGAAAATAGAAATATACATAAAAATAGCAACATTTTCTTATATCGAAAAAAGTGACAAAATCCTGATTTCAGAAAAGTAAGTATAAATGGTTTAATTAATTATTTTAATTTATTTATGGGTGTTTATATTTTTAAATAAGATTATACGAATTTATTTTTAAATTTGGTTTATATAAATAAATAGTTTAACTAAAACGTCAAAATGTGACTGTAAAACATTTTGCAAAAATCAACGTTTTGTCGATTTAAAGTTGTCGCAACGTTGTTGCACATCTATGTACACAATTTAATAAATATGTTAACATATAAAGGTAGTTAACAATTAACTAAACAATGTTACTTTTAATAATCACACTTAGAAAATTCTAGAAAGTAATTAGCAAAAGTAATCTAAAAAAGACAAAACACATGTCACATCACATGTGACATAAAGTAAAGTAATGTAACATAAAGTAAAGTAATCATTCTTATCTTTTACTTAACTCTTAAGTATTTGAATTTTAAAAGTAAGATATGGTGTGTATGGTAAGTGTTGAATTAAATAAGTTTACTTAATTCTTAAGGAAGGTTATTTAAGTAAAACACAAATCTATATTTTAGTCTCAAATATTTTCTATAAATACCCATTCTCTTTTTCTTCATTTTTGCATCATTTCTTCTCTACTTTATTTGTCTCTCTTACACCTTTTAATGGCTTCCAACCTTAATGAAATAATGCCAAAATTTATTTCAAAAATATACTAAAGAAAGTAATCATCAAATCACCTTAAATACTTACCAAAACTCCTCCTCCTTCCTTCACAACCCACGACCCACCCCTTCACCATCAAACCGTGCACAAACCCTCCTTGAAACTCACGGCCCAAAGCTCCAAAGACCTCCACAAGCAAAGTAAATCCACCTAGAAGCCTTAAAACAAGCATTCGTGAGCACCCAATTGAAGTTAGGGAAGTTATAAACACTTTAAAGTTGGTTCATTTCCAACTAAGGTGAGAACTCGTAATTTATATGTATATATTTGGTTGTGATATTGTGATATGTTTGTTTTAATGTTTGGTTATGATATTGATTTTCATATGTTATTTATTGCACGAAAATATTGAAACTAGTCACGGATTTACAAGATGTATTATCATATGGAAATCACTATTCAAAAGAAATGAAATGTGATATGGAATCATTTATACCTTGAAAAAAAGTTTGAATATTCTTTAGAAATGATTCCTAAGTGTTTAAACTTGTCTCGATAAAGTTTGGACATAAATCTCAAAATACGCCTAAAATTTGACGCGTCGTGTAACGGTAGTTTGTGTTTTCGCGTCAAAAGTTTAAATAACACTGAAGTGGAATATAGTTCAGAATTCTTCGAAGTAAAAAATTTCCAAATACTTATATCCATACATTTTGTATAAAAAAGAAAATCAAGATTTCATCTTGTATACTTTGAAATATGGCAAAATCAATTTTCTAGAAAAATCTAGTTTTTGCACTAAATGACCAAAGTTGGAAATTAATAAAATAATTGTTTTTAAAATGTGAAATAAATTCTAAAAATCTTATAAAATGTTTCAAAAGTGATTTAAGTTGAAAAGGTGGTTTTCTAAATGATATAAAAGTCGTTTTTAATAATATAGCTTTTAAAGCACTGTTTGTAACACTATTTCCAACACTTTTCGCAACGCTTTTCAATAACTTTTGAAATAAAAGTTGAAACTTAACAATTCTTTCCCAAATCCTATGTAAAAAAATTTAAGTAAATAATAAAGCATTTTAAAAGAAATTTGATTAATTTAACATTATTTCAAAGATGGTTAAACAAATAGTTAAGTGATTTAAAAAGGGAAAATGAGTATGCAGAAACGACTAGTACATTTGTCCCACCCGTGAGATCTAAAAGTGAAAACAAGGTGTGTAACTAAGGTTAGGGATGGAGCAAGCTGTGCCCTGAACTTAACTGGCCTCGGTTTCCTCTTTTAGGCGAGGGGTAGAACATATCGAAAGGAAGGCCCGGATGCTCAACTTGGATTTTAAAGAAATAATCTACTTATACTCATTATTAAAATCCAAAGAGGGAACTTGTCCTATTCATGGAATTTAAAAGGTTATCTCACCGTTATACCGCCCATAGCACTCGTTGAATATGGAAGATGATTTTGAATAAAAGTAGAATGATTTCTATAATCCTATTTTCTCAAAAGATACTCTTTAAAAATGATTTGAGAAATATTCAAAACAGAGGTTTAAATGATTCCGTATTGAAAGAAGAAGATTTTGAAAATATATATCTCTCGAAGATATTTTGGTAAAGGAAAATGAATGAATCGAAAAACAATCACCTAATTACATCATTTTTAATGATGATTGGATTTCGATGGAACCGGGGTCGGATTTGGGTGATTCCTATCCGAAACCACTTCGAACCAGTTTACGCGTTCGAAGAACGAAGATGTTTAAAGACGTAGATATTGAGACGAATAATAATGAGGGGCTACATGTTGATTAATTGGGGATAAACTCCTGATTCACTATAATGTAGCAGTGGTCTCTTTGTTATGAAAAATCTCAGAACCATAAGGACTTCTCGCCTAATAGTGGCCGAGGAAAGTACTTACGGTTTCGTTCGGTCCCAGAACGAACTTGTATGGATGAATGTCTGACCTTGCATTCCAAATCTCAATGAGTGATCTCTATAAAAGTATATCAATCGGTGGCGGAGAAGACACCTTCTCTTAGCTTAACACCCTTTGTCGAGACATATGAACTCAAGAAGTTATACGTTTGTAGAACTTAGTCGTGTGAATGTGGAATGGCAATGTGGCATTCAAACTGAAAGAAGATCTGCTACGTGAAAAGGTAATCGTTTCCTCGAGCCTCATCAACCGAAGGTGACCGAAACAGGATTTGATGCGGCAAGGCTAAGAGGGTCATTCCCAATTAGGGTATGATCATTCCCTTCTAGATATATTTCTTCTCGCTATGACGTTCTGCATGTAAACTAATGTGGATGTATGCAAAGAGAGCTCTCGTATAAAGATCGGTAATGACCGGAGATGACATAATCGGTACATCTAGTTATAGAGATAGGCTAATCTTGTGTTGGTAAAGGAGATTTGTGATGGTTCCTCGGGACATCCATCTAGAGGTATACCCATCGAAAGGTAGTCCCTTCACCTGGTCATTTGTACGGAAATCCATTCTCTAATAAGAATTTTCGGACTTGATTATAAACCTATTATGTTGGAATTTAATCAATGTAATAATTTTGGCTAAGATTAATAAGTGTATTTGAAAATGTTTTCAAAGAAAGTCATTAAAAATAATATCCCTAAATTTTACGTAATAAATATTTTTGCTTATTATAAGGTAAAAATCCATTCTGTGTTTATATGTGGCGTGATCTTATGAGATAACGTTTTGTTTTCAAAACATCGTACTTTGAGTTCTCACGCCAGCCCGATGACTAACCCAGAGTTTGTTTTTCCTTTTAAACTCTGGGTGCCCTATGTTTCGGGAAGCCAAGTAGTCAGGACACCTTAGGAGCATTTTAAAACATGTTGGGGAGCATTTTGGAGAAGTCTTTTGGAGCTACGAAGCTGAAGTACCTTATGTAGATATCAACTTATATTCCGATGTGTTATGTAGTATGTATTTCCCAGCATATGTACGGATGGACAGTTATAACTATCCCGCCGGATTTGTATTTGACTCCGATCATTTATGTATAATTAAAATGTTGAATACAATATGAGATTCTATTATTGTGTTATCTTTTATCTTTATTTTCTTTTACACCCTTGATAATCTGCCTCTCCGGCACTTGGATTTACATCACGTGAATATCATGGATGTATTAGTGTCGATTTTCCGAGGGTCGAGGAGACGGTTCGTCACATTTGGTATCAGAGCCAAAGGTTAAGCGAGAACCTTGGCTTTGTTAGGGTATGACTCATTAGAGATAGGGTTAATAATGCCCTAGAATGAGTTTAGTCTGAGAGAGCGCATAATTGAAACTTTTAACTTGAATAAGTATATTCATACTGTATAGCATTCCCTAAGATATCTCGTCTATATGTCCTAAAGATCTTTTTCTTACTATATACAGATAGTAGAAAATGAGTGGAAGAAGAGTATGAGGTAGGGGAGGAAGTAATACCACAAATGTTCAAACTCCCGCAGCTACAGTAGTCGGGGAAGTAGTAGTTCCGCTATAGCCCTAAATCAATGTCGCTATCGAAGTGTGTTGAGTCGTCTGATGTTATGTCGTTGTGTATTGTCGAGTCATTGAATGTTTATATTTTCTTGAGTCGTTTGTTTGTTTGTTAAGTCGTGTTGTAATTGTGTTGAGTCGTGTGGTGTTTTACTTTCCCTATAAATAGGGGTGTATGGTCATTTGTAAAAAGTGTGGATTTTTGAATGAAATTGTTTGTGTGCTTTTGCCACTTGTGTTGAAGTTGAGTGTGATCTCCTTCTTCTTCCATATTCGGATATTCGAGTACGCTCAAATCAATGAATTTGAAGCCGATTCATGGAATCTCGTGCGCGAGATCAACGTCGAAGAATAGTAGATCTTCTAACGTGGAATTGTGCGTGATCAATGTGTTGAAGATAGCTAGAATCCGATATCTCGAGAGATCAATGGATTTGGGCATTTATCGTTCTATCAGGTTTAATTGACACAAAATCATCATTTCACGAGGAAGAAAGTTGCGTCAATTTGTATCGAAACATTATTAGCGCGTCAAGTGTTGATCCGCTGCGTCAGGAATGAAGAAGCAATACCATATCAGAATGACTAGGCATGTGAAAGAACCATTTGTAGACGTAATAGACATGGGATACAGATATGAAGTTTTGGATAAGATAGATCAACCGTAGTACAGGAAAGCAATAACAATAACTGGAAGAAGTGGAAGTTCAATAGCAAGAGGCCATGGCAAGGAAAACCCGAGGATCTCAGGATAACCACTTTAAAGATGTCATTTGCTACAATTGCTAACAAAAGGGCCATCTATCAACTCATTGTAGAAAACCCAGAACTCAAGGAACTCAAGGATCAGCACCAAGAAGCTGCTTTAATTATCATCAATCAGGAAACATGATAAAGGATTGTCCCTTAATGAAGAAAGGAGAACAAGACAAAGTGTACGCTATTAAGGATGAGCCTTCAACCTCCCGAGATGTAAAGGGAAAAGGAGTGTTGGAAGGTTGATTTTTTTATCAAAGATGTTTTAGTTAGAGTATTATTTGATACAGAAGATTCTCATATTTTTATTTTTAAAACAACTGTAGAGGAATTGAAACTTAAACCTAAAATTGTTGATGACCCTATCTGCGTAATGAATCCTATAGGAGGTTCCACTAATCTTTGTATGCACTATGAAAAAGTCTCAATTTTCTATCCTCCCCATCACTTTCCTTTTGATCTTTTCGTTTTAGATTTTATTGGATTGTAAATTTTACTTGGCATGGATTGGTTAACTAAGTACAAAGCTGTGCTTGATTGCAAAAATAGAACGATGTCTTTATGGGACGTCTTTGGGAAAACATAGAAATATCTTGTGAAGGTCTTGGTCCAAGAAGAGACAGATTTATTTATGCTTTAGAAACATCCTAGACAGGATTAGAAACAATACCCGTTGTTAAAGAACTTATAGATGTCTTTGAGGAAGTAAAAAAGTTTGCCCCCACATCGAGAAATCGAATTCCGTATCGATTTAGTTCCAGGTGCGATGCCAATTAAACAAGATAGAAGGTGGCTTCGAAAGAAAGGGATGAGTTGAATAACCAAACCTAAGAGCTATTAAAGAAAGGATTGATAAGACCCAGCCGTTCAGTTTGAGGATCAGCCGTAGTTTTTGTTGCTAAGTCAGATAGATGTTTGAGATTATGTGTAGACTATCGAGATCTAAATAAACAAACAATCAAGAATAAGTATCCTTTACCTCGAATAGATGACTTGTTTGACCAGTTACATAGAGCTCGAGTTTTCTCTAAAACGGACCTAGCTACAGGATTCCATCAGTTAAGGATCGCAGAAGATTGCATCCATCTAACTGCATTCAAAGGTCCGAATACTTTCTACGAGTGGTTGGCTATGCCTTGTTGGCTGACTAATGCACCCGCTTATTTTTTTGACCTTATGAATAGAGTATTTATAGATGTGCTAAACATATTCGTGTTAATCTTTACTGATGATATCCTATCTACTCAAAGACAGAAAAGAACACGCAAGGCATCTAGAAGTTGTGTTGGAGATATTGAGAAATAATGTGCTTAAAGCCAAATTCTCAAAGTATCCTTTTTGGGAGAAGGAGGTAAGATTCCTTGGACATATAATATCAAGGGATGGAATTTCAGTAGATCCAGGGAAAGTTGCAGCTATTCAAGATTGGAAGCATCCACAAACTCCTAAAGAGATTCGTAGCTTCTTAGGTTTGGTAGGATATTACAGAAGATTCGTTCAAGACTTCACTAAGATTTCCTATTACCTAACAAAGTTGACAATGAAGGATGCTAAATTTATCTGGACTCCTAAGTGCGAAGAAGCATTCCAAGAACTAAAGAAGAGATTGACAACCGCTCAAGTTTTAGCAATTATAAATGGAAATAGTGGATTGACCGTTTATAAAGATGCTTGTGGAGAAGAAGTTGGTGCAGTTTTAATGTAAGATGGGAAGGTGATTGCTTACGCAAGTGGACAGTTGAAAACGCATGAGAAGAATTATGCAACACATGACTTAGAATTGTTAGCCATTATGTTCACTCTAAAGATATGGAGACATTATTTGCTGGGTGAGAATCTTTCATAGTTTATTTCGATACAACTTTGAATTGCCTTAGTAAATAAATTTTCATCTTTCAGGTGAAAAATTCAAAATCTTCACGGACCACAAATCTTTGAAGTATCTTTTCACCCAGAAGGATATGAACTTGAGACAGCTAAGCTGGCTAGAATTTCTCGCGTCATATGATCTAGATATTCTATATACACTTGAAAAAGCAAACGTAGTAGCGGATGCATTGAGTAGGAAGTTAGCTACTATTTCTTATTTGGTGGTAACTCCAACTCTTTAGGAGAAAATAACTAGCAAACAAAAAGAAGATCGATTCCTAATGGAGATTATTGAAGGCATACACAGAGGAAGCAGTTCAAGCTTTAAAATAGATAACCATGGAGTTTTGCGGTTAAATGGAAGAATTTGTGTTACAGATGTTGGAAATCTTAAGAAAGAAGTATTAGCTGAATGCCACAAAGCCAAACTTAGCATTCATCTGGGGATTCATAAGATGTACAACGACATGAAGCGTACATTTTGGTGGAGAAACATGAATAGGGACATATCTATTTATGTCAGCTGTTATGAAAATTGCCAAAGAATCAAAAGTAACAAAAGACGGCAGGATTACTTCAACCTTTGGAGATTCCGGCTAGGAAGTCGGATCAAATATCCATGGATTTCATTGATGGCTTACCCAGAACAAGGAAAGGAAATGAAGGCGTTTGGGTTATCATAGACTAATTGACCAAAAGTGCACACTTTATTCCAGTTAAGCCGACAAGAACTACAGCAAGACTTGTAGATATATATACGAAGGAGATTGTCCAATTGCATGTAGTTCCGAGCAGAAAGTAAGCGATCATGATCCAATCTTCATTAATCAGTTTTGGGAAGCACAACAGACAGCTTTGGAACGAAGTTGAGTACAAGCACTGCATATCACCCCCAAACTGATGGACAGACGGAAAGAGTCAACCATTTTTTGGAAGATCTTTTAAGCGCATGTATTCTAGACTTTGGAGGCTCGTGGGAGAATCATTTATATTTAGTAGAGTTCTCCCACAATAATAGTTATCAAGCTAGTATCGGCATGGCACCGTATAAAGCTTTGTATGGTCGTCCATGTAAATCACCAGCATGTTGGATAGAAACCGAAGATCAGTTAGTGCTTGGCCCAGATATGATACAAGAAGCTTTAGAGAAAGTCGATATAATTAGAAAGAAGCTAAAAGAAGCCCAAAGTAGACAGAAGAGTTATGTAGACCGAAGGCGTAGAAATTTGGAATTCTTAGTTGGAGATTCAGTCTTTTTGAAAGTCTCTCCAATGAGAGGAGTAGTAAGATTTGGAAGAGTTGGAAAGTTAGCACCTCGATATATTTCCATTCTCAAACGAATCGGTCCACTAGCTTATCGAGTACAATTGCTTGAAAGATTGTCTATGTACACAGTGTTTTTCACGTATCACGTTTACGGAAGCATGTATATGACCTAGAAAAAGTCATAGAAACGGCTGCCCGGGATGAATTAGAGATAGAACCAAACTTAGAGGTTATTAGAAGGCCCATTCGAATCGTGGATCAAGATGAAATACGATTAAGAAGGAAGGTAGGATGATTGGTCAAAGTTCAATGAAGCGGGGATGCTGATGATTGCACATGGAAAACAGAAGATAGAATGAGAAGAGCATATCCCGAGTTTAGGATTGATGTATAGACTTTCTTTATCGTTTTAGTGTGCTCACGGCCTATGGTGTAACCACTTATTGTATATGTTGCATCTTATTGAATACACATTTTCTTTTGAGCTATTTTCTTCTTATCTAATTTCGAGGACGAAATTCTTTTAAGTATGGGAGAATGTAACGACCCAGAATTTTATTTAAAGTGACTTTAAATATAAAATATAAAAGGTTTTTTGATTTAAATAATATTAGATAGGATTCTAAAATAGAAAATACATAAAAATAGAAACATTTTCTTATATCGATAAAAGTGACAAAATCCCGATTTCAGAAAAGTATGTTTAAATGGGTTAATTAATTATTTTAATTTATTTTTGAGTGTTTATATTTTTAAATTACATTATACAAATTTATTTTTAAATTTGGTTTACATAAATAATTTGTTTAACTAAAACATCAAAATCTGACTGTAAAACATTTTATCAAAAATCAACGTTTTGTCGATTTAAAGTTGTCACAATGTTATTACACATTTACGTACACAATTTAATAAATATGTTAAAATATAAAGGTAGTTAACAATTAACTAAACAATGTTACTTTTAATAATCACACTTAGAAAATTCTAGAAAAAAATTAGCAAAAGTAAACTAAAAAAGACAAAACACATGTCACATCACATGTGACGTAAAGTAAAGTAATCATTCTTATCTTTTACTTAACTCTTAAGTGTATGAATTTTAAAAGTGTGATGCGATGTGGATGGTAAGTGTTGAATTAAATAAGTTTACTTAAGACTTAAGAAAGGTTATTCAAGTAAAAACACAAATCTATATCTTAATCTCAAATATTTTCTGTAAATACCCATCGTCTTCTTCTTCTTCACTTTTGCACCATTTCTTCTCTACTTTCTTAAGCTTCTTACATCTTTTAATGGCTTCCAATCAAAATGAAATAATGCCAAAATTTATTTCAAAAATGTACTAAATAAAGTAATCATCAAATCACCTTAAATATTCACCAAAACTCCTCATCCTTCCTTCACAACCCACGACCCAACCCTTCATCATCAAGCCGAGCCCAAACCCTCCTTCACAAGATGTGTAACTAAAGTTATGGATGGAGCAATCAGCGCCCTGAACTTACCTGGCCTCGGTTTTCTCTTTTAGGCGAGGGGTGGAACATATCCAAAGAAAATCCTGGGTGGATTTTATTGAAATAATCTTCTTATATTCATTATTCTAATCCGAAGAGGGAACTTATCCTATACGTGAAATTTAATAGGCAATCTCACCGCTATTCCACCCATAGCACTCGTTGAATATGGAAGTTGATTCTGAATAAAAGTAGAATGATATCTATAATCCTATTTTCTCAAAAGATGCTCTTAAAAAATGATTTGAGAAATATTCAAAATAGAGGTTTAAATGATTCCGTATTTAAAGAAGAAGATTTTGAAAATATATGTCTCTCGAAGATATTTTGGTAAAGGAAAATGAATGAATCGAAAACAGTCACCTAATTACATCATTTTTAATGATGATTAGATTTCGGAGGAACCGGGCTCAGATTTGGGTGATTTCTATCCGAAAACCCCTTCGAACCATTTTAAGTGTATGAAGAATGAAGATGTTTGAAAATGGAGATATTGAGATGAATAATAACGAGGGATTACTAGTTGATTAATTGGGGATAAACTCCCGATTCACTATATTGTAGCAGTGGTCTCTTTGTTATGAAAAATCTCAAAACCATAAGGACTTCTCGCCTAGTAATAGCGGAGGAAAGTACCATCGGTTTCGTTCGGTCCCAGAACGAACTTGTATGGATGAATGTCTGACCTTGCATTCCAAATCACAATGAGCGATCTCTATAAAAGTATATCAGTCGGTGGCGAAGAAGACACCTTCTCTTAGCTTAACACCCTTTCCCGAGGCATACGAGCTTAAGAAGCTATACGTTTGTAGAAATCAGTCGTGTGAATGTGGAATGGCAATGTGGCATTCAAAGTGAAAGAAGACGTGCTATGTGAAAAGGTAATTGTTGCCTCGAGCCTCATCAACCGAAAATGATCAAAACAGGGTTAGATGCGGTAAGGCTAAGTGTGTCATTCCCAATTAGGGTATGATCATTCCCTTCTAGATATATTTCTTCCCGCTATGACGTTCGGGATGTAAATTAATGTGGATGTATGCGAAGAGAGCCTCGGATAAAGGTCGGTAACGACCGGGGGATGACATATTCAGTACTATCTAGTTATAGAGATAGGGTGGTCTTGTGTTGTTAGAGGAGCTTTGTGATGGTTCCTCGGGACATCCATCTAAAGGTGTACCCATCGAAAGTTAGTCCCTTCACCCGGTCATTTGTATGGATACTCTTTCTCCAATAAGAACCTTTGGACTTTATTGTAAACCTATTATGCTGGAATTTAATCAATGTAACAATTTCGGCTAAGATTAATAAGTTTATTTGCAAATGTTTTCAAAGAAAGTCATTGAAAATAATATCCCTAAATTTTACGTAATAAAGAGTTTTGGTTATCATAAGGTAAAAACCCGTTCCGTTTTTATATGTGGCATGGTCTTATGAGATACCTTTTTTTTTTTCAAATTATCGTACTTTGTGTTCTCACACCACTCCTATGACTGACCTAGAGTTTGTTTTTCCCTTTAAGCTCTGGATGCCCTATTTTTTGGGAATCCAAGTAGTCAGGATACCTTAGGAGCATTTTAGAGCATGTTGGGGAGCATTTTGGAGAAGTCTTTTGGAGCTATGAAGCTGGAGTACCTTATGCAGATATCTACCTATATTCTGATGTGTTACGTAGTATGTATTTTCCCGCATATGTATGGATAGACAGTTATAACTATTCCGCTGGATTTATATTTGACTCTGATCATTTATGTACAATTAAAATGTTGAATGCAACGTGAGATTCTATTATTGTGTTATTTTCTATCTTTATTTTCTTTTACACCCCTGATAATCTGCCTCCCCGAAACTTAGATTTATGGCACGACAATACCGTGGATGTATTAGTGCCGATTTTTGAGGGTCAAGTAGACAGTTAGTCACACAAATGATGAAATGAAAAACTTTCCTAAAATCTATTTATGGCTTACATTTTTGATTTTTTTCTTACTTTTCAGTTTTGAATGAATTCTAGAAAAAAGTCACTGCTTTAGTGATTAGTGAAAGAGCTAGTGTTATGCCCATGGAGATTTTTAATTTTGGTTGACTAGGTTCATCCATTTCCAATAAATATTGGGTGTTGTTTTAGAGGGAGTATTCACGAAACAAATATCACATATTGGCTAGATCCAAAAGGTAAAATTCCTATTTCATATTTACATATTTAGTTGTATTGCTTTATAATGATTTTGTGTATATATCATTGTCTTACCATGATTTGTATTTGAATTCACAATCTAGACATTTAATTGGATAATGGGAGTTAATTCAATTCAGATGTTTTAAACTGTATGTGTAGAATTATAATTTCAACTATAAATATGACTCGATATACGTATAATGGTTTTCTAAGGTAATCTATAACTTCGATGGGTGAAATGATATTGATTTGAATAAATTTGAATCATAAAGCACATTAATATCTTGTTCAAAACTTAATGTGGGTGTATTGATTTTAAAATTCATTTATCTTAGGAAGGATTTAAAAGGAATTTGATGTTTGGACAAAATACCACTTATGAATTTTGAATTAAAACGATTATTACGCAAATTTAAACAATTACCAAATGAACTATATTCATAAACAATGAACATGTAAAACATGTATTCAATTTCAAAAGTGATTTCAAATAATTAACATATGTACTTATTTATGTTTGTGTATATAGTAAGTTACAATATTATGTCAGTCAATTTTAAATTAGTTTCCAATTAAATATCTTTTTAAATAATAATTTCTTAAAAAGATAAATAATATTAGACAATTTAGGCAAATAAAAATTCATTGCAAAATGAATTAGGTCTAAACTATATAAAGAATATGAACATATGATCAAATGAGATGTAATAGTGTAGGATCTAAATTATATTAACAAGACGAAAATGTAATCATTTAAGGTAGCATGTATAAGATCGAAAATTTGTTAACATGATGAAATTATAATCAAGTAAATTTATAAAATTACCTAATGTGGAAGCCAAAAGGCGCATCTTGAATGAAGAATAAAATCCCTAGATTCGATTGAATAATCTCTAGAAGCTGCAATAATATAAAGCACCACCTTTCTATTTATTCAATTTGATTTGGTTTTTTTTTTTGAAATTTTTTATGGTTGGTAAGCCATAGATTTTATCCTATGATAGGAGAATGAGAGGAGAATAGAAAAAAAATTGTCTGTAGAATCTATGAGTAAAGGAAATAAATTTTTTTTTATAGGAAACAATAAATATTTTCAATTCCCTCCTTTAAAACCTACCCTAATTAATTCTGCCTTAAGTATCGTCAAATCCTCTCCCCATCCATCATGCATATTTGGCCATAAAAGAGGTGACGCTTCTCTCAAAAATTTCCCAAAACCACTAAGCAATTAATCTATTTAAATCCAATTTAAATATTCCATCGATGCTGTATATCGGTACACATGTATATAACTTTTATATACACAATTTGTTAAATACAAATGTGTTCAAACTAATCAAATAAACTTGATAATTAATATTTTATAAATATTAATTAATACAATTAATTTTCAATGATTAGAAAATAATTAAAGTATGAGATTTTACGGGGAATTCATCATTACGGTTGTACATAGTCAACGATAAATATCAAATAATTCAAATATTAATATTCATACGTCACCTTAGCAAGTGGTATGACATTTTGGCCAAATTATTGCTTACACATCTTTGTAGTGAAACTCAATTTCGATATTATAAGCGATGCCTAGTAGTAATTTTTATTTACACCAATTCTTTTCTTCAAAACTTTATCATATTAGGACATATGAAATTTGGTTTTGGTTAAGACTCCAGTATCGCCCACGTCATCCAAACATAGACTTCTTGGTTCAATAATAAATATTATTACTTACTATGCTACTTTGGCTAGAATCATTATCCTTTATCCTTAGCTAACATAGTTTCTATAGTTGACTATAGTTGACTTGTGACGCCCCACCCCGAGACTCACATTAACAAGGAGTATCACTGAGTAATACTGTTTGCAAAGACGGCGAATAGGACTGGTTAGGAGCGACTATCCGTAGCTTTGTCTTAAACATCTATTGAATACATCGATTGGGTGCTCTAAAAATTTCTTTCTTTCTCAAGTGGATTGACATACTCAATAAATATTTAATGAAAAGCTACGGTGGCTAACGGATCTATCAAAAAAATATACAGCAACAAAAAATATAACAGATCACATAATATCAGTCAAACGTATACACACACATACCCAGATACATCACGGTATAATACAAAGTGCAACAGAAGTGGTACATAAACCATAATATATACATCGACTCAAAATGAATAGATTAATATCAGATTTTTCAAAACACTACAAAACTACTCAAAAAAGTGACAAGCGGAAAGCCCAAAGAGGAAGCAGCATATCAGATATTTACAATAGGTGTCTAACTTAAAACAACTCGGTCTGACTCGAGTATATAAAAATACACGGGTCAATCTAGCCTAAATAACTGATTAGTATGTGAAAGGTGAAGTACATGGATAAAGGATAATGATTCTTCTCGAATGAGAAGAAGTAACACTAATGTATGTTAACACTTCATGTAAGATAATTTCACCACAATATATCAACTACTAAGTACCATAAGAGGATATCTCGAAAGAAGTCAGATAACAACAACACCAATTAAACTCAATTAATCGCCTCATATCATCGGTATATATCAAATAATTCAAATATTAATATTCATACGTCACCTTAGCTAGTGGTATGACATTTTGGCCAAATTATTGCTTACACATCTTTATAGTGAAACTCAATTTCGATATTATAAGCAATGCCTAGTAGTAATTTTTATTTACACCAATTCTTTTCTTTAAAACTTTATCATATTAGGACATATGAAATTTGGTTTTGGTTAAGACTCCAGTATCGCCCACGGCATCCAAACACAGACTTCTTGGTTCAATAATAAATATTATTAGTACTATGCTACTTTGGCCAGAATCATTATCCTTTATCCTTAGCTAACATAGTTGACTATAGTTGACTTGTGACGCCCCACCCCGAGACCCATATTAACAAGGAGTATCATTGAGTAATACTGTCTGCAAATATGGCGAATAGGGCTGGTTAGGAGCGACTATCCGTAGCTTTGTCTTAAACATCTATTGAATACGTCGATTGGGTGCTCTAAAAATTTCTTTCTTTCTCAAGTGGATTGACATACTCAATAAATATTTAATGAAAAACTACGGTGGCTAACGGATCTATCAGAACAATATACGGCAACAACAAATATAACAGATCACAGAATTGCAGTCAAACATATACACACACATACCCAGATACATCACAGTACAATACAAAGTGCAACAGAAGTGGTACATAAAACACAATATATACATCAAGTCAAAACAAATAGATACATATCAGAATTTTCAAAACACTACAAAACTACTCAAAAAGTGACAAGCAAGAAGTCCAAAGAGGAAGCAGCATATCAGATATTTACAACAGGTGTCTAACTTAAACAACTCAGTCTGACTCGAGTATATAAAAATACACGGGTAAGTCTAGCCTAAATAACTGATTAGTATGTGAAAGGTGAAGTATATGGATAAAGGATAATGATTCTTCTCAAATGAGAAGAAGTAACACTAATGTATGTTAACACTTCATGTAAGATAATTTCACCACAATACATCAACTACTAAGTACCATAAGAGGATATCTCAAAAGAAGACAGATAACAACAACACCAATTAAACTCAATTAATCGCCTCATATCATCGGTCTATGCAAAAGTCAATATAATGGTTTTCATAAACCATAACTCCTAATTAGGAGATCACAAGACTTAAAATTCACCAAAGAACGGCAATCACAAATAAATCCTAAAATAGGAAATCCCAAACCTCGAAAATACGCCAAAAGATGGCAATCACAAATAGCTCCCTAAAAGGAGATTATAAATCTCAAAATAAACTACATAAGATGGCAATCACAAATCATAATATGTAGAACTCGATTAGTAGTTCAAACTCCAAAAATGTAATCGACGCATAATATTGTCTCAAACGGCTCAAAAGGCTAAATAATCTCGAAATGGCATTACATTTGGAAAAACACAAATAAATCATGAAAACATCACAAAAGATAGCACATGCTTAATAAAAATAGCCGAAGCCCGCCAAGTACTGTATCTCAAAATTAAAGCGCCAAATACGTCCCGAAGGACAAACATCCCAAAGGGCAATATCCCAAAGGACAAACATCCCGAAGGTCAAAACATTCCAAAGGACAACATCCCGAAGGAAAAATGACCTTAAAGAATATTACAAGCAATCAACCTGAAGGTCCATAAAAATAGCTTCAAACGAACCAGTCCGGAATTAACCGAAAAAGTAAACGCACATGTCCCATACCACATGTTTTACTAAATCGTTTAATTCACTTTCTTATATGCTCGAATAGTGTGCAAAATTAGCTTAAAACGAATAAGTCCAGAATTAGCCGAAAAAGTAAACGCATGTGTCCCATACCCCATGTTTTACTAAATCATTTAATTTTGTTCCTCATACACTCGAAGAGTGCAAAAACATGTATTATATATAGAAAATAATTTGTTTTGAGAAAACTAGTTATAAAATAATTTTCTAAAATTGTTTGGAAAACATTCCTATGAAATTTCTCTTTATTATATAGAATATATGGTATTAATAGCTTTAAAATAATTTATAAATATTTATTTCAAAAGCCATTTTATTATAAAATTATTTCGAAATTATTTTAGTAAACCCGTGCGAAAACAAAAGAAATCATCAAAAACACCAAAGAAACTAACATTAGAACCATCTCAAAAACGAGTCAATCCGAACTACGAATTAACTAATATGTTGGCTTGCCTATTGATAGGCTTCATGCCCTTCAGAACATTAAAGAATATCATAAAAACAAGTCAAGAAAATCACTAGAACTGGTAAAATGATCAAAATAAAGCACAAGGGAGCAAAAGAATCGACCTGGGCAAATTCACGAGCCCAGGTCGCCCCATAGGTCGACCTATACACCTATTGTTTTGACCTGTAGGTCAACCACCACATGTCTTGGGGTCAACCTGTAGGTCATAATGCTTACAGGCATTTTCAGCCTCGTTCGAACTGGTTTTTGAGCAATTTTTTCAGGCAGTTCCAGGATGTATTAAAGTATGAAAATTGACATGCACCAACAGCAAAACATGGACTACAATCTGGAAAAATTCCGGCATGATTTCATAATAAGAATAAGAAGATATGAACACAAGAAGAAGCAACCTAAAACAATTTTCACTGTAAACTATCAAACTACATAAAATCGTTTAAAATATGTAATTTTTGAGCAGTTTTCAACTTGCAAACTTTGGTTTAGCTAGATTTTTGTGAGTTTGCAACTCACCTTTGCAAAATTTAGAAAAAACTTGTAGAAGGTAAGAGCTTTTGCCTAGTTTCAGTAGAAGGTACCTAAAAAGAAGACAGTATACAAACATGTAAGGAAGAAAACACAAGTTACAGACCACACAAGTTTTCAAAATCAGAAATTAATGAAATTATCTTTGATTTTGGATTGATTACCTGAGTTTAATGTCTTCACTTTTATTAAATAGAAAAGAAATTGGAGAAATTGAAATTTGGGTTTAGGTTTTGAAGAGGAAAGTTAGTTTCTGTTTTCTTTCTTTTGTTTACGGCCTGAAAAATAAACTGTACGTACTAACTTTTGAGAAGAAGAAACTTTCTCTTCTCGGTTTAAACTATAATTGGGCTTAGCCCAATGAAGGAAACAAATAGATTAATTCTCTAATTACCACTTAAACACTTATATTTACATAACTACAACACATATTCTCATGTTTCATGCTTAATAAAATCAAACTAATATATTTTAATGTTTAACGAAATATTTTATCAAACAAATAAAAGATAAGTTATCCATAAAAATTATTTTCCGTTATTAAAACTCCATTTTTACATCCAAACTTTGTTTTAAAACAAAATTCCACCTTTTTGTTTATAATATACAACATATTAAATTCAAATACTTCATTAAATTAATAAAAATCACATTTGGCAATGATTTGCAAAATTATTGCATTTTATCAAACTAAAATCATACAATGTTCATTTTTCTTCCAACCAACATAATAAAATTTCTAAAACCTTACTCCGACATTTAAAACCCATTGTTTATTTAAAATAAACAATTTTAACAAATTATATCTCTAATTTATGTTATTTCTCTATTATTAAATTATAACCACCGTAATAATTTAATTTTACAGCTAATCACCAAAAGCAGGGTTGTTCCAGACTCCTCCCCTTATAAAAATTGTGTCCTCGCAATTTCTAGAGAAGAGCTGTATTCAACACGATTTATTTCATTAGGCAAAAGAAATAGATATCTTGAGTTTAAAATTTCTCACCCTAACCATAAGGAGATAGAGAACCAAGATAAGATCGCTGGATAAATTCTCTAGTTTCCCAAGTGCAGTCATTGGGATTAGTAGACCATTGAATCTTCACAAGCGGTACATCCTTATTTCAAAGGCATTTCAGCTCCGAAGTAAGTACACAAACTGGAGGTTGCACAATAGATAGATCGGGTGAGATGTCAAGCTCTCGAAGAGAAGGAGAATCAATGATGTAAACTGAATCACGAAGACACTTTCGAAGATAAGAGATGTGGAACATGTCATGAATACCAGATAAATAAGCCGGAAGTGATACTCTATAAGCAACTGGGCCAATATGCTCAGTAATAGGAAATGGTCCTAAAAATCAAGGAGCCAATTTCCCGATCCTACTGAATGCATTACCCCCTTCAAGGGAGATACATGAATAAAAACAAGATCACAAATAGAGAACTCAAGAGGCTTCCTACGGTTGTCGGCATAGGATTTCTGACGGCTTTGTGCCTATTTAATTCTCTGACGAATGAGATCGATCTTCTCTAATGCTTCACAAATATAATTGGGACCTAAAACCTTCTTCTCCTAGGATTCCAACCAACAAGAAGGTGATCAACATGGCCTTCCGTATAGGGCTTTGAAAGGAGCCATACAGATACTGGACTGAAAGCTGTTGTTGTAGGTGAACTTAATAAGAGGTAGGTGGTCCTCCCAACTGCACCAAAATCAAAAATGAATGCACGGAGAAGATCCTCAAGAAAACGATTCACCTAATCAGTCTGTCCATCAAACTGTGGATGATAAGTTATTCTGAAGTTAAGCATTATATTCAAAGCTTTCTGAAGATTCTGCAAGAAATTACTGGTGAAAAGTGGATCTCTATCACAAACGATCGAACTAGGAATACCATGAAATCTCACGATATCCTTAATATATAGCTTAGATGGATTAGAAGTTGTCCTGTTAGATTTAATAGGAGTAAAATGAGCAGATTTAGTCAAGCAATCCATAATAACCTAAACACTGTTATGGCCCGATCTCGAACGAGGCAGGCCATCAATAAATCCATAGAGACTTGATCCCATTTCCATAACGGGACCTCAAGAGGCAAAAGAAGACTTCTGGATCGCTGATATTAGGCCTTAATGAGTTGAAAAGTCATGCAATTACT
Source organism: Allium cepa (assembly GCA_030765085.1). Lineage (NCBI taxonomy): Eukaryota > Viridiplantae > Streptophyta > Magnoliopsida > Asparagales > Amaryllidaceae > Allium > Allium cepa. Next base: position 973,817,202 of record CM060932.1, read on the forward strand.
CACATAACTTGCAACATCTCGCGTCTTGCCTTCCCAAGAATACAAGCTTCTTATATCGGCATACATCTTGGTACTGTCGGGATGAATAGTATACTTAGAACGGTGACAATCGTCAAGAATATCCCGTCTAAGATCTAAAGCACAAGGCACGATCAATCGATTCTTCTTATGAGGACAACCATGAATATCAATGCTGAAATCCCCCAACTCATTGTCACGGGATTCAGACTTACTGAATAAGGCGCATAAGATCTGGATCTTGTTGGCGAGCTTCGGCAATACGATCCAATAAGCTAGGAAGAGCTTCCAAACTATATAAAAAGATAGGAGAATATGAAGCTGCAGCACGAGCATGAATATCACAAAGAGATAGAGTCTCCAACATATCCTACTCAGCATCATCATAGAAACAACAGCTGAGTGCATTCGACTTAGCGCATCCGCAACTCGGTTCTCCTTTCCAAGAGTGTATTGGATCTCAAAATCATAAGAGGCTAGGAACTCAAGCCAACGCAGTTGCCGCATGTTATGCTCTTTATGGATGAACAGATATTTCAATGATTTGTGATTGGTATAAACAATGAAACATTCGCGTAAAAGAAAATGATGCCAAATTTTCAAGGAAAAGACTATGGAGGCTAACCCTAAGACGTGGATGGCGTAGGGAACTTCATTCGGATGCAATTGCCTAGAAGCATAGGAAACTACCTGATCCCTCTGCATAAGCACGACACCGAGGCTACATCTACTAGCATTGGTGTAGGCAACAAGATCTTGATTCCCTTTGAAAGCCACAAGGATTGGAGCATTAGTGAGAAGTTCTTTCAATTTCTTAAAAGAAGCTACGCACTTATCGGACCAAATAAATCGAACGCCTTTTCTAGTAAGGCTAGTAACAGGAAGCACGATGTGAGAAAAATCCTTCATGATCTGACGGTAATAACCTACCAATCCAAGGAAACTACGAATCTCAGGAACGTTCTCTACCCTTTTCCAATTCTAAATGGCTTCTATCTTCGATGGATCTATAGAAATGCCAGCAGAAGATATAACATGGCCAAGGAACTTCACCTTATTCTCCCAAAAGTGACACTTGGAGAATTTGGCTTTAACTTGATGCTGATGAAGAGTATCTAAAACAACCTTCAAATGATGAGCATGATCGGCTTTAGATTTAGAGTAGACAAGGATGCCATCAATGAATACAAGGACGAACTTATCGAGATATTCCCGGAATACTCGGTTCATAAGATCGACGAAATAAGCTAGAGCGCTCATCAAACCGAACGGCATAATGAGCCATTCTTAAGACCATAACGAGTGTGGAATGCGGTAAGAGGAATGCAGTTCTCCGCAACTCGTAGCTGATGAAAACTGGTGGTAAGGTCAAGCTGAGAAAAGACCTTAGCACCGCTCAATTGATCGAACATGTCATCGATCCAAGGTAATGGATACTTATTCTTAATGGTTAACTCGTTAAGATTGCGGTAATCGATGCAAAGCCTACGAGTACCATTAGATTTCGTAACAAAAGCGACCGGGGCACCCCACGGTGAAGAGCTAGACTGGATGAATTGCTTGGCTTTAAGTTCCAACAACTATTTCTTGATTTCCTCATTCTCCTTCATAGACATCCTCGTGGGAGCACGACTAACTGGCTACGCGCCTAGAATGAGATACGGAACTCAAATGCCCGCTTGGGTGGCAAATCCGAAATAGGCTCAAATACATCAGCAAAATCACAAACAATTGGAATTCGAGATACATCATCATTATCTCGAGACTCAAGAGCAATTAAAGATGCTTCGGAATCACCGTCAACATTCCGAAGAACAAGAGATAATTGATCGGCCGAATTAGGATGCCTAAGATATATGATCCTTTTAGAACATAGGATTCGGGCTTTTGCAAGCTAATCCATCCCCAAAACCATATAAAATCCAAGATAGTGAATAACATGAAAATTTGCATGGAAAGAAAAAACAACAAAGAATAATCTCAATACTCTCGCACAACATGTTAAGGGTTGCGGATCCCCTGATTGGATTTGTAATCCTCAAATAAGTAACAAGGAAAGAAACATTCATAGTGTAGCATCAACAAGCTCCTTCAACATAAATGAATGCGAAGCACCCGTATCGAAGAGAACTCGAATAGAACGGTCATGAAATACTATAAAACCTTCAAGAATAGAAGGAAAAGTACCTCAAGGCTGAGAAGAACCACCTGAAGCATCCACCACTTTAAGCTTGCCTGACTTAGCATCACTAGAAGCAATGGGACAAGATGAAACACGATGTTCCTCTTTCTTGTAATGATTGGCATACAAGAGGTTTGGGACATCTCGAATCAAATGACCAGAGGAGCGACAATTGAAATGCCCCTTTTGACGAGGAGGTGCTCCACTGTGCTGAGAGTTAGAACCAACAGACATCTTCTTCTTGTTATAAGGAAAGACTTGGACTTTTAAAAAGGAAACTTCTTCTTATTGGTGTTTTTACAAACCTCAGTCTCATCACTACTATATCTCTCCTTCTCGACTACTTCAAAATGAAGCGCCGAGCCAACCAACTCCTCAAATGAAAGCTTAAGCTTAAGCATCAAAGACTTCTTCAAATATTTCTTGAGGCCAGAAACAAACTTGAGATTCTTCTTATAAGAGGTGTTAATTTACTCGAGACCATACTTGGGCAAGGCCTCGAATAAAGACACATACTCGAAAACTAAAGACTTCCCTCGCTTCAACTCAAGGAAGCGATGGGCTAAGAGGGCTTTCTCGGACTCGGAAGCGAATTTAAGTTCGAATCGCTTCCTAAGCTAGATCCAAGTAAGAGTGGACTCATCAATCTTGATTATAAGAAGCTCATACCAATCAAGAGCATGCTCTTGCAACATACTTGATGCTACAAGAACTCGATGGTGGTCGGAAAGATCCATGCGAGTAAAGATGCGCGCACATGTATGAAGCCATGCCTGGACCTTAAGAATGGACTCTGAGCCTTTGAAAGGCTTGCCTCCAAGATGAGAGAAATCACTACACATACGTGCAAAAGTAGACTTGCACGAAGAAGACGAAGGAGCAGGAGCTGGAGGCTGAGTACTCCTAAATAACTCCATAAATTGATCGACAAACATATAAACACCATCTGGATGTGAGCCACTGGACGGCTCAGCATCAGAATAGCGACCTCTGCCTCTTCCAGCCATAAGCTGAAAGTTTAAGATAAGACAAGGATTATTCATAGGGTAGATATCATGAATTAAAATAGGGAATACTATGGATTAAAATGCATTCCTAGACGTTTTACCAACTTATATCTACCCCAAGGACATGATAAGGTTAAGGACATGAGGATTAAGAAATATGCAACACTTATACTACACTTTGATGTACTGTAATATATGTTATGTTCTGTGTTTATCATATTTGGTTCTGAACTCAACTCTGATACCAAGTTGAGACGCCCCACGCTGAGACCCGCATTAACAAAGAGTATTACTGAGTAATACTATCTGCTAATGTGGAGAATAAGGCTGGTTAGGAGCGACCATCCATAGCTTTGTCCTAAACATTTATTGAATACGTCGATTGGGTGCTCTAAAAATTTCTTTCTTTCTCAAGTAGATCGACATACTTAATAAATATTTAATTCAAAACTACGGTGGCTCATGGATCTATCATAACAAAATACAACAACAACAAATATAATAGATCACAGAAGTGCAGTCAAACACACACACACACACACACACACACACACACACACACATACACAGATACATCACGGTACAATACAAAGTAATACAGCAAAAATGGTACATAAAACACAATATATACGTCGAGTCAAAATGAACAGATACATTACAGAGTTTACAAAACACTACAAAACTACTCAAAAAGTGATTAGCAGAAAGTCCAAAGTGAAAGCAGCATAGCAGATATCTACAGTAGGTGTCTAACTCGAAACATTTCGGTCTGACCCGAGTATATAAAAATACCCGGGTCAGTCTGGCCTAAATAAATGTTTAGTATGTTAAAGATCAAGTTTAAGGATAAAGGATAATGATTCTTTTTGAATGAGAAGAAGTAAAACTAATGTATATTAACACTTCATGTAAGATAATATCACCACAATATATCAACTACTAAGTATCATAAGAGGATATCTCGAAAGAAGTCAGCTAACAACAATACCAATTAAACTCAATTAATCGCCTTATATCATCGGCATATATAAAAGTCAGTATAATGATTTTCATAAACCAGAACTCCTAAATAGGAGATCACATGACTCAAAATTTGCCAAAGGACGACAATCACAAATAAATCATAAAATATGAATTCCCAAATCTCAAAAATACACCAAAAGATGACAACCACAAATAGCTCCCTAAAAGGAAATTATAAATCTTAAAATAAACGCCAAAAGATGGCAATCACAAATATAATATGTAGAACTCAATTAAGAGTTCAAACTTCAAAAATGTAATCACCACATAATAATGCCTCAAACGGCTCAAAAGGCCAAATAATCTCGAAATGGCGATACATTTGGAAAATCACAAATAAATCATGAAAATATCACAAAAGTTAGCACGTGCTTAATAAAAATGATTGAAGCCTGCCAAGTACTGTATCTAAAAATAAGGCGCCAAATACCTCCTGAAGGACAAACATCCCGAAGGACAACATCCCAAAGGACAAAACATCCCGAAGGACAAACATCCCGAAGGACAACATCCCGAAGGACAAAACATCCCGAAGGACATACATCTCGAAGGACAAAATATCCCAAAGGACAACATCCCAAAGGACAAATGACCCAAAGGTCAAGTGTTGGCAATCAACCCGAAGTTCCATAAAAATTTCTTCAAATGAACTAGTCCGAAATTAACCGAAAAGGCAAACACACTTGTCCCATACCACATGTTTTACTAAATCGTTTAATTCACTTTCTTATACACCCGAAGAGTGTGCAAAATTAGCTTCAAATGAATAAGTTCGAAATTAACCGAAAATGTAAATGCATGTGTCCCATACCACATGTTTTACTAAATCGTTTAATTCTCTTCCTCATACGCTCGAAGAGTGCAAAAATGTGTGTTTTATATAGAAAATAATTTGTTTTCAGAAAGCTAGTTTTAAAATAATTTTATGAAATCGTTTGGAAAACATTCCTTTGAAATTTCTATCTATTATAGAGATATATAGTTTTAATAGCTTTAAAATAATTTATACATATTGTAAAGTATTTATTTCAAAAGCCATTTTATTATAAAATCATTTCGAAATTGTTTTAGTAAACCCGTGCTCGAAAACAAAAGAAATCACGGAAAACACCAAAGAAACCAACATTAGAATCATCTCAAAAACGAGTCAATCCGAATTAAGAATTAACTAAAATGTTGGCTTGCCTATTTGTAGGATTCATGCCCTTCAAAACATTCAAGAATATCACAAAAACAAATCAAGAAAGTCACTGGAACTGGTAAACTGATCAAAACAAAGCACATTGGAGCAAAAGAATCGACCTGGGCAAATTCACAGGCCTAGGTCGACCCATAGGTCGAACTGTGCACTTGTTGAGTTGACCTGTAGGTCGACCCTCACAAGTCTTGGGTTGACCTGTAGGTCGCAATGCCTACAGGCAATTTCTGCCTCATTCGAACTGGTTTTTGAGCGATTGTTTCAGGCAGTTCCGTGATGAATTAGACTATGAAAATTGACATGCACCAACAACAACACATGGACTACATTCCGAAAAAATTCCAACATTATTTCATGATAAGAATAAGAAGATATGAACATAAGAAGAAGAAACCAAAAATAGTTTTCACCGTAAACTATCAAACTGCAGAAAATCATTTACAGTAAGCAATTTTTGAGCAGTTTTCAACTTGCAAACTTTGGTTTAGCTTGATTTTTATGAGTTTGAAACTAGCCTTCACAAAATTTAGAGCAAACTCATAGAAGGTAGGAGCTTTTGCCTGGTTTTAGCTGAAGGAACCTGAAAAGAAGATTGTATACAGACATGCAAGGAATAAAACAGAAATTACAATCCACACAAGTTTTCAAAATCAGAAATTGATGAAATTATCTTTGATTTTGGATTGACTTACAGAGTTTAATGTCTTCAATTTGATTAAATAGCAAATAAATTGGAGAAATTGAAATTTTGATTTAGGTTTTGAGGAGGAAAATTAGTTTCTGGTTTCTTTCTTTTGTTTACCGCCTGAAAAATAAACTACACGTACTAACTTTTGGGAAGAAGAAACTTTCTCTTCTTAGTTTAAATTGTAATTAGGCTTAGCCCAATTAAGAAAACAAATAGATTAATTCTCTAATTACCGCTTAAACATTTATATTTACAGAACTACTACATATATTCTCATGTTTCAAGCTTAATAAAATCAAACAAACATATTTTAATGTTTAACAAAATATTTTATCGAAAAATAAAAATAATTTAGCCATAAAAATTATTTTCCATGTTAAAACTCTTATTTTTACATCCAAACATTATTTTAAAATAAAATTCCACCTTTTTATCTATAATATACAACCTACTAAATTCAAGCACTTCATTTAAATTAATAAAAATCACATTTGGCAATAATTTGCAAAATTATTGCATTTTTATTAAAATCATACAATGTTCAATTTTCTTCCAAACTAATATAATAAAGTTTCTAAACCTTATTCCAACATTTAAAACCCATTGTTTATTTAAAATAACCAATTTCAACAAATTACATCTTCAATATATTTTATTTCTCTATTATTAAATTATAACCACCGTTATAATTTAATTTTACAGGTAATCACCGAAACCAGGGTTATTACAGTACTAAACTTTTACAACCGAGAAGACGAATTCTCTATAGAATAGTATTTCATTTTCAACGCTTCAACACAGACCTAACAAAAGTCGCTCGATAGATCACCATACCATGATTTAACTATAATCAAAATGGAGTGTTCGCATCTATGTTATGAAAAGCACGCTTAAACGCTAAATGCTTTTACAATGCTAATTTTTTTTGTAAAAGCAATAGAATTAATCAGGAGCACTTAAGAGCGCTTAATTGGCACTTATCTGTGCTTCGTTTAAATTTAAATGATGGTTAAGCATTACTATGTAAAACGATATTGTTTTAAAATAAAAAGAAATTGGATTATAGCAAAAAAGCCCCATCCCTAACAAAACTTCCTCATTTTCTATCATATGGGCATATGGATGGTGGGTAGTGTTATCTAGATTTTTAACCCAACTGGATCCAGCAAAATGCGGAATAACGACTTAGACGACGGCTGGGATCAGCGAAGCCGAGAGATCCCTCTTAGTTCACTCGGCAGCTAAATGCAAATAGTTAGAGAATTGCCATTGAAGCGAAACAGCAACGATGAAAGACTACAGAAACATCTCCAATTGAAAACCCTAGAAAAATCCTAAGTGAGCTCATCAGCGACCCATGCCTCTGCTTAAACATCAAACAAATCCAATATGGAACATTGTCAAAAGAGGCAAGATTTGGTCTGCAAAATGGATCAACCCATCGGGTCGCCAACGACCCAACGGGTCATACACGACCCATCGACCTTGGCTCGTCATTAACCTTTGGTTTTGTAATCCAAAGCCCCTTTGTAGGTCACCTGTAACTTACCTGCAGCTAATGAAGGCAGGCCTGGCCCAGAAGCTCTCCCAAATAGCATCCTACCTGCAACACAAAGGGTATATTCTCCGGACTGATTACTGAAGACTACTGGAAACATTCTTCACTCTCTGCCTCCCTCACAACAATCTCCTAAGGAATTCACTATTATTCTCCAGTGGATTCCAACTACGGGGATCCAATCTGTTTAGAGATAATCAAAGACTTGTAATTAAATACATCTTGTAACAGCAATCAGTCTATAAGAATAATATAAAATGGACGTAGGCTTTGTTAACAGCCGAACCACTATAAAATTTCTCTATCTTCTTTCTTTTACTATACTTTTCTAATACCTTTGATCTGTGATATTGCCCAGTCAAAACAGGGTTGGCGCTTTCAAACTCAAATTTGGGTGTTGGTCCATTTTTTGTATTAACATTTTGGTGCTTTCACTAAGAACCTTGAACGAGATCTGAAAATTTAAAGTTTGAATCCGAGATCTAGAGAAAAATGAAGAGGCTTGACACCAGATCTAAAACTGGAGCAAGTCAACTGGAGCTTGGGGGCAGCCAGGAAGTGTCCTCAAATTTTCATCAACCCAGCTATGTGATTAGAAAGGAGATGGAAAGGATGGTGAAAGAGATGCATGATGGACACTTAGCTAGATAACAGGAGAAGATGGACGGATTCTTTCAGGGGATGGAGCAACAAGGGGTGGCTAGATATACAGGGAATAGGAATCAAACTCCCGGGAACAATGCAGGGATTACCAGATTTAGATTGGAGCATGGTGAAGCCTTGCCTTCACGCCCAGAGCAATCGACACATGGGGGCGACTCTGGAATCAACATGGAATCAATGCCAATGCCGAAGCGAATGTTGAAAATCCAAGGACTAGTGGCACGGGAGATGATCCAAACACTAGGATGCGATCGACATAAGGATATGAACTAGAACTCCCTCGAAGGAATAGAGAAATGAATGAAGCTAGAGTTGCAAATCAGAACATAGTTATATTGTCGGAATAATCCATGTCGAAATACCTCCAACGGGGCAGGGGCAAAGTATTGCTTTAGGATAGAGACCTTCATTGGACGACGAGAACAGGGTTGCTGAATTGGTATGAAGATTCATCAAAGGAGGCTCCCCAGATCAAGGTCTGGAAGACGTGAACAGAAATCCATTTACTAATAATATCCGGAATGTGAGAAACGCTCCAGATTTTGAGCTTCCGACACTGGAAATGTACGATGGAAAGACAGACCCAATGATTTATATGATGTGATACATCCAATATATGGAGGTGTTGGGTGCTTTTGAGGAAGTACTGGGGCAATGCTTCCCCTTATACTTAACAGATTTGGTTGTATTGTGATTTAGACAATTGGAAAATGGGTCCATAAGCACGTGGACCAACTTAGTGAGCAGATTGTTGAGACAATTCTGGGTTCATGTCTCACAACCAAGGAACGTACTTACGCTCTCAAATGTGAAGCAAAGGCATGGAGAGTCCTTGAGAAGCTATTTAACAAGATTCAATGTGGCGGTAGCCGCGGTGGACAAACCAGACCCATCGTTTATCCTAATGATAGCTGTATTCGGAGTGGTAAATTGAACTGATTTCAAAGCCACATTGAAAAGGGATCCACCGATGGATCTTCCAGAATTCTATTACGAAGCTGAGAGGTACCTTTGTTAGGAAGACGCCGAAGCCAAGGATGAGGATGTGGATGCTGAAATAAATGTCGGTGAAGGTGGGGGACTGGAACTGGTAAAGACAAAGGGAAGAGGAAAGCTGATGGCAGCATCAAAGACCCAAAATGATAGAGAAATGGTCCAAGATTTTCCTCACACACCGAGCCGACTAAAACCCCGGAGAGGATATACTGGATACGGGGGGGAGGGGGCAGAACCTCTACTGAAGGCTGCCTAGGAGGGATCCCACGGATCGGGACTAATGATCTGAAAAGTTTTGCATCTTCCATGAGTTGAATGGGCATGAGACGAACGAGCGTTGATACCTTCATGATCTGATAAATAACTGGTCCGGAACAACCAACTGCCACATTATGTGAGGAATAGTACTGCGATAGAATTGCAGGGGAAACCATCATCCATGGCAAATGCATCAAGAAAATCCTAAAGACAGGCACCGAGGCAATAATCCCTTGACCGGGGTAAACGTAAGTCGGATTCGAATCCAATGCTTTATGTTATCATTTCTTTCCCCGCAATTTTTCTTTTGGTATACAAACAGTAATAATCGAAGGCCGCTTACATGTGTACGGGATCCCAAACAGTCCCTAGGCATGCTCTGAGTCGGATGCCTGAGAGCACTTAGGACAAAAATCATCAAAAGCCGCTTACACGTGTACGGGATTCCGAACGGTCCTTAGGCACGCTTTGAGTTGGATGATTGAGATGAACATTTAGGATTTATGCTTGTTTTGATTCCTACTTGTTTAATTTATGTTTATTTATTTTGATTTTAATATTTAAACTTTTATAACTTATATTAATTGCCTTAGAGTCCCACCACAGGACCGGAGTGCAAGATGCAAGCCCCCCTGCCAGAGAGCAAGTGGATGGACTTGTACGATATTGATCGCCTTAGAGTCCCACTACAGGACCGTAGTGCAAGAAGTATATCCCTTCACCAGAGAGTGAGCGAATGGGCTGACTTTATCCTCTTTGACTCAACAAACAAATGATTCGGAGAGATCGCCTCGTTAACTTAAAACATTAAACGATCCAGAGAGATCGTACATTAAACTAAACATTAAGCAGTCCGGAGTGATCACGAATTAAACTTGCTTAAGTAGTCCGGAAAGATCGAATCTCAAAATAGACTTGGTTTTGTAAAAAGAAAAAGGATTTGAATGCCTTATGAATAGAAAAAAAGGATAAATCATGGATGAACACAGGATGACTTTGACATATGATGTGATACGATGTGATTTTGATATGTGTTGTGACGTGATGTGACTTTGAGATATAATATGATATTGATATATGATTTGATATGATGTGATTCTGATATATGATTTGATTTTGATATGTGATGTAATAACCTCGAAGGAAACCAAAATGATTGTGATGTAAGATTACACTTAGGCAATGTCTAGAGTCTTAGGCTGTAACAGGTTTGAAACGACTTGTGACTGGCAAGAGAACCCGAAGGAACTGAACGATTAGCCAAGACTAAAACTCAACAACCTAAGACTCGTTGCCATGACTTGTTCTAGTGCAAAGCACACCTTTCATTCAAAATGCATACATAGAGGGGCAAATGTTATCTGGGTTTTTAACCCAACAGGATCCAGCAAAATACGGTACAACGACTAAGACGACGACTGGGACCAGCAAAGTCAAGCAATTCCTTTTAGTTCAATCGGCAACTAAATGCAAATAGTTAGAGAATTTCCATCGAAGCGAATAGCAATGATGAAAGACTATGGAAACATCTCCAATTGCAACCCCTAGAAAAATTCTAAGTGGTTAGCTCATCAATGACCCATGCCTCTGCTCAAACATCACACAAACCCGCTATGGAAGACTGTCAAAAGAGGCAAGATTTGGTCCGCAAGACGGATCAACCCATCGAGTCGCCAGCGACCCATCGACCATGGGTCACCATTAACCCCTGTTTTTGGCTCATTTTGTGCGCCAAAGCCCCCCTTTAGGTCACCTGTAACTTACCTGCAAGCTGATGAAGGCAGGCTTGGCCTAGAAGCTCTTCAATCTCTATAAATAGCCTCCTACCTACAACACAAAGGGGATCTTCTCCGGACAGATTGCCGAAGCACTGCTGGAAACATTCTTCACTCTCTGCCTCCCTCACAACAATCTCCAAAGGAATTCATTATGATTCTCTAGTGGATTCCAACTTCGAGGATCCAATCCATCGAGAGATAATCAAGGACTTGTAATCAAATACATCTTGTAACAGCAATTAGTCTATAAGAAAAATATAAAGTGGACATAGGATTTGTTAACAGCCGAACCACTATAAAAATTCTCTGTCTTCTTTCTTTTATTTTACTTTTATGATATCAATGATCTGTGATATTGCCTTGTCAGAAGAGGATTGGTGCTTTCAAACTCAAGCCAGTGTGTTGATCCATTTTTTGGACTAACATATTGGTGCTTTCATTGAGAACCTTGAATGAGATCTAAAAAATTAAAGTTTGAATTTGAGATCCAAAGAAAAATGAAGAGGCCTAATACCAGATCTAAAACTAGGGCAAGTCAACCGAAGCTAGGAGGTAGCCAGGAAGTGTCCTCAAATTCTTATCAACCCAGCTATGTGATTAGAGAAGAATTGGAAAGGATGATGAAAGAGATGCATGATGGACTCTTAGCTAGACAACAGGAGATGATGGACGGAATCTTCCAAAGGATGGGAAACAAGGGGTGGCTGGATCTGTAAGGAATAGGAATCAAACTCTAGGGAATAATGCAGAGATCGTCGGATTTGGAATGGAGCAAGGTGAAGCCTTGCCTCAATGCCCAAAGCAACCGACACATGGGGCAACGCTAGAATCAACATGGAAATCAATGCCCATGTCGGAGCGACTGTTGAAACGCCAGCGATTGGTGGCACAGGAGCTGATCTAAACACTAGGATGTGACCAACAAAATGATATAAACCAGAACTTCCTCGAAGGAATAGAGGAATGAATGAAGCTAGATTTGCAAATCAGAACATTGCTATATTGCTGGAAGAATCCATCCTGGGATACCCCCAACGGTGCAGGGGGCAAAGTATTGCTTTAGGATAGAGACCTTTATTTTACAGTGGGAACAAAGTTGCTAAATTGGTGTGGAGACCCATCAGAGGAGGCCCTCTAGATCAAGGTCTGGAAGATGTGAACAGAAATCCATTTACTGCTAATATCCGAAACGGAAGAAACCCTCCAGATTTCAAGCTTCCGACACTGGAAATATACGACGGGAAGACAAACCCGACGATTCATATGATATGATACATCCAACATATGGAGCCGTTGGGTACTCCTGAGGAAGTAATGGGGGATGCTTCCCCTTATACTTAACAGATTTGGCTGCAATGCGGTTTAGACAATTGGAAAATGGGTCCATAAGCACATGGGCTGACTTAGTGAGCAGATTCTTGAGACAGTTCAGGGTTCATGTCTCACAACCATGGAACGTACTTATGCTCTCGAATGTGAAACAAAGGCCTGGAGAGTCCTTGAGAAGCTATTTAAAAAAATTCAATGCGGCGGCAGCCGCGGTGGACAAGCCTGACCCATCATTTATCCCAATGGCAGTAGTATTCGGAGTGGCGAATAGGACTGATTTCAAAGCCGTATTAAAAAGGGACCCACTGACGGATCTTGTAGAATTCTGTTACGAACCTAAGAGGTACCTGCGTCAGGAAGACGCCAAAGCAGAGAAAGAGGATGTGGATGCTGAAATAAATGTCGTCGAAGGCGGGGGACTATCTGGAGCTGGAATTGGAAATGACAAAGGGAATAGGAAAGTCGATGACAACATCAAAGAACCAAAACGTCAGAGAAATGGTCCAAGATGAGCTTACTTTGTCAAATGTGCTTAGTTTTTTGCATAGAGGTATCATTGCATATATTTTTCCAATGTGCTCAGTTTGTACTCAACTCGAGCTCCCTTACTTTTGCGAAAGTTAAATCTAGCTTTTGCAACTAATAAATTTATAAGTTAAACACTACTTCTTCGTGATCAATATGTTAATATAAAATGATGCACTAAATATAATCTCTCTACATAAATTTATATTGATACGAACATTTTATGCTAAAAAATTGAGCAGCGCTTAGGCGATGCTTAAGCGGTGCTTAGGCGACGCTTAAGCGAAGCGAGACTTTTATTGTCTCGCCTTGCTTAACGCTTAATATAACATACATCCACACTAAAGTTCCACTATAATCTCAAGTCGAAGGAACTGTATAACATCATCACTTTGAGATTCTCCGTTTGACCCTAGTTATATTGACCAGCAGAAAAGTCATTCCGTAGTTATGCAATAACCATCAGTATGTAACCCGATGGTGCTCCCCGACAGCCATGAGTAATACAGGGCCCAACGTTTGGAGAGCGTTACGTATTCTAGTCTCAATGGATGACTCAATTCCTTTTTCAAAACATCATGACTTCAAATATTTCAAATAATTTGTTTTTTTAATGTGATAAATTTCTCTTGATTACAACACATTGTTATTAATACCACATTACACATCACATAAGAATTTTATATTAAATATAATTACATTGATTACTTAACAAATTTTATAACAATATGACAAAGTATATTATAGAGAACAAACACCTTTATTATGAAAAAGATTGGTTATTGGGTTAGATATATGTAACAAATTACATAATTGCTCCTAGGGCATACCTTTAACTCCATCAGTAACATCAATTATCATGTATACAAGTTAAATCTATAATGACATAGCATAAACGTTCAAGCTTCATTTTTGTGTACATATCGTATACCTAATGCTATCTTGCTATGATATCTAAACTCGATAGTATCAAGATCGTGACTTTTCTAATTTAATCAAGATAATGTTCAGCAATATGGTTGATTTGATTATATTTTCTTTGCTTTAGGGTGATCTTTAAATGTTATATATAAATGTTTTCGTGAAGGTAAAATCATGAAAGCGAAAGTAATTCATATTCAAGTAAATTTTTATAACTATAAATCATGGAATAAGCAAGTGCATTCACAAACTTTTAACGCACCAAATCACCTTTTCGAAATATGTCATAGATTAAATACATATAGTTTGAGCCAAAAGTTATGGTCCTTCCACTAAAAAGTTCAATTTTGGAATCTTAACACAACCTAAAGAGCATTTGCAACATTGAAACGAATTTGAAGGGCACTAAACCTTAGAATTGAGAAAAGTGTTGTGAATAAAAGTTTTACGTCTTTGGAATAAACTTCCAGAAACCATAACATTGAAAATGGTTAAAAAGATCAAAAGTTTAGATTTAAATGCATTAAAGCATCTTGATTGAGTTTTGACAGCCTAGTCGAAAATCATCTTAACTTTGCAATATTATTTTCAAGAAATAGATAGCCAAATTTGAAAATTATATAAAAAGAGACGGTGGATCCTTGTCATCTGTATGTAGAATAATACTTTACTCAAATCAATTTAGCAGATTATAGTTATGCTCAAAATACAGCAAGGGTTCTAGATTGTATTTATATCAAGCCATCTAGAAAAAATTTACCCCTTTACAACCAAATTTCAAGTTAGAAAGAAATCGATTATGAAAAAGTGCATAAAATAAAAGTTATAGATCTTTTTATTATATTTTTAGAGAAAATATGTTTACACAAATCAATTCATAAGATCAAAAGATATTCTCAAAATCAAGAAAGGTTTTTGAATTGTACTTGTCAAACTACTCCGAAAACATATTCGATCTTGCATCCCGATTTCAAAATAGTAAACATATAGGTTTACAGAAGTGTATAGAAAAGAAGTCATGGATATTTTGTCATCTACCCAGAAAAAGTTACATAAATCGATTAATAGAGTCAAAAATTATTCTTAAAATATAGAAAAAGTTTTTGATAATACTTATATTGAATAGGCTAGAAAACATATATGATTATGCAACAAGATTTCAAGATAGTAAACTTTAAAATTTGCAATAGCGCCTCAAAATAAAGTTGCAAATATTTTAGTCACCTTACCAGAAAAAAGATCACAAAAAATAATTGAGATTAACAAAATTTATATCTAAATCACTGAACGAGGTATACTAATTTTAGTTTTCATGTTAATCATTTGATTACTCATTTTCTATATTACAAAAGAATACGAATTTTTAGGTTTGATAATACTACTCCCATTAATAACATATCTTCCATCCCTTAGCTCAAATATCATCACCTCCTTAAGTTTTATTTACGTCAATTGCAATTTTTTAGGGATGGATGTAACGACCCAAAAAATTAAAGTAATAATAGTCAATTAACAAATTAACCGAATAATAAAATAGGATTGGGAAATTGTTAGAATTGAGCCACAGGAGTTGCACCATTAGGTCCGTAGTAATTTTATGAGCAATATTCATATATAACTTATGGAAATCCAAGTCAGTATGGAGAAGTTACGAAAGAAACCAAGAAACTCTTAATTATATATATAAGTAAACAAAAAAATGATAGAAAAAAGGCAGACCCGTTACGGGTCGACCCGGCTATTGGCCAGGTCGACCCGCATTCTTCCCTTGATGATTTTTCATCTAGGTACGAGCCGAAGACTGTAAATCCAATTTTTGGTGAAATCCTGTTCGTTCGTTGCTACATCAGATGGCTCCTAGTGAGCCTATCACGTGGTTGCACCAGATTAAATTTTAAAATCTGGTTGATCTTCCTTTATTCCCTTGATTCATCACTAGGAGGGTTAGATTCAGTTCCATTTGTTAGAGATTTCCTAGACGTTTAGGGGACTACCCCCTAAGAGAGAGAACGAATTTAGGATCTATCTGAATGACAATGCTAAGCTAGTGGCATTGCCCGTGAGACATATGGTTCCTAGGGAGAGGAAGGAGTTAAGTAAGCAGATTGGTGAGCCACTGGAGAATGGCTTCATTAGATGGAGCATATTTGAGTGGGGAGTGCCAATTGTCTTCGCTACAAAGGCGGATGGTTCCCTTCAGCTTTGCGTAGACTATAGAGAGTTGAATAAGCTCACAAAGAAGAATCGTTACCCACTTCCTAGGATAGACGATCTTTTTGATTAGTTGGTTGGCTCTCCAATATTTTCTCAACTTGCATTAACCACCGGATTTCATCGGCTTAGGGTCGCTGATGATAGCATCGATAAGACACCATTTAAGACACCTGACGGATTCTTTGAGTGGTTGGTTATGCCATTTAGGCTGACCAATGCCCCAGCCTATTTTATAGATCTAATGAGCCGTATTTTTCGAGATGTCCAAAATAAGTTCATGGTAGTGTTTGTGGACGACATTCTGGTGTTTTCCAAGAGTATGGAAGAGCATGCTATTCATCTTGAGGAGGTTCTTCGTACACTTCGTGTTCATCAATTGAAATCAAAATTCTTGAAGTGTCACTTTTGGCATGAGGAGGTGCGTTTCTTTGGGCACATAGTCTCAATAGAGGGTCTAGCTGTGGATCCTACTAAGGTAGTAGCGGTACAGGATTGGAAGGCCCCTAAGAACGCTACCGAAGTTAGAAGCTTCCTAGGTTTGGCTGGTTATTATAAGAAGTATATCAGAGATTTTGCTAAGATTTCAGCACCGCTTACTCGCCTCACTATGAAGAATGTGGCATTCGTGTGGAACGTGGATTCTGAGGATTCCTTCACGATGCTAAAGAGGGCCCTTATTAGTGCACCAGTGTTAGTTTTACCCGACGGAGCTAAGCCCTTACAGTATACACTGATGTATGTGGGACTGGCCTTGGGGAAATATTGTTGCAGGAGGGGAGGGTAGTATACTATGGGAGTAAACAGTTGAGAACTCATAAGAAGAACTACCGCACCCATGATTTGGAGCTGGCTGCTATTGTTTTCGTGCTAAAGTCTTAGAGACATTATTTGCTAGGAGAGCGATTCGAGCTTTTCACTGACCATAAATCATTGAAGTACCTGTTCTCACAAAAGGATTTAAACTTGAGGCAGTAGCGTTGGATGGAGTTTCTGGCATTATATGACTTTGAGATAGCTTACACCCCTGGCAAGGGGGACGTGGTTGAGGATGCATTAAGTAGGAAGAGAACAACCCTTAGCCCAATGTTGGTGGAGTGGAAAGGCTTAGATTTTATTTCCACCTTTGATTTTAAGCCCTCTACGGACATTACTCCTGGATTATTGGCAGCACTTAATGTTAAGCATACCCTTACAAATCAAATTGGCTCAAGACAACGAGAGGATTCAGAGCTTGTGGATATTCTAGATAGGATTAGCATAGAAGATGTCTCTAAACATCTCCAACACTAATCCATCGATAGTAAAAGGTGGCTAAGGAGAGATGGAGACTTTGTGTCCCCTGCACTAGTGATTTGATGAGTGCGGTTCTAGCAGAAGCACAACAATCTCGGATGACTATTCATCCGGGTGGTGATAAGATGTATAGGGACATGAAGAATGTATTTTATTGGAGTGGCATGAAGAAGGATGTAGCAGAGTTTGTGGCTAAGTGTCTTGTGTGCCAAAGGGTTAAGGCGGAGCAGCAGAGGCCTGTCACACTGCTTTAACCATTGGATGTACCCGAATGGAAGTGGGATAGTGTTTCGATGGACTTCATAGATGGTTTATCCCGATCTAGGAAGGAGAATACTGGTATTTGGGTGATTGTAGATCATTTGAATAAGAGCACCCACTTCATTTCGGTCAAGAGTAAGAGCACAACACCTTATTTGGCATCCATATACGTTTGTGAGATAGTCTGAATTCATGGAGTTCCCTCTAGCATAACGAGCGATAGAGACCCTATCTTTACTAGTAGTTTTGGAGGAGCTTGGAAGAGGCTTTTGGAACACAACTTAGACTGAGTACTGCCAGTCACCCTCAAACGGATGGCCAAATGGAGAGAGTTAATAGAGTTCATGAAGAATTTTTGATGATGTGCATTCTGAATTTTGGAGGGACTTAGAAGGAGCACCTTCCTTAGTAGAATTTTCTTATAACAATAGTTTTCAGGCTAGCATTGGGAAGGCTAATTTTGAAGCCCTTTATAGAAGACCTTGCAAGTAGCCTTCGTGTTGATTGGAGTCTATAGGAAGATTACTACTTGGTCCTGACAAGGTTAGAGAGACTTTGGAAAAGATTGATTTGATTAGAAGTAGAATAAAGACGGACCAAGATAGACAAAAATCCTATGCAGATAAGCGGAGAAGGGATATTGAGTTCGAGGTAGGAGATTTGGTTTTTATTAAGGTGTCTCCGCTAAGCAAGGTAGTGAGGTTTGGATCAAGTGGAAAACTTGCTCACAGATTCGTAGGACCGTTCCCCATTGTGGAAAGGGTAGGGAAGATGGCGTATCGGATAAAGCTACCAGAGAGGCTCATGGAAGTTTGTGATGTTTTTCTTGTTTCTCACTTGAGAAAGTTCTTACATGATTCAACGGAGGTAGTGGAACCTAGCCAACTTGAGGAAGTTGAAGTGGCGAGAGAAGAATCAGTTCGTCACATTCCTACCAAGATCGTTGGACATGATATCAAGAAGCTTAGGAATAAGGAAGTCCCATTGGTTAAGGTGCAGTGGGGAGATAGTATTAAGGACGCTACGTAGGAGGCTGAGGAGAAAATACATATCTCTTATCCGCATCTCTTCGATGGTACGTCTTGAATTTCCTATTTCCATCTTCAGTTTTGAATATGTTCTTTCCTTTAGTACCCTTTGGGAGGGTAGATCTTAGGATTTAACCTATGGATGGTAGGACTGAATGTAAACATGTTACAAGAACATGTTATGTATGTTGGACGTAAGTGGTTGCAAGTGTTTGCTAGTGGATGTTAATGGACACACACACAAGGCACTATTATCTCTTAGAGATTGGCCTAACTAGGTTACTAAAGCATATGCATATGGATGTGTGTGCACTTGCATTCTTACTTCATGGTTGCTATGAATGGGTGATTATCATATGGTTGTTGCATTTGGATTATGACTGTAGAACGCATATAGAACTATCAGTTGTTATTAGGGAATTTGCATTCAATTGGACACACGACACGGACATGAGCGCATAAAAAGGAGGTCGCTGAATCAGTAGACAGCCTAATCTTTTGCATTAGCTAGGGACATTGATACTACACTATTGCATATATCATAAATTGCATTAAAAACTTAAGGACAATGGATGTAATGGATGATGGTTGAATATATGGTTGTGGAATTTCGATGAAAATATTTATCTCATTCATCCGTCCTTGGAGATTTCTAGGATGAAATCCTTTAAGGAGGGAGGAATGTAACAACCCAGAAAACTAGAGTAATAATTAACTAAAATTAATTGATTAATAAAAGAGGGTTGGAAAATTGTCAAAATTGAGCCACAGGAGTTGCACCATTGGGTTCGTGGTAATTTTCTGAGCAATTTTCATATATAACTTGTCGAAATCCGAGTCAGTACGGAGAAGTTACAAGAGAAACAAAGAAAATCATAATTATATATATAATTAAACAAAAACTGAAAAAAGGCAGACCCGTTACTGGTCGACACGCGCCTGAGTCGGGTCGACCCATAGGTCAACCCACCTATTGGCCAGGTCAACCCACATTCTTCCCTGGACGATTTTTTGTTCAAGAGCGAGCCGAAGACTGTAAATTCGATTTTTGTTGAAATCCTATTCGTTCGTAGCTGCACCCGTTGGTTCCTCGTGAGCCTAAGACATAGTTGCACCAGATTAAATCTTCAAATTCAACGGCCTGAGATTCCTAAGCCAAACTATAAGTAGAACCCTAGGCCCAGCTATTTTTCTCATTTAGATTTTCTTCCAATTGGGTTCATTGCTTGAGGCTGAACCCCTAAATAGAAAAAATATCTGGGGAAGAAATCTTTATAATAAAAATATTTTACACCCTAGAAGTGGATCCAGGAAGTCCCAGGATTAGAGTTGAGGACCATAGGTGAGTGTTTTGTAATTATTTTATATTTGTAAGCAATTTAAAATAATAGGGATCTCAATGGTTCTAGTTTTTTCACCAATTTTGAGACAGTTATTACGTAAGTTTATTTACAGTCGGTTTTTATGTAAATTTTAGAAGTTCTTTTCAGTCAATTTTTATATAGCTATTTTATTCAATTATTTGCAGTTATTTACAGTTATTTACATCTGTTTTAAGTTGGAATTTAACCTGTAAATGTAAGTTTCTTTTTTTATAGAGATTTAATCCTTTTTAACGCGAAAAAATATTAAAAAGAGAAGAACTTGAAAATATGGATTAAAATAGAAAAACGCTAAATTTACAGAAATCAGATGTAAAATGAGAAAAACTGAAATAAAATAGAGACGGACTGAAATAGGCAAATTTGAGATATTTGCAAGCATGATTATAACATGTGGTTATAACTAAAAAGAGAAAATAGAAGAATAACAGTTGCAAGAACAATTATAACACATAGGTTATAATTAAAAAGAAAGAAATAATAGAATGGGCTTATTTTTGTTAGTCCTTGAGATGATGGTTTTGATGAAAATAACATTAGGACTTGTTATAAAATGTAAATACTGACATTATAGTTTAGATATATATGCATTTGAAAGATATAAACATGCAGGTGCCAAGAATGAAGACTATATAGTAAAGAGATACAAGACTGATAAATTTAAAGATCGAAGTATCAAGATTGAAGGCACATGAGTATCAAGAAATCAAGTTATCAAGAGTTCAAGATTTCAATAGTACAAGATAAGTATTGAGTCTAGAATTATGTTAAAATTTCTTGAAAGCACTTACTTATTTGAAATTTATTCGTGGAATGAAATCCACTTCAAGCGTGTTAAAGGGATGGAACCCTAGTGGGATGGAACCTACGACAATATCTAGTGGAACATATATTGGTCCCATTTTGATATCCACTAATTTTATAAAAATGCTTTTCAAAAATATATCTCTTGTTTTTAAAAAAATGTTTTCAAAACTTTCTTTTCAAAAAGACATCTCTCTTGGCTTTAAATATTTTAGCCTCAAAACTATTTTTATCATTTTTAATATTTTGATTTCAGAATTGTCCTTATTTTTAAACCATCTCTTCTTTTAAATATTTAGCTTTAAAATATTTATATACTCAGATTTTAAATCACTTTATAGCATGGTTTTAAATCTCCTACATATCGCCCGAGATCTCCTTTTCACACTTAAACGAGACGAGACATCAAATCCCCTCCATATCTCCCTCGAGACTCATCTCATCTGAGATATTCAAATCTCACCCGTAATATGGATCAAAATCTCAATCCGAGATCTCAACTCAAATTATACATTTTCCTTATTTTCCATAATATTTTTTATTTTCATATTGACTCAAAGAAAACTACTCAATCCAATTATAAATTACCAACTTCTTGAACACATTCTTTACTTTTTATCTTAATGAGTCATAGCAAAAGGTTTCACTTCTTTATTATGTTCAAATAAAAGTATATTATTCGACCACTGCCAAATCAATTAAGCTAATCAAGCTACTACTCTTCTAAAAATATTCTTTTTTCCATGTAAATCAAGCATGTTACCATTTTTATTTTTACTAAGAAAGTTATAATCGTTAAATAAATTTTTGACACATTAATTTTAGACACATAAGTACATCCGATTTATTTTCGAGATGCATTATAGGAACCGAGATGTCAATCCGAGATGTACACCCAATATGTACTCATCTCATCCGAGATCTCCCCCGATACGAGATAACTTGTGTAAAAATTCCGAGATGAAACATTACCGAAATCTGATATTTAAAATCTTGCTTTATAGATTAATATTATATATATTAAAAATTACTTTTGAAACTCTTTTATATGTTTAAACTATATTCAAATATATTTACAAAGTTTAGAAATTGTTTTGACAAATTATAGAAAGCAATTTTAATAAGAAAATTAAAACATCAATTTTCCCTTGAGCATATCGACATCCCTCAACCCCCCATGTCGACATGGTGTCCGTTCTTTCAAATTTCAAAAGAAGTGTCTATTCGTCATATCCTTTCATGAATGTATATGGTTGTTGCTCTACTATAAATACCAGTAAGTTCTAAAAGAATTTTTACCAGTTTCATTTATTTTCTCTCCTCTTCATCTTTCAAATTTATTCAAAAGAATCCTAAACTATACTTTGCCGAAATACCAAGTGAATCAAACTTGATTATCTCTTGTTTGATTCTCTGCCACTCTCTCCATAAGATCTCAGTGCTATTCAGAGTTATAGAATCTAAATCAAACTGTTAAGTAAAAGGTGTAGTTGAGCCTTGAAATCAATTGGGTGTGATTGTAGCCCCGAAAATCAATTAGGTGATCTTGTAGCCTGGTTAAATCAAGAGAATTCGCCCTGAACTCGAATACAGGAGGGTGTACGTCGTAGCCCTGAATCCGAGGGTGTAATCTGGGAGATTATTTTGTTAAGAAATATGTATGATTGTACGGGACTGAATCTAGGGTAAATCTGAACCAGTATAAAATCCTGGTGTGTTCTTTCCTTTACTGCTTTTATTTAGTATTTGCATCTGTGTCTGATTCTGTGATTATATCTGTGTCTGTGAATTGAATTTGTTGGTGATTAAATTACATAAGTTTCAAAAAGATTTAGAAAATCCACAAAACACTATTCACCCTCCCCCCTCTAGTGTTATTCCAGCCTTAAGATCCGTAATCCGCATTTCTCACATTTGGTATCAAAGCATTGGTTTTCAAAGTTTCATAATCTGAATTTTGAAAAGTTTTCAAATGGCCACCAACACTGGTTCTGTTAAGACTATCACTAGTTCATTTGTAGAGGCTCAGTCTACTGCCAGACCACCACTTTTTAATGGCAGTAACTATGCATATTGGGCATGTAGAATGAAAATATATTTACAGTCAATAGGATTAGACACTTGGAATATCACACGAACTGAATATTCTGAACCTAAAATAGTTTTGTACAGTGGACTGCTGAGCAAAAGACTATTGCACAAAATAATTCCAAAGCCATGAATATTTTATTTTGTTCACTTGATAGGAATGAATTCAATAGAGTATCTGTTTGTAAGTCTGCATATGATATCTGGAAAATTTTGGAAGCTACTCATGAAGGAACAAGCAAAGTCAAAAGGACCAAAATATCCATACTCACAAATCAGTTCCAATTATTCAAAATGTATTCTAATGAGTCCATTTCAATTATGTATAGTATATTTCAGGATATTGAGCATTCTCTAATATCATTGGGAAAAAGTTTTTCGAAGAAAATCAAGCCAGAAAAATTCTAAATTCTCTTACTTTGGAATGGGATCAGAAAACTCTTGCAATCGAAGAAGCAAATGATATCAGTACTTAAAAGATTGAAGAATTGATTGAAAATCTAATGTCATTCGAAGTACAAATGCAAGGGAGAAGAGATAGCAAGGCATTCGAAAAGAAGTCAATTGCGTTCAATGCATTACCAGATGGATCGGACTCGAGAAGTGATGATGATGAAGAAATGGCTTTCATGACAAAGAATTTTCGAAAGTTTCTGAAATACAGAAAGATGAACAACTTCAAAAATTATGATCACAGGAATTATGAAAATTATAATGAAGTACCAAACCACGTCAAATGTTTCGGTTGTGACGAACCAGGCCACCTCAAAAGAGACTATCCGCATCCTGATAAGCAAAAGTTTCGTGCAAGCAATGATTACACAAAGAAAAGGAAAGAGCGTATTCCGCTACACTGGATTCAAACTCAGACTCATCCTCAAGCGATGATGATCAAAAGACGAAAAATTCAAATATGTACTTTGCAGCTATTCATGGTTCTGATGATCTCGGAGATACGAATCTAAAAAAAGGTACACGTTTACAATATATTGGTTGAAATTATTTGCTTAAAATTGTTGGATTGTTTGATTATTTTTGAAATTATGTGTTGTTTGAATTTAAATTTTTTTACTATTAGGTTTACTTTTATTTTTAATATTATAATATTTTTATTAAAAGAGTATTATTATATTTAATATTACTTCAGAAAATATATAAACATTAAAAATAATATATGTATATAGATATTAAAGTATATAATAAAATATAAGTCACATGAATTCTCCGATCCATGTCGACATGGCCCTACCTATGATGTCGCACGTCAAATGTTTCAACTGTGATGAACTAGGCCATCTCAAAAGAAACTGTATGCATCCTGATAAGCGAAAGTTTCATGCAAGCAATGATTATACAAAGAAAAGAAAAAGAGTGTATACTGCTACACTAGACGATTCAAACTCAGACACATCCTCAAGCGATGATGATCAAAAGACGTAAAATTCAAATATATGTGTAACGTCCCGCCTTTTCGCACGCTTTAAATCGACACACGTGCCGATTCAAAACGTTCGAAAGGACGGATTGTTATGAGGTAAATAAGAAAAACGAGAAAGAAATAAAACAAAATAGAATCTCACAGCGGAAGGATAAAATATAATAATCAAATATACAGTTTATAAAGCTGTTTTACAAAATATTCAATTGTACTTACAACATTTATCAGAGTTACACATACCAATAACAATGCAGCGGAAAAATATGAGTGTAGTGGAATACAATAAATAATAACAATAGAAATCTCCGTCGTCGTCCTCCAGAGCTAAAGTCTTCGATCCTGAAATGCTAGGACTGACCCGAGCGAATTGAAAAGACAAAACACTCGAGTCAGAACTTAAAGATCTTATGTAAGTTAAATTAACAGGAATAAATATGAGTGCAGTAACTCAAAAGATGCTCGGGATTCACATCTCTTAAGGATCCGTTAAACTATATACTATGTAGTATATTTCGCTATTTAATATAGTGTCTAATTGTAAAATAAACTTACTTTTAAATAGCGTTAAGGGGTTACCCATACAGCCCTTAGCACAAAATATATTCCCATAGTCTATACAGTACCGTAATCTCCCCCGTACTGGGCGTCGTCAGAGGGCACTCCATAGGTATGGCACAAAACTAAATCGTATAAGGCGCGCTAGGGTAGGTGACACGGAACAATTAGGCAATGCCAGGGTAGATATACCAATTACGCTTCCGGGTCGGTGGTAACGCATAGCCGCAGCTACCGCCCACCTCGAACCACACCCCCAAATCAAAAGAAATCAAAGTGGCTACCGAATAAACCAAAGTCAGAGTAGAATATCGAAGGGATGTGTCCGATCAAAGGTGCTACCTCAATTAACCCGTCAATCGCTCCTATTTTAGCACCTTATGCCAACTCATGGGAGTTGGGTCCACGTATTTACCTTAGAGGAAACCCCGCCACCAACCTACTTCATTCTGGAATCTCCACCGCATACACGGTTGTTAAAGTGGTTTTTGGGGTTGGCAAAGGGCCTGACAACTTCCAATTACGGTCTCTTTAACAACCAAACGTTATTATAACACCGTGGTTATTTCAAAATAATTTATACCTTAAACCCAGAATATAATATCTCTTTCAAACCATATAAATACGATATCATTTATATATTTTTTTTTAAATCCCAAATCAATATGATATCATTTTTATTCTGTAAATATCCCTTTCCCAAAATCATAGTATTTTCAAATATATACCTTGAAACCATAACTTTGAAATATAACTTTTAATACTTAGCGGTTCAAATACTATATTACTTTATAAAATAAAACAGCTTCTTTAAATTCCACAATAAATTCCCAATATCAATTTAAACCTCCAAATAAACCATTTTAATTCCCATATATTTCCAAGCTTAAATATTTTATATTTCAAAACCTTATAGTTCATATATTTCAATCTTTAAATATTCCACTATTTCAAAAAAGATTCTTTGATAATTTAATATATATCAAATCCAAATTCCTATTATTTAAATTTGAAATATTTACTTAATAAAACAAATATTATTCAAGTAAAAACCTTAAATTCAATAACAGGATATTCTTTTAATTGAATTAACTTGATAATATTCTTTAAATAAATTTGATATTCGTTTAAATCCTCTAATCAAAAATCAAGTTATAAGATCATACCCTTTAAATCTTAATTTATTTACATTTCAAAACAAATTTTTCGAGGAAAATTCTTAAATACTTTAATTCAAATCATATTCACATTTATCTTCAACCTTACTTTTATTTGAGTTATTATAAACTCTATATACAATAGAATTTAAAATATATTCTTAACCATAATATATAAATGAAAACAACTTCAATATTTAGCTTATTTTAAAATTCGGAACAGATTTATACATAGCTAAATTCAAGAATTTTACTATATATATAGAAAATTTTAATATTTGTTAAACCGTGTTCATTCCAAAACCATGGAAAATCATTTCAAAAATAATTATATATATATATACCGCGGTGTCTGTATATAATTTTCTATCCTATGGTCAAGTGATATAGATATTTATCATTTCAATCCGCAATTTAAAAATAAAAATGCGGTTGTATATCGTTTCAAACCGCAGTCCCGAATGAAAAGAAAATGCATAAAACTTGCAGTTTATACAATATAAATACAGCATCCATTCATCCATCATATCAATCATCAAACATTTATCAATTTATCATCCAATTCAAACAATCACATCAATAAATAATAGTTAATTACTGACAGTTAATTTTTCAATAATGAATTAAATAACTGTTTAACTGTAGTTTATATGCAATAATAAATAAATTTAACTAGCAGTTTATATGCAATAATAAATTTAACTAAAATTTTAACTGGCAGTTTATACGCAAAAATGGATTAAATAACAAGTAAATTATATGAATGCAAATTAACTGAGATAATGATGAAATATATGCCAACAGCTATAAATAAATTTCTAAACACCTCATAAATCAGTTCAACAAACATAAGATATTTTAGAAGTTGTGAGTGGGTTAAAACACTCACCTTTTGAATTTAAATTGAATTTAAATCCAATTTAAACTCAAAAATTGGACAGTCTCCAAAATTTTCCAAACCTGCGTCAACAGATCCGGAATTTTATTACGATCTTAACAAAAAAAATTACACGTGAAACGAATATCGTATGTGGAAGTTATACGCGTTTGAACGATTGATATTTAAATTAAAATAGAATAAAATAAAACAAACTCACCCCCAAAGTACAATGCCACGTCACCATTAAAACTTGTTTCCAGAAGAAAAACGCGCACAATTCCTTCTTGTTCAGGTCGCAATGAAGCCGTTCCTTGTCGCTAAATTTCGCCGCATCCACTGTCATCATCGACCTGATCAACCGCCACCATCACGTTCGCCAAACCGAACTCCTCCTACACCCTGAAACTCGCCACCCTCGGTGCTTTCCACCGCTCGCAAACCGCGCCGAATGCCGCCCCCTTCTGGCTCAAATTTATGCTCATCCTCTATCATCGAAGGTGGTTCAGCCATACCGATGCGAAGAGGAGACTTTGCTCTTCAATTTCCTTTTTGACGCTAACAAAAATTATTGAACAAATCAAGAGAAATTGGGGATAAAAGTTGAGATGATTCTCGGCCGTTGAAGGAAAAAGACGGCGGCTGGAGGCTATTAGGGTTTAGAAAATAGTTTAATAATAAAATTTTCGTTTTTGCGAGCCGTATTTATAGATAGGTCCAAAAACAGCCCGAACTCCGATTTAAGCGTGCCGACAGGCTATCCTAATGTAAAAGGACCTTCTGAACGCAACGGTACTGGTTTCGAAGCCCAATTCCATTGTTTCCGTAGGTTACTGTGAAAGTTAAATTGGATTGAAATGACAAGAATGCCCCGAAAAGCCCGTTCTGACCCCGGAACGAAATTGGGTAAACTCATATATCAAATTAGGTGTTTTAAAATATTTTAAACGCGATGGAAAAAGTTTCACCTCCAAATTCCATCGTATGAAGAAGTTATGCTGAAAACAATATTTTCAAATTGATTTCAATTAATTTCAATTAAATCGATTACAAGGCGTTTCAAGTCCGTACGATCAAACGACAAGTTTGATCGCTACAAAACTTGAAACCCTACAATAATTCACCGTTACAGATCCGACGAAACTGGTTTCGTCGAAATCCGAGTCAGTGGCCACAATGGTTATTTTTATATTAATTAAATAAATTTAAAATAAATTAATTAAATCAAATTTCGTGATAAACTTATGAAATTTGCAATCTTTATCACTTTAAAATTTCCAAACATTTACAATGATTTACCAATTTTCAAATGTCAATTTATTAAAGATTAATCATTATAAATCTTCAATTTCATAAAATTCAAATAAATAAAAAAATCTTGATTTACAATCTTTTCATTTACCAATAGTCATATTATAAATGGAACTTACATTATCTTCAATTATTAATTATCATCAGTTTAGATCTTAACATTTGTTCCATAAATTTTAATTTCCCTGAATTAGTTACTGCATTTATCTAATTCCAATTTCGTAATCACATTCAATCCATTAACTGGTATTGCATTGACATTTAACTTATTAGCTTATATCAACACTATTATCATTAATTGCAAATTGATTACCAAATTTAGTCACTACCCTAAATAACTAACGTAAATTAATCTCCATTATTTCCACTGATTTAACTTTCATTCAATTAATTAATGATTCCCTCAGTTAGCAATAACGTAACATTTTCTTTATTTGTATTGCAAATAATTAAAAATTCAATTCCTAATTCTTAATATCCTCTAAATTACAACTTCCAAACATGGTATTAATCATCATTTACGTGTCTCTAATTATTATTATTTTTTACAACAACATAATAAATAAATTACCTTTAATGAAATCTATCCCCCAATTTATTATATGCAATAAATTTTGACCTTACAACAGTTTCAATTAATTATTTATATTTATTGCGATTGAATACCAAAATTTATTTAACACATCAAATAAATGAACAATCTATATTCATTGTCACCTATTTTCTTTTAAATTCAGTTATAAGTTTGTTACTTACCAACCAGGTTATAATAACACTAATTTTTATTCCACTGCTACATACGATATATTTGCATCACATACTTGAATTTTTCAATTTCATCTTAATTCCAATTCGCGGTAGTATAATTTCTTACTATAAACCCATTTAAAATTTGCATACCAATTAATTAGTTTGAACTAAATAGATTGATTCAATTCAACTCTTTTATTAAGTATATATAAATCAATATACTATTTCATTGGTAAATGTTTATTTCAATTATTCCTTTATTACTTACAAATCTTATTTCATTCATGAATGCCCATCATTTATCAATTATTACATAATTTCATTTATTAATATTCATTTTATTCATGCTATTCATGCTTAATTCAATTCGCATATTAATTCATTTACTAAAGTTTAAAATCATTTATTTATGTTTCTTACCATCTTATTATATTAAATCAGTAGCATTTCAATTATACTTCTGACTATAACATTTCGTTAGTAAATTCAATATTCCCGTTTGTTTCTTTTATTAACCTTATAACCAAGTATGAAAAATTTCATAATTTCAATTGATTGCACTTACATTTTGAATTTGTAATCTTAATCTCAATTGCTATATTTAAATTTCTAACATTTGCTTCATTATACTTCTAGAATTTTTATTTCTTCCTAAATTTAATTGCAAAATTTAAATTAAACTAACAAATTTATTAATCAGAATTTACGGGTCGTTACAATACGCTTTACGGCTATTCATCAATCTGATGATCTCAGAGATACGAAACTAGAAAACGGTATACGTTTACAATATATTGGTTGAAAATATTTGCTTAAAATTGTTTGATTGTTATTGAAATTATGTGTTGTTTGAATTTTAAATTTTTTTATTATTAGGTCTATTTTTAACATCATAATATTTTTTATTAAAAGGGTATTATAATATTTAATATTATCCAGAAAATATATAGACATTAAAAATAATATATGTATATAGATATTAAAGTATATAAGAAAATATAAGTCATATGAATTCTCTGACCCATGTCGACATGGCCCTACCAATGATGTTGACATCCCTGTCAGAAATTTGAATACAAATCTTTGAATTTCCCTTCACCTTTTCACCAAACCCAATGTTCTGGAAAGGTACCTCTTGACCAGAGAACATGTCTATTGAATATCTATTTATTTCCATATCTTATCATACCTTTTCACTTTCATTTTAAAATTCAAACTCTCTTTCACTCTTTCAAACTTTCTACTCTCTTCAAAAATGGCTTCTTCAAGCACTCCATCCACAATGAGGCTGTCTAAAGCCATTAAAGAGTATCTCCATAATGATCCGGAAACAATCAAGGCTTATATAAACTGTGCTAATTTTGAAAAAGTTCATACGGAAAAGTTTGCTATCTTTCACGATTTCTCTACATATGAAATCAATACTCTTCTTGAAGAGAATCATATCCTTAGTCTTTTTGACAATTCTCGAAAAGCTTTTGTTCGTTAACCAAATCTTGTTTAAATGTTTTATGCGAATTTGAATCATGGTTTTTATGAGGGAAATGAAGATGAAATTTGGAGTAGTGTTAAAGGCACTAAAATTGTTTTAAATTATGAAATTTTGGGAAACATTCTCAATTGCAAGAATTCGGGAATAGATCTTTCTACTTTTAATATTGATGAACATGATCGTGAGACATTTCATCACATTTTCGAAGGAGATGATAGCTTTGAATTTAATAATCGTAAAATTCGTCTGAAAGTCACGTATTGTCAACCTTCTTTTGCAACATACTATTACTCCTAGAACGGGAAATTTAAATAACCCGACTTTAAAAGTTTGTAAAGCTCTTTTTGCTATCTTTGGTCATTATGACATTAATTGGGTGCAAGTGATTATGGATGAACTTCGCCCTAAGAATTTGAAAATGGGTAAGAATACCTTGTATCATGAAATCTATATCACTCCGATTTTTAATTTTTTTGCGTTGATTACAAAAGGGAAGAATTTGTTTCAAGAAATGTGTTTAATTATGCCAACATTTCTCTCATGAAAATTCCTTTCATATTTCAACAATATGAATCTCTTGCCGAAAAGGATGAAAGATTGGCACAAGAGGATATGGAGGAAGAAGATGAAGAAGATGAAGAAGAAGAAGGGAAGGAAATGGAAATTGAAGAAGATAATGAAGAAACCTTATTGGAAAGTATTGAATATCCTACCAATACTAACAACCCTTCCAACAAAACTCTCCTCAAAAATCAAAATATTATAGTGGAAAATCAATGGATTCTCAAAAGATCCGTTAGTATGAAATTGGATAATATGTCCGCTAATATGAACAAATTCTTTGCTAAAGTTGGTCGAAAACATGGCTTATCACCATCCTCCTCATCCTCTAGCACATTCTAAGAACTAGGTTGTGATGTATTAGTTTGTTTTACGCAAGCTTGTATTGTTCTTTTTTCATATTATGTAGTATCTTATGTATCATCTCATCTGTTTATAAAAATCATCTATCTTATGTTTTTCTACCTTATCGTGTCTATGGAATAAATGTTACTATAGTATATAAGTTTATATATATACATACTTGTTCACAAAATAAATAAGACACATAAATTAACAGACCCATGTCGACATGCCTCTACCCCCTATGTCGACATATAACTGTCAGATTTGGTTATTTTTTAAAATTTGAAATTAAAATAACTAACTCATGTCTATTCATTTTAAATGAATTTCTGCCTATTTATACACCTGTTTCTTCTAGAAATTTGTAATCTTTTCATTTCTACTTATCTCTATTTGCATCTCTTCACTACTTATAAAAAATGGCTTCCTTTCTCAAACTCCAAGTGATAATTTTGAAGAAACGCTCAATTCATTCAAGAGTATACTTACTTTTATTCTCCGCGATCAAAGTCACTTTTAACTAAGTCAAATGTAGATGATAAAAGAACAAGAGAAGCATTTCAATTCCCTCCGTTGGATGATTTCTGCCCTCAACAAAGTTGATCTCGGTACAAATCCTGTAGGAACTTAGATTCAAGATAATGAAGATTGGGAGGTTATTAAAAATGATCCTATCTTTGGAGAAGAAGGATGGTTTGAAGTTCCTAGAATTATTTGATCTTCTTATGGTTTGAATTGCTTGTTTTTGAACTGTGTGATTTAATTTGATTTGCTTTGATTTGATTAGAATTGATTTGGTTTGAATGGATTGTATAACATTATATGAAACATAGTACATATTTATTGGGTTTAAACTTTCATATTTGTCATGTTTTTATTATTAACTCATGTTATTACACACACACACTCCATCATAATTTGTCATAGGTACTCCAGTATAAGACTAAGGAGGAGTTATATTAGTTTAGGATAAGTTTTTGTTGATGACAAAAGGGGAGAAATATAAAATAGAGTTGTTAGGCTTAGATTAAGGGGGATCTATTTTGAAGAAGAAGTATATTTTATAAACATCAGTTGTCATCATCAAAAAAGGAGAGATTATTAGTCCTTGAGATGATGGTTTTGATGACAAAAACCTTAGGACTTGTTATAAAATATAAATACTAACATTATAGTTTAGATACATATGTATATGCAAGATATAAACATGCAAGTACCAAGAATGAAGACTGTACAGTCTAGAGATACAAGACTGATGCATTTAAAGATCGAAGATATCAAGATTGAGGACTCATGAGTATCAAGAAATCAAGTTATCAAGAGTTCAAGATTTCAATAGTACAAGATGAGTATCGAGTCTAGAATTATGTTAAAACTTCTTGAAAGCACTTACACCTTTATTCGAAATTTATTTCGTGGAATGGAATCCATTTAGAGCCCTTTAAAGGGATGGAACCCTAGTGGGATGGAACCCACGACAA
Source organism: Allium cepa (assembly GCA_030765085.1). NCBI lineage: Eukaryota > Viridiplantae > Streptophyta > Magnoliopsida > Asparagales > Amaryllidaceae > Allium > Allium cepa. The sequence goes on from CM060932.1 coordinate 973,850,383, forward strand.
TATCCAATGGAACATATAGTGGTCATATTTTGATATCCACTAATTTTATAAAAATGCTTTTCAAAAATATATCTGTTGTTTTTAAAAAATGTTTTCAAAACTTTCTTTTCAAAAAGACATCCACTTGGTTTTAAATATTTTAGCCTCAAAACTATTTTTATCATTTTTAATATTTTGATTTCAAAATTGTTCTTATTTTTAAACCATCTCTTGTTTTAAATATTTAGCTTTAAAATATTTATATACTCAGATTTTAAATCACTTTATAGATTAAGATTATATATATTAAAGATTACTTTCTAAACTCTTTTATATGTTTAAACTATATTCAAATATATTTACGAAGTTTAGAAATTGTTTTGACAAATGATGGAAACCAATTTTAATAAGAAAATCAAAACATCAATTTTTCCTTGAGCATGTCGACATCCTTCAACCCCCCTTGTCGACATGGTGTCTGTTATTTTCAAATTTCAATTTTCAAAAGAAGTGTCTATTCATCGTTTCCATTCACGAATAGATATGGCTATTTCTCTACCATAAATACCAGTAAGTTCTAAACGAATTTTTTACCAGATTTCATTTATTTTCTCTCCTCTTCATCTTCCACATTTATTCTAAAGAATCCTAAACTATATTCTACCGAAATACCAAATGAATCAAACTTGATTATCTCTTGTTTGATTCTCTTCCACTCTCTCCATAAGATCTCAGTGCTATTCAGAGTTATAAAATCTTTTGTAAATCAAACTGTTAAGTAAAAGGTGCGGTTGAGCCTTGAAATCAATTGGGTGCGATTGTAGCCCCGAAAATCAATTTGGTGATCTTGTTGCCTGGTTAAATCAAGAGAGTTTACCCTGGACTCGAATACAGGAGGGTGTACCTCGTAGCCTTGAAACTGAGGGTGCAATCTGGGAGATTATTCTGATAAGAAATTCATACGATTGTATGGGACTGGATGTAGGGTAACTCCGAACCAGTATAAAATCCTAGTGTGTTCTTTCCTTTACTTCTTTTATTTAGTATTTGCATATGTGTCTGTGAATTGCATTTGTTGGTGATTAAATTACATAAGTTACAAAAAGATTTAGAAAATCCACAAAACACTATTCATCCCTCCTCTACTGTTATTCCAGCCTTAAGATCTGTAATCCACATTTCTCAATTTGGTATCGGAGCAATGGTTTTCAAAGTTTTCATAATCTGAATTTTGAAAAGTTTTAAAAATGGCTGCCAATAGCGGTTCTGTTAACACTATCACTAGTTCATTTGTAGATGATTAGTCTACTACAAAACCATCGCTTTTTAATTGCAGTAACTATGCATATTGGGCATGTAGAATAAAAATATATTTACAGTCAATAGGATTAGACACTTAGAATATCGCACAAACTGAATATTCTGAACTCACAACTAGTTTTGCATGGTGGACGGCCAAGCAAAAGACTATTGCATAAAATAATTCCAAAGCCATGAATATTTTATTTTGTTCACCTGATAGAAATGAATTCAATAGAGTAACTGTTTGTAATTCTACATATGATATCTAGAAAACTTTGCAAGTTACTCATGAAGGAACAAGAAAAGTCAAACAGACCAAAATATCCATACTCACAAATCAGTTTCAATTATTCAAAATGAATTCTAATGAGTCTATTTCAGATATGTATAGTAGATTTCAGGATATTATGCATTCTCTAATATCATTGTGAAAAAAAAATTCCAAAGAAGATCAAGTCAGAAAAATTCTAAATTCTCTTTCTCCGGAATGGGATCGAAAAACTCTTGCAATCGAAGAAGCAAATGATATATGTACTTTAAAGATTGAAGAATTGATTGGAAATCTAATGTCGTTCGAAGTACAAATGCAAGAAGAGATAGCAATACATTCAAAAAGAAGTCAATTGCGTTCAATGCATTAACAGATGGATCAGACTCGGAAAGTGATGATGATGAAGAAATAGCTTTCATGACAAAGAATTTTCGAAAGTTTCTGAAATACAGAAAGATGAACAACTTCAAAAAGAATGAACATAAGAATTCTGGAAATTATAATGAAGTACCAAACCACGTCAAATGCTTCAGCTGTGACGAACCAGACCATCTCAAAAGAAACTGTCCGCATCCTGATAAGCATAATTTTCCTACAAGCAGTGATTATACAAAGAAAAGGAAAAGACCGTATACTGCTACACTAGACGATTCAAACTCAGACACATCCTCAAGCGATGATGAACAAAAGAAGGAAAATTCAAATATATACTTTACGGCTATTCATGATTCCAATGATCTCGGAGATACGAATCTAGAAAAAGGGACACATTTATAATATATTGGTTGAAATTGTTTGCTTAAAATTGTTTGATTGTTGGATTGTTATTGAAATTATGTGTTGTTTGAATTTTAAATTTTTTTATTATTAGTTTATTTTATTTTTAATATTATAATATTTTTTATTAAAAGAGTATTATTATATTTATTATTACTCCAGAAAATATATAGACATTAAAAATAATACATGTATATAGATATTAAAGTATATAGGAAAATATAAGTCGCATGAATTCTCCAAACCATGTCGACATGGCCCTACCCATGATGTCACATGTCAAATGTTTCACTTGTGACGAACCAAACCATCTCAAAAGAAACTGTCTACATCCTGATAAGCAAAAGTTTCCTACAAGCAATGATTATACAAAGAAAAGGAAAAGAGCGTATACTGCTACACTAGACGATTCAAACTCAGACACATCCTCAAGCGATGATGATCAGAAGTCGAAAAATTAAATATATGCTTTACGACTATTCATCATTCCGATGATCTCGGAGATACGAAACTAGAAAAAGGTATACGTTTACAATATATTGGTTGAAATTTGAAGTAGTGTTAAAGGCACTAAAATTGTTTTAAATTATGAAATTTTGGGCAACGTTCTTAACTGCAAGAATTCGGGAACACATCTTTCTACTTTTAATATTGATGAACATGATCGTGAGACATTTCATCACATTTTCGAAGGAGATGATAATTTTGAATTTAAAAATCGTAACTTTCGTCCGTAAGCACGTATTTTCAATCTTCTTTTGCAACATACTATCACTCCTAGATCGGGAAATTTAAATAACCCGACTTTAAAAGTTTGTAAAGCTCTTTTTGCTATCTTTGGTCATTATGACATTAATTGGGCGCAAGTGATTATGGATGAACTTCGCCCTAAGAATTTGGAAATGGGTGAGAATACCTTGTATTATGAAATCTATATCACTCGGATTTTTAATTTTTTTGCGTTGATTACAAAAGGGAAGAATTTGTTTCAAGAGATGTGTTTAATTATGCCAACATTTCTCTCATGAAAATTCCTTTCATATTTCAACAATACGAAACTCTTGCTGAAAAGGATGAAAGATTGGCACAAGAGGATATGAAGGAAGAAGATAAAGAAGATGAAGAAGAAGAAGGGGAGGAAATGGAAATTGAAGAAGATAATGAAGAAACCTCATTGGAAAGTATTGAATATCCTACCAATACTAACAATCCTTCCAATAAAACTCTCCTCAAAAATCAAACTATTATAGTGGAAAATCAACGGATTCTCAAAAGATCCGTTTGTAAGAAATTGGATAATATGTGCACTAATATGAACAAATTCTTTGCTAAAGTTGGTCGAAAACATGGCTTATCACCATCCTCCTCATGCTCTACCACATTCTAAGAACTAGGTTGTGATGTATTAGTTTGTTTTGTGTGAGCTTGTATTGTTCTTTTTACGTATTATGTAGTATCTTATGTATCATCTCATCTATTTATTTCTACCTTATCGTGTCTCTAGAATAAAAATTATTATAGTATATAAGTTTATATATATACATACTTATTCACAAAATTAATAAGACACATAAATTAACGGACCCATATCGACATGCCTCTACCCCCCTATGTCGATATATAACTGTCAGATTTGGTTATTTTTTAAATTTGAAATTAAAATAAATAACTCGTGTCTATTCATTTTAAACGAATTTCTGCCTATTTATACACCCATTTCTTGTTGTAATCTTTTCATTTCTACTTATCTCTATTTGCATCTCTTCACTACTTATAATAAATTGCTTCCTCTTCTCAAATTCTAAGTGATAATCTTGAAGAAACTCTCAATTCATTCAAGAATATACTTACTTTTATTCTTGGTAATCAAAGGCACTTAGAACTAAGTTAAATGTAGATGATAAAAGAACAAGAGAAGCATTTCGATGCCCTGCATTGGATGATTTCTGCCCTCAACAAAGATGATCTCGATACAAATCCTGTAGGAACTTTATTTCAAGATAATGAAGATTGGGAAGTTATAAAAAAGGATCCTATCTTTGGAGAAGAAAGATGGGTTGAACTTCCTAGAAATATTTGATCTCTTTATAGTTTGAATTGCTCGTTTTCGAATTGTGTGATTTGATTTGATTTGATTAGAATTGATTTGATTTGAATGGATTGTATAACATTATATGAAACATTATTGGGTTTAAGCTTTCATATTTGTCATGTCTTTATTATTAACTCATGTTATTATATATATATATATATATATATGTATGTATGTATGTATGTATGTATGTATGTACTCCATCATAATTTGTCACAGGTACTCCAGTATAAGACTAAGGGGGAGTTATATTAGTTTAGGATAAGTTCTTTTGTTGATGACAAAGGGGGAGAAATATAAAATAGAGTAGTTAGAGTAGTTAGGCTTAGATTAAGGGGGAGTTATTGTGAAGAAGAAGTATATTTTATAAACATAGGTTGTCATCATCAAAAATGGGGGGGATTGTTAATCCTTGAGATGATGGTTTTGATGACAATAACCTTAGGACTTGTTATAAAATATAAATACTAACATTATAGTTTAGATATATATGTATATGCAGGATATAAACATGCAGGTACCAAGAATTAAGACTGTACAATATATAGACACAAGACTGATGAATTTAAAGGTCGAAGATATCAAGATTGAAGACTCATGAGTATCAAAAAATCAAGTTATCAAGAGTTCAAGATTTCAATAATACAAGATAATTATTGATTCTAGAATTGTGTTAAATCTTCTTGAAAGCACTTACATCTTTATTCGAAATTTATTCGTAGAATGGAATCCAGTTTGAGCCTGTTAAAGGGATGAAACCCACAACAATATCTGGTGGAACATATAGTGGTCCTATTTTGATATCCACTAATTTTATAAAAATGCTTTTAAAAAATATATCTCTTGTTTTTAAAAAATGTTTTCAAAACTTTCTTTTCAAAAAGACATCTCTCTTGATTTTAATTTTTTTTTGCCTCAAAACTATTTTTATTATTTTTAATATTTTGATTTCAAAATTGTCCTTATTTTTAAACCAACTTTTGTTTTAAATATTTATCTTTAAAATATTTATATACTCAGATTTTAAATCACTTTATAGATTAAGATTATATATAATAAAAATTACTTTCTAAACTCTTTTATATGTTTAAACTAAATTCAAATATATTTACAAAGTTTAGAAATTGTTTTGACAAATTATAGAAACTAATTTTAATAAGAAAATAAAAACATCAATTTTTCCTTGAGCATGTCGACATCAATCAACCACCCATGTCGACATGGTGTCCATTATTTTCAAATTTCAATTTTCAAAAGAAGTGTCTATTCGTCGTATCCTTTCACGAATAGATGTGGCTGTTGCTCTACTATAAATACCAGTAAGTTCTAAATGAATTTTTTACCAGATTTCATTTATTTTCTCTCCTCTTTATCTTCCACATTTATTCTAAAAAATCCTAAACTATACTCTGCCGAAATACCAAGTGAATCAAACTTGATTATCTCTTGTTTGATTCTCTTCCACTCTCTCCATAAGATCTCGATGTTATTCAGAGTTATAGAATCTTTTGTAAATCAAACTGTTAAGTAAGAGGTGTGGTTGAGCCTTGAAATCAATTGGGTGTGATTGTAGCCTCGGAAATAAATTAAGTGATCTTGTAGCTTGGTTAAATCAACAGAATTTGCCCTAGACTCGAATATAGGGTGTACCTCGTAGCCTTGAAACCTAGGGTGTAATCTGGATGATTATTTTGATAAGAAATCCATACGATTGTACAAGACTGGATGTAGGGTAACTGCGAACTAGTAAAAAATCCTGGTGTGTTCTTTCCTTTACTGCTTTTATTTAGTATTTGCATCTATGTCTGATTCTGTGATTATATCTATATCTGTGAATTGCATTTGTTGGTGATTAAATTACATAAGTTTCAAAAAGATTTATAAAATCCACAAAACACTATTCACCCCCCTCTAGTCTTATTCCAGCCGTAAGATCCGTAATCCGCATTTCTCACAATTTTAAAACTTAAATCTTGGATTAAATTAATAAGAAAATATAGCAGTAGAGGCCCGTACCGACAGCATTCTTATAAGTGGCCAATAGACATGTGGGTGAAGTTGGGAATGCTTATGCTCATAAGTGGCCAATAGACAGAGGCTCAAATTTGGGGATTTGGGAGCAAAGTTAGAAGATTTGTTTGTTAGGACCAGTATCGATAGCATTCCCTTTTAGGTCGAAGACCGATGGTCTCACATGTGGGCGAGACTGGGCACACTTATGCGGATTAGGGTAAATAAAGGGTCAAGTAGGGGGCAACGGTAAGGGTGCACCGACGATGACCGAGCATGCGGCATCGATTAGGGTAAATAATTCGCTACTGCGTCTTAAGCGCCAAGAGGTGTCTTTTGCTGTGGGATCAACATGATTGACTACCAAAAGTGTGTGCATATATATATATATATATATTAACATATAAAAATATCCTTTTTTTCAACACATAGTGCAAGATCATGACATAAATGGTGCAAAGAGAGGGGGTACTTGAAGTGGACGAAATTAGGGGGGGAGGGGAGAGAGTGCATGCATACATGTATATTAAATTATAATCATAATCACTTACACATTTTTTTATTAATTCCCTAAATCTATATATACCACTACTCCTTTATATTCTCATTTTTACAGCCCTTCTCTTCATTTCAAAATGCCTAAGTGCTTGAATTAACGTATCCATGGCTTCTCTTCATGTCCTCTAACTTGAGAAAAACCACTTCATTTCAACTTTCACTTCTACACGTATTTCAATAACTCCTCTTCCAAAATACAAGCACCCAAACCCCCTAGCTCACATAGCCAAGCTCAACATGCCCTAGGCTGAGCCTAAACACCACATGGCCGAGCCCATTTCAAGTGTCCAAGGGCCCAAAGTTTTAATTTTTTGCAAAATTCTAGCTTATATCCAAGTTTTAACAAAAGTTCGCCTTGAATTAGTAAGCTATGGTAAGTAAAACACTAGTTTTTTAAAATATAATAACCTGATTTTGAAGGACCATATGTTTTGATAATATGATGTTTGTTGTGTTGAAATATCATATTATTGTGATGGTATATGATTATAAGTGTGTGTTTGAGCATGGATTTGGGATTTGGATGTTAAGGATATGTTTGGATATGGACATGTGAATGGTTGGTTATAATATGATGGTAGTGTGTTTAAGAAACAAAACCAAGTGTACGTGATGTAATTGTTGTAAAATTAGCACCTCGAAAGTTCGCAAAGGACTTGAGATTCAATTTGAAAACAAAAACTTGTTTTCTAGTTTTTGAATCTAATAAATGTTTTTCCAAGTTTTCACCATTTGTTTAAGTTTCAGAACTCTCCCATTTGTGTTTTCAAATATGTAGTAGCTAGAGCTAAAGTAAGGTTTTCACCTAGAAATTAATTCTACCGAACTGTGCTCATAGCGATAGTCGTTATGGATGCAGTTCAAAAAATTTCACGATTTCAAGTTTTAAAGTGTTTTCTTTTGGATTTTTTTGAAAACTCATTTCAAACTAATTAAGTTAGTCAAATGTTTGAATTTTATTTATTTAATAATTTATATATTTAATTTATTAATTAGGATCATTATTATATAGTTTATTAATTATGTTAAGTAATTAGAGTTTAAGAAATTATTAACCAAGTGATTATTTTTAATTAAGGAAGTTTTAAATAATGATTAATTAAGATAAAAGGAAATTAATTTTTATTTAATCAAATTTATTTACTTTAATTAATTATTTAATTAGAGTTAGTTATTTAATTAATTATTATTTATTTAAAGGTTAGTTATCTACTAATTTGGGTTTAATTCTTAAATGAATGTTATTTAATTAAAGTTTAACTAAATTTTTAATTATGAACAAATTTTTAATTAATGGAGGTTTAAAGTATGAGTTTGATTTAATTAAGATTAATTAAAGTTTAGTTGAGTTTTAAATTTAGGACTTGATTATGGTTTATTTATTTTAAAGTTCCTTTTTAAACTTTATCGGTTAATTATTTTTAACCAACATTCTTGTTTAAGTAAACTGTTTTAAAAACATAGGATCTTGTGTCCATGCTATTAATTAGCCAAATGAATCAAAGTGGTTGTAATTAAACGTTGACAAGTTTTATTCAAAGTAAGTCGACTTGTACTTATCACAAATACCACACTTCGGGAACGTGATGAATAAAAAGGGGTTAATTTCGATAAGTGGGTCGTGATAATCTAATCATATGGAACATATGTTCATATGTAAATCTTACACCCTGATAATGGAATGGTATAAACAACTTGACCCTTTTAAAATTATCGGATGCTGGTTTGGAGAGACTAGGATCAAATAGCAATTGTTATTCAAAAACCAATTTGCACCAACATAAGCGTTCGAATTGGAGATAGAAAGGCAAGGTCCAAGATGAAGATTTTGAAGTGCAAGAGCTAGCTATTTGCTACTAACCCTGAGGGTGATTCCAAAATGGGTGTAGTGGAGATAGTGCCTTCGATTCGTTCATCTCTTGAATGACTTGTATGGATGAATGCTGACATTGTTTCAACAACTAAAAGGCAATGTTAGCATTCCAAGTGGTAATGCTATAATAAGGGTAAACGTAGCCTTAGGCCTCATCAACCGAGAATGACTAAATATAGGAGATGTGGCAAGGCTAGGTGGGTTGCTCCTATTGGGTTTAGGTCATCCCTATTTAGAGTTCCTACTATCAACTCATATATGCTTCGGTATGGTTGCGGATCCTAATCGAGGGATGATCTTATTTGGTACCATATAGTAAATGGTAGGCCGGTCTTATGTTGGCATGGGTCGATAGGTATGACCATGGTACACAAATCAAGAGATGTACTATGACAGGCGGTACCCTAGTCATTATACGGAATCCATTCTTCAATAAGTGCCGCACGGATTTAGTTATACCCAAGTATGTTGAAATGTGAGATGCAAGCATTTAGGCTATGTTCTATTTTACTTGAGCACCCTAGACATTAGCATAATATCACTGGATTTCGATATAAAGTTTTATGATTATTATAGGTAGAAACCTGTCCGTGTTTATATACGGCATGGTCTTACGAGATATCTTTGATTTTCAAAGCATTTATAAAAGTAAAATTTAAGTTGTTTTTAATTTACTCATACCAAACCCATGTCTGACCCGGAATTTTCTTTTCTTTTCCTAAAACTCTTGGGTACTCAAATTTGTATGAGTAGCCAAGCGATCCAGGTTTCTTAAAGAATCATTTTGAAGGAGCTGGAGCAGGTGGCTTCACCGTTAACTAGTTATTATCTTATTCCGCTGCGTTTATGTATGATCTATGTACTTTTATATGGGCAGGAAGTTATAACTGTCCAACTGAAGTTGTAATGTAATGACTCTAATGTATAAATATAATGGAAATTAATATGTAGTTTCCTATGTTATCTATTATATGTTGTTCTGAATCATGGTGAGACTCTATGATTGTGTAGCTTTATCTTATCTTTCCTTTTCTTCTACTCTTAATGGCTTGCCTTTTGGTGCAAGAAAGGCGGTCATTACATTTTTGGTATGAGAGCTTAGGTTAATCAAACACCTATGCTTTGGGTTGGGGTCAACTTCGAGAGTGTGTGTTTGTAATTTTTATTAATATACACACACACATATACCTGATAGATAGATTAGCTTGATATGTTTGATTAGTACCCTTTTATGATTTATCTCGTCCAAGTGTTCTAAGAGTTATCTTACCATGTCTAGGTAGTAAGACATGACTAATAAAGGTGGATGAGGTAGGGAAGCGGGTAGCACTACAAGTACAAATTGTCGAACTCCAAATCCTGGAGGAGTTCGGACTGCCAAAGAAGCAGCGCCAGAGTAGCCTAGAGTAAAATTTGCAACCTTATGCAAGGATTACACCAACCTCAAAGGGAAACTTTTTAAAGGAACTGAGTCTATCATGGAAGTGCAAGCCTGGTTGCAATTTTGAAAAAAGATTTTTAAAGCTCTTGGTTTATCCGATCAATAGAAAAGATTCTTAGCAGCATGGCAACTGCAAGAGGGAGCAACAAATAGATGGGATTCCCTTACTTCAAATGTTCCAAAAGAAGAGTTTTCTTGGGCCCAATTTAAAGAAGTTTTTGAGGACCAATTCTCGCCATCAGTAAGAAGAACCAGGATGTACAAGAACTTCATTGACTTGAAGCAAAGGATCTATGGTACAAAATTCAATGAGCTACCTTATTTTGGACCGAAATTGAACAACACCCCCATTAAAGAAATACGAGATGTTTTTTTGGGTATGAGAGAAGAATACCATGAGAAAAGGGCTCACATTAAGGCTACTTTTGTGGATTTAGTTAATATGGCTCTAAGGTACGAGGCCTTGGAAAAGAAGAGGTCTACCTACTAGCACCAACCAGCGGAAATACCAGTGGAAACAATTTGAATAAAAGTAAGCCCAATCTAGGAGAGAATAAGGGGAAACATTCAAGAATATTAGTTGTTACCTTTGCAAGCAGAAATGAGATATTTCAAGATCCTATCCGAACCGTGAATATCCTAAGCAACAAAGTGGACTCATCTCTCCAATGGTTCTGAAGTCGCATTGCTTCAATTGTCATCAACCGGGCTATACGATTAAAGCCCGTCCACTCGTGAAGAAGGCACAGCAGTCCAAGGTGCACGCTATTAAGAATGAACCGTCAACTTCAAAGAATGTGAAGGGGAAAGGCATCCTTAAAGGTACCGTACTGATTAATGGCGTTTCTTTTCACTCTTTAGAATCAGTAGATAAATTTCACCTTATTCCAAGTATTGTAGAAAACCCTATGTGTGTGCCTAACCTCATAGATGATGTAACCCATTTGAACATGATTTTATGAATGTGCTAATTTCTTACCTTTATCATCATTTTTCTTGCGAATCATATGTCTTAGACTTTAAGGGATTTGATATTATTCTTGGCATTGATTGGTTATCGAAGTGTGGACTAATCTTAGATTGTGCTGAAAGGACTATATCATTAGAAATTAGGATTGGAAGTATTGGTAAAGTATCATACAAGAACTCTGGTATTAATATGTGTAGTTTCTTGTGTGCCCTGAAATCATCCCAAGATGAGTTAAGTTATGTGGAATCTGCTTAGAATTTTTCAAATGTGTTTGAAGAAGTCAATAGTTTACCCTCGCTCCGAGGGATAGAGTTTTGCATTGATTTAGTCCTTGGTGCAAGGCTTGTGGTCCAACCCAAGAGAAGGATGGCCCCAAAAGAGTGGAATGAATTAGAGAAACAAACTAATTACCTATTAAGAAGAGGATTGATTAGACCAGTAATTTGAGTTGGGGATCTACTGTGGTGTTTGCGGCTAAGTCTAATGGATCTTTAAGGTTGTGTGTGAATCATAGGGAGTTGAATAAGCGGACATTTAGGAACAAATATCCCTTACCCTGCATTGATGATCTTTTTGATCAACTTCATGGAGCTACGGTATTTTCTCAGATAGATCTAGCTACTGGATTCCATCAGTTGAGGGTTATTAAAGATAGTATACACTAAACTGTGTTTAAAGGCCCTAGTTGTTTCTTTGAGTAGTTGGTTATGCCTTTCAGGCTAAACAATGCACATGCATATTTTGTAGATCTCATGAACTGTGTTTTTCGAGATGGTCTTGACAAATTTGTGTTAGTTTTCATCGATGACATCCTTATCCACTTAATATCTAAGGAGGAGCATAAACATCATTAGGAAGTGGTGTTGGAGACATTAAAGAGACATGTCCTGAAGATGAAATTTTCTAAGTGCCATTTTTGGAAATGGGAAGTAAGATTCTTAGTACATATTATGACAGGAGAAGTTATTTCAGTAGATCCAGCAAAGGTGGAAGCTGTTAAGGAATGAAAGCGACCACAGACTTCTACCGAGGTTCGCAGTTTCTTATATTTGGATGGATATTATAAGAGGTTTATTCAAGATTATTCTAAGATTTTCTTCCATTTGACTAAGCTGACTAAGAAGGAGAAGATTGTATGGACTCCAAAGTGTGAAGAAGCATTTCTGGAATTAAAGAAGAGGTTGACCAGTGGATCAGTTTTGGCTATTCTAGATGGAAAAAGTGGATTCACATTTACACAGATGCTTGTGGATGGGACTAAGTGCTGTTTTGATGTAGCATGTAGATTTCGTATGCAAGTAGACAGTTGAAGCTCACGAGAAGAAGTATGCTACATAACTTGGAGTTGATGGCTGTTGTCTTTGCATTGAAAATGTGAAGACACTACTTGCTAGGTAAGGATCCTTCTATTCCTCTTAGTTTCTTTCAAATCTTTAGGGATTTTAGAAGTAAGTTTTCTTTCTTTAATTAGGTGAAAAATCCAAGCTCTCCATGGATCAATGAAATCTTGAAGTATCTTTTTACTCAAAAGGATCTAAAGCTAAGGCAATAGAGGTGGTTAGAATTTCTGACGTCCTACGTCATGGGTATTCTTTATACGTCGGGGAATGCTAACGTAGTGGCATATGCCTTAAGCATGAATGATATTTTGGCTCTCTTGGATGTTAACCTGACTCTTCAGGAAAGGATTATGAGAAATCAAAGGAAGGATGAAATACTAGAAGGGTTAATTCAAGGTGTTAAAGAAGGTAGATGTTCAGATTTTGAGATGGATAGTCGAGGTACTTTAAGGATGAACAGACGATTGTGTGTTTCAAATGTGAATGGGCTGAGCTAGGAAGTTTTGTTTGAATGCCATAAATCTAAGTTAAGTATTTCTCCTGGAGTTCATAAGATGTATAAGGACATTAAAAGAGTATGTCAGTGGCCGAGAATGAAGAAGGACATTTCAGTCTATGTTAACAGATGTTCATGCTTCCAACAAATCAAAGGTGATCATCAAAAGGCAACCAGATTATTACAACCCTTGAAAATACCAACTGAAAATGGGAAATGATGTCAATGGATTTTATTGATGGTTTTACTCAGAACCCGAAAAGGAAATGAAGGAGTAAGAGTTATCATGGATCGGCTAACGAAGAGCACACATTTTATATCGGTAAAACCAACAAGGACCACTGCTTCTTTTGCTAAAAAAATTACGAGAGATATAGTCAAGTTGCATGGAGTTCCTGTATTTATTATAAGTGATCGAGACCCATATTCGCTAGTAAATTTTGGAAAGTATTGGAAGCAACTATAGTAAAAAAGTTGAGCTTAAGCACAACATATCACACCCAAAAAGACCAACAGATGGAGCGGGTGAATTAGATTCTAGAGGATCTCTTAAGAGCATGTATTATAGATTTTGGTGGATTATGGGAGGATGATATGCATTTAGTTGAGTTCTCCTACAACAATAGCTTCCAAGCAAGTATCGGGATGGCACCTTATGAGCCCTATATTGAAGACCATGCAAGTTACCAGCTTGTTGGGTTGAGATGGGAGATAGATTAGTACTTGGGCCGGACATGATCCGAGAGGCTACCGAAAAAGTAGTAGTGATTAAGAAAAGAATGAAGGAAGCCGAAAATCACCAAAAGAGTTATGCTAATAAGCGGAAAAGATATTTTGAATTTGTGGTTGGAGACTTGATGTTTGTAAAGATTTCACTAATAAGAGGAGCTGTTAGATTTGGAAAACCTAGGAAGTTAACTGCAAGATATGTTGTACCTTTCTATATTCTTGAGAGGATTGGATCACTGGCATATAGGGTCGAGTTGCCAGGTGTTCATAATGTGTTCCACATATTTCATTTGAGGAAATATGTTCATGACCCATCTTTGATTGTGGAGCCATCGGTTCAAGAGGAATTCAAAATAAAACAGAACCTGACTCTGGTTAGACATCCGTTTTATGTTGTGGATCAAGATGAAAAGAGATTGCGTAATAAGATGGTGCGACTAGTTAAGATTCATTGGAGTGAGGATCCAAGAGACTGCGCTTGGGAGACGATGGATCGTATGAAAGAAGCCAATTTGGAGTTGTTGTTAGGATGGCTAGACATAGGTCGTATGTATAGTGTATGCTTGTCTGCTATGGATGTTTAGTGCATGTCTTTGTATGGGTTTTATAATATGAATACATAGTTTTTTTGCGTAGTTTGAATTGTCTCCTTGTTTGCTAATTTCGAGACGAAAATCTTTAAAGGGGAGAGAGTGTAATGACATAGAATTTTAATCGCTATTTAAATGTATATTTAATTATATTTTTAAATAATTAATAAATTATTTTTTATTAACTAATAAAACTATTTTAAATAATAACTAATGATGATAAAATTGTTTTCAAAATTTGTTTACCAATATATATAGTTCATAGGGAAATAGAAAATGTGACCGGAAATTATTTTCCAAAATACTGATATTTTATCGGTTAAAAGTTATTTAAAATGTCATAGCACTATTGTAAACACATATATACACATTGCAAACTATCCTAACATGGTATGTACATGTATATATGTATGTACATGTTTTCTCACTAAGTATTTAAACATATAAGATTTTAATTATCAAAAGAGTGTGTGTGTGTGTGTGTGTGTGTGAACAGATAAAAATATCCTTTTTTAACACATAGTACAAGCGCATGGCATGAACAGTGGAAGAGAGAGGGATAGGTACTTGAAGTGGATGGAATCTGGAATGAAGGAGAGGGAGTGCTTGCATACATGTATATTAAATTAAATTATAGGCACCTACACATTTTTTAATTAATTTCCTAAGCTTGTATATACCACAACTCTTTCATGTTCTCATTTTCACAACCCTCCTCTTTATTTTAAAATTCCGAAGAGCTTGAATTAACATATCCATATGTTCTCTTTATATCTTCTAACTTGAGAAAAACCACTTCATTTCCACCTAAAAAAACTTTACACATATTTCAACACCTTCTCTCCCAAAATACAAGCACCCAATCTCTCTAGCCCACATGGCCGAGCTCAACATGCCCTAGGCCAAGCCCAAGCACTACATGGCCGAGCCCATTTCAAGTGCCCAAGGATCCCTGGGTCCAAAGTTTTAATTTTTGCAAAATTCTAGCCTATATCCAAGTTTTAACAAAAGTTCACCTCGAATTACTAAGCTACGGTGAGTAAAACTCTTATGTTTGGAAAAGAGAATAACTTGAATTTGATGGACTACATGTAGTGAGAATATGATGTTTGTTGTGTTGAAATATCATGTTGTTGTAATGACATATGATTATGACTGTGTGTTTGAGCTTGGATTTGGGATTTGGATGTTAAGGATAAGTTTGGATATGGATATATGAATGGTTGGTTATGATATGATTGTAGTGTGTTTATGAAACAAAGCCAAATGTTTGTGAAGTAATTGTTGTAAAGTTAATACCTTAAAAGTTCCCAAAGGACTTGAGATCCAATTTGAAAACAAAAGCTTATTTTCTGGTTTTTGAATTTAGTAAATGTTTTTCCAAGTTCTCACCTTTTGTTTAAGTTTCAAAACTCTCCCATTTGTGTTTTCCAATATGTAGTAGCTAGATTTAAAGTGAGGTTTTCACCTAAAAATCAACTCTAACGAAATGTGCTCAAAGCGATAGTCGTTATGGATGCAGTTTAGAAAATTTCACGATTTCAAGTTTTAAAGTGTTTTCTTTTGGATTGTTTTTGAAAAATCATTTCAAACTAGTTGAGTAAGTCAAAAATTTAGTTCATTTATTTACTAATTTATTTATTTGTTAATTAGCATAATTATTAATTAATTAATTAAGTAATTAGGTTAAGTAAATAGAGTTTAAGAAATAATTAACCAAGTGATTATTTTTAATTAAGGAAGTTTTAAATAATGACTAATTAAGATAAAAAGACATAAAATTTTTAATCAAATTTATTTATTTTAATTAATTATTCAATTATAGTTAGTTATTTAATTAATTATTATTTAATTAAAGGTTAATTATCCACTTAGTTTGGGTTTAATTCTTAAATAAATGTTTTTTAGTTAAAGTTTAATTAAAGTTTTAATTATGAATCCATTCTAAATTAATTAATGTTTAAAGTATGATTTGGATTTAATTAAGATTAATTAAAGCTTAGTTGATTTTAAACTTAGGATTTAATTAAAGTTTATTCATTTTAAAGTTCCTTTTTAAGCTTTATCGGTTATTTATTTTAATCAACTTTATTGTTTAATTAAATTGTTTTAAAAATAAAGGATCTCTTGTCCATGCTATCAAGTAGCCATATCAATTAAAGTAGTTGTAATAAAACGTTGGCACGTTTTATTGAAAGTAATTCGATTTGTACTTACCACAAATACCACAATTTGGGAACATAATGAATACAAGGGGGTTAATTTCCATAAGTGGGTCATGATAATCTAAGCATATGGAATGTATCTTCATATGTAAACCTTACACCTTGATAATGGAATGGTATAAAAAACTTAACCCTTTTAAAATTATCGAATGTTGGTTTGGATAGACCTGGATCGGGTAGCAGTTGTTATTCGAAAACCACTTCGAACCAACATAAGCGTTTGAATTGGAGATAGAAAAGGAAAGGTCCAAGATGAAGATTTTGAAGTGCAAGAGCTATTTGCTATCAAACCTGAAGGTGATTCCAAAACGGGTGTGTGGTTATAGCGTCTTTGGTTTTTTTCATCTCTTGAACGACTTGTAAGGATGAATGCTGACATTGTGTCAACATCTGGAAGGCAATGTTAGCATTCCAAGTGGTAATGCTATAATAAAGTTAAACATAGCCTCGGGCCTCATCGACTGGGAGTGACTAAAACAAGGAAGACGCAACAAGGCTGGATGGGTTGCTCCCATTGGGGGTAAGACCATCTCTATTTTGAGTCCCTACTACCGACTCATGTATGCTTCGGTACGGTTGCTGATCCCCACCGAGGGGTGATCTTATTCTGTGCTATCCAGTAAAGGGTAGGCTGGTCTTGTGTTGGCACGGGTTGATAAGTTCGACTTCGGTACACAAATCTAGAGGTGTACTGTGACGGGCGGTACCCCAGTATCCCAGTCATTATATGAAATCCATTCTCGAATAACTGTCGTATGGATTTAGTTGTACCCATGTATGTCGAAATGTGAGATGCAAGCATTTCAGCTATGTTCTATTTTACTTGAACACCTTATACATTACCATAATGTCACTAGATTTCTGTATAAAGGTTTTTTTATTATCGTAAGGTAAAAACCTGTCCGTATTTATATGCAGCGTGGACTTATAAGATATCTTTAACTTTAAAAGCTTTTATTAAAAGTAAAATTTAAGTTATTTGAGTTTACTCACACATGACCCATATCTAACCTGGAGTTTTATTTTCTGTTCTTAAAACTCTTGGGCGCTCAAATTTGTATGAGTAGCCAAGTAATCCAGGGTTTTCTTGAGGAAGCATTTTGAAGGCGCCGGGGCAGGTGGCTTCCCCGTTAGCTAGTTATTATCTTATTTTACTGTGTTTACGTATGGCGTATGTATTCTATATTGGCAGGTAGTTATAACTATCCAGTTGAAGTTGTAATGCAATGACTCTAATCTATTAATATTATGGAAATGACTATCTAATATCTTATGTTATCTACCATACATTGTTCTGATTCGTGGTGAGAATATGTGATTGTGTAGTTTCTACTCATATTTATATAAATGGCTCGCCTTTCGATACTAGAAAGGCGGTCGTTACAAGAGTACTTGGGTCAAGTATATTGTTTGACAAAGAGTGGTCATTTTTGTTTTTGAGGTCAGCAATGTAGTGTTTGAAAACCTAAATGTAAAGGAAATAGTAAGAGTTCATAGTAGTTAGAGAATACCATAAGTGTAACGACACATAAACGAATGAATAATTAATTGTGGAAATTAGTATAAAAATAAAGGTTAATTAATTACATAAGAAAATGAATGGATTAAAAAAGGTAAATATATATGGGCCATTTATTACATTGTGATTACGAGATTGAATATCAAATATGGATCTAATTAAATGACATGTAATTAAACTTAGTCGTGAATAATGGAATTCAATTAATTAGTATTTAAGGGTTAATAGATATAATTAAACTCGGATGTAAATATGTAAGAAAAAGGTCAAATTTGTACAATGGATTTCTTATACTAAAGGCAATTAAATTCAATCATACCTATAAAGGGGACATATAAACATTTGAATAAATAATATTTTTATTATGGGAAATAAATAAGGTGAGAAAGTATTTAATATAGCAGATCTTATATTTAGGTTAATTGCAAGTAATTAAATCTGATCATATATAACAGAAATTAATTTAAATATGTGAATAAAAAATTGTTAAATGCTCTATATATGAGGTAATCAAATTAATATTTGGATAGAGGGGATGTTGCAAAAAAGGAAATAAATTAATAATAAGGAAAATATGGGAATTTAATCAATTTAATTGCAAGAATTACCAAAAGAAGATTGGATTAATTAGGTGTAGGACACTTTTAAAAGTTAGTTAAATGGACCAAAGCTAATTAGAGAAATTTAAGTCGATCTAGTTAATAAGAATAAATAAATTTGAATTTTGAATGCTAAAGGATTTAAAATGTGAAAGCTGAATGAAGGAAATCCTTTATTTAGGGAAATAGATGATAGATTAGAATAAATAAGAGGGATATAAGATCATTGATATAAATAACCCTTACGACCTCCTTTATATTCACATTCTCTTTATTGTGAAACAAAAACAAAAAATAGAACTCCATTATTAACTAAGGCTAGCCATATTTCAAGGAGAGAGAGAGGGAATGATTTAAAAGGAAAGCTTTCAACTTTAAAGGAAATGAGAAGATTTAAGCAATGATTTCAAAGCTTTTCAAGTCTAATTGAGTAAATTTCCAATAAAACCTTCCACATCCATTTACGCTCGGATTTGATTTGTGTGGATGATTATTGTTAATAAACATGTTTGAATGATTAGATATTGCTTTTAATATGTTTTATATGAAAGGTATTTAATAATTTTTTAGGTTAAAACATGGTTTAATTGTATCTATATATAATGAAAATTTAGTATGTGTTTCTAATGATAAAATAGAGATGGGTTTTTATTTCATAATGTTGAATGTGGAAATAATTTAATAAGGACACGTGGAAATGGTTAAATTTAGAAGTAAATCAATATTTAAAAATATAAAAATTAAATATGTTTTGGAATACCCATCTTTATTGAATTCTCTTTAAGTAATAATGGGAACGACGAAGAAATTCGTTGTCCATGTAGTAGGTCTAAATTATCGAAGCATTTGATATCGGATATGGTAATAGTTCATTTGCGCTAATATGGTTTCATGCACAATTATTTGCTATGGGATCGTCATGGAGAACGTATAGCACCTAATCTCGTACATTCAGAGGAGGAGGTGGATAGTGAAATTATTCCGACAAATCTCATAAAACATATGGTTGAAGATGCATCATGTTCAATAATGTATTTAATACGGTTCTGAATGTTAAAGGAAAGATTAAAGACGGCTTGGTGCAATCATCCTGAGCTTATAAAGCCAAATGACACAAAAAACCCAAAGCATGCTACTTGGTTTTCGAACCATGTATATGATCCGATAAATTGTGTTGTCGACGAAGGATTGAAACATCTTGTGATGGGACCAAAAAGAAAAATCAAGACATATCCCATATTCTTTGTCAATGGATACAAATTCAACACCAAAAAATATGGGGCTGAAAAATTAACTAATAATACTGGTGTATATGTTGAAGGTTGTGAAGATCCAAATGATCACATAAATGATTTTTACGGTGTGTTAACTCAGGTTTTGCAATTAACATATTTCACCAACCCACGGAAGAAGTTTATTTGTTTTGATGCAACTTGTTCAGTAATGTTCCAAGTTCAGGAATCAACATGCACCAAAAATATAATATTATTGAAATAGAGCATACATCACGTTATCATAAGTACGATCTATTTATATTAGCAAAACAAGTCGTACAAGTTTATTACGCTCCTTGTCCATTCTTAGAAAGAGATAAAGCAGATTGGGCTGTAGTTTTTAGAATGAATGCAAGATTTACGTTTGATGGAAATAATATTCCAAACGAACAAGTGTACCAAGCGGATATCGAGGAAAATGGAAAAAATACAATAACATATGATCAAACCGATTTTAGACATCTAAGTAATGAATCTAATGTATTAGTAAAAGCATTTGAGACCATAGAGGAAAACAATATAAAGTACAAGACCAAGTTTGAATCAGAAAACAACGAGGACTTATTTAATAGTATACATATTGAAAAAAGGTAATTTATAGGAGTATTGATGTTACACTTTTTATATGTTATATGTGATTATTCATGTTAAATCTTGATATATTTACCATAATTGAACGACATATTCTGTCATAATAAAATAATATGTATATGTTAGGAAATACAGATGTCTTCCTTTAGGCGGTGGAGTTCTGCAAAGTCCAGTTCCCCCTCTTTGTCTCAGAGAGGGACCGTTCGCAACAGAGGTAATGGCAGCGGCCCATCGCAAGAGGTGCCCGCGTACGGTGGTTGGATTTCTACCGAAAGCAGATGACTCGTAAGTGTTAAATTTACTTCAGCATTATAAAATTATATATGATATATTGTCATGATCTATCTGTATGATATTTAATGCAGGGGTTTTGAGCTTGATCCTTCAAATATAGTGCTCAGCATATTTAAGTAGGCATACATGAGCTGTATGACCGCGTGTTGGCCAAAATGGAGTAGGATCCCAGAGCATGTCCAGGAGAGCATCTGATAGGACTTCCCGCTAAGTGTAAAATTATATATCATTATATATAATCACTTTACAATTTTCTAACTAAGTATAATGTATAACTTATATTTTTTTCAACATATATACAAGTTGCGGTTGACCTACAAGAGGAAGTTTTTTCTCTTTGCCAACGCCATTGGAACTCTAAAGTTGCAAAGAATTACCGGGATATGATGTCTACAATCAGAAAATCTAGGAAGAAACCAAACTGGATGGGTGCCAGCATATGGGATGTTTGGGTCGCATGGTGGAGTAGTGATGAATTCAGGGTAAGTCTATCAGATGTCACCATAATTTGTTCAGTGGAGAATACATAATTTATACCTATAAAATATAATCCTAAATTTTAATTTGCAGGTGGAGTCAGACAATAACTCAGCGAACAGGCAGAAAAAAACCAATCACATGCCGTGGTGGCTCGAAATCATTTCAGCATCATCACGAAGACCTGGTAAATTGATTAATTGCAATTACGAATATTTTTAAAATATTTCGTATAAATTTGTATGAACAACAATAATATACACCAATTATTGCAGGAAAGGATGTGTGAGGCTCCTGTCTCGTATTTGCACATATGCGATCAGGCAGACCGACGATGAGGGATCGATGATGTATGCTTGACACGAGGATGATATAACATACGCCGCACATGTAAGTATATTTTAAGTTATAAGATATTAATAATAATCGTTTTAATTAATTAGTTATAAAATATTATAATAGTGTCATGAAATATTTAATTGTATTTAATTTTGCATTGTAAGAAAGATTTATGCAAGCACGTGCGCAGATGCTTAAGCATTCGGAATGGGATTAATGGATCACTGATGAGGAGGACGCTATCTTCGACTCCGTTATAGACCCAACATAGAGAAATAGGTGTTACGGCTACGGTAATTAATCGCTAATTTATAAAAATAAACTAAGTTGTAAAAATTGATTAAGTTTTATAAAAGTTACGTTATAACTTAAACATATTTCGACTTGATTTGTAGTCTCGGACCTCACAAAAGGCCTATCAAAAGGGTCATAACAATGCTGAGATTAATAAGCTTCGACAGCAGATTGCACAGCTATAAGAGCAGGACCGTCTCCGAGCAGCGCAAATGGAGCAACTAAACCAGCGTTTGGCCAAGTATATAGAGCGCCATGGAGCATTCCCTTCTTCTGATGGTTCCACAGTCTATGACAAGTCAAGAGATACGTTTTGCAGTTTTTGTTTTTGAAACTTGTGTATATATACAATGGGAAGGTGAGGTTGATTTGTAGACATGTGGCGTTTGATGTTGATTTGTAGGGTTTGATTTGGATGTATATATTGTACATTAATGTTGGATGTAGATATTGCAGTTGGGTGATGATGGATGGCTTGTTTTTGTTGATTGGAAGTGTTTGAGTTTGAGATGGTAATGTTTAAATTTTATATTATTCTTGATAGTGATATTGATTTTAGCTTATATATATATTGAATTCGACGTGTTGTGATATATATTGACATTGATGTGCTGTTGGGCTGTTGAAAAAAAATTATCCAGATTTTCAACGATTGCATGGCTTATAGGTCGAAATATTCCGACGATTTCCAATGGCTCCCGATGGTTTACCAGTCGAAAATTCCGATGGCTTCCGACAGTTCTCTGGCGTGTTTTTAACCCACATGGATGTCCGCACAGTTGGAAAAAATGTTAGAACTACCGTCGAAAAAGTCATCAAAGGCTGTCGCAAAGCCACAGTCGATTCCATCGGAAATGGATGAAATCCTTATTTTTTTATTCCGATGGGATTTCCGACGGCTTGCGGCGGCCGCCGACAGCTTTGAGCCGTTGAAAATCACTATGTATCTTGTAGTGAAAGCATCCTTCAACCGTGAGATGTTTTCATACAGGTTCATGACGGATATATTTTTTGTTTAATATCACAAGAAGATCCTCTACTGTTAGCTAATGCAAATTGGATGTTCTTAATTAGGCATCTGTACAGAGTATCAAAGCGATGAATATTTACAGCGTATATTCCGCACAACCATGCATCCATCGCCAACTTTATATACAAGACCATGATCATATCATCAATCCAATTAAACATTTCATACCTTAAAAATGTGATATAGGTTTTCATCCTAACATATCTTCTTACCATGTCGCTACTCCATGACTTTTAACGACAAATGCTATTGAGGCATGTCTCTCTCAAACTACTACATACATACACATACGCACATATACATACATGCAGACATACATATACATATACATACATACATATATATATATATATATATATATATATGACCCTATTTAAGAGATGGATCTTTCCTAGTTTCTAAATATTGCTCATTTCTATCATTTTTAATTGAAGCTTGTATGAGTGCTTAAAAGCTATTTTAATGCCAACGAGAGGAAGAAAATGGTTTATTCTTTTACAATAAAGGACAATAAATTATACCGACCCAAAACTTGACCGCTTAAAAATATAACATTTAAAGTGATTTTAAATATAAAATATAAAAGATTTTATGATTTAGATAACATTAGATAGAATTTGAAAGTAGAAATATACATAAAAATAGCAACATTTTCTTATATCGAAAAAAGTGACAAAATCCCGATTTCAGAAAAGTAAGTATAAATGGTTTGATTAATTATTTTTATTTATTTATGGGTGTTTATATTTTTAAATAACATTATACTAATTTATTTTTAAATTTGGTTTACATAAATAAATAGTTTAACTAAAACGTCAAAATGTGACTGTAAAACATTTTGCAAAAATCAACGTTTTGTCGATTTAAAGTTGTCGCAATGTTGTTGCACATTTATGTACATAATTTAATAAATATGTTAACATATAAAGGTAGTTAACAATTAACTAGACAAAGTTACTTTTAATAACCACACTTAGAAAATTCTAGAAAGTAATTAGCAAAAGTGATCTAAAAAAGACAAAACACATGTCACATCACATGTGACATAAAGTAAAGTAATGTAACACAAAGTAAATAATCATTCTTATCTTTTACTTAAATCTTAAGTATTTTAATTTTAAAAGTATGATATGGTGTGGATGGTAAGTGTTGAATTAAATAAGTTTACTTAATTCTTAAGGAATGTTATTTAAGTAAAACACAAATCTATATTTTAATCTCAAATATTTTCTATAAATACCCATTCTCTTCTTCTTCACTTTTGCACCATTTATTCCCTACTTTATTTGTCTCTCTTACATCTTTTAATGGCTTCCAAACTTAATGAAATAATGCCAAAATTTATTTCAAAAATATACTAAAGAAAGTAACCATCAAATCACCTTAAATACTCACCGAAACTCCTCCTGCTTCCTTCACGACCCACAACCCACCCCTTCACCATCAAACCGAGCACAAACCCTCCTTGAAACTCATGGCCCAAAGCTCCAAAGACCTCCACAAGCATAGTAAATCCACCTAGAAGCCTTAAACAAGCATTCGTGAGCACCCAATTGAAGTTAGGAAAGTTATAATCACTTTAAAGTTGGTTCATTTGCAACTAAGGTGATAACTCCTAATTTATATGTATATATTTGGTTGTGATATTGTGATATGCTTGTTTGAATGTTTGGTTATGATATTGATTTTCATATGTTATTTATTGCACGAAAATATTGAAACAAGTCACGGATTTACAAGATGTATTATCATATGGAAATCACTTTTCAAAAGAAATGAAATGTGATATGGAATCATTTATACCTTGAAAAAAAGTTTGAATATGCTTTAGAAATGATTCCTAAGTGTTTAAACTTGTCTCGATAAAGTTTGGATATAAATCTCAAAATACGCCTAAAATTTGACGCGTCGTGTAACGGTGGTTTGTGTTTTCGTGTCAAAAGTTTAAATAACATTGAAGTGGAATATAGTTTGGAATTCTTCGAAGTAAGAATTTTCCAAATTCTTATATCCATATCTTTCGTATAAAAAAGAAAATCAAGATTTCATCTTGTATACTTTGAAATATGGCAAAATCAATTTTCAAGAAAAATCTAGTTTTTGCACTAAATGACCAAAGTTGAAAATTAATAAAATAGTTGTTTTGAAAATATGAAATAAATTCTAAAAACCTTCTAAAATGTTTCAAAAGTGATTTAAGTTGAAAACGTGGTTTTCTAAATGATATAAAAGTCGTTTTGAATAATATAGCTTTTAAAGCACTTTTTGTAACACTATTTGCAACACTTTTCGCAACGCTTTTCAATAACTTTTGAAATAAAGTTTGAAACTTAACAATTCTTTCCCAAATCCTATGTAAAAAAATTTAAGTAAATAATAAAGCATTTTAAAAGAAATTTGATTAATTCAACATTATTTCAAAAATGGTTAAACAAATAGTTAAGTGATTTAAAAAGGAAAAATGAGTATGCAGAAACGACTAGTACATTTGTCCCGCCCGTGAGATCTAAAAGTGAAAACAAGGTGTGTAACTAAGGTTAGGGATGGAGCAAGCAGTGCCCTGAACTTACCTGGCCTCAGTTTTCTCTTTTATGCGAGGGGTGGAACATATCGAAAGGAAAGCCCGGATGCTCAACTTGGATTTTAAAGAAATAATCTAATTATACTCATTATAAAAATCCAAAGAGGGGACTTGTCCTATTCATGGAATTTAAAAGGTTATCTCACCGTGATTCCGTCCATAGCACTCGTTGAATATGGAAGATGATTTTGAATAAAAGTAGAATGATTTCTATAATCCTATTTTCTCAAAAGATACTCTTTAAAAATGATTTGAGAAATATTCAAAACAGAGGTTTAAACGATTCCGTATTGAAAGAAGAAGATTTTGAAAATATATATCTCTCGAAGATATTTTGGTAAAGGAAAATGAATGAATCGAAAGACAATCACCTAATTACATCATTTTTAACGATGATTGGATTTCGATGGAACCGGGGTCGGATTTGGGTGATTCCTATCCGAAACCACTTCGAACCAGTTTACGTGTTCGAAGAATGAAGATGTTTAAAGACGGAGATATTGAGACGAATAATAATGAGAGGCTACATTTTGATTAATTGGGGATAAACTCCCGATTCACTATAATGTAGCAATGGTCTATTTGTTATGAAAAATCTCAAAACCATAAGGACTTCTCGCCTAGTAGTGGCCGAGGAAATTACTTACGGTTTCGTTCGGTCCCAGAACGAACTTGTATGGATGAATGTCTGACCTTGCATTCCAAATCACAATGAGTGATCTCTATAAAAGTATATCAATCGGTGGCGGAGAAGACACCTTCTCTTAGCTTAACACCCTTTGTCGAGGCATATAAACTCAAGAAGTTATATGTTTGTAGAAATTAGTCGTGTGAATGTGGAATGGCAATGTGGCATTCAAACTGAAAGAAGATGTGCTATGTGAAAAGGTAATCGTTGCCTCGAGCCTCATCAACCGAAAGTGACCGAAACAGGATTTGATGCGGCAAGGCTAAGAGGGTCATTCCCAATTAGGGCATGATCATTCCCTTCTAGATATATTTCTTCTCGCTATGACGTTCTGGATGTAAACTAATGTGGATGTATGCGAAGAGTGCTCTCGTATAAAGGTCGGTAACGACCGAGGATGACATAATCGGTACATCTAGTTATAGAGATAGGCTAATCTTGTGTTGGTAGAGGAGCTTTGTGATGGTTCCTCGGGACATCCATCTAGAGGTTTACCCATCGAAAGGTAGTCCCTTCACCTGGTCATTTGTACAGAAATCCATTCTCTAATAAGAATCTTCGGACTTGATTATAAACCTATTATGTTGGAATTTAATCAATGTAATAATTTCGGCTAAGATTAATAAGTTTATTTGCAAATGTTTTCAAAGAAAGTCATTAAAAATAATATCCCTAAATTTTACGTAATAAAGATTTTTGCTTATCATAAGGTAAAAATCCGTTTTGTGTTTATTTGTGGCGTGATCTTATGAGATAACTTTTTTTTTTCAAAACATCGTACTTTGAGTTCTCACACCAGTCCCATAACTAACCCGGAGTTTGTTTTTCCTTTTAAACTCGGGGTACCCTATTTTTCGGGCAGCCAAGTAGTCAGGATACCTTAGGAGAATTTTGAAACATGTTGAGGAGCATTTTGGAGAAGTCTTTTGGAGGTATGAAGCTGAAGTACCTTATGTAGATATCTACCTATATTCCGATGTGTTATGTAGTATGTATTTCCCAGCATATGTACGGATGGACAGTTATAACTATCCCGCCGGATTTGTATTTGACTCCGATTATTTATGTATAATTAAAATGTTGAATGCAATATGAGATTCTATTATTGTGTTATCTTTTATCTTTATTTTCTTTTACACCCCTGATAATCAGCCTCTCCGGCACTTGGATTTACATCACGTGAATATCGTGGATGTATTAGTGTCGATTTTTCGAGGGTTGAGGAGACGGTTCGTCACATTTGGTATCAGAGCCTAAGGTTAAGCGAGAACCTTGGCTTTGTTGGGGTATGACTCATTAGAGATAGGGTTAATAATGCCCTAGAATGAGTTTAGTCTGAGAGAGCGCATAATTGAAACTTTTAACTTGAATAAGTATATTCATACTGTATAGCATAAGATATCTCGTCTATATGTCCTAAAGATCTTTTTCTTACTATATACAGATGGTAGAAAATGAATGGAAGAAGAGTACAAGGTAGGGGAGGAAGTAATACCACAAATGGTCAAACTCCCGCAGCTACAGTAGTCGGGGAAGTAGTAGTTCCGCTATAGCCCCAAATCAACTTTGCAACTTTATGCATGAACTATACCAGCCTTGGTGGTAAACCTTTCAAAGGAACAGAAATCATCATTGAAGTACAAGCTTGGATCCGCTCTTGTGAAAGAATTTTCAAAGGACTGAATATCAAAGAGGAGCAGAAGAGATTCTTAGCTTCTTGGCAACTACAAGACGAAGCTCTAGTTTGGTGGGAATCTATTACTCAGAATGAGTCACAAGATGATTTCTCTTAGGAACGATTCAAAGAAGTCCTGGAGGCGTAGTATATGCCAGAAGTAGGAAAATATCGTCTTTACGGAAATTTTATGGATTTTCAAAAAGAGGAGGAGATGTCGTTTGAGGAGTATGCTAACAAGTTTAATGAATTATCTCATTTTAGGCTTGGATTGATAGGTACGCCCTTCAAAAAGAATGAAAAGTTTATTTCTGGAATTGATGCAGCGCACTGTGATAAGTCGCGTGCCTTAAGTCGCGAACGTCCAAGCGACTTACGACCTAACGAGATACGAAGGATGGAAGATACAGTGCTACATGATAGACCAGCGACCCAACCACTTTATGCGGCTTTCCTTAGGTCGTTATGAAGTACCGAGATACGACCTACCAAGATAAGCGACCTAGTCGTTGAAGCTGATTTTCTTATGTCGCTGAACCCTATGTCGCGAAGCCTTAGGTCGCTCCAGCTTAGGTCGCGAACGAACTGAATCCTTATGTCGCGAAGCCCTAGGTCTCGAGCAGAATCCCTATGTCGCGAAGCTTTAGGTCGCTCTAGCCTTATATCGTGAGATTTCTTCATATTTCTAAGTCGCGGCCATTACTTTGTTGCCTGACAACCTAAGTCGCGAATTATCTTATGTCGCTGCCGAAGTCTTACGTCGCTATTGAAGTGTGTTAAGACGTCTGATGTTATGTCGCTGTGTATTGTCGAGTCATTGAATGTTTTTATTTTCTTGATTCGTTTGTTTGTTTGTTAAGTCGTGTTGTAATTGTGTTGAGTCGTTGGGTGTTGTACTTTCACTATAAATAGGGGTGTATGGTCATTTGTAAAAAGTGTGGATTTTTGAATGAAATTGTTTGTATGCTTTTGCCACTTTTTTTGAAGTTGAGTGTGATCTCCTTCTTCTTCCATATTCGGATATTTGAGTGCGCTCAAATCAACGAATTTGAAGCCGATTCACGGAATCTCGTGCGCGAGATCAACGTCAAAGAATCGTAGATCTTTTAACGTGAAATCGTGTGCGATCAACGCGTTGAAGATATCTAGAATCTGGTATCTCGAGAGATCAGCGGATTTGGGCATTTATCGTTCTATCGGGTTTAATTGACATGAAATCATCATTTCGTGAGGAAGAAAGTCGCGTCAATTTGTATCGAAACATTATTAGCACATCAAGTGTTGATCCGCTGCGTCACTTATTTGGTATCGGAGCTAAGTAAGATCAAGGCCAAGTAAGGTCAAGTCAATCCATATCAGTTCAATCTAGTTCGAAGCCGAGTTAGAAGAAGTAAGATTGGAGGAGAACCAAGATTGTTTGAAGATCATGCCTCCGAGACGTGCTAATCGTTATCATAATGTTGAAGATTTGTATAGAAGACAAGAAGCTGAGCAGATGGAGCAGCGTATCAATGAAAAGTTCAATGAGGGTATTGAGAAGTTAGAGAAGTTGATGAAAGACCTGAATCACAATCAAAGGAGAACTTTACCAGTTTCGAACCGTAGTAGAAACAGCGTTTCACCATCGGTTTCGGAAGATAGGAGGATGTCACCCCAGTCTTATCGGGATAGAAGAGAATCTTCGGTTTCAATGAGGCGAGAACACCATGAGTATCGAAATGAAGAAAGAAGAACCCTACGTGAGTTTGAGTATGAACCATATCGTGATGCTGAAAGACATGATAGAAGGGACATGTATGATCGTGGAGATGTAGATGGTCGAGATCGATATCGAAATACATATGACTTTGAGGAATATGGTGATAAAGGAAGTATTCATTATCGAGATCGAGGCCAAGTGCGAAATCACTATCTTGATTCAGAAAATGATCGTAAATGGGAATCAGGTATGAGGATGGAAATTCCAGAATTCAAAGGTGGTATGCAAGCGGAAGAATTTCTTGATTGGTTGTCGAATGTTGAATAAATTTTGGAATTCAAGGAGGTGCCTGAGAATTGCCGAGTCCAATTAGTTGCTACAAGACTAATGGGAAGAGCTATGGCTTGGTGGCAGCAAACTAAACTAACTCGGGAAAGAATGGGAAAATCAAAGGTTGTCACTTGGGAGAAGATGAGAAAGATGACGAAAGCAACTTTCTTGCCATACAATTATCAATCTCTTATGTATCAACGTTTGTAGAATTTGAGACAAGGGACGAGGACAGTGAATGATTATGCAGATGTATTCTATCAATTGATTGCAAGGAATGATATTATGGAAACTGAAGAACAACTAACGGCTAGATATATTGGAGGGTTACGAATGCAAATTCAAGACATGGTTAATATGTTTAATCCAATGTCTGTTGCTGAAGCACATCAGAAATCCTTAGCTTGGGAGAAACAAGGGAGATGAGGAGGTGGTGTGTTTACAAGTTCTAACAACCAGAATAAGGGTGCTAGTAGCAGTGCTAATGTTTCCAAGGCAGTCAGTAATCCAATTGTCAAAGAAGCCGCTAAAGCAAAGGTCAATGACAGTATCAAGTGCTATAATTGTCAGGAGTTTGGTCATAAAAGTAATGAATGTACAAAGCCAAAGAAGAGAACCTTAGTTGCAGAAGAATGTGAGTATAAGGATGTGGAAACTGAAGTTGATTATTCTCAACCATCGAAGTTTGATGGAGATGGAGATGAAGAAGTTGTGTCGGGAGATGAAGGATGTAACTTGATAATGAGGAGGTCTTGTTTAGTGTCGAAGCATGAGAATGATTCTAGTTGGCTACGAAGCAATATCTTTCAGTCTACATGTACTATCTTCGGGAAGGTTTGTCGATTTGTTATTGATGCGGGAAGCTGTGATAACATTATTTTTGAAGAAGCCGTCACGAAGTTAGGGTTAAAGACTGAAAAACATCCTAGATCTTATAAGCTGGCATGGCTAAAGAAGGGTGGAGAAGTGACAGTGGGAAGACGAGCATTTGTTACATTTTCTATTGGGAAGAAGTATAAAGATGATATATGGTGTGATGTTGTAGACATGGATGTGTGTCATTTACTATTGGGAAGACCATGGCAATATGATAGAGCTGTACAACATAATGGTCGCACCAACCGCTACAGTTTCATTTTCGAAGGTACTCAAATTACTTTGGTTCCTAAGAAGCGCGAACAAAGTGAAAGCAAAGAAGAGAAGAAGGTGGAATCAACTAGCCTATTATCGACGAGGGAATTTGTTGAAGAAGTGAAAGATAGTGCGAAATTGTTTATGTTGATTGGGTATGAAACAAATAAAGTTCTTGAAATTCCTACGAAGGTTAGACCGGTGTTGAATGAATTTGAAGATGTCTTTCCTACGGAATTACCCAAGGAGTTACCGCCATTGAGGGACATACAACATCAGATTGATTTAGTGCCAAGTGCTGTTTTACCGCATAGGCCACTTTATCGGATGAGTCCAAAGGAGCATGAAGAGTTGAGGAGACAGGTTGAGGAGTTGCTTGAGCAAGGGCGTGTTCGAGAGAGTCTCAGTCCTTGTGTTGTACCAGCTTTGTTAGTGCCAAAGAAAGATGGTTCATGGAGAATGTGTACGGATAGCAGGGCACTCAACAAAATAACTATCAAATACAGATTTCCTATGCCAAGACTTGATGATCTATTAGATCAACTTAGCGGGTCTGTAATCTTTTCAAAAATCAATCTTAAGATTGGTTATCATCAGATTCACATTAGACCAGGTGATGAACGGAAGATAGCATTCCAGACTCGGGAAGGATATATGAATGGCTGGTTATGCCATTTGGTCTACCTAATGCACCAAGTACATTTATGAGGGTGATGAATCGAATTTTCAGACCTTACATTGGGAAGTTTGTAGTAGTTTACTTTGATGATATCTTGATCTATAGTGCTAGCACAGAGGAGCACATTCAACACTTGCGAAAGGTGTTAATTATTCTTCGTCAGGAAATGTTCTATGCAGCAACGAAGAAATGCGTGTTCATGACGCCAAGTGTTTTATTTCTGGGTTATGTCGTGTCCAAGGAAGGAATACAAGTGGATCAGAGTAAAGTAGCCGCAATCAGAAATTGGCCACAGCCCAAAACTCTAACAGAAGTCAGAAGTTTTCATGGGTTAGCTTCATTTTATCGAAGATTTATACCGCACTTTAGTAGTGTGATGGCTCCTGTTACTGATTGTATGAAGGGAAAGAAGTTTTCATGGACGGAAGAGGCAGGGTTTTCTTTTGAACAAATCAAGGAACTTTTAACCTCAGCACCGATTCTAGTGTTGCCAGATTTTCAGTTACTATTTGAGTTACATACGGATGCCTCAAAAGTTGGAATTGGAGGAGTGTTGAGTCAGAAGGGTCGTCCAATTGCCTATTTCAGTGAAAAACTTCCTGGAGCAAAGATGAGATACAATACTTATGATGTGAAGTTTTATGCTATTGTGCAGGCTGTGAAGTATTAGAGACATTACTTGTTCCATAAAGAATTTGTTTTGTATACAGATCATGAAGCGTTGAAACATTTACAAGGGCAGGATAAAATTGCAGCTAGGCATGCATCGTGGATAGCTTATTTGCAACAATTTACATTTGTTGTAAAGCACAAGTCCGGAGTAACTAATCGCGTTGCCGTTGCATTGAGTCGGAGGAATAATTTACTAACAACCATGCGCGTAGAGGTGATGGGTTTTGACTTACTTCTAGATATGCTTACATCAGATTCTTATTTTTCCAAGATCTTAGACAAAGTCAAGCAGGGAAACATGGATCGATATATACTGGTTGATGGTTTTCTATTCAAAGGAAATCAGTTGTGTATTCCAGATTGCAGTCTCCGAATGAAAATCATCAAAGAATTGCATGAAGAAGGACATGTGGGCCACGACCGTCTTTGCAGTTGATCGCAAAGTCTTATTTTTGGTTGTCAATGAGGAAAGAAGTTGAAAAGTTTGTTCAGAGGTGCCATATTTGTCGAGTTTCAAAGGGGACCGTGACAAATGAAGGTTTATATTGGCCGTTGCCTATACCTACTAAGCCATGGGTGGATGTTAGCATGAACTTTGTATTGGGTTTGCTGAGGACGCAACGTGGCAATGATTCTATCTATGTGGTGGTTGATCATTTTCAAAAATGGTACATTTTATTGCATGCAATAAGACGATAGATGTAGTTAATGTCGCATAGTTATACTTCAGAGAAATCTATCGTCATCACGGGTTGCCTGAATCTATTGTATCAGATAGAGACACTCGTTTTCTGAGTCATTTTTGGATGAGTCTATGTAGAATGGTCGGGACAAAGCTAAAATTTAGTAGTGCTTATCATCCACAGACGGATGGACAGACAGAAGTTGTGAACAGAACCCTAGGTAATCTATTGCGATGCCTCGTGAATGACACTTTGAAGAGTTGGGATTCCAAGCTGTGTCAAGCTGAGTTTGCACACAACCATGTAGTTAATCGTAGCACTGGGTTCAGTCTATTTCAGGTTGTTTATTCAACTATTCCTAAAGGACCATTGGATTTATCTTCAGTACCATAGCAGAAAGGAGTGATCAAACGAGCTAGTGATTTGGTGAAAGAATTGCAAGAATGCCATAAGGTTGTGCAATAGCGATTGCTTAAGGCGAATGAGAAATATAAGCAATCCGCAGATAGTAAACGGCGAAATGTTGAATTCAAAGAAGGAGATTTTGTGTACGCAGTGTTGACCAAGGATCGATTTCCTGTTGGAACTTACAACAAGCTAGCTGCTAGAAGGATTGGTCCTTTGGAAGTCGTAAAGAAGATTAATGAGAATGCTTATCAGTTAAGATTGCCGAATCATATCCATACTGCTGATGTTTTCAACGTCAAACACTTGATTCCATATCATGAGGATAAGCGTGTCGAAGAAGAGGAAAGTGTAAATTCGGGGACGAATTCTTTTCAGCCAGGGAAGGATGATGCAGCGCACTATGATAAGTCGCGTGCCATAAGTCGCGAATGACCTAGCGACTTACGACCTAACGAGATACGAAGGATGGAAGGTACAATGCTACATGATAGACCAGCGACCTAACCACTTTATGCCGCTTTCCTTAGGTCGTTACGAAGTACCGAACTACGACCTACCAAGATAAGCGACCTAGTCGCTGAAGCTGATTTTCTTATGTCGCTGAGCCCTATGTTGCGAAGCCTTAGGTCGCTCCAGCTTAGGTCGCGAACAAACTGAATCCTTATGTCGCGAAGCCTTAGGTCGCGAGCAAAATCCCTATGTCGCGAAGCCTTAGGTCGCTCCAGCCTTATGTCGCGAGATTTCTTCATTATGCTAAGTCGCGGCCATTACTTTGTTGCCTGATAACCTAAGTCGCGAATTATCTTATGTCCCTGCTGAAGTCTTACGTCGCTACCGAAGTGTGTCGAGTCGTCTGATGTTATGTCGCTGTGTATTGTCGAGTCATTGAATGTTTGTATTTTCTTGAGTCGTTTGTTTGTTTGTTAAGTCGTGTTGTGATTGTGTTAAGTCACGTGGTGTTGTACTTTCCTTATAAATAGGGGTGTATGGTCATTTGTAAAAAGTGTGAATTTTTCAATGAAATTGTTCGTGTGCTATTGCCACTTTTGTTGAAGTTGAGTGTGATCTCCTTCTTCTTCCATATTCGGATATTCGAGTGCACTCGAATCAACGAATTTGAAGCCGATTCATGGAATCTCGTGCGCGAGATCAACGTCGAAGAATCGTAGATCTTCTAACGCGGAATCGTGCGCGATCAATGTGTTGAAAATAGCTAGAATCCGGTATCTCGAGAGATCAATGGATTTGGGTTTTTATCGTTCTATCAGGTTTAATTGACACGAAATCATCATTTCGTGAGGAAGAAATTTGCGTCAATTTGTATCGAAACATTATTAGCACGTCAAGTGTTGATCCGCTGCGTCAAGAATGAAGAAGCAATACCATGTCAGAATGACTAGGCATGTGAAAGAACCATTTGTAGACGTAATAGACATGGGATACAGATATGAAGCTTTGGATAAGATAGATCAACCTAGTACAGGAAAGCAATAACAATAACTAGAAGAAGTGGAAGTTCAATAGCAAGAGGCCATGGCAAGGAAAACCCGAGGATCTCAGGATAACCGCTTTAAAGATGTCATTTGCTACAATTGCTAACAAAAGGGACATCTATCAACTCATTGTAGAAAACCCAGAACTCAGGGAACTCAAGGATCAGCACCAAGAAGCTGCTTTAATTATCATCAATCAGGACACATGATAAAGGATTGTCCCTTAATTAAGAAAGGAGAACAAGACAAAGTGTACGCTATTAAGGATGAGCCTTCAACCTCCCGAGATGTAAAGGGCGAAGGAGTGTTGGAAGGTTAATTTTTTATCAAAGATGTTTTAGTTAGAGTATTATTTGATACAGAAGCTTCTCATATTTTTATTTCTAAAACAACTGTAGAGGAATTGAAACTTAAACCTAAAATTGTTGATGACCCTATCTGCATAATGAATCCTATAGGAGGTTCCACTAATCTTTGTATGCACTATGAAAAAGTCCCAATTTTCTATCCTCCCCATCACTTTCCTTTTGATCTTTTCGTTTTAGATTTTATTGGATTGTAATTTTTACTTGGTATGGATTGGTTGACTAAGTACAAAGCTGTTCTCGATTGCAAAAATAGAACGATATCTTTATGGACCGTCTTTGGGAAAACATAGAAATATCTTGTGAAGGTCTTGGTCCAAGAAGAGATAGATTTCTTTATGCTTTAGATACATCCTAGACAGGATTAGAAACAATACCCGTTGTTAAAGAACTTGCAGATGTCTTTGAGGAAGTAAAAAAGTTTGCCCCCACATCGAGAAATCGAATTCCGTATCGATTTAGTTCCAGGTGCGATGCCAATTAAACAATATAGAAGGTGGCTTCGAAAGAAAGGGATGAGTTGAATAACCAAACCCAAGAGCTACTAAAGAAAGGATTGATAAGACGCAGTCGTTCAGTTTGAGGATCAGCCATAGTTTTTGTTGCTAAGTCAGATAGATGTTTGAGATTATGTGTAGACTATCGAGATCTAAATAAACAAACAATCAAGAATAAGTATCCTTTACCTCGAATAGATGACTTGTTTGACCAGTTACACAGAGCTCGAGTTTTCTCTAAAACGGACCTAGCTACAGGATTCCATCAGTTAAGGATCGCAGAAGATTGCATCCATCTAACTGCATTCAAAGGTCTGAATACTTTCTACGAGTGGTTGGCTATGCCTTTTGGGCTGCCTAATGCACCCACTTATTTTTTTGACCTTATGAATAGAGTATTTAGAGATGTGCTAAACATATTCATGTTAATCTTTACTGATGATATCCTATCTACTCAAAGACAGAAAAGAACACGCAAGGCATCTAGAAGCTGTGTTGGAGATATTGAGAAATAATGTGCTTAAAGCCAAATTCTTAAAGTATCCTTTTTTGGAGAAGGAGGTAAGATTCCTTGGACATATAATATCAAGGGATGGAATTTCAGTAGATCCAAGGAAAGTTGCAGCTATTCAAGATTGGAAGCAGCCACAAACTCCTAAAGAGATTCGTAGCTTCTTAGGTTTGGTAGGATATTACAGAAGATTCGTTCAAGACTTCTCTAAGATTTCCTATCACCTAACGAAGTTGACAATGAAGGATGCTAAATTTATCTAGACTCCTAAGTGGGAAGAAGCATTCTAAGAACTAAAGAAGAGATTGACAACCGCTCCAGTTTTAGCAATTATAAATGGAAATAGTGGATTGACCGTTTATAAAGATGCATGTGGAGAAGAAGATGGTGCAGTTTTAATGTAAGATGGGAAGGTGATTGCTTACGCAAGTGGACAGTTGAAGACGCATGAGAAGAATTATGCAACACATGACTTAGAATTTTTAGCCATTATGTTCACTCTAAAAATATGGAGACATTATTTGCTGGGTGAGAATCTTTCATAGTTTATTTCGATACAACTTTGAATTACATTAGTAAATAAATTTCCAACTTTTAGGTGAAAAATTCAAAATCTTCACGGACCACAAATCTTTGAAGTATCTTTTCACCCAGAAGGATTTGAACTTGAGACAGTAAAGCTGGCTAGAATTTCTCGCGTCATATGATCTAGATATTCTATATACACTTGAAAAAGCAAACGTAGTAGCCAATGCATTGAGTAGGAAGTTAGCTACTATTTCTTATTTGGTGGTAACTCCAAATCTTTAGGAGAAAATAACTAGCAAACAAAAAAAAGATCGATTCCTAATGGAGATTATTGAAGACTTACATAGAGGAAGCAGTTCAAGCTTTAAAATAGATAACCATGGAGTGTTGCGGTTAAATGGAAGAATTTGTGTTACAGATGTTGGAAATCTTAAGCAAGAAGTATTAGCTGAATGTCACAAAGCCAAACTTAGCATTCATCTGGGGATTCGTAAGATGTAAAACGACATGAAGCGTACATTTTGGTGGAGAAACATGAAGAGGGACATATCTATTTATGTCAGCTATTATGAAAATTGCCAAAGAATCAAAAATGACAAAAAAAAGACGGCAGGATTACTTCAATCTTTGGAGATTTCGGATAGGAAGTGGGATCAAATATCCATGGATTTCATTGATGGCTTACCCCGACCAAGGAAAGAAAATGAAGGCGTTTGAGTTATCATAGACTGATTGACCAAAAGTGCACACTTTATTCCAGTTAAGCCAACAAGAACTGCAGCAAGACTTGCGGATATATATATGAAGGAGATTGTCCAATTGCATGTAGTTCCGAGCAGATAGTAAGCGATCATGATCCAATCTTCATTAATCAGTTTTGGGAAGCACTACAGACAGCTTTGGAACGAAGTTGAGTACAAGCACGCATATCACCCCCAAACTGACGGACAGACGGAAAGAGTCAACCGTTTTTTGGAAGATCTTTTAAGCGCATGTATTCTAGACTTTGGAGGCTCGTGGGAGAATCATTTACATTTAGTAGAGTTCTCCCACAATAATAGTTATCAAGCTAGTATCGGCATGGCACCGTATAAAGCTTTGTATGGTCGTCCATGTAAATCGCCAGCATGTTGGATAGAAACCGGAGATCAGTTAGTGCTTGGCCCAGATATGATACAAGAAGCTTTAGAGAAAGTTGATATAATTAGAAAGGAGCTAAAAGAAGCCCAAAGTAGACAGAAGAGTTATGTAGACCGAAGACGTAGAAATTTGGAATTCTCAGTTGGAGATTCAGTCTTTTTGAAAGTCTCTCCAATGAGAGGAGTAGTAAGATTTGGAAGAGTTGGAAAGTTAGCACCTCGATATATTGGACCGTTTTCCATTCTCAAACGAATCGATCCACTAGCTTATCGAGTACAATTGCTTGAAAGATTGTCTGTGTACACAATGTTTTTCACATATCACATTTACGGAAGCATGTATATGACCCAGAACAAATCATAGAAACGGCTGCCCAGGATGAATTAGAGATAGAACCAAACTTAACGGTTATTAGAAGGCCCATTCGAATCGTGGATCAAGATGAAATACGATTAAGAAGGAAGGTAGGATGATTGGTCAAAGTTCAATGAAGCGGGGATGCTGATGATTGCACATGGAAAACAGAAGATAGAATGAGAAGAGCATATCCCGAGTTTAGGATTGATGTACAGACGTTATCTAACGTTTTAATGTACTCATCGCCTATGGTGTAACCACTTATTGTATATATAGCATCTTATTAAATATATATTTTCTTTTGAGCTATTTTCTTCTTATCTGATTTCGAGGACGAAATTCTTTTAAGTAGGCGAGAATGTAACGACCCAGAATTTGACCACTTAAAAATATAATATTTAAAGTGACTTTAAATATAAAATATAAAAGGTTTTATGATTTAAATAATATTAGATAGGATTCTAAAATAGAAAATACATAAAAATAGCAACATTTTCTTATATCGACAAAAGTGACAAAATCCCGATTTCAGAAAAGTATGTTTAAATGGTTTAATTAATTATTTTAATTTATTTGTGAGTGTTTATATTTTTAAATAACATTATACAAATCCATTTTTAAATTTGGTTTACATAAACAATTTGTTTAACTAAAACATCAAAATGTGGTAGTTGGTTTCTTTTTGGATCCTAATCATCGCCTTCATGATGCATCCTCTGTTTGTCGTAAGGCTTGGAGACTTCGCGGTAATCTTCGTGTTAAGCTGGTGGACTCTATGTATTTCCTATTATTCTCCTCCTCTGTGGATCACCGTCATGTTCTTGAGGCTGAGCCTTCCTTTTTCGATGGGAGACCTTTTATTATTACTCTCTGGTCTCCTACGGTAGCTAGTGCACGTGAGCAAGTTCTATCTATTCCCGTTTGGGTTTATTTTTCTCAAATTCCTTCTGCTCTTCAACTACTGCTTGGTTTGAATTGGCTTGCTTGCAACGTCGGTAAATTGAAATGTTTTGACGCTAATACGGTTGCTCGTGATAAGCTGGTGTACGCTAAGGCTCTGATTGAGATTACCCCCCTTAAGCCACTCCCTACCTCTATTCCTGTTCAGCTAGCTGTTGGCCATGTAGTGGATGTCCGTGTACGTTACGGTTGGGTCCTGGACATTTGTACCTCCTGTCACTCCTTTGGCTACTTAGTTGCCGCATGCACCCATTCTGTTGTCTCCGCTGCTGCTCCTAAGATTCCTCTACCTCGGCCCCCGCTCAGGAAATGGGTTCCCAAGGTCTCTCTGGTTACTCCTCCTCCTGTAGTTCCTTTATTTGTCCCTGGTATGCCGTCTTCTATTTCTCGGCCGGCGTCCCCTACTGCATCCAAAGTCCCTGATGATGATTTTGTGGTTTCCAATACTGTTTCGAATCTTGATCTGTCTCAGTTGCCTATAGTTTGGGTTGAGTCTGAGAGTTGTTGGGTTGAACGATGTTCTGATTTGCATTACAACCCTATGGATGATTCCTATTTTAGATATGTTACCGATGATCTTTTGGACATCCGATGCCTTTATTATAGACCGTCTGGTGATTCCTTGGTTCTTGATTTGGATGGTACGTATGTTGAGTTAAATTCCGTCATGCTTGCT
This sequence comes from Allium cepa, assembly GCA_030765085.1. NCBI lineage: Eukaryota > Viridiplantae > Streptophyta > Magnoliopsida > Asparagales > Amaryllidaceae > Allium > Allium cepa. The sequence continues at coordinate 973,890,526 of CM060932.1, forward strand.
GATACTACCTAGGATCGATCTTTTATTTACTCTTCTGAAGCTGAGATCTATGATCCTTCTCTTGCACTCCTATTTCGCCCCTATAGTGGACTTCTTGGGAATGTCTCTCTGGATCCTCCCAAAGTGGATGTTTTCGTTGGTGTCACTACCTCTTCGGAGGAATCTTAGTCTTGTTAGTTATTTTTAGTAGTTGTGACATGTCTGTCACAATCCTGTGCTGTATTTTTTTTCTTTTTAGCAGTTAAGGTGTCTCTGCCTTACTCCTGTACTTCATGTTCTTTATTACGTTCGTAATAAAAAGTGGACGGTCCACTATAAAACCGGCTGGCCTTGCCAAAAACATTTTTTCAAAAATCAACGTTTTGTCGATTTAAAGTTATCACAACGTTATTACACATTTACGTACACAATTTAACAAATATGTTAAAATGTAAAGGTAGTTAGCAATAAACTAAAGAAGGTTACTTTTAATAATCACACTTAGAAAATTCTAGAAAGTAATTAGCAAAAGTAAACTAAAAAAGACAAAACACATGTCACATCACATGTGACGTAAAGTAAAGTAATCATTTTTATCTTTTACTTAACTCTTAAGTGTTTGAATTTTAAAAGTGTGATGCGATGTGGATGGTAAGTGTTGAATTAAATAAGTTTACTTAAGACTTAAGGAAGGTTATTCAAGTAAAAACACAAATCTATATCTTAATCTCAAATATTTTCTGTAAATACCCATCCTCTTCTTCTTCTTCACTTTTGCACCATTTCTTCTCTACTTTCTTAAGCTTCTTACATCTTTTAATGGCTTCCAATCTTAATGAAATAGTGCCAAAATTTGTTTCAAAAATGTACTAAATAAAGTAATCATCAAATCACCTTAAATATTCACCAAAACTCCTCCTCCTTCCTTCACAACCCACGACCCAACCCTTCATCATCAAGCCGAGCCCAAACCCTCCTTCACAAGATGTGTAACTAAAGTTATGGATGGGGCAATCAGTGCCCTGAACTTACCTGGCCTCAGTTTTCTCTTTTAGGCGAGGGGTGGAACATATCCAAAGAAAAGCCTGGGTGCTCAACTTGGATTTTATAGAAATAATCTTCTTATATTCATTATTATAATCCGAAGAAGGAACTTATCCAATTCGTGGAATTTAATAGGCAATCTCACCGCTATTCCACCCATAGCACTCCTTGAATATGGAAGTTGATTCTGAATAAAAGTAGAATGGTATCTATAATCCTATTTTCTCAAAAGATGCTCTTTAAAAATGATTTGAGAAATATTCATTGAAAAAATATATCTCTCGAAGATATTTTGGTAAAGGAAAATGAATGAATCGAAAAACAATCACCTAATTACATCATTTTTAATGATGATTGGATTTCGGAGGAACCAGGCTCGGATTTGGGTGATTTCTACCCGAAAACTACTTCGATCCATTTTACGTGTTCGAAGAATGAAGATGTTTGAAAACGGAGATATTGAGATGAATAATAACGAGGGACTACTAGTTGATTAATTGGGGATAAACTCCCGATTCACTATATTGTAGCAGTGGTCTCTTTGTTATGAAAAATCTCAGAACCATAAGGACTTCTCGCCTGGTAATGGAGGAGGAAAGTACCATCGGTTTAGCTCGGTCCCAGAACAAACTTGTATGGATGAATGTCTGACCTTGCATTCCAAATCACAATGAGTGATCTCTATAAAAGTATATCAGTCGGCGGCGAAGAAGACACCTTCTCTTAGCTTAACACCCTTTCCCGAGGCATACGAGCTTAAGAAGCTATACGTTTGTAGAAATCAGTCGTGTGAATGTGGAATGGCAATGTGGCATTTAAAGTGAAAGAAGATGTGCTATGTGAAAAGGTAATTGTTTCCTCGAGCCTTATCAACCGAAAATGATCAAAACAGGGTTAGATGCGGCAAGGCTAAGTGTGTCATTTCCAATTAGGGTATGATCATTCCCTTCTAGATATATTTCTTCCCGCTATGACGTTCGGGATGTAAATTAATGTGGATGTATGTGAAGAGAGCCTCGGATAAAGGTCGGTAACGACCGGGGGATGACATATTCAGTACTATCTAGTTATAGAGATAGGGTGGTCTTGTGTTGGTAGAGGAGCTTTGTGGTGGTTCCTCGGGACATCCATCTAGAGGTGTACCCATCGAAAGTTAGTCCCTTCACCTGGTCATTTGTATGGAAATTCTTTCTCCAATAAGAACCTTCGGACTTGAGTGTAAACCTATTATGCTGGAATTTAATCAATGTAACAATTTCGGCTAAAATTAATAAGTTTATTTGCAAATGTTTTCAAAGAAAGTCATTGAAAATAATATCCCTAAATTTTACGTAATAAAGAGTTTTGGTTATCATAAGGTAAAACCCGTTCTGTTTTTATGTGCCGCATGGTCTTATGAGATACCTTTTTGTTTTCAAAAATCGTACTTTGAGTGCTCACACCACTCCTATGACTGACCTAGAGTTTGTTTTTCCCTTTAAGCTCTGGATGCCCTATTTTTGGGGAAACCAAGTAGTCAGGATATCTTAGGAGCATTTTGGAGCATGTTGGGGAGCATTTTGGAGAAGTCTTTTGGAGCTATGAGCTGGAGTACCTTATGTAGATATCTACCTATATTCTGATGTGTTACGTAGTATGTATTTCTCGCATATGTACGGATAGACAGTTATAACTATCCCGCTGAATTTGTATTTGACTCTAATCATTTATGTACAATTAAAATGTTGAATGCAACGTGAGATTCTATTATTGTGTTATCTTCTATCTTTATTTTCTTTTACACCTCGGATAATCTACCTCCTCGAAACTTGGATTTATGGCACGTGAATATCGTGGATGTATTAGTGCCGATTTCTGAGGGTCGAGTAGATAGTTAGTCACACAAATGATGAAATGAAAAACTTTCCTAAAATCTATTTATGGCTTACGTTTTTGATTTTTTTCATACTTTTCAGTTTTCAATGAATTCTAGAAAACAAGTCACTGCTTTAGTGATTAGTGAAAGAGCTAGTGTTATGCCCATGGAGTTTTTTAATTTTGGTTGACTAGGTTCATCCATTTCCAATAAAGATTGGGTGTTGTTTTAGAGGGAGTATTCACGAAACAAATATCACATATTGGCTAGATCCAAAAGGTAAAATTCCTATTTCATATTTACATATTTAGTTGTATTGCTTTATAATGATTTTGTGTGTATATCATTGCCTTGATTTGTATTTGACTTCACAATCTAGACATTTAATTGGATAATGGGAGTTAATTCAATTCATATGTTTTAAACTGTATGTGTAGAATTATAATTTTAACTATAAATATGACTCGATATACGTATAATGGTTTTCTAAGGTAATATATAACTTCGATGGGTGAAATGATATTGATTTGAATAAATTTGAATCATAAAGCACATTAATATCTTGTTCAAAACTTAATGTGGGTGTTTTGATTTTAAAATTCATTTACCTTAGGAAGGATTTAAAAGGAATTTGATGTTTGGACAAAATACCACTTATGAATTTTGAATTAAAACGATTATTAGGCAAATTTAAACAATTACCAAATGAACTATATTCATAAACATGTAAAACATGTATTCAATTTCAAAAGTGATTTCAAATAATTAACATATGTACTTATTTAAGTTTGTGTATATAGTAAGTTACAATATTATGTCAGTCAATTTAAAATTAGTTTCCAATTAAATATCTTTTTAAACAATAATTTCTTAAACAAAGATAAATAATATTAGACAATTTAGGCAAATAAAAATTCATTGCAAAAGGAATTGGGTCTAAACTATATAAAGAATATGAACATATGATCAAATGAGATGTAATAGTGCAGGATCTAAATTATATTAACAAGACAAAAATGTAATCATTTAAAGTAGCATGTATAAGATCAAAAATTTGTTAACATGATGAAATTATAATCAAGTAAATTTAGAAAATTACCTAATGTGGAAGCCAAAAGGCGCATCTTGAATGAAGAATAAAATCCCTAGATTCGATTGAATAATCACTAGAAGCTGCAATAATCTAAAGCACCACCTTTGTATTTATTCAATTTGATTTGATTTTTTTCTGAAATTTTTTATGGTTGGTAAGCCATAGATTTTATCCTATGATAGGAGAAGGAGAGGAGAATAGAAAAAAATTGTCTGTAGAATCTATGAGTAAAGGAAATAAATTTTGTTTTATAGGAAACAATAAATATTTTCAATTCCCTCCTTTAAAACCTACCCTAATTAATTCTACCTTAAGTATCGTCAAATCCTCTCCCCATCCATCATGCATATTTGGCCATAAAAGAGGTGATGCTTCTCTCAAAAATTTCCCAAAACCACTAAGCAACTAATCTATTTAAATCCAATTTAAATATTCCATTGATGTTGTATATCGATACACATGTATATAACTTTTATATACACAATTTGTTAAATACAAATGTGTTCAAACTAATCAAATAAACTTGATAATTAATATTTTATAAATATTAATTAATACAATTAATTTGCAATGATTAGAAAATAATTAAAGTATGAGATTTTACGGGGAATTCATCATTATGGTTGTACGTAGTCAACGATAACTATCAAATAATTCAAATATTAATATTCATACGTCACCTTAGCTAGTGGTATGACATTTTGGCCAAATTATTGCTTACACATCTTTGTAGTGAAACTCAATTTCGATATTATAAGAGATTCCTAGTAGTAATTTTTATTTACACTAATTCTTTTCTTCAAAACTTTATCATATTAGGACATATGAAATTTGGTTTTGGTTAAGACACTAGTATCGCCCACGTCATCCAAACACAGACTTCTTGGTTCAATAATAAATATTGTTACTAACTATGCTACTTTGGCTAGAATCGTTATCCTTTATCCTTAGCTAACATAGTTGCTATAGTTGACTATAGTTGACTTGTGACGCCCCACCCCGAGACCCACATTAACAAGGAGTATCACTGAGTAATACTGTCTGCAAATACAGAGAATAGGTCTGGTTAGGAGCGACTATCCGTATCTTTGTCTTAAACATCTATTGAATACGTCGATTGGGTGCTCGAAAAATTTCTTTCTTTCTCAAGTGGATTGACTACTCAATAAATATTTAATGAAAAACTACGGTGGCTAACGGATCTATCAGAACAACATACAGAACCAATAAATATAACAGATCACAGAATAGCAGTCAAACATATACACACACACATACCCAGATACATCACAGTACAATACAAAGTGCAACAGAAGTGGTACATAAACCACAATATATACATCGAGTCAAAACGAATAGATACATATCAGATTTTTCAAAACACTACAAAACTACTCAAAAAGTGACAAACGGAAAGTCCAAAGAGGAAGCAGCATATCAGATATTTACAACAGGGGTCTAACTTAAAACAACTCAGTCTGACTCGAGTATATAAAAATACACGGGTCAGCCTAGCCTAAATAACTGATAAGTATGTGAAAGGTGAAGTATATGGATAAAGGATAATGATTCTTCTCGAATGAGAAGAAGTAACACTAATGCATGTTAACACTTCATGTAAGATAATTTCACCACAATATATCAACTACTAAGTACCATAAGAGGATATCTCGAAAAAAGACAGATAACAACAACACCAATTAAACTCAATTAATCGCCTCATATCATCGGTATATACAAAAGTCAATATAATGGTTTTCATAAACCATAACTCCTAATTAGGAGATCACAAGACTCAAAATTCACCAAAGAACGGCAATAACAAATAAATCCTAAAATAGAAAATCCCAAACCTCGAAAATACGCCAAAAGATGGCAATCACAAATAGCTCCCTAAAAGGGGATTATAAATCTCAAAATAAACGCCACAAGATGGCAATCACAAATAATAATATGTAAATCTTGATTAGTAGTTCAAACTCCAAAAATGTAATCGACGCATAATATTGTCTCAAACGGCTCAAAAGGCCAAATAATCTCGAAATGGCATTACATTTGGAAAAACACAAATAAATCATGAAAACATCACAAAAGATAGCACATGCTTAATAAAAATAGCCGAAGCCCGCCAAGTACTGTATCTCAAAATTAAAGCGCCAAATACGTCCCGAAGGACAAACATCCCAAAGGGCAATATCCCGAAGGACAAACATCCCGAAGGTCAAAACATTCTGAAGGACAACATCCCGAAGGAAAAATGACCTTAAAGTCTATTACAGGCAATCAACCTGAAGGTCCATAAAAATAGCTTCAAACGAACCAGTCCAGAATTAACCGAAAAAGTAAACGCACATGTCTCATACCACATGTTTTACTAAATCGTTTAATTCACTTTCTTATATGCTCGAACAGTGTGCAAAATTAGCTTAAAACGAATAAGTCCAGAATTAACCGAAAAGGTAAACGCATGTGTCCCATACCCTATGTTCTACTAAATCGTTTAATTCTGTTCCTCATACGCTCGAAGAGTGCAAAAACATGTATTATATATAGAAAATAATTTGTTTTGAGAAAACTAGTTTTAAAATAATTTTCTAAAATTGTTTGGAAAACATTCCTGCGAAATTTCTCTTTATTATATAGAATATATGGTATTAATAGCTTTAAAATAATTTATAAATATTTATTTCAAAAGCCATTTTATTATAAAATCATTTCGAAATTATTTTAGTAAACCCGTGCGAAAACAAATGAAATCATCAAAAACACCAAAGAAACTGACATTAGAACCATCTCAAAAACGAGTCAATCCGAATTACGAATTAACTAAAATGTTGGCTTGCCTATTGATAGGCTTCATGCCCTTCAAAACGTTCAAGAATATCATAAAAAAAGTCAAGAAAATCACTAGAACTGGTAAACTGATCAAAATAAAGCACAAGGGAGCAAAAGAATCGACCTGGGCAAATTCACGATCCCAGGTCAACCCATAGGTCGACCTATACACCTATTTTTTTGTACCTGTAGGTCAACCACCACAAGTCTTGGGGACAACTTGTAGGTCATAATGCCTACAGGCATTTTCTGCCTCGTTCGAACTGGTTTTTGAGCAAATTTTTCAGGCAGTTCCATGATGAATTAAACTATGAAAATTGACATGCGCCAACAGCAAAACATGGACTACAATCTGGAAAAATTCCGGCATGATTTCATAATAAGAATAAGAAAATATGAACACAAGAAGAAGCAACCTAAAACAATTTTCACTTTAAACTATCAAACTACATAAAATCATTTAAAATATGTAATTTTTGAGCAGTTTTCAACTTGCAAACTTTTGTTTAGCTAGATTTTTGTGAGTTTGCAACTCACCTTTGCAAAATTTAGAAAAAACTAGTAGAAGGTAAGAGCTTTTGCCTAGTTTCAATAGAAGGTACCTAAAAAGAAGACAGTATACAGACATGTAAGGAAGAAAACACAAGTTACAGACAACACAAATTTTCAAAATCAGAAATTAATGAAATTATCTTTGATTTTGGATTGATTACCTGAGTTTAATGTCTTTAATTTTGTTAAATAGAAAAGAAATTGGAGAAACTGGAATTTGGGTTTTGGTTTTGAAGAGGAAAGTTAGTTTCTGTTTTCTTTCTTTTGTTTACAGCCTGAAAAATAAACTGTACGTACTAACTTTTGAGAAGAAGAAACTTTCTCTTCTCGGTTTAAACTATAATTGGGCTTAGCCCAATTAAGAAAACAAATAGATTAATTCTCTAATTACCACTTAAACACTTATATTTACATAACTACAACACATATTCTCATGTTTCAAGCTTAATAAAATCAAACTAATATATTTTAATGTTTAACGAAATATTTTATCAAACAAATAAAAGATAATTTAGCCATAAAAATTATTTTCCGTTATTAAAACTCCTTTTTTACATCCAAACTTTGTTCTAAAACAAAATTCCACCTTTTTATTTACAATATACAACATACTAAATTCAAATACTTCATTAAATTAATAAAAATCACATTTGGCAATGATTTGCAAAATTATTGCATTTTATCAAACTAAGATCATACAATGTTCATTTTTCTTCCAAACCAACATAATAAAATTTCTAAAACCTTACTCCAACATTTAAAACCCATTGTTTATTTAAAATAAATAATTTTAACAAATTATATCTCTAATATATGTTAATTCTCTATTATTAAATTATAACCACCATTATAATTTAATTTTACAGCTAATCACCAAAAGCAGGGTTGTTCCAGACTCCTCCCCTTATAAAAATTGTGTCCTCGCAATTTCTAGAGAAGAGCTGTATTCAACACGATTTATTTCATTAGGCAAAAGAAATAGATATCTTGAGTTTAAAATTTCTCACCCTTACCATAAGGAGATAGAGAACCAAGATAAGATCACTGGATAAATTCTCTGGTTTCCCAAGTGTAGTCATTGGGATTAGTAAACCATTAAATCTTAACGAGCGGTACATTCTTATTTCGAAGGCATTTTAGCTCCGAAGTAAGTACACAAACTGGAGGTTGCACAATAGATAGATCGGGTGAGATCTCAAGCTCTTGAAGAGAAGGAGAATCAATGATGTAAACTGAATCACGAAGACACTTTCGAAGCTAAGAGATGTGGAACATGTCATGAATACCAGATAAATAAGCCGGAAGTGATACTCTATAAGCAACCGGGCCAATATGCTCAGTAATAGGAAATGGTCCTAAAAATCGAGGAGACAATTTCCCGATCCTACTGAATGCATTACCCCCTTCAAGGGAGATACATGAATAAAAACAAGATAACAAATAGAGAACCCAAGAGGCTTCCTACGGTTGTCGGCATAGGATTTCTGACGGCTTTGTGCCTCTTTAATTCTCTGACGAATGAGATCGATCTTCTCTAATGCTTCACAAATAGAATTGGGGCCTAAAATCATCTTCTCCTCGGATTCCAACCAACAAGAAGGTGATCAACATGGCCTTCCATATAGGGCTTCGAAAGGAGCCATACCGATACTGCACTGAAAGCTGTTGTTGTAGGTGAACTTAATAAGAGGTAGGTGGTCCTCCTAACTGCACCAAAATCAAAAATGCATGCACGGAGAAGATCCTCAAGAACACGATTCACCTAATCAGTCTATCCATCAAACTGTGGATGATAAGCTGTTCTGAAGTTAAGCATTATATTCAAAACTTTCTGAAGATTCTGCAAGAAATTACTGGTGAAAAGTGGATCTCTATCACAAACGATCGAACTAGGAATACCGTGAAGTCTCACGATCTCCTTAATATATACAGCTTAGATGGATTAGAAGTTGTCCTGTTAGATTTAATAGGAACAAAATGAGCAGATTTAGTAAAGCGATCCGTAATAACCTAAACACTGTTATGGCCCGATCTCGAACGAGGCAGGCCATCAATAAAATCCATAGAGACTTGATCCCATTTCCATAACGGGACCTCAAGAGACTAAAGAAGACTACTGGAGCACTGATATTAGGCCTTAATGAGTTGAAAAGTCATGCAATTACTCACATAACTTGCAACATCATGCGTCATGCCCTTCCAATAATACAAGCTTCTTATATCGGCATGCATCTTGGTACTGTCGGGATGAATAGTATACTTATAACGGTGACAATCGTCAAGAATATCCCGCCTAAGATCGAAAACACAAGGCACGATCAATCGATTCTTCTTATGAGGACAACCATGAACATCAATGCTGAAATCCCCCAACTCATTGTCACGGGATTTAGACTTACTGAATAAGGCGCATAAGATTTGGATCTTGTTGCCGAGCTTCGGCAATACGATCCCATAAGCTATGAGGAGCTTCCAAACTATGTAAAAAGATAGGAGAATCTGAAGCTGCAGCACGAGCATGAATATCACAAAGAGATAGAGTCTCCAACATATCTTAGTCAGCATCATCATAGAAACAATAGCTGAGTGCATGCGACTTAGCGCATCCGCAACTCGGTTCTCCTTTCCAAAAGTGTACTAGATCTCAAAATCATAAGAGGCTAGGAACTCAAGCCAACGCAGCTGCCGCATATTATGCTCTTTATGGGTGATCAGATATTTCAATGATTTGTGATCGGTATAAACAATGAAACATTCGCCTAAAAGATAATGATGCCAAATCTTCAAGGAAAAGACTATGGAGGCTAACCCTAAGTCGTGGATGGCGTAGGGAACTTCATTCGGATGCAATTGCCTAGAAGCATAGGAAACTACCCGATCCTTCTGCATAAGAACGACACCGAGGCCACATCTACTAGCATCGGTGTAGGCAACAAGATCTTGATTCCCTTCGAAAGCCACAAGGATAGGAGCATTAGTGAGAAGTTCTTTCAATTTCTTGAAAGAAGCTATGCACTTATCAGACCAAATAAATCGAACGCCTTTTCTAGTAAGGCTAGTAAGAGGAAGCACGATGTAGGAAAAATCCTTGATGAACTGACGGTAATAACCCACCAATCCAAGGAAACTACGAATCTCAGAAACGTTCTCTAGCTTTTTCCAATTCTAAATGGCTTCTATCTTCGATGGATCTACAGAAATGCCAGCAGAAGATATAACATGGCCAAGGAACTTCACCTTATTCTCCCAAAAGTGACACTTGGAGAATTTGGCTTTAACTTGATGCTGACGAAGAGTATCTAAAACAACCTTCAAATGATGAGCATGATCGGCTTCAGATTTAGAGTAGACAAGGATGTCGTCAATGAATACAAGGATGAACTTATTGAGATATTCCCGGAATACTCGGTTCATAAGATCGACGAAATAAGCTAGAGCATTCATCAAACCGAACGGTAAATGAGCCATTCTTAAGACCATAACGAGAGTAGAATGCGGTAAGAGGAATGCAGTTCTCCGCAACTCGTAACTGATGAAAACTGGTGGTAAGGTCAAGCTGAGAAAAGACCTTAGCACCGCTCAATTGATCGAACATGTCATCGATCCTAGGTAATGGATACTTATTCTTAATGGTTAACTCGTTAAGATTGCGGTAATTGATGCAAAGCCTAAGAGTACCATTAGATTTCGTAACAAAAACGACCAGGGCACCCCACGGTGAAGAGCTAGACTGGATGAATTGCTTGGCTTTAAGTTCCAACAACTGTTTCTTGAGTTCCTCATTCTCCTTCATAGACATCCTCATGGGAGCACGACTAACTGGCTGCGCGCCTAGAATGAGATCAATACGGAACTCAAATGCCCGCTTGGGTGGCAAATCCGAAATAGGCTCAAATACATCAGCAAAATCACAAACGATTGGAATTCGAGATACATCATCATTATCTCGAGACTCAAGAGCAATTAAAGATGCTTCGGAATCACCGTCAGCATTGCGAAGAACAAGTGATAATTGATCAGCTGAATTAGGATGCCTAAGATATATGATCCTTTTAGAACATAGAATTCAGGCTTTGCAAGCTAATCCATCCCCAAAACCATATTAAATCCAAGATAGTGAATAACATGCAGATTTGCATGGAAAGAAAAAACCACAAAGAATAATCTCAACACTCTCGCACAACATGTTAAGGGTTGCAGATCCCCTGATTGGATTTGTAATCCTCAAATAAGTAACAAGGAAAGAAACATTCATAGTATAGCATTAACAAGCTCCTTCAATATAAATGAATGCAAAGTACCCGTATCGAAGAGAACTCGAATAGAACGGTCATGAAATACTATAAAACCTTCAAGAATAGAAGGAAAAGTACCTCTAGGATGAGAAGAACCACCTGAAGCATCTACCACGTTAAGATTGCCTGACTTAGCATCACTAGAAGCAATGGGACAAGATGAAACACGATGTTCCTCATTCCTGCAATGACGGCATACAAGAGATTTGGGACATCTCGAATCAAATGATCAGAGGAGCCACAATTGAAATGCCCCTTTTGATGAGGAGGTGATCCACTGGGCTGAGAGCTAGAACCAGCAGACATCTTCTTCTTGTTATAAGGAAAAGACTTGGACTTTTAAAAAGGAAACTTCTTCTTATTGGTGTTCTTACAAACCTCAGTCTCATCACTACTATATCCCTCCTTCTCGACTACTTCAAAATGAAGCACCGAGTCAACCAACTCCTCAAATGAAAGCTTAAGCTGAAGCATCAAAGACTTCTTCAAATATTTCTTGAGGCCAGAAACAAACTTGAGATTCTTCTTATAAGAAGTGTTAATTTACTCGAGACCATACTTGGGCAAGGCCTCGAATAAAGACACATACTCGAAAACTGAAGACTTCCCTCACTTCAACTCAAGGAAGTGATGGGCTAAGAGGGCTTTCTCGGACTCCGGAGCGTATTTAAATTCGAATCGCTTCCTAAACTTGATCCACCTAAGAGTGGACTCATCAATCTTGATAATAAGAAGCTCATACCAATCAAGAGCATGCTCTTGCAACATACTTGATACTACAAGAACTCGATGGTGGTCGGAAAGATCCATGCGAGTAAAGATGCACGCACATGTATGAAGCCATGCCTGGACCTTAAGAATGGATTCTGAGCCTTTGAAAGGCTTGCCTCCAAAATGAGTAAAATCACTGCACATACGTGCAAAAGTAGACTTGCGCGAAGGAGACGTAGGAGCAGGAGATGGAGGCTGAGTGCTCCTAAATAACTCCATAAATTGATCGACAAACATATAAACACCATCTGGATGTGAGCCACTGGATGGCTCAGCATCAGAATGGCAACCTCTGCATCTTCTAGCCATAAGATGAAAGTTTAAGATAAGACAAGGATTGTTCATAGGGTAGATATCATGAATTAAAATAGGGAATACTATGGATTAAAATTCATTCCTAGACGTTTTACCAACTTATATCTACCCCAAGGACACGATAAGGTTAAGGACATGAGGATTAAGAAATATGCAACACTTATACTACACATTGTACTTTAATATATGTTATGTTCTGTGTTTATCATATTTGGTTCTGAACTCAACTCTGATACCAAGTTGAGATGCTCCACCCTGAGACCCGCATTAACAAAGAGTATTATTGAGTAATACTGTCTGCTAATTTGGAGAATAAGGCTGGTTAGGAGCGACCATCCATAGCTTTCCTAAACATCTATTGAATACGCCGATTGGGTGCTCCAAAAATTTCTTTCTTTCTCAAGTAGATCGACATACTTAATAAATATTTAATTCAAAACTACGGTGGCTCATGGATCTATCAGAACAAAATACAACAACAACAAATATAATAGATCATAGAAGTGCAGTCAAACATATATACACACACACACACATATACATAGATACATCACAGTACAATACAAAGTAATACAACAAAAGTGGTACATAAAACACAATATATACATCGAGTCAAAATGAATAGATACATTATAGAGTTTACAAAACACTAGAAAACTACTCAAAAAGTGACTAGCAGAAAGTCCAAAGTGAAAGCAGCATAGCAGATATCTACAGTATGTGTCTAACCTGAAACAATTCGGTCTGACCCGAGTATATAAAATACCCGGGTCAGTCTAGCCTAAATAACTGTTTAGTATGTTAAAGATCAAGTTTAAGGATAAAGGATAATGATTCTTTTCGAATGAGAAGAAGTAAAACTAATGTATATTACCACTTCATGTAAGATAATATCACCACAATATATCAACTACTAAGTATCATAAGAGGATATCTCGAAAGACGTCAGCTAACAACAATACCAATTAAACTCAATTAATCGCTTTTATATCATTGACATATACAAAAGTCAGTATAATGATTTTCATAAACCAGAACTCCTAAATAGGAGATCACATGACTCAAATTTTGGCAAAGGACGACAATCACAAATAAATCCTAAAATATGAATTCCCAAATCTCAAAAATACACCAAAAGATGGCAACCAAAAATAGCTCCCTAAAGCGAAATTATAAATCTTAAAATAAATGCCAAAAGATGGCAATCACAAATATAATATGTAGAACTCGATTAAGAGTTCAAACTCCAAAAATGTAATCACCACATAATAATGCCTCAAATGGCTCAAAAGGCCAAATAATCTCGAAATGGCGATACATTTGGAAAATCACAAAATAAATCATGAAAACATCACAAAAGATAGCACGTGCTTAATAAAAATGATTGAAGCCTACCTAGTACTGTATCTCAAAATAAGGCGCCAAATACCTCTTGAAGGACAAACATTTCGAAGGACAACATCCCGAAGGAAAAAACATCCCCAAGGACAAACATCCCGAAGGACAACATCTCGAAGGAGAAAACATCTCGAAGGACATACATCCCAAAGGACAAAATCCCAAAGGACAACATCCCAAAGGACAAATGACCCAAAGGTCAAGTGTTGGCAATCAACCCGAAGGTCCATAAAAATTTCTTCAAATGAACTAGTCCGAAATTAACCGAAAAGGCAAATGCATGTGTCCCATACCCCATGTTTTACTAAATCGTTTAATTCACTTTCTTATACACCCGAAGAGTGTGCAAAATTAGCTTCAAATAAATAAGTTCGAAATTAACCAAAAAAGTAAATGCATGTGTCTCATACCACATGTTTTACTAAATCGTTTAATTCTCTTCCTCACACGCTCGAAGAGTGCAAAAATGTGTGTTTTATATAGAAAATAATTTGTTTTCAGAAAGCTAGTTTTAAAATAATTTTCCGAAATCGTTTGGAAAACATTCCTTTGAAATTTCTATCTATTATAGAGAATATATAGTTTTAATAGCTTTAAAATAATTTATACATATTGTAAAGTATTTATTTCAAAAGCCATTTTATTATAAAATCATTTCGAAATTGTTTTAGTAAACCCGTGCCCGAAAACAAAAGAAATCATGGAAAACACCAAAGAAACCAACATTAAAATCATGTCAAAAACGAGTCAATCCGAATTACGAAGTAACTAAAATGTTGGCTTGCCTATTTATACGATTCATGCCCTTCAAAACATTCAAGAATATCACAAAAACAAGTCAAGAAAGTCACTGGAACTGGTAAACTGATCAAAACAAAGCACAATGGAGCAAAAGAATCGACCTGGGCAAATTCACAGGCCTAGGTCGACACATAGGTCAAAATGTGCACTTGTTGAGTTGACCTGTAGGTCGACCCCCACAAGTCTTGGGCTGACCTGTAGGTCGCAATGCCTACAGGCAATTTCTGCCTCATTCGAACTGGTTTTTGAGCGATTGTTTCAGGCAGTTCCGTGATGAATTAGACTATGAAAATTGACACGCACCAACAACAACACATGGACTACAATCCGAAAAAATTCCAACATTATTTCATGATAAGAATAGGAGGATATGAACACAAGAAGAAGCAACCAAAAATAGTTTTCACTGTAAACTATCAAACTACAGAAAATCATTTACAATAAGCAATTTTTGAGCAGTTTTCAACTTGCAAACTTTGGTTTAGCTTGATTTTTATGAGTTTGAAACTAGCCTTTGCAAAATTTAGAGCAAACTCATAGAAGGTAGGAGCTTTTTCCTGGTTTCAGCTGAAGGAACCTGAAAAGAAGATTGTATACACACATGCAAGGAAGAAAACAGAAATTACAAACCACATAAGTTTTCGAAATCAGAAATTGATGAAATTATCTTTGATTTTGGATTGATTTACAGAGTTTAATGTCTTCAATTTGATTAAATAGCAAATAAATTGGAGAAATTGAAATTTTGATTTAGGTTTTGAAGAGGAAAATTAGTTTCTGGTTTCTTTCTTTTGTTTGCCGCCTGAAAAATAAACTACACGTACTAACTTTTGGGAAGAAGAAACTTTCTCTTCTCGGTTTAAACTGTAATTAGGCTTAGCCCAATTAAGAAAACAAATAGATTAATTCTCTAATTACCGCAACATTTATATTTACATAACTACTACATATATTCTCATGTTTCAAGCTTAATAAAATCAAACAAACATATTTTAATGTTTAACAAAATATTTTATCGACGAATAAAAATAATTTAGCCATAAAAATTATTTTCCATGTTGAAACTCTTATTTTTACATCCAAACATTATTTTAAAATAAAATTCCACCTTTTTATTTATAATATACAGCATACTAAATTCAAGCACTTCATTTAAATTAATAAAAATCACATTTGGCAATAATTTGCAAAATTATTGCATTTTAATTAAAATCATACAATGTTCATTTTTCTGCCAAACTAACATAATAAAGTTTCTAAAACCTTATTCCAACATTTAAAACCCATTGTTTATTTAAAATAAGCAATTTCAACAAATTACATCTTCAATTAGTTTTATTTCTCTATTATTAAATTATAACCACCGTTATAATTTAATTTTACAGGTAATCACCGAAACCAGGGTTGTTACAGTACTAAACTTTTACAACCGAGAAGACGAATTCTCTATAGAATAGTGTTTCATTTTCAACGCTTCAACACAGACCTAACCATAGTCGCTCGATAGATCACCATACCATGATTTAACTATAATCAAAATGGAGTGTTCGCATCTATGTTATGAAAAGTGCGCTTAAACGCTAAATGCTTTTACAATGCTAATTTTTTTGTAAAAGCAATAGAATTAATCAGGAGCACTTAAGAGCGCTTAATTGGCACTTATCTGTGCTTCGTTTAAATTTAAATGATGGTTAAGCATTACTATGTAAAACGATATTGTTTTAAAATAAAAAGAAATTAGATTATAGCAAAAAAGCCACATCCCTAACAAAACTTCCTCATTTTCTATCATATGGGCAGATGGATGGTGGGTAGTGTTATCCAGATTTTTAACCCAACTGGATCCAGCAAAATGCGGAATAACGACTAAGACGACGGCTGGGATCAGCGAAGCCGAGAGATCCCTCTTAGTTCACTCGGCAACTAAATGCAAATAGTTAGAGAATTGCCATTGAAGCGAAACAGCAAAGATGAAAGACTACAGAAACATCTCCAATTGCAAACCCTAGAAAAATCCTAAGTGCTTAGCTCATCAGCGACCCATGCCTCTGCTTAAACATCAAACAAACCCAATATGGAACATTGTCAAAAGAGGCAAGATTTGGTCTGCAAAATGGATCAACCCATCGGGTCGCCAATGACCATCGGGTCACCAACGACCCAACGGGTCACACACGACCCATCGACCTTGGCTCGTCATTAACCATTGGTTTTGTAATCCAAAGCCCCTTTGTAGGTCACCTGTAACTTACCTCCAGCTAATGAAGGCAGGCCTGGCCCAAAAGCTCTCCCATCTCTATAAATAGCATCCTACCTGCAACACAAAGGGTATATTCTCCGGACTGATTGCTCAAGACTACTGGAAACATTCTTCACTCTCTGCCTCCCTCACAACAATCTCCAAAGGAATTCACTATTATTCTCCAGTGGATTCCAACTACGGGGATCCAATCTGTTTAGAGATAATCAAAGACTTGTAATTAAATACATCTTGTAACAACAATCAGTCTATAAGAATAATATAAAATGGACGTAGGCTTTGTTAACAGCCGAACCACTATAAAATTTCTCTATCTTCTTTCTTTTACTATACTTTTCTGATACCTGTGATCTGTGATATTGCCCTGTCAAAAAAGGGTTGGTGCTTTCAAACTCAAATCTGGGTGTTGGTCCATTTTTTGGATTAACATTTTGGCGCTTTCACTAAGAACCTTGAACGAGATCTGAAAATTTAAAGTTTGAATCCGAGATCCAGAGAAAAATGAAGAGGCTTGACACCAGATCTAAAACCGGAGCAAGTCAACAGGAGCGTAGGGGCAGCCAGGAAGTATGCTCAAATTTTCATCAACCCAGCTATGTGATTAGAAAGGAGATGGAAAGAATGGTGAAAGAGATGCAGGATGGACACTTAGCTAGACAACAGGAGAAGATGGACGGATTCTTTCAGAGGATGGAGCAGCAAGGGGTGGCTAGATCTGCAGGGAATAGGAATCAAACTCCCGGGAACAATGCAGGGATTACCAGATTTAGATTGGAGCAAGGTGAAGCCTTGCCTTCACGCCCAGAGAAATTGACACATGGGGGCAATGCTGGAATCAACATGGAATTCAATGCCAATGCCGAATCGACTGTTGAAAATCTAGGGACTAGTGGCACGGGAGATGATCCAAACACTTGGATGCGACCGACAGAAGGATATGAACTAGAACTCCCTCGAAGGAATAGAGAAATGAATGAAGCTAGAGTTGCAAATCAGAACATAGGTATATTGTCGGAATAATCCATTTCGGAATATCTCCAACGGAGCAGGGGCAAAGTATTGCTTTAGGATAGAGACCTTCATTGGACGGCGAGAACAGGGTTGCTGAATTGGTACGAAGATTCATCAAAGGAGGCTCCCCAGATCAAGGTCTGGAAGATGTCAACAGAAATCCATTTACAAATAATATCCGGAATGTAAGAAACGCTCCAGATTTTGAGCTTCCGACACTGGAAATGTACGATGGAAAGACAGACCCAATGATTTATATGATGTGATACATCCAATATATGGAGGTGTTGGGTGCTTTTGAGGAAGTAATGGGGCAATGCTTCCCCTTGTACTTAACAGATTCGGTTGTATTGTGGTTTAGACAATTGAAAAATGGGTCCATAAGCACGTGGACCAACTTAGTGTGCAGATTGTTGAGATAATTCTGGGTTCATGTCTCGCAACCAAGGAACGTACCTACGCTCTCAAATGTGAAGCAAAGGCATGGAGAGTCCTTGAGAAGCTATTTAACAAGATTCAATGTGGCGGTAACCGCAATGGACAAACCAAACCCATCGTTTATCCTAATGATAGCTGTATTCGGAGTGGTAAATTGAACTGATTTCAAAGCCACATTGAAAAGGGATCCAACGATGGATCTTCCAGAATTCTATTACGAAGCTGAGAGGTACCTTTGTTAGGAAGACGCCGAAGCCGAGGATGAGGATGTGGATGCTGAAACAAATGTCGGTGAAGGTGGGGGACTGGAATTGGTAAAGACAAAGGGAAGAGGAAAGCTGATGACAGCATCAAAGACCCAAAATGACAGAGAAATGGTCCAAGATTTTCCTCACACACCGACCTGACTAAAACCACGGAGAGGATATACCTGGATACGAGGGGGAGGGGGCAGAACCTCTACCGAAGGCTGCCTAGGAGGGATCCCACGGATCGGGAGTAATGATCTGAAAAGTTTTGCATCTTCCATGAGTTGAATGGGTATGAGACGAACGAGTGTTGATACCTTCATGATCGGATAAAATAACTGGTCCGGAATAACCAGCTGCCACAATATGTGAGGAGCAGTACTGCGATAGAATTGCAGGGACAACCATCATCCATGGCAAATGCATCAAGAAAATCCTAGGGACAGGCACCGAGGCAATTATCCCATGACCGGGGTAAACGTAAGTCAGATTTGATTCCAATGCTTTATGATATCATTTCTTTCCAGGCAATTTTTCTTTTGGTATACAAACAGTAATAATCGAAGGCCGCTTACACGTGTACGGGATCCCAAACAGTCCCTAGGCATGCTCTGAGTCGGATGCCTGAGAGAACTTAGGACAAAAATCATCAAAGGCCGCTTACACGTGTACGGGATTCCGAACGATCCTTAGGCACGCTTTGAGTTGGATGATTGAGATGAACATTTAGGATTTATGCTTGTTTTTATTCCTACTTGTTTAATTTATGTTTATTTATTTTGATTTGAATATTTAAACTATGATAACTTATATTAATTGCCTTAGAGTCTTACCACAGGACCGGAGTGCTAGATGCAAGCCCCCCTGCTAGAGGGCAAGTGGATGGACTTGTACGATATTGATCGCCTTAGAGTCCCACTACACGACCGTAGTGCAAGAAGTATATCCCTTCACCAGAGAGTGAGCGAATGGGCTTACTTAATCCTCTTTGACTTAACAAACAAATGATTTGGAGAGATTGCCTCATTAACTTAAAATATTAAACGATCCAGAGAGATTGTACATTAAACTAAACATTAAGCAGTCCGGAGAGATCACGCATTAAACTTGCTTAAGCAGTCCGGAAAGATTGGATCTCAAAATAGACATGGTTTTGCAAAAAGAAAAAGGATTTGAATGCCTTATGAATATAAAAAAAGGATAAATCCTGGATGAACACAGGATGACTTTGACATATGATGTGATACGATGTGATTTTGATATGTGTTGTGACATGATGTGACATTGAGATATAATATGATATTGATATATGATTTGATATGATGTGATTCTGATATATGATTTGATTTTGATATGTGATGTAATAACCTCAAAGAAAACCAAAATGATTTTGATGTATAGATTACACTTAGGCAAAGTCTAGAGTCTTAGGCTGTAACAGGTTTGACGACTTATGACTGGCAAGAGAATCCGAAGGAACTGAACGATTAGCCAAAACTAAAACTCAACAACCTAAGACTCGTTGCCATGACTTGTTCTAGTGCAAAGCAAACCTTTCATTCAAAATGCATATATCGAGGGGCAAATGTTATCTGGGTTTTTAACCCAACAGGATCCAGCAAAATACGGTACAACGACTAAGACGACGACTGGGACCAGCGAAGTCAAGCGATTCCTTTTAGTTCAATCGGCAACTAAATGCAAATAGTTAGAGAATTTCCATCGAAGCGAAATAGCAATGATGAAAGACTATGGAAACATCTCCAATTGCAACCCCTAGAAAAATCCTAAGTGGTTAGCTCGTCAGTGACCCATGCCTCTGCTCAAACATCAAACAAACACGATATGGAAGACTGTCAAAAGAGGCAAGATTTGGTCCGCAAAACGGATCAACCCATCGAGTTGCCAGCGACCCATCGACCATGGGTCGCCATTGACCCCTGGTTTTGGCTTGTTTTGTGAGCCAAAGCCCCCCTTTAGGTCACCTGTAACTTACCTACAAGCTGATGAAGGCAGGCTTGGCCTAGAAGCTCTTCAATCTCTATAAATAGCCTCCTACCTACAACACAAAGGGGATCTTCTCTGGACTGATTGCCAAAGCACTGCTGGAAACATTCTTCACTCTCTGCCTCCCTCACAACAATCTCCAAAGGAATTCATTATGATTCTCCAATGGATTCCAACTTTGAGGATCCAATCCATCGAGAGATAATCAAGGACTTGTAATCAAATACATCTTGTAACAACAATTAGTCTATAAGAAAAATATAAAGTGGACGTAGGCTTTGTTAACAGCCGAACCACTATAAAAATTCTCTGTCTTCTTTCTTTTATTGTACTTTTATGATATCTATGATCTGCAATATTGCACTGTCAGAAGAGGATTGGTGCTTTCAAACTCAAGCCAGGGTGTTGATCCATTTTTTAGACTAACATATTGGTGCTTTCATTGAGAACCTTGAACGAGATCTAAAAAATTGAAGTTTGAATTTGAGATCTAGAGAAAAATGAAGAGGCCTAATACCAGATCTAAAACTAGGGCAAGTCAACCGAAGCCAGGAGGTAGCTAGGAAGTGACCTCAAATTCTTATCAACCTAGCTATGTGGTTAGAGAGGAAATGGAAAGGATGATGAAAGAGATGCAGGATGGACTCTTAGCTAGACAACAGGAGATGATGGACGGAATCTTCCAAAAGATAGGCAACAAGATGTGGCTGGATCTGTAAGGAATAGGAATCAAACTCTAGGGAATAATGCAGAGATTGTCAGATTTGGAATGGAGCAAGGTGAAGCCTTGCCCCAATGCCCAGAGCAACCGACACATGGGGCAACGCTAGAATCAACATGGGAATCAATGCCAATGTCGGAGCGACTGTTGAAACGCCAGGGATTGGTGGCACATGAGCTGATCTAAACACTAGGATGTGACCAACAAAATGATATAAACCAGAACTTCCTCGAAGGAATAGAGGAATGAATGAAGCTAGACTTGCAAATCAGAACATAGGTATATTGCCGGAAAATCCATCCTGGGATACCCCCAACAGTGTGGGGGCAAAGTATTGCTTTAGGATAGAGACCTTTATTTTACGGTGGGAACAAAGTTGCTAAATTGGTGTGGAGACCCATCGGAGGAGGCCCTCTAGATCAAGGTCTGGAAGATGTGAACAGAAATCCATTTACTGCTAATATCCGAAATGGAAGAAACCCTCTAGATTTCAAGCTTCCGACACTGGAAATATACGACGGGAAGACAAACCCAACGATTCATATGATATGATACATCCAACATATGGAGCCGTTCGGTACTTATGAAGAAGTAATGGGGGATGCTTCCCCATATACTTAACAGATTTGGCTGCAATGCGGTTCAGACAATTGGAAAATGGGTCCATAAGCACGTGGACTGACTTAGTGGGCAGATTCTTGAGACAGTTCAGGGTTCATGTCTCACAACCATGGAACGTACTTATGCTCTCGAATGTGAAACAAAGGCCTGGAGAGTCCTTGAGAAGCTATTGAAAAAAATTCAATGCGGCGGCAGCCGCGGTGGACAAGCCTGACCCATCATTTATCCCAATGGTAGTAGTATTCGGAGTGGCGAATATGACTGATTTCAAAGCTGCATTAAAAAGGGACCCACTGATGGATCTTGTAGAATTCTATTACGAAGCTAAGAGGTACATGCGTCAGGAAGACGCCAAAGCCGAGAATGAGGATGTGGATGCTGAAATAAATGACGTCGAAGGCAGGGGACTATCTGGAGCTGGAATTGGAAAAGACAAAGGGAAGAGGAAAGCCGATGACAACATCAAAGAACCAAAACGTCAGAGAAATGGTCCAAGATGAGCTTACTTTGTCAAATGTGCTTAGTTTTTTGCATAGAGGTATCACTGCATATATTTTTCGAATGTGCTCAGTTTGTACTCAACTCGAGCGCCCTTACTTTCGTGAAAGTTAAATCTAGCTTTTGCAACTCATAAATTTATAAGTTAAACGTTACTTCTTTGTGATCAATATGTTAATATAAAATGATGCACTAAATATAATCTCTCTACATAAATTTATATTGATACGAACATTTTATGCTAAAAAATTGAGCAGCGCTTAGGCGATGCTTAAGCGGTGCTTAAGCGACATTAAGCGAAGCGAGACTTTTATTGTCTCGCCTTGCTTAACGCTTAATATAACATACGTCCACACTAAAGTTCCACTATAATCTCAAGTTGAAGGAACTGTATAACATCATCACTTTGAGATTCTCCGTTTGACCCTATTTATATTAACCAGCAGAAAAGTCATTCCGTAGTTATGCAATAACCATCAGTATGTAACTCCATGGTGCTCCCCAGCAGCCATGAGTAATACAGGGCCCAATGTTTGGAGAGCGTTACGTATTCTAATCTCAATGGATGACTCAATTCCTTTTTCAAAACATCATGACTTCAAATATTTAAAATAATTGGTTTTTTAATATGATAAATTTCTCTTGATTACAACACATTGTTATTAATACCACATTACACATCACATAAGAATTTTATATTAAATATAATTAAATTAATTACTTAACTAATTTTATAACAATATAACAAAGTATATTATAGAGAACAAACACCTTTATTATGAAAAAGATTGGTTATTGGGTTAGATATATGTAACAAATTACATAATTGCTCCTAGGGCATACCTTTAACTCCATCAGTAACATTAATTATCACGTATACAAGTTAAATCTATAATGATATAGCATAAATGTTTAAGCTTCATTTATGTGTACATATCGTATACCTAATGTTATCTTGCTATGATATCCAAACTCGATAGAATCAAGATCGTGACTTTTCTAATTTAATCAAGATAATGTTTAGCAGTATGGTTGATTTGATTATATTTGCTTTTCATTAGGGTGATCTTTAAATGTTATATATAAATGTTTTCGTGAAGGTTTGATCATGAAAGCAAAAGTAATTCATATTCAAGTAAATTTCTATAACTATAAATCATGGAATAAGCAAGTGCATTAAAAAACTTTTAACGCACCAAATCACCTTTTCGAAATATGTCATAGATTAAATACATATAGTTTGAGCCAAAAGTTATGGTGCTTACACTAAAAAGTTCAATTTTGGAATCTTAACACAACCCAAAGAGCATTTGCAACATTGAAACGAATTTGAAGGGCACTAAACCTTAGAATTGAGAAAAGTGTTGTGAATAAAAGTTTTACATCTTTGGATTAAACTTCCAGAAACCATAACATTGAAAATGGTTAAAAAGATCAAAAGTTTAGATTTAAATGCGTTAAAGCATCTTGATTGAGTTTTGACAACCTAGTCGAAAATCAACTTAACTTTGCAATATTATTTTCAAGAAATAGATAGCTAAATTTGAAAAGTATATAAAATAGATGGTGGATCCTTGTCATCCGTATGTAGAATAATACTTTACTCAAATCAATTTAGAGGATCATGGTTATGCTCAAAATACAGCAAGGGTTCTAGATTGTATTTATATCAAGCCATCTAGAAAAAATTTACCCCTTTACAACCAAATTTCAAGTTAGAAAGCAATCGATTATGAAAAAGTGCATAAAATAAAAGTTATAGATCTTTTCATTATTTTTTAGAGAAAATATCTTTATAGAAATCAATTTATAAGATCAAAAGATATTCTCAAAATCAAGAAAGGTTTTTGAATTGTACTTGTCAAACTACTCCGAAAACATATTCGATCTTGCATCCCGATTTCAAAATAGTAAACGTTTGGGTTTACAAAAGTGCATAGAACAGAAGTCATGGATATTTTGTCATCTCCCTAGAAAAAGTCACATAAATCGATTAATAAAATCAAAAATTATGCTTAAAATATAGAAAAAGTTTTGGATAATACTTATATTGAATAGGCAAGAAAACATATATGATTATGCAACAAGATTTCAAGATAGTAAACTTTAAAATTTGCAATAGCGCCTAAAAATAAAGTTGTAAATATTTTAGTCACCTTACCAGAAAAAAGATCACAAAAAATAATTGAGGTTAACAAAAGTTATATCTAATTCACTGAACGAGGTATACTAATTTTAGTTTTCATGTTTATCATTTGATTACTCATTTTCTATATCACAAAAGATACGAATTTTTAGGTTTGATAATACTACTCCCATTAATGACATATCTTCCATCCCTTAGCTCAAATATCATCACCTCCTTAAGTTTTATTTATGTCTATTGCAATTTTTTAGGGATGGATGTAACAACCCGAAAAATTAGAGTAATAATAATCAATTAACAAATTAACCGAATAATAAAATAGGATTGGGAAATTGTTAGAATTGAGCCACGGGAGTTGCACCATTAGGTCCGTGGTAATTTTCTGAGCAATTTTCATATATAACTTATGGAAATCCAAGTCAGTATGGAGAAGTTACGAAAGAAACAAAGAAAATCATAATTATATATAAGTAAACAAAAAAATGATAGAAAAAAGGCATACCCGTTACGGGTCGACCCGGCTATTGGCCAGGTTGAACCATTCTTCCCTTGAAGATTTTTCATCCGGGTACGAGCCGAAGACTGTAAATCCAATTTTTGGTGAAATCCTGTTCGTTCGTTGCTACATCAGATGGCTTCTAGTGAGCCTATCATGTGGTTGCACCATATTAAATCTTAAAATCTAGTTGAGCTTCCTTTATTCCCTTGATTCATCACTAGGAGGGTTAGATTCAGTTCCAGTTGTTAGAGATTTCCTAGACGTTTAGGGGACTACCCCATAAGAGAGAGAACGAATTTAGGATCTATCTGAATGACAATGCTAAGCTAGTGGCATTGCCCGTGAGACATATGGCTCCTAGGGAGAGGAAGGAGTTAAGTAAGTAGATTGGTGAGCCATTGGAGAAAGGCTTCACTAGATGGAGCATATTTGAGTAGGGAGTGCCAATTGTCTTCGCTACAAAGGCGGATGGTTCCCTTCATCTTTACGTAGACCATAGAGAGTTGAATAAGCTCACAAAGAAGAATCGTTACCCACTTCCTAGGATAGACGATCTTTTTGATCAGTTGGTTGGCTCTCCAATATTTTCTCAACTTGACTTAGCCACTGGATTTCATCGGCTTAGGTTCGCTGATGATAGCCTCGATAAGACACCATTTAAGACACCTGACGGATTCTTTGAGTGGTTGGTTATGCCATTTGGACTGACCAATGCCCCAGTCTATTTTATAGATCTAATGAGCCGTATTTTTCAAGATGTCCTAAATAAGTTCATGGTAGTGTTTGTGGACGACATTCTGGTGTTTTCCAAGAGTATGGAAGAGCATGCTATTCATCTTGAGGAGGTTCTTCGTACACTTTGTGTTCGTCAGTTGAAATCAAAATTGTTGAAGTGTCACTTTTGGCATGAAGAGGTGTGTTTCTTAGGGCACATAGTCTCAATAGAGGGTCTAGCTGTGGATCCTACTAAGGTAGTAGCGGTACAGGATTGGAAGGCCCCTAAGAACGCTACCGAAGTTAGAAGCTTCCTAGGTTTGGCTGGTTATCATAAGAAGTATATCAGAGATTTTGCTAAGATTTTAGCACCGCTTACTCGCCTCACTATGAAGAATGTGGCATTCGTGTGGAACGTGGATTGTGAGGATTCCTTCACGATGCTAAAGAGGGCCCTTATTAGTGCACCAGTGTTAGTTTTACCCGACGGAGCTAAGCCCTTACAGTATACACTGATGTATGTGGGACTGGCCTTGGGGAAATATTGATGCAGGAGGGGAGGGTAGTATACTATGGGAGTAAACAGTTGAGAACTCATAAGAAGAACTACCGCACCCATGATTTGGAGCTGGCTGCTATTGTTTTCGCGCAAAAGTCTTGGAGACATTACTTGCTAGGAGAGAGATTCGAGCTTTTCACTGACCATAAATCATTGAAGTACATGTTCTCACAAAAGGATTTAAACTTGAGGCAGCAGCGTTGGATGGAGTTTCTGGCATTATATGACTTTGAGATAGCTTACACCCCTGGCAAGGGGGACGTGGTTGTGGATGCATTAAGTAGGAAGAGAACAACCCTTAGCCCAATGTTTGTGGAGTGGAAAAGCTTAGATTTTATTTCCACCTTTGATTTTAAGCCCTCTACAGACATTACTCCTGGATTATTGGCAGCACTTGATGTTAAGCATACCCTTACAAATCAAATTGGCTCAAGACAACGAGAGCATTCAGAGCTTGTGGATATTCTAGATAGGATTAGCACAAAAGATGTCTCTAAACATCTCCAACACTAATCCATCAATAGTAAAGGGTGGTTAAGGAGAGATGGAAGACTTTGTGTCCCCTGCACTAGTGATTTGATGAGTGCGGTTCTAGCAGATGCACAACAATCTCGGATGACTATTCATCTGGGTGGTGATAAGATGTATAGGGACATGAAGAAAGTATTTTATTGGAGTGGCATGAAGAAGGATGTAGCAGAGTTTGTGGCTAAGTGGCTTGTGTGCCAAAGGGTTAAGGCGGAGCAGCAGAGGCCTGTCAGACTGCTTCAACCATTAGATGTACCCGAATGGAAGTGAGATAGTGTTTCGATGGACTTCATAGATGGTTTACCCCGATCTAGGAAGGAGAATACTGGTATTTGGGTGATTGTAGATCATTTGAATAAGAGCACCCACTTCATTCCGGTCAAGAGTAAGAGCACAACACCTTATTTGGCATCTATATACGTTTGTGAGATAGTCTGACTTCATGGAGTTCCCTCTAGCATAACGAGCGATAGAGACCCTATCTTTACTAGCAGTTTTGGAGGAGCTTGGAAGAGGCTTTTGGAACGCAATTTAGACTGAGTACTGCCAGTCACCCTCAAACGGATGGCCAAATGGAGAGAGTTAATAGAGTTCATGAAGAATTTTTGAGGATGTGCATTCTGAATTTTGGAGGGACTTAGAAGGAGCACCTTCCTTAGTAGAATTTTCTTATAACAATAGTTTTCAGGCTAGCGTTGGGAAGGCTAATTTAGAAGCCCTTTATAGAAGACCTTGCAAGTAGCCTTCGTGTTGATTAGAGTCTATAGAAAGATTACTACTTGGTCCTGACAAGGTTAGAGAGACTTTCGAAAAGATTGATTTGATTAGAAGAAGAATGAAGACGGACCAAGACAGAAAAAAATCCTATGCAGATAAGCGGAGAAGGGATATTGAGTTCGAGGTAGGAGATTTGGTTTTCATTAAGGTGTCTCCGCTAAGAAAGGTAGTGAGGTTTGGATCAAGTGGAAAACTTTCTCACAGATTCGTAGGACCGTTCCCCATTATGGAAAGGGTAGGGAAGATAGCCTATCGGATAAAGCTACCAGAGAGGCTCATGGGAGTTTGTGATGTTTTTCTTGTTTCTTACTTGAGAAAGTGATTACATGATTCAACAGAGGTAGTGGAACCTAGCCAACTTAAGGAAGTTGAAGTGGAGAGAGAAGCATCGGTTCGTCACATTCCTACCAAGATCGTTGGACATGATATCAAGAAGCTTAGGAATGAGGAAGTCCCTTTGGTTAAGGTACAGTGGGGAGATAGTATTAAGGATGCTACGTAGGAGGCTGAGGAGAAAATACGTATCTCTTATCCGTATCTCTTCGATGGTACGTCTTGAATTTCCTATTTCCATCTTCAGTTTTGAATAGGTTCTTTCCTTTAGTACCCTTTGGGAGGGTAGATCTTAGGATTTAACCTATGGATGGTAGGACTGAATGTAAACATGTTACAAGAACATGTTATGTATGTTGGACGTAAGTGGTTGCAAGTGTTTGCTAGTGGATGTTAATGGACGAACATACACACACAAGGCACTATTATCTCTTAGAGATCGGCCTAACTGGGTTACTAAAGCATATGCATATGGATGTGTGTGCACTTGCATTCTTATTTCATGGTTGCTATGAATGGGTGATTATCATATGGTTGTTGCATTTGGATGATGACTGTAGAACGCATATAGAACTATCAGTTGTCATTAGGGAATTTGCATTCAATTGGACACACGGCACGGACATGAGTGCTTAAAAAGGTCGTTGAATCAGTAGACAGCCTAATCTTTTGCATTAGATAGGGACATTGATACTACACTACTGCATATATCATAAATTGCATTAAAAAGCTTAAGGACAATGGATGTAATGGATGATGGTTGAATATATGGTTGTGGAATTTGGATGAAAATATTTATCTCATTCATCTGTCCTTGGAGATTTCTAGGATGAAATCCTTTGAGGAGGGAGGAATGTAACAACCCAAAAAACTAGAGTAATAATTAACTAAAATTAATTGATTAATAAAATAGGGTTGGAAAATTGTCAGAATTGAGTGACAGGAGTTGCACTAGTGGGTCCGTGGTAATTTTCTGAGCAATTTTCATATATAACTTGTCGAAATCCGAGTCAGTACGGAGAAGTTACAAGAGAAACAAAGAAAATCAGAATTATATATATAATTAAACAAAAACTAAAAAAAGGCAGACCCGTTACTGGTCGACACGCGCCTGAGTCGGGTCGACCCATAGGTCAACCTGCCTATTGGCTAGGTCGACCCACATTCTTCCCTGGAGAATTTTTCGGTCAAGAGCGAGCCGAAGACTGTAAATTCGTTTTTTGTTGAGATCCTATTCGTTCGTAGCTGCACCCGTTGGTTCCTAGTGAGCCTAAAACATGGTTGCACCAGATTAAATCTTCAAATTCAACGGCCTGAGATTCCTAAGCCACACAATAAGTAGAACCCTAGGCCCAGCTATTTTTCTCATTTAGATTTTCTCCCAATTGGGTTAATTGCTTGAGGCTAAACCCCTAAATAGAAAAAATTTATAGGGAAGAAATCTTTATAATAAATATATTTTACACCCTATAAGTGGATCCAGGAAGTCGCAGGATTAGAGTTGAGGACCATAGGTGAGTGTTTTGTAATTATTTTAGATTTGTAAGCAATTTAAAATAATAGGGTTCTCAATGGTTCTAGTTTTTTCTATAATTTTGAGACAGTTATTATGTAAGTTTATTTACAGTCGGTTTTTATGTAAATTTCAGAAGTTCTTTTCAGTCTATTTTTATAGCTATTTTATTCAATTATTTGCAGTTATTTACAGTTATTTACGTTTGTTTTAAGTTGGAATTTAGCCTGTAAATGTTAGTTTCTTTTTTTATAGAGATTTAATCCTTTTTAACGCGAAAAAAAATATTAAAAAGAGAAGAACTTGAAAATATGGATTAAAATAGAAAAACACTAAATTTACAGAAATCATATGTAAAATGAGAAAAACTGAAATAAAATAGAGACGGACTGAAATAGGCAAATTTGAGATATTTGCAAGCATGATTATAACATGTGGTTATAACTAAAAAGAGAAAATAGAAGAATAACAGTTGCAAGAACAATTATAACACGTAGATTATAATTAAAAAGAAAGAAATAACAAAATGGACTTATTTTTGTTAGTCCTTGAGATGATGGTTTTGATGAAAACAACACTAGGACTTGTTATAAAATATAAATACTGACATTATAGTTTAGATATATATGCATATGAAAGATATAAACATGCGGGTGCCAAGAATGAAGACTGTACAGTATAGAGATACAAGACCGATGAATTTAAAAATCGAAGATATCAAGATTGAAGACACATGAGTATCAAGAAATCAAGTTATCAAGAGTTCAAGATTTCAATAGTACAAGATAAGTATTGAGTCTAGAATTATGTTAAAATTTCTTGAAAGCACTTACATCTTTATTTGAAATTTATTCGTGGAATGGAATCCACTTCAAGCATGTTAAAGGGATGGAACCCTAGTGGGATGGAACCTATGACAATATCTAGTGGAACATATATTGGTCCCATTTTGATATCCACTAATTTTATAAAAATGCTTTTCAAAAATATATCTCTTGTTTTAAAAAAAAATGTTTTTAAAACTTTCTTTTCAAAAAGACATCTCTCTTGGCTTTAAATATTTTAGCCTCAAAACTATTTTTTATCATTTTTAATATTTTGATTTCAAAATTGTCCTTATTTTTAAACCATCCCTTGTTTTAAATATTTAGCTTTAAAATATTTATATACTCAGATTTTAAATCACTTTATAGCATGGTTTTAAATATCCTACATATCGCCCGAGATCTCCTTCGTGATCTCCTTTTCACACTTAACGAGACGATACATCAAATCCCCTCCATATCTCCCTCGACGCTCATCTCGTCCGAGATATTCAAATCTCACCCGCAATATGGATCAAAATCACAATCCGAGATCTCACCCGAAATTATACATTTTTCTTATTTTCCATAATATTTTTTATTTTCATATTGACTCAAAAGAAACTACTCAATCCAATTATGAATTACCAACTTCTTGAACATATTCTTTACTTTTTAGCTTAATGAGTCATAGCAAAAGGTTTCACTTCTTTGTTATGTTCAAATAAAAGTATATTATTCGACCACTGCCAAATCAATTAAGCTAATCAAGCAACTACTCTTCTAAAAATATTCTTTTTTCCATGTAAATCAAGTATATTACCATTTTTATTTTTACTAAGAAAGTTATAATCGTTAAATAAATTTTTGAAACATAAGTACATCCGAGATATTTTCGAGATGCATTATAAGAACCGAGATGTCAATCCGAGATGTACACCCGATATGTACTCATCTCATCCGAGATCTCCCCCTATACGAGATAACTTGTGTAAAAATTCCGAGATGAAACATTACCGAAATCCAATATTTAAAACCTTGCTTTATGATTAATATTATGTATATTAAAAATAACTTTTGAAACTCTTTTATATGTTTAAACTATATTAAAATATATTTACAAAGTTTAGAAATTGTTTTGACAAATTATAGAAACCAATTTTAATAAGAAAATTAAAACATCAATTTTTCCTTGAGCATATCGACATCCCCCAACCCCCCATATCGACAAGGTGTCCGTTATTTTAAAATTTCAAAAGAAGTGTCTATTCGTCGTATCCTTTCATGAATATATATATGGTTGTTGCTCTACTATAAATACCAGTAAGTTCTAAAAGAATTTTTACCAGATTTCATTTATTTTCTCTCCTCTTCATCTTTCAAATTTATTCTAAAGAATCTAAAACTATACTTTACCGAAATACCAAGTGAATAAAACTTGATTATCTCTTGTTTGATTCTATGCCACTCTCTCCATAAGATCTCGGTGATATTCAGAGTTATAGAATCTAAATCAAACTGTTAAGTAAAAGGTGTAGTTGAGCCTTAAAATCAATTGGGTGTGATTGTAGCCTCGAAAATCAATTAGGTGATCTTGTAGCCTGGTTAAATCAAGAGAATTCGCCCTGAACTCGAATACAGGAGGGTGTACCTCGTAGCCCTGAATTCGAGGGTGTAATCTGGGAGATTATTTTGATAAGAAATATGTACGATTGTACGAGACTGAATCTAGGGTAAATCCGGACCAGTATAAAATCCTGATGTGTTCTTTCCTTTACTGCTTTTATTTAGTATTTGCATCTGTGTCTGATTCTGTGATTATATCTGTGTCTGTGAATTGCATTTGTTGGTGATTAAATTACATAAGTTTCAAAAAGATTTAGAAAATCCACAAAACACTATTCACCCTCCCCCCTCTAGTGTTATTCCAGCCTTAAGATCCGTAATCCGCATTTCTCACATTTGGTATCAAAGCATTGGTTTTCAAAGTTTCATAATCTGAATTTTGAAAAGTTTTTAAAATGGCCACCAACACTGGTTCTGTTAACACTATCACTAGTTCATTTGTAGAGGCTCGGTCTAATGCCAGACCTCCACTTTTTAATGGTAGTAACTATGCATATTGGGCATGTAGAATGAAAATATATTTACAGTCAATAGGATTAGACACTTGGAATATCACACAAACTGAATATTCTGAACCTAAAATAGTTTTGTACAGTGGACTGCTGAGCAAAAGACTATTGCACAAAATAATTCCAAAGCCATAAACATTTTATTTTGCTCACATGATAGGAATGAATTCAATAGAGTATCTGTTTGTAAGTCTGCATATGATATCTGGAAAATTTTGCAAGTTACTCATGAAGGAACAAGCAAAGTCAAAAAGACCAAAATATCCATACTCACGAATCAGTTTCAATTATTCAAAATGAATTCTAATGAGTCCATTTCAGATATGTATAGTATATTTCAGGATATTGTGCATTCTCTAATATCATTGGGAAAAAGTTTTTCGAAGAAGATCAAGTCAGAAAAATTCTAAATTCTCTTCTTTGGAATGGGATCAGAAAACTCATGCAATCGAAGAAGCAAATGATATCGGTACTTTAAAGATTGAAGGATTGATTGAAAATCTAATGTTATTCGAAGTACAAATGCAAGGGAGAAGAGATAGCAAGGCATTCGAAAAGAAGTCAATTGCGTTTAATGCATTAACAGATGGATCGGACTCGGGAAGTGATGATAATGAAGAAATGGCTTCCATGACAAAGAGTTTTTGAAAGTTTCTGAAATGCAGAAAGATGAACAACTTCAAAAATAATGATCACAGGAATTATGAAAATTATAATGAAGTACCAAACCACGTCAAATGTTTCAGTTGTGACGAACCAGGCCACCTCAAAAGAGACTATCCGCATCCTGATAAGCAAAAGTTTCGTGCAAGCAATGATTACACAAAGAAAAGGAAAAGAGCGTATACCGCTACACTGGATTCAAACTCAGACTCATCCTCAAGCGATGATGATCAAAAGATGAAAAATTCAAATATGTACTTTACAGCTATTCATGGTTCCGATGATCTCGGAGATACGAATCTAAAAAAAGGTACACGTTTACAATATATTGGTTGAAATTGTTTTCTTAAAATTGTTGGATTGTTTGATTATTTTTGAAATTATGTGTTGTTTGAATTTAAATTTTTTTATTATTAGGTTTATTTTTATTTTTAATATTATAATATTTTTATTAAAAGAGTATTACTATATTTAATATTACTTCAGAAAATATATAAACATTAAAAATAATGTATGTATATAGATATTAAAGTATATAGGAAAATATAAGTCACATGAATTCTCCGACCCATGTCGACATGGCCCTACCTATGATGTCGCACGTCAAATGTTTCAACTGTGACGAACTAGGCCATCTCAAAAGAAACTGTCTGCATCCTGATAAGCAAAAGTTTTTTACAAGCAATGGTTATACAAAGAAAAGGAAAAGATCGTATACAGCTACACTAGACGATTCAAACTCAGACACATCCTCAAGCGATGATGATCAGAAGACGGAAAATTCAAATATATGTGTAACATCCCGCCTTTTCGCACGCTTTAAATCGATACACGTGCCGATTCAAATTGTTCGGAAGGGCGGACTGTTATGGGGTAAATAAGAAAAACGATAAAGAAATAAAAAAATTAGAATCTCACAACGGAAGGATAAATATAATAATCAAATATACAGTTTATTAAGCTGTTTTACAAAATATTCGATTATACTTACAATATTTATCAGTGTTACACATACCAATAACGATGCAGCGGAAAAATATGAGTGTAGTGGAATATAATAAATAATAACAATAGAAATCTCCGTCTTCGTCCTCCAGAGCTAAAGTCTTCGATCCTGAAATGCTCGGACTGCCTGAGCGAATTGAAAAGACAAAACACTCGTATCAGAACTAAAAGATTTTATGTAAGTTAAATTAACAGGAATAAATATGAGTGCAGTAACTCAAAAGATGCACGGGATTCACATCTCTTAAGGATCCCTTAAACTATATACTATGTAGTATATTTCGCTATTTAATAAAGTGTCTAATTGTAAAATAAACTTACTTTTAAATAGCGTTTAGGGGTTACCCATATGCCCTTAACACAAAATATATTCCTATAGTCTATACAGTACCGTAATCTCCCCCGTACTGGGCGTCGTCAGAGGGCACTCCATAGGTATGGTACAAAACAAAATCGTATAAGGCACGCTAGGGTAGGTGACACGGCACAACTAGGCAATGCCAGGGTAGATATACCAATTACGCTTCCGGGTCAGTGGTAAAGCATAGCCGCAGCTACCGTCCACCTCGAGCCACATGCCCAAATCAAAAGAAATCAAAGTGGCCACCGAATAAACCAAAGTCAGAGTAGAATATCGAAGGGATGTGTCCGATCAAAGGTGCTATCTCAATTAACCCGTCAATCGCTCATGTTTTAGCCACCTTATGCCAACTCACGGGAGTTGGGTCCACGTATTTACCTTAGAGGAAACGCCATCAACAACCTACTTCATTCTAGAATCTCCACCGCGTACACGGTCGTTAAAGTGGTTTTCGGGGTTGGCAGAGAGTATGACAACTTCTGATCCCGGTCTCTTTAACAACCAAACGTTATTATAACACCGCGGTTATTTCAAAATAATTTATACCTTAAGCCAGAATATAATATCTCTTTCAAACCATATGAACACGATATCATTTATATATATTTTTTTAAATCCCAAATCAATATGATATCATTTTTATTTTATAAATATCCCTTTCCCAAAATCATAGTATTTTCAAATATATACCTTGAAACCATAACTTTGAAACATAACTTTTAATACTTAGCGGTTCAAATACTATATTACTTTATAAAATAAAGAAGCTTCTTTAAATTCCACAATAAATTCCCAATATCAATTTGAACCTCCAAATAAACCATTTTAATTCCCATATATTTCCAAGCTTAAATATTTTATATTTCAAAACCTTATAGTTCATATATTTCAATCTTTAAATATACCACTATTTCAAAAATGATTCTTTGATAATTTAATATATATCAAATCCAAATTCCTATTATTTAAATTTGAAATATTTACTTAATAAAACAAATATTATTTAAGTAAAACCCTTAACTGCAAAAACAGGATATTCTTTTAATTAAATTAACTTGATAATATTCTTTAAATAAATTTGATATTCGTTTAAATCCTCTAATCAAAAATCAAGTTATAAGATCATACCCTTTAAATCTTAATTTATTTACATTTCAAAACAAATTTTTCGCAGAAAATTCTTAAATACTTTAATTCAAATCATATTCACATTTATCTTTAACCATACTTTTATTTGAGTTATTATAAACTCTATATACAATGGAATTTAAAATATATTCTTAACCATAATATATAAATGAAAACAACTTCATTATATAGCTTATTTTAAAATTCGAAACGGATTTATACATAGCTAAATTCAAGAATTTTACTATATATATAGCAAAATTTAATTTTTGTTAAAACGTATTCATTCCAAAACCATATAAAATCATTTCAAAAATAATTTTATATATATACACCGCGGTGTCTGTATATAATTTTCTATCCTATCGTCAAGTGATACAGATATTTATCATTTCAATCCGCAATTTAAAAATAAAAATGCAGTTGTATATCATTTCAAACCGCAATCCCGAATGAAATGAAAATGCATAATAACTTGTAGTTTATACAATATAAATACAGCATCCATTCATCCATCATATCAATCATCAAACATTTATCAATTTATCATCCATTTCAAACAATCACATCAATAAATAATAGTTAATTACTGACAGTTAATTTTTCAATAATGAATTAAATAACTGTTTAACTGTAGTTTATATGCAATAATAAATAAATTTAACTAGCAATTTATATGCAATAATAAATTTAACTAAAATTTTAACTGGCAGTTTATGTGCAAAAACGAATTAAATAACAAGTAAATTATATGAATGCAAATTAACTGAGATAATGATGAAATATATGCCAAGTAGCTATAAATAAATTTCTAAACACCTCATAAATCAATTTAACAAACATAAGATATTTTAGAAGTTGTGAGTGGGTTAAAACACCCACCTTTTGAATTTAAATTGAATTTAAATCCAGTTTAAACTCAAAAATTGGACAGTCTTCAAATTTGTCCAAACCAACGTCAACAGATCCGGAATTTTATTACGATCCTAACAAAAAAATTACACGTGAAACGGATATCGTATGTGGAAGTTATACGCGTTTGAACGCTTGATATTTAAATTAAAATAGAATAAAATAAAACAAACTCACCCAAAAGTACAATGCCACGTCACCATTAAAACTTGTTTCCAGAAGAAAAACGCGCACAGTTCCTTTTTCTTCAGGTCGCAATGAAGCCGTTCCTTATCGCCAAATTTCGCCGCATCCACTGTCACCATCGCCCTGGTCAACCGCCACCATCTCGTTCGCCAAACCGAACTCCTCCTACACGCTGAAACTCGCCACCCTCGATGCCTTCCTCCGCTCGCAAAAAGCGCCGAATGCCACCCCCTTCAGGCTCAAATTTACGCTCACCCTCTATCATCGAAGGTGGTTCAGCCATACCGATGTGAAGAGGAGACTTTGCTCTTCAATTTCCCTTTTGACGCTAACAGAAATTATTGAATAGATCGAGAGAAATTAGGGATAGAAGTTGAGATGATTCTCGGCCGTTGAAAGAAAAAGAAGGCGCCTGGAGGCTATTAGGGTTTAGAAAATAGTTTAATAATAAAATTTTCGTTTTTGCCAGCCGTATTTATAGATAGGTCCAAAAACAACCCGAACTTCGATTTAAGCGTGCCGACAGGCTATCCTAATGTAAAAAGGCCTTCTGAACGCAATGGTACTAGTTTGAAGCCCTATTCCAACGTTTTTGTAGGTTACTGTTAAAGTCAAATTGGTTTGAAATGATAATAATTCCCCGAAAAGCCCGTTCTGACCCCGGAATGAAATTGGGTAAACCCATATCTCAAAATAGGAGTTTTAAAATATTTTAAACGCGATGGAAAAAGTTTCACCTCCAAATTCCATCGTATGAAGAAGTTATGCTGAAAACAATATTTTCAAATTGATTTCAATTGATTTCAACTAAATCGATTTCAACGCGTTTCAAGTACGTACGATCAAACGACAAGTCTGATCGCTACGAAACTTGAAACCCTACAAAAATTCACCGTTACGGATCCGATGAAACTGGTTTCGTTGAAATCTGAGTTAGTGGCCAAAATGGCTATTTTTATATTAATTAAATAAATTTAAAATAAATTAATTAAATCAAATTTCGCGATAAAATTCTGAAATTTGTTATCTTTATCTCTTTAAAATTTCCAAACGTTTGCAATGATTTAACAATTTTTAAATGTCAATTTATTAAAGATTAATCAATATAAATCTTCAATTTCATAAAATTCAAATAAATAAACAAATCTTGATTTACAATCTTTTCATTTACCAATAGTCATATTGTAAATGGAGCTTACATTATCTTCAATTATTAATTATCATCAGTTTAGATCTTAACATTAGTTCCATAAATTTTAATTGCCCTGAATTAGTTACTGCATTTATTTAATTCCAATTTCGTAATCACATTCAATACATTAACTGGTATTGCGTTGACATTTAACTTATTAGCTTATATCAACACTATTATCATTAATTGCAAATGGATTACCAAATTTAGTCACTACCCTAAATAACTAACGTAAATTAAACTCCATTATTTCCACTGATTTAACTTTCATTCAATTAATTAATGATTCCCTCGGTTAGCAATAACGTAACATTTTCTTTATTTGTGTTGCAAATAATTCAAATTTCAATTCCTAATTCTTAATATCCTCTAAATTACAATTTCCAAACATGGTATTAATCATCATTTACGTAGCTCTAATTATTATTATTTTTACATCAACATAATAAATAAATTATCTTTAATGAAATCTATCCCCCAATTTATTATATGCAATAAATTTTGACCTTACAAAAGTTTCAATTAATTATTTATATTTATTGCGATTGAATACCAAAATTTATTTAACACATCAAATAAATGAAAAATCTATATTCATTGTCACCTATTTTCTTTTAAATTCAGTTATAAGTTTGTTACTTACCAACCCGGTTATAATAAACTAATTTTTATTCCACTGCTATATATGATATATTTGCATCACATACTTGAATTTTTCAATTTCATCTTAATTCCAATTCACGGTAGTATAATTTCTTACTATAAACCCATTTAAAATTTGCATACCAATTAATTAATTTCAACTAAATAGATTGATTCAATTCAACTCTTTTATTAAGTCTATATAAATCAATATACTATTTCATTGGTAAATATTTATTTCAGTTATTCCTTTATTACTTACAAATCTTATTTCATTCATGAATGCCATCACTTATCAACTATTACATAATTTCATTTATTAATATTCATTTTATTCATCCTATTCATGCTTAATTCAATTCCTTTGCACATTAATTCATTTACTAAAGTTTAAAATCATTTATTTATATTACTTACCTTCTTATTATATTAAATCAGTAGCATTTCAATTATACTTCTAATTATAACATTTCATTAGTAAATTCAATATTCCCGTTTGTTTCTTTTATTAACCTTATAACCAAGTATGACAAATTTCATAATTTCAATTGATTGCTCTTACATTTTGAATTTGTAATCTTAATCTCAATTGCTATATTTAAATTTCTAACATTTGCTCATTATACTTCTAGAATTTTTATTTCTTCCTAAATTTAATTGCAAAATTTAAATTAAACCAACAAATTTATTAATCAAAATTAACGGGTCGTTACACGCTCCCCTACTCAAAACTTTTCGTCCCCGAAAAGGAAAAGGAGGGAAAAGAAGAATATAATAGGCAAAATTATTTCATCCACCTATATTAAAAACAAATATTACGTCGGTCTATCCTATTAAGTGTTTAGAAATCCCTATTGATGTCATAGCGTCCCATGCATCAACCAGAATTTATAAATGCAAAACGGAACAGATTAACACAATATTAGAACCCTTTTATAACACTAACAAGTACGTTCTCTCATATATACACTCAGCGACTCCCGTATGGTATTTCTACCCTATTAATAAAGAGTCAGACCCCACAAAGCTAAGATTTATCGCTAAACCAAAGCTCTAATACCACATTGTAACGTCCCGCCTGTTGATACGCTGAGATTTTGATCAATGACAATATGCTTCAACAAAAAAAGAAGGGATATGTGCAAAGCTAAAGAAAGAACGATGAAGACCAAGGATAAACATAAGTATGATTTTTATATAGGTCTTAGATTAGATTTATTGTTAAAATCTATCCTCAAGTGGCTTGCACAAACATTAGAACACATTTTATAAATTTCATTTTTTTAATAAACATTCACTGTGCACAGTTTAATAGTTCAGTCGACTGAACAGGGATGACCAGTCGACTGAACCTGTTACACATATACAAACATGTACAGTTTCAGTCGACTGAAACACCCTGCTCAGTCGACTGAATTTGTTCCTGAAATTTTCCTTCATATTTTAAGTTGACTGAATTCTCTGTTCAGTCGACTGAATTTGAACCTACGAATTTTCTCTGAATAGACACCTTCTTCCTCCTAAGAGTTGCAACCATTCACCAATGGAAATGGAAGCATCTATTGTCTGCAACCTTAGCCAACAGATGCACCTTTTTTACAAGTATAAATACATAATTCTAACATCTTCAATTCACCGAATTCTCTTGCTTTAATCTTACTATCTACCTGAACATATTATCTAGATATTCTCAAAGCAATCACAAATCTATTGCTCGAATCACTACTTTGTTTTTAACATTCTTTTGATTCATAGGAATTCACATTTCCTAAATCATCACAAACACATTGCATACCCTCGAGGATAAGATTATAGGAATATTGTACTACATTAGACTCATTAGTGTTGACAAGAACACAACAAGTTGAATATTGTTTTAGTAATTGAGTTGAAGTCCTCTTCGGTAGTTGAGGCAAGAAATCCCGTTCGGTTGTTCGGGTAAGTTGTAAACCTATTCCTCCGGGTTAAGTGAGGGTTTTAATTAGTAGAATTACTAAGTGAAGCTTAGGGACTGGACGTAGGACTATAGGTCCGAACCAGTATAAAATTCTGGTGTCTACCATTCTTTTACTTACTTTATCTACCTAGACAATTTCGTTATTCCATATTCACGATCCTACCGCATAGTTTCTTTCACCGCCTTTTCGCACGCTTTAAATCGACACACCTGCGGATTCAAACCGTTCAGAAGGGCGAATTGTTATGGTGTAACTAAGAAAAACGAGAAAGAAATAAAACAAAATAGAATCTCACAACGGAAGGATAAAATATAATAATGAAATATACAGTTTATAAAGCTGTTTTACAAAATATTCGATTATACTTACAACATTTATCAGAGTTACACATACCAATAACAATACAGCGGAAAAATATGAGTGTAGTGGAATATATTAAATAATAACAATAGAAATCTCCGTCTTCGTCCTCCAGAGCTAAAGTCTTCGATCCTGAAATGCTTGGACTGACCCGAGCGAATTGAAAAGACAAAACACTCGAGTCAGAACTAAAAGATCTTATGTAAGTTAAATTAACATGAACAAATATGAGTGTAGTAACTCAAAAGATGCTCGGGATTCACATCTCTTAAAGATCCGTTAAACTACTTACTATGTAGTATATTTCGCTATTTAATATAGTGTCTAATTGTAAAATAAACTTACTTTTAAATAGCGTTAAGGTGTTACCCATATAGCCCTTAACACAAAATATATTCCCATAGTCTATACAGTACCGTAAACTCCCCCGTACTGGACATCGTCAGAGAGCACTCCATAGGTGTGGTACAAAACAAAATCGTATAAGGTGCGCTAGGGTAGGTGACACGACACAACTAGGCAATGCCAGAGTAGATATACCAATTACGCTTCCGGGTCGGTGGTAACGCATAGCCGCAGCTACCGCCCACCTCGAGCCACACCCCCAAATCAAAAGAAATCAAAGTGGCCACCAAATAAACCAAAGTTAGAGTAGAATATCGAAGGGATGTGTCCGATCAAAGGTGATACCTCAATTAACCCATCAATCGCTCCTGTTTTAGCCACCTTATGCCAACTCACGGGAGTTGTGTCCACGTATTTACCTTACAGGAAACGCCCCACCAACCTACTTCATTCTGGAATCTCCACCGCGTACACGGTTGTTAAAATGTGGTTTTCGGGGTTGGCAGAGATTATGACAACTTCTGATCCCGGTCTCTTTAACAACCAAACGTTATTATAACACTGCGGTTATTTCAAAATAATTTATACCTTAAACCCAGAATATAATATCTCTTTCAAACCATATAAATACGATATCGTTTATATATATTTTTAAAAATCCCAAATCAATATGATATCATTTTTATTTTATAAATATCCCTTTCCCAAAATCATAGTATTTTCAAATATATATAACTTGAAACCATAACTTTGAAACATAACTTTTAATACTTAGCGGTTCAAATACTATATTACTTTATAAAATAAAACAGCTTCTTTAAATTCCACAATAAATTCCCAATATCAATTTGAACCTCCAAATAAACCATTTTAATTCCCATATATTTCAAAGCTTAAATATTCTATATTTCAAAACCTTGTAGTTCATATATTTCAATCTTTAAATATTCCACTATTTCAAAAAAGATTCTTTGATAATTTAATATATATCAAATCCAAATT
This sequence comes from Allium cepa, assembly GCA_030765085.1. NCBI lineage: Eukaryota > Viridiplantae > Streptophyta > Magnoliopsida > Asparagales > Amaryllidaceae > Allium > Allium cepa. Next base: position 973,933,029 of record CM060932.1, read on the forward strand.
CCTATTATTTAAATTTGAAATATTTACTTAATAAAACAAATATTATTTAAGTAAAACCCTTAACGTCAATAACAGGATATTCTTTTAGTTAAATTAACTTGATAATATTCTTTAAATAAATTTGATATTCGTTTAAATCCTCTAATCAAAAATCAAGTTATAAGATCATACCCTTTAAATCTTAAATTATTTACATTTCAAAACAAATTTTTTGAGGAAAATTCTTAAATACTTTAATTCAAATCATATTCACATTTATCTTCAACCTTACTTTTATTTGAGTTATTATAAACTCTATATACAATAGAATTTCAAATATATTCTTAACCATATTATATAAATGAAAACAAATTCATTATTTAGCTTATTTTAAAATTCGAAACAGATTTATACATAGCTAAATTCAAGAATTTTACTATATATAGCAAAATTTAATATTTGTTAAACCGTATTCATTCCAAAACCAGAGAAAATCATTTCAAAAATAATTTTATATATATACCGCGGTGTCTGTATATAATTTTCAATCCTATGGTCAAGTGATATGGATATTTATCATTTCAATCCGCAATTTAAAAATAAAAATGTGGTTGTATAACGTTTCAAACCGCACTCCCGAATGAAATGAAAATGCATAATAACTTGCAGTTTATACAATATAAATACAGCATCCATTCATCCATCATATCAATCATCAAACATTTATCAATTTATCATCCAATTCAAACAATCACATCAATAAATAATAGTTAATTACTGACAGTTAAATTTTCAATAATGAATTAAATAACTATTTAACTGTAGTTTATATGCAATAATAAATAAATTTAACTAGTAGTTTATATGCAATAATAAATTTAACTAAAATTTTAACTGGCAGTTTATATGTAAAAACGAATTAAATAACAAGTAAATTATATGAATGCAAATTAACAGAGATAATGATGAAATATATGCCAAGTAGCTATAAATAAATTTCTAAACACCTCATAAATCAATTTAACAAACATAAGATATTTTAGAAGTTGTGAGTGGGTTAAAACACTCACCTTTTGAATTTAAATTGAATTTAAATCCAATTTAAACTCAAAATTTGGACAGTCTCCAAATTTGTCCAAACCAGCATCAACAGATCCGGAATTTTATTACGATCCTAACAAAAAAAATTACGCATGAAACGGATATCGTATGTGGAAGTTATACACGTTTGAACGATTGATATTTAAACTAAAATAGAATAAAATAAAACAAACTCACCCGCAAAGTACAATGCCACATCACCATTAAAACTTGTTTCCAGAAGAAAAACCCGCACAGTTCCTTCTTCTTCAGGTCGCAATGAAGTCGTTCCTTATCGCCAAATTTCACCGCATCCACTGTCATCATCGACCTGATCAACCGCCACCATCACGTTCGCAAAACCGAACTCCTCCTACACCCTGAAACTCGGCACCCTCAGTGCTTTCCTCCGTTCGCAAACAGCGCCGAATGCCGCCCCCTTCAGGCTCAAATTTACGCTCATCCTCTATCATCGAAGGTGGTTCAGCCATACCGATGTGAAGAGGAGACTTTGCTCTTCAATTTCCCTTTTGACGCTAACAAAAATTATTGAACAGATCAAGAGAAATTAGGGATAGAAGTTGAGATGATTCTCGGCCGTTGAAGGAAAAAGATGGCGGCTGGAGGCTATTATGGTTTAGAAAATAGTTTAATAATAAAATTTTCGTTTTTGCGAGCCATATTTATAGATAGGTCCAAAAACACCCCGAACTCCGATTTAAGCGCGCCGATGGGCTATTCTAATGTAAAAAGGCCTTCTGAATGCAATGGTACTGGTTTCGAAGCCCAATTCCATCGTTTCCGTAGGTTACTGTTAAAGTTAAATTGGTTTGAAATGACAATAAAGCCCCGAAAAGCCCGTTCTGACCCCGGAATGAAATTGGGTAAACCCATATATCAGAATAGGTGTTTTAAAATATTTTAAACGTGATGGAAAAAGTTTCACCTCCAAATTCCATCGTATGAAGAAGTTATGCTGAAAATAATATTTTCAAATTGATTTCAATTGATTTCAATTAAATCGATTTCAAGGCGTTTCAAGTCCGTACGATCAAATGACAAGTCTGATCGCTACGAAACTTGAAACCCTACAATAATTCACCGTTACGGATCCAACGAAACAGCATCCGTCGAAATCCGAGTCAGTGGCCAAAATGGCTATTTTTATATTAATTAAAAAAGTTAAAAAAAATTAATTAAATCAAATTTCGCGATAAAATTCTGAAATTTGCAAACTTTATCACATTAAAATTTCCAAACATTTGCAATGATTTAACAATTTTTAAATGTCAATTTATTAAATATTAATCAATATAAATCTTCAATTTCGTAAAATTCAAATAAATAAACAAATCTTGATTTACAATCTTTTCATTTACCAATAGTCATATTATAAATGGAACTTACATTATCTTCAATTATTAATTATCATCAGTTTAGATCTTAACATTTGTTCCATAAATTTTAATTTCCCTGAATTAGTTACTGCATTTATCTAATTCCAATTTCGTAATGACATTCAATCCATTAACTGGTATTGCATTGACATTTAGCTTATTAGCTTATTCCAATTTCGTAATGACTACCCTAAATAACTAACGTAAATTAATCTCCATTATTTCCACTGATTTAACTTTCATTCAATTAACTAATGATTCCCTCAGTTAGAAATAACGTAACATTTTCTTTATTTGTATTGCAAATAATTCAAAATTCAATTCCTAATTCTGAATATCCTCGAAATTACAACTTACAAACATAGTATTAATCATCATTTAAGTACCTCTAATTATTATTATTTACATCAACATAATAAATAAATTACCTTTAACGAAATCTATCCCATAATTTATTATATGCAATAAATTTTGACCTTACAACAGTTTCAATTAATTATTTATATTTATTGCGATTGAATACCAAAATTTATTTAGCACATCAAATAAATGAACAATCTATATTCATTGTCACCTATTTTCTTTTAAATTCAGTTATAAGTTTGTTACTTACCAACTACGTTATAATAACACTAATTTTTATTCCGCTGCTATATATGATATATTTGCATCACATACTTGAATTTTCAATTTCATCTTAATTCCAATTCACGGTAGTATAATTTCTTACTATAAACCCATTTAAAATTTGCATACCAATTAATTAGTTTCCACTAAATAGATTGATTCAATTCAACTCTTTTATTAAGTCTATATAAATCAATATACTATTTCATTGGTAAATGTTTATTTCAATTATTCCTTTGTTACATGCAAATCTTATTTCATTCATGAATGCCATCATATATCAATTATTACATAATTTCATTTATTAATATTCATTTTATTCATGCTATTCATGCTAAATTCAATTCGCACATTAATTCATTTACTAAAGTTTAAAAATCATTTATTTATGTTACTTACCTTCTTATTATATTAAATCAGTAGCATTTCAATTATACTTCTGATTATAAAATTTCATTAGTAAAATCAATATTCCTGTTTGTTTCTTTTATTAACCTTACAACCAAGTATGACAAATTTCATAATTCCAATTGATTGCACTTACATTTTGAATTTGTAATCTTAATCTCAATTGCTATATTTAAATTTCTAACATTTGCTTCATTATACTTCTAGAATTTTTATTTCTTCCTAAATTTAATTGCAAAATTTAAATTAAACTAACAAATTTATTAATCAAAATTTACGGGTCATTACACTATGCTTTGCGGCTATTCATCAATCCGATGATCTCAGTGATACGAAACTAGAAAAAGGTATATGTTTACAATATATTGGTTGAAATTGTTTGCTTAAAATTGTTTGATTGTTATTGAAATTATGTGTTGTTTGAATTTTAATTTTTTTTATTATTAGGTTTATTTTTATTTTTAACATCATAATATTTTTTATTAAAAGGGTATTATTATATTTTTTGGCAAGGAAGGGTATTATTATATTTAGTATTATGCAGAAAATATATAGACATTAAAAATAATATATGTATATAGATATTAAAGTATATAAGAAAATATAAGTCATATGAATTCCCCGACCCATGTCGACATGGCCCTACCAATGATGTCGACATCCCTGTCAGAAATTTGAATACAAATCTTTGAATTTCCCTTCACCTTTTCGCCAAACCCATTGTTCTGGAAAGGTATCTCTTGACCAGAGAACATGTCTATTGAATATCTATTTATTTCCATATCTTATCATACCTTTTCACTTTCATTTTAAAATTCAAACTCTCTTTCACTCTTTTAAACTTTCTACTCTCTTCAAAAATTGCTTCTTCAAGCACTCCATCCACAATGAGGCTGTCTAAAGCCATTAAAGAGTATCTCCATAATGATCCGGAAGCAATCAAGGCTTATATAAACTGTGCTAGTTCCGAAAAAGTTCATACGGGAAAGTTTGCTATCTTTAGCAATTTCTCTACATATGAGATCAATACTCTTCTTGAAGAGAATCATATCCTTAGTCTTTTTGACAATTCTCGAAATGATTTTGTTCGTTAACCAAATCTTGTTTAAACGTTTTTTGCGAATTTGAATCGTGGATTTTATGAGGGAAATGAAGATGAAATTTGGAGTAGTGTTAAAGGCACTAAAATTGTTTTAAATTATGAAATTTTGGGCAACATTCTCAATTGCAAGAATTTGGTAATAGATCTTTCTACTTTTAATATTGATGAACATGATCGGAAGACATTTCATCACATTTTCGAAGGAGATGATAACTTTGAATTTAAAAATCGTAACATTCGTCTAAAAGCACGTATTGTCAATCTTCTTTTGCAACATACTATCACTCCTAGATCGGGAAATTTAAATAACCCGACTTTAAAAGTTTGTAAAGCTCTTTTTGCTATCTTTGGACATTATGACATTAATTGGGTGCAAGTGATTTGGATGAACTTCGCCCTAAGAATTTGAAAATGGGTGAGAATACCTTGTATCATGAAATCTATATCACTCGGATTTTTAATTTTTTTGCGTTGATTACAAAAGGGAAGATTTTGTTTCAAGAATTGTGTTTAATTATGCCAACATTTCTCTCATGAAAATTCCTTTCATATTACAACAATATGAATCTCTTACCGAAAAGGATGAAAGATTGGCACAAGAGGATATGGAGGAAGAAGATGAAGAAGAAGAAGGGGAGGAAATGGAAATTGAAGAAGATAATGAAGAAACCTCATTGGAAAGTATTGAATATCCTACCAATACTAACAATCCTTCCAATAAAACTCTCCTCAAAAATCAAAATATTATAGTGGGAAATCAACGGATTCTCAAAAGATCCGTTAGTAAGAAATTGTATAATATGTCCACTAATATGAACAAATTCTTTGCTAAAGTTGGTCGAAAACATGGCTTATCACCATCCTTCTCATCCTCTAGCACATTCTAAGAACTAGGTTGTGATGTATTAGTTTGTTTTGTGTGAGCTTGTATTGTTCTTTTTTCATATTATGTAGTATCTTATGTATCATCTCATCTATTTATAAAAATCACCTATCTTATGTTTTTCTACCTTATCGTGTCTCTGGAATAAATGTTACTATAGTATATAAGTTTATATATATACATACTTGTTCACAAAATAAATAAGACACATAAATTAACAGACCCATGTCGACATGCCTCTACCCCCTATGTCGACACATAACTGTCTGATTTGGTTATTTTTTAAATTTTGAAATTAAAATAACTAACTCGTGTCTATTCATTTTAAATGAATTTCTGCCTATTTATTCACCTGTTTCTTCTAGAAATTTGTAATCTTTTCATTTCTACTTATCTCTATTTGCATCTCTTCACTACTTATAAAAAATGGCTTCCTTTCTCAAACTCTAAGTCATAATTTTGAAGACACGCTCAATTCATTCAAGAATATACTTACTTTTATTCTCTGCGATCAAAGGCACTTAGAACTAAGTCAAATGTAGATGATAAAAGAACAAGAGAAGCATTTCAATGCCCTCCATTTGATGATTTCTGCCCTCAACAAAGTTGATCTCGATACAAATCCTGTAGGAACTTTGATTCAAGATAATGAAGATTGGGAGGTTATTAAAAATGATCCTATCTTTGGAGAAGAAGGATGGGTTGAAGTTCCTAGAATTATTTGATCTTCTTATGGTTTGAATTGCTTGTTTTTGAATTGTGTGATTTAATTTGATTTGCTTTGATTTGATTAGAATTGATTTGGTTTGAATGGATTGTATAACATTATATGAAACATAGTATATTTATTTGGTTTAAACTTTCATATTTGTCATATCTTTATTATTAACTCATGTTATTACACACACACACACACACTCCATCATAATTTGTCACAGGTACTCCAGTATAAGACTAAGGGGGAGTTATATTAGTTTAGTATAAGTTTTTTGTTGATGACAAAGGAGGAGAAATATAAAATAGAGTAGTTAGGCTTAGATTAAGGGGGATTTATTTTGAAGAAGAAGTATATTTTATAAACATCGGTTGTCATCATCAAAAAAGGGGAGATTATTAGTCCTTGAGATGATGGTTTTGATGACAACAACCTTAGGACTTCTTATAAAATATAAATACTAACATTATAGTTTAGATACATATGTATATGCAAGGTATAAACATGCAGGTACCAAGAATGAAGACTGTACAGTCTAGAGATACAAGACTGATGCATTTAAAGATCGACGATATCAAGATTGAGGACTCATGAGTATGAAGAAATCAAGTTATCAAGAGTTCAAGATTTCAATAGTACAAGATGAGTATCGAGTCTAGAATTATGTTAAAACTTCTAGAAAGCACTTACATCTTTATTCAAAATTTATTCGTGGAATGGAACCCATTTCGAGCCTTTAAAGGGATGGAACCCTAGTGGGATGGAACCCACAACAATATCTAATGGAACATGTAGTGGTCCTATTTTGATATCCACTAATTTTATAAAAATTCTTTTCAAAAATATATCTGTTGTTTTTAAAAAATGTTTTCAAACTTTCTTTTCAAAAAGACTTCCACTTGGTTTTCAATATTTTAGCCTCAAAACTATTTTTATCATTTTTAATATTTTGATTTCAAAATTGTCCTTACTTTTAAACCATCTATTGTTTTAAATATTTAGCTTTAAAATATTTATATACTCAGATTTTAAATCACTTTATAGATTAAGATTATATATATTAAAAATTACTTTCTAAACTTTTTATATGTTTAAACTATATTCAAATATATTTACAAAGCTAAGAAATTGTTTTGACAAATGATGGAAACCAATTTTAATAAGAAAATTAAAACATCAACTTTTCCTTGAGCATGTCGACATCCTCCAACCCCCTATGTCGACATGGTGTCTGTTATTTTCAAATTTCAATTTTCAAAAGAAGTGTCTATTCATCGTTTTCATTCACGAATACATATGGCTATTGCTCTACTATAAATACCAGTAAGTTCTAAACGAGTTTTTTTACCAGATTTCATTTATTTTCTCTCCTCTTCATCTTCCACATTTATTCTAAAGAATCCTAAACTATACTCTGCCGAAATACCAAATGAATCAAACTTGATTATCTCTTGTTTGATTCTCTTCCACTCTCTCCATAAGATCTCAGTGTTATTCAGAGTTATAAAATCTTTTGTAAATCAAACTGTTAAGTAAAAGGTGCGGTTGAGCCTTGAAATCAATTGGGTGCGATTGTAGCCCCCGAAATCAATTTAGTGATCTTGTTGCCTGGTTAAATCAAGAGAGTTTACCCAGGACTCGAATACAGGAGGGTGTACCTCGTAGCCTTGAAACTGAGGGTGCAATCTGGGAGATTTTTCTGGTAAGAAATTCATATGATTGTACGGGACTGGATGTAGGGTAACTCCGAACTAGTATAAAATCCTACTGTGTTCTTTCCTTTACTGCTTTTATTTAGTATTTGCATCTGTTGGTGATTAAATTACATAAGTTACAAAAAGATTTAGAAAATCCATAAAACACTATTCACCCCTCCTCTAGTGTTATTCCAGCCTTTAGATCCGTAATCCGCATTTCTCACATTTGGTATCGGAGCAATGGTTTTCAAAGTTTTCATAATCTGAATTTTGAAAAGTTTTAAAAATGGCTACCAACAATGGTTCTGTTAACACTATCACTAGTTCATTTGTAGATGATTAGTCTGCTACAAAACCGCCACTTTTTAATGGCAGTAACTATGCATATTAGGCATGTAGAATAAAAATATATTTACAGTCAATAGGATTAGACACTTAGAATATCGCACAAACTGAATATTCTGAACTCACAACTAGTTTTGCACGGTGGACGGCCAAGCAAAAGACTGTTGCATAAAATAATTCCAAAGCCATGAATATTTTATTTTGTTCACTTGATAGAAATGAATTCAATAGAGTATCTGTTTGTAATTATGCATATGATATCTAGAAAACTTTGCAAGTTACTCATGAAGGAACAAGAAAAGTCAAACAGACCAAAATATCCATACTCACAAATCAGTTTCAATTATTCAAAATGAATTCTAATGAGTCTATTTCAGATATGTATAGTAGATTTCAGGATATTATGCATTCTCTAATATCATTGTGTGAAAAAAAATTCCCAAGAAGATCAAGTCAGAAAAATTCTAAATTCTCTTACTCCGGAATGGGATCAGAAAACTCTTGCAATCGAAGAAGCAAATGATATATGTACTTTAAAGATTGAAGAATTGATTGGAAATCTAATGTCGTTCGAAGTACAAATGCAAGAAGAGATAGCAATACATTCAAAAAGAAGTCAATTGCATTCAATGCATTAACAGATGGATCAGACTCGGAAAGTGATGATGATAAAGAAATAGCTTTCATGACAAAGAATTTTCGAAAGTTTCTGAAATACAGAAAGATGAACAACTTCAAAAAGAATGATCATAAGAATTCTGGAAATTATAATGAAGTACCATACCACGTCAAATGCTTCAGCTATGACGAACCAGACCATCTCAAAAGAAACTGTCCGCATCCTGATAAGCATAATTTTCCTACAAGGAGTGATTATACAAAGAAAAGGAAAAGACCGTATACTTCTACACTAGACGATTCAAACTCATACACATCCTCAAGCAATGATGATCAAAAGAAGGAAAATTCAAATATATACTTTACGGCTGTTCATGATTCCAATGATCTCGGAGATACGAATCTAGAAAAAGGGACACATTTACAATATATTGGTTGAAATTGTTTGCTTAAAATTGTTTGATTGTTGGATTGTTATTGAAATTATGTGTTGTTTGAATTTTTTTTTATTATTAGGTTTATTTTTATTTTTAATATTATAATATTTTTTATTAAAAGAGTATTATTATATTTAATATTACTCCAGAAAATATATAGACATTAAAAATAATATATGTATATAGGTATTAATGTATATAGGAAAATATAAGTCACGTGAATTCTCCAAACCATGTCGACATGGCCCTACCCATGATGTCGCACGTCAAATGTTTCAACTGTGACGAACCAGACTATCTCAAAAGAAACTGTCTGCATCCTGATATGCAAAAGTTTTCTGCAAGCAATGATTATACAAAGAAAAGGAAAAGAGCGTATATTGCTACACTAGACGATTCAAACTCAGACACATCGTCAAGCGATGAAGATCAAAAGTCGAAAAATTCAAATATATGCTTTACGGCTATTCATCATTCCGATGATCTCGGAGATACGAAACTAGAAAAAGGTATACATTTACAATATATTGGTTGAAATTTGAAGTAGTGTTAAAGGCACTAAAATTGTTTTAAATTATGAAATTTTGGGCAACATTCTCAATTGCAAGAATTCGGGAATACATCTTTCTACTTTTAATATTGATGAACATGATCGTGAGACATTTCATCAAATTTTCGAAGGAGATGATAATTTTGAATTTAAAAATTATAACTTTCATCCGAAAGCACGTATTTTCAATCTTCTTTTGCAACATACTATCACTCCTAGATCGGGAAATTTAAATAACCCGACTTTAAATGTTTGTAAAGCTCTTTTTGCTATCTTTGGTCATTATGACATTAATTGGGCGCAAGTGATTATGGATGAACTTCGCCCTAAGAATTTGGAAATGGGTGAGAATACCTTGTATCATGAAATCTATATCACTCGGATTTTTAATTTTTTTGCGTTGGTTACAAAAGGGAAGAATTTGTTTCAAGAAATGTGTTTAATTATGCCAACCTTTCTCTCATGAAAATTCCTTTCATATTTCAACAATATGATTCTCTTGCCGAAAAGGATGAAAGATTGGCACAAGAGGATATGAAGGAAGAAGATAAAGAAGATGAAGAAGAAGAAGGGGAGGAAATGGAAATTGAAGAAGATAATGAAGAAACCTCATTGGAAAGTATTGAATATCCTACTAATACTAATAATCCTTCCAACAAAACTCTCCTCAAAAATCAAACTATTATAGTGGAAAATCAACGGATTCTCAAAAGATCCGTTAGTAAGAAATTGGATAATATGTCCACTAATATGAACAAATTCTTTGCTAAAGTTGGTCGAAAACATGGCTTATCACCATCCTCCTCATCCTCTACCACATTCTAAGAACTAGGTTGTGATGTATTAGTTTGTTTTGTGTGAGCTTGTATTGTTCTTTTTTCGTATTATGTAGTATCTTATGTATCATCTCAACTATTTATAAAAATCATCTATCTTATGTTTTTCTACCTTATCGTGTCTCTTGAATAAATATTAGCATAGTATATAAGTTTATATATATACATACATATTCACAAAATTAATAAGACACATAAATTAACAGACCCATATCGACATGCCTCTACCCCCCTATGTCGATATATAACTGTCAGATTTGGTTATTTTTTAAATTTGAAATTAAAATAAATAACTCGTGTCTATTCATTTTAAACGAATTTCTGCCTATTTATACACCCGTTTCGTCCAGAAATTTGTAATCTTTTCATTTCTACTTATCTTTATTTGCATCTTTTCACTACTTATAAAAAATGGCTTCCTCTTCTCATACTCTAAGTGATAATCTTGAAGAAACTCTCAATTCATTCAAGGATATGCTTACTTTTATTCTTGGTAATCAAAGGCACTTAGAACTAAGTTAAATGCAGATGATAAAAGAACAAGAGAAGCATTTCGATGCCCTGCATTGGATGATTTCCGCCCTCAACAAAGATGATCTCGATACAAATCCTGTAGGAACTTTGGTTCAAGATAATGAAGATTGGGAAGTTATTAAAAAGGATCCAATCTTTGGAGAAGAAAGATGGGTTAAAGTTCCTAGAAATATTTGATCTCCTTATAGTTTGAATTGCTTGTTTTTGAATTGTGTGATTTGATTTGATTTGCTTTGATTTGCTTAGAATTGATTTGATTTGAATGGATTGTATAACATTATATAAAACATTATTGGGTTTAAACTTTCATATTTTTCATGTCTTTATTATTAACTCATGTTATTTTATAAATATATATATGTACTCCATCATAATTTGTCACAGGTACTCCAATATAAGACTAAAGGGGAGTTATATTAGTTTAGGATAAGTTCTTTTGTTGATGACAAATGGGGAGAAATATAAAATAGAGTAGTTAGAGTAGTTAAGCTTTGATTAAGGGGGAGTTATTGTGAAGAAGAAGTATATTTATAAACATAGGTTGTCATCGTCAAAAAGGGGGAGATTGTTAGTCCTTAAGATGATGGTTTTAATGACAATAACCTTAGGACTTGTTATAAAATATAAATACTAACATTATAGTTTAGATATATATATTTATATGCAGGATATAAACATGCAGGTACCAAGAATGAAGACTGTACGATATATAGACACAAGACTGATGAATTTAAAGGTCGAAGATATCAAGATTGAAGACTCATGAGTATCAAAAAATCAAGTTATCTAGAGTTCAAGATTTCAATAATACAAGAGAAGTATTGAGTCTAGAATTGTGTTAAATCTTCTTGAAAGCACTTACATCTTTATTCGAAATTTATTCGTAGAATGGAATCCAGTTCGAGCCTGTTAAAGGGACGAAACCCACGACAATATCTGGTGGAACATATAGCGGTCCTATTTTGATATCCACTAATTTTATAAAAATGCTTTTCAAAAATATATCGTTTGTTTTTAAAAAATGTTTTAAAAACTTTCTTTTCAAAAAGACATCTCTCTTGGTTTTAAATTTTTTTTGGCTCAAAACTATTTTTATTATTTTTAATATTTTGATTTCAAAACTGTCCTTATTTTTAAACCAACTTTTGTTTTAAATATTTAGCTTTAAAAAATTTATATACTCAGATTTTAAATCACTTTATAGATTAAGATTATATATATTAAAAATTACTTTCTAAACTCTTTTATACGTTTAAACTAAATTCAAATATATTTACAAAGCTTAGAAATTGGTTTGACAAATTATAGAAACTAATTTTAATAAGAAAATCAAAACATCAATTTTGCCTTGAGCATGTCGACATCAATCAACCACCCATGTCGACATGGTGTCCATTATTTTCAAAAGAAGTGTCCATTCATCGTATCCTTTCACGAATAGATATGGCTGTTGCTCTACTATAAATACCAGTAAGTTCTAAATGATTTTTTTACAAGATTTGATTTATTTTCTCTCCTCTTTATCTTCCACATTTATTCTAAAAAATCCTAAACTATACTCTGCCGAAATACCAAGTGATGTATTATCGTGAGACATGAGAGATTTTGAGTTTTTGAGACATCTTATGTTTTTATGACTTATTTTGAGATGAAGTTAAATTCTGGATGATAAGTTATGTGTTTTCCACTGCTTTTACTTATTTGTCTTATGAATCTTAGTCTCTGTGATGCTTTAGCTATACCTATAACGCACCACATCCTTTGGTGTGTCCTTTTTGAGAATACTAAGGGGTGTGGGGTGTTTCAATGAAAGCGATGAGGTGTGATGTATTTACAGTGTAATATAGGGCTATTATGGTAATACCCCTAGGTAACTCCTAACTTCCTTTAAGTGGTTATTGACTCTTTTAGGAAGCTACTGATCCCTTCTTAGAGTCATTATACATATATAAGTACATGAATTTTTCATGTATACTTGCATGTTTACGGATATTTATGTATATGTATATGTGTGTATATGTAGTTGTGTATTTGTACACATATTTTTTTATATGTGCATAAAGCTATACATGTGACATACACTCATTCTCATGCGTACATAACATACTCCTATTTTCATCTACTTATGTATTTTATTTCATGCTTTTATGATTCTTATCGGGTTTTGTTTATGCAGGTCTCAATATTCGCCTTAAACACGATTTATTCAATTCATAATCATTGTTTACACAACTAATCCAATTTTTTGGACATTGCACATCATTTACTAATGGTTGCGTAAAATCATATCTTCATATCTTTGTTTCATGGTAAAAATAATTGGTGAAGAAAGGAATGTTAAATCCAGAAACTTTTGATATATCCTATACACTTTAGAAAGGAAACGAAGTGGCTGACGATTTCAGTTGATGGCTTGCTTCTTTGGGATCTATCTTCAGAGAATAGTAGATATTGAATTTCATAGCTTTTAATGACTTTTGACCAATGTATGAGCCTAATCCCAAGATGCTAGCAATTTTGGATTTTCAACCTTCTATTTTGGGCTACAATCGGGCTAGCTAGGGACGTGATGTAAAGTTGTCCAAGATTACTTATGCTTTGGAAACCAATTTGAGTTTGAACATATTAGGCGTTATCATATTGACCACATGAGTTGGTATTGTAAGGACAACAGGCTAGTTGTCCTAGATGTAGGAGGATTTAAGGATGAAGTGGTTTGTGAATGTCATCGTTCTAGATTGACTATTCGTCCCAAAAGAAAAAATGTATAGAAATATGAGGCATACATTTTTATTTTGAAGGAATAAATGTGACATTTTGGAGTTAATAGCTACATGTCAAACTTGTTAGTAGTTGAAGCTGAGCAAAAGAAATTCAGTGATTTTTTGCTTCTGTTAAAGGTTTCGACATGGAAATGAAAACATATATCTGTAGACTTCATGGATGTTTATCTAGAAGATAGGGAGGTAATGAGATTTGTAACGACCCAAAATTTGGTCGCTATTTAAATGGATATTTAATTATATTTTTAAATAATTAATAAATGAATTTTTATAAAATAATAAAACTATTTCAAATAATAACTAATGATGATAAAATTATTTTCAAAATTTGTTTATCAATATATATATTTCATACGGAATTAGAAAATATGATCGGAAATTATTTTCCAAAATATTGATTTTTCATCAGCTAAAAGTTATTTAAAATGCCATAGCACTATTGTAAACACATATATACACATTTCAAACTATCCGAACATGGTGTGTACATGTATATATGCATGTACATGTTTTCTCACTTAAGGATTTAAACATAGAAGATTTTGATTACCAAAAGTGTGTGTGCATATATATATATATTAACATATAAAAATATCCTTTTTTCAACACATAGTGCAAGATCATGACATGAACGGTGCAAAGAAAGGGGGTACTTGAAGTGGACGAAATTAGGAGGGAGGAGAGAGAGTGCATGCATACATGTATATTAAATTATAATCATAATCACGTACACATTTTTTTATTAATTCCCTAAATCTATATATACCACTACTCCTTTATATTATCATTTTCATAGCCCTTCTCTTCATTTCAAAATGCCCAAGTGCTTGAATTAACATATCCATGGCTTCTCTTCGTATCCTCTAATTTGAGAAAAACCACTTCATTTCGATTTTCACTTCTACACGTATTTCAATAACTCCTCTTCCAAAATACAAGCACCCAAACCCCCTAGCTCACATAGCCAAGCTCAACATGCCCTAGGCTGACCCTAAACACCATATGGCCGAGCCCATTTCAAGTGTCCAAGGGCCCAAAGTTTCAATTTTTGCAAAATTCTAGCTTATATCCAGGTTTTAACAAAAGTTCGCCTTGAATTAGTAAGCTATGGTAAGTAAAACACTTGTTTTTGAAAATATAATAACTTGATTTTGAAGGACCATATGTTGTGAGAATATGATGTTTGTTGTGTTGAAATATCATATTATTGTGATGGTATATGATTATAAGTGTGTGTTTGAGCCTGGATTTGGGATTTGGATGTTAAGGATATGTTTGGATATGAACATGTGAATGGTTGGTTATAATATGATGGTAGTGTGTTTGTGAAACAAAACCAAGTGTACGTGATGTAATTATTGTAAAGTTAGCACCTCGAAAGTTCGCAAAGGACTTGAGATTCAATTTGAAAACAAAAACTTGTTTTCTAGTTTTTGAATCTAATAAATGTTTTTCCAAGTTTTCACCATTTTTTCAAGTTTCAAAACTCTCCCATTTGTGTTTTCAAATATGTAGTAGCTAGAGCTAAAGTAAGGTTTTCACCTAGAAATTAATTCAATCGAACTGTGCTCATAGCGATAGTCGTTATGGATGCAGTTCAAAAAATTTCACGATTTCAAGTTTTAAAGTGTTTTCTTTTGGATTTTTTTGAAAACACATTTCAAACTAATCCGTACCCCTTGAGTCGACACCATTCTACAACAATCAACTCAAGTTGCACAGAAATACGAAACACTGGGTTAAAAAAGAAGAGGTAGAAGGAGAGAAAACAGCAAACAACAACAGAATCTAACCATCGCAGCGGAATAAAATATAATAGATATCAACATATCTTTACACCAAATCAAATATAGCTGTTTATATATTACATCACCAGAGTATATCAATCACAGCTCAACATCAAACATACAAATGGATACACAGCAACTCAACACAGCAGAATATATACATAAACAAGTACGGGAATACGTATCGCCATCCAACTCGTCTCCTGAGCTCCACAGCATCAAATCCTGTATCCTATAATACTCGGTCTGACCCGAGCATTACAGTTAAATAACACCCGAGTCAGTCTGGAATACCAGCATGAGAAAATCACACCCAATTGATTATTAAAGTTTCAAAATCCTTTGAAAACAAAAGCATCTCGTAAGACCACGCCACAAATAAACATGTCGGGTTTTTACCTTACGATAGCTAAAACACTTTTTATAGAAATCCTCTGATATTATAATAGGGTCTATATACAAATACTTATAAAATAGCCGAAATTGTTACATTCATTAAATTCCATCTACTAGCCACGGAGTGGGTAATACAAACAAAACTCGTACAAGGATCGTAGGGAGAATGGATTTCCAACTAATGACTAGGCACTGGGGTACCACCTGTCACAGTACGGGGCCTCGATCACCGTACCGAGGAGCACGCCCGCTCCCCTGCAACACAAGACCGGGACTACCCCTTACTGGATAATCCCGAGTGAGATCGCCCTGCGGTTGGGATCAGCAACCGCCCACTAAGCCGAAATAAAAAGGGACATCTAGACTGGAATGACCTCACCCTGCTTGGGTGCTACCCACCTAGCCTTGCTGCATAACCCCTGATTTTCAGTCATTCCCATTTGATGAGGCTTGAGGCTAAGCGTTACCTTTATAGAACATATCCCTTAGAATGCCCATCGTCCACCTGACGATGTTTCACAAGCATTCATCCATACAAGTCCGTCCCGGGTTCGAAGGGAACCGAAGGCACTATTCCTACTACATCCACTTTGGAAATATCCTCAGGATTAGTAGCGACTAGCCCTTGCACTTCACTGCTCCATCTTCGAATCCAAAATTATTTCCATGAAACGTATAAACCGGATCGAAGTGGTTTTCGAGAAATAAATCTCGATCCCAGTCTCTACGAAACGATCAGCGCATTTGGCCAATATTGATAGTCCGTGATTTAACTATCAATAAATATTCACAACAACCATCAACCAATAAATAATTTCCGAAATTATTTATTTATTCCAAAAATATCTTCACAAGATAAATTTTCACTTTTCAAATCCTTTTTTAAAACAGTTCCAACTATCTTCCTTTTACAGAATACTTTTCGCAATTATTTATTTCCACTGAAACGCCAAGTATAAAATACTTTAGATTTTAAATAATTTTAAATCACTTTATTTTAAAATATAATTTATTATATTAAAATTTAAAACTACTTTAATACTTTGTTAAAAATGTATACTTAAGAACACTTTAAATAAAACCACTTTATAAAATATAAACTACAATAATAGTTTTGAAAACATTTGCTTTAGAAGTTAAACATTTAGAGGTAATAAATTTCTAAACATGACCTTTTAAAACAGTTATTAAAACTTTTACCTTATAATAAAAATTGCTTGGAAACCATACTTGGCTATCCAGGGACATACACTTGCTTCACATCTTTTGAAAATAAATCACCATTTATTTTTAAACAATTTCACATTCCATTGTAAATTCCCATCTTGAATTTATATTTTCAAATACCCACTAATATTTTATATATTCATTTTATAGACCCAGTTCATAATTTCCAAAATCCCATTTTTCTTTGAATTTCAATTCCATACACTTAAGTGGATTTTACAATAGATTACCAATTTACTTTACTTTGAAATAAATTTCCTTACTTACTTCCATTATTTCAAATTTCATTAACTTTCAGATTCATCTCTTAATTATGATTTTAAAACCTTTAACTTAAAATACCAATTTCAGATTTCCAAAATTCCTTCTTTTCTCTTAATTAAATTTAATCTTCAAATTTAAAAATAATGTCTCTATTCACTTTAGTTTAAAATTTATTATTCCCATGTTAATTCCAAACTCCTCTTATTCCATATTTGTTAGAAATTTTGAAAACCACTTTTATTTTATTTGATTTTCAATTTATTATTGAATTTCTTCCAATTCACTAGAATTATTTTACTTAAAACTTTACTCTTTTATTTCTTTTAAAAATCCAATTTTATAGATTTTGATAACTCATTATACTGAGATATTCAATCCAACCATCCCATCCAATATTTCAATTATCAATAAAATCATCACAGGATATCAAATATTCATAACACAGAATATTAAATAATCTAAATAAATTTGAGGAATCCAGTTGAATCCCTCCAACCTGTTTCCCTGCATCCATAGACGTTAGCACAACATAAAATACCAACTCCACTTCGGGGTGGAATATCGCGGTATATGGAATTTTATATTAATATTCGCTATATAAGGCAGGAAATCAAACATTCCAAGATGTATTTTATACTATAATATAGCACACATCAAATCAATTCAACCATTCAACCAATTATTTAAATTTAATCATTTAAATTTAAATTTAACTAAGTGAGATTAACTCACCTTTGCCATCATTTGCAATCCAACCCATCTCAACTTGATTTTCCACGATTTTCAGACCTTGTAAAATCACTAAATGATTTATTAATATTTGAATCGATCGAACTAATAAATTTCATTTTAAAAAAAAAATTGGTTAAGCAATGATTTTAATTAAGACTAATAATTTAATTTTAATCTAAATTTTAAATGAAAATAATTTTCGTAATCCAAATAATTAAATGAGTTGTTAAACAATTAGATCCTCATAAATTTAAAATTCCTATATTTTCCAAAAATCTTTATCTGTATATATTCTGCTTTGAACATATATACGTCTACGTATATACATTTATAAAGTTAAATAAAACATACAATTCCCTTTTAACATATATATTTAATCAAAATTATCTTGTTACTACAGACTTACGTAGGTTTATTTATTATTATTATTATTCTGTTTCCAACTACATATACTAAATAATCTATAAAATCTTCAAACATTTAAAATCCTATTTCTTCCCAATCTTATTTGTAACTGACAACCACTGAATATTAAAAAGCTTCTGTTTTTAAACCTACTGTTTTGTACAATTAACAAAACTAAAATTATAGAAATCAAATTTATCCGTCTTACCTAAGTATACATATTCTGTTAAATTAAAATAGACTCTTTTTTTTAATATTTACTTACTGTAAACAAATTCCTGAACCAGTAATTTTTTTAAAAAATCGAATTGAATTAAAGGAAAGGCCATACCAAATCGAACGCAGCCCCAAATCGCAGCCTCGAACCCACCACTGCTCGCAACTCCCACTCGAACCGCCGCTGCAACTGCACTGCCGACGCCTCGTCGATCTGATATTAAGCCTCCTCGAAACCTCGCGGCCACCAAAGGTGACCTCACGTCGTGCCTGAACCCAGATGCGACAGCCGAACGAAAACGAGGCTTAAATCCCCAGCGCCAACGCCAAAGACGACGACCCCTCTTTCCAAAATCGCGTGCCTCCGTGTTCGACCTCCACGCCATGGCCACGCGAACTCATTCGCGACCTGGAATCGCGATTTATCCCCTTTTCCGAGCGAACCCTCAGAATACCTCACGAACTCTGAGATGTGAAATCGCGTCCATGCTTCATGCCGAACTTGATTTCGATTCTTCCCATATTTGAATTTAATTTTACTGATACAAGGGCAAATGGAATCGGTGCTTAAAAGAAGAGAGGGGGAAAAGAAATTGTTCGGCCCAAAATTTTATTTTTTTGTTTTTGATTTGCTCGAATCCCTGAATCAAAAGAGAGGAGATGAATTTTAAAGGAACAGGCACGTACGGGGTAAGCTAGAGAAGGGTAGGTCTGCTTGTTATCAGTGTTAGGGTGGCTCATAGATTTGAAATTTATATTTTTATATTCAAAATATCCCGTGGTTCAAATTCTAACCCCTAACCCCAATTTAAATGCAACGACCAGCGTTCATAGCGTTATATCGTTATATTTTCAAACTGAACCAAAACATCTTTAAATTCGAATTTAAAAGTGCGATCACCATCCATTGTATCAAAGTAAATTTTCCAAACCTTCAAACTATTTTTAACCGGCTTAAAACTCCAGATTCAATAATTTACCCACTTTTGATAATTAAATTCAATATTTAATTATCCAATAAATATTGATATTTGAAATTCAAGTTAAAAGTTAACCTCTGAATATTTAAAATTAATTAAATATTCCAATTTCAAATATACAAAAATTTCGGGTCGTCACATTCCTTCCCCCGTAAAAGAATTTCGTCCCCGAAATTCTAGTTAGGAAGAATGGTCCAATACCCGTTTACTATTTCCCAAAACCAAACAGTTTAATTAACTTGCCATAACATATCCTTTTTATTATAGACTCACTATTACTTCAACCAACTTCCAAAACCTTCCATAGTCTTCAAATAACTTATTTGTTTAACTATTCAAATTATAATTCAAAACTAAATTTTGAATTATCAAAATTTTCTCAAAAAATTTCTAACTCTCTAAATTTTCGAAATTTTTTGCTAGCGTCTCCTTTGCACGGCTAGCTCGGTACAACTACAAAATGGCTCTACAGCCTCCCAAATCCAAAAGAAAAACAAAAGGCCAAGTGGCTCGATCAAAAAACCCAATCAAATTTCACAAAAATTTGAACACATACCTTTTTGTCAAACATTTCAAATTTATCATCTGAAATCAAAATCAATTTTCATTTCCCTTTTATAATACCTGCATACCTGCTTAGCACTGATACCAATAACAATATTCCCAAAAACATTTTATCGACTTCCTTACCAAATGCCAATATTCATCCAAATATCAACTTAAAATATATTTGCAATATTCAATTTCCAATTAAGAATTGACCATTCCTTACTTAAGTTAACATAAGCATTTTATATGTTTCTTATATTTATTTTCACTTTACCATCTTAGTTTATATCCATTTCTATTCAAATTGATTCTTCCATTTCCATATGAATTCAATTTATTTTTAATTTTAAATATTGAATTTTATTTTCCGTTTATAACTAATTCATGTCATTATTTTAAATTGGTTTCATCTACTAACTTATTTTAGTTTCTAATTTGAATTTGTTTTGACATTAACTAAATTTTCCAAAATTTCCAAAAAAATTCTAACTCCTAAAATTTCTGAAAATTTTTGGCAGAGTCTCTTTTGTACAGAGGAGCTTTTGCAATTTGACAAAAGATATAAATATATATACATCGACCCGCCCGGTCGGAAAAACCAAAAACAGTTCATATTTCCTATTTTTATTGCGTAGGCGTACCTTATTTAGCATTTATAAGCAAACTTCTTATTATTTTTAGCAACTAGCACAACCAAATCCAGCCACACGGCTCCCAGGTACCTGTACTTACTCAATTTAAAAATGTAGGTGCCATATAAATGAAGTTTAACAACATTTCACTTTTTTACAATAGTTAAACACATGAATTCTAAAAGAAATTCACACCAAACATTCTCCGTAAGCAACTTATACAATTTTCATATCAATTCCACTGTTCCAATTAATTTACAACCTATTTTCATTCAATTTGAATGGTTTCTAATCCATTCGTATACAACTTCATCAATGGTTTAAAAGACAATAGCTTACATTTGATTTATTTTAAGCAAACTGAACTCATATTTAATTCAATTGCTCTCAAAATCAATTTATTTTATTCCTATCAATACATAGAATTTTAATTACTTCCATTTACATCAAATGATAATTTCTTCTATGCAATTTGACGAGATCTATGTGAATAAATAAGTATTTATGTTTTATAACCAATTTAAATGGATTTCAACTCAATTTATACTTAATTCTATTCCATTTTTAAACTTATTCACGATCCATATATTCTCATTTTCATTGCATTTTAGATTTAAATCTATTCATTTGCACTTCATTTTACTTCACCAAACCAGTTCATTTAAGACCATTAACAACCTAGATTCATTTTAATTATCAATTAAATTTCCTTTTTATTTTAATTCATTCACAACCATTTATTTAGCTCGGCGCATTTCATTTTAATTTTATTCACAATCCATCCATTTACATTCCATTCCATATTTGTTTATTCCAAACTATTTTATTTAGCTAAAAAACAATCTAAGCTATTTCATTCAATATCCATTTCAATTTTCTTATAGACTCCAAGTTATTTCAATTTCTTAACAATTTAAATGGTTTACAATTATTTATTTAAGAATTTCATTCCATTAAATATTATCTGCAACTCACCGAATTCTATTTTGATTTAATTTATTTTCACTTGATTTAAATCCAACCCAATATCATTAAACTTAGTTTAAGTTGAATTAAATTCAAATCTCTTCCATCTATTCAGCTTAAGTCAATTTACTCCAATTTATTCAAATTTTATACTTAAGCTCATTTTCATTTTACAAGTATATTTTTCTCTTTTATACCCAACTTAGCTCAATTGATCCCAAGGCCATATCCAATTTATTTCCACATATCTGGATTTTATTTTCAATCCAAACCATTACTATTTTAATCCATTTTCATATATTTTTTATTCGATACATTTCAATTATATCTAATTTGTTAACACTTCAAGTCAAATTTTAATTAATAACTCAAGTTCTGATTCCACCATTCACATTTAACCTACCATCAAATTTTATCAATTCACAATTCAACTTCATTCTCTATTTATTTAATTAATTGCAAGACCACTTTCAATTATATCTTCTTCACTAATAATTCAAGTCGAATTTGATTTATAACTTGAGTTTTATTTCCAAACTTCAATATTAACTCACCAATTCAGCTTTTACTTAGCTACATTGGCTATCATTATATATTTCGTTATCTAATTTATTATCTACTTAGTTTTTCCTTAATTTATAATTCAATACTTGAATTTTAATTTCAAATGTCACTTCATTCAATTTGCTTAAGTTCAATTTATTTTATAATTCAAGCTTGGATTTTTGTTTTATTTCCCAATTCATCAAAAATATTTATTTTGGGTTTCTATCCCAGTTTTTTTCAAATTTTATAAGTCACACTTATTATTTTACACAATCACATTCATTCTAGGCTTGAATGTATTCATCTTTTATTTTTAATTCGAGTTTTACACTTATTTATAATCCAAGCATATTTTATTCTATGGATTTTTAATTCTGATCCTTTTATAAGTTATTCTAATTTATTTACTTCAATACAATCCTTAACCAATTTATTTTACATTCTTTCAGGTAAGAATCTAATTCCATTCAATAACTCAATTGAATTTTTATTCCGTTTCAATTATATTTTAAACTCAGATTAATGTAATCCCAATTTGATGTCAACTTAATTCGAAAAACAACTGCATATTATTTTCAGCCTATTTAATTAATTTTAACCCAGTTAAATTTTGTTCCTCAATCCAAATTAATTTCAATTTTTTAACTTTTCACTTTAAATTTAATTCTGTCATTCAAAGCTTATATTTCCCTGATTTAAAAATCATCTCAATTTATAAGTTTACAACCTATCTCATCAGGATTTTTAAACACCCGGCTTTGGTTTAGAATCATCTTGAAATTTCCAACATTTCAAATTTCATTTCTCAAAAGTTAAACCAATCCTGGTTTTATTCCCAACAAATTTCCTTTGAACTTTTTCAAAAACAACTAACTTTTCTAAACAAATCAATTTTTTTTGGCAGCAATCCGTCACTTAGAAATTCGAAAATGAATACTGATGATGCAGTCGTCGTCATCAGAATTATTTTACAATAATCCAAGTGATTTCAATGCTATATCACTTTCAAAATTCATTTACAAGATTTCCATTCAGAAATATCTCTAAAACAATAATGCCATCATTTATCTTGAAAATACTTCCAAATCTCCGGGATTTTAAATTTCCAAATCCTACTTAAATAAGTTTTAACTACATTTCATTTGCACAGCTTATGCTCATACAAATTCTCATTTGATTATATTTTAATTTATAATTTACATTTACAATTCATATTTATACATTTCATTTTATAATGAATTTATTCCCCTAAATTTTGGTTATATTTTCAAATTTCTAGTTAAATTTTTACTTAACAATGATAATACTTTAATATCATTATTCCTAACATCCAAGCAACCATATATTAGCTAAAATAGTTTACAAAACTTTTATTTATATTAAAATATATTTTGGGTAAAATTATTTCATTTACCCACATTTAAAACAATACCGTGTCGATCGTTCTATTCAAGTGTTTAGAAACCCTTTCGATACAGTTGCGCAGACTGTGTCGACGAAGGTTCATATGCCACTCAATAACCAAATCAACACAATATTAAAACAATTATATTCACTAACAAATACGCGCTCATATCTATTAATACGCTCAAACTCATTCTAGAGTACTACAGATTCTAATTTAAATTAGTAATTCCCACCAGAGCCAATGTTATCACCAACCTGAGCTCTGATACCAAGTGAAACGACCCGCAAATCCGTACCCCTTGAGTCGACACCATTCTACAACAATCAACTCAAGTTGCACAGAAATACGAACCATTGGGTTAAAGAAGAAGAGGTAGAAGGAGAGAAAACAGCAAACAACAGAATCTAACCATTGCAGCGGAATAAAATATAATAGATATCAACATATCTTTACACCAAAATCAAATATAGCTGTTTATATATTACATCATCAGAGTATATCAATCACAGCTCAACATCAAACATACAAATGGATACACAGCAACTCAACACAGCGGAATATATACATAAACAAGTACGGGAATACGTATCGCCATCCAACTCGTCTCCTGAGCTCCACAACATCAAATCTTGTATCCTATAATACTCGGTCTGACCCGAGCATTACAGTTAAATAACACCCGAGTCAGTCTGGAGTACCAGCGTGAGAAAATCACACCCAATTGATTATTAAAGTTTCAAAATCCTTTGAAAACAAAAGCATCTCGTAAGACCACGCCACAGATAAACATGTCGGGTTTTTACCTTACGATGGATAAAACACTTTTTATAGAAATCCTCTGATAGTATAATATACAAATACTTATAAAAATAGCCGAAATTGTTACATTCATTAAATTCCATCTACTAGCCACAGAGTGGGTAATACAAACAAAACTCATACATGGATCGTAGGGAGAATGGATTTCAACTAATGACTAGGCACTGGGGTACCACCTGTCATAGTACGGGGCCTAGATCACCGTACCAAGGAGTACGCCTGCTCCCCTGCAACACAAGACCGGGACCACCCCTTACTAGATAATCCCAAGTGAGATCACCCCGCAGTTGGGATCAGCAACCACCCACTAAGCCGAAATAAAAAGGGACATCTAGACTGGAATGAGCTCACCCTGCTTGGGTGCTACCCACCTAGCCTTGCTACATAACCCCTGATTTTCAGTCATTCCCATTTGATGAGGCTTGAGGCTAAGTGTTACCTTTATAGAACATATCCCTTAGAATGCCCATCGTCCACCTGACGATGTTTCGCAAGCGTTCATCCATACAAGTCCGTCCCGGGTTTGAACGGAACCGAAGGCACTATTCCTACTACATCCATTTTGGAAATATCCTTAGGATTAGTAGCGACTAGCCCTTGCACTTCACTGCTCCATCTTCGAATCCAAAATCGTTTCCATGAAACGTACAAACCGAATCGAAGTGGTTTTCAAGAAATAAATCTCGATCCCAGTCTCTTCGAAATGATCAGCGCATTTGGCCAATATTGATAGTCGGTGATTTAACTATCAATAAATATACACAACAAGCATCAACCAATAAATAATTTTCGAAATTATTTATTTATTCCAAAAATATCTTCACAAGATAAATTTTCACATTTCAAATCCTTTTTGAAAACAGTTCCAACTATCTTCCTTTCACAGAATACTTTTCGCAATTATTTATTTCCACTGAAACGCCAAGTATAAAATACTTTAGACTTTAAATAATTTTAAATCACTTTATTTTAAAATATAATTTATTATATTAAAATTTAAAACTACTTTAATACTTTGTTAAAAATGTATACTTAAGAATACTTTAAATAAAACCACTTTATAAAATATAAACTACAATAATAGTTTTGAAAACATTTGCTTTAGAAGTTAAACATTTAGAGGTAATAAATTTCTAAACATGACCTTTTAAAATAGTTATTAAAACTTTTACCTTATATTAAAAATTTCTTGGAAACCGTACTTCGCTATCCAGGGAAATACACTTGCTTCACATCTTTTGAAAATAAATCACCATTTACTTTTAAACAATTTCACATTCCTTCATAAATTCCCATCTTGAATTTATATTTTCAAATACCCACTGATACTTTATTCATTTTATAAACCCTGTTCATAATTTCCAAAATCCCATTTTTCTTTAAATTTCAATTCCAAACACTTAAGTGGATTTTACAATAGATTACCAATTCACTTTACTTTGAAATAAATTTCCTTACTTACTTCCTTTATTTCAAATTTCATTAACTTTCAGATTCATCTCTTAATTATGATTTTAAAACCTTTAACTAAAATACCAATTTCAGATTTCCAAATTCCTTCTTTTCTCTTAATTAAATTTAATCTTCAAATTTAAAAATAATGTCTCTATTCACTTTAGTTTAAAATTTATTATTCCCATGTTAATTCCAAATTCCTCTTATTCCATATTTGTTAGAAATTTTGAAAACCACTTTTATTTTATTTGATTTTCAATTTATTATTGAATTTCTTCCAGTTCACTAGAATTATTTTACTTAAAACTATACTCTTTTATTTCTTTTAAAAATCCAATTTTATAGATTTTGATAACTCATTATACTGAGATATTCAATCCAAACATCCCATCCAATATTTCAATTATCAATAAAATCATCACAGGATATCAAATATTCATAACACAGAATATTAAATAATCTAAATAAATTTGAGGAATCTAGTTGGATCCCTCCAACCTGTTTCCCTGCATCCATAGACGTTAGCACAACATAAAATACCAATTCCACTTCGGGGTGGAATTTCGCGGTATATGGAATTTTATATAATATTCGCTATATAAGGCGGGAAATCAAACATTCCAAGATGTATTTTATACTATAATATAGCACACATCAAATCAATTCAACCATTCAACCAATTATTTAAATTTAATCATTTAAATTTAAATTTAACTGAGTGAGATTAACTCACCTTTGCCATCATTTGCAATCCAACCCATCTCAACTTGATTTTCCACGATTTTCAGACCTTGTAAAATCATTAAATGATTTATTAATATTTGAATCGATCGAACTAATAAATTTCATTTTAAAAAAAAATTGGTTAACCAATGATTTTAATTAAGACTAATAATTTAATTTTAATCTAAATTTTAAATGAAAATATTTTTAGTAATCCAAATAATTAAATGAGTTGTTAAACAATTAGATCCTCGTAAATTTAAAATTCTATATTTTCCAAAAATCTTTATCTATATATATTCTGCTTTGAACTTATGTACGTCTACGTATATACATTTATAAAGTTAAATAAAACATACAATTCCCTTTTAACATATATATATTTAATCAAAACTATCTTGTTACTACAGACTTATGTAGGTTTATTTATTATTATTATTATTATTATTATTCTGTTTCCAACTACATATACTAAATAATCTATAAAATCTTCAAACATTTAAAATCCTATTTCTTCCCAATCTTACTTGTAACTGACAACCACTGATTATTAAAAATCTTCTGTTTTTAAACCTACTGTTTTGTACAATTAACAAAACTAAAATTATAGAAAACAAATTTATCTGTCTTACCTAAATATACATTCTGTTAAATTAAAATGGACTTTTTTTTATATTTACTTACTGTAAACAAATTCCTGAACCAGTAATTTTTTTTATAAAATCAAATTGAATTAAAGGAAAGGCCATACCAAATCGAACGCAGCCCTAAATCACAGCCTCGAACCCACCACTGTTCGCAACTCCCACTCGAACCGCCGTTGCGACTACACTGCCGACGCCTCATCGATCTGATGTTAAGCCTCCTCGAAACCTCGCGGCCACCAAAGGTGACCTCACGTCGTGCCTGAACCCAGGTGCGACAGCCGAACGAAAACGAGCCTTAAATCCTCAGCGCCAACGCCAAAGACGAAGACCCCTCTTTCCAAAATCGCGCGCCTCCGTGCTCGACCTCCACGCCATGGCCACGCGAACTCATTCGCGACCTGGAATCGCGATTTATCCCCTTTTCCGAGCGAACCCTCACAATACCTCACGAACTCCGAGATGTGAAATCGCGTCCAGGCTTTATGCCGAACTTGATTTCGATTCTTCCCGTATTTGAATTTGATTTTACTGATACAAGGGCAAATGGAATCGGTGCTTAAAAGAAGAGAGGGGGAAAAGAAATTGTTCGGCCCAAAATTTTATTTTTTTTGTTTTTGATTTGCTCGAATCCCTGAATCAAAAGAGAGGAGATGAATTTTAAAGGAACAGGCACGTATGGGGTACGCTAGAGAAGGGTAGGTCTGCTTGTTATCAGTGTTAGGGTGGCTGATAGATTTGAAATTTATATTTTTATATTCAAAATATCCCGTGGTTCAAATTCTAACCCCTAACCCCAATTTAAATGCAACGACCAGCGTTCATAGCGTTATATCGTTATATTTTCAAAACTGAACCAAAACATCTTTAAATTCGAATTTAAAAGTGCTGTCACCGTCTATATTATCAAAGTAAATTTTCCAAACCTTCAAACTATTTTTAGCCGGCTTCAATAATTTACCCACTTTTGATAATTAAATTCAATATTTAATTGTCCAATAAATATTGATATTTGAAATTCAAGTTAAAAATTAACCTCTGAATATTTAAAATTAATTAAATATTCCAATTTCAAATATACAAAAATTTCGGGTCGTCACATAAAACGTTGACATGCTTTATTGAAAGTAATTCGATTTGTACTTACCACAAATACCACACTTCGGGAACGTGATGAATACAAGGGGGTTAATTTCCATAAGTGGGTCATGATAATCTAAGCATATGGAGTGTATCTTCATATGTAAACCTTACACCTTGATAATGGAATGGTATAAACAACTTAACCCTTTTAAAGTTATCGAATGTTGGTTTGGATAGACCAGGATCGGGTAGTAGTTGTTATTCGAAAACCACTTCGAACCAACATAAGCGTTCGAACTGGAGATAGAAAAGGCAAGGTCCAAGATGAAGATTTTGAAGTGCAAGAGCTAACTGCTATCACACCTGAAGGTGATTCCAAAACGGGTGTGTGGTGATAGCCGTATGGATTCAAGTGTACCCATGTATGTCGAAATGTGAGATGCAAGCATTTTAGCTATGTTCTATTTTACTTGAACACCCTATACATTACCATAATATAACTAGATTTATGTATAAAGGTTTTTTTATTATCGTAAGGTAAAAACCTGTCAGTATTTATATGCGGCGTGGACTTATAAGATATCTTTAATTTTCAAAGCTTTTATTAAAAGTAAAATTTAAGTTATTTTGAGTTTACTCACACATGACCCCATATCTAACATGGAGTTTTATTTTCTATTCTTAAAACTCTTGGGCGCTCAAATTTGTATGAGTAGCCAAGTGATCCAGGGTTTTCTAAAAGAAGCATTTTGAAGGCGCCGGGGCAGGTGGCTTCTCCGTTAGCTAGTTATTATCTTATTTTACTATGTTTACGTATGGCGTATGTATTCTATATTGGTAGGTAGTTATAACTATCCAGTTGAAGATGTAATGCAATGACTCTAATCTATTAATATTATGGAAATGACTATCTAATATCTTATGTTATCTACCATACATTATTCTGATTCGTAGTGAGAATATGTGATTGTGTAGTTTCTTCTCATATTTATATTAACGGCTCGCCTTTCGATACTAGAAAGGCGGTCGTTACAAGAGTACTTGGGTCAAGTATATTGTTTGACAAAGAGTGGTCATTTTTGTTTTTGAGGTCAGCAGTGTAGTGTTTGAAAACCTAAATGTAAAGGAAATAGTAAGAGTTCATAGTACTTAGAGAATACCATAAGTGTAACGGCACATAAACGAATGAATAATTAATTGTGGAAATTAGTATAAAAATAAAGGTTAATTAATTACATAAGAAAATGAATGGATTAAAAAAGGTAAATATATATATGGGCCATTTATTAAATTGTGATTACGAGATTGAATATCAAATATGGATCTAATTAAATGACATGTAATTAAACTTAGTCGTGAATAATGGAATTCAATTAATTAGTATTTAAGGGTTAATAGATAATTAAACTCGGATGTAAATATGTAAGAAAAAGGTCAAATTTGTACAATGGAGTTCTTATACTAAAGGCAATTAAATTCAATCATACGTATAAAGGGGACATATAAACATTTGAATAAATAATATTTTTATTATGGGAAATAAATAAGGTGAGAAAGTATTTAATATAGCAGATCTTATATTTAGGTTAATTGCGAGTAATTAAATCTGATCATATATAACAGGAATTAATTTAAACATGTGAATAAAAAATTGTTAAATGCTCTATATATGAGGTAATCAAATTAATATTTGGATAGAGGGGATGTTGCAAAGAAGGAAATAAATTAATAATAAGGAAAATACGGGAATTTAATCAATTTAATTGTAAGAATTACCAAAAGAAGATTGGATTAATTAGGTGTAGGACACTTTTAAAAGTTTATTAAATAGGCCAAAGCTAATTAGAGAAATTTAAGTCAATCTAGTTAATAAGAATAAATAATTTTGAATTTTGAATGCTAAAGGATTTAAAATGTGAAAGCTGAATGAAGGAAATCCTTTATTTAGGGAAATAGATAATAGATTAGAATAAATAAGAGGGATATAAGACCATTGATATAAATAACCCTTACGACCTCCTTTATATTCACATTCTCTTTATTGTGAAACAAAAACAAAAAATAGAACTCCATTATTAACTAAGGCTAGCCACATTTCAAGGAGAGAGAGAGAGGGAATGATTTAAAAGGAAAGCTTTCAACTTTAAAGGAAATGAGAAGATTTAAGCAATGATTTCAAAGCTTTTCAAGTCTAATTGAGTAAATTTCCAATAAAACCTTCCACATCCATTTACGCTCGGATTTGATTTGTGTGGATGATTATTGTTGATAAACATGTTTGAATGATTAGATATTGCTTTTAATATGTTTTATATGAAAGGTATTTAATAATTTTTTGGGGTAAAACATGGTTTAATTGTATCTATATATAATGAAAATTTAGTATGTGTTTCTAATGATAAAATAGAGATAGGTTTTTATTTCATAATGTTGAATGTAGAAATAATTTAATAAGGACACGTGGAAATGGTTAAATTTAGAAGTGAATCAATATTTGAAAATATAAAAATTAAATATGTTTTGGAATTTATACCAAAGGAAGAAGTTTCAGAATTTTGGTGAATTTTTTCAATTTTCCCATTGATTTTCGATTTAATATAAATTAATTAGCTAAAAAATGTACCTTAATTAAGAACATTATCTATACTATAATATTATTATTACTGAGTAGCATTTCAATGTTGAGAAAAATAAAAAATTTAGTGTATATGTGCGTTAATTAGTCTATATGTGTTGATTAATTAGTGCATATGCACATTAGAGCTAGTTTGGATTAATTAGAGTCGATGCTTAGGATTTAGTATATGCATTTTCAAGATGACAAAAATGATGATTTAGTGTATGCGTTTCTTAGAATGTAAATAAAAGTATTATACAATTGTTTTGTAATATGCTTTACTTTTTAAATTCCCTTAGACAGCTTTTGGCCCCATGTGATAAGTATTGTATATGATCAGTGTATGGATATTCATTTTTATCATAGAACAGACGTTTATATTCATCCGGTACAATATTTATCAGATTTGTCCCTGTATTGGACAAACATAAAAAAGTAATTATATTTTTCAAATCATTTCATTTTAAATGGTTCACAAAATTTAGTCAACACTTTCTTTTATTTCCCTGTGTACATGCATATGCGTACGATATAGGGAACAATGGCGAATTGCTGCCATAATTTTGTTGAATCATTTAAAATGAAATGATTTACAAAACATAATTAGTACTGTGTTTATAATGGAAAATAGGATGACCAACCATCAAAGTGTAAAACAATAACCTAAATATTGTAGATTATATTCATATAATAATTTGTGTAAATTTGTTTGAAAATAAAACTAAATAGAATAATATTATATGTTTGCGAAAATTAAATTGTACAGTTTAGTTAAAAAATAAAATTTTAATACGTAAATGATTATTACGTTTTTTATGTTTTAAAGTAGGAAAAATGGTCAACTATTTTATCGATCGGAGTTAGATGTACCAACAAAGAAGAGAAATTGAAGGCTCAATAAGTGAACATTTTCAAAATGGTGTACACATCTTTATTGAATTCTCTTTAAGTAATAATGGGAACGACGAAGAAATTCGTTGTCCATGTAGTAGGTATAAATTATCGAAGCATTTGATATCGGATATAGTAATAGTTCATTTGCTCTAATATGGTTTCATGCACAATTATTTGCTATGGGATCGTCATGGAGAACGTATAGCACCTAATCTCGTATATTCAGAGGAGGAGGTGGATAGTGAAATTATTTCGACAAATCTCATAAAAGATATGGTTGAAGATGCAGCATGTTCAATAATGTATTTAATACGGTTCTGAATGTTAAAGGAGAAATTAAAGACGATTTGAAATCAAGATGTGATATAGAGGCAATATGCAATCGTCCTGAGCTTATAAAGCCAAATGACACAAAAAACCCAAAGCATGCTACTTGATTTTCGAACCATGTATATGATCCGATAAATTGTGTGGTCGACGAAGGATTGAAACATCTTGTGATGGGACCAAAAAGAAAAATCAAGACATATCCCATATTCTTTGTCAATGGATACAAATTCAACACCAGAGATTATGGGGCTGAAAAATTAACTAATAACATTGGTGTATATGTTGAAGGTTGTGAAGATCCAAATGATCACATAAATGATTTTTACGGTGTGTTAACTCAGGTTTTGCAATTAATATATTTCACCAACCTGCGGAAGAAGTTTATTTGTTTTGATGCAACTTGTTCAGTAATGTTCCAAGTTCAGGAATCAACATGCACCAAAAATATAATATTACTGAAATAGAGCATACATCACGTTATCATAAGTACGATCTGTTTATATTAGCAAAACAAGCCCTACAAGTTTATTACGCTCCTTATCCATTCTTAGAAAGAGATAAAGCAGATTGATCTGTAGTTTTTAGAATGAATGCAAGATTTACGCTTGATGGAAATAATATTCCAAACGAACAAGCGTACCAAGCGGATATCGAGGAAAATGGAAAAAATACAATAACATATGATCAAACCGATTTTAGACCTCTAAATAACGAATCAAATGTATTAGTAAAAGCATTTGAGACCATAGAGGAAAACAATATAAAGTACAAGACCGAGTTTGAATCGGAAAATAACGAGGACTGATTTAATAGTATACATATTGAAAAAAGGTAATTTATAGGAGTATTGATGTTACACTTTTTTATATGTTATATGTGATTATTGATGTTAAATCTTGATATATTTACTCATAATTGAATGATATATTCTGTCATAATAAAATAATATGTATATGATAGGAAATACAGATGTCTTCCTTTAGGCGGTGGAGTTCTGCAAAGTCCAGTCCCCCCTCTTTGTCTCAGAGGGGACCATTCGCAAAAGAGGTAATGGCAGCGGCCCATCGCAGGAGGTGCCGCGTACGGTGGTTAGATTGCTACCGAAAGCAGATGGCTCGTAAGTTTTAAATTCACTTCAGCACTATAAAAAATTTATATGATATATTGTCATGATCTATCTGTATGATATTTAATGTAGGGGTTTTGAGCTTGAGCCTTCAAATATAGTGCTTAGCATATCTAAGTAGGCATACATGAGCTGTATGACCGCGTGTTGGCCAAAATGGAGTAGGATCCCAGAGCATGTCCAGGAGAGCATCTGGTAGGACTTCCTGCTAAGTGTAAAATTATATATCATTATATATAATCACTTTACAATTTTCTAACTAAGTATAATGTATAACTTTTATTTTTTCAACGTATATACAAGTTGCGGTTGACCTACAAGAGGAAGTTTTTTCTCTTTGCCAGCGCCATTGGAACTCTAAAGTTGCAAAGAATTATCGGGATATGATGTCTACAATCAGAAAATCTAGGAAGAAACCAAACTGGATGGATGCCAGCATATGGGATGTTTGGGTCGCATGGTGGAGTAGTGATGAATTCAGGGTAAGTCTATCAGATGTCACCATAATTTGTTCAGTGGAGAATACATAATTTATACCTATAAAATATATAAATTTTAATTTGCAGGTGGAGTCAGACAATAACTTGGCGAACAGGCAGAAAAAACCAATCACATGCCGTGGTGGCTCGAAATCATTTCAGCATCATCACGAAGACCTGTTAAATTGATTAATTGCAATTCGGAATATTTTCAAAATATTTGGTATAAATTTGTATGAACAAGAATAATATACATCAATTATTGCAGGAAAGGGCGCGTGAGGCTCCTGTCTTGTATATGAACGTATTTGCACATATGCCATCAGGCAGACCGACGTTGAGGGATCGATGATGTATGCCTGACACGCGGATGATATAGTATACGCCGCACATGTAAGTATATTTTAAGTTATAAGTTATTAATAATGATCATTTTAATTAATTAGTTATAAAATATTATAATAGTGTCATGAAATATTTAATTATATTTAATTTTGCATTGTAAGAAAGATTTATGCAAGCACGTGCGCAGATGCTTAAGCATTTGGAACGGGATTAATGGATCACTGATGAGGAGGACGCTATCTTCGACTCTGTTATGAACCCAACATAGAGAAATAGGTGTTACGGCTATGGTAATTAATCGCTAATTTATAAAAATAAACTAAGTTGTAAAAATTACTGAAGTTTTATAAAAGTTACGTTATAACTTAAACATATTTCGACTTGATTTGTAGTCTCGGACCTCACAAAAGGCCTATCAAAAGGGTCATAACAATGCTGAGATTAATAAGCTTCGACAGCAGATTGCACAGCTACAAGAGCAGGACCGTCTCCGAGCAGTGCAAATGGAGCAACTAAACCAGCGTTTGGCCAAGTATATAGAGCATCATGGAGCATTCCCTTCTTCTGGTGGTTCCACAGTCTATGACAAGTCATGAGATACGTTTTGCAGTTTTTGTTTTTGAAACTTGCGTATATATACAATGGAAAGGTGAGGTTGATTTGTGGACATATGGCGTTTGATGTTAATTTGTGGGGCTTGATGTTGGATGTATATACTGTACATTGATGTTTGATGTAGATATTGCAGTTGGGTGATGATGGACGGCTTATTTTTGTTGATTGGAAATGTTTGAGTTTGAGATGGTAATGTTTAAATTTTATATTATTCTTGATAGTGACATTGATTTTAGCTTATATATATATATTGAATTCGATGTGTTGTGATATATATTGGCATTGATGTGCTGATGGGCTGTTGAAAAAAATTATCCAGATTTTCAACGATTGCATGGCTTATAGGTCGAAATATTCCGACGATTTCCAATGGCTCCCGATGGTTTACTAGTCGAAAATTTCGATGGCTTCCGACGGTTCTCTAGCGTGTTTTTAACCCACGTGGACGTCCGCACCGTTGGAAAAAATGTCAGAACTACCGTCGAAAAAGTCTTCAAAGGCTGTCGCAAAGCCACCGTCGATTCCATCGGAAATGGATGAAATCCGTGTTTTTTATTCCGATTGGATTTCCGATGGGATTTCCGACGACTTGCGGCGGCCGCCGGTAGCTTTGAGCCATCGGAATTCACTATATATCTTGTAGTGAAAGCATCCTTCAACCGTGAGATGTTTTCATACAGGTTCATGATGGATATATTTTTTGTTTAATATCATAAGAAGATCCTCTACTGTTAGGTAATGCGAAGATGTTCTTAATTAGGCATCTGTACAGAGTATCAAAGCGATGAATATTTACAGCGTATATTCCGCACAACCATGCATCCATCGCCAACTTTATATACAAGACCATGATCATATCATCAATCCAATTAAACATTTCATACCTTAAAAATGTGATATAGGTTTTCATCCTAACATATCATCTTACCATGTCGCTACTCCATGACTTTTAACGAAAAATGCTATTGAGGCATGTCTCTCTCAAACTACTACATACATACACATACGCACATATACATACATGCAGACATACATATATATCTATGACCCTATTTAAGAGATGGCTCTTTCCTAGTTTCTAAATATTGCTCATTTCTATCATTTTTAATTGAAGCTTGTATGAGTGCTTAAAAGCTATTTTAATGCCAACGAGAGCAAGAAAATGGTTTATTCTTTTGAAATAAAGGACAATAAATTATAACGACCCAGAACTTGACCGCTTAAAAATATAACATTTAAAGTGATTTTAAATATAAAATATAAAAGGTTTTATGATTTAAATAATATTAGATAGGATTCGAAAATAGAAATATACATAAAAATAGCAACATTTTCTTATATTGAAAAAAGTGACAAAATCCTGATTTCAGAAAAGTAAGTACAAATGGTTTAATTAATTGGGTGTTTATATTTTTAAATAACATTATACGAATTTATTTTTAAATTTGGTTTACATAAATTAATAGTTTAACTAAAACGTCGAAATGTGACTGTAAAACGTTTTGCAAAAATCAACTTTTTGTCGATTTAAAGTTGTCGCAACTTTGTTGCACATTTATGTACACAATTTAATAAATATGTTAACATATAAAGGTTGTTAACAATTAACTAAACAATGTTACTTTTAATAATCACAGTTATAAAATTCTAGAAAGTAATTAGCAAAAGTAATCTAAAAAAGACAAAACACATTTCACATCACATGTGACATAAAGTAAAGTAATGTAACATAAAGTAAAGTAATCATTCTTATCTTCTACTTAACTCTTAAGTATTTTAATTTTAAAAGTATGATATGGTGTGGATGGTAAGTGTTGAATTAAATAAGTTTACTTAATTCTTAAGGAATGTTATTTAAGTAAAACACAAATCTATATTTTAATCTCAAATATTTTCTATAAATACCCATTCTCTTCTTCTTCACTTTTGCACCATTTCTTCTCTACTTTATTTGTCTCTCTTAATCTTTTAATGGCTTCCAACCTTAATGAAATAATGCCAAAATTTATTTCAAAAATATACTAAAGAAAGTAATCATCAAATCACCTTAAATACTCACCAAAACTCCTCCTCCTTCCTTCACAACCCACGACCCACCCCTTCACCATCAAACCGAGCACAAAACCTCCTTGAAACTCACGGCCCAAAGCTCCAAAGACCTCCACAAGCAAAGTAAATCCACCTAGAAGCCTTAAAACAAGCATTCGTGAGCACCCAATTGAAGTTAGGAAAGTTATAATCACTTTAAAGATGGTTCATTTGCAACTAAGGTGAGAACTCCTAATTTATATGTATATATTTGGTTGTGATATTGTGATATGTTTATTTCAATGTTTGGTTATGATATTGATTTTCATATGTTATTTATTGCACGAAAATATTGAAACAAGTCACGGATTTACAAGATGTATTATCATATGGAAATCACTTTTCAAAAGAAATGAAATGTGTTATGGAATCATTTATACC
Organism: Allium cepa; assembly: GCA_030765085.1. Lineage (NCBI taxonomy): Eukaryota > Viridiplantae > Streptophyta > Magnoliopsida > Asparagales > Amaryllidaceae > Allium > Allium cepa. The sequence goes on from CM060932.1 coordinate 973,970,727, forward strand.
TTGAAAAAAGTTTGAATATGCTTTAGAAATGATTCCTAAGTGTTTAAACTTGTCTCGATAAAGTTTGAATATAAATCTCAAAATACGCCTAAAATTTGACGCGTCGTGTAACGGTAGTTTGTGTTTTCGCGTCAAAAGTTTAAATAACATTGAAGTGGAAGATAGTTTGGAATTCTTCGAAGTAAGAATTTTCCAAATACTTATATCCATATCTTTCTTATAAAAAAGAAAATCAAGATTTCATCTTGTATACTTTGAAATATGGCAAAATCAATTTTCAAGAAAAATCTAGTTTTTGCACAAGATGACCAAAGTTGGAAATTAATTAAATAATTGTTTTAAAAATATGAAATAAATTCTAAAAAACTTCTAAAATGTTTCAAAAGTGATTTATGTTGAAAAGGTGGTTTCTAAATGATATAAAAGTCGTTTTGAATAATATAGCTTTTAAAGAACTTTTTGTAACACTATTTGCAACACTTTTCGCAACGCTTTTCAATAACTTTTGAAATAAAGGTTGAAACTTAACAATTATTTCCCTAATCCTATGTAAAAAACTTTAAGTAAATAATAAAGCATTTTAAAATAAATTTGATTAATTTAACATTATTTCAAAGATGGTTAAACAAATAGTTAAGTGATTTAAAAAGGGAAAATGAGTATGCAGAAACGACTAGTACATTTGTCCCACCTGTGAGATCTAAAAGTGAAAACAAGGTGTGTAACTAAGGTTAGGGATGGAGCAAGCAGTGCCCTGAACTTACCTGGCCTCAGTTTTCTCTTTTAGGCGAGGGGTGGAACATATCGAAAGGAAAGCCCGGATGCTCAACTTGGATTTTAAAGAAATAATCTACTTATACTCATTATTAAAATCCAAAGAGGGAACTTGTCCTATTCATGGAATTTAAAAGGTTATCTCACCGTTATTCCGCCCGTAGCATTCATTGAATATGGAAGATGATTTTGAATAAAAGTAGAATGATTTCTATAATCCTATTTTCTCAAAAGATACTCTTTAAAAATGATTTAAGAAATATTCAAAACAGAGGTTTAAATGATTCCGTATTGAAAGAAGAAGATTTTGAAAATATATATCTCTCGAAGATATTTTGTAAAGGAAAATGAATGAATCGAAAAACAATCACCTAATTACATCATTTTTAACGATGATTGGATTTCGATGGAACCGGGGTCGGATTTGGGTGATTCCTATCCGAAACCACTTCGAACCAGTTTATGTGTTCGAAGAATGAAGATGTTTAAAGAAGGAGATATTGAGATGAATAATAATGAGGGGCTACATGTTGATTAAATGGGGATAAACTCCTGATTCACTATAATGTAGCAATGGTCTCTTTGTTATGAAAAATCTCAGAACCATAAGGACTTCTCGCCTAGCAGTGGCCGAGGAAAGTACTTACGGTTTCGTTCGGTCCCAGAACGAACTTGTATGGATGAATGTCTGACCTTGCATTCCAAATCACAATGAGTGATCTCTATAAAAGTATATTAATCGGTGGCGGAGAAGACACCTTCTCTTAGCTTAACACCCTTGTCGAGACATATCAACTCAAGAAGTTATACATTTGTAGAAATTAGTCGTGTGAATGTGGAATGGCAATGTGGCATTCAAACTGAAAGAAGATGTGCTATGTGAAAAGGTAATCGTTGCCTCGATCCTCATCAACCGAAAGTGACCTAAACAGGATTTGATGCGGCAAGGCTAAGCGGGTCATTCCCAATTAGGGTATGATCATTCCCTTCTAGATATATTTCTTCTCGCTATGACGTTCTGGATGTAAACTAATGTGGATGTATGCGAAGAGAGCTCTCGTATAAAGGTCGGTAACGACCGGGGATGACATAATCGGTACATCTAGTTATAGAGATATGCTAATCTTGTGTTGGTAGAGGAGCTTTGTGATGGTTCCTCGGGACATCCATCTAGAGGTGTACCCATCGAAATATAGTCCCTTCACCTAGTCATTTGTACAGAAATCCATTCTCTAATAAGAATCTTCGGGCTTGATTATAAACCTATTATGTTGGAATTTAATAAGTGTAGTAATTTCGGCTAAGATTAATAAGTTTATTTGCAAATGTTTTCAAAGAAAGTCATTAAAAATAATATCCCTAAATTTTACGTAATAAAGATTTTTTCTTATCATAAGGTAAAAATCTGTTCTGTGTTTATATGTGGCGTGTTCTTATGAGATAACTTTTTGTTTTCAAAACATCGTACTTTGAGTTCTCACACCAGTCCCATGACCAACCCGGAGTTTGTTTTTCCTTTTAAACTTTGGGTGCCCTATTTTTTGGGCAGCCAAGTAGTCAGGATACCTTAGGAGAATTTTGAAACATGTTGGGGAGCATTTTGGAGAAGTATTTTGGAGCTATGAAGCTGAAGTACCTTATGTAGATATCTACCTATATTCCGATGTGTTATGTAGTATGTATTTCCCAGCATATGTATGGATGGACAGTTATAACTATCCCGCCGGATTTGTATTTGATTCCGATCATTTATGTATAATTAAAATATTGAATGCAATATGAGATTCTATTATTGTGTTATCTTTTATCTTTATTTTCTTTTACACCCCTGATAATCTGCCTCTCCGGCACTTGGATTTACATCACGTGAATATCGTGGATGTATTAGTGTCGATTTTTCGAGGGTCGAGGAGACGGTTCGTCACATTTGGTATCAGAGCCTAAGGTTAAGCGAGAATCTTGTCTTTGTTGGGGTATGACTCATTAGAGATATGTTAATAATGCCCTAGAATGAGTTTAGTCTAAGAGAGCGCATAATTGAAACTTTTAACTTGAATAAGTATATTCATACTGTATAATATTCCCTTAGATATCTCATTTATATGTCCTAAAGATCTTTTTCTTACTATATACAGATAGTAGAAAATGAGTGGAAGAAGAGTACGAGGTAGGGGAAGAAGTAATACCACAAATGGTCAAACTTCCGCAGCTACAGTAGTCGGGGAAGTAGTAGTTCCGCTAAAGCCCCAAATCAACTTTGCAACTTTATGCAAGAACTATATCAGCCTTGGTGGTAAACCTTTCAAAGGAATAGAAATCATCATTAAAGTACAAGCTTGGATCCTCTCTTGTGAAAGAATTTTCAAAGGACTGAATATCAAAGAGGAGCAGAAGAGATTCTTAGCTTCTTGGCAACTACAAGACGAAGCTCTAGTTTGGTGGGAATCTATTACTCAGAATGAGTCAGAAGATGATTTCTCTTAGGAACGATTCAAAGAAGTCCTGGAGGTGTAGTATATGCCAGAAGCAGGAAAATCTCGTCATTACGGAAATTTTATGGATTGTAAAAAAGAGGAGGAGATGTCGTTTAAGGAGTATGCTAACAAGTTTAATGAATTATCTCATTTTAGGCCTGGATTGATAGGTACGCCCCTCAAAAAGAATGAAAAGTTTATTTCTGGAATTGATGCGGCGCACTGTGATAAGTCGCGTGCCTTAAGTCGCGAACGACCTAGGACTTACGACCTAACGAGATACGAAGGATGGAAGATACAGTGCTACATGATAGACCAGCGACCCAACCACTTTATGCCGCTTTCCTTAGGTCGTTACGAAGTACCGAGCTACGACCTACCAAGATAAGCGACCTAGTCGCTGAAGATGATTTTTTAATGTCGCTGAACCCTATGTCCCGAAGCCTTTGGTCGCTCCAGCTTAGGTCGCGAACGAACTGAATCCTTATGTCGCGAAGCCCTAGGTCGCGAGCAGAATCCCTATGTCGCGAAGCCTTAGGTCGCTCCATTCTTATGTCGTTAGATTTCTTCATTTTGCTAAGTCGCGGCCATTACTTTGTTGCCTGACAACCTAAGTCGCGAATTATCTTATGTCGCTGTCGAAGTCTTACGTCGCTATCGAAGTGTGTTGAGTCGTCTGATGTTATGTCGTTGTGTATTGTCGAGTCATTGAATGTTTGTATTTTCTTGAGTCGTTTGTTTGTTTGTTAAGTCGTGTTGTAATTGTGTTGAGTCTTGTGGTGTTGTACTTTCCCTATAAGTAGGGGTGTATGGTCATTTGTAAAAAGTGTGTATTTTTGAATGAAATTGTTTGTGTGCTTTTGCCACTTTTGTTGAAGTTGAGTGTGATCTCCTTCTTCTTCCATATTCGGATATTCGAGTGTGCTCGAATCAACGAATTTGAAGCCGATTCACGGAATCTCAAATGCGAGATCAACGTCGGAGAATCATAGATCTTCTAACGCAGAATCGTGCGCGATCAATGTGTTGAAGATTGCTAGAATCCGGTATCACGAGAGATCAACGGATTTTGGCATTTATCGTTCTATCAGGTTTAATTGACACGAAATCATCATTTCGTGAGGAAGAAAGTTGTGTCAATTTGTATCGAAACATTATTAGCACATCAAGTGTTGATCCGTTGCGTCACTTATTTGGTATCTGGGCTAAGTAAGATCAAGGCCGAGTAAGATCAAGTCAATCCATATCAGTTCAATCTAGTTCAAAGCCGAGTTAAAAGAAGTAAGATTGGAGAAGAACCGAGATTGTTTGAAGATCATGCCTCCAAGACGTGCTAATCGTTATCATAATGTTGAAGATTTGTATCGAAGACAAGAAGCTGAGCAGATGGAGCAGCGTATCAATGAGGGTATTGAGAAGTTAGAGAAGTTGATGAAAGACATGAATCATAATCAAAGGAGAACTTCACCAGTTTCGAACCGTAGTAGAAACAGGGTTTCACCATCGGTTTTGGAAGATAGGAGGATGTCACCCCAGTCTTATCGGGATAGAAGAGAATCTTCAGTTTCAATGAGGCGAGAACACCATGAGTATCGAAATGAAGAAAGAAGAACCCCACGTGAGTTTGAGTATCAACCATATCGTGATGCTGAAAGACATGATAGAAGGGACATGTATGATCGTAAAGATGTAGATGGTCGAGATCGATATCGAAATACATATGACTTTGAGGAATATGGTGATAGAGGAAGTATTCATTATCGAGATCGAGGCCAAGTGCGAAATCACTATCTTGATTCAGAAAATGATCGTAAATGGGAATCAGGTATGAGGATGGAAATTCCAGAATTCAAAGGTGGTATGCAAGCGGAAGAATTTCTTGATTGGTTGTCAAATGTTGAAGAAATTTTGAAATTCAAGGAGGTGCTTGAGAATCGTCGAGTCCAATTAGTTGCTACAAGACTAAGGGGAAGAGCTATGGCTTGGTGGCAGCAAACTAAACTAACTCGGAAAAGAATGGGAAAATCAAAGGTTGTCACTTGGGAGAAGATGAGAAAGATGATGAAAGCAACTTTCTTGCCGTACAATTATCAATCTCTTATGTATCAACATTTGCAGAATTTGAGACAAGGGACGAGGACAGTGAATGATTATGCAGATGAATTCTATCAATTGATTGTAAGGAATGATATTATGGAAACTGAAGAACAACTAACGACTAGATATATTGGAGGGTTACGAATGCAAATTCAAGACATGGTTAATATGTTTAATCCAATGTCTGTTGCTGAAGCACATCAGAAAGCCTTAGCTTGGGAGAAACAAGGGAGATGAAGAGGTGGTGTGTTTACAAGTTCTAACAACCAGAATAAGGGTGCTAGTAGCAGTGCTAATGTTTCCAAGGAAGTCAGTAAACCAATTGTAAAGCCACTAAAGGAAAGGTCAATGACAGTATCAAGTGCTATAATTATCAGGAGTTTGGTCATAAAAGTAATGAATGTACAAAGCCAAAGAAGAGAACCTTAGTTGCAGAAGAATGTGAGTATGAGGATGTGGAAGCTGAACTTGATTATTCTCAACCATCGAAATTTGATGGAGATGAAGATGAAGAAGTTGTGTCGGAAGATGAAGGATGTAACTTGATGATGAGGAGGTCTTGTTTAGTGCCGAAGCATGAGAATGATTCTAGTTGGCTACGAAGCAATATCTTTCAGTCTACATGTACTATCTTGGGGAAGGTTTGTCGATTTGTTATTGATGCGGGAAGCTGTGATAACATTATTTCTGAAGAAGCCGTCACGAAGTTAGGGTTAAAGACTGAAAAACATCCTAGATCTTATAAGCTGGCATGGCTAAAGAAGGGTGGAGAAGTGACAGTGGGAAGATGAGCATTTGTTACATTTTCTATTGGGAAGAAGCATAAAGATGATATATGGTGTGATGTTGTAGACATGGATGTGTGTCATTTACTATTGGGAAGACCATGGCAATATGATAGAACTGTACAACATAATGGTCGCACCAACAGCTACAGTTTCATTTTCGAAGGTACTCAAATTACTTTGGTTCCTAAGAAGCGTGAACAAAGTGAAAGCAAAGCAGAGAAGAAGGTGGAATCAACTAGCCTATTATCGACGAGGGAATTTGTTGAAGAAGTGAAAGATAGTGCTGAATTGTTTATGTTGATTGGGTATGAAACAAATAAAGTTCTTGAAATTCCTACGGAGGTTAGACCGGTGTTGAATGAATTTGAAGCTGTCTTTCCTACGAAATTACCCAATGACTTACCGCCATTGAGGGACATACAACATCAGATTGATTTAGTGCCAGGTGCTATTTTATCGCATAGGCCACATTATCGGATGAGTCCAAAGGAGCATGAAGAGTTGAGGAGACGGGTTGAGGAGTTTCTTGAGCAAGGGCGTGTTCGAGAGAGTCTCAGTCCTTGTGCTGTACCAGCTTTGTTAGTGCCGAAGAAAGATGGTTCATGGAGAATGTGTACGGATAGCAGGGCACTCAACAAAATAACTGTCAGATACAGATTTTCTATGCCAAGACTTGATGATCTATTAGATCAACTTAGCAGGTCTGTAATCTTTTCAAAGATCAATCTTAAGAGTCGTTATCATCAGATTCGCATTAGACCAGGTGATGAATAGAAGACAGCATTCAAGACTCGAGAAGGATTATATGAATGGCTGGTTATGCCATTTGGTCTATCTAATGCACCAAGTACATTTATGAGGGTGATGAATCAAATTTTCAAACCTTACATTGGGAAGTTTGTTGTAGTTCACTTTGATGATATCTTGATCTATAGTGCTAGCACAGAGGAGCACATTCAACACTTGCGAAAGGTGTTAATTATTCTTCGTCAGGAAAAGTTCTATGCAGCAATGAAGAAATGCATGTTCATGACGCCAAGTGTTTTATTTCTGGATTATGTCGTGTCCAAGGAAGGAATACAAGTGGATCAGAGTAAAGTAGCTGCAATCAGAAATTGGCCACAGCCCAAAACTCTAACAGAAGTCAGAAGTTTTCATGGGTTAGCTTCATTTTATCGAAGATTTATACCGCACTTTAATAGTGTGATGGCTCCTGTTACTGACTGTATGAAGGGAAAGAAGTTTTCATGGACGGAAGAGGCAGGGTTTGCTTTTGAACAAATCAAGGAACTTTTAACCTCGGCACCGATTCTAGTGTTGCCAAATTTTCAGTTACTATTTGAGTTACATACGGATGCATCAAAAGTTGGAATTGGAGGAGTGTTGAGTCAGAAGGGTCGTCCAATTTCCTATTTCAGTGAAAAAATTTCTGGAGCAAAGATGAGATACAATACTTATGATGTGGAGTTTTATGCTATTGTGCAGGCTATGAAGCATTAGAGACATTACTTGTTCCATAAAGAATTTGTTTTGTATACAGATCATGAAGCGTTGAAACATTTACAAGGGCAGGATAAAATTGCAGCTAGGCATGCATCATGGATAGCTTATTAGCAACAATTTACATTTATTGTAAAGCACAAGTCTGGAGTAACTAATCGCGTTGCCGGTGCATTAAGATGGAGGAATAATTTACTAATAACCATGCGCGTAGAGGTGATGGGTTTTGACTTACTTCCATATATGCTTACATCAGATTCTTATTTTTCCAAGATCTTAGACAAAGTCAAGCAGGGAAACATGGATGGATATATGCTGGTTGATGGTTTTCTATTCAAAGGAAATCAGTTGTGTATTCCGGATTGCAGTCTCCGAATGAAAATCATCAAAGAATTGCATGAAGAAGGACATGTGGGCCGCGACCGTACTATGCAGTTGATCGTAAAGTCTTATTTTTGGCCGTCAATGAGGAAAGAAGTTGAAAAGTTTGTTCAGAGGTGCCATATTTGTCAAGTTTCAAAGGGGACCGTGACAAATGCAGGTTTATATTTTCCGTTGCCTATACCTACTAAGCCATGGGTGGATGTTAGCATGGACTTTGTATTGGGTTTGCCGAGGACGCAACGTGGCAATGATTCTATCTATGTGGTGGTTGATCGTTTTTCAAAAATGGTACATTTTATTGCATGCAAGAAGACGGCAGATGTAGTTAATGTCGCACAGTTATACTTCAGAGAAATCTATCGTCTTCAAGGGTTGCCTGAATCTATTGTATCGGATAGAGACACTCGTTTTCTGAGTCATTTTTGGATGAGTCTATGGAGAATGGTCAGGACAAAGCTAAAATTTAGTAGTGCTTATCATCCACAGACGGATGGACAGACAGAAGTTGTGAACAGATCCTTAGGTAATCTATTGCGATGCCTCGTGAATGACAATTTGGAGAGTTGGGATTCCAAGCTGTGTCAAGCTGAGTTTGCACACAACCTTGTAGTTAATTATAGCACTGGGTTCAGTCCATTCCAGGTTGTTTATTTAACTATTCCTAAAGGACCATTGGATTTATCTATAGCACCATAGCAGAAAGGAGTGATCAAACGAGCTAGTGATGTTGTGAATGAATTGCAAGAATGCCACAAGGTTGTGCAAGGGCGATTGCTTAAGGAGAATGAGAAATATAAGCAATCCGCAGATAGTAAACGACGAAATGTTGAATTCAAAGAAGGAGATTTTGTGTATGCAGTGTTGACCTAGGATCGATTTCCTGTTGGAACTTACAACAAGCTAGCTGCTAGAAGGATTAGTCCTTTGGAAGTCGTGAAGAAGATTAATGAGAATGCTTATCAGTTAAGATTGCCGAATCATATCCATACTAATGACATTTTCAACGTCAAACACTTGATTTCATATCATGAGGATAAGCGTGTAGAAGAAGAGGAAATTGTAAATTCGAGGACGAATTCTTTTCAGCCAGGGGAGGATGATGCAGCGCACTGTGATAAGTCACGTGCCTTAAGTCGCAAACGACCTAGCGACTTACAACCTAACGAGATACGAAGGATGGAAGATACAGTGCTACATGATAGACCAGCGTCCCAACCACTTTATGCCGCTTTCCTTAGGCCGTTACGAAGTACCGAGCTACGACCTACCAAGATAAGCGACCTAGTTGCTGAAGCTGATTTTCTTATGTCGCTAAACCCTATGTCGTGTAGCCTTAGGTCGCTCCAGCTTAGGTCGCAAACGAACTGAATCCTTATGTCGCGAAGCCCTAGGTCGCGAGCATAATCCCTATGTCGCGAAGCCTTAGGTCGCTCCAGCCTTATGTCACGAGATTTCTTCATTTTGCTAAGTCGTGGCCATTACTTTGTTGCCTGACAACCTAAGTCGCGAATTATCCTACGTCGCTGCCGAAGTCTTACGTTGCTACTGAAGTGTGTTCAGTCGTCTGATGTTATGTCGCTGTGTATTGTCGAGTCATTGAATGTTTGTATTTTCTTGAGTCGTTTGTTTGTTTGTTAAGTCGTGTTGTAATTGTGTTGAGTCGTGTGGTGTTGTACTTTCCCTATAAATAGGGGTGTATGGTCATTTGTAAAAAGTGTGGATTTTTAAATGAAATTGTTTGTGTGCTTTTGCCACTTATGTTGAAGTTGAGTGTGATCTCCTTCTTCTTCCATATTCGGAAATTCGAGTGCGCTCGAATCAACGAATTTGAAGTCGATTCACGGAATCTCGTGCACGAGATCAACGTCGAAGAATCGTAGATCTTCTAAAGCAAAATCGTGCGCGATCAATGCGTTGAAGATAGCTAGAAACCGGTATCTCGAGAGATCAACGGATTTGGGCATTTATCGTTCTATCAGGTTTAATTGACACGAAATCATCATTTCGTGAGGAAGAAAGTTGCGTCAATTTGTATCGAAACATTATTAGCACGTCAAGTGTTGATCCGCTGCGTCAGGAATGAAGAAGCAATACCATGTCAGAATGATTAGGCATGTGAAAGAACCATTTGTAGACGTAATAGACATGGGATACAGATATGAAGCTTTGGATAAGATAGATCAACCGTAGTACAGGAAAGCAATAACAATAACTGGAAGAAGTGGAAGTTCAATAGCAAGAGGCCATGGCAAGGAAAACCCGAGGATCTCAGGATAACCGCTTTAAAGATGTCATTTGCTACAATTGCTAACAAAAGGGCCATCTATCAACTCATTGTAGAAAACCCATAACTCAAGGAACTCAAGGATCAGCACCAAGAAGCTGCTTTAATTATCATCAATCGGGACACATGATAAAGGATTGTCCCTTAATGAAGAAAGGAGAACAAGACAAAGTGTACGCTATTAAGGATGAGCCTTCAACTTCCCAAGATGTAAAGGGCAAAGGAGTGTTGGAAGGTTAATTTTTTATCAAAGATGTTTTAGTTAGAGTATTATTTGATACAGAAGCTTCTCATATTTTTATTTCTAAAACAACTGTAGAGGAATTGAAACTTAAACCTAAAATTGTTGATGACCCTATCTGCGTAATGAATCTTATAGGAGGTTCCATTAATCTTTGTATGCACTATGAAAAAGTCCCAATTTTCTATCCTCCCCATCACTTTCCTTTTTATCTTTTCGTTTTATATTTTACTGGATTGTAAATTTTACTTTGTATGGATTGGTTTACTAAGTACAAAGTTGTGCTCGATTGCAAAAAATAGAACGATATCTTTATGGACCGTCTTTGGGAAAACATAGAAATATCTTGTGAAGGTCTTGGTCCAAGAAGAGATAGATTTCTTTGTGCTTTAGATACATCCTAGACGAGATCAGAAACAATACCCGTTGTTAAAGAACTTGCAGATGTCTTTGAGGAAGTAAAAAGTTTGCCCCCACATCGAGAAATCGAATTCCGTATCGATTTAGTTCCAGGTGCGATGCCAGTTAAACAACAAGATAGAAGGATGGCTTCGAAAGAAAGGGATGAGTTGAATAACCAAACCCAAGAGCTATTAAAGAAAGGATTGATAAGACCCAGCCGTTCAATTTGGGGATCAACCATAGTTTTTGTTGCTAAGTCAGATGGATGTTTGAGATTATGTGTAGACTATCGAGATCTAAATAAACAAACAATCAAGAACAAGTATCCTTTACCTCGAATAGATGACTTGTTTAACCAGTTACACGGAGCTTGAGTTTTCTCTAAAACGGACCTAGCTACAGGATTCTATCAGTTAAGGATCGCAGAAGATTGCATCCATCTAACTGCATTCAAAGGTCCGAATACTTTCTACGAGTGGTTGGTTATGCCTTTTGGGCTGACTAATGCACCCGCTTATTTTTTTGACCTTATGAATAGAGTATTTGGAGATGTGCTAAACATATTCGTGTTAATCTTTACTGATGATATCCTATCTACTCAAAGACAGAAAAGAACACACAAGGCATCTAGAAGCTGTGTTGGAGATATTGAGAAATAATGTGCTTAAAGCCAAATTCTCAAAGTATCCTTTTTTGGGAGAAGGAGGTAAGATTCTGTGGACATATAATATCAAGGGATGGAATTTCAGTAGATTCAGGGAAAGTTGCAGCTATTCAAGATTGGAAGCAGCCACAAACTCCTAAAGAGATTCGTAGCTTCTTAGGTTTGGTAGGATATTACAGAAGATTCGTTCAAGACTTCTCTAAGATTTCCTATCACCTAACGAAGTTGACAATGAAGGATGCTAAATTTATCTGGACTCCTAAGTGCGAAGAAGCATTCCAAAAACTAAAGAAGAGATTGACAACCGCTCCAGTTTTAGCAATTATAAATAGAAATAGTGGATTGACCATTTATAAAGATGCGTGTGGAGAAGAAGTTGGTGCAGTTTTAATGTAAGATGGGAAGGTGATTGCTTACGCAAGTGGACAGTTGAAGACGCATGAGAAGAATTATGCAACACATGACTTAGAATTATTAGCCATTATGTTCACTCTAAAGATATGGAGACATTATTTGCTGGGTGAGAATCTTTCATAGTTTATTTCGATACAACTTTGAATTGCCTTAGTAGATAAATTTACATCTTTTAGGTGAAAAATTCAAAATCTTCACGGACCACAAATCTTTGAAGTATCTTTTCACCCAGAAGGATTTGAACTTGAGACAGCAAAGCTGGCTAGAATTTCTTGCGTCATATGATCTAGATATTCTATATACACTTGAAAAAGCAAACGTAGTAGCGGATGCATTGAATAGGAAGTTAGCTACTATTTCTTATTTGGTGGTAACTCCAACTCTTTAGGAGAAAATAAATAGCAAACAAAAAGAAGATCGATTCCTAATGGAGATTATTGAAGACATACATAGAGGAAGCAGTTCAAGCTTTAAAATAGATAACCATGGAGTGTTGCAGTTAAATGGAAGAATTTGTATTACATATGTTGGAAATCTTAAGCAAGAAGTATTAGCTGAATGCCACAAAGCCAAACTTAGCATTCATCTGGGGATTCATAAGATGTACAATGACATGAAGCGTACATTTTGGTGGAGAAACATGAAGAGGGACATATCTATTTATGTCAGCTGTTATGAAAATTGCCAAAGAATCAAAAGTGACAAACAAAAGACGGCAGGATTACTTCAACCTTTGGAGATTCCGGCTAGGAAGTCGGATCAAATATCCATGGATTTCATTGATGGCTTACCCAGGACAAGGAAAGGAAATGAAGGCGTTTGGGTTATCATAGACTGATTGACCAAAAGTGCACACTTTATTCCAGTTAAGCCAACAAGAACTGCAGCAAGACTTGCGGATATATATATGAAGGAGATTGTCCAATTGCATGTAGTTCCGAGAAGATAGTAAGCGATCATGATCCAATCTCCATTAATCAGTTTTGGGAAGCACTACAAACAGCTTTGTAACGAAGTTGAGTACAAGCACTGCATATCACCCCCAAACTGATGGACAGACCGAAAGAGTCAACCATTTTTTGGAAGATCTTTTAAGCGCATGTATTCTAGACTTTGGAGGCTCGTGGGAGAATCATTTACATTTATTAGAGTTCTCCCGCAATAATAGTTATCAAGCTAGTATCGGCATGGCACCGTATAAAGCTTTGTATGGTCGTCCATGTAAATCGCCAGCATGTTGGATAGAAACTGGAGATCAGTTAGTGCTTGGCCCAGATATGATACAAGAAGCTTTAGAGAAAGTTGATATAATTAGAAAGAAGCTAAAAGAATCCCAAAGTAGACAGAAGAGTTATGTAGACCGAAGGCGTAGAAATTTGGAATTCTCAGTTGGAGATTCAGTCTTTTTGAAAGTTTCTCCAATGAGAGGAGTAGTAAGATTTGGAAGAGTTGGAAAGTTAGCACCTCGAAATATTGGACCGTTTTCCATTCTCAAATGAATCGGTCCACTAACTTATCGAGTACAATTGCTTGAAAGATTGTCTGTGTACACAATGTTTTTCACGTATCACATTTACGGAAGCCTGTATATGACCCAGAACAAATCAAAGAAACGGCTGCCCGGGATGAATTAGAGATAGAACCAAATTTAGAGGTTATTAGAAGGCCCATTCGAATCGTTGATCAAGATGAAATACGATTAAGAAGGAAGGTAGGATGATTGGTCAAAGTTCAATGAAGCGGGGATGCTGATGATTGCACATAGAAAACAGAAGATAGAATGAGAAGAGCATATCCCGAGTTTAGGATTGATGTATAGACTTTATCTATCGTTTTAGTGTACTCACCGCCTATGGTGTAACCACTTATTGTATATATTTCATCTTATTGAATACACATTTTCTTTTGAGCTATTTTCTTCTTATCTAATTTCGAGGACGAAATTCTTTTAAGTAGGGGAGAATGTAACGACCCAGAATTTTACCACTTAAAAATATAATATTTAAATTGGCTTTAAATATAAAATATAAAAGGTTTTATGATTTAAATAATATTAGATAGGATTCTAAAATAGAAAATACATAAAAATAGCAACATTTTCTTACAACGACAAAAGTGACAAAATCCCGATTTCAGAAAGTATGTTTAAATGGTTTAATTAATTATTTTAATTTATTTGTGAGTGTTTATATTTTTAAATAACATTATACAAATTTATTTTTAAATTTGGTTTACATAAATAATTTGTTTAACTAAAACATCAAAATGTGACTGTAAAACATTTTGTCAAAAATCAACGTTTTGTCGATTTAAAATTGTCGCAACGTTATTACACATTTACGTACACAATTTAATAAATATGTTAAAATATAAAGGTAGTTAACAATTAGCTAAACAAGGTTACTTTTAATAATCACACTTAGAAAATTCTAGAAAGTAATTAGCAAAAGTAAACTAAAAAAGACAAAACACATGTCATATCACATGTGACGTAAAGTAAAGTAATCATTCTTATCTTTTACTTAACTCTTAAGTGTTTGAATTTTAAAAGTGTGATGCGATGTGGATGGTAAGTGTTGAATTAAATAAGTTTACTTAAGACTTAAGGAAGGTTATTTAAGTAAAAACACAAATCTATATCTTAATCTCAAATATTTTCTGTAAATACCCATCCTCTTCTTCTTCTTCACTTTTGCACCATTTCTTCTCTACTTTCTTAAGCTTCTTACATCTTTTAATGGCTTCCAATCTTAATGAAATAATGCCAAAACTTATTTCAAAATTGTACTAAATAAAGTAATCATCAAATCACCTTAAATATTCACCAAAAATCCTCCTCCTTCCTTCACAACCCACGACCCAACCCTTCATCATCAAGCCGAGCCCAAACCCTCCTTCACAAGATATGTAACTAAAGTTATGGATGGAGCAATCAGTGCCCTGAACTTACCTAGCCTCAGTTTTCTCTTTTAGGCGAGGGGTGGAACATATCCAAAGAAAAGCCTGGGTGCTCAACTTGGATTTTATAGAAATAATCTTCTTATATTCATTACTATAATCCGAAGAGGGAACTTATCCTATTCGTGGAATTTAATAGGCAATCTCACCGCTATTCCACCCATAGCACTCGTTGAATATGGAAGTTGATTCTGAATAAAAGTAGAATGATATCTATAATCCTATTTTCTCAAAAGATGCTCTTTAGAAATGATTTGAGAAATATTCAAAATAGAGGTTTAAATGATTTCATATTTAAAGAAGAAGATTTTGAAAATATATATCTCTCAAAGATATTTTGGTAAAGGAAAATGAATGAATCGAATAACAATCACCTAATTACATCATTTTTAATGATCATTGGATTTCGGAGGAACCGGGCTCGGATTTGGGTGATTTCTATCTGAAAACCATTTTACGTGTTCGAAGAATGAAGATGTTTGAAAACGGAGATATTGAGATGAATAATAACGAGGGACTACTTGTTGATTAATTAGGGATAAACTCCCGATTCACTATATTGTAGCAGTGGCCTCTTTGTTATGAAAAATCTCAGAACCATAAGGACTTCTCGCCTAGTAATGGCGGAGGAAAGTACCATCGGCTTCGTTCGGTCCCAGAACGAACTTGTATGGATGAATGTCTGACCTTGCATTCCAAACCATAGTGAGTGATCTCAATAAAAGTATATCAGTCGGTGGCGAAGAAAACACCTTCTCTTAGTTTAACACCCTTTCCCGAGGCATACGAGCTTAAGAAGCTATACATTCGTAGAAATCAGTCGTGTGAATTTGGAATGGCAATGTGGCATTCAAAGTGAAAGAAGATGTTCTATGTGAAAAGGTAATTGTTGCCTCGAGCCTCATCAACCGAAAATGATCAAAACAGGGTTAGATGCGGCAAGGCTAAGTGTGTCATTCCCAATTAGGGTATGATCATTCCCTTCTAGATATATTTCTTCCCGCTATGACGTTCGGGATGTAAATTAATGTGGATGTATGCGAAAAGAGCCTCGGATAAAGGTCGGTAACGACCGGGGGATGACATATTCAGTACTATCTAGTTATAGAGATAGGGTGGCCTTGTGTTGGTAGAGGAGCTTTGTGATGGTTTCTTGGGACATCCATCTAGAGGTGTACCCATCAAAAGTTAGTCCCTTCACCTGGTCATTTGTATGGAAATTCTTTCTCTAATAAGAACCTTTGGACTTGATTGTAAACCTATTATGCTGGAATTTAATCAATGTAACAATTTCGGCTAAGATTAGTAAGTTTATTTGCAAATGTTTTCAAAGAAAGTCAATGAAAATAATATCCTCAAATTTTACGTAATAAAGAGTTTTGGTTATCATAAGGTAAAAACCCGTTCCGTTTTTATGTGCGGCATGGTCTTATGAGATACCTTTTTGTTTTCAAAACATCGTACTTTGAGTTCTCACACCACTCCTATGACTGACCTAGAGTTTGTTTTTCCCTTTAAGCTCTGGATGCCCTATTTTTTGGGAAGCCAAGTAGTCAGGATACCTTAGGAGAATTTTGGAGCATGTTGGGGAGCATTTCGGAGAAGTCTTTTGGAGCTATGAAGCTGGAGTACCTTATGTAGATACCTACCTATATTCTGATGTGTTACATAGTATGTATTTTCCCGCATATGTACGGATAGACAGTTATAACTATCCCGCTGGATTTGTATTTGTCTCTGATCATTTATGTACAATTAAAATGTTGAATGCAAAGTGAGATTCTATTATTGTGTTATCTTCTATCTTTATTTTCTTTTACACCACTGATAATCTGCCTCCCCGAAACTTGGATTTATGGCACGTGAATATCGTGGATGTATTAGTGCTGATTTCTGAGGGTCGAGTAGACAGTTAGTCACACAAATGATGAAATGAAAAACTTTCCTAAAATCTGTTTATGGCTTACATTTTTGATTATTTTCTTACTTTTCAGTTTTGAATGAATTCTAGAAAACAAGTCACTGCTTTAGTGATTAGTGAAAAAGCTAGTGTTATGCCCATGGAGATTTTTAATTTTGGTTGACTAGGTTCATCCATTTCCAATAAAGATTGGGTGTTGTTTTAGAGGGAGTATTCACGAAACAAATATCACATATTGGCTAGATCCAAAAGGTAAAATTCCTATTTCATATTAACGTATTTAGTTGTATTGCTTTATAATGATTTTGTGTGTATATCATTGTCTTACCATGATTTGTATTTGACTTCACAATCTAGACATTTAATTGGATAATGGGAGTTAATTCAATTCAGATGTTTTAAACTGTATGTGTAGAATTATAATTTCAACTATAAATATGACTCGATATACGTATAATGGTTTTCTAAGGTAATATATAACTTCGATGGGTGAAATGATATTGATTTGAATAAATTTGAATCATAAAGCACATTAATATCTTGTTCAAAACTTAATGTGGGTGTTTAGATTTTAAAATTCATTTTGATTGTTTTTAAAAAATTTAATTAAATTCGACTGATAAGCTTAAATATTACACACACATATATAAATTATTCAATTTTCTCATAAGTAATTAGCATGCCGATTAAGGCACAGTCTATCCCAATCACAGTCAGCCCACCTATTCTACGATCAGCCTGCATAGGTTGGCTTAGGCTCTAGGTCTTCTACCGGCCCACTCACTTAAAAGACATCAAAGTGGAACCCAGACATCTTATCCCTATGCGGTCTTCAAAGCCTGCAACTTATATAAGAACAAAACAAAGTATAGCCTTGCCGGTCCATTCAAGATCTGCTCGAAGATAACTAGCTCCCTCATATCAAACCACTCTCGACCGAAACCTACGTCTGCCTGTATATCTCAACATCGCGGTAATAACTAGCCAACAATACTCCAAACTACCTAAGACAACCAACATACTCAATAAGGCCAATTCAAGCATCATCCATCCTTTCTACGACTTCTGCATAGCCGTCCACGACTGGTCCCTAACAGCCCCCTCTATCGCCTTACATCCGACCAAGCACCATCTCCATTGACATAGTCCTTAACAATTATTAGTTTCCTTCATATCTTCAATAGCAGACCAGCCTGCATAGCAAGCCTTACCACATTAGCATACAAGCGTAAATGACAAACCGTATATCCATCAGCAAAAAACACTGTAGCTACACGGTTGAACTGATATAGAAAAGCATCAGCATTAAATGTGATCTATGCATGGTGCAGAGGGGGAAAAGAGTATATTCTCTAAAAACACACATCCATTTGCACCTTTACAACTATCTTCCATCTGTCAATGCAATAGGATCTATAGTCAGACGCTCTTTTCGTTAGTTTTACCACATAATTTCAGCCATCTATCATCCATTTTTACTACTGCAAATACCGATGAATTGCTAGTTTAAAGGGATTGAAATTGTTAGAAACTTCATTCCTTGGTGTTAATGACAACAACTATATAATCACATATATTATGTCTTATCAACATTACTAGTATATATTACAAGAGATCGTCATGCTCAAAGATATCAAGGCTCAAAGACGAACAAAGAATTATGGACCATGCTATGATTTGTAAGGTTATAATATAGTATTAAGAGTCTTAAAAAATTATTGTATGGTCTCCTTCAGTGTGTGTGTGTGTGTGCATACAAAAATTCATAATTCAACATTGGCATATAAAAAATGATGATATTCAAATTTGGCAATCCACGGATGTCATGGGAAAGCCATACATGTCTGTGAATTTTTATGGGAATTTAATTCCTGAAAGCCACAGACATATGAGGTTTTCCCATAGACGTCTGTCATATAGCAACTGCCCTGATAAAAAAGGATGCTTCATTTCATATCGAATAATAGCATCCCTTCTTCAATGATTGCAGTCATTAAAACAGATAGATTTTATTTAAATGGTATCAACTCCTCATATGCATCTACTTAAACCTATATAGGTACTTCAAAGATTGAGAAAGAAATAAATGATTCCTTTCTATTCTGTTAATTTCTTAGTACTCTATATTTACGTATTTGCGCATACATTGCGTACATATTCTCCATTTATCATAACCAAAATAGTATTTGGTAAAATCATTTTTTACAACTCAAAGTACGCACATTCACACACACAAAGGAGACCATAGGAAGAATTGTACTATTAGTCAAAGTCCATGTTATTTGGAATACAAGGCTATCAGAGAAATACTTTTTGCATTAGCCTAGTGCTCTGGACGAAGCTTATTTGTTCAAAGGAAATATCGAAGGGGAGCTTTGGGACTGGACGTAGGACGAGAGGTCTGAACCAGTATAAAATATCTGGTGTGATCGCTTTTATATTTTCCTTCGTTATATTGGTCATTATCCTCTGCTTAGTGTAATTTGTAACATACACTCTCACACTTACATATATAAGTTGCATTAAATAAAGATCCTATAGTCTTTCAGTTGGTATCAAAGCATGGTCATTTCAATCTACAGTAAAACATAGTTGAAAAATTGTTAATATGGCAAGTACTTTTCAAGAAAATTAATCAACTGCACGACCTCCACTATTTACTGGTTCCAACTATGCTTACTGGTAACCTTATATGAGAACCTTTATGGAAGTAAATGTGTTGGAAATATGGCAGCAACCTTTGCAGTTAATGCGCTCGGTAGATTCAAAGCGGTGGAGGTGCAAAAAGTCTTAGCGGGGATACAGCAAGGATATAGCGGGATATAGCGGATGGCTCTAAAATAGCATATAAAACTCGCACTTAATGTTTTTACAAATACATAAATGGTAATCAAATGAAAATTTATCATTCAATTGAATTATAAATAATACATAAATAATTTTAAATAAAAACATGTGCGAATATACTTTAAATAAACGAAAAACTGTTATATAACATAATTGAATTTGGTAGATTATTAGAGTATTTTCATTTCTGAAAATATATTAAAAATTAAATCAAATAAATTAGTTTCATAATTTTATAATGTATAAATGCAATTTTTCAATTCATTTTACTAAAAAAGATATAGCGAGAATAGCGGAAATAACGGGATATAGCGTAAATAGCGGGAATTAAAGCAGAAAGGCTATATTCTGCGGCTATATGGAAAAATCGTAGCGGTAGAAATCCGCTATGAGATATAGCGGGGTTGTAGCGAGGCATTAACTACACAGCTAGCAACTCAAAAAAAATATGAAGCATCTAACACTAACATTAGCACTTGGACAGATGCACAAAAAGCAGCAGCATCTAACAATGCCAAAGCTATAAATGTACCATTTTGCTCACTTGACAAAAATGAGTTTTCACGTGTCATGCTTTGCACCACTGCATATGATATATGGCACACTTTACAAATCACAAGTGAAGGAATAACTAAAGTCAAGCAAACTAAAATCTCAATTTTACAAACCAATTTTCATCTTTCAAAATGGAAGCAAATGAATTAATTGTTGATATGTATGCTAGATTTCAAACCATTCAACACAATCTTATGGCACTTGGAGTAAAATTCATAGATTTTGAACTAGCCACATGAATTTCAAACTCTTTTACAAATGAATGGAAAAGAAAAAATTTAGCCATCGAAGAAGCTAATGATCTTTCTCAACTCAAAGTCGATAAGCTAATGGAAAATCTGATGTCGTATGAAGCTAAAGTGGGGGCTAGAAAGGATCAAAATTATGAAGGAAAAAACCTAGCATTCCAAGAAAATAACGAAGATTCGGACACTGACGAAAATGAGATTGTTTTTATTGCCAAAAATAACAACAAATTCAAGAAGTTCAAGAAGATGACCAGATTTCAAAATGGTGGCACACCAAACTTCTCAAATCAAACATCGATAAAGTGATATGGGTGTGAAAATTTTGGCCACATAAAGAAGGATTGTCCGTAGCTCAATAACGATAAAAAGAAAAGCAAGCTTGAGAAACTCAAGAAAAAGAAAAGAGTTTTTCAAGTAATATGGGACGATTCAAATTCATCCTCTTCGTCTAACATGTTAGTGAAAGCGACTCAGAGCAAGCAAATGTGTGTTTTATGGCTAACACTATGAGGTACATCCTGAACTTACTTTTGACGAAATAATGGAAGTTAGCATTGAATCAGATCATAAATACAAAGAATCAAAAAAAAATTAATAAGGAATATGAAGGAAAGTTCATTAGAACATAATTAGAAATTGGATTATTAAAAGATGAAAAATAAGCTTAGAAGAAGAATTATAAATTACTCCAAAAATTACGCTATGTTATTATCTCAAAAGACATCTTATTACATGATTTATGAAACTATAAGTTAGAAAAAATTAATCTTGAAAAAGAAAAACTAGAATTACAAGCAAATTTAGATTCTAGCAAAATTGAAATTTGTGATCTTAAAAGTAAGTTAGACAAAATAACAAAAAATGTGACAAAATTCAACGAAGAATTTTTTAATTAGAATATTTGATTGAAATATCTAAACCGTCTGGAAATCGAAATGAATTGGGTTTTACAGGCAAATAAAAATCTACGAAGTATAGCACATTATACACCAAATTAAAAAAAATCAAAGTTAGAAGCTAAGATTAAAAATTCATCCATAAGTATGATCAAAAGATGGATTCCTAAAACAAATAATAAAATAATTAGACAAAAGTATATTGATGAATATTTGAAGAAAGTTGTACATAGCAATGATTACATTTCTAAAGGAACCAAATATTTGTGGATATGGCCATCTCTTCCGCTAACACGTAGGACCCTAAACAAAGAATGTGGGTACCAACTAAATTTTTATTGTTTTGCAGGTACCCAAAATTAAAATAAAATGTAAAGAGAAATGGATACTAGATAGTGGTTGTTCCAAGGGCATGACTGGAAATGCTGATATGTTATCCAATATAACATATGTCAATGGTGGCACTATGACATTCGAAGACAATTCAAAAGGATTTGTCATCGGTATTGGAGAATTTATCAATATCGATATTTCTAATTTTTCTATTATTACTAATTGTGACGACCCTGAATTTTTAACGGTTGAAATTGAAAATATTTAATTGATTTTAAATATTTGAAGGATAGTTTAACTTGAATTTCAAATGCTAATATGAATTTGGCGATTAAATTATTGAATTTAATATATTGAAAGTTGGGTCAAAATTTTGAATCTTCATTTTTAAGCTGATTTAAAAATATTTCAAAGACTAGTAATATTCATATTGATAATACTGAAGATAATAGAAGCTTCAGAATTGAATTTGGAAATTCCGTATTCAGTTTTGAAATTTTATCGTTTCAATCGATATTTCAAAATAGCCTTCCGAGGCACCGTCTCGGAATTCGACGAAACCAGTTCCATTGGGTCCGTAATATAGAATTATTATCGGATTTTAAATTTCGTATTGATCGGAGTTGTTGTGTGAGCGTACGTTAAGTAAACGCGTTGAAATTATATCGAATTCAATTTAAATTTAAATTTGTATTTGGTCAACATCAGTTGAAATTATATCTACATCAGTACTTTGCCTTCCCCATCAAAACACTGTAGCTAGGTAATACAAACACGTTAATATCAAAGACTTTTTCTCTGCAAAGTCACGTACTGTTGTCTCCCTCAAGTCTTTATACAAAAATCAAATTTCATGATCTCGTTCAAAATAATAACAATGGCCGATCGAAAAAAATGGAGACTGGGAGAGAAGGAATTCACGAGCCTATCTTTCCCTTCATCTCATTCAAAAATCAAAGTTTAAAATCTCGTTCCAGTTAAATCGTGTCCTCTTCTTCCCTCATTTTCTTCCCTGAACTTCAAGCTAGCGAGAATCAAATCCCTTCGTCTATAAAAAAAAAATCAAAGCCGACCGTTTTCAAAAAAAAAAAATTTAGAGGAAAATCGATTCACAGTTCTTGATCGATGCGCGTTTAGATGAGGAGGCGCGGCAGATGATGGGTGAGTCGCGTGGGTTTCGTTCGTGGCTAAGGAAGAAGCTGGAGCCTTTGTCATCGATGAAGATTAGGTTGGCGGAATCATTCGATTTCAGGTGAGTGTCGCGAGGTGGTTCGAGCGATGGTGTCGCGATTTTGGGGCACTCGAGCTCAAGGTTGGAGGTGGGGACTCGCAGCCGTTAGGCGAGGTCGTGGTGGTAGTCGCCGTCGCTGGAAGCTGCGCGTGTGGATGGCGAAGGCGTCTCGAACCTTGCTAGCATCAGTCAAGCTCGTGATGGCGTCGCTGGTGGAAGGTGTCGTGTCACAGGCAGCTCGCGATCAATTGTGAGGTATTAAATAGTTTTGTCTTGATTTAGTAATTATAACAATGTTAGGATTGATAGTAAGGTTTGAACTTATATTAGTTTTTATTATATCTATAGAGTCTAAAAAAATATAATTAATATAACTACAGCAAGGTATATATACATACAGTTTACAAATTTCAAAAAATTTAATAATAATATATATAAGTAGATATATAGGTATGCAGTAAAGCAGAAAAGTTATATAAAATTGAAAAAAATAAGGGTTTTAAAATGTTGGTAGTTGTATAAAAATCATATTTTTAACCCATATAGATTATTTTAATAGGTGTAGTTTCAAGAAAATTTTTATTTTTTTACAGTAAGCTAAGTTCTGTTGTAAGAAATTATATAAATATATTTACATGCTTGTTTTAAACAGTAAACTGAAAATGTATGTTTAAGTTTTTGAAAATAATTTTGAATGTTGAAGGCTTATATATAAAAATTAGACCTTGAATCTATATAGGTTGTTTTATAAGTATATTTATACATATGAAGTTTGAAAGGGAAGAATAATTTATTTAAGTAAATTTAGTTTTAAATTTAATTTTAATTAGATAAATTTGTTAAAAGTAATCTGGTTAAAATTAGAAGTATAGGTTTAAAATTAAATCATGGGTTAATTAGATTATCAATAGGAATTTAATTGTTCGATTCATTTCGAATATTAATAAATTGCATAAATGTTTATACAAGGTTTAAAATCATGAAAACAAGCGGGAATGGAAATGGATTGCAAATTTAAGGTGAGAACTTCTCACTCAATCGATTTGTGTTTCGATTTAAATTTTAAATAGTTAGATTTAAAATTGCTTGATTGTGTTGATTGTATGCTTGGATGACAAATTATTATCTATTGTTTTAAAATAGACCCTATACGCCGCATATTAAGCGGAGGTTATTTATTAAAGCAATATACCGCGATATTTCACCTTGAAGTGGAATTGGTATTATATATGTACTTGGAGTTCATTTCCCGCATTATATAGCGGATGAGACCCTATTGCGCCGCATAATAGCGGATAATATTTTATATAAACCCATGTACCGCGATATTCCGTCTTGAAACGAGATTGGTATTGTGCTAACATATGTGGATGCAGGGAAACAGGTTGGAGGGATCCAACTGGATTCCTCACCCATATTGATTTATTTTCAGATATTGTGATATATTCTGTTATCATATGATATATGATGGTTTAGATGTCGTGATTGTTATATTTAGTGCTGTTGCAGCATTTGGCCCAGTTTTGGAGTTTTAAAAATGTTAAAGAAATGATTTCAAATTTAAAAGGATTTTTAAAGTGACTTTTTTTGAAAGTATACGTTTTATTGAATTTTGGAATTGACTGATTTTAAATAAATAAACGTTATAATTTTTATGTTATAAAAATTATGATTTTTGTGAAATATAACCGAAATGTGATTTTTTTGAAATAAATAGTTGATTAATTTGTAAAATGGTTTAAATTGGGATTTTTGAATTATTATAAACGCTTTATATAAAAGATTTATAAAATTGATATTTATAAATAAAAATTTTGGAATTATAAAACGAGTTTTTATAAGTGTTAAAATGAAGTATAAATGGATTTCATAAGTGAATGAAATTTATAGATTTATAAATTGTGAAGTTATAAAATGAATAGATTTTGTAAAATAAAAGAATTATAAGTAATTTACTTATAAACTGGATTTTGGCATTTAAATGAGATTTGAATAGAATTTGTTAATTAAGGGATTTTATAAGTTGAAGTTTTTAAATAAATATATAAATGTGAATTTATAAACGTTGTTTTATAAATCCGTAAACAATTGAATTTGATAAGTAAATATAAAGCTTATTAAAGGAGATATATCCATGATTTTGGACAGTGGATAATCCTTTAAATAAAATGTGTAGAAATGTTGAATTTGGTTAACGAATTATATTCACGATTTTGGACAGTGAATAATATATTAAAGAAATGTTTTAGGAAGTTATCTTTTAAATATAATTAAAATGATTTGAAGTTGTTTTAAAATGGGTTAGGGATCAAAACCATAGATTTCAACATTCATTGTTGAAATAGACGTTTTTGAGAAATAGAAAAGGAAATGGTGGACTATAACACTGTTGTTATAGTAAATGATTTTAGAAAGGAAATGTTTTTGTATAGTATTGGGATTTATATATCTATCTTAATTTCAAATCCCTATACTAGTGATTTTGGCTTGTTGTAACGATGTTTTACGCAACATTCGTTTTGACTCAATTGAATGTGTTTAAGAGAATGTTTTTCCTTAAAGAATAAAATATATACTTAATTGTGATTTAAGTATATTGAATATTTTCCAGATGTTGAAAATAAATAGATTTGTGAATTACTCATTAGTATGGAAATGTTTTCCAATATGAAGTGAAATGTTTTGAGATTTTATCCTTTAAAGATAAATTGAAAGTGAATATTTGAAATCGATTTGAGAATCGTATATTAATAGATATTTTGAAAATGTGAATTCACCACGGAATTTATAAAGGAAAGGGAAAATTGTTTTAAAATTAAACATTGATTTATTTTTAATGTGTGGAAAATTATATATCTTGTAAAGATATTTTTGGAAAATAAATAATCTGGGAAATTATTTGGGATTTGGTGATGTTGTGCATATCTTTGATAGTTAAAGAACCGACTATCAATATTTACCTTTAAATGGGTATTTGATGTGATTTGCTTGAATTTGAATGCTGCACTTATTTTTGAAAATAAGCGCTCGTTATTCGGTTTAGCCGGAAGAGGACCTTTGGGTCAAAAATCCCATTCCGAATAGTGATATGTCGTAATGGATAGCATTTGAAGACCGGTGTTGAAGACCGGATATTTTCGAAAACGAAAGGATTACCGTCGAATGTCTCTGCATCGGCTGATCTCCGATATAGAGATTTTATCACCCTTTGTGATGGAAAGTCCGGTCGTGATTAGTGAATATCCGGATTGCAAGGGCTTCTTTGAAAGTGCCTTCGGTTCTGTTCGAACCCAGAATGGACTTGTATGGATGTGTGTCTAACGTTACAATTTGAGATGTAATGCTGGTTTCTATCAAATATATTTCTATTGGTGGCGGAGAATTTATTCTCTTAGCTTAATACCCTTCTCTGAGACGTACGAGCTCAGAGGATATGTAGTTGATGGTTACTAGTGATATATTCCCAAATTGGTAATGTGGCATACGAAGTGCTGTTGAGCATTTGTTGATCAAAGCGTGGCTTTTGTATAAAGCATAGCTTTGTGGACGAGACTTCGTCGGACCTCACACCCCGAAAATGGTTAAAACAGGAAAGATGCAGCAAGGTTATTAAGGGAAAGCGCCCCCTTAGTGTATGTCATTCCTTCTGGATAGAGGTGGCATTATGGTATGAAGCCCTGATACTTAATCTATGTTATTGCTGCAAACTTATTATATTTGTGGTTGTTGGTAAATCTCGGGATTTAGGCCGGTTACGACTGGGGATGGCATATTCGTGTCAGTAGTTACCCAGCTAGGGGTAACCCGGCCTTGTGTTGGCAGAGATCCGATTAGGTTCTCGGGGCATCCTTCCAAAGGCGTACCCATGTGGCAATGGGAAGTTCCTTGGCCTGACCATTAATTGGAAATCCAGAGAAACAATACGAGCCTTGTACGGTTTTAGTTGTAGAACCTGCCATTTAATATGGTAGCTATAGTAGGCATACTATAATGGTACCTATGCTGGCTAAGATTAATAATGTATTTTCGAAATGTTTTCCTGCACTTTGCACTTATAGTAATAATATCAAAGAAATTTGCGTAGTAAGCATGTTTGACTATCATAAGGAGAAATCTCCTCCAAAGTCTGCGTTTGCATTATGTGTGTGGCGGGAGGCCTTATGGTAGTTTCATTTCCAAAAGCATATCGAATTGACTTTAAAAATTCTCTTGTTGTTTTTTTTTTTTAAATAAACTGTTTTAAGTTCTCACACCAGTCCCATGACTGACTTGGATTTTATTGTTTCCTTCCTAAACTCTGGGTGCCCACCAATTTTCACACGGACAGTTTAGAGTCAGGTTATCAGGATATTCTAGAATTCAGGAGTTGCTGTATAGATCTGAATGCAAGCTGGATGGCTTGGTGTATCAACTAGTATATAGTATTTCTTTTCCGCTGTTTGTTGTTGTAAACTCTGATAATGAAATGTGATGTGATGTAATGTAATAACTGATATAGTTCTTTGTTTCAAAGATATTCATTTATCTATTGTATTTGTTCCGCTGCAATTGTGAGATTCTGATATTGTTTCTGTTGCTTTTTTCTTACTTTCTTCTTCTATTTTCTACCTCTTCTTTAACCTTAACGGTTCGGTTTTCCGGCCTTCGATTGCTCGGCAGTTGATACAGTGGACGTATTAATGTCGACTTTCGTGAGTCGAAAATCCCGTTCTTGACACTAATGCTTTATTGGTATAAAATTTGAAACATAACTTATTAAGTATAAGTCAATTATGTGATAAAGGATTTAAAATTGATTACGAGAAAGACAAATGCAATACCTTTGACCAAAATAAAAATTTGTTTTTGAAGGAATAAGAAATCGAAACGTATATGTTTTAAACATGAATGTTATGCTTAGCCGCAAATCATGATGATCCATGGTTATGGCATAAACGTTTTTGTCACATAATTTTTAAGAATGTCAACAAGCTTGCTAAAAATGAACCATGGTTGTGTGACGCTTGTCAATTTGGTAAATTAAAGAAAAGTTCTTTTAAATCTAAAAGGAAAATCTCCTTAAAACAATCTCTCATGCGACTTCATCTAGATTTATTCGAACATATTCAAGTACGCTCAATCAATCATTACAAATATGTTTTTGTAAGTGTTGATGATTTTTCAAGATATACTTGGACATTATTTTTAAAATATAAAAGTGAAACTTTTCAAATGTTCAAAAAATTTGCTAAACGAATTACAAATTTGATGGACATAAAAATTAAAAGTATACAACGCGATCATGGAGGCGAATTTGAAAATGAACAATTTACAAATTTTTGTAACAAAAAGGTAATTAGCCATAATTTTTCATTTCCACATACACCTCAAAAAATGGTGTTGTAGAAAGGAAAATTTGAACTTTACAAGAATGTGCACGAACCTTATTAGATTGTACTAACCTACCAAAAAGATTTTTGGGCTGAAGCTGTTGCTACTGCATGTTATGCATGAATCGTGTGACACTTAGACCAATGAATAAAATCACATGTTATGAAATATTTTTCAAAAAGAAACCTAAAGTGTCATATTTTTGAATATTTGGATCAAAATGTTTTATCTTAAACACAAAAGATTATCTAGGAAAATTCGATTCTAAAGTTGATGAAGGAATTTTTGTTGGCTATTCGGACCAAATAAAGCATATAAAAATTTTAAGACACGAACAAACATTATAGAAGAAAGTCTTCATGTATCATTTGATGAAAACTTTAAAAATAATAAAAATGATGATGATGAAGAGGTTACTAATAAAACTAGTATACCTATACATGAAAATAATAATAATACTGTCAGTAATAATAATGATATTGTGATAACTTCACCATCGAGGATATTAAAGACCATCCAATTAATAATATTATCGGTGATTTAAATGCAAAAGTATCAACAAGAAAACAGTTGAACAAAAGGAGTCAAGTTGCATTTTAATCATATTTTGAACCTAAAAATTATAAAGAAGCATCAAAAGATGATTTTGGATTATTGTAATGCAAGAAGAACTTAATCAATTTGAAAGAAATAACGTATGAGAACTTGTACCAAGACCATATGATCAGTCTATAATTGGAACAAAATGGATTTTTGAAAATAAAGTAGATGAAAACGCAAACATTGTTCAAAATAAAGCAAGATTAGTATCTCAAGGATATAATCAAGAAGAAGGAATTGATTATGAAGAGACATTTTCTCTGGTAGCACGTCTCGAAGCAATACGAACATTACTTGCTTTCGCATGTCATCATAATTTTAAACTTTTTCAAATGGATGTAAATAGTGCTTTTCTAAATGGCTTCATAAAAGAAAAGGTTTAAGTTAACCTCCGTTATTTGTTCATGAAAAATATCTCGATCATGTATTTAAACTAAAAAAGGCTTTAAACGGATCAAAACAAGCACCTCATGATTGGTGTGAAAGACTAAAAACTCATTACAATATTCTGGTTTTCAAATTGGTAAAATAGACTGTGCTTTATTTATGAAACGAAAAAGCAATGATATATTAGTCATACAAGTATATGTTGATGGCAATATTTTTGATTCAACTAATGAAAAATTATGCGATGAATTTTCTGACATTATGAAAAATGAATTTGAAATGTCATATATGGGTGAATTAAACTATTTTTTGGATTTGCAAATAAGACAACTAAAAAATGGAATTTTTATAATTAAATAAAATACCGTTGAGATTTATTAAATCTCTTTGGAATGGAAAATATCTTAAGTAAACCAACTCCTATGAGTACTACTCTACATTTAGATAAAGATGAAAATGGAAAAGATTTCAATCCAAAATTATACTGAAGTATGATAGGACATCTGCTATACTTAATGGCTAGTAGATTGGATGTTACGATGAGCGTACGTTTATGTGCACGGTTTTGAAGCACAACCAAAGGAATCACATCATCGAGCGGTTAAACGAATTTTAAGTTATTTAAAGAACACTGAAGATTACGGTCGTTTCTACTCGAAAGGCGGCTCGTTTGGGCTCGTGTCATATAGTGATGCTGGTTTCGAGGGTTGTAAAACAGATAGAAAACACACAAGTAGCACATGTCATTTTATTGATCAATCTTTAATTTTGTGGTTAGTAAAAAAACAAAACTGTGTTTCTCTCTCGACATGTGAAGCCGAATGCATCTCAGCGACTTTACAATGTGCACAAGTTACCTATATGCAACAAACTCTTCTAGATTTCAGTAAAATCATAAAAAATTCTCATATATATTGCAATAACACTAATGCTATAAATTAATCAAAAAATCCAATTAATCATTCTCGAACATATTCGTCACCATTTCTTAAGAGATAATTTTGAAAAAAAATTATATCACTTGAATTTGTAAATACCAAAATTCAAATTTTAGATATTTTTACTAAACCACTGAACGAACCAACTTTTATAAAACTAAGACGAGACCTCAGAATTTGTACTTATAATGAATTAGTAAATTAAAACTTATATAACTTAAATAAAATACACAATATTTTGTAAAATGTTTACAAATGTGTTCTTTTATCCATACGAAAACACAATAACTTCTGTTGAAAATTCTATAGTTAGAATTCTACCACCCTAATAAATAAACTACTAAAAATAGTATTCAACTCTTATATTAAAGAAATCTTCTATTAAATAAGTACATATATTCTTATATTCAAAACTTTACACCACTTCTATTCAAAATGTCTTCCAATCACGACTCTACTTATTCGACCATCGACTATAGCTCACCTTCGTAGAATAACACCTACGTATCGCCAACTAAATCCATACCTTCAACGTGTCGATCGGCCTCTCTAAACATCATTACATCATCTAAATAGCATACTGGCTTTTCTCTTATAGAAAAGAAAGCCAAACGGTCAATCAATTTACATTTGACATCTCTCAACAACAAAGTTGATGAAATATATCACTATCAACAAGAAATGATGAAATTTCAAGGAGAAATGTATTATGAGCAACGATGTCAAGGATCTCATCTAAACTTTCTCGAAATGTATTCTAGCAATTTGTGGTCATTCACTAACAAAAAATTGCATACATCAAGAATCTATTCGTTTACAAGAAACTCCTGGAAAAGCATATCACATTACTCCAAGAAATTTATACAAGCCTAGACCATCAAACCAAAACGAATTGACACTCCAGCCCACCCAAGTTGGTCTCCACTAAAGCTGTTAATCGATGACATAAAGGTTGAACCGAATTCAGGGGACATACAATAAATTCAAATATCTGACCCCTCTAACAAAAACAAAAATTATGATAGCATTTCTTCTAAAATATTTTCCTAATATTGTAATTTTTTATATATATTGTTGTCTGTAAAAGTTCTCTTAAAATTTTAGTAAGAAGCTTAACATTTTTTGCATTTAAAGAAATATATTATGAAAACATAGACAACAGACGTCTGTGACGACAACACGGACGTCTGTTAATGGTTTAATGAAATTATTTTCTAAAACCATAGACATATGTGAAACCCGCAAACGTATGTCCTAGGTTTCATGAATTTTTTTCCTAAAACCATAGATGTCTGTGGCACCCCTACAGACGTCTGTCCTCTCTTATGTTCCATTTACAGTAGATCTATATAGTCATTTTTTGCCCCTTCAGACAATTCACAAAGCTATTTCCAATCTACACTAAAACCCTATGTTCTAAAAGCTCTAATTGCTCCAAAAAAATGGCTCCCAAGGCAAAGACTCCCCTTAACAAAAGATCTAAGAAAGGTCAATCTTCATCTTCTATAAACACCCCCAGTCACTAATGCCCACATCTAAGAGTGGCTTCAAAATAGCATGATTACTAATTAGATATTTGAAGAGCTAAAACAAAAGAAGATTCATTCCAGCCCGTTCTACAGATTATGCAAGTTTGGCGAATATGGAATTCAAGAATTAACCATCGCCTCTGGCTTTCGAGATTTGATCAATTTCGAAGAAGAGGAGGTATAAATCGATCAACTTGCCATTTTTCTTTTTTGCGCCAACTTATCTAACAATGATAACTGGACCCTTGAGAATGATGTCGATTATTTATGGACAAGTTTTTATGGTCGCATTTTGAAAATAAGCGTAAATACAATTGGTTGTATATTAGATTGTTCTTTATCCGGCCTCGACTCAGAAGAAATTCCCGACCAGATAAAATTGCCTCGTGATGAAATCATACATCAAATTTGGAAAGATAGAGTGCCACAATGGAAATCAATTTACTTACGACCAAAGGCTCGTTATTAAATTGAATGATAATCAATACAATAATTCCCCGCTTAGGAAGTCATGAAAAAATTTACGAAAATGATCACAAAGCCCTCTATGCTATATTTGGTGGAATACAAGTAAATTGGGCTTAGTTTATTCATGATGAAATATAAAACTTTTGGTCTCAGCACCGACGCATAATTATATATGCACCATATACTATGCGTCTCTTGAATGGCCATGGGGCACCGTCTTATATCTCTCATTTTGAAGAAATCCCTGTCAAGGAGAGCGGTATAAGATTTTTCTCTCTAATGCACCTTCCCCAACAACCACCTCCAAACATCTCATTAGCCCAATGGACCTTGCAACAACAACAGCAAATGTATCCGAGTCCTCAATAACCTCCTGCTCCTAAACAACAAACCCACTCATCTCGTCCTTCACAGAAACCTGCCTCCTCTAGTTATGCGACCGAATATTATTCTGATTCGAAGATTCAAGAAGCTTGTATTGAACCAATGCAAAATGAATCAATCCATGATTTAACACTTAAAAATCAAAAGTTAATCACGGCCAACCAGCGAGCTTTAACAGTAAAATGAATGGCTTGGAATGATCTTTTTCAATACGAATGACTAAGATGGAAAAAACTTTGGAAAAAATCGTCTCCAACATAGGAAAAGTAATGAGAAAAAAACGTGGCAGATCATCCTCTCGATCATCATCTTCTCCGTCACCTACACCACCTCCTCAAACTCAAACACCAACTCACCATGCTCATACTTCTCATGAAGGAACCTCTAAAGACAAACGGAAAACTATTGAGCAAGAACAACCTGAAGAGGAGGAAGAAGATAGTGATGATATGTCCTTATCCAATCCTCACCAATTTCAACACCAACCTTACATGGCTTTCCAATGAATTTCCATTCAAGAAAATGTGGAGTATAACGATCAAACTAATTGGCCAACAGCATACGAGCAAGATCCTTAGGCATACTGGGATTATTACAAAAACTATGGCGGATCTTCCTACTCTTCTAACCAGTATAATTGACTTTGTTTATTTAATCATTTATGTACTTTTATGACCTATGTTACTTAAACTTCTATTTCCGTTTTGTATGTCACTTGATAAAATTTTATTTTATGGCCTAATTTTCCTATTCACATCTATGATTATATATCTGTTTTATGTCTACATAATTTTCTTTTGTTTTGATAATGACAAAGGGGTAGAAATATATGCATGTACATAAGGGGAGATAATATGCATATACATAGGGAGAGATCAAATTAAGCAGAAGTTATTATTATAAATAAGGATTGTATGGTTGTCATCATCAAAAAGGGAGAGAATGTTAGAACCTCCATTCCTTGGTTTCAATGACAATAACTATACAATCACATATATTATATCTTATAAAGATTACAATTATATATTATAAGAGGTCGTCATGCTCAAAGACGAATAATGACTCATTGATCATGCTATGATTAGTAAGGTTATAATACTTTATTAAGAGTCTTAGAAAAACATTGTAAAGTCTCTTTGAGTATATATGCACATACAAATTCATAATTCAACATTGGCATATAAAAAACTATGATATTGAAATTTGGTCGTCCATAGATGTTTGTGGGAAAGCCATTGACGTCTATGAATATTTTCGAGAATTTGATTCTAGAAGCCACAGATGTTAACTCGCCTTTTAGCAAGACCGTAGACTGGTGGATTTAAATCAAATGATTGCTCGGTCATCGAGGCTAGAATATGATGGTATTAGTTAAGATGATGGATAGACGATCAATAACGGATGAAAACATTATTACGAGGCCGGGATTTTGTACAGTCGGTGGACAAAAAGCGCAGAATACTTGGAATATAGGTTTCGACAAAAGTTGAGTTGCTTGGAGTTTGCTTCGAGTCATATTTGGATTTGCTTTGGGTTTACGAGAGGGTTTCTTCGAGTCAGGCCAAGGCATACTTTGGGTCACTAAAGGATTAGCATGTTTTAATTGGGTCTGTGTTAACTTCAAGTCAGCGACCATCATGCTACGGGTCGGCAGCTAGCAAGCTTTGGGTCGGCATAAAGCTCTGGGGTTGGCATCACGTTGGGATCGGCATGTTTGATGGACTTTGGGTCGGCACTCCCATGAACTTGGGTCGGCATTTAGGAAATGGGATCGGCATGTTAGGACACTTCAAGGGGTCAGCATTATTGGCTTGCTTCGGGTCAGCTATGGATGTTCTTCGAGTCGACCATGGGAAATCATGTTAGCATATGATTCTCAGCTCAGCATCATTCTACTTCAAGCCACAAAGCAATTTACTTCAGGTCATCTAGGGGTCTGCTTCAGGTCTTCTTCGAGGCAACTCCGGGTCGGCATATTAACAACTCGGGATTGGTCGTGATGAAGGGTATGGGCTCGGCTATGGTTCTAGTGGGACTGTATCATTCAGGAAGCCCAGTAACCGGGATTTTGCCTATAAATATAGCAGGCAAGGTTTCAGAAATGGGGGATTTTATGATTTTGTTTCCCTTCATCCTCTGAAAAAAGGCTACTCTACCATTCTTGTTTAAAAAACTCCGGATTATAACTGTAATCAAGTCTCTAAGAATAAAAAAGGAATTTCTAGAGTGGAAGTAGGCCAGAGTCAGCCAAAGCACTATAAATCTCGTATTTTTACGACTTTCTTTTTAGTTTTTGTTGTTCTTCATATTTATATCCTCTTTATATATTCTATCTGTGATATGTGACTGTGAATTGATGCTTTCATTTGTGATTGGGTGTTTGTGACCATTTTTGGCGCAAACATTTTGGTGCTTTCATTGAGAAAGCTAGCACTTAGGGATTCTGAAGCTTGCATTTTAGATTTGAAGGCTGGGGAACTCGGATCATGGAACCTATGGTTAGAAATCAGCAAGGAGGCAGGTGACAAAAAGGAGCCATCAAGAGGAAAGTTAGGAGGCTTCCTTCAAAGCTAGAACAGATCAAGCATCCATATACATCACAAAGGATGAGATGCAGGCAATGGTGGATTACATGCGGGAACATATGTTGAAAAGGCAGGAAGAGATGATTCAAGAACTCTTCAGGCAGATGGGAACAGTTGGGACACAAAACCTAGAAAATGGACCAACCGCAGCTGTTGGCAATGTAGAACAAGGAGTCAGAGCTGTAGAAATCTTTGGAGGTCAGAAGCAGAACCAGAATGAAGAGCTTAAGGGAAATCAGCAAATGCCTGGGGCAGACCCTCGGGATTGTATATTGGAAGGCCCGTAAATGGAGCTCAGCAAGCTAGGGCCAACGCAACTGCGAATGAACAGCATGAAGAATACTACCTAGAATTCCTCTAGGACATGAGGGGCGGGATGGATGTAACATCCCGCCTTTTCGCACGCTTTAAATCGACACACGTGCCAATTCAAACCATACGGAAGGGCGGATTGTTATGGGGTAAATAAAAAAACAAGAAAAATAAAACAAAATAGAATCTCACAGCGGAAGGATAAAATATAATAATCAATATACAGTTCATAAAACTATTTACAAAACATTTGATTCTTCTTTACACAATAAATATCAAAGTTCACATACCAATAAATATTAATGCAGCGGAATACAGCGTAGTGGAACCATATAGTATATAATAATAATAAAATCTCCGTCTTCGTCCTCCAGAATAAAATCTTCAAATCCTGAAACGCTCGGACTGACCCTAGCGAATTGAAAAGACAAAACACTCGAGTCAGAACTAAAAGATCTTATGTAAGTTAAATTAACTTGAATAAGATGCTCGGGATTTACATCTCTTAAGGATCCGTTAAACTATTTACTATGTAGTATATTTCACTATTATAATAGTGTCTAATTGTAAAATAAACTTACTTTTAAATAGGGTTAAGCTTTACATTTTCCACCTTAACACATTTATATATTCCCATAGTCTATACGGTACCGTAATCTCCCCCGTACTGGGCATCGTCAGAGGGCACTCCATAGGTATGGTACAAAACCAAAATCGTATAAGGCGCGCTAGGGTAGGTGACACCACACAACAAGGCAATGCAGGGGTATACCAATTACGCTTCCGGGTCGGTGGTAACGCGTAGCCGCAGCTACCGCCCACCTCGAGCCACACTCCCAAATAAAAATCAAAAGTGGCCACCGAATCAGTCCAAGAGTCAAAGTATAATATCGAAGGGATGTGTCTGACCAAAGGTGCTACCTTATTAACCCGTCAATCGCTCCTGTTTTAGCCACCTTATGCCAACTCACGGGAGTTGGGTCCACGTATTTACCTTACAGGAAACGTCGCCACAAACCTACTTCATTCTGGAATCTCCACCGCGTACACGGTTGTTAAAGCGGTTTTCGGAGTTGGCAGAGAGTATGACAACTTTCGATCCCGGTCACTTCAACAACCAAACGTTATTATAACATCGCGGTCATTTAAAAATAATTATACTTTCAAAACCAGAATATAATTATCCATTTCAAAACCCATAAATACGATATCATTTCCTTTTAAAAATCCAAAAAAATATGATATCATTTTATTTCAAATATATTTCTTTTCAGAAACCATGCCGCTTTTAATATTTTTAATACCTCGAAACCAAATATTTGAAATTTAACTTTCAACATAATACTTCGAAATCCATAGCTTTAAAACCATAACTTTCAAAACTTAAATGGTTTGGATATTCAACAGTATATAGAATAAAACAGTTGAAATTAAAATTTCTTTATAAAGTAAATAATTTCTACGCCTTTACAATTTAGTTTACTTTAAATTCAGTCTAAACCCATAACCTTTAGATTCACTTTCAGTTTGAATAAAAACACTTCGATTTCAATATTTTCAAACTTTGAGTATTTAATTACTTTCAAAACTAAGGTTGGAAATTCAATTCAACAATTTATTGTACTATTATTTAGTTTGAAATATTCACATAATAAATCCATAAATAAAACTCAAATTCCTAACAATTAAATATTTCCTTCAATTTATTTATACTAGAAATATTCATTTAATTTAACTTAAATAAAAATCCAGTTATAAATATCATACCCATAAAATTCCAAGTTTAATAAGTTTACACCAACTTCTGGAGTTTAATTTTTAAAAAAGCTCAATTCCAAATGAATTTTCAATTTATTTTCCAATCTTAATTGCTTTGAACCATTTAAACTCTATATATATATATATATATATACAATATCTTAAACTCGTAGTTAATCATATAATATAAATTATCGAACTCCATTATTCAACTTATTTATTTTCATTTAACAAATTCATACATAGCTTAAATTCAATAATTTAACTATATATATGTATATATAAAATAAGATTTTATACAAGATCCAAAATTAATATCTAGTAAACCGTATCTTATCCAAACCAAAGAAATTATTTCAAAATAATTTATATACATATACCGCGGTGCCTGTATATAATTTTCTATCATATGGTCAAGTGATACGGATATTTATCATTTCAATCCGCAATTTAAAAATACAACATGCGGTTGTATATCATTTCAAACCGCAATCCCGAATGAAATGAAAATGCATAATAACTTACAGTTTATAAAATATAGAACACATCATCCATTCATCTAATATCAATCATCAACCAATTTATTTCAATCATCATCAATTTAAACAAACATCAATAGAGCATATAAAATATAACAGGTATCAACGAACAGTTTATATTCAAATAAATAAATTACTGTTCAACTAGTAGTTTATATGCAAAATAAATAAATTTTAACTGTCAATTTATATGCAATAATGACATTAATTAACAGTTAAGTTAAATAAATGCGATTTAACTGAGATGATGAATAAAATACGCACAACAGTCATAAATAAATTTCTACACATATCTTAGATCAATTTAACAAACACAAGAAAACTTAGAAGTTGTGAGTGTGAGGAACCGGTTCTTCGACTTACGAAAACTGACATCAATACGTCCACTGTATCAACTGCCGAGCAATCGAATGCCGGAAAACCGTACCCTTAGGGTTTAAGAAGAAGAAAGAGGTAGAAGAAGAGAGAAAAGGGTAGAGCAGAATAGAAAGAAACAACAGAACAATATCAGAATCTCACAATCGCAGCGGAACAACATATAATAGATAAATGAATAATCTTTAAACAAAGAACTATATCAGTTATTACATTACATCATATTACATTCATTATCAGAGTTTACAACAACAAACAGCTGAAAAGAAATACTATACTTAGTAATATGCTACGCCATCTAGCTTGCCTCCAGATTTCTACAGCAACTCCCGAATCCAGAATGACCTGATAACCTAACTCTAGACTGCCCGTGTGGAAATTGGTGGGCAACCAGAGTTTAGGAAGGGAAACAATAAACTCCAGGTCAGTCATGTGACTGGTGTGAGAACTTAAAACAGTTATTCATCTTTGAAACAAAGAACAGGGTAATTTTAAAATAGATTCGCAATGCTTTTTAGAAAATGAGACTACCATAAGGCCTCCCGCACACACACACAATGCAAATGCAGAATCGGAGGAGATTTCTCTTTATGATAGTCAAAGATGCTTGATACGCATTAAAAGAAACATTTGATATTATTGCTAGTGCATAGTGTAGGAAAAATCATTTCGAAAGTAAAGATATAAATCTTAGCCAGCATAGGCATTTCGCACTTATGCCTACTATAGCTACCATGTTCAATAACATGTTACCGCCACATTCCATGGCAGGTTATACAACTAAAACCGTACAGGGTTCGTATTGTTTCTTTGGATTTCCAACAAATGGTCAGGCCAAGAAACTTCCCATTACCACATGGAAACGCCTCTCGAAAGATGCCCCGAGAACCTAACCGGATCTCTGCCAACACAAGGTCAGGTTACCTTTCAAACTAGGTAACTACTGACACGAATATGTCATTCTCCGATCATAACCGATCTATATCCGAGGATCCTCAATTCCAACAACCACAAAGCAATAAATTTGCAGCAAAAATATAGGTTAAGTATCTAGGCTCCATACCATGATACCACCTCTATCCAGAAGGAATGACATGCACTAAAGGGGTGCTACCCCCTAATAACCTTGCTGCATCCTTCATGTTTTGACCATTTCCGGGGTGTGAGGTCCGACGAAGTTTCGTCCACAAAGCTACGCTTTATACAAAGCTGTGCTTTGTTCAACAATTGCCCAACAGCACTTCGTGTGCCACATTACCAATTTGGGAATGTATCACTAGTAACCATCAAATACATAACCTCTAAGGTGTTAAGCTAAGTGAATAAATTCTCCGCCACCAACGGGAACATATTTGATAGAAACCAGCTTTACATCTCAAATTGTAACGTCAGACACACCTCCATACAAGTCCGTTCCGGGATCGAACGGAACCGAAGGCACTTACAAAGAAGCCCTTGCAATCCGGATATTCACTAATCACGACCGGACTTCCCATCACAAAGGGTAATAAATTTCTATATCGGGGATCAGCCGATGAAGAAACATTCGACGGTAATCCTTCCGTTTTCACAAATATTCGGTCTTCAACACCGGTCTTCAAATGCAATCCATAACGACATATCACATATTCGGAATGGGTTATACGACCCCAAGGTCCTTTCCCGGCTAAGCCGAATAGTGAGTGCTTATTTTAAAAATAAGTGTAGCATTCAAATTCAAGCAATCACAACAAATACCTATTTAAAGGTAAATATTGATAGTCGGTTATTTAACTATCAATAGGTATGCACAACATCACCAGATTCCAAATAATTTTCCACATAATTTATTTTCCAAAAATATCTTTACAAGATATATATAATTTCCATACTTCAAAAATAAATCGATATTTATTTTAAACCAATTTTCCCAATTTCATTTATAAATTCGATATTGAATTTACATTTCCAAAATATCTGTGAATATACGATTTTCAAATCGATTTCAAATATTCACTTTCAATTTATCTTTAAAAAGATAAAGTCTCAAAATATTCAGTTCATATTGGAAAACATTTTCAAACTTATTTAATAATAAGTAATTTACAAATCCATTTATTTTCAACATTTGGAAAATATTTAATATACTTAAATCGAAATTAAGTATATATTTCATTCTTTAAGAAATCATTCTCTTAAACACGTTTGTTTGGGCCAAAACGAATGTTGCTTAAAACATCGTTACGACAACCCAAAATCACTAGTATAGGGATTCGAAATTTAGATAGATATATAAATCCCAATACTATACAAAAACATTTCCTTTCGGAAATCATTTACTATAACAACAGTGTTATAGTCCACCATTTCCTTCTATTTCTCGAAAACGTCTATTTCAACAATGAATGTTGAAATATATGGTTTCGACACTTAATGCATTTTAAAACAACTTAAAATCATTTAAATTCTATTTAAAATATCACTTCCCCAAAACACTAATATATTATTCACTGTCCTAAAATCGTGAATATTCTTCGTTAACCAAATTCAACATTTTTTCTACACATTTAGTTTAAAGGATTATCCACCGTCCAAAATCGTGAATATATCTCCTTTAAAAATCTTAAATAATTGACTTGTCAAAATAAGTCGGTTTCGGATTTGTAAAACAATGTTTATAAATCCCCATTTATATTTTTATAAGGACTTCAATTTACAAGATTTAAAAATCTTACTACTTATGAAATTCCATTTATAATCTCATTTTCAGCATTAACAGAACTTCTTTTATAATTCCATTATTTCGATTTATAAAATATATATTTTATAAATCTCATCTATAAACCATTTATACTTATTCGAAATCTCAATTAAAATGCCAAAATCCGATTTATAAGTTAATTTCTTATAAATCTTTTATTTTACAAAAATCTATTCATTTTATAATTTCCCAATTTATAAATCTATAAATTTTATTCACTTGTGAAATCCATTTATACTTCATTTTAACACTTATAAAAACTCGTTTTATAATTCCTATATTTTTTTATTTATAAATATTAATCTTAGAAATCTTTTATATAAACCGTTTATAATGATTCAAAAATCTCAATTTAAATAAACCAATCCTTTTAATAATTTACAAAACGTTATTTAAAACTTATATAACTCCAAAATCATACTTAAGTACTATTTTCCAAAAATATAACTTTTATAACAATAAAATTATAATGTTTATTTATTTTAACAATTCAAAATTTAATAAAACGTATACTTTCAAAAATCACTTCAAAATTCTTTTTAAAATCAAAAATCATTATTTTCAACTTTAAAAGTGGATCCGATGATGCAACAGCACCAAATAATCAATCATGGCATCCTACCATCATATATCGATATGATAATCAATCAAATATCACAATATCTGAAATCAAATAAATACTGGTGAGAAATCCAGTTGGATCCCTCCAACCTGTTTCCCTGCATCCACAGATGTTAGCACAATACCAATTCCGTTTCAAGACGGGATATCGCGGTATATCGCGGTATATAGGATTTATAAATGATTATCCGCTATTATGCGGCGCAATAGGGTCTCATCCGCTATATAATGCGGGAAATCAACTCCAAGTACATATATAATACCAATTCCACTTCGAGGTGGAATATCGTGGTATACGGGTTTAATAAATAACATCCGCTTAATAGGCGGCATATAGGGTCTATTTCAATTCAATATATATATATATAAATCATCATTCAAGAATACAATCACTCATCAACCAATTTTAAATTTAACTATTTAAAATTTAAATCAAACAAAATTTTGATTGAGTGAGAAGTTCTCACCTTTGATTTATTTTGCAGTCCGATCCAATCTTGACTCGATTTCCCGGTTTTGACCTTATATAAACATTTACACAATTGATTAATATTTGAATACTTTAAATTAACTCGTGATTTTATTTTAAACTAATATCTTTATTTTAAATCAATTTCTCTTAATAATTTATTTAATCAAAAATTTAAAACTAAAACTAAATTCCCCTTTTCATTTTTTCTTTTTTTATTAATCAACTAGAAATCTAGTTTAGAGAAGAAAAAATTCTTTTTAATTTTAACTTCAAACAGATCTTCTTTTAAATAAAGTACTCGAACCATTTTTTTTCTTTAACCACTTCCTATTAATAAATTCATTTAACTAAAAATTTGATATTAAACAAATTTATTTTCATAATACGTTATCATTCCAAATTAAAACTACATATTACTTTCTGCTTATAATTTGTTTCCTTTTACACTTCTGCAACAAACAGTATGTTTTTCTTACTGTAACCCTCTTTTTTATCTATCGAAATCAACATTTTTATCTTAAAAAAAAAATAACTATCCCAATTCAAAAACTAAAATAAACTGCAACAATTACCTGACCTTCACTGCACCGAGTCACGCGAGTGCCTCGACAACATCATCGCCTTCTACCTCGAATCGTCGCTGCTACCAAGCCCTTACGTACACCAGAGTGACCCATCTCTACATCAACACCATCGTGCCTCATCGGAGCGCCCACACCCCTCGTCGATGTCGACCTCGCGCTTGCTCGAACCAAATCACGACGTTGCCGCCGCTGCACGAACTTGCGTTCGCAACCCTACAGCCGCCCCTGCATGTCGTTCCACCTTGATTTCGCAATTGCGTTCACACGATAACCCTGTCTAATACCGCGTGCTTGAACTGAAATTTTGGGATCGGCCATTAATTTTGATTGTAGAGGGAGATTTCAAGATTTTGAATTTATCTTAA
The DNA here is from genome assembly GCA_030765085.1 of Allium cepa. Lineage (NCBI taxonomy): Eukaryota > Viridiplantae > Streptophyta > Magnoliopsida > Asparagales > Amaryllidaceae > Allium > Allium cepa. The sequence goes on from CM060932.1 coordinate 974,013,765, forward strand.
ATGAAATTGGAAATTAGGGATAAGCGGCTTCAAACATAAGGTGGGATGGCTCGGGTACCATTCGAAGAAGAGCAACTATTAGCTCGGCCATTTTTTTTCGTTAGTTTTCTTCGATTTAAAACTGAAAAGAGGAGATGCGGTTCTGATTTTAAAAATAGAAGGAAGCGTGATTTTAGGCGTGAGTTAAGGATGACAGATCGTGTTTGATTTCGAACGAGAGAAAATTGTACACGGCCATGCTTTGCACGATTTTGTTCCGTGATCTTTGGCATGATTTAAGGAGATAACGTGCTGATGTTGACATATTTCAAAGTTAAATTTTAAACTGAATTCGATTTAATTTCAACGCGTTTATATGTCGTACGCTCACATATCAACTCCAAACGCTACGAAATTTGAAATCCGATAATAATTCAATATTACGGACCCAATGGGACTAGTTTCGTCGAATTCTGAGATTGTGTCTCGGAAGGCTATTTTTAAATATCGATTCAAACGATAAAATTTCAAAACTGATCAAATCATTTTCAAATTCAATTCTGAAGCTTCTATTATCTTCATTATTATCTATATGAATTTTAAAAGCCTTTGAAATATTTTATATCAGCTTAAAATAGAATATTCAAATTTTTATTCAACTTTTAATAGATTAAATTTTATAATTTAATCATCTAATTCAAAGTTATATTGAGAATTCAAGCTAAATAGTTATTCAAATATTTAAAATTAATTAAATATTTCCAATTTAAATTGTCCAAAAATTTTGGTCGTCACAATCTTCCCCCCTTAAAAGAATTTCGTCCCGAAATTACAAGTTAGGAAGAAATGGTCCTTAACTCATCTACTATTTTTCACAATCCAAATAGTTTTATCAACTTACTAACCTAAATCGTTTTATTAGAGATTCATTATCATTGCAACTAGCTTTCCAACTTCACTTATAAGTTTCAACCAACATTGTTTTCCTAATAATTCAAATTTAAATTTAAATACAAATTTTAAACTTCCAATTTTTTTTCCAAAATTTTTCTAACGCCCTAAATTTCCGAAAAATTTCACCAGCGTCTCCTTTGCGCGGCTAGCTCGGTACGACTACAAAATGGCACCACAGGCCCTCAAATCCCAAAAGAAAATAAAAAGGCAAGCGGCTCGACAAGAAAATCACCAAATTTCATACTGAAATTGAAATACGTACCTTTTTGTCGAGAATTCAATTTTATCTTTAAAATCAAAATCCCAATTCCATTTCTTTTAATACACCTGTATATCCTGCTAGCCATAATATCTAATTACAACATTCAAATATCATTTTGCCAATTCCATTAACTTTCCAAAACAAACCATTCAAAATTGATTTTTCAAATCTCTTAAGTGTTTAACTTTCTCAAAATTCATAGTTAAACTTCTTACAATCTTTACTAAGTTTCCAAATCCAAACTTAGTTTTCAATAATTTAGTATATATTTCATTTCTTAAGGAAAACATTCTATTACTTTCCATTCAATCAAATTCAATTTCATAGCTTTCCATTTATCAATTCAACATTATTAACACTTAATGAAATATACCAAATTAATTTACAATCATATAACAACCAATGTTTATTCAACACAACCAAATTTATTCAATTTACATTTCTTTACATTCAAATTGGTTCAACACATTTAATTCCAATTGGTTTATCATTAAATTGTTTTACATTCAATTATTTAGCTTCTCAACTTCATTAGCTTCTAATGAATTTACACTTACATTCATTATTTCATATCAATTTATTTTACATTCAATTGATTAACATTCAATTCATTAGTTCAATTCAATTGCTAATTCATTTAACAATAAAGGTTAAATTGCATTTATATAACTCAAGTTCATATTCTTAATGACTTCATTTCATTAATTCACTTATTAGTTTACTTTGACACCAAAATCAACTTCTTTTAACATCCCTTAAGTTATATTCCATTTCAACTTCATTTACATTTTACTTCCACTATACAACTTAAGTTCACTTCTTATTTATTTCAAATTCTATTTCATTTAAATTTTACTTAAGTCAAATTCATATCAACATTCAAATTCATATTTAATTTTACTTAACAAAATTGTTTAACCATTTTAACTATTGGTTTCACTTACATTTTCTCAATTTCTAAGTTATACAACTTATATATTTAAACTTCCAAATCCATTTACTTATCCAAAGCTAAATTTATTATCTCATACTATAAGTTCAAAATTCATTTCACTTGTATTCATCAATTTCAACTTGGATCTTTAAATTTTCAAATTTGTTTATCACAACAAAACTTCAATTTCAATTTACTATGGTAGCAAATCCATCACACAGAAACTTAAAATGATACTGATGATGCTGCAGTCATCTCCCTTATTATTTCCCAGTGACAATAGTGAATTCAGCCCTTTAAATTCTTTCAAAAATTTTCTTTTTCATTGTTTATAAATCACATTTATAAAAAAAATTCCTCATATAATTTCACTATTTATATATAAGATTATTTCACAATTGTAAATCATTTTAATTATAATTCCATACTTATAATTCATTTTCTTATAGAATTCATTCTTTTACAACTGTTGTTTTCATTTAACTTATTCAAACAACATTTATTGACTTATATATATTTATATTTTCAACAACCAAGCAATCAATTCATATACACTTTAATAATTCTGAAAAATTATTCCTTTATATGTAAAATATAATCAAGGTAAAATTATTTCATTTACCCAATTTAAAACAATATCGTGTCGAATTTGTTCTGTACAAGTGTTTAGAGATCCCTATCGATAGAGTTGTACGGACTATACCGACCAGAATCCATATACCACTCAACAAACCAATCATCACAATATAAAATAATTTTATATTCACTAACAAATACGCGCTCATGTCTATTATTACACTCACACTCATTCTAGAGTACTACTGACTCTATCTCTAATGAGTAATACCCAACAGAGCCATGGTTGTCGCTTAACCATATGCTCTGATACCAAATGTGAGGAACCGGTTCTTCGACTTACGAAAACCGACATCAATACGTCCACTGTATCAACTGCCGAGCAATCGATTGCCGGAAAACCGTACCCTTAGGGTTTAAGAAGAAGAAAGAGGTAGAAGAAGAGAGAAAAGAGTAGAGCAGAACAGAAAGAAACAACAGAACAATATCAGAATCTCACAATCGCAGCGGAACAACATATAATAGATAAATGAATAATCTTTAAACAAAGAACTATATCAGTTATTACATTACATCATATTACATTCAATATCAGAGTTTAGAACAACAAACAGTGGAAAAGAAATACTATACTTAGTAATATGCTACGCCATCTAGCTTGCCTCCAGATTTCTACAGCAACTCCCGAATCCAGAATGACCTGATAACCTAACTCTAGACTGTCCGTGTGGAAATTGGTGGGCACCCAGAGTTTAGAAAGGGAAATAATAAACTCCAGATCAGTCATGTGACTGGTGTGAGAACTAAAAACAGTTATTCATCTTTGAAACAAAGAACAGGATAATTTTAAAATAGATTCGCAATGCTTTTTAGAAAGTGAGACTACCATAAGGCCTCCCGCACACACACACAATGCCAACGCAGAATCGGAGGAGATTTCTCCTTATGATAGTCAAAGATGTTTGATGTGCATTAAAAGAAACATTTGATATTATTGCTAGTGCATAGTATAGGAAAAATCATTTCGAAAGTAAAGATATAAATCTTACCAGCATAGGCATTTCGCACATATGCCTACTATAGATACCATGTTCAATAGCAGGTTACCGCCACATTCCATGACAGGTTATACAACTAAAACCGTACAGGGTTCGTATTGTTTCTTTGGATTTCCAACAAATGGTCAGGCCAAGGAACTTCCCATTGCCACATGGAAACGCCTTTGGAAAGACGCCCCGAGAACCTAACCGGATCTCTTCCAACACAAGACTGACACGAATATGTCATTCCCCGATCGTAACCGATCTATATCCGAGGATCCTCAATTCCAACAACCACAAAGCAATAAATTTGCAGCAACAACATAGGTTAAGTATCTGGGCTCCATACCATGATACCACCTCTATCCAGAAGGAATGACATACACTAAAGGGGCAATAACCCCTAATAACCTTGCTGCATCCTTCCTGTTTTGACCATTTCCGGGGTGTGCGGTCCGACGAAGTCTCGTCCACAAAGCTACGCTTTATACAAAGCTGCGCTTTGCTCAACAATTTCTCAACGGCACTTCGTATGCCACATTACCAATTTGGGAATGTATCACTAGTAACCATCAACTATATAACCTCTAAGGGTGTTAAGCAAAGAGAATAAATTCTCCGCCACCAACGGAAACATATTTGATAAAAACCAGCTTTACATCTCAAATTGTAACGTCAGACACACCTCCATACAAGTCCGTTCCGGGATCGAACGGAACCGAAGGCACATACAAAGAAGTCCTTGCAATCCGGATATTCACTAATCACGACAGGACTTCCCATCACAAAGGGTAATAAATTTCTATATCGGGGATCAGCCGATGCAGAAATATTCGACGGTAATCCTTCCATTTTCACAAATATCCGGTCTTCAACACCGGGCTTCAAATGCAATGCATAACGACGTATCACATATTCGGAATGGGTTATACGACCCCAAGGTCCTTTCCCGGCTAACCCGAATAGTGAGCGCTTATTTTAAAAATAAGTGTAGCATTCAAATTCAAGCAATCACAACAAATACCTATTTAAAGGTAAATATTGATAGTCGGATATTTAACTATCAATAGGTATGCACAACATCACCAGATTCCAAATAATTTTCCAAATAATTTATTTTCCAAAAATATCTTTACAAGAAATATATATATATAATTTCCATACTTCAAAAATAAATCGATATTTATTTTTAAACCAATTTTCCCAATTACATTTATAAATTCCATATTGAATTTACATTTCCAAAATATCTGTGAGTATACGATTTTCAAATCGATTTCAAATATTCACTTTCAATTTATCTTTAAAAAGATAAAGTCTCAAAATATTCAGTTCATATTGGAAAACATTTCCATACTTATTTAATAATAAGTAATTTACAAATCCATTTATTTTCAACACTTGGAAAATATTTAATATACTTAAATCGAAATTAAGTATATATTTCATTCTTTAAGAAATCATTCTCTTAAACACATTTGTTTGGGCCAAAACGAATGTTGCGTAAAACATCATTACGACAACCCAAAATCACTAGTATAGGGATTCGAAATTTAGATAGATATATAAATCCCAATACTATACAAAAACATTTCCTTTCGGAAATCATTTACTATAACAACAGTGTTATAGTCCACCATTTCCTTCTATTTCTCGAAAACGTCTATTTCAACAATGAATGTTGAAATCTATGGTTTCGACACTTAATGCATTTTAAAACAACTTCAAATCGTTTTAATTCTATTTAAAATATCACTTCCCCAAAACACTTTAATATATTATTCACTGTCCTAAAATCGTGAATATTCTTCGTTAACCAAATTCAACATTTTTTCTACACATTTTGTTTAAAGGATTATCCACCGTCCAAATTCATGAATACATCTCCTTTAAAAATCTAAAATAATTGACTTATCAAAATAAGTCAGTTTCGAATTTGTAAAACAATGTTTATAAATCCCCGTTTATGTTTTTATAAGGACTTCAATTTACAAGATATAAAAATCTTACTACTTATAAAATTCCATTTATAACCTCATTTTCAGCATTAACAGAACTTCTTTTATAATTCCATTATTTCGATTTATAAAATATATATATTATAAATATCATCTATAAACCATTTATACTTATTCGAAAATCTCAATTAAAATGCCAAAATCCGATTTATAAGTTAATTTCTTATAGATCTTTTATTTTACAAAAATCTATTCATTTTATAATTTCCCAATTTATAAATCTATAAATTTTATTCACTTGTGAAATCCATTTATACTTCATTTTAACACTTATAAAAACTCGTTTTATAATTCCTATATTCTTTTATTTATAAATATTAATCTTAGAAATCTTTTATATAAACCGTTTATAATGATTCAAAAATCTCAATTTAAATAAACCAATCCTTTTAATAATTTACAAAACGTTATTTAAAACTTATATAACTCCAAAATCATACTTAAGTACTATTTTCCAAAAATATAACTTTTAAAACAATAAAATTATAATGTTTATTTATTTTAACAATTCAAAATTTAATGAAATGTATACTTTCAAAAATCACTTTAAAATTCTTTTTAAAATCAAAAATCATTATTTTAAACTTTAAAAGTGGATCCGATGATGCAACAGCACCAAATAATCAATCATGGCATCCAAACATCATATATCGATATGATAATCAATCAAATATCACAATATCTGAAATCAAATAAATACTGGTGAGGAATCCAGTTGGATCCCTCCAACCTGTTTCCCAGCATCCACAGATGTTAGCATAATACCAATTCCGTTTCAAGACGGGATATCGTGGTATATATGATTTATAAATTATTATCCTCTACATGCGGCGCAATAGGGTCTCATCCACTATATAATGCGGAAAATCAACTCCAAGTACATATATAATACCAATTCCACTTCGAGGTGGAATATCGTGGTATATGGGTTTTTATCCGCTTAATAGGCGGCGTATAGCGTCTATTTCAATTCAATATATATATATATATATATATATATATATATATATATCATTCAAGCATACAATCACCCAATCAACCAATTTTAAATTTAACTATTTAAAATTTAATCAAACTAAATTTTGATTGAGTGAGAAGTTCTCACCTTTGATTTATTTTGCAGTCCGATCCAATCTTGACTCGATTTCCCGGTTTTGACCTTATATAAACATTTACACAATTGATTAATATTTGAATACTTTAAATTAACTCGTGATTTTATTTTAAACAAATATCTTTATTTTAAATCAATTTCTCTTAATAATTTATTCAATCAAAAATTTAAAACTAAAACTAAATTCCCCTTTTCTTTTTTTCTTTTTTTTATTAATCAACTAAAAATCTAGTTTAGACAAAAAAAAATTCTTTTTAATTTTAACTTCAAACAGATCTTCTTTTAAATAAAGTACTTGAACCATTTTTTTTCTTTAACCACTTCCTGTTAATAAATTCATTTAACTAAAAATTTGATATTAAACAAGTTTATTTTCATAATACATTATCATTCCAAATTAAAACTACATATTACTTTCTGCTTATAATTTGTTTCCCTTTACACTTCTGCAATAAACAGTACGTTTTTCTTACTGTAACCCTTTTTTTTATCTATCGAAATCAACATTTTTATCTTAAAAAAAAAATAACTATCCCAATTCAAAAACTAAAATAGACTACAACAATTACCTGACCTTCACTACAACGAGTCACGCGAGTGCCTCGACAACATCATCGCCTTCTGCCTCAAATCGTCGCTGCTACCAAGCCCTTACGTACACCAGAGTGACCCATCTCCACGTCAACACCATCGTGCCTCATCGGAGCACCCACACCCCTCGTCGATGTCGACCTCGCGCTTGCTCGAACCAAATCATTACGTTGTCGTCGCTGCACGAACTCGCGTTCGCAACCCTACAGCCGCCCCTGCATGTCGTTCGACCTTGATTTCGCAATTGCGTTCACACGATACCCCTGTCTAATACCGCGTTCTTGAACTGAAATTTTGGGATCGGCCATTGATTTTGACTGTAGAGGGAGATTTCGAGATTTTGAATTTATCTAAAATGAAATTGGAAATTAGGGATAAGCGGCTTCGAACATAAGGAGGGATGGCTCGGGTACCATTCGAAGAAGAGCAATTGTTTAGCTCGGCCATTTTTTTTCGTTAGTTTTCTTCGATTTAAAACTGAAAAGAGGAGATGCGGTTCTGATTTTAAAAATAGAAGGAAGCGTGATTTTAGGCGTGAGTTAAGGATGACAGATCGTGTTTGATTTCGAACGATAGAAAATTGTACGCGGCCAAGCTTTGCATGATTTTGTTCCGTGATCTTTAGCGTAATTTAAGGAGATAACGTGCTGATGTTGACAAATTTCAAAGTTAAATTTTAAATTGAATTCGATTTAATTTCAACGCGTTTATATGTCGTACGCTCACATAACAACTCCAAACGCTACAAAATTTGAAATCCGATAATAATTCAATATTACGGACCCAATGGGACTAGTTTCGTCGAATTCTGAGACTGTGCCTTGGAAGGCTACTTTTAAATATCGATTCAAACGATAAAATTTCAAAACTGATCAAATCACTTTCAAATTCAATTCTGAAGCTTTTATTATCTTCAGTATTATCTATATGAATTTTACAAGCCTTTGAAATATTTTAAATCAGCTTAAAATTGAAGATTCAAATTTTTATTCAATTTTTAATAGATTAAATTTTATAATTTAATCACCAAATTCAAAGTTATATTGAGAATTCAAGCTAAACAGTTATTCAAATATTTAAAATTAATTAAATATTTCCAATTTAAATTGTCCAAAACTTTGGGTCATTACAGTCAGTGGGTTAAAACACTCACCCTTTGAATTTAAATCGAATTTAAATCCGATTTAAACCCAAAAATTTGACAGTCTCCAAATCCGTCCAAACCAGCGTCAAAGTGTTTGAAATTCAATACGAACGCAACGGAGAAAACCGTGCGTCAATCCGAGCTCGTATGCAAAAGTAATTCGAGTTAAAATATTTAATAATAATATAACATAATTAATTAATACATAAAAAAATATAACGTACCATCATCTTCTTCCTTATCCACGAACCTACTAACCCATCACGCACGCGCCACTTTCTTCCGTGCGTACGCAACTCGAGACATATAGAGTTCGATCAGCGACCACCAGTGTGTGCACTACCTTGAGAGCCACCTACGTACCAAGTTTCACATCACCAATCGCTACCATTTGCACACGCAATCCAAGAAAATACGTCCATGCTTACAAGCCAGATTCTGACGAATCCGTGGTCCAATAGCATAGATCAACCGTATGGATTTGAAGAGCTCGCCGAGATCTACAACTTTGATTTTGGAATTTTTCGATTTCGTTAAACGGATTGAAAGATATTGAGGAAAGAAGATAAGTAATTTCTGGCCATTGAATAAGTGGCGGCCATGGTATAGAATTAGGGTTTCTGAAATACAATAATAATAAAACTGTCTCGGTTTGCGTGCGTATTTATAGAGTTTAACATCAAAAACGGGCCAGAGTCCAATTTAAGCGTGCTGACAGGCGATCCTAACATAAAAAGGCTTTCTGAACGCAATGGTACTGGTTTCGGAGCCTAGTTCCATCATTTTCGTAGGTTACTGTTCAAGTCCATTTGTTTGAATGACAAAAATGCCCCTGAAAAGTCCGTTTCGGCTCCGGAACGAAAATGAATCATCCCATATATCAAAATAGATGTTTTTAGATATTTTAAACACGCTGGAACAAGGTTCAAGCCCAAATTCCATCGTATGAAGAAGTTATGTTAAAAACAATATTTTCAAATTGATTTCAAATGCATAAATTTCAAGGCGTTTCGAGTCGTACGATCAAAGGACAAGTCCGATCGCTATGAAACTTGAAACACTATTATAATTCACCGTTACGGATCCGATGAAACTGGTTTCGTCGAAATCCGAGTCAGTGGCCGAACGGTTATTTTCCTATTAATTAAATAATTTAATAATTAGTAAATAAATCCAATTTTTTTTCAGTTTTAGAATTGGAAATTTTTATCACTAATGATTCCTCAATCATTTACAATGATTTTAAACAAATTAAAAATGTAAATTTAGATGATTCATTTGTAAATTTATATATAAATTCTCAACTTCGTTAAATTCAAAATTTTAAATTAACTTTCTAATAATTCTATTAAATTAAAGGAAACAATGATTATTCCATTCATATATTTCAAATATAAAGATTTACCATTGGATTTAAAATTATCGCATAAATATTTCCCGTTTTCAACTTAATTTTTAAATTAACGTAATAATTACATATTTGATTTTTATTCATTTGCAATAAATCCAACTATTATAAATTTAATAAATTAACTCACGATAAAATTCAAATTCTATAATTCATGAATTTCATCATCTTAATTTACTTATTAATTTATAATTCTAAAAGTCAATTCCCATTTCAATGTAAAGTAACTAAATTTGCCAATTATAGTATTTATTTCAATTTCTTAAAATAACCCTTTATTATAAATTGAATCCAAATTATTTTAATAAGTTTCCAATTAAACGGATTAGATTCAGTTTCAACCTTTAACTTACACTTAAGTTTAGGTCATAATCAATTTATAACGTATTACCTTTCTTAGTTATTACTTTACATACTTCTCGTATTAATTTCACCATTAATCATAATTATTAAAGTAACGCTTATAATAAATACGATCCTATAATTACTCAACATTTAAACGAACGTTATTTCATTTTCCATTAGTGTAACATTCATTTATTTTATTATCACTTATTACAATTCCTAATTCCATTAACAAATAAGCAGGTAATTTATAATATATGTTACAAGAATTGAATTAATCACTATTCATTATTATTGACTTTAATTTAGCATTAATTACCTTGCAGTAACATTGTTACTAAAAATCCCTATCCAATTGCAATTAATATTCTAATGAATACACTTACTCTTTCCGTTATGTTATAAATTATCAACAAAGAAACGTTTACTACTTTCAACAACATCGTAAACTAATTGCCTACATTGATTGTATAAGTTTTTCCATTATTATCATTTATTAGAATTCTATTCAACTTTCCATCTTATGCATATAGTTAACCTTTCTATTGATTTTACCTTCAAAATTTTCAGTTATTTTCTTAACTTACAAAAGGCAATGATTAATTACGTTTAATCGCTATTAATTAAATGCATTGGTAACGAACAATAGTTGTCACCATTATACAATTTATAACATTTGTAATTTATTCTCTACAACAATTATTTCAACGTTTTTATTACAAAATCAATTAAATACTTTCCTTTCTCGCATTAAATTATACACCTGTATAATCCTTTCCACTTGTTCTAACTTTTATTACCTAAATTTTCCATTATTGTAAGCCTTTAATATTTCCATTTAAATTAAATATAAATTTCAATTCAATCAACCCTTTTCAACACGCAACTTATAGTAACAGCTTACAAGTACGAATGGAATTATTATTTATTATAATATTTTCTTAATTTACACTAACATATAAATAAATTTCCTTTAAATGAATTTTATATCCAGGTATAATACTTACTCCATTTCATTTATTGAAATTTATTCAAATTGCTAGTAAATAGGTTTTAAGCCACCATTTATAAAAATTAAATTAGCGTTTATTTCAATATTTGTTATAAAGTTTTTTTTCTTTTTTTTCTTCTTTCTACTAGATTAATTACAAAACTTATTAATTTAACCAAATTAAATCCACGAAATTTACGGGTCGTTATACTCTCCCCCATTCAAAACTTTTCGTCCCCGAAAAGGAAAAAGAATGAAGAAGGAAGAATTAAATAAACAATACATTTTATTCAAATATTTACTTATAAACAAATAATTTACAAATTTTATTACTTTAAATAAATATACCCATTTTATAACCTTTATATCTTCTTATACTTAAATAAATAAAGTTTGGAAAAACATTTCAAAATAATTTCTAAGTCCAAACTTTACGAAATTTTTGGCAAAGTCTCCCTTGTACGGAGAGGCTTGGGAGAAAATATAATATCAAAATATAAAAATTATATTACATATATTATCCAAAATATTATATCCCAACCCGAGAAAATATATAAAATAGCGCTATAACCAGTAATCCGAAACGTACCTATTTGTCGAGCAATTTACGCTCAATTTATGGAACCAAAAGCAGTAGCAATTGCTTCCATAACCTGCATTTCACTTATAAAATCTAAAAGGTTTACAATTTATATAAAGTGAAATATTTAAGTGGTTTCAGTTACTAACAACAAATCAATACAACAACCATCAATTTCAACAAACAGCATACACAGCAAATACAAAACAACCATTCAATCAAACAATTAGTTGTTCGGGTTCAAAACTTTTAAATTGTACGGAATGAAGAATATACTACTAGCGCATCATTTACTCAACAGACTTAGATAAACTAAATAGATTATTCATTCACCCCAAATCCAATTTTAAAGTATCCTTACCCAACAACCATTAACTAAACAACAACAAATCCAAACAAGAAAAACCCAAAACAAACAACAATCAATCTGAACAACAAATTTTGTTTATCCTTGTTAATTTCATTCATACATTTGTTGTTTAATTTCTCTTTTTATTCATACCACATAAATTTTCCTTTTATAATTTACATTTATTTCTAACAAACTTTAAATTTCATTTACTCATTCAATGTTTGTTTCATTTACTTTCACTTATTACTTGCTATTATTCATTTCCATTAACTCAGGTCATGCCAGTTTCCTTCTTTTTCACTATAATTATTCATTCATTTATTATTGCATGACCTCATTTATTTACCCTTTAATTACTTAAGTTTATAATCATCTATTTTTCATACTTACCTTTAATTATATTTACTTGGTAAAATAATTATAACTTAAGTTTATAACATTAAATTCTTATTTAACAGCAATTTCATTGAATACTTTCATTATTTCAAATTTCTACTTGTATAATATTCTATTACAATCTCTTATTAAACATTTCAACTTTTAATATTTGGTAAGTTATATATGTTATTTAAGGGTGTAATTGAAAGTTATACAAGTTTCTCATTTCTTTTAATTAATTCATTATTCAATAAATCTTTACCTTTCGCCTTATAAGTTACAATTTCAACTTCCTTTTTATTTCCTTTATAACTTAGCCTTAAATCTTTTACCTAAATTAGAGGTTTCGATTTATTAATTACTTACCTTTCATTTCACTATACTAGTTGAAATAATTAATTAATGGAAATTTAAGAATTTAATATCGGGTTAAATTTCAATTTATTTTAAAATAATAGATAAATATATTCATACAACTTATATATCTCTAATTATATTTAAAAAAAATCAAAATTTATATATTTTTCAAAAATGAATCTGCAGTAGAACTACTACAGTGGCCTTTCCCTTCGAAACTCGAAAATGAAAGTCGATGATGTGGCCGCCATCACCGAAATTATTTTCCAGCGACAGAGAGGAAAGTACAAACTTATTTTCTCCAAAATCTTCTTTAAACAATTCTTCCAAATTATAATAAATATTTATATCAGAAAGTACTTATAAACAATATTATTATATTCCAAAATTTATCCGAAAGAAATTTCAAAACCCCGTATCTTAAGTTCAAAATTTCCAAATTTCATTTATTTTATTTTTCAAGAATTTTTCTATTATTATTTATACACTTTATTACCTAACAACCAATCTATTGCAGCCAATTATAGATATCATTTGAAAAAAAAATTATTTTATATGTAGAAAATATAATAGGCAAAATTATTTCATTCACCTATATAAAAACAATATTATGTCGGTCTGTCCTATTAAGTGTTTAGAAATGCCTATTGATGTCACATCGTCCCATGCATCAACCAAGATTTATAAATACAAAACGGAATAGATTAACACAATATTAAAACCTTTTATAACACTAACAAGTACGCTCTTTCATATATATTCACTCAGCGACTCCCATAGGGTATTACTACCCTATTAATAAAGAGTCAAACCCCACAAAGCTAAGGTTTATCGCTAAACCAAAGCTCTGATACCAACTGTAACATCCCGCCTTTTCGCACGCTTTAAATCGACACACGTGCCAATTCAAACCATACGGAAGGGCGGATTGTTATGGGGTAAATAAAAAAAACAAGAAAAATAAAACAAAACAGAATCTCACAGCGGAAGGATAAAATATAATAATCAATATACAGTTCATAAAACTATTTACAAAACATTTGATTCTTCTTTACACAATAAATATCAGAGTTCACATACCAATAAATATTAATGCAGCGGAATACAGTGTAGTGGAGCCATATAGTATATAATAATAATAAAATCTCCGTCTTCGTCCTCCAGAAATAAAATCTTCAAATCCTGAAACGCTCGGACTGACCCGAGCGAATTGAAAAGACAAAACACTCGAGTAAGAACTAAAAGATCTTATGTAAGTTAAATTAACTGGAACAAATATGAGTGCAGTAACTCAAAAGATGCTCGGGATTTACATCTTTTAAGGATCCGTTAAACTATTTACTATGTAGTATATTTCGCTATTATAATAGTGTCTAATTGTAAAATAAACTTACTTTTAAATAGCGTTAAGGCCTTAACACATTTATATATTCTCATAGTCTATACAGTACCGTAATCTCCCCCGTACTGGGCGTCGTCAGAGGGCACTCCATAGGTATGGTACAAAACCAAAATCGTATAAGGCGCGCTAGGGTAGGCGACACGGCACAACTAGGAAATGCCAGGGTAGATATACCAATTACGCTTCCAGGTCGGTGGTAACGCGTAGCCGCAGCTACTGCCCACCTTGAGCCACACCCCCAAATAAAAATCAAAAGTGGCCACCGAATCAGTCCAAGAGTCAAAGTATAATATCGAAGGGATGTGTCCGATCAAAGGTGCTACCTTATTAACCCGTCAATCGCTCCTGTTTTAGCCACCTTATGCCAACTCACGGGAGTTGGGTCCACGTATTTACCTTACAGGAAACGTCGCCACCAACCTACTTCATTCTGAAATCTCCACCGCGTACACGGTTGTTAAAGTGGTTTTCGGAGTTGGCAGAGAGTATGACAACTTTCGATCCCGGTCTCTTCAACAACCAAACGTTATTATAACACCGCGGTCATCTAAAAATAATTGTACTTTCAAAACCAGAATAAATACGATATCATTTCCTTTTAAAAACCCAAATAAATATAATATCATTTTATTTCAAATATATTTCTTTTCAAAAATCATGCCGCTTTTAAGATTTATAATACCTCGAAACCAAATATTTGAAATTTAACTTTCAACATAATACTTCGAAATCCATAGCTTTAAAACCATAACTTTCAAAACTTAAATAGTTTGGATATTCAACAGTATATAAAATAAAACAGTTGAATTTAAAATTTCTTTATAAAGTAAATAATTTCCACGCCTTTACAATTTTATTTACTTTAAATTCAGTCTAAACCCATAACCTTTAGATTCACTTTCAATTTGAATAAAAACACTTCGATTTCAATATTTTCAAACTTTGAGTATTTAATTACTTTCAAAACTAAGGTTGGAAATTCTATTCAACAATTTATTGTCCTATTATTTAGTTTGAAATATTCACATAATAAATCCATAAATAAAACTCAAATTCCTAACAATTAAATATTTCCTTCAATTTATTTATACTAGAAATATTCATTTAATTTAACTTATATAAAAATCCAGTTATAAATATCATACCCTTAAAATTCCAAGTTTAATAAGTTTACACCAACTTGTGGAGTTTAATTTTTAAATAAGCTCAATTCAAAATGAATTTCCAATTTATTTTCCAATCTTAATTGCTTTGAACCATTTAAACTCTATATATATATATATATATATATATACAATATCTTAAACCCGTAGTTAATCATATAATATAAATTATCAAACTCCATTATTCAACTTATTTATTTACATTTAACAAATTCATACATAGCTTAAATTTAATGATTTAACTATATATATGTATATATAAAATAAGATTTTATATAAGATCCAAAATTAATATCTAGTAAACCGTATCTTATCCAAACCAAAGAAATCATTTCAAAATAATTTATATACATATACTGCGGTGCCTGTATATAATTTTCTATCCTATGGTCAAGTGATACGGATATTTATCATTTTAATCCGCAATTTAAAAATACAACATGCGATAGTATATCATTTCAAACCGCAATCCCGAATGAAATGAAAATGCATAATAACTTACAGTTTATAAAATATAGAACACATCATCCATTCACCCAATATCAATCATCAACCAATTTATTTCAATCATCATCAACTTAAACAAACATCAATAGAGCATATAAAATATAACAGGTATCAACGAACAGTTTATATTCAAATAAATAAATAAATAAATTACTGTTTAACTAGTAGTTTATATACAAAATAAATAAATTTTAACTGTCAATTTATATGCAATAATGACATTAATTAACAGTTAAGTTAAATAAATGTGATTTAACTGAGATGATGAATAAAATACGCAAAACAGTCTTAAATAAATTTCTACTCATATCTTAGATCAATTTAACAAACATAAGAAAACTTAGAAGTTGTGAGTGGGTTAAAACACTCACATTTTGAATTTAAATTGAATTTAAATCCAATTTAAACCCAAAAATTTGACAGTCTCCAAATCCGTCCAAACCAGCGTCAAAGTGTTTGAAATTCGATACGAACGCAAAGGAGGAAACCGCGCGTCAATCCGAGCTCGTATGCAAAAAGTTATTCGAGTTAAAGGATTTAAATTTTAATATAACATAATTAATTAATACATAAAAAAATATAACGCACCATCCTCTTCTTCCTTATCCACGAACCTACTAACCCATCACGCACGCGCCACTTTCTTCCGTGCGCGCGCAACTCGAGACATATAGAGTTCGATCAGCGACCACCAGTGCGTGCGCCACCTTGAGAGCCACCTACGGACCAAGTTTCACATCACCACTCGCTACCGTTTGCACGCAATCCAAGAAAATACGTCCATGCTGCCAAGCTAGATTCTGACGAATCCGTGGTCCAATAGCATAGATCAACCGTATGGATTTGAAGAGCTCACCGAGATCTACAACTTTGCTTTTGGAATTTTTCGATTTCGTTGAACGGATTGAAAGATATTGAGGAAAGAAGATAAGCAATTTCTGGCCACTGAATAAGTGGCGGCCATGGTATAGAATTAGGGTTTCCGAAATAAAATAATAATAAAACTGTCTCGGTTTGCATGCGTATTTATAGAGTTTAACGTCAAAAACATGCCAGAGTCCAATTTAAGCGTGCTGACAGGCGATCCTAACATAAAAAGGCCTTCTGAACGCAATGGTACTAGTTTCAAAGCTCAGTTCCATCATTTTCGTAGGTTACTGTTCAAGTCAATTTGTTTGAATGACAAAAATGCTCCTGAAAAGTCCGTTTCGGCTCCGAAACGAAAATGAATCATCACATATATCAAAATAGATGTTTTTAAATATTTTAAACGTGATGGATCAAGTTTCAAGCCCAAATTCCATCGCATGAAGAAGTTATGTTAAAAACAATATTTTCAAATTGATTTCAAATGCATAAATTTCAAGGCGTTTCGAGTCCGTACGATCAAACGACAAGTCCGATCGCTACGAAACTTGAAACACTATTATAATTCACCGTTACGGATCCGTTGAAACTAGTTTCGTCGAAATCCGAGTCAGTGGCCAAATGGCTATTTTCCTGTTAATTAAATAATTTAATAATTAGTGAATAAATCCAAAAAAATTTCAGTTGTAGAATTGGAAATTTTTATCACTTATGATTCCTCAATCATTTACAATGATTTTAAACAAATTAAAAATGTAAATTTAGATGATTCATTTATAAATTTATATATAAATTCTCAACTTCGTTAAATTCAAAATTTTAAATTAACTTTCTAATAATTCTATTAAATTAAAGGAAACAATGATTATTCCATTCATATATTTCAAATATAAGGATTTACCATTGGATTTAAAATTATTGCATAAATATTTCCCGTTTTCAACTTAATTTTTAAATTAACGTAATAATTACATATTTGATTTTTATTCATTTGCAATAAATCCAACTATTATAAATTTAATAAATTAACTCACGATAAAATTCAAATTCTATAATTCATGAATTTCATCATCTTAATTTACTTATTAATTTATAATTCTAAAAGTCAATTCCCGTTTCAATGTAAAGTAACTAAATTTGCCAATTATAGTATTTATTTCAATTTCTTAAAATAACCCCTTTACTATAAATTGAATCCAATTTATTTTAATAAGTTTCCAATTTAACGGATTAGATTCAATTTCAACCTTTAACTTACACTTAAGTTTAGGTCATAATCAATTTATAACGTATTACCTTTCTTAGTTATTACTTTACATACTTCTCGTATTAATTTCACCATTAAACATAATTATTAAAGTAACGCTTATAATAAATACGATCCTATAATTACTCAACATTTAAACGAAGTTATTTCATTTTCCATTAGTGTAACATTCATTTATTTTATTATCACTTATTACAATTCCTAATTCCATTAACAAATAAGCAGGTAATTTATAATATATGTTACAAGAATTGAATTAATCACTATTCATTATTATTGACTTTAATTTAGCATTAATTACCTTGCATTAACATTGTTACTAAAAATCCCTATCCAATTGCAATTAATATTCTAATGAGTACACTTACTCTTTCTGTTATGTTATAAATTATCAACAAAGAAACGTTTATTACTTTCAACAACATTGTAATTACTAATTACCTACATTGATTGTATATGATTTTTCATTATTATCATTTATTAGAATTCTATTCAACTTTCCATCTTATGCATATAGTTAACATTTCTATTGATTTTACGTTCAAAATTTTCAGTTATTTTCTTAACTTACAAAAGGCAATGATTAATTACGTTTAATCGCTATTAATTAAATGCATTGGTAACGAACAATAGTTGTCACCATTATACAATTTATAACATTTGTAATTTATTCTCTACAACAATTATTTCAACGTTTTTATTACAAAATCAATTAAATACTTTCCTTTCTCGCATTAAATTATACACCTGTATAATCCTTTCCACTTATTCTAACTTTTATTACCTAAATTTTCCATTATTGTAAGCCTTTAATATTTCCATTTAAATTAAATATAAATTTCATTTCAATCAACCCTTTTCAACACGCAACTTATAGTAACAGCTTACAAGTACGAATGGAATTATTATTTATTATAATATTTTCTTAATTTACATTAACATATAAATAAATTTCCTTTAAATGAATTTTATATCCAGGTATAATACTTACTCCATTTCATTTATTGGAATTTATTCAAATTGCTAGTAAATAGGTTTTAAGCCACCATTTGTAAAATTTAAATTAGCGTTTATTTCAATATTTGTTATAAAGTTTTTTTTTCTTTTTTTCTTCTTTCTAGTAGATTTAATTACAGAACTTATTAATTTAACCAAATTAAATCCACGAAATTTACGGTTCGTTACAATGGAAATGCAAACAGGGGACCACCCCCTGATAGTGATGAGCGGATGGCTAGATTGATAAGAAGGATTATGAGAGGAGGGCTGCTGAGTAGAGGCTTGGATGAAGTTAGTCGAAGTCTGTTTACTCCGAATATCAGTAACGCAAGGAACCCTCTAGAATTCAAACTACCAACGCAGGAGGCCTATGATGTGAAGTCAGACCTGACCATGCACATAACCAGATACATCGGGCTTATTGGAGTGCTAGGGGCATCTGAGGAGGTGATGGACAGATGTTTCCCTTTATACTTAATGGATTTAGCTGCGCTCTGGTTCAGGCAGCTAGAGGATGGATCGATCAGGACATGGGGCAAGCTAGTGGAACGCTTCATGAGGCATTTCAGGGTCCACATGACGTGACCCAAGAATGTAATGACACTGGCATCAATGAAGCAAAGGACAGGAGAGTCCGTGAGGAATTTCTATTGCGGTTCAATGCAGCCGTGGTTTTGGTAGATTGCCCGGATCCATCAATGATTTTGATGGCAGTAGTAGCAGGAATTGCTTAAGGCATTGAGTTCAAGGATTCACTGGCACGGGATCCACCACAGGATCTCGGAGAGTTCTATCATGAGGCGGAAATATTTATTTGGTTAGAGGATTTACACATCGAAAGGCAGGAGGTAAACGTCGCGCAAGGCGAAGGAACATCTAGAGAAGGATGTGGAATGGATAAAGGAAAGCGAAAGAAGGATCATAGATATGATGATTCAAACAATCAGAGGAGAGACCGGGAACCCAAATTCACAACATACGCAGACTTGATAGAGAATCGGGAACGGATTTACTTCGAAACACAGAGGCAGCTCCCCTGTCGGAGACACCCAAGAGGGATCCCACTGAACGGGAGCGCAAAAGCGGGAAGTACTGCCTATTCCATGACCTGGAAGGGCATGACACAGATGAATGCCGCCACTTGAAGGACATGGTGGAAGAACACATTAGGAGTGGCAGATTGTCGTAGTATGTGAGGAACCGGACAAGAGCTGTAGAACATGAGCAGCTACCGCCTGCACCAAATATGAACGACCTTGGATCGAGGTCACAACTTGTCATCGACTGATCGTGATGGCAAGGGCCGCGTTCAGGATTTGAACTTCGGTCGTCAAATAAATTTTCTGATTTTGTTTCAAAAAATAAAGCAGCTTTTCCACTTACACATGTAAGGGAACCGGAGCGATCTCCAGGCATGCTCTGAGATGGTAATAGACTGCTCTGCCCAAAGAAGCATCACTTAGTTTTTTCTGTTTTTTCTTATTGGACACTTGGAATTTGGATTTAGTAAGTAGATTTGAATTTTATGAAACAAATCCCAAACCAAAGAGTTACGGGATGGATACTGGAAGTCAGTTGGAAATTGAACGTTTAATGTTCAATGATACTGAACCGAAGTGCAGAGCGTGACGCTGCTTCGCCGAAGAGCGATAGGATCGACTCGTTCGACGTTGTTTCTCCTTCACAGGAGAGTGACAGGATAGGATCCAGCAAGAGCCTGAAGTGGCTATAATCGGTCTAGGACTTAGGCCATAGCATCGCTTAATGTTCAGTGATACTGAGCCGTAGTGTAGGGAGTGACGCCGCTTCACCGAAGAGCGACAAGGTTGGCTCGCTCGACGTTGTTTTCCCTTCATCGAAGAGTGATAGGATGGGATCCAACAAGAGCCCATGAGGCTACAATCTGTCTAAGAGGACCAGGGAATCGTCTAATGTTCAAGGATATTGAACCGGAGTGCAAGGGATAAGTTGCTGTGCCGAAGCTCGACTGGATCCGCCTATTCAATCGTTACGTTTAGATCGAGCTTAGCGAGGATCCAGAGAGGCCGTCAATGATCCGGAGAGATTATAGGATTTGATTACTGACTTCCAAGGTGTGAAATGGATTTGGATATTGGCTTCGAACAGCTACAGATTCGGATATGGACCCAGTAAGGTCCCAGATTTGGATATGGACCCGGCGAGATCCCGGATTTGGATTTGAGGACGCAGAGAGGTCCTAGACTTAAATAAAACGATCTGAAGAGATCATGGATTCGGTTAATGGATTTGGAATTGGATAACGACTCGAAACAGTCGTGGATTTGGTTATCAGATTTGGATGGAATTTCTTGATTATGGATCCGATGGTACGGTTATGATGGATTATGGACTTTGGATATCGAATTTGAAGCTATTCAAAACACGCCTTCCAATAGCAAGGCACATTTTGGGGGACAAATATTAACCCGCCTTTTGGTAAGACCGTAGACAGGCGAATTTAACTTATATGATTGCTCAATTATCGAGGCTGGTGATGGTGTTGGTTCAGATGATGGATAGATGATCAATCACGGATGACAAACAATATTATGAGGTTGGGATTCGGTATAATCGATGGCCAAAAAGCATGGAATACTTGGAATATGGATTTCGACAAAAGTTGAGTTGCTTCGGGTTGCCTAGAGTTTTCTTCGAGTCATATTTGGATTTGCATTGGGTTTTTGAGAGGGTTGCTTCGAGTCAGGCCAAGGCGTACTTCGAGTCACTAAGGGATCAACATGTTTTCATAGGGTCGGTGTTGACTTTGGGCCGGCAACCATCATGCTTTGGGTCGGCAGCTAGCAAGCATCGAGTCGACATAAAGCTCCGAGGTCGGCATCATGTTGGGAAAGGCATGTTTGAAGGACTTTGGGTCGACACTTCCACGAACTCGGGTCGGCATTACGAAAATAGGATCAGCATGTTAGGACACTTCAAGGGGTTGGCATTATTGGCTTGCTTCAGGTTGGCTATGGATGTTCTTTGGGTTGGCCATGGGAAATCAGGTCAGCATAGGATTTTCAGGTCGGCATCATTCTACTTCGAGCCATAATGCAATTTACTTCGGGTCATCTAGGGGTCTGCTTTGGGTCATCTTCGAGGCAACTCCGAGTCAGCATATTAACAACTTGGGATCAGTCGTGATGAAGGGTATGGGCTCGGCTATGGTTTTGGTGGGTCAGTATCACTCAGGAAGCCTAGTAACAAGGATTTTGCCAATAAATATAATAGGTGGGGTTTCAAAAAAGGGGGATTTTTCTGATTTTCTTTCCCTTCATCTTCTACAGAAAGGCTACTTTGCTATTCTTGTTTAAAAACTCCGGATTGTAACTGAATTTAATTCTATGAGAATAAAAAAGGAAATTTCTAGAGTGGACGTAGGCCAGAGTTAGCCGAACCACTATAAATCTCATCTTTTTACTGCTTTCTTTTTATTTTATTTTGTTCTTTATATTTATATCCTCTTCATATATTCTATCTGTGATCTGTGACTGTGAATTGGTTATTTCATTTGTGATTGGGTGTTTGTGACCATTTTTGGCGCAAACAACAGATGTTTGAGGTTTTTCCACAGACGTATATCATATAGCAACTGCTCCAATCTGAAAGGACACTTCATTTTATATTGAATAATAGCATCCCTTCTTCAACGGTTGCAACCATTAAAACAAATAGATTTTATTTAAACAGTAACAACTCCTCATATGCATCTACTCAAACCTATATATATACTTCAAAGATTGAGAATTGGATTAACGATTCAATTCTATTCTCTTGATTTCTCATTACTCTCTATTTACATATTTGCACATACATTGCTTACATATTCTCAATTTATCATGACCAAAATAGTTTTTTGGTTAAATCATTTCCTACAACTCAAAGTACTCACATTCACATACTCAAAGGAGATCATAAGAAGAATTGTACTATTAATTAATCTGTGTTATTTGGAACACAAGGTTGTCAAAGAAATACTTTTTATATTATCCTATTACTTCGGGCGAAGCGGGTTTATTGGGCCAAAGAAAATACCGAAGGGGAGCTCCGGACTGGACGTAGGACGGGAGGTCTGAACTAGTATAGAATATATGGTGTGATCACTTTTATTATTTGCCTTTGTTATATTCGGTTATTATTCTCTGCTTGGTGTAATTTGTAGCATACACTCTAACACTTACATATATAGGTTGCATTATATAAAGATCCTGTAGTCTTTTAAAATAATATAAGAGAGTTCTAAGTTTTACCCACAATTCAGAGCCTTTTACATGCAAGCTCCTAAGATTAACATTTTTATTATTCCTGAGTGCTTCCTTTATTCTTATTATTTTCTTGTGGTTCCTTGAAATTGTAAGAGAGATATATAGTAAGAGAACTTTATAGTGGATGTAGATAAGCTTGTTGAATTACTCAATATTTGGTGTCATTTACCTTTAACTAATTACTTTATTCTCCATTTTCACTTTTATGCCTAATGTTAGCAAGTAACCTTTATGTATTAGTCAAATTTCAAGGTTGACTAAATTTTTAGTCCATATTTTTAGCGCTGGAAGGAGTTTCACCCTAAAGATATCACCTTTCCGTACTTTTGTACTCTACAAATACCTGACCGGACTTATCACCATGGACAGTCTTCTTTCATTCGAAGGTGAGAACTCCAATAGGCACGAAACCAACGACAACACTCTTGCTAGTGTTTTCTTGCCCAATCTTATCACCAACAAAGAAATGTGGTGAACTGTTATGCTACAACTGCCAAACGTGGGTAAGTTGGCCTAAGAAGTGAATGGTTTGAGGGTGCGGTTAGGCGCATAAGTTACTATAAACTTTGTCCCACCAACACCTCCAACGGCCGACCTAGTGGACCTACTAGCTCATAGGCCTATGCTTCCTAACGGTTATGAACTCAAGAACACTACTAAAGCTCAGGAAATGATAGTACCTGAAATCCCACTTTGAATATTCAAGTTCATCCCAAAGGGTATGCTGTGTGCGCGCCAAGCTGGATTGAAATCACTCCAGATGTTGTTGGACCTATGGAGTAAAGACATCATTGGTCCACTTCGGCAGAACAACCACAAGTTTTTAACTCCTGCAAGCTTCTACTTTTGATCGTCTCGATAACTACCCCTACCGTCGGCAGGGGGCATGTGACTTTTTCAGCATACTCCAGGTCCCATAGGGATGTGCTAGAAATAAATATAGAATGGAAGGTCATGCATTCCAAGTCGCCCTTTGTGCATAGGGAGAAATGTCCCGCTTTTCATCATCACTCTACACCTTATCGTGATCTTCTACTCTACCAGGCCCAAGTTAGGCCCTCGGCCCATGTTTGGCCAGAACATTCCCCAATAGGTCGATGTTGACCTTAGGGAAGAAATGCATATCATCTGCCAACATCTCAATAGAATGCAAACCTAAAATGCATAGGGTGAGGCATTTTTTGATGATGAAAACAGAGAACTATTCCCCAATGAAATTCTGCACACTTACATCAATCAAAGATACGCCTTACCGCCCATTGACAAGTATGATGGGAATGATGACCCATCCAACCACATACTACGTTAAATTCCATCACCCATGTTGGCCAACTTTTTAGCTCGGCAAAATATCTATTCTTTCCTTCCACTCTCACAAGACCGGCCTCCTGTTTATTCGTATATCTGCAATCAGGAAGCATCAATTCTTGGTCCCAATTATGCATTGATTTTAAGACTATTTTTTTCACTTCTAGAGTCCATGTCGTGATGGCTAGTGAGCTATGAAATATCAGGCAAGGTCCTTAAGAAAACTTGCAGCCATATGTTAACCACTTCAACAAAGAATCCACCAGGGCTAGTGGTGCGGATGTGAATAGCTTGATTGTATCCCTATGTTCAAGGGTTATATATAAGTTTAGAATGTGGTGAGAGCTCGAGAAGTAGCCAGCTTCATTCCAAACCAACTTCTATCAGCGGGAGAATGACAAGATAAGGATGGAAATCGTAAATATTTTAGACACCAACAATGAGACAAGGTGCCCCATCTAGGCCGGTGCTAGCAACAACGATCATCGAAATAGTGGTCTTTGGGCTGATGATAGAAAGTGGTTAAAGGATGGCCCTTAGTGTAACGACCCTTCTTTTTGACCGTTAAAAGTCAGCAATGAAAACATCCACAGTATTCCAATGTTGAACATCACATCACCAAAAAGGCAGATTATTAGTGTAAAAACGAAAAGAAAAAGAAAATAAAGAACTTGATAAACAGAATCCCACGGTGACACGACAATATAAAATATGATAACGACAGTAAAATCTATCACTCTAAAATTCATGGTATATCAGAGTTAAAACAAATCTCATCAGCTTGGACAATTATAAATTCCTGACCTTAAAATTGCTGATGGGTATATATAATAATATAGCGGAAAATAAAAATACTAGGCCGGTGAATATCCATCTCCACTCCATAAGCTCCATGACACACCAATGACAACTAAGAAAAATACTCGATCTGACCGGAGCGTAAATAAAATAACACCTGGATCAGTCTGGAAATATCAACGTGAGAAAATTCAAGTAATATGGTGAACATATACTAATTCTATGATACCACACCATTAAACACAAAATGGGTTTTTTTACCTTACAAGAACAACAACCATACATAAAAGAATGAAAAATAAATTAGAGCACAACCCAGACTTGGAAAAATGGGTATAAACAAGATCAAAATCCAAACTTAATGAATGGACATAAATAATTAAACATCGAGAAGAGATCCAGTCACTTCTCGAAGTAATTAAAAAAATAATTCAAAGATTTGAATCAACAACAAGGAAAAGGAAATTTTCCAACAATGATTAGGAGGGTGTGCCCCCCTCACCGAAAGTATACCTGTAGAAAATATACTTGAGAGGGTCATATACTTTGTGAGTCCTCTAGCAAACTACAAGCCGGACCCCACCAACCTTACCTTGTATCCAAGTATTTCGTGTCTCTGTGCGCATACCATCGAAACCAATCTAGAGTAGATGTGAAAACACCCTAATGGCAGCGACCTCACATAGCTTGGTCCCTACTCGCTTTTTGGTTTTAGCGATTTCGAACAAAGGATATCAACACTTAAATAAGCAACAGACCATCTTAAATTGACGATACACAAAGAAGCAAGCTTAATCGATAGTCAATAAATCAACTGTCAGGAATAATTAAAATGATCGTATGTGGAAAGTAAATCTCATATTCTTACCACTACTCGTCGATTTCAAATTTGTACTCTTTCTTGGTTAAAAATGAAGTTGGGCGGATGAAGGTAATGTTACCTCTAGGCATTGCCTTGAGACATTTTTAGCTTTCAAGATAGGGACATGTTTCCATACCTCAATGTTTAGTGCTAAGAGTATGACTAAATCCTTTCCACATAAGCGATATCGGATTATGGAGAATTTAATTTTTTATCCTTTCCGTAACCGAATCAAACTTTTAAACTTTTAAAACCAAACTTGTGCTTAGTTTTTACATCATAAATATTTGTAGAACAATTTAAAATACTTTCTGAAAATATTCCTATTTAAAGATTTTTTTTCATTTATAAACTATCGCTTATAAATTTCACACGGCATTTATTATCCCATAAAATAATAAATCAATTAAGATACTTTTATAAATAAAAAACCACATTAATTATTCCAAAAGAAGATTAATCAACTTTATAGCTCCTTTAATAAATAAGTCAATTATCTTTAAACATTTTTACTAAATCAGATAATTAATTCTAAACACCTTAATTTAAACCAATTAGTTAACTTTAAATATTGTTTATTAAATGATTAATTAATCTTAAACATCATTATTAAAATGATTAATCAACTTTAAACTCCTTTATTAAAACAGTTAATTAACTTTAATCGCTTTTTTTAAATCAATTAATTAACTTTTAAACACTTTTATTAAATTGGTTAATTAACCTTTTTTAAACACTTTTATTAAATCAATTAATTAACTTTTGAACATCGATAATAACATTAACTTTATAATAATAATAATTATAAAAAAAATTAAACCCTCAAATTTCTTTCAAAACTTATACAATCCTTACACACCCATTTGAATAGAATTTATGCACTATTTTCTTTTTAGCAAAACTAAGCGGGGTTAACTGTGCCTTTACCATTCTATACTACTTGTTCCAGAGATGTTGTTCCTTCCAAACATTTGCATAAGTCTATGCCACAGGGAATAAATGAAGTTGCGGTTAATTAATATGTGCACATTTGTCTCAGGTCTTTTAGGACATAAAGCACATGATGAATCAATCTGCATGCCCAAGGCAGTGAGCCTATCTTTTGTATTCAGGGTATTGAGAAATACTTTCCAGAAAAATATATTATCATTCTCCTTACAATAAGGATTCCAAACGCACTTATTCCATGCAAACTGGTTGATCCCCATGAAGAGTTCAAGTTATTATACACCAGAGAAACAGAATGTTTCTGTAAATTAGGAGACCACACCACCATATCAAACTGCACTATGGGGTAATGTTGCCTCATGATTTCAAGCCAAAGTTACCTAATAGTTTGATTGCTAGAGTATGTGAGGAAGATTAAACCATTGTTAATATTCAAAAGCCTTTGCATGGTTGGGTATGTCATTTTGTACTTTTTGATTGAATGACAGTGTTGTTTCAAGAATCAAGCCTTGCTTAGCCCACGTGTCATGCCAGAAGCTCACCTGTCCATTTTGGGAGGCAAGAATTCTAATTTGAGGTAATAATATGGTTCTGAGCTTAAGGATGGACCTCCATGTCCATCTACATCCATTAGGAATGTCCATAGCCAAAACTTTTTGCTTTTGAGATTGTGTTTTAATGTCTAGGCAACCCATATGTTATTCTTTATAGACAAGAGATTATTAACTTGAGTACTAAATGCAGCTTTGTTCCAGTTGCATAGACTAAGAATTCCAAGCCCTCCAAAAAAATTCTTCTGTTCAATCTTCTGGAAACCAATTGGTTTCAATTTTTTGTTTGAAGAAACACAGCCAGTCCATAAAGGGTTGCATATAGCCTTCCGAATCATATGAATGAGTTTCTGTGGAAAAATAAATGTTCTTCACCAATATGTTGAATAAGAGATTAACATCGACTTAATGAGTGTTAATCTACCTGCTTGTGTTAGTGTTTTATTGGACCAGCCATTCATAACCTTAGTTATCTTTTCATATAAGCTCATAAACTAGGATGTGGATATGCTGGAGGATACCAGAGGTATGCCAAGATAAGATGATATGTCAGTAGCACTAGGTGGACCAGATAAAAGTCTGATAGAGTTAGCTAGCCAAGATGAATAACCTTTGTAAATTTAAGACAACTTTAATCATCTCGAAAAAAGTTAAATCCAATTTATAATCTTTTATAAATTTAAACAACATTAATTATCTGAAAAGATAATAAATCAATTAATCTCTTTATTAAACATCGTTAATTATCCAAAAAAAGATAATCAAATAAATTTATAACTCCTTTAATAAATTGTAAAAAACACTAATTCTTTATTTTCATAATTTTCAAAATAGTTAAAATTTTAGTTTAAACAACTTTCAATGTGAAAAAACATGATCAAACATTTATTTGTAAAAATACAAACTCAAGTTCAAAAACACAATAAGGGTTTGAAAGGATGATATTTCATAAGTGATGGTACAGCGACATTGCTTATAGACACTTACACAATCAAACAGTATTTCATAAATATTTTAACCAAACAGCAATGTAAACAACATAAAAATAGAAGTAAATATATATTGGCGAGAATCTCCTTAGGGTCTCTCTACAAAAGTCCTTTGTGAATCACACATACACATGTGTATTTCAAAATGTTCTGTAGCGACCTATTCACTACGTACACTTCGACTTCCCTTTTTGTTTTTGTTCCCTGCAACATAAAGGTTATTTACGTCATCTACCTTTTCAAGTTGGAATTTAAATCCAAACAAACAATCAAATGACATTAAACCATCATCAAAGCATTCAATAATAATCTACAACAACATAGATATCAATTAATTTTTTTAAAGGCAAGTAAACTCAAAAATTCCAACATATACTTACGTGTTCTAGTTTGGTCTAAAATCGAAAGACATTCGATTTTAACTTAAAATTCAACTAGCTCGAAATTCAATCAAACCAATTCCAACGCATGGCTAACATTCCTATGAGTCTAACGTAATTGACCGTGTCCACATTCGACCTCGTATGCAAAGGTTATTCAATTTATACGCTTTCGAAAGTAATTAAATAATTAAACACTCTACCGCATATTAATTATTAATTAACCTATACAAACATATATTCACCATTCTCAAAATCAAATCTTTGCCACCTGAAACACTGATGCTACCCCTAAACATGTTGTATTTTCATGCAAGATTTCACCTCCTCCGATCAACGAAAACTCTTATCGATGGTTAGCACGAACTCCTCCTCTCCGCAAAGACCACCACCATTCACCACTCATACACGCTGTACCAATCGCGACCTGAAGGTCATGAGTTACTATTCAAAAATAACGCATCCCCATCCTCGCATCGCACCTTTCCAAACGACCACCACCACCTCCAATTCACTTGACAAACACTATCACACTCTCTGTTTGCTCCATCGACCCTCTAACTCCACCTAGTCAAAACCATTAATCGGCTATCGAAAAGTCGAGCAAGCTAGACCTGATCACACCCATCAACATATATATGGATGTGCAGATCTTGTTACCACAAACCCAAAAATCTTATTTTGTAATTTTTTAGATGAGTATTTTATTCGATTTTGATTTTTGAAGGATCGAGGCCATTATTTGGTTTTATTATAAATTAAGAAGAGAAGAAAGGAAGAGAAACGGAAATGTTTTTGTTTTTGGTAAGTATTGGCTTTGCTAAATTTATAAATAAGAATATTAGCTAACCTCCATTACAAGATAAATAATTTTTTCAAGCGACATATCTCACCGAAAATTAAGTCAACATTAATTCAAGTTCAAAATTTTGAATTTGATTAGATTTTAAAAGGTTTTAAAAATAAATATTTGTGGTACTTTGCTACATAATATTCCTTTCGCGTACGAACCACGAACGACAAAAATAAAAATACGGTCGTGCACCAAAATGTGACACGATCACAAATCAACAATAAAATGCACAGATTATTCTATTCTGTGGAATTTCGAAAATACCATCATTTGTCGACAAATCATTAATTGACAATTTAAATATTTTTCAAATTAAAAATTATGGAAAAAATAAATCAATTCATTTAAAAAAATACATCAATAAAAATCGGGCCAATTTATTAACAATTGATTTTCTCATTGTCTATTCGAACCATTTATTATTGTAGTAATTTACAAAATAAATTTACAGTTATTATTAATTAATTAAAAGGAGTTGAATAAGTTTATTAAATCCATTTGATTAATGTTTTATTCACAATCCCAATATTTAAATCACCATTCAAATATTAAATTCACAATTCAAATATTTATATAATCCCTATATTTGAATTCAAGTTTTTATACTTTAAAAACCTATATTTTAAATTAATTAGATATTCAAAAATAAATGACAAAATTTCGGGTTGTTACATTCTACCACCTTAAAAAAAATTCGACCTCGAAATTCCCTAAGGAAGAAAATGTCGTCAAACCCTTATTTTAAAAACTATTAATTAAAATGAATTATTAAACTTTCAAAGTCCTTTATTTTACGGAAAATTCCGACAGCACCTCCTTTGCGCGGCTGATCCTTAAAAACTACAACTTGCCATAACTGGCCCAAATCAACCAAAGGAAAGCAAAAGCCATGTGGTCTCTCCATATTTGGGGCGTAAAATCATCAGTCAATCAAAATACCAATTTCTAAATCTATTACGTGCCTCTTTTGCATTTGATTTTTTTTATTTTGCAAGCATCTTACTATCTCGAGGAAAATGCAGATGCATAAGAAATCAAACAACAACCTCTTGCTTCCCTGTACTTATCTTTTACTGACATAATCCAAAGAGAACTACGCTAACAAAAAGCAATACACACTATTTCTATCATAAGTAATAGCAATGTAAATAATACAACGACCAATGCAATAAAAGTACAGAGAATTCTCTGTAATAAGATATTATGCATCCAATCTTTTAAAATGATAAATTTAAAACTAAATGTCTGGGTTTTATATTCAAAATATACTTTCAAATTCCTCTAAAGAGAAACAAATCAAAACCAAAGTTGATTATGCCATGGATTGGGTTCTTTCTACCGAAGCACGGTATAACTTTAGAATCAAAACAACAAGGAGCATCCAGTGGTATTCTGGTCCCTCCCTAAACAATAACAACATAAAACAAATATACTTAGCGAGTCTTTCAAATCGAAAAAGTCCCAATCGCGCAACTTTTTCCATAACCAAAAATATTTGAAAAATTCACTTCATAGAAAATCTTTTAAAATATCATAAAATAATAATACTTCACCAATGATTTCAAAACAATTTTTTTCCTTTCACAAATTCTTCCAAAATCTCTTTTATTGAAGCACTGGGATTTAAGTCCTAATAACCAATAACTTATATAAACCATAGTTTATAAGACTACACTATCAATCAAATCAAATTCCATAAGAGAATGAACTAACACTTAACATCATTTAAAATGTTAAGTGACTTAATAGACGATATTTAGAATTTTTGCTTAGGTCCACACTTTTCTAAAGTCACAAAACAAGTATTCAAATATACTTAATCCAGCATGAGGTACATAAATCATCTGTATGCAATATCTGATCCGACCATTTTCTCGGATACATAGACTTCACTTCCGAACTAGACATGTTCACTCGACCTCCCTTGTGTAGACTCTAATCAGGTTCTTTGATTAGAAACTTCCGTTCCCCTTACATAGCCATCTACTATGACAGAAAACCTCAGTATCATATCAAGAACCCGAATAAAGTGTTCGCTGACAATAATCGGGTGAGAAATCCTTTTTCGGATTGGTATGAGTCATCCTGAAGTTATTTATTTGAATCCTAGATCAAGAACCATGCAAGTAAAACTTATGTTCCCCTCACATAACCATCTATCTATAACTTACGTACTAAATCTGATTGATTTCTTAACTACACTAATCTTTCAAAATCCCTTTCATTTTCATTTCATGTATTTAATTCACTATTAAAGTTATTATGAATTATTCCATAAATTCTCACTTAAGTTTAAAAACATTTTATAAAGTCACACTTTTATAAAACATTAAATTAAAAAAATTCTTTACTTTCCTTTACTTGTATAATACTCTTCTACATCCTAAGAGTATGTACAAAATGTCAATTTTATTTCATTTATTTATTATTTATTTTTATTTTCAAATTTCAAATGGAGGCCCAAACAAAATACGAGTCTTAAAATCGAGTTAACTATTTTGACCTTTTTACCTTAGGGTGTTCTAAGGAAAGATGTTTAAAGGTTGGTCCAATATCACCAAATAGTTTACACAACTTAGATATTTAAACAAAAGCTATGGTTTTAATAAAACAACGTTTATTTAAACCTTTCTATCCGATGTAACCGATTTAAAACTTGAGTTAAATTATTCCTTTTCTATTCAAGAGTTGATAATTTTTCATTTGTCAAATTATTTAGCAAAATACCCCTTTTTATTTTAATCAATTTCTTTTAAGGATAAGAACTAAATACCTGGTTTTCATTTCAAATCATTTTTGAAATAATAATACTATACATATCTCCCTTTTGCATGACAATCATACTTTTGGAGTTTAAAACAAGATTTTGTTTTGCCAAAACAATCCAATAGCAAATTACTATGGTAGCATTCCCCTACTTGGAAACTCGAAAATGAACGCCGATGATGCTGCAGTCATCACTAGAATTATAATCTAGCAACAAAAGTGAGTTCAATGCTTTCTTATCTCTTTTAAAAGCCTTTTCAAATATTTCTATACACAAATACTTTAAAATAATACTATTATTGTTTCCTCCTAAAACAATTTTCGAAAACAACGGGATTTAAGTTCTCAGATTTTCTGCTTAAATCCCTTTTTATTTATTTCTATTTATAAATTATACTTATATAATTTCATTTTGAAATATTTATTCTCATAAATACTTCCAGATAATATTGCAATTAAGTTTCTCAATAACCTTTTTGAAATAATCTTTTATATATATATATATATAACAACTTCCCATTATAATAATAAACATTTCACAAATATTTATCCTTTAAATGTCTTATCTTCCTATTTAGATTATATTAAACAACTTTTATTAAAAAGTTTACTTTTAACTCGATATTATTAAAAGATGACTTTCAATTTCAATTTTTTTCTAACACCTTATAGTCAGATTTGGAAACTTAATTCACAAAGGGGTCAATTTTAATACACTTATATTTATCAAAATAATAAATGCCCATAAATTGGTTGAGCATAAATTAACAATCAACAAACAATAGTCAATGCTCCTAGACTATCCGAGCATGACAAATCGAGCAATATTAATAATAAAGAAACATTATCGTTACCAAACAAACTCTATAAGTAATTACATAAATTTGAAAATTATTCCTTTATATATAATATAATCCTATGTAAAATATTTAATTTGCCCCATTTTCAAAAACCAGTATCATGTTCGTTTGCATGGTTCGAGAGTTTATAAGTCGCTATTGACAACGTGGTATCCCGGTCTCAACTAGAATTCATAAACAACTCAATAGACCATTTAACACAATACAATTTTGTAGAAATAACAAATACGCTTTCGCATATATAATACCCCCAACCGTTCTAGGGTGTCACTTACCCTATTTGTAAGGAGTCATACCCTACCAAAGCCAAGGTTCTCGCTTAACCATCAGCTCTAATACCAAATGTAACGACCTTTTCCTTTTCGACCATTAAAAGTCGCACCAAATACATCCATGGTATTCCAATGCTAAACATCCAATCGCCGAAAAGGGAGATTGTTAGGGTAAAAAGGAAAAGAAAACAAAAAAGGAACAGGAGAAATAGAATCTCATAGCAGAACGACAATATATATTATAACAAAGACAGTAAAATCTGTCACTCTAAAATACATGGCAGATCAGAGTTAAAACAATCCTCATTAGCTTAGAAAGTTATAAATTTCTGACTTTACAATTGTTAATGGTTAAATATAATAATACGGTGGAAATAAAAATACTATGGTTAACGAATATCCAACTCTACTCCATGAGCTCTATGACACACCAGTTACAACCTAGAAAAATACTCAGTCAGACCCGAGTATAATAATAAAATAACACCAAGATCAGTTTAGTAATACTAACGTGAGAAAACTCAATTAATGTGGTGAACATAAAATAATTCTATAAGACCATGCCGCTAAATAAGGAACGGGTTTTTTTAACTCATAAGAACAATATCTATACACGAAAGAATAGAAACAAATCAGAACAAAATCTAGACTTGGAAAAATTGGTATAAACAAGATTAAAATCCAACTTAAAGAATTGACACAAATAATTAAAAATCGAGAAGAGCTCTAGTCACTTTGCGATGCAATTAAGAAAACAATTCAAAGATTTGAATCAACATCAAAGAAAAGGAAGTTTTTCAACAATGACTAGGAGGGTGCGCCCCCCTCATCGAAAGTATACCTCTAGAAAATATACCAGAGAGGGTTATATACTCTATGACTCCTCTCGGGAACTCTAAGTCAGACCCCACCAACCTTATCAACTATCTGAGTGTTTCATATCTCCATGTGCATACCACTGAAACAAATTTAGAGTAGATGTGAAAGTACCCTAATGGAAGGAACCCTACATAGCTTGGCCCCCACTCGCTTTCTGGTTTTAGTTATTTCTAACAAAGGATACCAAAGCTCAAATGAGCAACAGATCATCTTAAATTAACGATTCTAAAAGAAGCAAGCTAAGTCGATAGTCAATAAATCAACTATCGAGAATAATTAAATGATTGTATATGGAAAGTAAATCAAATATTCTTACCAATACTCATCGATTTCAAACTTGTACCATTTCTTGGTTAAAAATGTCAGGCAAGTGAAGGTAGTGTTACCTCTAAGCATTGCCTTGACAACATTTTTAACTTTCGAGATAGGGATGCGTTTCC
The DNA here is from genome assembly GCA_030765085.1 of Allium cepa. Classification (NCBI taxonomy): domain Eukaryota; kingdom Viridiplantae; phylum Streptophyta; class Magnoliopsida; order Asparagales; family Amaryllidaceae; genus Allium; species Allium cepa. The sequence continues at coordinate 974,049,185 of CM060932.1, forward strand.
ATACCTCGATGTTTAGTGCTAAGAGTATGACTAAATCCTTTCCATATAAGCGATACCGGATTATGAAAAATTAAATTTCTTATCTTTTCCATAACTGAATCAAACTTTTAGACTTTTAAAACCAAACTTATGCTTGGTTTTCACCTCACAAATATTTGTAAGACACTTTAAAAATACTTTTTAAAATATTCCAATTTAAATATATTCTCATTTATAAACTATCATTCATAAATTTTAAATAGCATTTATTATCCCAAAAGATAATAAAACAATTAAAAGAGTTTTCTAAATTAAAAACCACATTAATTATCCCAAAAGATAATAAATCAATTAAAATACATTTATAAATTTAAAACCACATTAATTATCCCAAAAGAGAATTAATCAACTTTATAGCTCCTTTAATAAATAAATAAATTATCTTTAAACATTTTTAAGATAATTAATTTATAACACCTTTCTTTAAAACAATTAATTAACTTTAAACTTCATTTATTAAAATGATTAATTAATCTTAAATATTATTAATAAAATGATTAACCGACTTTAAAATCCTTGATTAAATCGGTTAATTAACCTTTTAAATCGGTTAATTAATTTTTAAGCACTTTTATTAAATCTGTTAGTTAAATTTTTTAAACACTTTTATTAAATCGGACAATTAAATTTAAAAATCATTAATTACTTTATTATAATTAAATAATAATTAAAAATATATTTAAACCCTCAAATTCCTTTCAAAACTTATACAATCTATTATCCACATAATTTCAATGTTGGAAGTAAAGTTATAAGCAATGGCATCATAAAGGGATTAAGGCTGCCGAGTTCTAAATTGAAGAATAAAGCAAGATGTCTCTCCGCACTTTATTGCTCCCTCAACAGCACATCTCTTCGGAGGATAGGAATGTGCCTTTACGATAGAGTATCACCTCACGCCACAACAGTTCAATGTGGTCCATCTTCGATAATACATTGTATTCCCCTTTTCTTACACCACACTGAATTCCCAAAGATAGGCCAATCATACCGCATGATAGTGAGGTTAGGAAGGACTTCAACTCAAATCACACCATACATCACCAAGACCACTACTCACATAACTTCGAAGGTGTTAAATATTAAAGATGACTTGGAATCAAAGAGACTTTTCACTAGCAATCACTGGAACAGCTAAAACCACAACGACATCCTAACCTACAAGCTCTTTAGAAGCATTTAAGTCGAACAAAGTCACATCTCTCTTCCCTAGTAACCACATCGCGTTTATGTGGCTCATCGAAGACATGTTAGCTTTAATAGGCGTCTTGAGTTGCTTAACAAAACCAAGCAGGCTCATCGACATGCTGCTCTTCAGCAACTAAAGCACTTTGTCATTCATAGGGAACCACGTGTTAGCTGCGAAGACCTTGGCACAGCATAGAGGGCATCGCTGGCAGCATCACCAACCATCTCGAAAATCCTTATGTTACACGAAGGCAGAGACATAGTCCGCAATGCCTTGATGATACCACTTTTACACCAGTAATGATCAGTAGCATCAAAGACATTAAAGAGAGGTGATGCTGCCTCTACAAATATTAAAAGCGCAAATGACATCACCGAAGTCGAGGTCCACCGAAGTTCGTCTGATCGAAGATGCTAGGTTCGGAGAGAGTGGCCACCTCCTCTATAAATATAATCCTATGGGCGCCATTTTGGAGGTCGATTTTTCATTTCTTTCTCTCTTCTAAAATTAAAGTCTTATAACCCTAAATCGAATTGGGGAAAATTCAATTTGACTATAATCATATTTGAATCGAATAAACATGAACTTAGCATTGCATATCGACTTCGATTATGACTTGTTGAACATTATTGACTTGGACATGCGTAATATGAACCAGTCACGACCAAATCGACTTGAATCTAGTCGAAGAGCCTTAAACCGTGTTAAACCTCTATATGCATACTCATATGAACTATGAACTATGGACTCTGAACATAAGGACAAGATGTATAGCCTAATGTTATACATAATGGACAATAGCATGACTTTGAGACCTATTTTATCTAACTATTGATCATACGACACAACATGAGCGCTTTAGATTATCTTATCTAAATGCCAACATAAATTCATATATATGACACTTCTAATGGCCTTATAGGACTTCAAACATATATAATGATAATGATGGAGATGAACTTTTCCTCAAAGGCCATTGGACTTCTATTCTTTAATGATCCTATCATATGATTAGCCTCAAAGTAATAGGTTATACCTTGGTATATCATCATATCAATGCAATGTACTCAATCACTTTGATGTAGTTTCTTCGCATAACCACTAATCACATCGGTGTGGTCAGCCTTTTTTTTGGCTTACGTCTCCACACATGTATTGGTCAAGTCGATGAGATTAGCTTGTTATGACTCCGTATACATAGAAATCAAGGAATAATTTATTACATTTAGCATCTGAGGTGTTATACCATTTTCTGGTCTAACATTTTTGATGCTAGAAGGAGTGTTCGAACCTCCGGTCTTGTTTAATCTTCCTCTTAAACTAATAAAGAAAGCCTTGTTTCGTGAAATGGCATGAAAGGAACTAACATCATTGGTAGTGAAGTGCCGCAAGCAACAACACTAGAAGAGAACGTTACTCCTAATTTCAACCTAGGGAATGCTAAACCAGGACAACTATTTGCACCAGTGCAACCATCTAGCAATGAGGCCAAAACTAAAAACCTAGAGCACCAATTGATGGATATGAAAGGATTATTAAAAGCGGTGCTTACTCAGAGATCTTCTAAGAATACCACACTCACAAGCGGAGATGAGGCACAAATCTCTAAGGAGAAACTTAAATGCTTCCCTGCTCAGAGATAAAAGCAAAAGCAAGTTTGCTCAATCTCAGCTTAAAAGGAAATGATAAACAAGCTAGGGCGGACTATCAAGGAAGGATGAAAAAGAAACTTAAAGAGTAGTGTAACGTCCCGCCTTTTCGCACGCTTCAAATCGACACACATGCCAATTCAAACCATACGGAAGGGCGGATTGTTATGGGGTAAATAAGAAAAACAGAGAAGAAATAAACAAAATAGAATCTCACAGCGGAAGGATAAAATATAAAAATAAAATATACAGTTTATAAAACTGTTTACAAACATTTATATAATACATGTCAGAGTTACACATACCAATAACAATGCAGCGGAACAGTGTGTAGTGCACTAGTATAAATAATAATAGTAATACTACAAATCTTCGTCTTCGTCCTCCAGAGCTAAAACTTCAAATCCTGAAACGCTCGGACTGACCCGAGCGAATTAAAAAGACAAAACACTCGAGTCAGAACTAAAAGATCTTATGTGAGTTAAATTAACAGAAATAAATATGAGTGCAGTAACTCAAGAGATGCTCGGGATTTACATCTCCTAAGGATCCGTTAAACAACTTACTCTGTAGTATATTGCGCTATTATAATAGTGTCTATTTGTAAAATAAACTTATTTTTTAATAGCGTTAAGGGGTTACCCATATAACCCTTAACACAGAATATATTCCCATAGTCTATACAGTACCGTAATCTCCCCCGTACTGGGCGTCGTCAGAGGGCACTCCATAGGTATGGTACAAAACCAAAATCGTATAAGGCGCGCTAGGGTAGGTGACACGGCACAACTAGGCAATGCCAGGGTAGATATACCAATTGCTATCCGGGCTGGTGGTAACGCGTAGCCGCAGCTACCGCCCACCTCGAACTAACACCCCCAAATCAAAGAAATCAATAGTGGCCACCGAATCAATCCAAAGTCAGAGTATAGTATCGAAGGAGTGCGTTCGATCAGAGGAATGACCTCATTGGCCCGAGAATCGCTCCTGTTTTAGCCACCTTATGCCAACTCACGGGAGTCGGGTCCACGTATTTACCTTACAGGAAACGCCGCCACCAACCTACTTCATTCTGGAATCTCCACCGCGTACACGGTTAGTCAAAGTGGTTTTCGGTATCGACAGAGAGTATGTCCATATCTGATCCCGGTCTCTTTGCCAACCAATCGTTATTATAACACCGCGGTCATTTAAAATAGTTTATACTTTAAAACCAGAATAAAAATTCCATTTCAAAACTATGAATATGATATCATCTTAAAACCCAAAACAATATGATATCATTTTATCCAAATATATTTCTTTTCCAAAATCATACTACTTTAAAATTTAAAATATCTGGAAACCAAATATTTGACTTGTACTTTCAAAGCATAATATTTCGAAATTCATATATTTTAAAACCATAACTTCTAAAACTTGAATGGTTTGGATATTCAACGGTATACGAAATAAATGTTTTAACTTTAAGGTTACTTTGTAAAGAAAATAATTTCCATGGCTTTACAAATATATTTCTTTATTTAAAGTCTAAACCAAAATTTAAATACCACTTTCAAGTTCCAAAACCACTTCAATTTCTATATATATATATATATATATATATATATATATATATATATATATCCATTTGGAGTATTAATATTTCAACACTAAAGTTGGAATTTATTCTTTCAACCAATTTAAATGTTCTATTATTTAGTCTTGAATATTTACATAAAAATCCATAAATAAAACTCCAATTTCTAGCAATTAAATATTTTCTTCAATTAAATTATACTAGAATATTCATTTTAAATTTATCTTGGAAAAATCCAGTTATAAATATCATACCTTAAAATTTTCCAAACTTAAACATATAATATGAATTATCAAATTCTATTTCTCAATTTTCCCATTTTTATTTAATAGATTTATACACAGCTTAAATTCAAAAAATTTAACTTCATATGTATATATATAGAAGAATAACATTTGTAAAATATCAAAATTAAAAAAATTTATAAACCGTATCCCATCCAAACCATAGAAATCACTTTAAAATAATTTATATATAGACCACAGTGCCTGTATAAAATTTTCTATCCTATGGTCAAGTGATACGGATATTTATCATTTCAATCCGCAATTTAAAAATAAAATTTGCGGTTGTATATCATTTCAAACCACAACCCCGAATGAAATGAAAATGCATGATGACTTGCAGTTTATACAATATAATTATAGCATTCATTCATCCAATATCAATCATCAATCATCAATTGCAATCATCATCCAATTTTAAACAATCATTGATACATAGCATATGAATTATACAGGAATTAATAACAGATTATTAACTAACAGTTTCTATTCCATAATAAATTTAATGACTGTTAACTAGCAGTTTATGTGCAAAAATAAATTCTAACTGTCAAATTTTATGTAATAAATAAAATTAATTAACAGTTAAATTGAATAAATGCGATTTAAAAAATATGATGAATAAAACATGTCAAACAGTCACAAATAAATTTCTACTCATATCTAAAATAAATTTAACAAACATAAAAACTTTTAGAAGTTGTGAGTGGGTTAAAACACTCACCTTTTGAATTTAAATCGAAATTAAATTCAATTTAAACTTAAAAATTCGATGGTCTCCGAATTGGTCCAAACTAGTTCCAAACTGTCCGGAATTTAATTACGATCCTAACAAAAAAAGTTTCGCGTGAATCCGAGGTCGTATGAAAAAGTTATGTGATTTAAACGATTTGAAAATCAAAATAAATTATAAAACAAAACAAACCTTAATTAAATACTCGCCACGTCACTATCGTCTTCCACGCGCTTTGGCTACAGGAGCACGCGAATATGTTTCCAGACCGAACCCAAAACGGAAAACGAACACCACCAGTAGATTGCATATTCTGAGAACTCCAACATATAATTTTTCTGGAATTTTTAGAGGAGTTTGAATTTTGATTTTTATTTGGATTGAAACTGGATCTAGAAATTGTCGGTTGCCATTGAAGAAGAGAAGAAGTTGAAGAAGAGACTATACAGAGGAATGAAGATGGAGGCTAGGGTTTCACCGCCTATTTATAGATAGATCGCAAAAGAATAGGTGTGCACGAATTTTAACGTGCAAACGGAGGTGGTCCCAAAAGATAAATAATATTAATTACACACATTATGGATTTAGGAAATAAATAAATTCCTTATCATTTACATTTTATTTTAAACGTATTTACAAATGTAAATCTAGACGTTTCGTTTACGTTTCAAAATATATTCACAATTTTATTAATTTCCAAATTGATCTAAACAAATTTAGATGTAAATTAAAAGCTGATAAGTCTATCCATTGCAGTGTTAATTTCTCCACTTTCTTATATTTAGAATGGAAACGTTTACTTTATTTCCTCGACATTCTTTTATTTTCCTTAAAATGCTTATTTGTTACTTGCAATTCATAATGTAAACATTCTTATATTCTAAAATGATCAACTTATACAATATTAAATCAATTCTTATATTTCCAAATAATGTATATTCATGATGAAAACATTCTTACATAAATTTTATTAATTGCACTTTGTTTCTTTTCCTTTTTCAGAAAGATTTTAATAAATTTATTTCCAATTAATTTTAATCTTCCACTTCAAAACAGACCCTAATTGATGAAATCAATTAAATAAATACGTGAACATTGTAATCCTTATTTATAGTTAAGCAAACATGTTTATAAAATTACAGTTTTCAACAAGCATTAAATTACATACTAAATAAATCTTTTTCTCTATTCAATTAAATAATCAAATGTTTATTCCATCTAAAAATTTTAAATAGAAGGATTCCATGTTGGGTTTAAAATCTATTATTTTAATATCCTTGAATTTTAGTTTAATCTCCATAAACGAAATATTTAAACATTAATTTCATTTATTTTGCAATACTTAATTAAACCAAAATATCGTTTTCTAAACTTAAATCTATGCTCCCATTGATTCATTCAATTTGCACTTATTATGTATTATTTTAACAACTCATTTATAACTTTGAATCTATTCCCCAAATTTCTCATTTCTATCGTTATATACATTTGAATTCCATCCTATTTAATATTTCAAATATTACGTCATTATCATTAATGAAATAAATATATTGTTAATTATTGCAATTGATTTTCCGTTATAACTTAATATACTAAATAGGTGGTTAATCTTAAATACTTGTTCTCATTAACGATTTATTTCTACTTACAAATTAATGCAATTATTACCTATTTCCATCTTTATCTCGAATTAACATAAAATGTTATATTCAAATTCCATAAATTTCAATAGATTCAAATTATCATATCTATGAAGAACATTTTCGTTATTATCCATTTATTACCTTAACTTATTCAACGTAACATTTAATTTATATTTAATGCAATGATTTCCAAATCAATTGAATTGAATTAAATATATATGTATCACTCATAATAACTTGTGGTCACAACTCTTGATCACCATTAATAAGTTTATTATTTACAATCCAATAATCGCCATTCTATATATATATATATATATATATATATATACACGAATTAACTAATTCAATATTTCCATTTCGTTTTCCGATCCTAAATTTATTAGTAAGTGTATTTACTCCATTCAACAAGTTGGAATTCCATTTTTACTATACAATCATTTCCCTATTCACTTTTATTACTAACCCATCATCATTGCATTTATTGTCTTTTATTGATTTAATCAATTTACCCCATATTCCCTTAAACTCATACTAACGAAACATTCAATTCTATTTATCTCATAAACTCCATTTCATAAATCTACCTGCAATTTCTACCTAGAAATAAGGTTACATTTCCGTTGAAAATACATTTACATCTTACGTTACTACATTAATAGTTAGTAACGTTTATATCATCAACCATCACTTATGAATAATTAGCGTTTCCTATTTATTTTGTTACATTCACTTATATTCATTTATGAATAAATTGGTATTCCCTTTAACCTATTAATTACTAACTTTAATTATTGCAATTCATTTATCTAACATAAATTTTGAATCTATTTCCAAATTTTCATATTTCAATTAATTAACACCTTACAATAGTTTACAAATAAAAGGGATTGTACTAATTACATTATTTATTTTCTTGCATTACTTTATTACCTCCGTTTAAATTCAATTTCCGTAAATCAATATTTTATTCCATCGACAAATTCAATACTTGCAACAATTTCCACTATTACTATTAATTGCAATATATAATTTAATTTGCAAATTTTAATTACCTTTGATACATCAAATTTCAATACTTTCTTTCATATAAATTAACAAGATTTTTTATTTCTTTCTAAATTTTAAAATAAAATCCTATTAATTTAATTCATTTCAAACATCGAATTTACGCGGGTCGTTACACTCTCCCCTACTCAAAACTTTTCGTCCTCGAAAAGGAAAAGAAGGGAAAAATTAAATACAATACATCTTATCCAAAATATTTAACTTATAAACAATTAAATTTACAAAATTAATCACTTTAAATAAGATATCCTATTTATAACTATTTGATCCTTTATATTTAAATTATTAAAGTTTGGAAAAACATTTCCAAAATATTTCCAAGATACTGCATTTTCTTATATAATCCAAAGGGTTACAATTTATATAAAGTGAAATATTTAAGCGGTTTCAACCATTAATCAACCAATCAATACAACAACCATCAACTTTACAAACAGCATACATACACAAGACAAAGCAACCATTTAATCCAACAAACAAATAGTTGTTCGGGTTCAAAACTTGAAATTGTATGGAATGAAAATAACTATCAAGTGCATCCTTTACTCAACAGTCTTAGATGGAACAACGATAGATTATTTATTCATCCAACAACTTCAAATTCTCTTGCCCAACCAACCATAAGTCAACAATAACAATTCAAACCAACAACCAAATTAACTTATTATACATTTATTTCATGCTTTAGTTGTTTAATTTCTTTTCCTTCATTTATTGAGTGATTCCTTCATTACTTACAATTTTCATTTTTCATTTATTACAATATTCATTATATTTGCATTCCGTTTTATTTACTTAAGTTTATAATCATCTATTTATAATACTTAAAATTTCCATTTTAACTTAAGTTTATACATTTAATTCTCATTTTGTAACAGAAAATTCATTGAATACCTTTATTACCTCAAGCTTCACTTATAAGATTTCCCCTTACATTTTCTTACTAACATTGCAACTTTTATTATATGGTAAGTTATATATATGCTTTAAGAATGTAAGTGAAAATTATACAAGTTTCTTCTCAATTCCTTTAATTAATTAATGGTTCAATAATTATATATATTCGTTTTATAAATTACAATTTCAACTTACTTTTAATTTCATTCATTTATTTAATGCTTACATTTCTATTATATTTAATAATGTAACAATTTAACTACACTAAATTTGCAACTTTATACATCAATTCTTATAAATAAAGAAGTTCATTAATTTATTTAATAATTAAATTTTTACTTTAATTAAAGGTTCCAATTTCTACACTTAATTGAACTATTAATTAACTGGAACTTAAGAACCAAATACTGGGTTTAATTTTTAAATCATTTAAAATAATAGATAGATATCTATTCTTAACATATATATATATATATATATATATATATCCAATTATAATTAAAACGATAAAAATTTCTTAAACAATTCTGCAGTAAATTTCTACAGTGGCCTTCCCACTTCGAAACTCGAAAATGAAAGTCGATGATGCGTGCACTCATCACCGAAATTATTTTCCAGCAACAGGGAGGAAAGTACAAAACTTATTTTTTCCGAAATCTTCTTTAAAACAATTTTTCCGAATTATATTGAAATATTTATATCAGAAAATACTTATAAATAATATTATTATATTCCAAAATTTATTCGAAAGAAATTTCAAAACCCCGGAACTTAAGTTCTAAATTTCCAAATTTCATCAATCTTATTTTCCAATCTAACTTATATTATTAATTATACACTTTATCACCTAACAACCAATCTATTGCAGCCAAATATAGATATAGAATGAAAAATTTATTTTATATATAGAAAATATAATAGGAAAAATTATTTCATTCACCTATATTAAAACAGATATTATGTTGGTCTGTCCTATTTACTGTTTAGAAACCCCTATTGATGTCACAGCGTCCCATGCATCAACCAGAATTTATAAATACAAAACGGAACAGATTAACACAATATTAAAACCTTTTTATAACACTAACAAGTACGCTCTCTCATATATATACACTCAGCGACTCCCATAGGGTATTACTACCCTATTAACAAAGAGTCAAACCCCACAAAGCCAAGGTTTATCGCTAAACCAAAGCTCTGATACCAGATGTAACGTCCCGCCTTTTCGCACGCCTCAAATCGACACACATGCCAATTCAAACCATACGGAAGGGCGGATTGTTACGGGGTAAATAAGAAAAACAGAGAAGAAATAAACAAAACAAAATCTCACAGCGGAAGGATAAAATATAATAATAAAATATACAGTTTATAAAACTGTTTACAAACATTTATATAATACATATCAGAGTTACACATACCAATAACAATGCAGCGGAACAGTGTGTAGTGCACTAGTATAAATAATAATAGTAATACTACAAATCTTCGTCTTCGTCCTCCAGAGCTAAAACTTCAAATCCTGAAATGCTCGGACTGACCCGAGCGAATTAAAAAGACAAAACACTCGAGTCAGAACTAAAAGATCTTATGTGAGTTAAATTAACAGAAATAAATATGAGTGCAGTAACTCAAGAGATGCTCGGGATTTACATCTCCTAAGGATCCGTTAAACTATTTACTATGTAGTATATTGCGCTATTATAATAGTGTCTATTTGTAAAATAAACTTACTTTTTAATAGCGTTAAGGGGTTACACATATAGCCCTTAACACAGAATATATTCCCATAGTCTATACAGTACCGTTAGCTCCCCTGTACTGGGCGTCGTCAGAGGGCATTCCATAGGTATGGTACAAAACCAAAATCGTATAAGGCGCGCTAGGGTAGGTGACACGGCACAACTAGGCAATGTCAGGGTAGATATACCAATTGCTATCCGGACTGGTGGTAACGCGTAGCCGCAGCTACCGCCCACCTCGAACTAACACCCCCAAATCAAAGAAATCAATAGTGGCCACCGAATCAATCCAAAGTCAGAGTATAGTATTGAAGGAGTGCGTTCGATCAGAGGAATGAACTCATTGGCCCGAGAATCGCTCCTGTTTTAGCCACCTTATGCCAACTCACGGGAGTCGGGTCCACGTATTTACCTTACAGGAAACGCCGCCACCAACCTACTTCATTCTGAAATCTCCACCGCGTACACGGTTAGTCAAAGTGGTTTTCGGTATCGACAGAGAGTATGTCCATATCCGATCCCGGTCTCTTTGCCAACCAATCGTTATTATAACACCGCGGTCATTTAAAATAGTTTATACTTTAAAACCAGAATAAAAATTCCATTTCAAAACTATGAATATGATATCATCTTAAAACCCAAAACAATATGATATCATTTTATCCAAATATATTTCTTTTCCAAAATCATACTGCTTTAAAATTTAAAATATCTGGAAACCAAATATTTGACTTGTACTTTCAAAGCATAATATTTCGAAATTCATATATTTTGAAACCATAACTTCTAAAACTTGAATGGTTTGGATATTCAACGGTATATGAAATAAATGGTTTAACTTTAAGGTTACTTTGTAAAGAAAATAATTTCCATGGCTTTACAAATATATTTCTTTATTTAAAGTCTAAACCGAAATTTAAATACCACTTTCAAGTTCCAAAACCACTTCAATTTCTATATATATATATATATATATATATATATATATATATATCCATTTGGAGTATTAATATTTCAAAACTAAAGTTGGAATTTATTCCTTCAACCAATTTAAATGTTCTATTATTTAGTCTTGAATATTTACATAAAAATCCATAAATAAAACTCCAATTTCTAGCAATTAAATATTTTCTTCAATTAAATTATACTAGAATATTCATTTTAAATTTATCTTGAAAAAATCCAGTTATAAATATCATACCTTAAAATTTTCCAAACTTAAACATATAATATGAATTATCAAATTCTATTTCTCAATTTTCCCATTTTTATTTAATAGATTTATACACAGCTTAAATTCAAAATTTTTAACTTCATATGTATATATATAGAAGAATAACATTTGTAAAATATCAAAATTAAAAAAATTTATAAACCGTATCCCATCCAAACCATAGAAATCACTTTAAAATAATTTATATATAGACCACAGTGCCTGTATAAAATTTTCTATCCTATGGTCAAGTGATACGGATATTTATCATTTCAATCCGCAATTTAAAAATAAAATTTGCGGTTGTATATCATTTCAAACCACAACCCCGAATGAAATGAAAATGCATGATGACTTGTAGTTTATACAATATAATTATAGCATTCATTCATCCAATATCAATCATCAATCATCAATTGCAATCATCATCCAATTTTAAACGATCATTGATACATAGCATATGAATTATACAGGAATTAATAACAGATTATTAACTAACAGTTTCTATTCCATAATAAATTTAATGACTGTTAACTAGCAGTTTATGTGCAAAAATAAATTCTAACTGTCAAATTTTATGCAATAAATAAAATTAATTAACAGTTAAATTGAATAAATGCGATTTAACAAATATGATGAATAAAACATGTCAAACAGTCACAAATAAATTTCTACTCATATCTAAAATAAATTTAACAAACATAAAAACTTTTAGAAGTTGTGAGTGGGTTAAAACACTCACCTTTTGAATTTAAATCGAAATTAAATTCAATTTAAACTCAAAAATTCGACGGTCTCCGAATTGGTCCAAACTAGTTCCAAACTGTCCAGAATTTAATTACGATCCTAACAAAAAAAGTTTCGCGTGAATCCGAAGTCGTATGAAAAAGTTATGCGATTTAAACGATTTGAAAATCAAAATAAATTATAAAACAAAACAAACCTTAATTAAATACTCGCCACGTCACTATCGTCTTCCACGCGCTTTGGCTACAGGAGCACGCGAATATGTTTTCAGACCGAACCCAAAACGGAAAACGAACACCACCAGTAGATTGCATATTCTGAGAACTCCAACATATAATTTTTCTGGAATTTTTAGAGGAGTTTGAATTTTGATTTTTATTTGGATTGAAACTGGATCTAGAAATTGTCTGTTGCCATTGAAGAAGAGAAGAAGTTGAAGAAGAGACTATACAGAGGAATGAAGATGGAGGCTAGGGTTTCACCGCCTATTTATAGATAGATCGCAAAAGAATAGGTGTGTACGAATTTTAACGTGCAAACGGAGGTGGTCCCAAAAGATAAATAATATTAATTACACACGTTATGGATTTAGGAAATAAATAAATTCCTTATCATTTACATTTTATTTTAAACGTATTTACAAATGTAAATCTAGACGTTTCGTTTACGTTTCAAAATATATTCACAATTTTATTAATTTCCAAATTGATCTAAACAAATTTAGATGTAAATTAAAAGCTGATAAGTCTATCCATTGCAGTGTTAATTTCTCCACTTCCTTATATTTAGAATGGAAACGTTTACTTTATTTCCTCGACATTCTTTTATTTTCCTTAAAATGCTTATTTGTTACTTGCAATTCATAATGTAAACATTCTTATATTCTAAAATGATCAACTTATACAATATTAAATCAATCCATATATTTTCAAATAATGTATATTCATAATGAAAACATTCTTACATAAATTTTATTAATTGCACTTTGTTTCTTTTCCTTTTTCAGAAAGATTTTAATAAATTTATTTCTAATTAATTTTAATCTTCCACTTCAAAACTGACCCTAATTGATGAAATCAATTAAATAAATACGTGAACATTGTAATCCTTATTTATAGTTAAGCAAACATGTTCATAAAATTACAGTTTTCAACAAGCATTAAATTACATACAAAAAAAAATCTTTTTCTCTACTCAATTAAATAATCAAATGTTTATTCCATCTAAAAATTTTAAGTAGAAGGATTCCATGTTGGGTTTAAAATCTATTATTTTAATATCCTTGAATTTTAGTTTAATCTCTATAAACGAAATATTTAAACGTTAATTTCATTTATTTTGCAATACTTAATTAAACCAAAATATCGTTTTCTAAACTTAAATCTATGCTCCCATTGATTCATTCAATTTGCACTTATTATGTATTATTTTAACAACTCATTTATAACTTTGAATCTATTCCCCAAATTTCACATTTCTATCGTTATATACATTTGAATTCCATCCTATTTAATATTTCAAATATTACGTCATTATCATTAATGAAATAAATATATTGTTAATTATTGCAATTGATTTTCCGTTATAACTTAATATACTAAATAGGTGGTTAATCTTAAATACTTGTTCTCATTAACGATTTATTTCTACTTACAAATTAATGCAATTATTACCTATTTCCATCTTTATCTCCAATTAACGTAAAATGTTGTATTCAAATTCCATAAATTTCAATAGATTCAAATTATCATATCTATGAAGAACATTTTCGTTATTATCCATTTATTACCTTAACTTATTCAACGTAACATTTAATTTATATTTAATGCAATGATTTCCAAATCAATTGAATTGAATTGAATATATATGTATCACTCATAATAACTTGTGGTCACAACTCTTGATCACCATTAATAAGTTTATTATTTACAATCCAATAATCGCCATTCTATATATATATATATATATATATATATATATATATATATATATATATATGAATTAACTAATTCAATATTTCCATTTTGTTTTCCTATCCTAAATTTATTACTAAGTGTATTTACTCCATTCCAACAAGTTGGAATTCCATTTTTACTATACAATCATTTCCCTATTCACTTTTATTACTAACCCATCATCATTGCATTTATTGTCTTTTATTGATTTAACCAATTTACCCCATATTCCCTTAAACTCATACTAACGAAACATTCAATTCTATTTATCTCATAAACTCCATTTCATAAATCTACCTGCAATTTCTACCTAGAAATAAGGTTACATTTCCGTTGAAAATACATTTACATCTTACGTTACTACATTAATAGTTAGTAACGTTTATATCATCAACCATCACTTATGAATAATTAGCGTTTCCTATTTATTTTGTTACATTCACTTATATTCATTTATGAATAAATTGGTATTCCCTTTAACCTATTAATTACTAACTTTAATTATTGCAATTCATTTATCTAACATAAATTTTGAATCTATTTCCAAATTTTCATATTTCAATTAATTAACACCTTACAATAGTTTACAAATAAAAGGGATTGTACTAATTACATTATTTATTTTCTTGCATTACTTTATTACCTCCGTTTAAATTCAATTTCCGTAAATCAATATTTTATTCCATTGACAAATTCAATACTTGCAACAATTTCCACTATTACTATTAATTGCAATATATAATTTAATTTGCAAATTTTAATTACCTTTGATACATCAAATTTCAATATTTTCTTTCACATAAATTAATAAGATTTTTTATTTCTTTCTAAATTTTAAAATAAAATCCTATTAATTTAATTCATTTCAAACATCGAATTTACGCGGGTCGTTACAAGTAGTCCGGAAGTTCGACTTCTGAGGGATACAAACCAGAGAGGAGAAATTACCAAAATGACGAGTCTTACTCGAAGGATTTAGTAGAGAAGGTGGCGAGGGACATGCTCAACCTCAAGGGAAAGAATAATTTAGATGATCGGGCTAACGATAACCAACAAAAGTCCCCTTTTACTGATGAAATCATGACTGAGAAGATCCTATCCTTTATCAAGATTCCCACTATCAAATATAACAAAACTACCGATCCAGATGACTAACTGCTAGCCTTTGAGAGTCAAATGGATTTTTAATGCATCCGGAGCTATTTGCTGCAGACTATTTCCAACTGCATTCCAAGGAGCAGCAATTGAGTGGTACCGACAATATTAGGATAGGACCGTCTATTCATAGTAGCAATTTACATATAAGTTCTTAGCATTATTTTGCATCTGAGGGACACTGTAGTGGCCAATATCAAGCAGAGACCTGGGGAGCTGTTAGGTGATTACCTCAAGAGATTCAATATGGAAGCTTTGAAGGCAAAGAACATGACTGACAAAGACAAGTTAGTAGCTGTGCATTAAGGGTTAATTGAGAAAACTCCATTCTAGCTGGAGCTTTTCATCTACGGGTGTAAAGACTTGCAAGACTTCCATTTCCAGGGCAAATAATTCATCTTATAGATGAAATGTACCATGCTAGGAAGAAGGCTCAAGTTAAGAACGAAACGTGGATATTCAACAGTGGCCGCAATCATAAAAGGCCAAAGTGCAAGGAAGATTCAAATGCTAGTCATGTCGCTTTGAATAAGCCACTCTCCTATATATACGCCACCACGAAGGAGGAGGATGATTTCCCTATTTCTTATAAAGCCAAAACCAATCCCAAACCAAGAAAGGGTGGAAACCACTGTGCATATCACAAATCAAACGGACACAAGACAGATGAGTACAGGGTCTTGGCAGGCATAATCCAGCGGATGATCCACAATGGGCAACTGAAGGAATTTATCAAAGATGGACAGAGGGCTACTCATTCTGGAAAGAACAATTATACGCCACTAAGCAATACTACAAATATGATGGAAGCCGAAGTTCAACTTGATTTCATTCCACCTCTTAACTAGATTGATGTAATTCACAGAGGACCGCATATAGCTGGGAGTAATAAAGGAGCTAGAAGCCGATATGTCAGGGAAGCGAAGGAAGGGGTTTTCTCCATTCAGAAAGTACCACCGCTAAAAAACCCGAGACTTCAGATTCAAATGCACACTTTAATTATCACCCCACCAGAACTAAGAGGAGTTCACCATCCACACAATAATCCGTTGATAACCACCGCATAAATCGGGCTCTCTGTGGTCTCCAAGATTTTAATTGATACTGTCAGTGCTATTAATGTAATCTTTAAACATGCACTTAACTAGATGGGGATTTCGTAGGAGAAGCTGGAACCGAGATTGGACTCTATCTTTGGGTTCAACAACAAGGGTTCAACACCAGTAGGACAATTAAAGCTTCTTGTACAAATGGGAATTCCCCCTTGCTACGAGACCTTTGAAACCCTCTTTGTTGTTATGTACCAACCATCTTATTATAACCCTTTCTTTGGGAGGTCTACTCTGGATGAGGTATATGCCTTCGTGTCACCAAAATATTTCATGGTTAAATTTCTGACAAAAAAGGATGGGGAACCATAAGGGGTGAGCAATTCAATGCTCAAGAGATGCATTTTGCAACTGTTGAACAAAATGAACGAAGCTATCTTTCTCGTTATGACTTGGAAGGAAATAAACTAACTAAAGGTGATAGTAAAATGCCTTTGGACGATGATTCTTCAAACTCATCACCCAAAGCTAAAGCAAAGCCAGATAAGACAACAAGGTATGTGCTAAGAAAATTTAACTTCTCTAAGAACAAAAGGAAAAGCGAAGAGGCAAACCTAGTTGAGGACAAAATAGAGAAAGAAGAGACCGATACTAAGCTGCACTGTAAGAATGAGAAAGAAAGAACGAAACTGACAGAGGACCTTGAGGAATTATGCATACATTTGACAAATAAAATTAAAACAGTGAAGATCGAAAAAGAACTAGTTGTCAAACCAAGGAAGTGTTAATTTAATTTCTCCGGTTTAGTAAGGATGTGTTGCTTGGACTCATTCAGACATGGTTGGGATAGACCCGACCGTCATGTGTCATGCCTTAAATATAGGTCCGAACATCACCCCAGTTCGACAGAAGAAAAGACAATTTGACAAGGTTCGATCTAATGCTATAAAGGAAGAAGTAAAAAAGGCTGCTTGAGAATGGATTCATATGAGAAGTGTTATATCCAAAATGGTTAGTTAACCTAGTGCTAGTTAAAAAGCCCAATGGAAAATGGACAACATCCATTGATTATACTGACTTGAATAAAGCATGCCCGAAGGATTGTTATTCGCTCCAAAGGATATATCGGTTGGTTGACAAGACAAGTGGACATCAACTCTTATCTTTTATGGATGCATATTTGGTTATAATCAAATCCAAATGTTCAAATAAGATGAAGAATATACCAGCTTTATAATAGATTGGGGAACCTATTGTTACAAAGTAATGCGTTTTGGCTTAAAGAACACTGGAGCAACTTATCAAAGACTAGTGAGTCGAATGTTTAGGGAACAAATAGACCGCAACCTGGAAGTGTATGCAGATGACATGCTAGTTAAATCATAAGAAAAAGGTAGTCATCTAGGAGATCTAAAAGAGATGTTAAGTTTGTTGTGAAAATACCAAATGAAGCTTAACTCATAAAAGTATTCTTATGGGATTTGGTCTAGTAAGTTCTTAGGATATATTGTTAGCGCAAGAGGAGTTGAAGCCAACCCCGATCATAACAAAGCAATAAGAGACATGGCAGAGCCGAAAACAAGCAAAGATGTGATGAGCCTGGATGGAAGAATGGCAACATTAAATAGGTTTATTTCTAAGGACACGGACAAATGCGTTCCATTCTTCAATGTAATAAAGAAGAAGAATAATTTTGAATGGAGCAAAGATTATATGGCAGTTTCTTTCTAGTCCAATAGATGGGGAAAGTCTTTACCTTTATATGGCAGTTTTTGAGCATGATGTTAGTTCAATGCTAGTAAGAGAAGAAAAGAGAATCCAATTTTTGGTGCATTACACTAGTAAAAAAATCAAAGATGCGAAAACTAGATATCCAGTTATAGAGAAACCAACATACTGTTTAATGCTTATAGCACGCAAATTAAGAGCCTATTTTCAGGGACACTCAATCAAAGTCTTAATCAATTTTCTACTCAAGTAATTCTTTAGTAAGCTAGAAGCTCTAGGAAGATTAGTTTAAGTGGGAGATTGAGCTTAGCCAATATGATATTGAATTTCTTCCATGAGTATCAATTAAAGGCCAGTCTCTAGCCAATTTTGTCAATGAATGCACAAGATTCATTAAGGAACAATCAACAAAAGAGAAAGACTTGAACCCTAATGGCAATTGTTTATAGACAGAGCTTCAAATGAACAAGGAGCTAGGGCTGGATATGTGGTCATAACTCCTGACGAACATCGCCTGCATTATGCAATGGAATTAGGGTTTCCAGCCACAAACAACGTGGTAGAATATGAATCAATGATAGCGAGACTTATTTGGCTCTTCAATTAAAAATCCCAAAAATTGAAATCTTTAATGATTCATATAGATGGTAAACAAACTAAACCATAAATATTAGATGAAGGATCCAAATTTGATGTTATATGTCGGGAAAATATTGAAGATGCTAACTCAATTCGAAGATTTTTTGATACATCAAATACCCAAAGATAAGAACTCTTAAGCCAACTCTTTAGCTAAGATGGCAGGCACACGAGAAGAGCCAGAAGCTCGGATTGTGCAGGTGGGATATCATGAAAACCCTAGCATTGAGGAAAATAAAGCTAACTCGGAAAAAGAAGCATTGGTGTTGACTAGATCTCAAGCTTTAGCACATAAAGAGAAGGGAGATGAAGTTGAGATTCCTCGGAAAGAACTACCCCACATAGGAACTAACGATCGATATAAGGACAATTGGATGACTCCTATTGTTGAGTATTTAACAGAAGAAAAACTGCCAGCAGATAATAAGGAAGCAAGAAGGATAAAGCGCCAATCACCAAATTTTACCATGGCAGATTGAATACTTTATAAAAGAGATATTCACTCCCTTACTTGACATGTGTTAGTCCAAAAATAGCGAACAAACTAAAGGAAGCCTACGAAGGATTTTGTGGAGACCACTCCAACGGTGTAAAACTGGCTGAAAAAAGTTATGCAGCAAGGCTTCTATTAGCCTCAAATGACCAGCCAGGCCTTCGATTATGTGAAAAGATGTGATAAGTGTTCGAAATTCTCTAAAATTCCCCATTTACCTCCAAGTGAGCTAACTGCTATATCAATCCCATGGCCTTTCGATGTATGGGGAATTGATTTAATAGGACCACTACCAATGTCTAAAGGAGGACCTAAATACGCAGTGGTAGCCATGGATTATTTTACTTAGTGGGTAGAGGTTGAACCACTTCCAAATATCATGTTAGGAAAGGTTCTCAAATTCGTAATCAAAAATTTCATTACCCGATCTAGAATCCCACATAAGCTAATTTCTAACAACAGAACCCAATTCGAAAGCGAAGAGTTCACCTGATTTTGTAACAAAAATGGGATTTTATTAATAGCTTTTCATCTCCCATCCTAAGAAAAATGGAGCTTTTGAAGCAGCTAACAAAACCGTAAAAGCTATTTTGAAGAAATAGTTGGACAAAGCAAAAGGGAATTGGGTGAAGGAGCTACCGTTAGTCCTATGAGCATATAAAACTTCTGCTAAAACTGCGACAGGACATACCCTGTATTCTCTTACATATGAATGTGAAACTATGCTTCCAATCGAAGCCAATATTCCTTCACATCGAAGGATCGCATATGCATTTGACCCAAATCAAGAGCTAAAGAAAGAGTCCTTAGACCTAATCAACGAATTAAGAGATGAGGCAGCCATCTGAATGGCTAAGTACGCTATAATTCAAGAGTAAGAGAATGGTTATTCCGAAAAAGAGATCTAGTGCTCCGACGAGTCATGGAATATACCAAGAATCCTATGGACGGATCGTTGAGGCAAAGCTAGAAAGGACCCTTAATAGTGCACAAAGTCATCTTGTTGGGTACTTAAAAACTTTGCCAGCCAGATGGCAATGTAATAGCAAGAACATGGAACATCGGACATTTACCGCCATACTTTTCAACAATGGATGAATAAAAAGGTTTTATCGATGTAGTTGTAGAAAGAGGATTCTCTTAGGGCAAAGGAAAGGCCCCAACCATTAAACACTTGATCGTAAGAGGTCCCAACTATCAGTGGCCCTAGCTATCAAAGGCTTGACCCCAAGAGGTCCCAACCATCAAAGGCCCTAACTATCAAAGGCTTGACTGCAAGAGGTCCTGAAAATCAAAGGCCCTAGCCATCAAAGGCTTGACACCAAGAGGTCCTAGCCATCAAAGGCCTTAAGCCTCCAGTGTCATCATCAAAAGCCTCATTGAAGCACCTCCTAGAGGGAGATCGGATATGCCTTTAGTGCCTGCCATAATGTGGCCTCACTAAAGTGCCGAGAAAGCCTTCGGTGCCTATTATCAAAGGCACTCGCTGAAGCGCCTTTTAGAGGGAGGTCGGGTAAGCCATTAGTGCCATCATCAAAGACCTCACTAAAGCACCGGGAAAGACTTTAGCACCTAGCAAAGTGGCATGGTTAAAGCACCTCCTAGAAGGAAGACGGAGTAAGCCTTAGTGTTGTCATCAAAGGCCTCACTAAAGCATCGGAATCTTCAAACAGAAGATCAATCAAAATCAAGAGCCAAGCAGTGCTCCAAGATCGATCAAAATCAAGAGTCAAGTAGTGCTCCAAATTCAATCAAAATAAAGAGCCAAGTACTGCTCCTGATCGAATAAAATTCGAGCCAAGTAGTGCTCCTGATCAATTAAAATCCAAGTCAAGTTGTGCTCCCAATCTCTCAGATTCAGAGTTGAGTGGTGCTCCATATCAAACCAATGCTTTTAGAGGAAGAAACCATCGAGTACATGAATTATCGTCTTCTATTATGAATTTCTGGCCTTCTCTTAATTATTACCAGAATATGAGTTTTTGGCCTTCTATTATTTCTACCAAATATGATTTTCGAACCTCTTGTATGGATTTCTGGTCTTTTTATATGAATTTCTAGCCCATAATTATTATTGCCAGATATTAATTTTTGATCATCTAACATGTACTTTTGGTCTTCTATTATTATCATCCGATACGGATTTCTTATTTTCTTATATGGACTTCTGATCTTCTATTAGATACAGATTGTCAATCTTCACATATTAATGTCAAATATTTATCTATTTTCTTTTTTACTACTAATTTTGGACATGAATTTCTAGACTTCTATCATCATTGGTGAACTTGGATTTATGATTTCATGTTCTTATGCTAGTTGATTTCTAACATGGATTACTAGCCTTCCTTTGTTGAAGGGAGTTTCATTATCAAATACTCTTTTAGCCTCAACTATTTTCTAAAGAGAATCTCTTGTGCCTAGATTTGTGGCATGACCAAATAATCTTATGGGCTTCTGCTTAAAAGCTTATTTTTATTCATTGATCTCTTGTAATGGAATTGCAAACTTGGATACATGTTAAAAAAGGGAAATAAAGCCAATTATTACCCAAAAGGGTAATTGCTAACAAAAATATCATTCATTTCATGTTTTACAGGAAAACAAGGCCAACAAGGAAGACTCAATGAAAAATTGGGGCAATGCAAAGGAATCTTCGGTTTTACCCTAAAGAGTAAAAGCTTCTCTTATACTAGTAGGGGTGCTAGATGTTGTCCATATAATTTCAATGTTGGAAGTAAAGTTATAAGCAACGACATCATAAAGGGATTAAGGCCACTGAGATCTAAATTAAAGAATTGAAGAATAAAACAAGATGTCCCTCTGAGGGTGTCTCTCTGTGTAACGACCCGCCTTTTTGGACAGTTTTAAACCGACGATCAAATACACATGTCGATTCCAAACCATTAAAAGGGCAGATAGTTATTGGGGTAATTAAGAAAAGAAAAGGAAGGGAAATAAAGGAAATGAAACGACACAGAATCTCACAGCGGAAGGCTAAAGTATAATAATAAAATAACAGTTCATGAAGCTGTTAATTAAATGAATACATTTGAAATGAATACATTTGATTATTATTATACAACATTTATCAGAGTTACATACACAACAAATATCATACAACAATGCAGCGGAATGGAATGAATATAATAGTAGTAGATAATATACCAAATCTTCGTCTCCGTCCTCCAAGGAAATGATCTTCAACCTAAACTGAAAACTCAGGACTGACCCGAGCGTAATGAAAAGACAAAACACTCGAGTCAGGACTAAATATCCTTATGAAAGTTAAATCAATCGTAAATAAATATGAGTGTAACGGCGTCAGAGATGTTTACGGGGTTTGACATCTCCTATCCAGTGTCAACGTGCGTGCAATAACTCAAGAGATGTTACGGGATTTTCCATCTCTCAAGGATCCGTGAAACTATATACTATGTAGTAATATACGCTAAGTAGATAATGCCTATCAGTAATATAAAGTATCAAAATAGCGTTAAGGCGTTACCATAATCCCCCTTAACACATTTTTATATTCCCAAAAGCATATACAAGACCGTAGTTTCCCCAAAACCGGAAGTCACCAGAGGGCAATCCATATACTCAAGGTACAAATCAAAACGTAGTGGTCGCGAATAGGATAATCAGTATGACAAGGTACATGAGGCAATACCAACTAGGATACTAGTAGTTGCGTGATCCGGACTGATGTTGGGCATAGCCAGCAGCTACCCCAACACCGCGAAACAACACTCCCAAATCAAGGGGTGCACCCAAATCGCATCACAAATGTAATAGATATGGTATCGAAGAAGTGTGTCCGCTAGAGGTGGCGAACCTCAATGGCCCGGCGCGGCTCCTGTTTTAGTCATGTCAGGGGTCATCCAATAATCGTTCTCTTTCTTCAGTCAACGCGTTCACCAAACCATCCACTTCATTCTGTATCAACACTCCGCGTATAATAGTTATTAAAGTGGTTTTCGGTATCGACAGAGAGTATGTCCATATCCGATCCCGGTCTCTTTAATAACTACGTATTATTACACCGTTGGCTCTTTTATATTTCAAATTGATTCATGATTGATAACAAAATATCATATTCGCTTTAAAATCAAATCCATTCAAAATCATCATATATTCCAAATTAATTTAGATCTAAATTTCAAATAAATTTTCAATTCCAAACTCAAACTTGAAATATCATTTCATATCAATTTTCTTAGAAATATTCAGAGTTCGATTAAAAGTCCAATCTTTTAAAACAAATCAACTTTCAAAAATTTACACCGTATTTCAATTTGCAATTTAAATCTAAACTTCGATTTTATTTAATAATTTCGTTTACCAAGTTTAAATTCTAACATTTCGAGCTCCAATTCAAAATAATTCAATTTCCATAAATTGGATTTTATTCTTAAAATCAATTCATTTAAATAATTTCAAAACAACTTTTAAAATCATTTAATTTAACCAACTCGGTGTCCGTATATAATTTTCTAACCTATGGCCAAGTGATTAGTTATTACAATTAAATGTCAGTGATGAATATATTATTTAAATCAATCACAGTGTCATATGTATGCATAGCAGGAGATATATAAACAAATAAACATCCAAACATTTAAATATCAACCAATAACATCCATCGAAATACATCATCGAATAGGCAATACAATTCACGGCAATTTCATATTTATCAATGTCAGGTAATTTAATCGCAATTCAATTTTAATTTAAATTTAACTGTCAATTTAATTTTTTTTTTTTTTAAACGGTGAATTCAAATGACAATCAATATGATAATTAAATTTTATCAAACAACAACAAATAAAAATCATAACTATGCATAATGTCAAATTTAACTAGCATAAAGATATTCAGTACGTTGTGAGCGTTATAAAACACTCACCTTGATTTTTACGATTTAAATCAAATCGAACGACGTTCGATTTAACCCAAAATTTTCTCTAGCTCCAAATGATTCCAATCCAGTTCCATAGCGAAGAGCTCGTCGATACGATTCCAACGCAAAAAGTTTCGTCGAATTCCGACCTCGCATGACAAAGTTATGATGGTTTAAAGTTAACACGAATTTTTATATAAATTAATTACAGCTTAATTAAATTTTTAAAACCCACCCAATCAT
Organism: Allium cepa; assembly: GCA_030765085.1. Classification (NCBI taxonomy): domain Eukaryota; kingdom Viridiplantae; phylum Streptophyta; class Magnoliopsida; order Asparagales; family Amaryllidaceae; genus Allium; species Allium cepa. The sequence continues at coordinate 974,074,133 of CM060932.1, forward strand.
CACCGTTGATTTCCTGCATAGCAGATCTGGGCCGCACCCCTCTTCTTCCTCACGTTCACGTTACTTGCTCCAGGAACACACGCGACTAAGAACCCATCCAAGCCAAACTAGGGCTCCAAATCACGGCCACCACGAGCGTCGGGAAGTTGATCAGAGACCATCGTTGCGAAGCCCCGCTCGAGAGCCACCATCGGCTGCCACCATGTTGAACTCGGCCTCCCCTATCACCTCGAAAAACGTGAAAAACGCAGCCCCTTCCTACACGATTTCCCGTTGATTCGAAGCTCCGTTTTCGATCATCTCCGTATGGATTTGAAGCTTTCATCGTGCTCTACAACTTTGTAGTTGAGAGTTTTTGCTAATTGTTGATGGATTGAGAGGAAAATGAGAAAGAAGTTTCGAATTTCGTGGCCATTGATTCAGGAAATGGCGGCTAGGGCTGAAGTCAAATAGGGTTTCTGGATTAAAATAATGATAAAACTGCCTCGGTTTGCGTGCGTATTTATATAGGTAGGTCCAAAATCATCCGAACTCCAATCGAGACGTGCCGCCAGGCATTTACAAGGTTTTACCCCCATTCCGGACGCAATGGAATAGGTTTCGGAGGCTAATTCGATCATATGAGTGAGTTACGGCAATAAATGATCAAATTTAAATTAAACCGATTAAACGAATTTCTATGCGTTTTGTCTTGCCCCGGACAAACGGTAAATCCGTTTGACTTGAAATTTGAAACCTTACAATAATATAACATTACGGATCCAATGAAACTAGTTTCGTCGAAATCCGAGACCGTTTGAAAAATGACTATTTTTCAGGCGATAATTAAATATTAAAATATTCAATTTTCACAAATAAATTTTAAATTCAGTTTTAAAAGTTCTATAACATCACTATAACTCCAATATGATAAAATAAAATTTTACAAATCATTTTTAATCATATTAAACCCGTTATTTTATTTATCCAATAAATTCCAAATATTTAATTTAGACAATTTCGCTTATCCAATAATTCATTATCTTTTGAAATATTGAAATTGAACTTATAAGATTCAACTTTTAAAACCATTTCAAAATTTAGAACACTATTTTCATTTTACAGTTATTCAATTATTCAATAAGTTTTAAATATTTAATTTAAACAATTACGTGTTCAATATTCAATATTTGATTTCAAATAGATTTTACTTATCAATCAATTACTCTATCATACCCAATGAATTCAACATTTAATATCCTATTCAACTATTGATTGCAAAGGCATTCACTAAGTAGCTTTTTTTTCATTACTTGGATAATTATTGCAATTCATTCCAGTTATTATTATTCCAAATGAATTACAAATTTTTTTCTAACATTAAATCACGAAATCTTATTAAATTAGCTAATTTAATTATCGAAAATTTACGGGCCGTTACACTCTCCCCCACTCAAAACTTTTCGTCCTCGAAAAGGAAAAGAAGGGAAAAGAAAGGAAAAGAAACTAAGTATAGAATTCAACATTAGATATATTTTATTCAAAGTTACCAACTTATAAAACAATGAAATTCCATTTATAAAGTCATAACTACGCTTCCACTAAGTTACTCCAAACGGCTTTCTAAATTTAAAAGTTAATTATCAAAACAAGTTATAAAAAAAAAATTTAAACTTGAAAAAAATTTCTAACACCCGGATTTACGGAAAAATTCGGCAAAGTCTCCTTTGCGCGGCTCGATCGGAAAAAATATAATAGCATATATATCACAAATATACATCTCATCTCAATGATGAGGCATCCCATATGTGGGGAAACAACATATAAATATCACCAATATCATATAAAACCGTAAGCATACCTTTTATTTAGCATTTATTAGCAATTTACTTACATTATGCGTTTAGCGTAGAAGCGAGCTCCACAACGAAGCGCAACCCCTTTGCCACCTACTAAAATGCTCAACAACTAAGTTAGAACCATGCATATAAAGATAGATAGATATACTTAGCCTACACAACATATACATAACATATTTAGCTTCAAAACTGAGATTTCAAATTTCAGGACAGCAAACAAATCTTAGTTTTAGGTCATCTAAACGATAAAATTTGACAACATAATCTAAACAAAATTTGTTTTATTCATTTCAGGCTTTCCGGAATGTCCAAAATCATCGAATTCGGAACATCCATTCAAAAGTTATGGCCGTTTTACTTAGAGGATACGCCTCAGCCTGGGCAATGAATTGCGCAGGTCAGCGACGTTCACCCACGTTTTCGACCTTCTAAACAATATCAAAACACAAAACACTTAAAACAAAAGTTTTAGCTTAAGTTCTTATCTTTTCAGAAAGTATAAGATCACCAAAATCCGATAAACCAGTCAAAAGATATAGCAAAAATACTAAGGGTGTATACTACAGATTTTACTTATTTTTACACAGGACAGCGAGTAACATTCAAGTTTTTAACCTAGTAGACGAAGGAATTTCTCAAGACACTCTAAATAAAAGTTGTGCTATAGTTTCTAAGCTTTTCGGAAAGTCCAAAATCGTCGAATTCCGTTCAGCCATTTAAAAGTTATGGTTGTTTTCATTTCAGAATGTATTGGACCATTTTGGATTTTTTTTTTTTTTCCTTCCAAAATTTTGCTTTTATTATTTCAAAGTACAAACCATCAAAACATCAAATTTTCTAAAGAACAATCATAAACACAAAGCTATTTATTTTCTTATTCATCCACACAATAGGTTTACATTCAATTTGTTTCCGATTTATTCAAGTTTGTTTCATTCATATTTTAAATTAAAGTCAATTTGCTTCAATTTAAATTGAATTCCATTATATTTAATTTCACTTTGCTTCGAATTTGAATTTTATTATTTTAAAATTTTATTCCCTTTATTCAATTCCATTAACACTAATGAATTCTACTTAATCAATTATCATCCATCTAACAACCAATGCATATCAAACATTAACATCCATCCAAAATCTACACTAAATCAATTATACATTTCCAAGTCAACTTTAATTTCATACACTTCCAAGCTTATAAACATTTAGTTATATTCAAATTTAATCAGTTTCCATTTACCAAATTTATATTTCATTAATTTTAAATTTTTTTCATTCACTTATATATATCATTCATTTTACCGCTTAAATTTCTTTTATATTTACAACTATCAATTAGATCTTCACATTTTATTTTTCACTCTCTCACTGGTACATTATTTCTCTACTTATCCTTATTAGCATTTTAAACCTTCTAAGTATTTGGTAAGTTATAGTTATGCAAATAGAATGTAGTTAAACAACATACAACTTCTTTCCATTTAAAGTTGAATTTTCAATTTATTAATTCTTAAGTCATTACTTAAATTGCACTATAATTTTTTTTCACATTTACATTCACATATAGTATTTCCATTTTATATTAACATAATTGTGAATCACCTTTAAATGTTAATTTAAATTCCAATTATTTACTAACAATTTTATTTATATTTGCAAACCATTTATTAAATGCATATTCCATTATTCAAACCTATACTTGTATATTATCCAATTAACAATTCATATAACATTTTTGAACTTCTTAAATATTTTGGTAAGTTATATCTATGCTATAGAATGAATTTTAATACTACGCGAGTTTTACAGTTTCACTTTTATTTTAAGTTCATAATTTCCTAATTCTAAGGATTTCTACCTCACTTGATATTTTCACTTAGCTCTTAGGTTCATTTCTCATTTCACAATTCAGAAGTTCCTTAATGGTTCAAGTCTAAATTCATTTCAATCCTTTAAAAAAAATCATTAATTATTAAAGGACTTAAGAATTCCAATCCCGGTTTCATTTCAAATCAAGTTTTGAAATAATATATACTTATATAATCTATATAACAAATCATACTATAGAGAGTACAAAATAAAATAAAATTTGAATCAAAACAAAGTTTATACAAGCTATTAAGTGGTCTCCCCCACTCGGACTCTCGAAAATAAACGCCGATGATGCGTGCACTCATCACCGAAATCATTTTCCAGCGTCAAGAGAAGGGAATATAACACTTATCATAAAAAAAAAATCATTCGAAAACAATTTCAACTCAATTATACTATCATATAATACTCATATTATGTTTTTCAAATTCTTGTAAGTCAATTTCAAACACCGAAATTTAAATTCCCAAATCCAAGTTAAAATTCATTTATATTCATTATCAATTGTGTCTACAAGATTTCATTTTCCTAAATCCATTGTTATTTAATCAATTGTTGTAAATATTGACTGATCAAACAATAACGATAATAATCTAATATTATCATCTCCTAACAATCAATTCAATCAAAATGAATAAATATTCAAATAATTCTTTATATAAAATATATTCCAAAACGATATTGTGTTGGTTTGTCCTATTCGAGTGTTTAGAAATTCCTATCGACGCCTTGGCGTCCCAAGTATCAACCAGAATTCATAAATACTCAACGGAACAAATTAACACAATATAAAACCAATTTATATCAAATAACAAGTACGCTCTCTCATATACACTCAACTCATTCGTATAGTTTACCTCTATTTCAATGAGTTATTCCCCACTAGAGCCAAGGTTTATCGCTAAACCTAAGCTCTGATACCAACTGTAACGACCCGCCTTTTTGGACAGTTTTAAACCGACGATCAAATACACATGTCGATTCCAAACCATTAAAAGGGCAGATAGTTATTGGGGTAATTAAGAAAAGAAAAAGAAGGGAAATAAAGGAAATGAAACAACACAGAATCTCATAGCGGAAGGCTAAAGTATAATAATAAAATAACAGTTCATGAAGCTGTTAATTAAATGAATACATTTGAAATGAATACATTTGATTATTATTATACAACATTTATCAGAGTTACATACACAACAAATATCATACAACAATGCAGCGGAATGGAATGAATATAATAGTAGTAGATAATATACCAAATCTTCGTCTCCGTCCTCCAAGGAAATGATCTTCAACCTAAACTGAAAACTCAGGACTGACCCGAGCGTAATGAAAAGACAAAACACTCGAGTCAGGACTAAATATCCTTATGAAAGTTAAATCAATCGTAAATAAATATGAGTGTAACGGCGTCAGAGATGTTTACGGGGTTTGACATCTCCTATCCAGTGTCAACGTGCGTGCAATAACTCAAGAGATGTTACGGGATTTTCCATCTCTCAAGGATCCGTGAAACTATATACTATGTAGTAATATACGCTAAGTAGATAATGCCTATCAGTAATATAAAGTATCAAAATAGCGTTAAGGCGTTACCATAATCCCCCTTAACACATTTTTATATTCCCAAAAGCATATACAAGACCGTAGTTTCCCCAAAACCGGAAGTCACTAGAGGGCAATCCATATACTCAAGGTACAAATCAAAACGTAGTGGTCGCGAATAGGATAATCAGTATGACAAGGTACATGAGGCAATACCAACTAGGATACTAGTAGTTGCGTGATCCGGACTGATGTTGGGCATAGCCAGCAGCTACCCCAACACCGCGAAACAACACTCCCAAATCAAGGGGTGCACCCAAATCGCATCACAAATGTAATAGATATGGTATCGAAGAAGTGTGTCCGCTAGAGGTGGCGAACCTCAATGGCCCAGCGCGGCTCCTGTTTTAGTCATGTCAAGGGTCATCCAATAATCGTTCTCTTTCTTCAGTCAACGCGTTCACCAAACCATCCACTTCATTCTGGATCAACACTCCGCGTATAATAGTTATTAAAGTGGTTTTCGGTATCGACAGAGAGTATGTCCATATCCGATCCCGGTCTCTTTAATAACTACGTATTATTACACCGTTGGCTCTTTTATATTTCAAATTGATTCATGATTGATAACAAAATATCATATTCGCTTTAAAATCAAATCCATTCAAAATCATCATATATTCCAAATTAATTTAAATCTAAATTTCAAATAAATTTTCAATTCCAAACTCAAACTTGAAATATCATTTCATATCAATTTTCTTAGAAATATTCAGAGTTCGATTAAAAGTCCAATCTTTTAAAACAAATCAACTTTCAAAAATTTACACCGTATTTCAATTTGCAATTTAAATCTAAACTTCGATTTTATTTAATAATTTCGTTTACCAAGTTTAAATTCTAACATTTCGAGCTCCAATTCAAAATAATTCAATTTCCATAAATTGGATTTTATTCTTAAAATCAATTCATTTAAATAATTTCAAAACAACTTTTAAAATCATTTAATTTAACCAACTCGGTGTCCGTATATAATTTTCTAACCTATGGCCAAGTGATTAGTTATTACAATTAAATGTCAGTGATGAATATATTATTTAAATCAATCACAGTGTCATATGTATGCATAGCAGGAGATATATAAACAAATAAACATCCAAACATTTAAATATCAACCAATAACATCCATCGAAATACATCATCGAATAGGCAATACAATTCACGGCAATTTCATATTTATCAATGTCAGGTAATTTAATCGCGATTCAATTTTAATTTAAATTTAACTGTCAATTTAATTTATTTATTTATTTTTAAACGGTGAATTCAAATGACAATCAATATGATAATTAAATTTTATCAAACAACAACAAATAAAAATCATAACTATGCATAATGTCAAATTTAACTAGCATAAAGATATTCAGTACGTTGTGAGCGTTATAAAACACTCACCTTGATTTTTACGATTTAAATCAAATCGAACGACGTTCGATTTAACCCAAAATTTTCTCTAGCTCCAAATGATTCCAATCCAGTTCCATAGCGAAGAGCTCGTCGATACGATTCCAACGCAAAAAGTTTCGTCGAATTCCGACCTCGCATGACAAAGTTATGATGGTTTAAAGTTAACACGAATTTTTATATAAATTAATTACAGCTTAATTAAATTTTTAAAACCCACCCAATCATCACCGTTGATTTCCTGCATAGCAGATCTGGGCCGCACCCCTCTTCTTCCTCACGTTCACGTTACTTGCTCCAGGAACACACGCGACTAAGAACCCATCCAAGCCAAACTAGGGCTCCAAATCGCGGCCACCACGAGCGTCGGGAAGTTGATCAGAGACCATCGTTGCGAAGCCCCGCTCGAGAGCCACCATCGGCTGCCACCATGTTGAACTCGGCCTCCCCTATCACCTCGAAAAACGTGAAAAACGCAGCCCCTTCCTACACGATTTCCCGTTGATTCGAAGCTCCGTTTTCGATCATCTCCGTATGGATTTGAAGCTTTCATCGTGCTCTACAACTTTGTAGTTGAGAGTTTTTGCTAATTGTTGATGGATTGAGAGGAAAATGAGAAAGAAGTTTCGAATTTCGTGGCCATTGATTCAGGAAATGGCGGCTAGGGCTGAAGTCAAATAGGGTTTCTGGATTAAAATAATGATAAAACTGCCTCGGTTTGCGTGCGTATTTATATAGGTAGGTCCAAAATCATCCGAACTCCAATCGAGACGTGCCGCCAGGCATTTATAAGGTTTTACCCCCATTCCGGACGCAATGGAATAGGTTTCGGAGGCTAATTCGATCATATGAGTGAGTTACGGCAATAAATGATCAAATTTAAATTAAACCGATTAAACGAATTTCTATGCGTTTTGTCTTGCCCCGGACAAACGGTAAATCCGTTTGACTTGAAATTTGAAACCTTACAATAATATAACATTACGGATCCAATGAAACTAGTTTCGTCGAAATCCGAGACCGTTTGAAAAATGACTATTTTTCAGGCGATAATTAAATATTAAAATATTCAATTTTCACAAATAAATTTTAAATTCAGTTTTAAAAGTTCTATAACATCACTATAACTCCAATATGATAAAATAAAATTTTACAAATCATTTTTAATCATATTAAACCCGTTATTTTATTTATCCAATAAATTCCAAATATTTAATTTAGACAATTTCGCTTATCCAATAATTCATTATCTTTTGAAATATTGAAATTGAACTTATAAGATTCAACTTTTAAAACCATTTCAAAATTTAGAACACTATTTTCATTTTACAGTTATTCAATTATTCAATAAGTTTTAAATATTTAATTTAAACAATTACGTGTTCAATATTCAATATTTGATTTCAAATAGATTTTACTTATCAATCAATTACTCTATCATACCCAATGAATTCAACATTTAATATCCTATTCAACTATTGATTGCAAAGGCATTCACTAAGTAGCTTTTTTTTCATTACTTGGATAATTATTGCAATTCATTCCAGTTATTATTATTCCAAATGAATTACAAATTTTTTTCTAACATTAAATCACGAAATCTTATTAAATTAGCTAATTTAATTATCGAAAATTTACGAGTCGTTACACTCTGCACTTTATCGCTCCTTTAATAGCACATATCTTCGGAGGATAGTAATGTGCCTCTTCGATAGAGTATCACCTTGTGCCTCGCCACTTCAGTGTGACCCATCTTCGATAATACATTTCATTCTCTCTTCTTTTACAACATACCGAACTCCTAAAGATGGGCTAACTATACCGCATGATAGCAAGGTTAGGAAGGACTTCGAATCAAATCACACCACACATCCGTAACACCACTACTCACACAACTTCGAAGGTGTTAAATATTAAAGATGAATTTGCATCAAAGAGGCATTTCACTAGCAATCACTGGAACAGCTAAAATCATAATGGCATCCTACCCTACAAGCTCTTTATAATCATTCAAGTTGAACAAAGTCACATCACTCTTCGTCAATAATCACATCGCATTTACGTGGGTCATCGAAGACATGCAAGTATTAACAGGCGCCCCGAGTTGCTTACCAAAACCAAGCAGGCTCATCGACATGCTGCTCTTCGACCACTGAAGCACTTCGCCATTCATAGGGAACCACATGTAGCCGTGAAAACCTTGGTACAGCTTAGAGGACATCGCTGGCAGCATCATCAACCATCTCAGAAATCCTCATGCTACATAAAGGTGGAAACATGGTCCACAACGCCTCGATGATACCACTTTTACACCAGCAATGATGAGTGGCATCGAAGATGTTAAAGATAAGCGATGTTGCCTCCACAAATATTAAAAGCGCAAATGATACCACTAAAGTCGAGGGCCGCCAACGTCCACTTGATTGAAGATGCTAGGTTCTGAGAGGGTGGCTGCCTGCCTTTATAAATATAACCCTAGGGGCGCCATTTTAGGGGACGGTTTTTCATTCTCTCTCTCTCTTTTGAAATTAAAGTCTTATATCCCTAAATCGAATTGGAGGTAATTCAATTTGACTATAATCATATTTGAATCGAATGACATGGACTTAGCCTTGCATATCGACTTCGATTATGACTTTGATTATGACTTATTGAACATTATTGACTTGGACATACATAATATAAACCAGTTAGTACCAAATCAACTTGGATCTAGTTGAAGAGCCTTGAACCGCAACGAATCTTTATATGCATACTCATATGATTTATAAACTATGAACTATGGACTCCGAACATAAGGACAAGATGTCTAGCCTAATGTCGTACATAATGGGAAATAGCATGACTTCGAGGCCTATTTTCTCTACCTGTTGATCATATGACATAACATGAGCCTTTGGATTATCTTATCTAAAGACCAACATGGATTCATATATATGACACTTCTAATGGCCTTAGAGGACTTCGAACATATCTACTGATAATGATGAAGATGAACTTTTCCTCAAAGGCCATTAGACTTCCATTCTTTAATGATCCTATCATATGATTAGCCTTAAAGTAATAGGTTATACTTTGGTATATCATCGTATCAACGCGATGCCCTCAATCACTTTGATATGGGGTCTTCGCATAAGCATTAATCGCATTGGTATGGTCAGTCTTTTCTTGACTACGTCTCCATATACGTATTGGTCAAGTCGACGAGATTAGCTTGTTTTGGCTCCGTATATATTCAAATTAAAGAATAATTTATTACATTTAGCATCTAAGGTGTTAAACCCTTTTTTTTAGTCTAACACAATCCTTACACACCCGTTTGTAAAGAATTCACAAAAAATTTAAGGTGAATAACCTTTATAAATTTAAAACAACTTTAATTCTCCTGAAAGCTAATTAAATCCAATTTATAATCTTTCAAAATTTAAACAACATTAATTATCTCAAAAGATAATAATCAAATTATAGTCTCTTTATAAATTTTAACCAGTGTTAATTATCCCAAAAATATAATTGATTAAATTTATTACTCCATTTATAAATTTTAATCAATACTAATTCTTTATTTTCAAAATTCTCAAAAATATTCGAAAATTTAGTTTAAACAATTTTCAAAGTGCAAAAACACGACTAAACGTTTATTTTGCAAAAATACAAGCTCAAGTTCAAAAACACAACATGGGTTTGAGGGGATGATATTTCATCAGTGATGGTGCAATTACAATCGTTGTAATGACACTTACATAATCAAACAGTATTTTATAAATATTTTCAACCAAACGACAATATAAACAATATAATAATAGAAGTAAAAAATATATTGATCAGAAACCCCTAGGATCACACATATACATGTGTATTTTGAAGTTTTCCATAAGGATCTATTCACTATATACATTCTGACTTTCCTTTTTGCTTTTGTTTCCTGCAACACAATAGTTATATATGTCATTTGCTTTTTCAAATGGGAATTTAAATCCAAATAAACAACCAAAGAACAACTTAAACTATCATCAATGCATTTAACAATATTCTATAGCAACACAGATATCAAATAATTTATTCAGAGGTGAGTAAACTTGTAGAAATTCCAACGGACGCTTTCGTGTTCCAGTTTGATCTAAAATCGAATGACGTTCAATTTTAACCCAAAATTCACCTATTCCAAACTCGACCAAACCAATTCCAATGCGTAACTAACGTTCCTACGTGTCCAACGCAAATGACAGTGTTCGCATCTAACCTCGTATGCAAAAGTTATCCAATTTATAAGCTTTCGAAAATAATTAAATAATCAAAACCCACTAATCACATATTAATTATTAGTTAGCCCACACAAACCTATCTTCCCCATTCTCAAAATCAAATCTTTGCCGTATGAAACACAGATGCTACCCCAAACATGTCGTGCGTTCATCTAAGATTTCACTCTCTCCAATCAATGAAAACACTCATAGACAATTCGTACGAACTCCTCCTCTCCTCCATTTCGCAAAGACCACCATCATTCACCACTCGAACACGCCATACCAATCGCGACTTGAAGGTTACTAACTATTGTTCAAAAATGATGCATCCTCCATCCTCGCATCGCACCTCTCCAAACGACCGCCACCGCCTCCAATTCACTAGACGAACGCTATTACACTCTCTAGTTGTTTCATCGACTCCCCTAACTCCGCCTAGTCAAAACCCTAAATCGGCAAGCGAAAAGTAAAGCAAGCTAGACCAGATCACAACCGTCAACTTATTTATGGATGTGCGAATCTTATTACCACGAACCCAATAATCTTATTTTGCAATTTTTTAGATGAGTATTTTATTGGATTTTGATTTTTGAAGGCTCGATGCCATTATTTGGTTTTACTATAACTAAGAAGAGAAGAGAGGAAGAGAAAGGTGAATGTTTTTTGGTAACTATTGACTTTGCAAAATTTATGAACGAGAATATTAGTTAACCTCCATCATAAGATAAATAAGTTTTTCAAGCAACATATCTCATCAAAAATCAAGTCAGCATCAATTCAAGTTCAAAATTTTAAATTTGATTTGATTTTAAAAAGTTTTGAATAGAAATATATGTGGTACTCCGCTACACAATATTCTGTTCGCCTAAGAACCGCGAACAATAAAAATAAATATACGGTCGCACGCTAAAATGTGACACGATAAAATGTGACATGATCACAAATCAATAATAAAATACGTATATTACTTTATTCTATGAAATTTTAAAAATATCATCGTTTGCCGAAAAGTCGTTAAACGACAATTTAATTATTTTCCAAATTAAAAATAATGGAAAAATCCAATTAATTCATTTAAAAGAGTTCGTCAATAAAAATCAAGCTGTTTTGTTAACAATTGATTTTCTTATTATTTATTTGAGCAATTTATTATAGTAAGTAAATTTACAAAGTGAATTTACAATTATCATTAATTAATTAAGAGGATTTAAATAAGGTATTTAAATTCATTTGATTAATATTTAATTCACAATCCAAATATTTAGATCACCGTTCAAATATTAAATTCACAATTCAAATATTTAAATAATCCATATATTTGAATTCAAGTTTTTAAACTTCAAAAACCAATAAATAAAGTTAATTAAATATTTAAAATCAAATGATAAAATTTCGGATTGTTAGACTCAATGCAAGCCTATTTATAGTTACTCTAATTTGAACAGGGATAGGGCCAAGGTCTATCTCGCCACCCAAAATTGGGTGCAATTTCAAATGCCTGCCACCACTACGGATGGAAAGCAAGAGGAACCCCAAATCCACAACAAATATATCAAGTTTAATAAAATCAATAGCCATGCTACAGTAGATTGTCGGGTGCTTAATGATGAGATTGAGAGACTCATCTAGGAAGGAATACTTTGGAATTTGTTCAGCATCAGGTCGAGAAAAAGGTGAACCGTGACAATCGGCAAGATCAGCTCCCTCAATCCAATAACATAAATGTCCAAGTTATCATTTAGGTCCTAACTATATATGAAGGCCCACATTTGGCCGGTAGTAGCCGGTGGCTCAATCTCGATATCAAAGAGAGGTGGGCACAGCTAGTCCGGTCTATTCATTAGAATCTCGAGAGTCCAAGGCACTCTAACTTGAATCAGGACGATCGATCAACTTACAGCCAAAGATAGGGAAGCCATCACCTACCCCATCATGACCCCGTGATCCTCGCTCTTGCTTTGTCTAACTCCAACATGCAAAAGGATTTCATGAATGGGAGAAGCTCGGTTGATGCCATATTCAAGAATATCTTTGAGGCTCTTTGGCTTCCTACCTCCAACCTCACCCCATACGCCTTGCCCATTTGGAGCTTTGGGGGTGTAGCCATTATTTCGATGGGCGTTACTTAGCATGTAACAACTTTTGATCAGGAACCCCTTGCTACAAAAATCTAGGCAAACTTTTTGGTAGTTGATTATCCGTCTGCTTTTAACCCATTAATATGATGACCTCCTACAATAGCCTTGTCATGAAGTTCCCTGTCCATGATAGGGTCAGAGAGACCAGAGGCAATTAGAATAAGGCAAGGGAATGCTATAGAACTTCCCTCAAGTAGGTAAAGAAGGGTGTTTTGATGCTTCAATAAGAGCTTTCAGTAATCAACGGTGAGTTTATCAAGAGATCCATCAGGTCAGCCAGCGTCCTAATTCTTGTCGAGACCATCCCCAACTTTGAAGCATCGGTAGCTACTCTTATCCTCTCATAATCGGTCGAATCATTTGAGAGCTAGGGGCATCAACACCTCGACTCAGGCCCATTATATAGATAATTTTTCATTTGTAAAAAATTCTCCTTACAAGCCCTCGTGAGCGGGTAACACACTAGAATGTCTCACCATTATGCAACTCACTTATACATAAGTGCTTGAGCCAGCTACGCGCTCCTGTTCTATTCGGGATAAACGTCGCTTTATGACTAGCGGCGTGTCACCCAAGACAACCTCAAAACACACATGCGATCAGGTTTGTGTCGGTCCCATCTGCCATTCTATGTTTGATCGCTTGCCACCTAAGAGAACATGTGAGCTAGCATATGCTCCAGCTCATATTGATGTAAACAACCACTCTACATCTGGCCAGTATACAGCCTACATGAACAGTCGTACCCAATCGCCTTACTATCACACTGACATTTAACATATCCTAAAAATGGGGGTTTTCTACAAATGATACAAGAACTATTGGCTATTCGAAGCATCCTACCCTACAAATCATACAAAAATAAACAAGCAAAGACAGCAATAAATTCTTAGTCAAGGTTCGACACAAAAGATCTATTTTATTTAGTTCAAGTATGCGGAGGTACAACATCCATTGGGCTTATAAAGATATTTCATCAGTAACTAGTTGAAAAGAAGAAAATGAATAGGAACAGCCGCATGCCATGAGGAGCCAGCTTCAAATGCACAGATGAGCACTCCTCGCACCGCTAGATATGTATTTTGTTGTCAACTGGTGGTATGTTGCAACTTTCAAAGCCTTCCACATCGATCTCACAAGAGATCTCAAATAGCTACCAGTTGACGATGCCAACAGGACGACCGAGACTTTAGCCGTAATGACAAAGGCAGAGGTACCTCTGATCCGCTATTTCTAACAAGATGCTAAAGCGTCCAAGCTGACCTAGATTTGAAACTTCCAGAGCAAGATGAAAAACAAATCCACCAGCATCAACTAGGCTACTAACATGGCAATGATGGTTAATCACCATCGGACGGTTAGCTAGAAAGCGTGAGCTCAGACCAAGCAACAAAGCAAGATCCGTCTCAGAAAACAAAGTTCCAAACATCAGTTAGAGTTGTAATCAACAAAAATAGTTCGGTGCCAAGAAAGATTTCTCCTTTCTTATAACACCAAACAAGTTTGACAAAATCAGAGAATGCTCGAAGACGTTTAGAAAGGAAGTAGAAGACGATGTTAACTTCCTTTACTAGTAGAGAATCATAGAGAATTTATAAGCTGTTAAAAAGTTTCATGGCGAAGATTTCGTGCGTACAATATAAAGAGAAAGAGGTATTTATATACATGCACCTTCGACCATGCGCGTTGGACTCAAAGGGAAAAAGGAATCTCGGCTATTCAGATAAGATCATCACTTTGTCACTTCATGTACGTAGGAATGTGACACGTCTCTTCCATGTTTGGAAAAGTGACCGTCATAACCGTGGCAGAATGCCACGTGGATAGTGCATCAAATGAGTAGAAGAGCCATCGGTCAGCAAGATTTTCATGATTTGACAAGACTGCACTCGTGTATATGGATACGGACTTAAGGGGTCAAATGGCGCTCAAATTTCTTGCAAGTAATTAGCAAACCGATTAAGGCAAAGTCTGGCCAAATCAAATTCGACCCACCTATTATTTGACTGGCCCGTATAGACCAGGCTAGGCTCAAGGTCTCCAACCAGCCCATCCACTTAGCAAGACATCAAAGTGGACCCCTTATGTCTTATTCCTAGGAAGCCTTCATAGCATGCTGCTCGGTTAGAAACCAAAAAAACTATTGCACTGGTGGTCCATTCCGTTTTACCTCGAATACGAGCGGCTCCCATATACCAACCCACTATCAACGGGACCCTAAGTCAGCCCGTCTATCTCAGCGTCGCTCCAATCATTGGCCGACAATACTCCAGACTGCCTCAAGCAACTAGCATACTCGACAAGGCCAGCTCACGCATGACCTGTCCTTGGCCCAACTTCAGTACAGCCGCCCACAACCGATCCCAAGTCGCCCCATCTATTGCTTTACATCCGGCCCGACACCATCTCCCCAACATGGTCCTTAACAATTCTTAGTTTCCTTCATATCTTCAACAACCGACCAACCAGCTCAGCAAGCCTTACCACATAAGCACACAAGAGTAAACGATAAATTATCCATCCATCAGCACAAAACACTATAGTTGGGCAGCTGAACTGATATGGCTAACAATTAACACTAAATGCGCATTAAATGCAGTCTACGCATAGTGTAAAGAGGCAATGAGTATATTCTCTTGGCCACACATCCCATTGCACATTTACAACAATTTTCCATCCACCCATGCAACCGGATCTGTGGTCAAGCACTCTTCTTACCTAGTTTAAACTGTTTTTACTATATTTAAAGTCAAATATACTAATATTATGTACGTAAAAATGTATACAAATTAAAAAAATATTATAAAAATGTATTCGACCTTTTTTCTAAAAAATAAAATATTTCTTTGGCTGAATTATATGTATAATATAACATATAAAACAATGTTATTAAATCATTGTTTGAACAATATTTATTTTTAATATGTATAACTGTTTATGTGTGTGTGTGTATAGTTAGTAAAATTATTATACTAATAATAATTTTCGATTTCAATTAAAAAGGTTAACTTTAGGTTGGAAAGGAAATTATTTATGCTTATGTAATTGTAATATTCACTTTACAATAAATACATACATATATTAATTTATGCATTTAATAATTATTAAAAAAAAATCGACTACAGTATTTATTTTATATAAATACATTTATTTAAATTAATTAAAAATAATTTAGCTGATATTTACATATTTGGATTTGTTTTTAAAAAATTACTTGTTTTAGATATTTTAATATAAAATTTTGAATTCAATTATATTCATTTAGTCAAAAATCAATATAGATATTTTAATATTCTATTAACAATTTTAATATTTCAAACTTATATATATATATATATATATATATATATATTAAACTATATGTTTGAGACAACCAATGCATATATTAGTAATGAATGTATACGTTATGGATGCAAATTTCAAGATCTATATACGTATACATTAACTGTGTACACAATTGACATATTCCCCACGCACAACATGTACACATGAGAATAATGATATACTCATTAACAATATTAATTAATTATTAATAAAATAAATTAGAAAAATAATAAAATTGGATTTTACTTTAATTAACTAGATAATATCTAATATAATTCATTAGACTTTATAGACCCACTATGATCCAAATAGGGAAAAAATAAAATCTACTCATTTCATCTGTTGGAGACCGACCTAGTTTCAATAGTTACCATCTCTCAGCCCCCTTCATAGTGGTATTTTTTGAATTTTATTATTTTTTCATATTATTAATTAGTATTGTTGGTACCTATTCAAGAAACAGGAAAATTAATAAATGAAAATTCGTTGATGGCTTATGAAATGGTAAGAGGTTTTAGTAGAAAGAATGCAAACAATTTATGCCTAAAAATTGATTTGTATATAGCCTATAACAGAATTAACAGATAATTTATTCATCATATGCTAATATGTATTGGGCTTCCCTCTAGACTAGCCAACCAAATCTATGAATGCATTTCCACGCCATCTTTCTCATTGCTCATTAATGATTCTTCTCATGGACTGTTTGACGGTAATAGAGGACTAAGGCAATGGAATCCTCTTTCTCCTTATTTATTTTCTATTGTCATGGAGTACCTAACTATATTACCTGACAAGAAATACTTGGAAGATAATACTTCCCCAATATATCAAGTTGAACCAGTAGCAACCCACTTATTATATGCTGATGACATACTTATTATGTCAAAAGCTACAGAAAAAAGTGCAAATGCCATTAACAGAGTTATGCAGGAAATTCACAAACATGTTGGGCTGCAAACGAATGAGAACAAATTAAATATACTTTTTAGTAAAGGAGCTCAAAATAGATTGATCATTATAAACATCATCAAAGTAAATCAGGTAACCTACCAATAATCTATAAAGGGATACATTTATCCCACAATAAATTAAAAGGCATGGAATTTTGGCACCCTTATTGATAAAATGAATAAAAAATTATCACATTGGACATTGGAGCAGTAAACAACTTAATTTTAGTGGAAGATGTGAGCTGATTAAAGCAGTAATTTTTCCTATTGTATTTTTCTAGATGCAATTTAGCCAAATGCCAGCAGGTATATAATCAATAAGATTAATTCCATTTGTGCAAAAAAATTATGGACGTCTAAATCTCATAAAATATCTTGGAATGATGTCTGTAAAACCTAAACTTGAAGGGGGTCTGGGAATAAGGAGATTGGATGATGTTGTCAAGGCTATTTCCATTAAATTAGTGTAGAAATAGTTAAAAGCTAATAGCTTATGGGCTAAGTGGCTAAAAAACAGATACTGCAAAAATAGAAATTTCTAGACTATGCAACTATATAATAATGCATCTAATTCATGGAAAACTCTCCTTAAAGCCAAAGCTAGTTGCAAGGGACGAATAGACAGAAAAATCTATAATAGTGAAGATACACACGTGGTTCGATCCCTGGTTTAATGGATATTCACTAATAGATATTGGGGTGGGTTACTTAACTACGGCAGGTAGCCTCAGCAATAAAGTCTCCTCCCTCCTAACTAGTACTCAATGGAGTAGAAACTTTAATTGTTTTCCTAATCTTATATGCCAAATCATTAAAAATATCAAAGTTCGTCATCAGGCAAACAAAGACTTTTGGCATTGGATACCTCAACTTTGAATCCAAATGTGCTTGGGATCAGGTTAGGAGCAGCTTAGTGGAATTCCAAGTGGTACAAAATGATCTGGGTAGTAAATGAGCCCTTAAAATGTCTTTATGTGCTTTATTAGCTAAATTGAATAAGTTAACACTAAAGATAAAATTAGCATATGGAATAATTCTATAGATCAATCTTGTTTTCTCTATAATCAACATCATGAAGACAAGGATCATCTATTCTTTAGCTACCATTATTCTAAATCACTATGGGACATCATCAAAAGAAAACTCAACATCAATGGTATCAACAATTACGATATCAATCAAATCTTTGATAACTTAGGTAATCTCAATCAAGGTACAACAATTTACAGTCATCTAATCGGTGTTTCAATCATTACGTTAATTTGGCACATCCGGCGTGAAAGAAATTCGAGAATATTCAGCAACATTTAAACTCCAATATAAATTAGGTCTGGTCTAATAATTCAAGACAGCAAGATTCTTAGAGCACAAATAAAATGTTCTAAAGAAGAAATTAAGGGGAAAGAGTTTATCTTTGCAGAATCCGGTATCAATCTTGACGCGAATGCTAGAGTGGAGAGTTAGCTTCTACCTTTGCCTAGATCCAGTCACTATAGCAACTTCGATTGAATAAGAGATCAAAATTTCATAATTTGGATGCCTTTTTATTTGAAGTTCCTTTTCGACCCGAAGACGCTACTGCGTACGGAAGATTACAAAGGAAGCAAGTGAATGCATATTCTCGAGTTGAACTTGACAGCAGTTCCTCGAGTTGAACTTTTTAATTCTTTTTTAAAGCTACCTTTTTAATTGTATGTAATTAGTCTATAAATATATTTATGGGTCCAGTAATTTTCGTATGAATGGTTTTTAAGTTTCCGTATAATTTCACTCTCTCGTCCATTTGACACGCTGGACTTATAAATATTTAGAACGCCAAATTTAATGACATTGCAAGTCAATATATGTACTAGTTTTCCTTACAAGTCATCCATTTATATTAGGAAGGTTGCAAAGTTTTGATGAGATATATTATGAAAGTATTTGAATTTTGTTTGTTTTATTTAATAAAGTGGCTTTTTCAAAAAAAAAAACTACTAGAAATAGCTAATTAAATTAATAAAATAAACAAAATCTTACGTCATAATCCATATATATCTAAACTCTTGTCCGAGAACGGCAAAACACATGCCGTTAAAGGTTAATCTTTAAACACCAACCTTTATAAGCCGGTAAACTCTCGTACTCTAGTATACCTTTTATTTCTACAAAATTTTACAAATTAACTAGACAAATGTCATACAAATGCACATATATTTCCAATTTTAGCAAGCATCCCAATTTTTATTTAGTACATCCTGTTGGATGTAAACTCTATAAAATAATTATTTACAAAACTGCATACATGCGTGCGCGCGCGCGTACACACACAAAATGAAGTTTGTTCAAACACCCTTTTAATATATTCAAAATACACTTCAATCCTCTTTCAAAAGGAAATTTGACAAAATACCCTTGTAACCCTTTTTAGGAAATCTTTTTTTTTTAGTAGAAATATTTGCGTTAAAAACTGCAACTATCGCTTGTGTAACAAATATTTTTAAAAAAAATGTAAATTTAAACTTGAAATAATCATAGGGATGTTTTTTGAAACTGAGTTTCAAGAGAGGTTGGAAGTGAAATAAATTTGAAAATAAATTGGGTTCCACTTAATCCGCGCTATTTGATTATTGAGTTACCATTATTGAGTTTGTTTGAAAACGCTTGTCTTTTTATTCGTTTTTCTTGAAGTTCCTTTTTGACCCGAAGACGTTACTGCGTATGGAAGATTACAAAGGAAGAAAGTGAATGCATACATTGGATATGAGCGTACTTCACAGCAGTTTCTCAAGTTGAACTTTTTAGTTCTCTTTTTAAGCTACCTTATTAATTGTATGTAATTAGTCTATATATTTATGTGTCCTGTAATTTTCGTATGAATGGTTTTAAGTTTCCATATAATTTCACTCTCTCATCTGTTTGACATGCTGGACTTATAAATATTTAGAATGCCGAATTTTATGACATTGTAAGTCAATATATGTACTCGATATTCTTGCAAGACATCCATTTAGCTTAGGAATGTTGCAAAGTTTTGATGAGATATATTATGGAAGTATTTGAATTCTGTTTGTTTTATTTAATACAACAACTTTTCCAAAAAAAACTACTAGGAATAACTAATTAAATTAATAAAATAAACAAAACCTTACGTCATAATCCACATATATCTAAACTCTTGTCCAAGAATGACAAAACACCTGCCGTTAAAGGTTAATCTTTAAACACCAACCTTTATAGGCCGGTAAACTCTCGTACTAAAGTATACCTTTTATTTCTACATAATAATTTTACAAATTAACTGGACAAATGTCGTAGAAATGCACATATATTTCCAATTTTAGTGAGCATCCAAATTTTTATTTAGTACATCCCGTTGGATGGAAACTCTATAAAATAATTATGTACAAAACTGTATGCATATATGCACATACATACATACACACACATATGTATATATGTATATATACACACGTGTGTATATATATATATATATATATATATATATATATATATATATGGATGGAAACTCTATAAAATAATTATGTACAAAACTGTATGCATACATGCACACACACACACACACTTATATATGTATATATGTATATGTATATGTGTGTGTGTGTGTGTGTGTGTGTGTGTGTGTGTGTGTGTGTGTGTGTGTGTAAAGTGAAGTTTGGTCAAACACCCTTCTAATAGGTTCAAAATACACTTCAATTCTCTTTCAAAAGGAAATTTCACAAAATACCCTTGTAACTATGTTTAGGAAAACTTATATTTTTTTTGTACAAAAATTTGCATTAAAAACTGCAATTATCGCCGGTGTAAACAAATATTTAAAGAAAATGTAAATTTAAATTTGAAATAATTATAGGGATGTTTGTTGAAACTGAGTTTCAAAAGAGGTTGAAAGTGAAATAAATTTGAAAATAAAGTGGGTTCCACTTAATCCGCGCTATTTGATTATTGAGCTACCGTTAGTGAGTTTGTTTAAGAAACGCTTGCCGTTATATAGTTAGCATCATCTTTCATTACAGGACTCATATACCCACATAATACATGTTATTGATTTGTCAGTTTGATTAGTTAATTTTAACAAAAAAAATATCACTGCAGGAAGCTGGAGACGGTTATGAAAATCACTGAAATTAATAACCGATCGACTGTTTTCAACTCAAACTTAGATGTTACGTATGCCCAATTTGGGATACAAAAATTCCCCATTTAAGTGTTGCTAACCAACTGTAGTGAGAACGACAGCAGATAGACAACAGCCACTTCAATCAACTCATCGGCTACCAACCATCCTATTTGGTTTGATTCAACTTCCAACGCCCTTCCAGAAGGAATCCTAATAATATAATAGAGTTCCAAGAAGACCACAAATTATTTTTTCTTCAGAAAAACGCTCATTTTATCACATTATTTGACTTTCATACATAAAATGAACATAGCCTGAGATGAGTTATTCTGTCTTCAAATCAAAGTTGCGGAGAATAGTAAATTTACCACCAAAATCATCACTCTTTGTGTGTGTAACATAATTGATCAATTGTTAGTATCTTATCTTAATTAAGTCAATATCTTGGCATATGTCGCACCATTTATAGCCAGCACCAAAACATTCATTTCTACTTAAACATTGGAGCAGTACAGCATTCTTAAATGCTGCATCTCCCAGCAAAAATACTATATTCACATTTACTTGGATTGTATCATAAGATCGATAAATTACAATCTCAACCATCAACCTTCTAATTTCTTCCTGCCACGTTAATATGTCCAAAATTAGTGCATGAAGGTTAAATCAAGCCACCATATTACAACTGCATGAAGAAGAAGAAAAGCACATATATTGGTAGGCATGTGAAAATCTCATGAAGCAAAAAGGGCTTACTAGCTCAGTTGGTTAGAGCGTTGTGCTAATATCGTGAGTGTCGGGTTTAAGACCAGCATGGGCCACTAGCTCTGAGCTGTTTTCCCTCATCTCCACTGTGTTGTTGATTTTCTCACATGATATAGACCGGTAATATAAAACTTTAGTATAATCAATTTTCTTACTCAACAATCCACGTGGTGTGTATGTTTATACTGCTACTCGTGTAATTTATACCCTACCTTGTTTTATTTAACATGGTCATGTAATTTTTTGATTAGCTGTTGAATGATTAAGATTAAAATATAAATAAAATCTAGAACAGAAGCAGGTAGAAGAAAAATGCCAAGATATCGATGTTCATAGATGGAACCAGCGCAGCAGCATATTAACTATTAATGATATATTTCGATTGCCATTTTCTGCTCCGAGTATCTTTTGCAACTTTTCTAATCCTCCTATATGGCCAGTGCCTATATCTCGCCTAAATAACATTTTGAAATTTTTTTACTTACATCCACATACCTATAAAAAATTTAGTACTAGGTCCCTCCAAATTTCTTGTATAACTTACCTCCATAGTTTCGAAAAAAAAAAGAGTAAAATTCATAAGGGTGTTTGGATAATTTCATAATCTCAGTATGTACTTTTAGGTTATATGTATATGATTCATAACCACCGTAATACATATCAGAGTGACCGCTTTTAAATTTGCAAACGAAAGTGATAAATAGAAAGAAATTCAAAAAAAAATGCAGAAAATAGCGTGTTATATATATATATATATATATATATATATATATATATATATATATATATAATGTGTCCCTAATTTCCACTTGCATTTTTATATTTCTAAACTGTCACAATCTTTTTTTTTTTCCTTCCAAAAAGTGGATCAAAGATTCAATATTACCCCTATTTTGAGTATTGTTCAGCATTCATGTCATATTTAGCTATGCTATTCCAAATGCCATTAAAAAAATTAGATGCTCGATCCACATAGAGAAATATATCTACAAAGATTGGGCTAATTTCAGTATATGTAGCGTAATACATTAGATATTTAAATTTAACTTTAAATTAAATGTTTGAAAGATGAATATTCAAATTATGATTTTGAAAATGATACAAATAAAGAAGCAAGTCCAAATTTTATAAAAATGATCTTCTATATGTGAATTGAACATTTACAAAATTTCATCACATTTGAAATACTGTAGCTCGAGATACGTTAAAGATGCTAGAGGGATGCTTTAACAAATGGATGTCACTGAACCTTCCTCTGTATGTATCAAGTTTAAAGCTAGCCAATTTTCCCATAGCAATAAAACATCAGCATGTACAAAAGTATGTATATCTAGGTATATTTTCCCAAAATTTTACAAACCATATTGCCTTATTTTGAAAGAAAATACATGGTTGTTTATATGATTAAGATAATAAGCAGAGATTAGTCTCACATTCCCTTATCAAAAATTATTACCTAAAACATCTATCCCATTTTACATCTTCATATCAAGTCCTTAGTGTTATATGTTGGAATTTTAAGTGAATTAATTTTTTTTAATTAGTGGAAATAAAATTCATAATGAATGACGTAAAAAGATAAAGCAACAGACAATTTTATTTCTTCTTCTTCCTCTACCATCAAACGACAATTTTCATTCTTCTTCTTCTCCTTTTGTCATTTCTCTCTTTACAGAATTCCATCAAGTAGTTAAATTAGAAAATGCTAAATTCAAAATGATTTGTTGTCATGCAAACAGCAAATTGATCGGAGTTTTAGGCTGTTTTATCTTAAGGATTGAGAGGTTGATAGCTAGGACCATGGGGCTAAGCCATGAATCGTCTTAAAGAAAAGGATGAAGTACGCGACTTAGATATCTACAGCAGTCAGCTCAAACACAATCAAAATATGAGATATTAAAAAAAAAGATGTCGAATTTGTTATGGATGGATGTGGCTCAATAAGAGAGATTAATTGATGTTGGAGATTGGTCAAAAGTTTGCATACGTGATCAGATTTAGGATTCCGATCGCGACATCAAAATTGGAATTTTGGTAGAGATGACAAGAGAAGTCAATGTTGACACCATTGTATGTGAATTTTAATGTGGAGTACATTGCCATTGTTGAATTTGAATGATTCAAATATTTGTTAAAAAGGAAAGAAATTGATTAATTGATTCAATCAAATCAATTAATTTGGCTGGTATATGGAAGGATATTTTGAAGGAAACTAATTAATTAGTCAATGTATATTTGCTATATGAAGAAATAAATGATTAGGCATGGAGAATAAAGGAAAGATATGGAAACGAAGATTACGCCATCTATTTGTACTAAAATTAAATCATGCAAATTGGAAAGATATCTGGGTAATCGGAAAATTGATTTGCTTAATCTCCAAGCAACCCTTCATTATCAAGTCTATTTAAATGAAGGAATTTCATCTTCATATGTAACAAGCAAATATGAAAGTATCCACCATTATTCTTTCTTCTCTTTTGAACTCTTTTCTTTAGTGAAATAAAAAGTTGTTGGGTCTACGTGGACATAGGATATTCATATCTGAACCACGTTAAATCTTATTTGTCTTTTATTTCTGTTATTTTTCTATGAGACTGCATAATTTTTTTTTAAGTGTCATTGGTATCTAAATAGGCAATACTAGATCCTGAACAAATAAACCGTTTCCGCTCAAATTAAAACAAAATTTCACTACAGTTTGGTATCAGAGCCGATGGTTCGATGGGACCAATATGATGCAATGTTGACCTAAATATGCTCCAATATGTGGTTTGAGCTCGGGATTTTCATTAAGGTGGAGTAATAAGTTAGAACGCGGCATGCTCCAACCGCGTGAAAGAGAATTCTTTATGAAACAACTTGGCCCAACTGCTGGAGGTAGTAGCGACCTAATCTAAACTACTGGAGTTGTTAGCAACCTTATTCAAGTGTTTGAGGACTTTGTATAACTTCAAGTTGAATTGAGAAAATGCTCGTCAAGGTGGAGATCTGTTAGGTGTAGCTCGCATTGTATTAAGAGTAGGTGCGTAGATTGGAATATGATTAGTCTCACGTCGTAAGATATTCTAAAAGAAATCAGCACATATATGAGACTGGTAGCATGTAACAACAAGGGATTCCTTTTGTTACAAATAAATGTTTCCATGAAAATATATGTGCTTTAGGCGGATGTAGGGATATCCAATCATGACGCCGGCACCAAAAAGAGCTTCGTTTAGTGGTCCTGCTTCTTCTACAGTAAATGAAGTGCACGCATGGTGGAAGATGCGATAATCTCAACATGGTATCAGAGCTAGTGTTATTGTTCCTGTTTGGATATTAATGGCTACTTCTAGTAAGTATGTTGGTATATCTGGTGTTAGTTATGGAGTAATACGTTTTGACATTAAATTGACATAAAATGAGATTTTGGTACTTGGAAGATGAAGATGGAGGCTGTATTGAAGAAGGAGAAGACTTACAAGTTTGTTTCTGCGCCTGAGAAATTGAAAGGTATTAATGCAGCTGATTTGGAAGAGATGGAAGATGAAGCTCTCACAACAATTCAGTTGAGCCTTTCAGATGAAGTTCTTAGAGAATTCTCTCAGAAGAAGTCGGCGAAAGAACTATGGGATGCATTATTGGATGCATATCAAGACAAGTCTCTCACAAATCGAATTATTCTTCAACAACAACTCTATTCGTTCCAGATGAAGCTTGGAGCTGATCTCATCGAGCATGTAGATGCTTTGACGACTTTGATTATGAACCTGAAGGCAGCGGAAGTTGATATTACCGATGAGGCTCAAGCTGTGATCCTCTTATGTTCCTTGCTTAAGGAGTATATTGCTTTTGTTAATTCCATGATTTATGGCTGCAGTAAACTTAGCCCGTCTGATGCAAAGGCTGGTCTTTATTATGAAGTATTAAGAGGTAGATTGGCGAGCACTAGTTTGGATAGTGATACCGAAGTCTTATCTGTTCAGAGAGGTAGAGGCCAAAGCAGGTCGAAGAAAGGTAGAGGACGGAATTATTCACAGTCTCAGTCTAGAGAGCCTAAGAATTTGACTTGTCATTATTGTAAGAAACCAGGGCACTTCATAACACAATGTCCCAAGCTTGAAGGTAGAAGAAAAGATCGAAAGCAAGCCTCAGCTTCTACAGCGCAGAAATCAGATACAGAAAGTGACACCGATGTATTTACATCTTCTGGCTCTTCTGGGAAGAGCAACTTATGGCTGATTTATTCTGGCACATCCTATCATATGACACCTGATAGGAACTGCTTTTCCACTTACCGTGAAATTGATGGAGGAGAAGTTATGATGGGTAATGATGCTTCTTGCCGTATGATGGGTGTTGGTAGCGTGATGATTAGGATGTTTGATGGTGTTATTTGTACGATCATCGATGTTACACATGTACCTAATTTGAGGAGGAGCTTGATCTCTGTTGGGGCATTGAGTAGACTTGGCTTGAAGATTGTAGTGGAAGGAGAGAAAATAAAGATATCGAAGGGTTCCATGATTGTTATGAGAGGTGTGAGGGTAGGAAATCTTTACCTATTAAAGGGCACTACTGTAATTGGTGAATCAGCTTTCTGTTACATCTGTTGCTTTGGATTCTTCTAGATTATGGCACTTAAGGATGGGTCACATCAGCGAGCGCAGCATGGATGAGTTGAGAAAACGAGGTTTGATTGATGGAGTCCATCATTCAAAACTTAGTTTTTGTGAAGAGTGTGTTTTTGGAAAGTAGACAAAGATTTCTTTTGGTATAGGAGAGCATAAAGCAAAAATTGTCTTGGAGTATGTTCATACAGATGTCTGGGGTCCCTCCCCTTTTCCGTCTTTAGGTAGAGCCAGATATTTTGTTTCATTTATATATGATTTCTCTCGTAAAGTATGGGTATACTTCTTCAATCAAAGAGTGAAACCTTTGCCAAGTTCTAGAAGTGGAAATCTATGGTTGAGAAGTAGTCAGGGAAGAAATTGAAAGTTCTCCGTTCAAATAATGGCGGTGAATTTGTATCACAGGAATTCATCGATTATTGTGAGTCTGAAGGCACTAAAAGGCATTACACCATACCAGGCGACTCCCAGTCTAATGGAGTTGTAGAAAGGATGAATCAGACATTATTGGAGAGAATAAGATGCCTTAGACTGACTGCTAAATTGAAGAAGGGATTTTGGGTTGAAGCTTTATCTATGGCGGCTTTCCTTATCAACCGCACACCTTCTACTGCCATAGATATGAAGATCCCTGAAGAAGTATGGAAAGGAGAGCCTGTTAGCTATTCATTTCTCAGAGTGTTTGCTTACCCAGCTTATGTGCATGAGAGCAAAGGGAAGCTAGAACCTAGAGCTCGCTAGCGTATTTTTCTAGGTTATAGGAGAGGAGTGAAGGGATATGAGCAGAATTTCACTACAGGCACTATGCGGATTGTGATGATGCCAAAATCCAACCAAAGCTGAAACGTTGAAGTTGTGGTAAAATTTTGAAATGCAAAGAGCCATGGAAAAATATATGGCATTTAAATTTTTTATGAGAATATGAATTACTTTTTTTACTAACAACACTCATTAGTTTAATAGTGCGCGTATTACACACGTATTTATAATACCAAATAATGAAAAATAGTTGTGTTGTAATTTTTTTATATAATAAATATTTGATATAAAAAACTATGAAGACCTGCTACGTATGACATACAGAATTAATGCCTAAATACGCCATATTTCTCTCAAATATTGCAGGCAAGGGACTTTCTGGTAAAATTTAAAAAAAACCGTCTGACATAAACTAGGTGATAAAACTCACAGTGAAATGATAATTTATACTATTATATTATTAGTAAGTTGTATTTCAACAGCACAGAAGCCACCCGAGTGTTTTCTGAAACGAAGCGTCACGGCTCCTTTTTATACTCATTTCTTCGTTTCTTTCTCTCCTATCATCTTTCAGTTCTCCTTTCTATAATCAAGTCTTCGTTTTTTCTCTCTTCTATCAGGAGATAGCTAGGTGTTCTGTCACTTATTCTTGCTTTTATCTTTACTCCGAACAAAAATCAATTTACTCTCTTTTCTGATTGCTTCAATCAGCCCTAGCTCTGCTAACTTAGGCATTGGTAACTCTGCATAATCGACCGTTTCCTCCTCCATGTTGGAAATAAAATATATTCAAGGTAATGATTTCAGATTTGTTACTCTTTATTTCTGTTTTTGTAGGATTTTTGGCTAAATTAATTTTTCAATTGCATGTTATTTCATCATTCTACAATTGCTAATGAAATAATTAATCAATTATGAACTTGAATGCTAGCCACAACTTCTACCCTGTCCTATGCATTTGGAAGGTTGATCGCTGATGTTGCCATGACGATTTTAAGTTTTTTTTTGTGTTGCCACAAATTTCTTTTACCATGCCTTCAGGTATTATTTCATTCCCTCCCGCTCTCATGTTTTTTTATTTTCTGTTTCATTGAAACTATGTTTTTCATTTCTGTCTATATGGTTATATTAGTTTGATTTTAATTTGATATTGTTTTTTGGCATTGTTACTTGGTAAAGGTTTTTAAAAGTACACAGTGATATTTGACCCTAGAGTTGGTTATTTTGCGGTTTCTGCCATTGTTAGTAAAGGGATTCACACGAATTTTTTCTTTTGTGATGATTATAAATTGATTGCTACGGGGTTGAAAGTTCCTCTTAAAAGTTTATATTGGTTATATTTTGCTAGATTCAGATTGATTGTTCTTTTATTGTTAATTAATTATGTTTGGTTTAGGTGCATTTAATTCATCAGATTATCATTAAGGGTCTAAAGTTTTCCAATCGCTTTTTGCCAAGTGATATTAGAAAAAGTAAAAAATTATTACCTCGGAAGACTGACTATAAATATACATGCTTCAATCATTTATTAGAATACTCATATTTTGTTCAAATGTATGATATATATAATATAATATAATATATGATTCTCAAATTTTGTTGCATTTCCTCATATAAATAAACCACTAGGTGTATTTGTATTACCAATATTTTGAACTATACTTAAGGGGTTTAAAATTGTTGTTGACATTTTTTTTGACACCTATGAGATTTAACATGACTAGAAGAATTAAAAAAAGTCTAATTAGACTTTGTGGTCATAATTTGAATGCCATATGTTTTTTGAATTGATATTTTGACCATTACATGGAATGTTAACATATTTAGCTTCATATGTGTTTTAAGTAGATTCCAGTTGTCGATCCATCTTATACTTGCAATGACTGAATAAAGCACACATACTTACAATAGGAATATTACAGCAATTGGTTGTTAGTACAACGATGTATATGTTCAAGCTTATGCTTACAGGTTCTACTAATTCAAGATCGTGTGGTATATATTTAAATTTATGTTTGATTTAGGTTTTTTTTTCATATATATATATTTCAATTTACTTAAAAGTAATTTGTTTTTAACATAGCATGCATGGTTAGCATTAACGTAAATATGAAAATATTTAAATTACGAGTATTCCCACTTAGATACTATTGAAACATTAAAGTGTATTATTCTTGAAATAGTCTTAATTATATTTTATGAAATAGTTCCTTTGTCTGGCAACGAGCGATGATTTAACTTGCATAATTTGGCAATGTTTTCTTTGGTATTCTGAAATGAGATTAATGATTTATTACCTCAAACTATTGACTACGTATATTCATCTGTTGGGTTTGTAATACGTTCCAAAGTTCTCTCTGCTTTTTGTTGGAATTAATTTTATAATTAACTATCACAAAACCTATTTAACTTTAAAATCAAGCTTGATTAATTTTTTCCCTTTTAACCCATAAATCTCATCGTTTAAAAGTAGAAATGAATTTCAAAAAAGAAACACCATTAATTTCTATATTGGGTATTGAGCACGTTCATGTTAATTTTTCTTAGCTGGAGCGTTACTTTTGAAACAACTTAAAAATTCAATTTTCTCTTCAATTGTTCATTATTTTTCCACTTTCAAATATAAAGTGTCATGCAATAATAAATGAAACTAATTTCAATATAAATGTTATTAAGCAACGAAGAACGTTTATATTCCTTCCAATTTGTTTGTTATCATCATCTACATGGTGTTATATAACTTAAAGCGTATCTGCATATTTCATTGTCTTTTACTATATTCTACAACCCTAAAATAGGTGGCACATTTTCTCTTCCATGATGATAAACTTCACTAGCAATACACCACCATCTAGCATAGTTGAGGCCACGACTGAAATTTTGAGAAGTTTTGATCTTGCGAATTTTCACTGTCCTTCAAGATAGAATGCCTCCTTTTACTAAATTTATATGTAAAGTTTTGTTTGGCACGCTTTAGATTTTTACCACTATAATCCATTGTTTCTCCATGTCGCCTAAAGCCAACCAAGTCCTCCTCATAATTTCCATTGGACGGAATATACAATAGTTGAGTCTATAATCTGCTTTTGTTCCCTGTGTTATGATAATACATATTTGTCACTAAATCGCAATCAACAAACTTTATCTATATCTTCACATGACCTTTGTGTACCTTACTTTAAGCAAATAAGTTTTTGATAATATCGGGTTCCAATAACTTATTGCATGAAGACACAATGTCAGCTCAATTTTAAACCAAGAAGGCTCATTCCAGGACTACACTTAACAAACACACACTTTTTTTTTGGAAAAAGGTACTTTATTAACAAGAAAAGGAGGCATATATTTCCATGATATGCCTCATTAAAACCTCGTAACCCCCCTAACCTAAATGGGTACCTTACAAGGAAAAAGAGTACATATCATTTCCATATATTAACAATACAAAAACATGATTATTGAGCCCAAGATGTTGAACAGATGGAGGAGTAAAACTAGATTTAAAACAACACTCAAAACCATTCGTAAAATCATCCTGTCCAATAATCATATTAAAGTTAACTACAAAAGGAAAAAGCCAAAAGACACAAAGCCATAAAAGAGTCTACACGTGTAGAAAAGGCAGTGACATCGTCTTGAAAATGCGGTATGTCAACACAGGAGGTAAGTAGAACGCATGAAGATAAGATAGCAGCGACAAAGATCTAAATCAAGAATGGGGAAATTAAGATCCGATATCATTCTTATCATTCCAAAATTTCGTTGCTTCGTATAGAGGTCATAGCATGGAGAAGAGGGGGCAAGTGCAGAGGCAGTTTGGAGCACGACCGAGGAGATCTTTAAGGCGGATGTTGATGCTTGTGAAGTTTCTCTTTGAAGTTCAGGTTATTCAAGATAAGTCTCGTTTCTGAACTTAACACTTGTTTTTTCAGAGTATATTGCACTAGAATCCTAACATCTTGTACGATTAGGGTGGTTCTGACATCCTCTGGCATCTCAGTTCCTCTGAAAACTCTGATGTTTCTTTCGCACCATATGTTCCAGATCAGGGAAGTGAAAGTAATATTGGTGATTTGTCTTAGAGTACTGTTCTTATCTTGTCTTTGCTTGAAACAATCCAGGATGTAATAAAGGTCACTAGATTGGTTACAATTAACATTGATTTTCTGCATAATGTTGAATCGGATTTTTCTCGAATATGGGCATTGAAAAAATAAGTGGTCTCTGTTTTCTACTGCAACTGAACACAAAGTACATTGTTGGTCTACATTATGGTTCCATCTGCTCACACGTACCAGAGTGTTTAGTTTGTTTTGTATGGCCATGAGAGAACATATAGACATTTTTGGCGCACACCCCTTATCCCAAATAATTTTGGTCCAAAAATGTTCTATTTGTTTGTTTCTGATATGATTCCATGCTGTTTTCATAGAGCATTTTTCATTGCTATTTAGGTACCAAACCCAATAGTCCTTTTCTCTGTACGTTTGGATGTTTATATTATGGATGATATCATGAACTTGAGTAGGGATATTATTCATGTTTTGTTTCCAGTTATTATTAGATATGAGTGTAGAGACTTTTGCATTATACTGATTAGCCCCATCCATGTTCCTTTCACCAATTATGTTGAGAAGTGTGAGTCCATTGATCCAGGGGTCTAGCCATAAGTTTGTTGTTTCTCCATTGACAATATTCCTGTTAATGAGACCACTACACCACTGTCTAGCACGGTATTGTTCTCCAAACGAAAGAATCAGATGATTTGCTAGCAGTAGACCAGAAGTTATCTTTTTTATTATATCTGTTGTTTGTCCATTTAGCCCATAGTGATTCACCATTGATAAATTTCCATAAGAGATTAACAGCCACTGCTTTAGATAAGTCTTCGATTTTCCTTATCCCAAAGCCTCCTTCACTCTTAGTTTTTCATACATCTTCCCAGCACAAGTTATGAGATTTAGATTTCCATAAAAAATTGGCACACAGTGAATTTATTCTCTGAATAACTGTTAGAGGGAGTTGAGTGAATTGCATCCAAAATTGAATGATAGGGTGAATGACATTCTTTATTAATTCAGCTCTTCCACTTATGTTAAGCATTTTATTCTGCCATTGGCTGAATTTTTTATTTATCTTATCTATCAGCATTCCAAAATCCCTTGCTTTTAGTTTATCGTATGATAAAGGGATGCCCAGGTAAGTTATTGGCAGTCTACCCATATTTAAGTTTAGCATGCTAGCTATTTGAATTTTGTTTGTGGCACCTTTACTAAAAAATAGCGTAGATTTGTTGCTGTTTAATTCTAGACCAACAGTACAGTTTAGTTCTTGAAAAATCTGCTTGATACATGTGGCATTTTCAATAGATGCTTTGGACATGATCAGGATGTCATCTGCATATATCAGATGTGTTATCATTGGTTCTGTTTGATATATGGGTTTTATATTACCTTTGAAGAATTCCATGCCAAATTTTATAGTTAACAGTTCCATAGCAATGGCAAATAGATACGGGGAGAGGGGGTCGCCTTGTCTAAGGCCTCTTGAACTGTTGATGAACCCATAAGGTGAGCCTTCTACTAGAACCGTAAAAGTGGGAGTAGATATACATTCATAAATGAGATTCGCAAACTGGGAAGGGAAATTCATTGAGATCAGCATACGATGAATAAATTCTCTATTGATTCTATCATATGCCTTACGCAAATCAATTTTCAGACATAAGTTGTTCGAATTTTTCCTGTTGAAGCTTCTGATCATTTCATATGCTATAAGAGAATTTTCAGTGATAATTCTTCCAGGAATAAAAGCAGTTTGGTTGTAGGAGATAAGGTTGTCTAGATATCTTTTCATACGATTACAGAGAAGATTAGCTAGAATTTTGTACAACACATTGCATAGAGATATCGGTCTGAAGTCAGTCATGTCTATTGCATTTGGTGTTTTAGGAATAAGGCATATAAACGTATGATTGATCTCTTTAATGACTTTCCCAGAATGGAGAATGCCATTCATAGCATTGCATATATCATTTTTGATTTGTTCCTAGTGGAGTTTGTAAAATTTGGAGTTAATGCCATCAGGGCCAGGGGAGCTATTGTCATTTATTTGAAAAACCGCACTTTTCACTTCCTCTAAGTGAAAGGGTCTGCATAAATCATATTTTGCATTTTTCTGACAGGATTTTCTTGCAAGTTATGTCTGGAAATTGAAATGTGGTGTTCGACGTATTGAAAAGATTTGAAAAATAGTTGATAGCTAGAGTAACACTTCATATTTATTTTCCTACATATAACATTTTAGTTCTTACTATACTTTATATTCAGTTCATGAGTGCAGTTGTATCATATTGTTAAATCTACATGCAATACTCCAAAGTTATTTGTAACAATCTTTGATGGGGAGTGCATGTTAGTTTTGCGACGAGTTACTTGATTCTCAGTGGAACACATTGTCATATTCAAACTGTCACCACTGACAATTCTATATGTGTACTCCTATAATAATTGCACACACACACACATATACATATACATATACATATATATCTTTCCTTTAGAGTTAAAAGAGCATTAAAAAAGGAACTGATGAAAACTATGCTTACATAAATGAAGCTTCAAAACGTCAAAATTTAGTATGCGTTATCAAATATGTTTTGAACTAAAAAAATAAATAAACACTTTATTTCCTATGTAGAAATTTTGTGGACTTCTATTTAATTTTATGAACACTATAAATGTTGATTGTTACAACATGTAATATAAACTTAGAGTTGTCAAACAAATAACATTATTCTTCTCGCCACATTTTCAAGTGTCAAAATTTTATGGATCGAACTGCAATACCATTGATGCTAGCTGTTATAAAAGTATTCATGAAGAGAAAAGGAATACTAAACTTGATGGCAATGCTTCAAATAGCTGAAAATAAGTCTACTTCAGTGCTGTACTTTTTTTTCTACAACTTTTCTTGCATTAATTGTTACTATATTATATATATGGAACAATGTGACAATTTATATTTGCATAGAGTTTGATAAAATTATATAAAATCAAATATTACAAAAAATATTCCCACATGTCATGGGATTTAATTTGGTTACTTGAAAATACTACGCCAATGTAATTGAAATTTTATGCTTTGAAGGGTTGTAATTTTAAGAATCAAATTTGATTATGGTAAAATGCTTAATATCTTTAATATTAAAGCCCATATGAAGGTCGTATTTTGATTATTGATACACATTAGGGGATTCTTTTCGGATTACTTCATGTCCATGAATACGCAGTTTTTTTTACCTCTAGTGGGTGGAGAAGAGCCAAGGCTTGAGGGCATTATTTGTTTTCCAACGAAGTCACGTCCATAATTTTTTTGGTTTCATCGGATCTATGCAAATGATTACTTAAGTAGTTGAATCAAACGATTTTGTGTTTACTGTCTTTCAAAATTTGATGTTAAATGCTGAGATAATTTTTATGTTTGTTTATCTTTTTAGGGTTCATTTTTCAGTGATGGCAAACTAAGAAGGTTCAAAGGTATGATCTTAGAAGCAACCAGGTGCATGTTGGATTCTCACAAACTTTTATATGTTTGTCTTTCTCCCTCCCTCCTGCGCTCTATATGTGTATATATCCATTTCATATATTTGGTACTTAGATTTATTTAGAACATGATTTATATAAGTGAAAAACGTTTATTTACTAATAATTATACTTTGCTATATATACGTTCGAATAATCAAAATCTACCTTCAAATTTTGAAATATAGAATGGAATAGAAGTTTCTATGCTGGCATTTGTTCTCGCTGTTGAATCTCAAAATGATTACTGCGAATCTACAAATTGTGCAGTGCCCTCGAAGAAATAGGTTGATGGAATAAACTCTTTCTAATCATGCATTATTTTTGTAATATTTCTTTTTACAATTATTAGAATACTACTTTATTGTGGATTTATATATTTCCTTCAATTTTTGTAACATGGATTTTGAGTTGAATGTAATCACTATATACTTATTTCAAAAAAAAACTAATCAATCCTCAACAAGAGATTGTTAGTAGTCATTAATACGCAAAAAATATATGACACATTTATGAGCGATCTTCGAATTTTTGTTTATTAAATATAGTAGCTCCTTATCTTTATCACTTTACAGTTTTAACCAAGAAATGAAATGTTCCCTCCTTTCCAAAAATCAATTTATGCTAATGCTATAGTGTTCTTATTGGATGTACTAAATGAATCTGATGTTATAGCCTTTTTTTATTTAATCTGTATGATATTGGTTAAGGATAACATGGATTTAATGACCATCAAATAATTATTATTCATTAAGAAGTAAAGTATAAAATAAAATTTTAAGTATCCTTTGAAGTTGCTAGTGGTGGTGACTCATTACCGTTATTATATACAAAATATTAACCAAGAAGCTAAATTCATTTTTATATATATTTAAATAATTTAATATGATCTCATGTTTTTTCTTTCCTAAAATTTTCAAAAAAATATTTTTCCCTAGAAATTCATGTGTATGATTATTCACAAAATGACATTCTTTACATATTTAGTACTAATTCATTGTATAACTTTCCACCAGACACCCTGTACTACCATTCTTTCAGCATTCATTTAGTGAAGAATACCCAAGTTTTAATATTAGCGGGGAATGGCTATTTTGTGTTCTTAAACTTTATCCACATGTATAACTTCCAAACTTCCCCTTATACGTGGCCTTGCCTTAATCCATTTTCTTTTAAATCATCAAATTTCATAGTTAATTTATTAAACTGTTTCAAGTGGTTTTAATAATTCTCGAACTACTTGAGATAATTTTCTACCTTCACCTCTTAATTCTATTTCAAAATAGACTAGGCATTGACTGAGGTTTCCCGGTGCACCTCATTTGCTTCCAAAATTTGTTGTAGATTTCTCTTCTTTATGCTTTCATGTAATCCCAAATTTACTTTTGTTCTTATGTTAGTTCCATTTCATTGCTTTTATGTTTTCCACTTATACAACCATGAACAGCTAGAATTTTAACAGATTTTATCTTTGAAATTTAATTTTCTTAATTACTTTCTTCATATTAAAGGTGAATTTATGACTTAGGCATCATCACCTAAAAAAACCTAATAGTATTTAAAGGATACTAAAATAATAATCTTCCTTCTTTAAAGCGGCAATTTGAATGAAAAGAATACATCCATTAACTAATTAATAATAAAGGTCAATAAATAGATCACCGAAAATACCTTTATCATTGTACAGACTTTACATTTAAATTCGCTAAACTTATCCAACCAAAACAAGTTTAATGCTAAAATGCATTGAAAAGTTCAGAATTAGCTGTTAAAATGAGTGTCAGATTAGCCCAAATAAATGTTAAAATTCATCCAAGTCATTAAGACATATGCCCTATAGTTTCCAACCTTTAAATACACGCATGGTAAAGTAAATTTTTGTTCCATCTACTTAAGATAAGAGTGGAAAACAGCAACTCTTATATGGTCATAACTATTAACAATAACACATTCTCAAAGGACTGTAATTTCTATTATTTCTCAAAGAGTGCAACATCGGATAATGAAAGACAAAAATACGCACTTAATTCTTTTTCCTTTGATGAATCAATTACCATTCTGAATGGAAACAGTTTAAAATGGGTTCTATAATATATGATTGTTCTCAAAAGTTGCAAAAATATGTAGCACAAACAAATGAAATGAAATCCACTAAACGTAGCTGCAATGTACTCTGATTATCTTGGTAGCTTGATTTAATTAATTCTACCTGGCAGTTTTTATTTTGAAGTCTACAATGGTTAGAAACAAGAAAATAGTAGATGACAACATCGCAGCTAAGGACTCTAGAGCAATGTTGTTTTTAACACTAGATAACAAAATATATAATTTTTGCTATTTTTTACGTAAAAGGTGCTTCTGTTTTTAGGTGGATTCAATGTGAACAGAGAAGGAACGTTGACAATAAAAACTTAAGCCTTTACCTTTAAAGTAGAAAATCTATATGCTTGGTTTATTCCTGTCTACCTATTTTCAGTTAAAAATTAGTGATTGTTTACACAAATGTACATAACTGCTTTACGTTTTCACCGTGCTGGTAAAAGAATTGAGAACTTGGATCGTTGGATTGGTTATTAAATGATATATATACATTACATAGGTTTCTGGTATGGTATGATTTTAATGTGTTTCTCTGTGTGTTTTAAACACATAATGATTCAGGATAGTGAAACCAATTAATTTATTGCCAGTATAGACAATTCAGCTGATTAGTATTTGACCCTGTTCATGTTTCTTCATAGGACATTAAACCTTTTTCAAGTTGACATCACAACTTAAAATAAAATTCATGGCTGAACAATGAAAGCAGATGTTATGTGCTGCATCTCTTCATGACATCATTATTTTAACTACCTAGAGTTGCACATATCCCAGGTTTTAACGATAAATGTTGTCTTTTGTAAATAAGATTAAGCATGTCAATATGTTTTTCCTTATACTATTATCTGCATTAGTTTGTTGTTTCCCTAGTAAAACTGTATTAGACATATATTTGATGATAATTTTTCTTCTTTTCTAACAGAGGATTATCATGGATACAAAAGGTTCAAACTACATTGTTTTTCCATCATGTA
Organism: Allium cepa; assembly: GCA_030765085.1. Lineage (NCBI taxonomy): Eukaryota > Viridiplantae > Streptophyta > Magnoliopsida > Asparagales > Amaryllidaceae > Allium > Allium cepa. Next base: position 974,112,425 of record CM060932.1, read on the forward strand.
GGTTCACATTATTTGATTACATATGCCAAAGCTTCAAAAGATCTTAGAGAAATTAAGGCAACTTAGACGTACATTTTTTGATGTGTGTAAGCAATAAAAATTCCATCAAGAAGGAATACATCTGGAAATGACTAGGAAAAGTGTGACAGAATGCATTGTAGGGTCTAACACTGAATTTTGACAATGTTGATGATCACTACCACGTACCGTGAACCGAGACGGAATGCATCACAATCAAATATGAGAGGTTTATAAAGAGAAGTACAAGCACATGCCTTCCTAAACTTGGATCAAATTTGGCCACATTTGGTCTTTAAGTAAAAATGAAGCTACCGTTATTTATGTTATGTTACATTGTTTTTGAGATTATACTTATATACAATTGGTTATAAACCTTAGATCTCTAAGTATGGTTAAGTAGAATATAGCCGCAGGGTGGTTTAATTATACTATTTGTTTTGTAGTGAACTTAATTTTCAACTTGGGCATTTTAAAGATAGTTATGTTTCTATTTTGGTTTAGCATTCATTTATCATTATGCATATTGTAATCTAAGGACATCCTAAATTTTAAAATAACGATGCATTATATACATCAGAAATTACAAATAAAAATTTATATTGTTTTTAAAAAAAGCTAATAGTTGCATGAAAACAGTATTTAAACATGGAATATGACCATCTACCTCAGGATTGATATTCTCTGTGTAGTATAAAATACAAATATGGGTCTACAATTATTTCACTATATTTTTTCCAACTGTATATTAGCAAATTTGTTTGGATATCGTATTTTCAAAACAATGAAACAAGTGCATTTATTCGAAAATAGATTATTTATAGAAAAGGGGGTGTATAGCTAATATGATATACATCACTATTACTTTAATGCTACTGGAGTGATAGCAGGCGTGCATTTCTATTATATGTATTGAAACCACCAAGATCCATAATAAGCCGTTGTGTGCCAACAAAGTGCGAATAATAACATGCACTTATTTTATAAGTTCGATGCGGTAACTCCCTGCAACATTGCATTGGTGCTCAAAGTTGGCTGTTGTTTATTATTTGATGAATTAATCCCTTAAACTACTTGTCAACTATTACTGACTTCATATTAATATACAAATGTTTTTACCAACCCATGTCCGAAGCATGGGTTCACACTAGTATATAATATATAGAAATATGCATGCACAAAAAAATTAGAGATATTATATGTGAGATGATGTAAGAGAACCAAACTGACGTAACCATATCCACTAATCATCGGAGTACCTCATCTCTATACAAACGAAGTGCAAAATATTGTACCAAATACAGTACATGGCCCCGTATACAAATAATTATATCTAAAATGCTTAAACCTAAATGATTAATATATAAAGTGGGGGTCACCATGCCTTCGAAATCTAGCAGCCTGCTAGCGTTGTCCCTAATACACCTAACTTTTAGTCTACTCATATGAGTACCCAAGAGATGTGATAAAAAGAAATAAACAAAGGAAAAATACGGGGGAGGTATCTTAAGCATCTCTGTGTGTGCGCACATGCATATATACATATATAACTTAAGCAAGACCTAAAATTATTAACTACTATCATGCCTCACATGCTTCTTCTCTTGCATCGAAGAGTCGACATAATAAGTGATAGCACTGTAACTACTAATCGATACATATTATAATGACCATGACACTGCTAGCAAGGTAAATAAATGTAGTGATATTATTAAACTCTGAGGTCAACGATGTCATGGGTCCCCAGCCTTGGTCCATCCAAAATCAAGTAAAAATAAATCCAACCAATACAGAAACATAATTCGATAACATTTATATACCTACTACCTCTAATGTAAAACTGATGGAAAAGTTAACATACGTGTCTTTGGATTCATATCTTCTTATACCCTTTGAGAGTATGTAAACTATGATGAATGTCCCCTTTCGGCATCTTTGCTACACAAATGCGCCTATGCAACCACAAAAGCTCTAACAAGACTAATGCGTATCCCAACGACTAGGGTACTCCCAATTGTCTACAATCAGCATTATCGGTACTAGGTGGAAAGACACCTTCAACACGCCTTCATTAGTTCGAAGACTTAGCCCAAAACTAAAAAAACATTTAATAATACATATAAGTGGAACATTGATTATGGCACTAAGTTTAGATTTTCCACTGAGAGAGCTAAGGGCACGCCCTTGGGGCTATTATGTAACTTATTGCATAGATCTGACTCTATAGCCAATCTTTTTTAAAGTAAAGGTGTTTATTATCTATTATATACTTGTTATAGTATAACATATTAGTTTAAGTATATTACGTAAAAAATCTTCGAATGATATGTTATGTGATAATAATTATAAGTAGTTGTAATCATGAAAAAATTATCACAATATAAAATAACATATTATTTTAAATATTCATGATTAAGATGTTTTGAGAAAGGATATCGATATATACGCTAAAAGCAGAGTACGTAATACGTACTCTCCAAATATTGGAAAGTATATTACTCATGGCTGCTAGGGGCACCAAGGGGTTACATATTGATAGTTATCAATAACTAAGAAACGACTCGTCCAAAAATTTTCTAGTGGTTAATGATTACTAGGTCAAGCAAGAAATCAAAGTGATGATATTACATAGTTCTCTCGACTTAAGAATATTATTGAGCTTCAATGTTCATGCTCCACTTTGATTATAGTTAAATAATAGCATGATGACAATAGAGCAACTATAGTTCGGTCTAACTTGAAGCATTGAAAGTGAAATACTATACAATAGAGAATTTGTATCCTCGGTTGTAAAGATTAGTATTACGGTCAATTATTGACTTTAAGTCAAATTTTATGGCTAAAGAAGAACGGTTAACAATAAATATTATTACTGAACCAAGACTTTGTTTATGGACTAATTAAGTTGACTATGGATGATACTAGAATTTTGAGCCAAAAAAATTCCATTAGATCAAAAGTAACATTGTATTAATGAAGAGAACTGATTCAAAAAATTATTGCTAAAAGGTATTGATAGAGTTAGAGATATTTCCTAGGGGAAATTATGTAATTATTACATATATCTAACTTAACAACTAATCTTGTTCCAAATAAAAGATGTTTTCTTTCTATTATATTATATTATATGTTATATTGATTAATTAATTTAATTAAAAGTATATTCAATAGAAAATCCATAAATAGTATGTTTTGTGATAGTAGTTACAGTATGTTCTTAAATTGTGTAATTTATCATAATAAAATAAACATAAAGTTTTAAATATTCCTATTAAAAATGTATCAAGACTGGATATCAAGATATCCGTTGAGATTAGGGTACGTAATCTCTCCAAATGTTGGATGGTGTATTACTCATGGTTATTAGGGTATGCAAACACCACCGATCGTTCTTCAAATAATACAAATTATTTTATTATTATTACTGATTCTAAAATAATAATGACGACTTTTTTGAAAAACCTCTTTTGGATCACTATATTCCTTTCAACCCAAAATAGTAATTGTAATCCAAATTGGCTATTTCATACATATGTAGTATTTCACTTTTAAAATACTCAAGCACTATTATTAAAGGTCTCGAAAATAATAATAATTTATCGAAAAAATATTTTTGAAAATATCTCTTTCTTATTTCCTTAAATATCTCTTATTGCTTTACATGATTAATAAGCCTTGTGAAAGAAGTAATATTATTGTTTACCCAAAATAGTAATAATACTCCTTTAAATTTTCAAAAAGCAGCTTAATATTACAGTTTGTTTGAAACGGTCAATTTATCTCCAAATTCCATATATTTAATTATTATGGTATAACTCCAAAATAATAACAGTTTATAAAAATCATATTATTATTTATTAAATTTCACTTTATTTTATAAATAATAATAACTTTATCAAAGTTGATTCAAAATAAACTTTGTATTAATGAATTTCCCTAGAAATTCATAAAAACGACTTTACTAAAATTTACCAATTAATTTCAATGCAATTTATCAACCATGATTACTTACAAGTGTTACCCTAAAATTTATTAAATAACCATATTAAACCCTAGTCGCATGTTTTACTTATCTCAATTAATTAATTATTTTTCTCCAATCCACAACTAGTTATCGCAAATATTCATCATTCAATGATGCAATGATCAAGTAGATAAACAATTAGATATCAAAATATAATACATCCAAAACATCACAATATGCAAATGATCATGAAAGATGTAGAATGACTCTTAGCAGATGCATATTATTAGTGAATATTTATTTAATATCTTTGTATATAAATACTTATGACCTATAAATGCTGCCAAGATACTTTACAAACATTTATAAAAATCAGCAAAGTGCATGTCAAAATGTCTAGAGTCTCATCAAGAACCCAACAGAATTAATTGCGCGTGAATCAGAAGTCGTATGCAATATTATCGCAATGATAAGACTCTGGTTTAATGCGTAATTATAAAAAACAAACAGGCTAAGTATAACAACCCGTCAATTTCAACCCTTTGATTCAATGCAAAAAAGATAGGTAAACACCAAAAGCCGAGAATAATAAGTCTTAGAAGATGATAACAAGAACCAAAATATAAACTCTTACTAAATCTTTTTGACCTTACAACAGAAGGAAACAAATATATAATATATTAAATTCAAACCAAATCCCATTACACGATCATGTACGTAAAATTAATCCAAATCCACACTATAATGTCAAACCACCATTTATATACAACATATACACAAGCAACTCCATATTATATGCATCTTCAAACGTCACTTGACTTGTAAACAAACTCAACCTGCCTAACGATGGTTTACACATAAAGGAATATAAAGAGGGTTAGACAACAGGCTGAGTGACTGTAACAAATCTAGTTTTTCATATACTATAATTATACCGGTAAGTATGATATCTAACATCATATCTTAATCTCTTTCATTTGGAACCACGGATTGGTCCTAAAATACTACGTACATTATTGACATTTGCATCGTCACGACACATCGACGAACATTATATGGATCCGGACATGGATTCCTACATTCAAATACCTCCATACCTAAATAGCAAACATCTTATGGAAAGTGACATGGATTTCTACGTTCAGACATCACCACACCAAAATAACGAACATCATATGGATAATGACATTCATTCCTACATTCAGAAACCGCCAGACCCAACAAAAAATTTGCATGAATAGTGAAACGATTCCCACATTCAGACACTGCAAAGCCACAACAAACCTTATATGGATAGTGACACGGACACCCACTTTTAGACACCTTCATGCCATATCAATAAAGCATCCGTTAAGAAATATCAAACACTAGCCAGGCACATCACAACACAACTAACATTAATCGAGTGTTACATAAAATCAAGTCCCTATACAAACGCATATTCGATACATCCCCTTATTCGGTCTAGGTTCAACTTACACCCCCAGAAGATACAACCGGTTAACCTGTTAGTGTATTTAGTTGACTAATTGTACCTGTAGGTGGAACTTATAGTATTCTGCTGTATTCTTCATTTCATTACTTAATTTCTAACTTTTCTACTCCATTTCATTTTATACCTTAGATGCCATAATTCTAGAGCTTAATACTTCATTTTAACATAACTTTACACATACAAATTCATATTATAATCCTATAATTTAAATGCATATATATCAAACTCAACAATCTTGTATCTTCTTTTAGTTTCAAAAATCAATATTAATTCCTTAAATAATACATTTAAAAAAAATATCCCAATTATTATTATCTTAAAAGACCATACTACAATCTCTAACACCATTTCATATATTTAAAGATCATATTTTCATGTATATATAAAATATGCATTTTTATAGAAAATAAATATATAATTTTCTATACTTTCAATAATATAGAATATTTACATAGTAAAATATATAGTTAAATTTATTATCCATTTCATAAGCTTTTAAACATATACACACACACACACACATACATATATGTTTCAAGACTTTTATATCATAACCATTTATTTTTCATCCAATCAATATATATATATATATATATATATATATATATATATATATATATCATTTTATAAATTGACTCAGGGCACCTAATCCCAAATTCACTACATAAATCGTGATTATTAATAGTTCAACAATTATTATTGAAAAATTAAACATTTATTTTCAAAATTTAACGGCCTAAACATAGCCAATCACAATATTAAACAAGTATAAAGAAGTGCTTATCAGAACTAAAGCGTTCACTCAATAACAAGCAATCTAAGATCCAAACAAAGCCAATTACCTAACGATATCTCTGCTGTCGGAAACAGATGGATCTCAGATCCTCCACTATTCAAATAGAAATTAATATTAGTATGTTACCCTCCTTGCACTCTTTGATTCAGTATTTGGTCCATCAAAAAAGGTCAAGTATTTCAAAAATTACGATGGATTGGTTTAATTTTGAGAAGAAGGTTATTCGAGATGAAGAGAAACAAAGATACATATGTTCTGAAATTTGAATTTGAGAAACCATCTACTTATAAACAAATCAAATGTCTGTTCACTTATCCATGTGAGCGAATTTAATATATTTTAAATGCCTATTTATGCAAAAGTGTCTGTATCTCTCTTGTCATAACTCCATTCGGGACATGTTTATAATCGAAATCGGCCAAAATAATTAGCCCGTTGTAATGCCATGAGTTTTGTTATAAGATTCATTCATTTATAATATTACCATACCCCCATTGTTGAAATTACTAAAATGCACTTATTAAATTTAGTTATCAAAGCTTCATAGTATTACACTGAATCGTAAAATTACCTTTCCAAATCATCTCAACCAACCTGATTTTTTTTCTTTGGCCGTCAATTGATTCTTTGTCTAATATGATAACTGTCATGTTGCTGCAGTTCAACTTGTCTTGTCAAAATGCACCGATCGCCACCAACCTTATCACCTATGATGCCGCCTAGATCCCTCATTGAACATCCCTAGCAAATCCCTAAACCATTGATTCATGCCTCTATATGCCAAATTGGCCTACGCCACCACGGCCAATCACCTTCACTCCCCTATCCGGTTCTATTAGTACCGGTCACGATGCCTAATTCTTCCTAAACCAAAAGATCCTAATTTGCAAATCTAAGGTTTCAGTAGAATGCTATTAACCATTGTTTCCAAACAATTCAAGCATCATATCATAAAATAAATTGTTGTCATCTTTTGATCTTGTTGAGATAAACTATTTGATATGCAATTTGATGATTTTTTTACATCTATAAACATACGAAAGTAATACAATTCACAAGCAGTGATGAAACTATACTTTATTCGGTTTAAAATCATTTTTAAGAACAATTTTATAAATGTAGAAATAATGACATTGATTTACATTGGTTTAACAAAAGATAAATAAGATTAAGTTTTCTTTCAAAATAGAGATTTGAATGTCAAAGATCACTAGCTTGACTACTTAGTGATATGGCTCTCTATAATTGATTTATAGGTCATGGGTTCTATAACAACCCGCACCATAATAGGCCTAAATTTTTCGACAAATATCGAAACTCAAGTCCATCAAAGCATAGATCGTTGGATTTGGTACCTGCAAATAAGCATGAGCATTATCAAAGATTGAAAGAAATCTAAACTCATAACGAAAACAATAATAGGATAAGAATTGCTGACTATGGCTACTACCTTGTAATTAATAGTATTCCTTGAATAGTAGATTGTCACATCAGTATCGAGCATGAGAGAAAGATGTCTTCTCCAACAACAAAGCAATCCAGCTCCAGTGACATGTTTCTCTAAATTCTATCCTACGGGTTGTAATGAGGAGGTGGTTAGAACAATATTCTGGTTACTGGAAATATAAACTATCCATATCCTAAACTTAAACCGATTGTTTTTCATTTAATTGTTATGTCCATTAAAGTTAGTAATTCTAATCTAATCTTGCATTGCACACACGATTACTTACTTACCCCTTCTCGAGATATAAATACTAATGAAGCTTTATCAACCACCCAATACTTCCAAACCCATTTGCCATTTTATACTTCTAAATATGAAGCGAGATTCTATAATACTTTTAAAAAGAGAAATAGATAGACTCTACCATTTAAGACCTTAATCAAGCTAGACCCTGTCATTTAACACCTATTTCCAAGGCACTTTTCCTAACAAATTTGTAAATGGTCGGTGGGTCCTAGCAAAAAGACCTTTAACCACTATTTAAGGCTTTCGACATTCAATGTCCAACTATCACCGCATCCGTTGTTGATAAAATCGTAGCCATGTAACAAACAATATCCAAGCCACTTAATACCTTTTTTTGAAAAATAGGCAGACTTTAGTTATTTAAGACCTTAGTTGAGGTAGACCCCATCATTTAAGACCTATCCCTAAGGCATGCTCTTTAATGGTACTATCGTTATTACGGTCTTAGCATTATGAAAGACTGTACTCAAGCCACTTAATACCTTTTATTAGAAAAAGACAGATTTTGGTCATTTAAAACCTTAATTGAGGCAGACCCTACATTTAAGACCTATTCTCAAGGCGGCCTCCTTACTGGTACTATCTAACTGATATTACTTGGAAATCTCATTTGGCTACGTAATACTTCTTTTATAGGAAAGAGGTGAACTGTTCAGTCACTTAAGACCGCAAAAATGAAGCAAACCCTTCTCGAAATACCCAATATCACTCTTTAATCATAAATACAACATCTCATTAAGTTACTTCTTTTGGTAGGAAGGCAGACCCTGTAGCCACTTAAGACCTCAAGGTTGAAGTAAAACCTTTTTAGAGACATCCTTTCTTATTTATTTAAAATCTCACTAGGTTACTTAATACTTCCATTTAGGAGAGATACGGACCCTTCGTCCACTTAAGATCTCAAACCAAAAGCGGACACGTATGGAGATATCCCTCACCGCTTCTAATTTCAAAATTGGACCATTTAATACTTTTCAATTAAGAAAGCAGGCCCAATCTCTCACGTCGTCATGAGTCCTAGGATTAGTGATATCTCACATCAGTAGTAAGTACATCCGACCATCGATAGCCTCAAAGTGAAGGGTAGTCTTTCGTCAAGTGACTCTACTGACCTCGAATCACTAAACAACCAAGTCCACCTAATCATCCTAAGTCTTTGCTTATATTATCTTAGTTAGACATTGGACTTAGCTTACTAATTCCCTTTTTTATTTAAGGCCCTTAAATATTTATCTACCCGTAAATCCCCATCTAATTCTCATAAATGTTAATCTGTTCATATAATCCTAACGGACATTTCCTAAGACGTATGACTCCTAATTTCAAATTAGTTACCTTTTATATCTTTTCCATTTTTATTAGTCCCATTAATCTATTTACCCTATCAAATTAATGCAACTCCCATATTTATTACCGTTTATTAGAGGTACAATCTTTTAAATTCTTTTTTCACTAGTAAATTATCATAAACGTGAATATTGCGTACAAGCATCGTTATTAGCATTTTATTTAATTATTATAAGAGCAGTAAATTATGTGGAAATATTTACTTTTATCAAATATGTTCTAGTTACATATCTTCACTAGAATATTATTTTCCATGTTAAATTATTGGAATCATATCTAAAAAGATTATCTGCTATAATTTCCACGAATTAGCCGAAAACAAAAGATTTTACTTTAAAAGATCACATTGTTTTTAATTACAAGGAATAATCGTCTCTTTTTATTACCGAAATAGATAGTGTAAACTACAACGGATTCATACTTCACACGTCTCTTTCTTTTTCTATTTGCATCAATTCTTGTTAGATCAAACACTGTATTTTTTTTAAAGGGAAAGAAATCAAACTAATTTACAAATATTGAATGGATATAAATTTAATAATATCAAACATAGAAAAATTTACATTCCAACAAGATTAGGGTAATAATCCAAATTTGCAACATTATTATACATCCTATTTCAGATCAGGAATAAATTTCATTCTAATCAACATTCTAAATTCATACTTTTGGGACTGATTTCCAAATCAAGTTGTAAATTTTTTTAAATCAATTCACAAACAAGAATTTGTAGGCGATGTTTATTATATTCAGATCATATTCAATTCATTACCTACAACTCATATACAATTATCCAATTAGGCATAAAAATCAAATAAACGCCAATGAGAAAATTTTCATATTATAACAAACTATAAAATTTCCCCTTCACCTTTTAAAGCAATCCAAATCTCCAGATTCAAAGTAGAACCTTTGATTCATCTCCAAATCTTTTTTTAATCCAAGACATATGTATAAAAGGGTATATACATACATTAGAATAACAGATCTGAGAAGAGATTTGGTATACGGAGAGAAAATAGATACAAATATATATAAATATATAAATTAACTCAAATACGCATATGGTTGATTCTCTTCTCCTTTTAATAAGATTTCTACTCTTCTCCGATTTGTACGAATATAGATACAAATATCTTATCTTTGTAATTTAGAAAGAAAGTGGAGAAGATGAAATGATAGAGCTTGGCTACTGCCTCCAAAAAAAAATGAGAAGAGAAGTGAGGGCTAGGCTTGAATTTGTAAATGCTAGAATCAATAAGAACCGTTCGATTTAAAATATTAAATTCAAGGCTTTACGGCTTAGGTTTATTATAGCCGCCAGGTCACCACCGGTCGACCGTTAGGGGTCGACCGTCCCCAACAATAGGTCGGCCCTTGGGCCTGGCTAATTAATATAAAATCTTTAATTTTTCTTATTTAATTATTTTCATTTCGAATTCGTTTTTCCTTCGTAACAATTTCGTTTCGACTCCGATTGTAAAACTCCTAATATAAAAGTTGCTCAGAATTTCGCCATGAACCCCTTGGTGCAAGTTTCATAGTCAAATTCCATCATTTGCACAAATTCCATTTTTGGAGCCTTATTAATTAAATAACTAATTAACTATATAACTAACGCCAAATCACAGACGTTATAGGTACGAACCCTTAAGGCATCAAAACAAGTGCTCTTCTTAAATAAAGTACCACTCTTACTATCAGAATATAATAATAGTGATTTTAATTAAAATCCCAACAGAAATAATTCAGAAATGGAGACATATTTTGGCTTTAGAAGAGTGAAATCTAGGATATTTTCATCCAATTTGTATGATAGTCACATGTAATTATCAGTTGGGAGTGTGTATGGACTATTTATTAAATATAATTATTTTATCACATTTGATAAAAAGTTTTATATATTAGTTTAGAGATATGTAATAATTATAAGCGAGGTGTGAGTATTGGTATGACTAAAATGTGATAGAATTGATTGAACTACCAGATGCTTGCTTGTTGGAGTATTTGGAAGATTTTCGAATGTTTGAATAGTGTATAAGTTAGTGATCGTTTATTTGTGCATACTTAAAAAAATCATAAGAATATGTTTTTGATAAACACAAGCATTTATTGTCAATAAAGTGCGAGAATTTGTTTCTGTAAATATATTTTGATTAAGTTATCATGGAAAATGATAAATTATATATATGTGTACGCACACACATAAATAGACATACATAAAGACAAGGGTCGGTTATACCTCGAATCCCCCTTGATTTCAACTACACGTCGAATTAATAATAGAAAGAAGTGACATCAAGGAGGGACTAGTTTTGTCGCTTCACTCTATTATCTAATTCAGAACATATGGTTGAAATCAAAGGGATCCGAGGTGTAGTCGATCCTCTGTGTATGTATATGTGTGTGTGTAAGAGTTTGCAGGTATTCTCATGTATGGAAAATCGTGAGTGATATGATAAGAGAATTGAATGTTTAAACTATTTTCAAGTGAATTAGTGGATTATTTTGCGTTGACTTATCTGTGTGGTGCTTTATAAATTCTGTTCGATACAGATGCACATATGTTGATATGTGTTTTTTGATATGTGTTTTTAAACACTGAAATGAGTGACTTCGACGCAATATTTTAAAAACTGCATGTATGGTGTTTTGATATGAACAATGTAAATTATTTTGAGAAGTGGGGAGTTATTTTGTTTTCTTTAAAAATACCATGGATAAAGTAAAAAATATTTTGGAAAGTGGTTATTGTTTTGAAAAGTGATCTTACAACAATTTTAACTATTTTGGGTGAATGTTTTATAAATAAAAGTATAAGAGCGATTCATTAAAATATATCTAAGTATGAATTAAATTATTTTTCTAAGTTTGAATTTTTTTTTTTAAAGTAGTGGTTGCAGCTATTGGATGTAAGAAGATTGTTGAGATCAATGATGAGACAATGGTGATATGTTTCTTATATGATCAACGTTGCAACCAATATACACATACACACACATCTGTGCACATATCTACATATACATATGTGCATATATATATATATATATATATATATACACACACACACCAAAAACTACTTCCATGGTGAACAACGACAACGAAGCGGGAACGGTTATAGAACTTCCTCCTCCCTCGAAACCCGTCGCGGTCTTTAGAAGCTTCGAGTTTGGCACCAGCACCTACACCTATTCGACTAACATGACAAAAGACAAAGGCAGAAATGGTGAAGGATTTCACCGTAGAGAAGGATTCAGATATAACATACCTTACGTTTTACCCTCCTTCATTTGATGGGGAAGCGGTTACAAGTATTACACCACAATCAGTGATTTCAACAGTAGTTGACAAGTGGAGTAATACGTTAGTGGTATATATCTTGGGTCGTCGTCCTACTTATGCTAATTTCAAAAATTTCATAGAAAAACCTTGGAATCCACACGGTATGTATGATTAATATTTCAGGCAGAATGGCTTTATATTCATCAAATTCTATAATTCGTAGGACTGCGCTAAAATAATCAGATCAGGACCATATTATATTGGTTCCAGAATTTTGATTATTAAAAAATGGAAACCTAGTGCTGATATTAACAAAGATTGTTTATCCACAATTCCAATCTGGGTTCGTTTCACTGATTTAAACTGGAATATTGGAGCAACGAGGGTATTAGTTGGGTTGCTAGTGTCATTGGCCATACAATACGTATGTATTCCACAATGGCTTTGGAGAATAGGTTAAATTATGCACGAGTACTTATTGAAGTCGATGTTCAGTTTTCATATCCATCCACAATACAGCTACGATTATATGATGGTACAACTAATTTTGTAAATGTTGATTATGAACACATTTAAGCCCTGTGATACGCACACAATGCCCACAGCACCAAGTGACACCAATACAAGACCCAAACGTACCATTCGTCCACCCAGAAGACTGCTAGATTAAAGGCAACACTATGGACAATGCAAGCTGTTAAGGAAAATCAACGGCCATACCCTTATCTGCAGGCTGCAAATTCTGGCACCACTGCTTTCTACTTTTTCTTTTTCTTTTCTGCAAGTTTGTTACCCTTTTCTTTCTTTTTTTTTCTCTGCAAAGTTGTTATCAAATTAAGGTCCCCATGTGGACACGTAGGCTAGGTGGTTAGAAACCAGGCTATATATGAATGTAACGAGAAGTTATGAAAAGGGAAGAAAAATTTCCATTTATCTCTTTTCTCTACTGATTCTCCTTCTTCCTCAATATTTCTCTCTGCTACTATTGCTGTTCTTATTAGCATCATATCATTTTGGTGCTTTCACTCTTGATCTCTCCTTCCTTCTCCCTAAAAATCCAAACCAACCCCTTCCACCATGACCCGCATGGATGAAGCCTTCCAACAACTAACCCACCACCAAGAAGCAATCGACACCATCCAAACTAACCAAACTTCACACAACGTCATGCTGGAAACACTCACCGCCGACAACATTGACATTAAAACAACCCTCCTCGACCTCACCAAGCAAATGGACGACCTCCATCGCAAACTAGATAACCAAACATCACTATCCCCAACAAACCAAGCATCAACCACTTATGCTCCACCTCCCAACAATCGACAACCACCAATATTACCCACCCCTACACAAACACGAACACCCAAATGCTCCTTAACCACATTCAACGGTTCCAACCCTCACGACTGGATATTTCAAGCCAACCGATTTTTCGCCTATTATTCCACACCGGAAGACCAACGAGTGGATCTTGCTAGCTTCCACATGCAAGACCAAGCACTCTCATGGTTCCAATGGATGCACCGTAACAACCAAATCTCCACATGGCAAGCATTGACAAAAGCAATCGAACAACGCTTCGGACCACCTACATTCCTCAACCCGCAAGCTACCTTGTTCAAACTCAAACAAATCACCACCGTCGAAAACTACCAATCAACTTTTGAAAACCTTTGTAACCGTATCACTACACTCTCCAATGAATCCATCCTCCAATGTTGCATTTCCGGCCTCAAAACCCACATCCAAAACGAGCTACACATCCTTAAACCGACCACTATTATCGATGCCTTTGAAGGTGCTCAACTCATCGAAAAGAAATACAACGACCAAAACCGATTCCCAGCCACCAAAAACACCCCGTACCACCAAAAACCAATTAACACCACACTACCCAGCCACACATTTCAACAAACACCACCTGCGCAGAACTCCCAACCATCCATCCCCGTCAAGAAACTCACCACCACCGAAATGAACATACGTAAACAGCAAGGGCTATGCTTTAACTGTGACGAGAGATACCATTTTGGCCACCGTTGTAAACCTTCCCATATACTCATGATTTTACCCGACCTCAAAGACCAAGAAATCACAACCGATAACCCACCAGAACCAGCACCCGACCTCACACCCATAGCATTTGACCAATCCCTCACGGACCCAAATCCCGATACCCCACAAGAAATATCATTCCACGCGTTAACCGGCTCCAACCACCCACGTGCAATTCGCCTCCCAGCAACCATCAACGGAAACCCTGTTTCCATCCTCGTCGATACCGGCTCAACACACAACTACATTCATCCAAAGGCAGCAAAATTTTTGGGACTCAAATCGGATTCGTCGACGTCCTTCGTGGTGACGGTGGGCAACGGTGAGAAGCTTCATAGCTCCGGCAGTTGCTCCGGCGTCCAAGTCGACATCCAAGGGCACAAATTCATCATCGATTTTCATTTGTTGGAAATCTCGGGGTCAGATGCAGTATGCGGCATACAATGGTTGGAGACATTAGGACCTTTTACAGTGGACCACAAACAACTCACAATGGCCTTTGTTTGCAACGGGAAGCCTATTTCCTTAACTGGGCTGGGCCAAAACTTGCAGCCCACACCTATATCCGTTCAGCAATTAAAACGGTTAGAGCAAACTTCTTCAATTTCCAGCTTCCTTCATTTGCAACTACAAACCACCGACCCAATAACCACACCGGCCCAAGCAACCACTACCGACCCATCCCTTCAAAAACTTTTATCCTCATATAACCATATTTTTTCCCAGCCCACCGAACTTCCACCAAACCGCACCTTAAATCACCACATTAACCTCACCACCAATTCCCAACCCGTAAACATTAAACCATACCGCTACCCGTATTTCCAAAAAAATGAGATCGAACGCCAAGTCCAAGAAATGCTCAACTCCAAGCTTATCCAACCATCAACTAGCCTATTTTCGTCACCCGTACTACTAGTCAAGAAAAAGGATGGATCATGGCGATTTTGTATCGATTATAGAGCTCTTAACACCATCACTGTCAAAGACCGTTTTCCTATTCCAACGGTCGACGAATTATTAGATGAACTATATGGCGCGGTTTTCTTCTCTAAACTTGATCTCCGAAGCGGATATTTTCAAATACGCGTACATCCACCTGACATTCCAAAAAGGGCATTCCGTACACATGAAGGGCATTATGAGTTCATCGTGATGCCATTTGGGCTAACTAACGCTCCTTCCACATTTCAAGCGACAATGAACAACATTTTCAAACCCCACTTAAGAAAATTTGTCCTCGTTTTCTTCGACGACATCCTTGTTTATAGCCCATCGTGGACCTCTCACTTAGACCACCTCCACACAACACTAGAAATATTAGACCAACATAAATTTTTATCCAATCTCCCCAAGTGTAATTTCGGGCTCACCGAGCTTAACTATTTGGGCCACATAATATCCGCTAAAGGTGTTCAAGTAGATCCGTCAAAAATCGACGCCATGCTCCAATGGCCGACGCCTAAATCAACCACCGCAGTTCGGGGATTTTTAGGGCTCACCGGCTATTATCGTCGTTTTATAAAACAATACGCACTTATGGCTTCTCCATTAACAGATTTATTAAAACACGATAACTTCAAATGGAGCCCAAAAGCCCAAGAATCATTTGAGACGTTGAAATGGGCCGTATCACATACACCTACCCTATCCCTCCCCAATTTCACGCAGCCATTTACTGTAACCACAGACGCATCCTCCATGGCCGCCGGCGCTGTTCTCTCCCAATCCAAGCATCCCATCGCCTTCTTCAGCCTAAAATTGCCGCCTCACCTCCAAAAAGCATCGACATATTCACGTGAAATGTTTGCTGTCACATCCGCGGTTAAGAAATGGCATCACTACTTATTGGGACGCACGTTTCAAATCTTCACCGACCACAAGAGCCTTCGGGAACTCGCCTCGCAATCGATTCAAACACCGGAGCAACAAAAATGGTTGACGAAATTGCTCGGCTTCGATTTCACGATCCACTATCAACCGGGCAAGCAAAACGTAGTCGCCGATGCTTTATCCAGATTCACCACGGAGGCAACCATGACTGCGATCTCCGGCCCAACCTTCCCACTCCTAGCTGACATCCGCACTGCTCTACAAGAAGACCCAAAAACGCAAGCAATTATCACTCAATTACACTCAGGTACCTGCTCTAACCCAAAACTTCAATTGCGCAATAATTTATTATTTTGGGACTCTCGTATCTACATTCCTGCTAAGGTAATTTACACAACAAAATTATTGCTGAGATGCATAACTCAAAAACGGGGGGACATTCGGGAATCAAAGCAACTATTGCTCGAGTTAGCAGTAATTTTTTTTGGCCCAAACTAGCAATGTCAGTGTAGAAATTTGTCAGAGAATGCCCCGTATGCTTACAAACCAAACCCGATAACACCCCATACAAAGGCCTCCTTCAACCACTACCAATCCCCAATCAAATATGGGAAGATATCACTATGAATTTTATCACGAATCTTCCACCGTCTGTCGGAAAAACGTCCATTTGGGTGATCGTTGATAGACTCTCCAAATACGCCCACTTTTGTGCATTACCTACATCAGTTTCGGCCACACAGTTAGCTTCTCATTTTATTCAAGAGTATGTCCGTTTGCACGGTTTTCCACGCTCCATTATTTCAGATCGAGACCGTATATTCACTAGCCACTTTTGGAAAGAATTATTCCGCCTTCACGGAACAAAATTACAAATGAGTAGCGCGTACCACCCACAAACCGACGGACAGTCCGAGGTGGTGAACCATTGTCTTGAAACTTACTTGCGAGCACTTGTCGGCGACATACCAACTAAATGGGCTAAATGCCTTCCATGGGCTGAATGGTGGTATAACACCACCAAACACACATCTCTCAACCTCTCCCCCTTCCAAGTTGTCTACAGCCGACCACCACCTACCATCTCTAACTATATTATGAACAGCACACAATTACCAGACCTTGAAACATGGGCTATCTCTAGAGACACACTCCTCCAAACTATCAAAACGAACCTACAAAAAGCCCAAGCCCGCATGAAGAGCCTTGCAGACCAACATCGCAGCGACAAACAGTTCAACATAGGCTCATGGGTGTTTGTTAAGCTCCAACCGTACCGCCAAGTATCCCTACGCAATAACCACCACAAGTTATCTAAGAAATGCTATGGGCCTTTTCAAATCGTTGAACGTATAGGACCGGTTGCCTACAAACTTTCCTTACCTCCAGATTCGCGCATTCACCTAGTTTTTCACGTGTCTCTCCTCAAAATGTGCCCCAACCCGACTACACCAGCAACACTACCACCAGCCCCTTATTGCTCCGACCTTGAGGACAATGTCGATCTTGAAGAGGTGGGCAATGATACGCACACAATGCCCACAGCACCAAGTGACACCAATACAAGACCCAAACGTACCATTCGTCCACCCAGAAGACTGCTAGATTAAAGGCAACACTATGGACAATGCAAGCTGTTAAGGAAAATCAACGGCCATACCCTTATCTGCAGGCTGCAAATTCTGGCACCACTGCTTTCTACCTTTTCTTTTTTCTTTTCTGCAAGTTTGTTACCCTTTTCTTTCTTCTTTTTTTCTCTGCAAAGTTGTTATCAAATTAAGGTCCCCATGTGGACGCGTAGGCTAGGTGGTTAGAAACAAGGCTATATATGAATGTAACGAGAAGATATGAAAAGGGAAGAAAAATTTCCATTTATCTCTTTTCTCTACTGATTCTCCTTCTTTCTCAATATTTCTCTCTGCTACTATTGCTGTTCTTATTAGCATCATATCACCCTGCTCAGTTTGTAATGCTTATGGACAATCTGAAAATACTTGCAACAAGTTTATTAGACAGGAATGGCAGTCTAAACAACATACGACCTCTACTGACGCTCCCTCAACTGTAATACAACCGATACCGCCTGTCGTACAAATGAAGTTACAAAGACTTGCAAAAGTATAGGAACTGATTTGAACTTAAGCGTCCCCACAAATACAGTTATGTTATATAATTAATTTACGATATTGGCTGAAAATCCAGAAGAACCATGCCACATTGAAATTTCCGTGCCGACAACTTCCTGTCTTCCATCTTCACCCCTTGCTGCAAATCCTGGAAATGAAATTGAAGAAAGCACAGTGACCACTTCAGAGAATAAAGTTGATGCTGCTAATAATTATACTAATTTAGAAGAACTTGTTCATACTGTATCTTCCCATATACAAGAGATTGACAATAAAGATAATATAGAGATTAATGTTTCCCCCATGGTGTTGAAGAACCCCCGTATATGAAGAAGCGTGAAATCTCCGCAAATCACAAATCCCAAATCCCAAAAAACTGCTCCACCTAAAAGATCAACACAGGGTTCTTTGATGGGTAAATGAGTTTATGTCTTGAAATATTAGAGGCATGAATAATGACGATAAAATTATTCAAGTATTCATGCTTCCATATGATCACAAGCTTAGTCTTCTAAGCTTAGTTGAGACTAAATTATCTACATGTAGTATTGCCAATCTGAGAATGAAATTACATGAGTGGAATGTTATTCATAACAATGACACAGGCACTAAAGGCCAGATTTTAGTTTTGCTACACAAATCAGTTTGGGAATATGTTGTTGTAAGCTATTCACAACAACACATACTGTACTATTAACTAAAGAAGGAGGATTGCAATTTTATCGTGCATGTGTCTATGCTAGCAATTTCTTCCAAGAACGAAAAAAATTATGGGATTTGCTTTGACTTGATGCCTCATCTACAAGATCTCCATGGTTAGCAACGGGGGATTTTAATAATGCTCTCAACATAAAGGATAAAAAGGGAGGTATGTCAATCCCTTTCTCCATCTGAATTCATTTAAAAATTGTTTATTCACTTGTGGTTTGGTTGAATCTCACTTACAGGGTTGTAAATATACTTGGCAACGGCAGGGAATTGCAACGAACACAGACAGTTATAGTTAATTATGAATTTATGTCTATGTTCTCACAACTGACCACTATTGCGCTGCCTTCTTCAATTAGTGACCATACTCCTGTTCTCGTATGTTTTAGCTCGCAACACCAACGTTGGAAACGAACTCCATTCAGATATGCCAATAGTTGGTGTTACGTGTAGGGCTAGGATCACTACATTGCATTGGGTCTGTCTGCCAGTACATGGCGCTCGTGCCTTGACAAATTTATTCTAAATTAAAAGCAGTCAAGGTAGAATTAAAAAAAGGGAATAGGTTGAGAGCATACGACAAACCTATTGATCAACTGCAGTCTGAATTTGGCACACTTTTTTTTAGCAACTGGATCAAGATCCGAGGAACACTATTCTAAATGACACTATGTACCACTTGGGTCAGAGCTCAAATGAGAAGACTCAAAAGCATAATGAATTTTTAAGGCAACAAAGTAAGGTGTTATGGTTGCAACAGGGGACAGCAACACCAAAAATTTTTACGCCAAAATGACCATGCGCAGACACAGAAATAAAATACATGCTTTGCTCGATTCTCAAGGAAGCTATATCTACGACTGCAACTGTATTAAGGATACAGCCATAGATTACTTTTAGCAATTATTTAATGGATGAATTTAAATTTTCCACGTACAGACACCAGAATGCAAATTAATTCAACAGGGTAACGATACTTATCTGCTCCTATAACAGTTAGAAATGCAGTGTATTATATTTGCTGAAAGAAAATTATTTTATTGATGTACACAATCGAATAGGTTACAATGTAAAGTATGCAAGGAATATATAGATTACATACTGGGCTAAAAATATGAAAGCCCATGATCCAAAAAATAAAAAAGGGTAAACTGCAGCCTTTGGATGAGATCGATGGCTGAGATGTTAGCAGAGCTATTCACCTGCATTGCCAGCACAGCATAAGAGAAAACACACTTTTATACTTTATTTTTCACTGCCCCCTTCAAACCCGATTAGGTTAGGGTTTGTGATAAAAAATAAAGTATGGCGGCTGCTCGAGACGAAGAAGAAATTCAGCAATCCATGATAGAAAAAGTATTACGCCTGCTTTATTCTGGTATGTAAATGGCTTTTTGAGATCGCTGACATGGATTAGCGGTGTCGACGTTGAGTTCATCTCTGAGTCTTGCGAAGTTGAGCCTTGACAACGGTTTAGTAAGTATATCTGCCTTTTGGTGTATAGATGGTATGTATCCGACTCTTAGCTTCTCCTTTATAACTTGTCTCTTATGAAATAGAGATCCAGTTCTATGTGTTTAGTCTTAGAATGGAGTACTGGATTGGATGATAGAGAAATAGTACTCGCGTTGTCACACCAAATTGTTGCTTTTTTGTCTGCTGTTATGTTAAGTTCACTTAGAAAAGATTCGACCCACATAACTTCTGCTGCTGCACTAGCAACACACCTAAATTCAGCTTCTGTGCTGGATCGTGACACTGTGTTATGTTTCTTTGCACTCCAAGAAATTGGGTTTTTTCCTAAGTAGATGCATTAGCCTGATGTAGATTTGCGATCATCAGTGTCTGTCCCCCAATCAGCATCGGCATATGCATTGATGTTGAGTGATTGACTTGATTTTAAGATGAGTCCATGATCAATTGTCCCTTTGAGATATCTGAGAATTCTCTTTACTGCTTTCCAATGATTGTCAAGAGGATTTTGCATGTATTGACTGACTTTGTTGACACTAAAAGATATATCTGGTCTTATGATAGTTACATATTGTAGTGCACCTACTATACTCCTGTATTGCTTTGCATTTTGAATTGCCTCTCCCTTATACTTTGATAGTTGATGATTTGTGATCATAGGAGTTGGTAGAGTATTGGCTTTGTCCATTTTGGCTCTTGACAGTATATTTGCAATGTATTTTCTTTGACTGAGATGCATTTCTGAAGTTGCATGTCTTTGAACTTCAATTCCCAGAAAGTAATTCAGATCACCTAGATCTTTAACAAAAAAATTCTGAATTGAGCATTTTAGTAACATTCTTTATTTCTGTCATACTGCTTCCTGTAATGATAATATCATCAACATAGATTAAAATATAGGTAATAGAAAAATTATTAATCTTAGTAAAAATGGAGTTATCAGATTTTAAAGATTTGTAGCCAAACTTCACAAGTGTTGACTTGAGTTTGTCAAACCAAACTCTTGGTGCTTTCTTTAAACCATAGATAGCCTTGTTGAGTTTGCACACCATTCCTGATTTGTGAGTGAATCCTTCTGGTTGCTCCATAAATACT
Source organism: Allium cepa (assembly GCA_030765085.1). NCBI lineage: Eukaryota > Viridiplantae > Streptophyta > Magnoliopsida > Asparagales > Amaryllidaceae > Allium > Allium cepa. The sequence goes on from CM060932.1 coordinate 974,134,373, forward strand.
TCTTCCTGTAACACACCATTCAGAAAAGCATTGTTGACATCTAATTGCTTGATGGTTCAATTTTTATTTAAAGCAATGGTTAGAATGATTCTAATAGATGATGGTTTCACAACAGGGGAGAATGTTTCAGAGAAATCAAACCCGTGCTGTTGTGAATACCCTTTTGCAACCAGCCTTGCTTTATATTTAGAAATTGAACCATCAACATTTCTTTTTAATTTGAATGTCCACCTGCATCCAACAATGTTTTTGTTTTCTGGTTTCTTAACAAGAGTCCAAGTTCCTTTGTTAACTAGAGCATTATACTCCTCCTGCATAGCAGCTTTCCATTTATCATTTTGGGTAGCTTCTATGTAAGAGGATGGTTCATCTTGACTTGTGATGATGTTAATAATTTTTGGTTTATGTATACCACATTTTGCTCTAGTTAGCATTGGATGAATATTGATATTGTTTCTGACAGTGATGTCTGAATTATTATCAGGACTGTTGCAATCCACAGTATCATTGCTAGCATCTTGATTATTTTCACAGCTGATCTCCTGTTGATCATTGCTATCATCTGCCCAACTATCTTGCTCTTGACCTGGCTCCCTAGTGGGCATGGTGAGTTGAGAGCTGGTGTTTGAGCCTTTATTCATGGGTTGAGTTGAGGGTATAACATCAACTCCATCAGGTAAATCAGGTATAACAAGCCTTGTATTTCTCACTTTTTCAGTGGTTCTGATTGCAGTATTGTTGTATGGATATACCTGTTCGTTAAATCTTACATGTCTGGAAATATATATATATATTTCCTTTGTTATCAAGACACCTATATCCCCTCTGTTTATTACAGTATCATAAGAAGATACATGGTTTAGATCTAAAATCTAGTTTGTGATTATTATATGGCCTTAAACGAGGAAAACATTGACAGCCAAAGACTTTTAGATGTTTATAATCTGGTTTGACCTTAGTTAGCACTTCCTGTGGGCATTTAAAATTGAGATTTTTGGTTGGAAGTAAGTTTATTAAATGCACAACAGTATTAAATGCTTCTGGCCAAAACTTTAGGGGCATAGAAGCTTGTGCTAGCAATGTCAGACCAGTTTCAACAATATGTCTATGTTTTCTTTCAATGATTCCATTTTGTTCTGAAGTATATGGACATGTAGTCCTATGATTAATTCCTTTTCTTTCAAAGAAAGTTTTTAGTGGTAAAAATTCTTTTCCTCCATCAGTTTGAAAAGTACAAGCATGATTTCCAGTCATGTTTTCAACCTTATTTATAAACTGAATAACTATATTACTAGCTTCTGACTTGGTTTTTAGCATATAAATCCATACAAATCTTGAGTAAGCATCTATGAAGGATATATAATACTTATGGCCATAATCAGAACTAATAGATGCTGGTCCCCATAAATCACTAGCTACTAATTCAAGTGGTTTTGTGTAGCATGTGTGTGAATCTGGAAATGCAAGCTTATGACTTTTTCCCAATTGACAAGAGGTGCACATATATGATTCAGAAATATTACTAAAAGGAATATTATTATTATTCATAACATGCTTCACAATTTTTGCACTGGGGTGACCCAGTCTGTAATGCCATAAATCAAATACATTGTTATTTATGACATTCATTACACAGGTGTTTTCTTTATTTCCAGATACTTTTGAGCTACAGAAATCAAATTTGTAGAATCCATTGTTTTCTTTACCCTGCAAAATGATTTCTTGAGTTAGTATATCTTTCACTACGCAATGATCAGGGTAGAATTCAAAAAAGACATTGTTATCTTTTGAAAATTGGGAAACACTAATCAATTTTTTTTTAATTGAAGGAACCCTTAATAAATTCTTTAGGAATAATTTTTTGGGTCCATTTAGGCTTGCATTTACAGTATGTGTAATGTGAATAGTTTTTCCATTGCCAACAAAAAGATTTTGCGTACCTATGTATTCCTTGTTACCCAAATTTAAGTTGCTGAGATTATTGGTGACATGGTTTGTTGCTCCAGAGTCTGGGTACCATATATCATCTGTAGCAGTTTCAGTGTTTAGAATCTCTGGCTGATCATTGTTGTTGTCTTTGGGCATATTTACAGTATTGATACTAGTATTGCTATTTTGTTGAGATGGATTATAATCCTTATTAAATCTGAAATAGCATTTGCTTGCTCCATGTCCATATTTTTCACAAATTTGACATCTTATTTTATTGTTGTTATTACTTCTGCCACCTCTCCTGCTTCTAATAGATGGTCCTCCTCTCTGATAGTTATTGGACTGCCCTCTCCCTTGTCCTTGTTTGCCTTTATTGTAAATGTAATTAACAGATATGTCTGAGTTTACTGTCTTGCCATGTTCAATTCTTCCTTCATGTGATAAGAGAGTGGAGTATACAAACTGTAGTGAGGGAGTTGGTTCCATAGTAGAGATAATTGCCACAACAGCTTCATATTCATTGTCCAGACCACTGATTATATACAAAACTTGTTCAGAATCAGAGACCTTATGTCCTGCTGAAGATAAGTGATCACATAAATTTTTGACTTTGAGTAGATACTCATTCATAGTCATTTCATTCTTTCTGATGCTTTGTAGTTGTCTTTTGTGATGCATGATCCTTGCAGATGATTGAGATGTGAAATTTCTTTCAATTGTTGTCCATACTTCTTGAGCAGTTTTACAGCCTATAAGTTGTGGTAGAATAGATGCACTTATGGATGACATCATCCATGCAGATACAAGACTATCTTGCCTTTGATGTGCTATATATTCTTGATTTGGAACTAATTTGTCCTCACTGTCTTTGATAAATTTTGGTGGTGTAATTTTTGTTCCAAGAATATAATCATCTAATCCATAACCTCTAATTGATGTTTTTACTTGCAATTTCCAGAGTAGGAAGTTGGATTCATCAAGTTGGATTGAGAGCAATTGGCTCTGAGGTTTGATGGTGGAATTCATCAGATTATTAACTGGATTTGATTGATTTTGACTGAGGGATACCCTTGTGGTGGACGTTTGTGGGCTTGCATCATCATCCTGATTCATGATGAATATTCAGAGCCGAAAATGATCAGGTATAAGAATTCTTACCTTGAAAATCTTGAATTGAGAATAAAGGAATAGGTAATTCGGTTGAATCTTGATTTAACCGAAGACTTTTCTTGATTTTCTTGATCGGTTTTCAATGGATGCGAATGCTTTATACCACCAAGCTTTCAGTGATTATCAGATGCAACCAGATTGATGAACTGGCGAGGCACTGATTCAGTGATGGCAGCAACTCTCAAATGAGAAGATGGTGAATCTTTGATGAGAGGAATCCAAATGATGATATCAATTCTGATGGAACAAGATCTCTGATCAACTTGTGCAGTTATTACACAATAGTTGGTTCTGATACCAAGTTAGAAATGCAGTGTATTATATTTGCTGAAAGGAAATTATTTTATTGATGTACACAATCGAATAGATTACAATGTAAAGTATGCACATAATATATAGATTACATACTGGGCTAAAAATATGAAAGCCCATGATCCAAAAAATAAAAGAGGGTAAGCTGCAGCCTTTGGATGAGATCGATGGCTGAGATGTTAGCAGATCTATTCACCTGGATTGCCAGCACATCATAAGAGAAAACACACTTTTATACTTTATTTTTCAGATGGCTTCTCAACCAAGTTCTACAAACTTCACTGGGATGACCTGCACAAAGATTTATATGATGCTATGTCAAAGTTCTTTCATTCAAAAAAGCTACCTCCGGGGATTAACCACAACTTTATTACTTTAATTCTCAAAAAGGATAAGCCACAATTCATTTCAGATTACAAACCCATTTCATGCGCTAATGTTTTATATAAAATTATATTTAAAGTCATATGCAATAGAATTAAATAGTTCCTTCCATTGTTAATGGCATAAAATCAACCTTTGTTCGTACTAGGTAGAAGCATTGGGGAAAATGTTCTACTAGCACACGGGCAAGTTTGGGATTTTGCTAAGAGGGGTAAATCAAAAATGTGTATTAAGATTGACTTGCAAAAGGCATACGATATGGTTAATCGTGAATTTGTATATCATGTTCTTTTTTGTTTTGGGTTTCCATCATCCATTATACAGTTAATACATGAGTGTATTGGTACTCCTACATTCTTGATTATGGTTGACGATACGCCTGAAGGGTTCATCGCATCTAATAGAGATTTACGGCAAGGAGACCCTTTATCCCCATACTTAATTTGTATTGCAATGGATTTTTTCACTTTGCTCATGGAAGAAGGTGTAGCTGATAAGAAGTTAGAGCATAAAAACAAGTTATTAGAAGGATGAGATACTAATTCATTAACAATTGCAGGCTGTGAAGAGCTGATTCAAAGTACAATAATACCTATAGTTATGTACTGGATACTAATCTGTCAGTTATCATCTTCAGTATCAAGAAAAATCGATCATCTTTGTGCGGACTTCTTTTGAAAAGGCAAATTGCATAAAATATCCTGGGATAATTTATGCAGGGCGAAAATTGAAGGTGGAATAGGGTTACGAAAGTGTACAGACTTAAAAAAAACAGTCAGAGTTAACTGCTGTGGAAGCTAGTAACATCTAACTATTTATGGGCAAGATGGATTAGTACCAAGTACTTAACTAAATACAATTTATGAGTGCTCCCAATAAATAACAATTTTTCAGGAACAATGAAATCTATTCTTCGACAAAGGGACTTGGCAGCTAAGATTATGTCATGCATAATTGTCAATGGGAAGCATACAAATTTATGGTATGATCCATGGATCAACCATAAGTCGCTTGTCGACTTAATTGGTTGGAGCAGAGTTTCCATGTGTAATACTGTTAACAGCAAGGTAAGCTGTATTTTCCACGATGGTCGATTACAACCATGACTATTATCAGAGAAAAGGGAGGTAGCATCTCATATAATGCAAGTCAGATTATCAACTAAGCAAGCTACAGACTACTGGACCATAGCCAACCACAAAAAATTTATCTTCTCAAGGTTTGAAACGAGATTCGAATCCATACGCTGTAAGACGATGTATACAAACTAATATGGTATAACAAAACAACTAGAAAGTTATGTTATACAACATATATGGCCTATATACACCATCTTCCTACAGTTGATCGACTCAATACATGGGGTATGAATGTTAATTCGTAGTGTGAACAGTGCAAAACGTATAATGAAAATCATCAGCATTTATTTACTGATTGCGAATTTAGTACTTATCTATGGGAATCGTTGCTTCTCAAATTGGATCTACAGTCTACGATGGAAAGCACATTACATCAACAGTTATCAAAATTGCGCAACAGCTTAGTGAACAAATCTGGGCTCCAAAAGCTGGCTTATGTGGCGGCTTCCACAACAACACATCAGATTTGGATAGCACGGTTGAGGCAACGCTTCGAAGGTAAACGCTGCTCGAAGGAGCAACGACGCAAATTGCTTGAAATCGACGTTCGCCTGCAATTAAGGAGAAGGTTATGCCATCGACAGCTATCTCCGGCAGAGAGACATATATTTTTGCAATGGGGACTGAGCTGGATGACCATGGATGAATAATGCGGCTGGGTTGAAGAGTTTGATTAGGTTTGTATGTTTGTCTGGTGATGGGCCGGGTTGGGTGGTATTAAGGTGGCGGTGGTGTTTCTATACCCAATCGGGTCGGCTGGTTTCATTAGCTAGTGTTTTTGTTTGATTTTATTATATTTTTACTTTGTTTGATTTATACTGTATTAGAGTTGTTTATAGAGAATGTCGTACTCTTTTTCCTTGCCACAATGATAAGGTTATTTTAAAGAGGCGAATCCTGCTATTGTATGGTTCTTATTCGTTATTAATAATAGAACATTTTCTTCAATACACACATACACACACACACGTACATACGTGCATACATACATGTGTGTGTGTTTGTTAATTATAATATGCACACACTCTATCTCAATCGATGCCTAGGGTGGCATATTTTTCAAATATCGAATATATATCCGTTTTGTATTCGGATGGAGATAACGACCCGTCATTCATCTTCAAAGAATGTCGCATCATTAATAAGAAAGAAATGGATAGAAAAGAGAGAGAACGAGAAGAAAGAAGAAACAACACATAAGAATCTGAACAGCGGAACGAATAAATTATATTAATAACATAAAATATTACATAGTATACAATAACTATCAGAGTTACACAGATAATACAACACATTCTAGACAGTTATAAACACATGTCTAGTTATTACAACTCAATACAACTCAAAGTCAACACAGAGATACCAAAAATAACGGAAACTATATATCCAACGTTGAAGTCTTCTGCTCCACTGCTCATCCATAGTCCGTCAAAGCTAACCTGAATCTCTTGGCTATTCGTAAAAAAATTTGAGTAACCAACTCTCACACGCAAAGACTGACCTATCTTGTGCTAAATAACAAACAGAAACGTTTGAAATGTCAAGTGCAGCAAGAAAGTGGACGGACTAAAAGTTTGTCTCACGCAATGGGCATGATGTCTATAGCCCATTATTTTCCACACTGTTATAGTATCAAAGTCTGCATCGATCCAACTTTGTTTCGTATCTTCTATTTTGCCATCACAAAAGTTTCACGTCTTTAATGTATATAATACGTTTGCTTCACGAGTCGTCATTTCTTTCTATTACCTATGTAATTATAAAAGTTACAACCGATTAATTCTCCACTTTTTTTTTTATCAGGATACGAACTTTTCAAAATATACGATGAATGATCATTTAAAAACATATTATAAGTATATATGTCTGTTTTCGCTGATGACTAATTCGGGGATTGTATTGGCTTACTTTGAAAACGCCAGTGTTGAGTTATATCTGAATACAACTGATGAACACATATCATAAACCACGTCTTTTGTTTTGGGCTGATTTATCGAATAAAAAACCAAAGAAAAACGAGGGTAAAAATTGCAAATTTTATACAAAAATACAAAGCGGTAACATACAAAATTGACCCATACGACCGAACAAATATAAAACTGAAAGAGAATCCAATCAAGAATCACCATAAAGCACACAAAAACAACTTCTCTTCTTCACTAATAAAAATAAATAAAGCATGGAGGAGAATCTTCTGTCGTCCTCCTCCTTAGCATCATCGCCATTAATACAAGGAGAGGCCGGCGATATCAGCAGTATAAAAAATGTGAAAGATTTCTGGAAAGAGTTTAAAACAGAGTCGAAAAAACTATGGTTGTTAGCGGGTCCGGCCATTTTCACGTCTATATGTCAATACTCTCTGGGTGCCATCACTCAGACATTTGCTGGTCAAGTCGGAACTCATGAGCTGGCCGCTGTGTCCGTTGAGAATTCTGTCATTGCCGGATTCTCTTTTGGTGTCATGGTAATTTCATTTTTACTTGCTAATTTTTGAAGAGACTTCGGTTTTGGAGTGCATTGATTGATTGCCTGTAAATTTGACTGTCCACTTTCTGATTGACTGTACTGATAAATGCAACTGAAATACCAGCTTGCTATCAAAAAGTTCTATGTTGTAAATGAAATACTGGCTGAAATCCTGGCGTTCTAGCCTTATCGATTCTCTACAAAGATAGCTTTATACATAAGTGCATCTTGACTTCTACCTAAAGTTTTGCTTTGTTTTCATAAATCCTTTTTCCTTCTCACTAATTTGCTAACACCGGCGAACATTTGCTCTGCAGTTGGGCATGGGCAGCGCACTGGAAACGCTATGTGGCCAAGCGTACGGTGCAGGCCAACTGGACATGCTCGGGATCTACATGCAGCGCTCGTGGGTGATCCTGAACGCGACCTCGCTCCTCCTCTCTCTCCTCTACATCTTTGCGAGGCCCATCCTCCGCCTGATAGGCCAGACCGACTCCATCTCCGACTCAGCAGGCCTCTTCTCCTTGTACATGATTCCCCAGCTCTTTGCCTACTCCATGAACTTCCCCATCGCCAAGTTCCTTCAGGCCCAGAGCAAGATGATGGTCATGGCCGCCATTTCAGCTGCTGCCTTGGTGCTCCATACCTTCTTCAGCTGGTTGCTGATGCTCAAGTTGAAGTGGGGCCTTGTTGGGGCTGCTGTCGTTTTGAATTCGTCGTGGTGGTTCATTGTGGTGGCGCAGCTGGTTTATATTTTCAGTGGCACTTGTGGGAGGGCTTGGAACGGGTTTTCATGGAAGGCCTTTTATAATCTTTGGGGCTTTGTTAGGCTTTCCCTCGCTTCTGCTATCATGCTTTGGTAAATATAATTAACTCTAGATTGTCTATTTTGAGGTCTCACTTCCCCTGTGATCAATAGTCAATTAACCATCTCTCTTCTCCCTATTTTTTTTCAAAAAAATAAAATAATAATAACACTAATGTATTATCACAAAATATTATTCTCTTTGATATCCATGTTATCGCCACACATACCATGAAAATTGGATGCTAGATCAATATTTTTCTATAACTTTAAACCTCAAGACAGTCAGTTAATGTTCAAATTAGCTAGTGTGTTATATTGATATTTTAACTACTTAATGTAAAGCGACTAAGCGCAATTCAAATAATTTTTTTAGAATATTTATTTAGGATCAATGTTGAAGTGTAATGGTGAGATTGATGAAGATGTTAGTTTTAGAATTCGAGCGGGATGGGTGAAATGGAGACAAGCGTTTGACATTCTTTGTTGCAGAAAAGTACCAGAGAAGCTTAAAGGAAAGTTCTACAGAACGGCAATCAGGCTTGCGATGTTGTGTGGTGCCGAATGTTGATCTACTAAAAGCCAACACGTCCAGAAGATAAATGTAGCAGAGATGTATATGCTGCAATGTAGTAGCTGCAGCCATACAAGAAGAGACCGAATTAAAAATGATGATATACGTGAAAAACTTGAAGTAGCACCAATAGAGTATAAGTTAATCGTTTAAGATGATTTGGACATCTCCAACGGAGACCGCCTGAGGCACCTGTGCACGTTGCAATTATAGGCCGCGTCGTATGCTCAAACAGAGGTAGAGGTCGACCAAGCTTGACATAGAAGGAAGTGGTAAAGAAAGACTTGAAGGATTGAAATATATCCGCGAAGCTCTTAACGGACAAAAACACGTGGAAGTTGGTGATCCACGTACCAAAACCATGAGCTATGAGTTTTATAAGTTAATTTTAGATTATAGGAGTAGGAAAAAGAAGCTTAAGACGCAGCGTTTAATCTTTAATCAATATTGCTATTAGCACCATTATTACTATTTATACTATTATTATCGTTTATTTATTTATTTATTTTTATACATATATATGTATTTTTATTTTTATTTTTATTTTACCTACTTAATATTATTATTAATTTACTTATTTGACTTTATTTTATTATTGCTATTGTTATTGTTATTATTATAACTCTTAAATTAGCTTTGTCGAAGGATCCTAACAAAGATGATGTATAGACTATGAAGAGGTATCTCTATATAGGTACTTCCTTAGAAACTATAAAATGATAAATTTATTCAGTAATCAACAATGACTAAAAAATTGTGGAATCCTCTTTTTTAATTTGTAACTTATCAACAAGAATTTCATTTAAAATAAAAATATCAGTTTATAGTTTGATACAGCCCTTTAAAGCTTGAAATAATAAAATTGTTAAATAATTTTTAAGATGATTTTGTAAAATGTCGCGTGTACATGCCATTGACAAAATGACATGCAAATCAAAATGAAATGATTAGCTTATAATTTTGTTTTAGAGCATCTTCAATCGTCTTTTCTCGTCTAATAAAAAGATTATGGCTAGCATTGACAATGAATGATTGCACTCCATCTCTCTTAGGAACTCATAAATTATGTGTTCAAATAAATAAAAATATATATTACCTTTCGCTATCAATTAATTAAGCACCACAAAACAAAGTAGAGGTTGTTGAATTTTTTATTCAATCTCATGTAATGCAGTAATGCTTTGTTTTGCTCATCGTATTATGTATTGTCTTTTTTAGACTGATTGGTGCACCAAAATGGGTCATAATCAGTTTTTGGTGTCATATTCCTAAAGTCTTAAAATTTCCCCTCCATAGACTGTCTTATTTAGGATATAATAATACAGTAAGAATAAAATATGATTTAAAAGACACCAACTTGTCTATAGATTTTGAATGTTTTTAGTTTGTCCTTACGTACTCCATAAAATTATCAAATGGATTTAAGTGGGAAATCGAATCCGCCTCTTTCAAATTTTCGGTCGTGAAAAATCCTTCTAGAAAACATGTCATAAATTTTTGTTTTCAGCAATTAGATCTGAATACTATTAGCATGTTTCTATTATCAAAATAAATTTTTTTTCCAAATTTTTCAACAAAACATTTGCAGTATTTTTGCAAATATTTTAATATTTTTCTACAATGCAGAAACTTATAAAATTAAGGGATTTTTAAAACAGGTAAATGGACACAAGAAAGAAGTTGCAAAAATATTTAGTCTCAGGGACAACAAAATTGCTTTTTAGTCTGAAGGACACTTTTTAGTGTAAACTGAAAATGATAGTTACACCTGTGATTCTGTGATTTACACTAAAATATGTCCTTCGGCCTAAAAAACAAACTTCTTGTCCCTTATCTCTGAATCTAAATTTTTCTTTAGCTTTTTCCTTAAGCCTAAAAACGCCTTTTTAAAACTTATTTTAAAAAATTGGAAGGCTATGTACTTTGAAACCCGGAGGAGGGTGTTTCGCAAAAGTTACCTTGATTTAAACCTTTACATGTAAAGATTTACTGATTTCTACTGAATGATGAATCCCTAAACTATTTTTCTTGTAAAGTAGGAAATTCAAGCCCAATTTACAAAGGTAGTGACCTACGGCTACACGACCTTTCTTTGATGTTTTAAAGTATTGATCATTGCAGTACACTTTTTTTTTTCCTTTCAGTTTAAACCAGTTAGTACGTTTTTTATTTTTATTCTTCAGCAAAGTGATTACCAATGAGAAATAACTTCAAAATTCTAATTGTTAATTAGTTACTCACAAATTTATGTACATATTCTCAGAAAAACAACCAGAGTTTTAAGTTAATCACAGAATTTAATATGATCCTAATCGCCTCGTTTCAGCTGTAGTTAATCTACACAAACTTTGTTTTCAATTCTTTACAAGGATATGGGAAAATAATTTGCTATGTTTTTACATGAGAAAGACTGCATTAACATTAATGCAGTTTGGAGGTATGGTACTTCGTGGCACTCATACTTTTTGCTGGATATCTCAAAAATGCAGAGATTGCTGTAGATGGGTTGTCAATATGGTATGCACGAGTAATTTCATTTTCTTTATCTCAATATTATCATATATTTTTACGTCAATATTCATATAACGTCTTTTGAGTTTTCGATGACACTGTGTTTGTCCATGGCAGCATAAATTTATTGGGCTGGGCGGTGATGGTTGCTATTGGTTCCAATGCTGCGACCAGGTTAAAATTTTACACCGTTTTTACTAATTTAGATTTTTAGAACGCAGTTCATATATTTACCAATAACATAAAAATTGTACAATCATGCATGTAATGCAGTGTAAGGGTTTCAAACGAGCTCGGAGCAGGACATCCAAGAACTGCCAAATTTTCTGTAGTAGTAGTCGTGATAACGTCATTTTTTATCGGTGTTTTTCTATCTATGATTCTTATAATCATGAGAAATCAGTACCCACTGCTGTTTACAAATAGCGAAGAAGTAAAGAAGCTTGTAATCAAACTTACACCATTGCTTGCCACATCGATCATTATCAACAATGTGCAACCTGTTCTTTCAGGTTTGTTTGTTTCATCACCTTATATAATTTAGTCTTCTATGCTTTATGTCATTTCTTTCTAAAATTTTGATGTAATATAATATTTACATAATAATGGAAAATGCGATAGGAGTTGCAATAGGAGCAGGATGGCAAGCAACAGTTGCTTACGTGAACATTGGCTGTTACTACGTTTTTGGCATTCCTTTGGGTCTTACTCTTGGTTACAAACTTAACCTTGGTGTAGAGGTATGTATTTAAGCTGTATTTATTAGGATTTTTGTTGTGCAAAATCTACCAAAGGTTAAAATTGTTGCGGAATGTCTATTCCAAAATCTTATATCATCAAAGTACATACGGATAATATTGGGTGAAAATAATAATATTTGAAGATGGATAACGGTGAAAGTAGATCTAAAACACAAAGAAATCAAGAGAGCAATACAAGATTTCATCCAACAACCATTTATGGTGACTCTTAAAAAACAATTGTTTACAATTAACCTACCAAACATAAGTAAAAAAACAAAAATACAATCAATAACCTAATTGAGAAGAAGCCTTAATCTCTATAACAATGGTTTCTTGGTGTTTGGAGGACAAGAACAAAGATGAAAGAAGAGAGAAATACCAAATACATTTCCACACTTTTCCACTCTCTTCTAGACTTTTTTTATAAATCGATTACTTAATCCCAAGTTAATATTATATGACAAAAAATAAATTGATTAGCCAATTAGAAAGACAAATAAGCATAACCAACTATGTCTATTAGAGAGGAAACAAACTTTTCTCTTTCTTTCTTTTGAATATTTGTTTTCTTCTATGCGTGATTTTGTATCACTAAAATTTAGCACTCCACCTTAATGCAAAATCTCTCCAAGACATCGTCGATCTCCACCTTTAATCAATCCGTCTTTTCAAAGAGAAAAATAAAAAAGCGACCTCATCGAATAAAACAGACAAGCATACCTTCTTTAGATCAATCACTGCTCCTTTCTTCTTAATCATATCAAATCACAAATGGCCGCCGCCGCCGCCACCACCACCTATAAATGATGCATCCTCCACCATGAGATACACCGCACACAGTTTGTTCTCAAAAGCATTTGTAATACCATAAAGACATCCATAAAGTTTTTGAGGATTTTCCAACTCGACACTCGTCTACCACTTGACTAGAGCTCTTCATTCGATTACTATTAATACCTCAAGCATCATTAAAATGGACCCCTGTTGAAAATATGACTACCAACATGTCCATCAAAAGCGGTACACGCATTCGCCTCACTACTTACCAGTGGATTGGGTCCCTTCAACTGTTGTTTCCTGTTATTGACCACATGACCAAGCAATCTATAAAGGTTTTCGTCATTTAATACCCCTCTCATCACAATGACCACCATTCTCACTCTTAAAACTTCATCTCGAGTCTCATAAGTGCAACCACGACGGTCCAACTGACCAAGAGAAATGAGATTATGCGAATTAGTAGGAACATGTCTCACATCTGAGACTTCTCTAACAACACCATCATGCATACAAAACCGGATAGATCCAATGCCACCTGGTAGCTCTACTCCATTTGCGGTTCTAATCATGTCAACGGTTTTTTTGTAAGATGAAAAATGCCTCACATCACTACATATGTGAAAACTAGCACCAGAATCTATCTTCCAAGGCTTAACATCACTAATGAGGACATTACTAGAAGTATCACTATTGCTACCTTCAACTATGTCCGCCCGTGTATCGCTATGATGTCACTATTTATAGCCTTCTTTTGATCTCTTTTATACGCTTCACACCTAATTCGCATATGACTCTTTTTTTGACAATACTAGCAAAAGATACTTTTCGACATACATTTACCATTAGCGACTTTTTTTCTTCGATTTTGTATCCCACGTTGAGTCCCTTGCTACTGATAGTCTCATCTTCAAATGATTTCAAGATTGATCATCTCCTTTTAAGTTCTTCATTCAAGAAACTAGTCCGGACAGTATCCAATGAAATAGTTTCAGTGGCATTGGAGTTATTTAATGACACAACCAATGTTTTTCAACCTTTTGAAAGCGAACTCATCAACAAAAGAGCTTGTAATTCATCATCAAATTTGACATCCACACTTGACAGCTAATTTATTATATCTTGAAATTCGTTCAAATGCACTGTCGTAGACTTCTCTTCATCCATCCTTAGTTAAACCAATTTTCGAAAAAGAAAGCCTTACTGGTAGTATTTTTTTACTCATATAAAGATATCGACTTGTCCCACAAAAGCCTTCACGGATTTACAACTAGTCACATGATGGAAAACTGACTTATTAAGATACTGACAAATCGAAGCAATCGCCTTCTTGTCCATCTTTTTCCATTTACCCTTCTTCGTATTTGATGGTCTCTTCCCATCATCTTCAATTGGCTCATGAAGGTCGTGAGATATAAAACATCCTCCATTTTAGGCTTCCAAATATATTTTTTCCATTTAGAAGAGCAATCTTCAAAGAGTAAATTAAATCTGGATTTCAACAATTATATAAATCCAAAATTATCGTTAGTCTTGCGATGATTTACTCTGATATCCATTTAATAGGATTTTTGTTACGCAAAACCTAACAAAGGACAAAATTATTGGGTAAGGCTATCCCAAAATCTTACATCACCTAAGTTCAAAGGGATGATGTTGGATGAAATAATAATATTTGAAGATAAACAATGATGAAGATAGATCCAAAATACAAAGAAATTAAGAGAGTAACACATAAGATTCTACCCAACAACCATTTATACCAATTCTCAAAAAACGATTGTTTACAATTAACCCACCAAATAAAAGAAAACCAAACAATAATAGAATTAGTAACCTTATTGAAAAGGAGTCTTGATCTTTATAACAATGACTTCTTATTTCTTATTAGATTTTGATGAAGATGGATAAAGATGAAAGAAAGTAGAAATACCAAATACTTTTCCACACTTTTCCACTCATTTTTCTATGCTCTATTTATAACATGAACGTCCAAGTCAATATTAATGGAAAAAAATAAATTGATTAGCCAATTAGAGAGAGAAATAACTATAACCAAAATATGCCTATTAAATAGAGGAAACAAAAATTTCTATTTCTTTCTTTTTCATGTTTGTTTTCTTCTATTTGTGATTTTGTATCACCAAAATTTAACAGCATTTATTAAGGAACTAAGTAATATGTTTCTTTACATATTTACATTTTGACTCGGTTGGTTAATTTCAGGGCATATGGTATGGGATGCTTTTGGGCACTATGGCTCAGACACTGATCCTTTTCTTGATGACTTATCGAACAGACTGGAACAAAGAGGTATCCAAAAATAAAAATAAAATTGGAATAATAATAATTATGTTGTTGTTGGTATATATTACAGTCTCTGGGAAATGGATTTGCGTAGAAGGATTAACACGAAATATAAAAATTTATTTGCAGGCCTCCGATGCTGGAGATAGAATAAAGACTTGGGGAGGAGAAGCAGATGTTAGAGACAATCAAATGGTAAAATAAAAAGTGCATCCAAGAAACAACTACATAGATTTTTCTTTGTAAGACAATATTTAGCATATACGTCCTCTATTGTACAATTTTTAGAAGCCTATTTCGGTGAAGATTTATTTTTAAAATTTGGTACATTGAAGATATTATTTGATATTATTTTATCGTAAAAACAGAATTGATGGAAAATTTGGTCAATATCACATTCATAATGAAACAGCTCAAAAACTACTCCTCGATCATGTATTATCGAAAGAAATAAGAAATGAACTGGTGTTCAACCCCAGCATATACAAATATCACTCTATCAACAGTTCGAATCGCTTGAATCATGGGTCAACCCAAAGCCTAATAAGCTATTTACAATACTTTTTTGTATAAATACCGAATGTACATACCGTGGCAGATCATTTTGTGATATAGAAAATTTCATATCTCTCACCGATTGTAAAATTCAAGTAATAAATAAATTCTCTTACATT
The DNA here is from genome assembly GCA_030765085.1 of Allium cepa. Taxonomy (NCBI): domain Eukaryota; kingdom Viridiplantae; phylum Streptophyta; class Magnoliopsida; order Asparagales; family Amaryllidaceae; genus Allium; species Allium cepa. The sequence goes on from CM060932.1 coordinate 974,150,167, forward strand.
TTTTTCAAATTCTTTCTTGGTATCAAAGCCAAGAATTGCTTAACGCCAAAATTGAAACGTGCCATTGATCTCTCAGAGCAATTTTATCATAGAGATTAGGCTACGCTTATAAGATCATCAGGGAATTGACATTCTCCTCATCTGATCGTGATTAGTCGGTCATACCTACGGTTTATCAGAGTTTTTTCCCACCGGTCAGCCTTTCTGATCATGTACCCACTGTACGTCGCCAATAAATCAATTGCCAGAGTCGATTTCATCATTCAGTTGATCTCTAGCTGCACGTTTCATCAAGTTTGCCGATTCTTACTGTTGTAATCCTTTTACTAGCATCATTTCATCAGATCTCACAAGTTCTTGAATATGGTTGAAGGAGATATTGACAACACAACCACTTTTGAAGCAAGAACCACCAATTCAACATCTCAGACAGCTAGTACCCAAGATCTTATCAAAGCCATATCAAAGCCCCAAAGCTAACTGGTCAGTGTTCAACATGATGAAAACATTTATCTCCTTTGGAAATTCCAAATAGAGATAACAATAAGGGGCTGTGGCCTTGAAGATCATGTTTTTGGAACATTATTTACACCATTAAAATATACTGCAAATAAAGATGGCAAATTAGTGAGCATTCAAGATTCTGTTAGTCATCAAAAGAAAGACAGTCTAATCATTGCATGGTTACTGTCATCTATAAGTGCAAATATTCTACCATAGTTAATTGGGTGCAAAAGTGCACATGAGATATGGTCAACAATGGAGTAGATCTTTAACACTCAATCTGCAATAATAATACAAAAGACAACTACAAAGCATAAGAAAAGAAAACTTACCAATGAGAGAGAATTTTACCAAGATCAAGACATTGCGTGATCAACTTGCATCTGTAAGTCATAAAATTTCTGACACAGAGTAAGTTTTATGCATATTAAGTGGATTAAATGAAGAATATGAGGCTGTGGTAGCAGCGATATCTTCAAAGGAAACAACACCAAGTATACAATATGTTCACTCTACTCTACTTGCCCATGAAGGGAGAATAGAGCAAAAAAGATCAACTGTTTCGGACTTCTCTGTAAACTTCATCGGTAACAATAAATTCAAGAATCAACAAAGAAACAACAATAGCAGAAATCAATCCAATTCTCAAAGGGGTGGACAATCTTCCGGATCCAGAGGTAGAAATGGAAGATATAACAACAATAACAATAGAATGAGGTGTCAAATTTGTGAAAAATTTGGTCATGCAGCTAACAAATGCTACTTCAGATTTGATACTAACTACATACCATTTCAACAAAGCAACAATTCAAGAAATCACAATCTCAGTGCAAATATGATCAATACATATCCAAATTATGAAGAACAAACACATACCAGAAGCATCAAGACTGCAAAGATGGATGATATTCAGGATGAAAGCTAGTACCCTAACTTAGGAGGTACTAATCATGTAACAAACAATCTCAGCAATCTAAACTTGGAAAGCAGGGAGTATAGAGGTAAGTAATTAATTCATATGGGTAATGGTAACTTAGTTAAAATTACACATACTGGAAATGCAAGTTTTACTGGCAGAAAAGAACTCTTTCTTAAAAACTTGTTAAGAGTTCCTTCTATAAGAATTTTTTTATTAAGTGTGTCACAATTTGCACAGGATAATGATGTGTATTTTGAATTTTATCCAAAACATTGTTTGATCAAAGATATTCTAACTAAAGAAATCATTTTGCAAGGTAAGGAATTTAACGAATGGTACAAATTCAATGTTGTAAAACCAAAAAACTCTGAATTTCGAAGAAAATGGTGTAATGTTACTGAAATTGAAGAAGAAGATAAATGTAAATATTTTGATAGTTGGCATTCCAAGCTTGGACATCCAAGTGTAAGCATTGTAAAGAAAGTATTAAGTAATGATAGTATTTCTTTTAAAGATTTTTCAATGCCTTATGTTTGTCAAATGGTAAAATGCATTTCTAGTCTCAGAAACAAATCACACTAAACGCTTAGAATTAGTTGCTAGTGAATTATGGTGTCCAGCTCCTGTTAACAATTATTATGGCTATAAATATTACATATCATGTATTGATGCATATTTTAGATATGTATGGATCTATTTTTTGAAATCAAAATCTGAAACTTATGATGCAGTCTCACAATTTATAACTCGGGCTGAAAGGCAAACTAATTGCCAAGTAAAATTCATGTAGACTGATGGTGGAAATGAATTCCAACCACTTGAAGAATATTTTCAAAAAAAAGGTATAATTCACAGAACAACATGTCCATACATATCGGAACAAAATAGACTGGTTGAAAGAAAGCATAGACATATTGTTGAGACCGGGCTTACTTGCTTGCTCAGACATCACTTCCTCTAAAGTTTTGGCTTGATGCCTTTGCTACTACTGTGTTCTTAATAAATAGATTACCCACAAAAGTCTTGCAGTTTAAAAGTCCGGTAGAGGTTTTCTATAAAATTAAACCCTAATATCAAAGTCTAAAGGTGTTTGGATGTCTATGTTTTCCCTACTTAAGGCCATATAATACACAAAAATTAAGCTTTAGGTTATCACCATGTACCTTCCTAGGCTATGCAGCTAACAAGAAGGGATACAAATGCTTGGATAGCAGTGGATTTTTTTTATATCTAGGCATGTAGTGTTCAATGAAAGGATATTTCCTTTCAGCCAATCAAATACAAAAACTTCACAGAAGGTATATAATTCAAAATTTTCTATACACCAATGCCCGAGCAACCTGATGTTATAACTCAAGTTGAAGGTGAAAGAGGGCAGAATGACATAAACTCAGAGTCACTTGCCAGATCTACCTCACAGCACATTGTGCCTAGTCTTGAGCCAGGTCATGAAGAAGTTGAACCAACTGAAAGTACAAGTCAGGCACCTCATCAATGCCCCACCACTCGGTCAAAATACTATCAACCATTAGATGATTCACAATCATCTAATGATCAACAGGAAGCCATAGCTGATGAGCCAAATCAACCTCCTGCACAAACTAGACATCACATGATAACAAGAGCGAAGAATCATATATTCAAACTAAAAATATTCGGTGCTATCTTGGATACTGAAGAACCAAATACCTACTATCAAGCTATGCAAAATGAAAATTGGAAGGCAGCTATGAAAGAAGAATACAAAGCATTGATGAAAAACAAAACCTGGAATCTAACTTCATTACCAAGCAATAAAAATGTTATAGGCTGCAGATGGACATATAGAATAGAAAGGAATGCTGATGGTTTAATTTCTAAATATAAGGAAAGGATAGTAGCTAAAGGGTATTCACAACAAAGTGGTTTTGACTTTACTGAAACTTTCTCACTAGTTGTGAAACCTTCTACTATTAGAGTTATTCTTACCATTGCATTACATAGAAACTAGAACGTCAAGCAATTAGATGTAAATAATGTTTTTTGAATGGTATTTTACAGGAAGTAGTGTATATGGAGTAGCTTCTAGGTTTCAAACAAGAAGTAAGTGACAAGCTTGTGTGTAGACTGAATAAGGCAATTTGTGGGCTCAAACAAGCACCAAGGTTTTGGTTTGAAAAGCAAAAGTCAGCACTAGTCAAACTTGGCTGCAGCTCTGCAAAATCAGACAATTCCTTGTTTACAAAATTTAATAATAATGCAACTACATATATACTGGTATATGTTGATGATTTTGTTATTACAGGTAGTAGTGAATCAGAGATCAACAAACTTACAGAACTTTTAAACAAGGAATTCTCAATCAAAGACTTGGAAACTTGAATTTTTTTCTTGGTATTGAAGTTAAAAATCTTTGATACAGAAATACATTTAAATCAAAGAAAATATATCTCAGAAATTATACAAAGTGAAAAAAATGAGCAAATGCACTGTCTACTCCTATGGAAAGCAATTCACATCTATCAAAGTATAAAGGAGAATCTATATCAAATGACAAGCAGTACAGAAGCATTGTAGGAGCATCACAATATGTGATAATTACCAAGCCTAAGATTTCATTTAGTGTTAATAAAGTAAGTCAATATATGCAAAATCCACTTGATGAACATTGTCCAGAGAATTCTAGGATATCTCAAGGGAACCATGAATCATGGACTTACAATACAATCATGAGAATATGTTAATATAAAAGGCTATGTAGATGCAGACTGGGCTGCAGACATGGATGATAGAAGAACAACGACTGGCTACAATACATTTTTAGGTAATAACCCAATCTCATGGTGTTCAAAAAAGCAACCTACAGTATCTAGATCTAATACAGAAGCTGAATATAGAAGTGTTGCTAATGCAACTGCTGAAGTAATATGGATCAAGTCTTTACTTAGTGAACTTCATGTCGAGACCACCAACAAACCAACAATTTGATTCGGCAATTTGAGCACCGTTTTGCTTTCAGCAAATCCATTTCTACATGCTAGAACTATGCACATAGAACTGGATCTCTAGTTTTTAAGAGAACAGGTAACAAAAGGAAAAATCAACATAAACCACTTACCATCATCTTACTAAGTTGCTGACATCATGACAAAGCCTCTATCGAAGAAAAACTTCATTCGCTTTAAATTGGAGTTGAAGGTGAATGAACCTAACAGCAACAAGTAAGGCAAAATCTCCAGCAACTCGAACAAAATTGAAGCATGCCAGCATCAATTACTTCAATTGAAGTGAAATTGCACTTTTTAATCAAGTGAAATTCCATTTGATGAAGAAAGCTTCTATAAAAAATTAACTGCACGTTGTCAAGTGGTAAAGATCTACAAATTATTTATGTCGACGCTCTCTGTTGAACAGTTTCTCAAGATATCGAAGAGTAAAAAGCATTGAAGCTCTCATTTTATGATGGCGGCTGAATTTCAAAGGAATCGCAAACCCTAACCCTAAGTTAAGTTTGAAGGGGAGTATCGAAAGAAATAAGAAAAGAACCGGTGTTCAGCCCTAGTATATACAAATATCACTCTATCAACAGTTTAGGTCACTTGCATCATGGGCCAACCTAAAGTCCAATTAGTTATTAACAATAGTTTTCTATATAAATACCGAATGTACATACTGTAGCAGATCATTCTGTGATACAGAAAATTTTATATCTCTCATTGATTGTAAAATTCAAGTAATAAATAAATTCTTTTACATTTTTTCTCAAATTCTTTCTTGTATAATCTGTTGAAGATGGGGATAAGAATAAAAAAAACATTGCTAATAATGACTAAAACTTAAGAGATGTCAATATTCCAATCAATGCTTGAAATTAGACAAACTATATTCACATTAATCTTATTGTAAATTGGAATACAATTCTAAACAAAAAAAGGGTAAAGGATTATTATGGATGTATTTTTACTTTTACCATACATCTGGTGATATATATGAAAGGATAAAATAATTAACAGAAGAAGAAGAGGAATGAAGTCTATACACGGACTATATTAGGAGCTTGCTTACAATGTCAACAGTGATAGAACAAATGTTAAACAAAACAAGTGATGCAACTCTACAAGAATTACAGCTGCATACTTTCAAATGACTTGAGATGTGTGGTAAAACCCATAATATAATACAACTGTCTGATTCTTCGTGAGATGAGATCGTTACAGCATTTCCGTCCATGGGTTGGTTGAATGCCACCGACCCCAGTGCAATTCTAGGTTGCTTTGGCAACCCGGATGGTTGTTAAAGCAACCCAGAAGGTTTCTACCTTAACTGGCTACAATAAAGCCAGCTAAACTTAGCCGGCTTTATTTTAGCCATTAAGCTGGCTTTATTAAAGCTGGCTAAGTGGCAATGGTCTTTTTTATGACCGTTTTCTCTCCCCCTTCTTCCTCCTTTATATAATTTACCAATTATAACATTTAATTTACATCATTTCTTTTACATTTCCTACTCTCTTCAACCAATTATCTATAAACAATCTCATAAATGTCAAAAAGTCAAAAAGAAAAATCTCAAAAATCTTCATATCCCAATTTTCCACCACAACTCAGACCCAATAATTAGAATACGACTCGATTCAATCAGAATACGTTCAATTCTTAGCATAGTAAAATCAATATCACTCGAAGTTCTTAATAACAAAACCGCAAATCAAATTTTGGTTTTTCCCAACAAGATCCAAATTCGTATCATCCTAAAAAAATCAGAATTTCTACCATTCCCAACAAAATTCAAACAATTACCAAAATTCTCAAAATTTAAATTATTCCCAGAATATCTCATTTCAACAAAACTATAACTAGATCAAAACTACGTGTCTTCCAATAGCCAACAACGGTCAGTGTTGTTTTATTTTTCTTAAAATATGTCAAGAAATCCAAATAATCAATTTGGAGACAATAGTTGAGGAAACCAAAAAAGGCATTTCGAGGGCAATGAAACTCCGAAGAAGAAGATGTTTATAGGAATCCTAATTTTTATTCCGCTCAAATAAGGGAAAAGCAATCATCAGGAATTAATATTAATTCAAATTATCAAGTTTTAAATTTTAAAATTTTAAAATTAAATGTGGGGAAAACGACATGGATTTGGTAATGATTTTAAATTTTTAATTCAAATTCTCAAGTTTTGTGTTTTATTCTTTTAATAATACTTCATCGTTTACAACTTAATCAAACAAATGCATTGTATATGGCTGAACATAATAATCAACCGTTCAACATGCAACATTGCTACGACATTCTCTTAATGGAGGAAAAATGGGGTCGAGTGCAATAAGAACACTCGGTATTGCACTTTCTTTCTAGAAAGATGAGTGATGAATCTAGTCATGATAGTTCTAATGCACATGAAGACACCCCCTTCACCATTAGTACCGGTGGTAAGCCTTCGGGAAAATACAAGGGGAAGAAAAAACCACCATCGATTACAACACACACTATAAACATATTGCTGAGTGTATGGCGGTCACTGAAGATGCAAATAAATTATACATAGAAGCAAAAGAAATGAATATACTTGAGAGGGTAAAGGAAAAACAATGATGTCATGATGAAAAGTAACAGTTAAGAATTGACGAGTTAGGGTTAAGAAAACAAGAATTAGCTCGACAACAAAGAGTCGATGATATGACTCTTTTAAGTTGCAACCTAAGTGAACTCAATCCAGTACAAAGATTGTATATGGAGAAGAAAATTGAGGAGTACCATAGACATCATGGGGGTTTGTAGGAAACTAGGTTCGTAATATGTATTTTATTATTGCATCTTGTATTTATTCGGTTAGTGTTAGTTTTATTGTCATTGTTAGTGTTATTGTTATTATGATTGTTTCTGTTTTAGTTTTAGTTATTGTTATTGTTATTACCATTGTTATTGTTATTTCTATTGCTATTGCTATTTTCATTCCCGTATTATCATTCTCACTATTGTTATTATTATTAACACATCAATAACAACTTAGTACAATAGGTATTAAAAATTCAAGTACAAACACTATTACAACAGGTCAATAACAACTGAGTACAATAGATATTGAAAATTCAAATTCAAACACTATTACAACACGTCAACAAGAACACATCAACAACAACTTACTATGGTAGATATTAAAAATTCAAATACAAACACTACTATAACATGTCGATAACAACACGTCAACAACATCTTAGTACAATAGGTAAATGAAACATACTAGACAAAAAGATTACACATTTAATCCAAACATCACTTTTACTAATGGTTTCCTGTATATTCCTAGTAGTATTCCACTAGTTCTTATCTTAGATCAAGATGTGCTTTTGGATCTCGAATGTCTTTGATTTTTTGCATTCGACAAAAGTATTTAGGTCTTTTCAAGGTTTTTTTTGAAATTCCATAGCAACATCTAGATAGTTTCTCAGTTGAATCTCATATCCACCACATTCTTTGACAATCATATAATGTAAAATAATACAACAGTATATGATATTAGATAGTAATGGTGGATCATGGTAATATACCTCTTTTCTTAATATATGAAACCTACCTTGAAGCACTCCAAATGCTCTTTCGACCTGTTTTCTCAAACTCTCTTGTTATTTGGTGAATTTGGCTTCTTTTGCATTATTTACTCTTTTGCATGCTTGCAAAAGTGTTTTCCATTTTGGACAAATTTCATTTACCAGGTAATAATCCATTGAATGATTTTTGTCTCCTATTTTGTAATTGCATGGATGTGCTACATCATTTCATAAGTCATTAAATAATATGAATGTCGTAGAACATTAATATCATTAGGTGAACCTGGTGCTCCAACAAAAGCATGCCATATATACAAATTGAACGAAGCAACACTTCCAATACCAAAGTTGCCTTTTTGCGTGTTCTATGTATTTGCTTTGCAATGCAATCGGACAGTCCTTCCACCTCCAACTACCTAACATACCTAGAAATCCACGTTGATCTCTCGTTGCTAACAATGTGTAAATGTCACGAGAGGTTGGGGACTGAAGATATTCTTCACCAAATTGTCAAAATACAATTTTACAAATTTTTTTCATATATAGATTACCGTTGAGTCTCCAACCCGCACTTTTTTATCTTGTGAATCACCAGAAGTTCCGTATAATATCATGCAAAGTGCAGCCGTAACCTTTTGCAGTGGAGAATTTCCTAATTCGTTGATTCCATTTCTTCTTTGGATGAAAAAGATGTTTGTTGCGGTTAATTTATCAAGAATTCGATTAAAGATAGTCTTCGATATACATAATCTTCATCGGAAATCTACATCTCTATAAATGGGGTTTTCCATAAAACAATCCATGATCAGTTGATTGTGACCACCAACATTGTTTCTCCCATAACGCAAGTCTCTCTTTCCAACAAATCTACCTACTTGGGTTGAAGTAGAGATTTCAGCATTTTCATGGGTCATTAGATCCATCACTTTGGTAGCAAAAAATATGTTATAATTAATACAATGTTCAATGAAATCATTCGAAGATGAAGATAAGGATGAGAAGCATTATATCTTTTTAGGTTACTCATTTAGTATAGGTAGAAGAATGATGATGATGAGCTTAGAAGATTGAATGAGTATGTTTTTAGAATTCTTTGGTTCTATTATAAGCTCTTTTTTTCAATGGAGACGTCATCTTTTGAATAATACCGCATAATGCAGATGGATAGAAGATGGAACAACGGTGGTAGAAAATGGAAATGCAAATAATAGAACATAACCTTTTCGTCCCTTTTCCCTCCATTAATACAATAATTGAACATGACCTTTCTTGGAAACCACATCACGTTCTTGTATTAGTGGAGATAGATTGGCATAGTGTCGAGTCATATCGGACACTGTAGCCACGTTGCACTACTTTCCACGAATGCCAACATTGTCATTAGAGATAGAATGTCACAATGTCTGGTCATATCAGAACTTTAGCCACGTTGCACTGCTTTCCACGAATGCTAACATTGTTAGTGGAGACAAAATGTCACAGTGTTCGGTCATAAAGGACACTGTAGCCACATTGCACTACTTTCTAAAAGAGATGAAAAAGAAGAAATCTAAGCAATAAACTCTTACATGATGTTTTTTCTGAGAGTAAAATACTCACACAAAATCAAGTATATGAAAAAATAAAACCAGAGTTAGAAGAAGAGTACAGTTAAAATTAAAGAGTGTATTTGAATATTTACTGTGCTCAATGCATTGTTGTTTTCGTATAAAAAGCCATGCTTTTATAATATGATGAGTTTTATTTGTTTTTTTAATCATTTAAGATAGAAGTCGATATCATCAAAATTATTTAATATTTTACGCTAAATATCAAAGCAATATTATTGATAAAAATCTATATATTCTAAGTAATAAAAATCCTAGAAAAGATTAATAAATGCAAAATTGACGTATATCAACAATATTACTCAATATCAACTTCTTAAGTATTAAGAACCTAAAAGATAACATTTACATTAAATTAAGCATAAAATTTATTTTACTAACTCGAATAAGACTATTCCCAATTATAAAAGTATTTTAGTATTGTAAGGACCAACAACTCAACTGTTTACTGATAGGACGCTTTAGACATAGGTTCTAAAGGTCATGGATTCGAACCTTGAGATATAAAATTGAGTTTCTGCTTGAATAAAGTACCACTCTTACTACAAAAAATTATTTCAGGTATTCAGTAAAAGATTATTGGCAATATTTTCAATCTGAATAAAATGTTTAGAAATATATCATAAAATAAATCTTAAAATAACAGGTTGCACTAATGTTACTGAATTAGTAGCAAAAATATTTACGCCTATTATAGATAAACATAAGCAGTATGAGTCTAAAATTCATATAGTTAAACTAACACAAGTATTTTGTCCAGTTAGATGGATATATTTACCTTTTTTAGATAAAATTTCAACAGCAAGTATATTATTTGGATTGATATTTTTCCATTATGTGTATATGTTGTTACATATAAAATATCTCATATGTATATGTCTTTCTATCATAAAAGAAAAAAGCTTTAAATATTTTTCAAAAATGCTTTATTCGCGATTCATGGTAGATATTGTGTTCGTTTTATTCATAATCTATATGATAAATGTCATTAAAAGTTCTCACATAATATATGATTTGTCTTATCAAGGACCACTAGCTTAACTAATTAGTGATATGACACTATAGAGAAATATTCTAAAGTCCATGAGTCTGAACCCTTCAGACATCAAAATGATTGTTCTGTTTGAATAAAGCACCACTCTTACTATCTATTCTCCATCATTTGAATCGAGCAGCTTACGAGTGGATCTGAACGTCAAAACGAAGACGAATTGGTTAATGACTTGGAGGCAAGCTTTGAATGGCCAAGGGAGGTTGTTCAAACAATTTGAAGGTTGAAATTGCAGAGATCTTTTGGTGTATACTGACCAAATTATGGTCGGTAGGAGATGTTTTTAACATGGGATTTCTTTTTTAGCTTGTGGCATGGTCAAGAAATGGAATAATGGAGCAACCGTATCAGTGCTAAGTTGATTGTACTTGAAGGTTCTTATCGGAGCTCCAAAGATTTGTAGGAGAAGACAAGTCCTATGTGAGGAAAATCATATCGATACCAATATGACTCGATCAGAAAAATTATGAACGAAGCTTAATGACATAAAGATATGGATGAGCACAAGGGGATGTGAACTCCTTCATACCCCTGAGATGACCACTGTGGTCAACGCCGACCATAATTTTGGTTGGTACCAATATGATTTTTGGCACGGGATGATTTGTTCTTCCTCCCTATTCTTTTGAATTTGACTTCTTACCTGGTCTTCCACGATCTGATGACTATAGAGAGCAATCCTTCTATAAATAGGAAGGCTAGTGCTACTTAGAAAAGACTTTTGGCTCTTTATCTTCTTCATCCCCTTTTCTCTACTTAACCTTTGTTACTAAGGGCTAAATTCTTGTTGTTTGGATCAATAATCACTTGCAAAGCTCTTGTACCCGCGATGAATCCAAATCTATTAACATTAAAGTGGACGTAGAAATTTTTTTTAGTCAAACCACTATAAAATTTGTTGTGTTCTTTATTATTATTATTGTTGTTCATATCACTTAGATCTATCTTGTTTTTATCTTTTGGTACAATTTTTTTGGTGCTTTCATTGAAAATAAAACCTCTCAAGAGTGGATTTAGCTCAATATTATAGATGAGAAATTTATAGAAGTTAGATCTAAAATATTATTACTATAGATCTAAAGAAATTCCCCCTAGAGAACCTTCCGCAAGATCTGGAACCATCAATGGAGAAGATGAAGTTTCTCACCATAGTGATGAAACTACTTAGCCATTGAATGCTTTGTCCGGACTATCTGTTCCACAGGTGATGTTTTCAAAAGTTGAACTTGATAGGATGATGACTGAGATGAATCAGAGGATGTTGGACTGTCAAGAAGCTCTCTTTAATAAGATGGAAGAAACATTTGTTGTGTTAGCCCAGTAGACATAAAGGCATGGGAAAAGCTATAGGAATTCATCGCCTTTGAGTTTTAAAGAAGATAATACATCTTCATCAGGTCCGAACAAGAGAGATGACATTCAAAAGATGAAGGGAAAACTGCTGGGACATCAAATAAAAATACTGGAGCTATGTAGTTAAAGAGCATAGTTGTTCTATAGCAGTGGAGGTGCAAAAAGCTATAACAGAGATATAGTAGAAAATAACAGAGGTGCAAAATGCTTCAGTAGATATTAAATCAAACATTAAAAGTTAATTTATTCCTATTCTCGCAACATTTGTGTAGTAAAAAGAAATAATGTTAAATATTTTTTTACAAAATGAAGAATACCATGATTTATGTAGTCCGGATTTATTGAAAACAATAGATTTCTAACTAATATTGAGTAATTATGCCTTAAAATTAGGTCTTTGACCTAACATTTTTGATTTTCTTTAAGAGAGAATTAGTCAAATCAACATTTTATATTAATGTTGCTAAAGCGGATGCTAAAGAGCCTTGATTCAGTGGGTGTGTGGAAAATAACGGGGCTTAAAATGGATCTAATTTTTAATTATGCTAAATTGAAAAATCATAGTGGTTGAAGAGCACTATGTGCTATAGTAGGGATTTTGCGGGGTTTTACCGAAGTTTTAACTGCATAGCATTGAAGGGAGTGGCCAGAGTTAGGTCGTCAATATCGAACACAATGAGGGTGGCACGGGAGCACAATCACCTAAAGCCGCTAATTTGCTCAAATGAACACCATAGAACTAAACGTGCCTTATAGAAAATCCCGGTGAATGGCACTTCTAGATATAGGAGATCATAGACAATATCAAAAGAACTGATAACATTTTAGAATCAAACACTCTAGGCTATTTCTGATAGCCGCCGTCCGAATAATCAAGCCAGTTAAGAGTTTGCTGCTGATATAGTGAAGAGATTACTGAATGAGAATCAGTAGAGAAAGAATGGGGAATGAGGCTTGGCACCTTACATGACTCTATTCAATAATGATATCTTACAAGAGGAGTATCTCAGGAAATTTTTTATGCCAACGATATTGTCGTATAATAGGTCAACATACCTTAGATAACATTTATTGGAATATGAGTAGCACATGGATAATGCCAGAGCAACTGATGCGATAAGGTGTAGGTGATTTCCCATATTCTTGGATAGGGTGGCTATGATGTGGTTTACTCGGCTTGCATAATGTAACAATATGATTTTATCGGGATCCGAAGGTCGGCATTCTTACGTCCCCTGTAACAAATGCCGCATAATCGAATGCCGGAAAACCGAATTGTTAGGGTTAAAGAAGAAGAGGTAGAAGAAAAAGATAGAAGGAAAAAAAGAAACAGGACAGAAAAAATATCAGAATCTCACAGTCCCAGTGGAACAACATATAATAGATAAATGAATAATCTTGAAAACAAAGAACTATCTCAGTTAATACATTTCATTACATCAGAGTATACAACAACAATATACACACAATTGGGCAATGGACAATTATACAACATGTCCTTACAAGTGAATTTACAGCGGAAAGATAATATCATATACAAGTAATACGTCTCGCCATCCAGCTCGCCACTTGAGCTCCATAGCACTCCTGAATCCAGAATGACCTCATAACCTAACTCTAGACTGCCCGTGTGGAAATTGGTGGGCACCCAGAGTTTAGGAAGAGAACAATAAACTCCAGGTCAGTCATGGGACTGGCGTGAGAACTTAAAACAGTTATTATCTTTTAAAACAACAACAACAAGGATAATTTTAAAGTCAATTCGCAATGCTTTTGGAAAATGAGACTACCACAAGACCTCCCGCCACACACACAATGCAAACGCAGAATTGGAGGAGATTTCTTCTTATGATAGTCAAAGATGCTTGATACGCATTAAAAAGAAACATTTGATATTATTACTAGTGCATAGTGTAGGAAAACATTTCGAAAGTAAAGATAGAAATCTTAGCCAGCATAGACATTTCGCACTTATGCCTACTATAGCTACCATGTTCAATAATAGGTTACCGCCACATTCCATGGCAGGTTATACAACTAAAACCGTACAAGGTGCGTATTGTTTTATTTGGATTTCCAACAAATGGTCAGGCTAAGGAACTTCCTACTGCCACATGGGATCGCCTCTGGCGGGACGTCCCAAGAACTTAACCAGCTCTCTGCCAACACAAGGCCGGGTTACCTTTGTCACTAGGTAACTACTACACGAATATGCCATCCCCCGGTCCCTTTGGACCTTTATCCGAGCGCTCGATAACCAACATCACACAGTAATAAATATAGTGTGTCAACATGAGTAAGTATCTGGGCTCCATACCATGATACCACCCTTTCCAGAAGGAAATGACATACCCTAAAGGGCGCGGCCCTCATAACCTTGCCGCATATTCCTGTTTTGACCATTTCCGAGGAGTGAGGTCTGACGAAGTCTCGTCCATAAAGCTAGGCACAAAGCCATGCTTTGATCAGCAAATGATCAATAAATAATCATCACGCAGCAACACTAAGCATGCCATATTACCAAATTGGGAATATATTGCTGATAACCTTCGACTACATAACCTCTGAGCGCGTACGTCTCAGAGAAGGGTGTTAAGCTAAGAGAATAAATTCTCTTCCACCAACAGAAAAGTATTTGAAAGAAATCTACTTTATATCTCAAAATGTAATGTCAGACACGTAACCATACAAGTCTGTTTCGGGTTCGAACAGAACCGAAGGCACTTCAAAAGAAGCCCTTGCAATTCGAGTATTCACAATCCCGATAAAACTTCCCATCACAAAGGAAATCTCCGTACCGTAGCTAACGGTGCAGAGACAATCGATAGGTCATCCTATCGTTTTCACAAATACCCGGTCTTCAACACCGGTCTTCAAATGCTACCCATTACGATGTATCATTATTCGGAATGGGTTATACGACTCCAAAGTCCTTTCCCGGCTAACCCGAATAATGAGCGCTTATTTTAAAATAAGTGTGGCATTCAAATTCAAGCAAATCACCACAAATACCTATTTAAAGTTAAATATTGATAGTCGGTTATTTAACTATCAATAGGTATGCACAACATAACCCGGTTTCAAATAATTTCCTAAATTATTTATTTTCAAAAAAAATATCTTTATAAGATATATATCCCACACTTCAACCATTTGAAAACAAATTTCAAATCAATTTACATCCTAACAACTTTCATTTCAAAATGGTTCATTTAAACCAATTAAATAAATCCTTACTGATTTATTAAATTTACGTTCCAAATCTGTAAATTAATCTCCTCACTTCAAATAAATCAACGTTTATTTTTAACTAATTTCCCTTTCTTTTATAAATTCCATAATGAATTTACAATTCCAAAATATCTATGAATATACGATTTTTAAATCGATTTCTAATGTTCATTTTCAATTTATCTTTAAAAGATAAAATCTCAAACATTCACTTCATATTGGAAAAACATTTCCGTACTTATTTAATAATAAGTAATTCACCAATCTATTTATTTTCAACATTTTGAAAATATTCAATATACTTAAATCCAAATTAAGTATATATTTTATTTTATAAGGAAAACATTCTCTTAAACACATTTATTTGGGTCAAAACGAATGTTACGTAAAACATCGTTACGACAACCCAAAATCACTAGTATAGGGATTCGAAATTAAAATAGATATATAAATCCCAATACTATATAAAACATTTCCTTTCGGAAATCATTTACTATAACAACAGTGTTATAGTCCACCATTTCCTTATTTCTCGAAAACGTCTATTTCAACAATGAATGTTGAAATCTATGTGTTCGATATTTAATGCATTTTAAAACATCTTTAAATCGTTTTAAATTCTATTTAAAACGTCGCTTCCCCAAAACATTTCTTTAATATATATTCACTGTCCAAAATCGTGAATATACTTCATTAACCAAATTTAACATTTTCTACACATTTTATCTAAAGGATTTTCCACTATCCAAAATCGTGGATATACTTCCTTTAATAAGCTATAATAATTAACTTACCAAAATAAGTTGATTTCAGATTTATAAAAAACGTTTATATATTCCACTTATATTTATAAAAACTTCCACTTACAAAATCCCTTAATGGACAAATTCTATTTATATCTCATTTAAATGCCAAAAATCCAATTAATAAGTGAATTACTTATAAATCCTTTATTTTACAAAATCTATTCATTTTATAAGTTCACAATTTATAAATCTATAAATTTCATTCACTTATGAAATCCGTTTATACTTCATTTTAACACTTATAAAAACTCGTTTTATAATTCCAATATTTTTAATTTATAAATATCAATTTCATAATCCTTTTATATAAACCGTTTATAATAATTCAAAAAACCCAAACCATTTTACAAATTTATCAACTATTTATTTCAAAATCACATTTCGGTTATATTTCACAAAAATCATAATCTTTATAACATTAAAATTATAACGTTTATTTATTTAAAATGAATCAATTTCAAAATTAAAATTTATTATGAAATCTTAACTTAAATTTTTCCAATTTTATTTATTTTCGGCATCTAACGATACCAAAAATATATTCGGCTAAATTTTAGCCTTTAACGATCTCAATCACAAATATAATCACAAAGATTATAAATAGATCAACACACAACATTGAAACCAATTTAATCATTTGAGGAATCCAGTTGGATCCCTCCAACCTGTTTCCCTGCATCCACAGATATTAGCACAATACCAATTTCGCTTCAAGACGGAATATCGCGGTATATGAGATTTATAAAATACTATCCACCATTATGCAGCGCAATAGTGTCTCATCCGCTATATAATGCGGGAAAATCAACTCCAAGTACATATATAATACCAATTCCACTTCAAGGTGAAATATCGCGGTATATGTTTTTAATAAATAACCTCCGCTTACTAACGATGCATAATGTCTATTTCAAAACAATAAATAGCAATTTATCATCCAAGCATATAATCAACATAATCAAGCAATTTTAAATCTAACTATTTAAAATTTCAATCGAAACTAATTCGATTGAGTGAGAAGTTCTCACCTTGAGTTTCCGATAATAGTTGTAGCGTTTTATTTCGGATAAAATTAAACGTGCGTTTAATTTTACCCGAAATTCTCACTAGCTCCAAACGACTCCAATCCAGGTCCATTGCGTAGTGCTTGTCGATATGATTCCAACGCATAAAGTTTCGTGCGTTTTCAACCTCGTATGAAGAAGATACACATTTTTAAACATTATACAAATCAATTTACATTTTAATTTTAAATTTCAAAACCCTACATCACATCTCTGCCATTCATTTCCTGATGCAAAATCTGGGCCGACCCATTCATCTTCTCCCTCACGTTGATTCTCAGCTACAAACGAACCCATAGCCGCCACGTTCAGGCAATTATCACGACCAAACCGAGCAGCTTGAAGATGATCAGAGGGCGCCGCGTCGGAGCACGTCACGAGCACTACACTCTGCTACAAGCACATCGAGCTCGGCCTCCATTTCCTCCTCGAATTTCGTGCGCAACCCTAGGTGAACGCGAGCAGATTCTGGCCTCCACGTCGCTCTGAATACGATCATACCCGTTGGATATCTAGAACTCACTGGCCTCTACATTTTTCTAGTTGACAGCTTCACAAATTGATGAGTGGATTTGGAGATTTTGAGGAGGAAAGAAGATTGATTTTCGGCCATAGAATATGAAAGTGGCGGCTGCACTCTTGACCTAGGGTTTTGCAAGTTTGAGATAGTGAGGCTTCTTCTTATATAAAATTATCGAAAAACACTATTCATTTCGGATTTTTTAAACTCCGATTTACGTGCGGTGACCGGCGTTTCTAGGGTTTATCCCACGTTCCGGACACAATGGAACAAGTTTCGAAAGCTAATTCGATCGTATGTGCGAGATATGGCAATAAACGATGGATTTAAAATTAAATCGGTTAATCAATTTTCTGTGCGTTTTAGCTTGCTCCGGACAAACGGTAAATCCGATTGACACAAAATTTGAAACCTTATAATAACACGACATTGCGGATCCGATGAAACTAGTTTCGTCGAAATCCGAGACTGTTTGAAAAATGGCTATTTTAACTCGTCAATTAAATATTAAAATATTCAATTTTCACAAATTAACTTTAAATTCGATTCTAAAAGTTCTATAACATTATTATAACTCCAACATGATTAATTAAAATTTTAAAAATCAATTTTAATCATATTTAACCCAATTTTCAATTATTTCTGTATTTTCAACTATTAAATTATCGATTTAATTATCCAATTATATCCAGATATTCGAAATTTAATTTACTCGACTTATAAATTCCACTTATTAATATTTAAATTCAATTAAATATACAAATTTTAATTAACAGAAATTCTGGGTCATTACAAACTCCACCCTTAACAGAATTTCGTCCTCGAAATTACCAAGTAAGAAAAAGTTACGAAATCCATTAACTTTCCAAAACAAACCATTCAATGATTTTACAAATCTCTTAAATGTTTAACTTTCCCAAAATTTATAGTTAAATTTCTTACAAAATCTTTGCTAAGTTTCCAAATCCAAACTTAGTTTTCAAAAATTTCCCAATTTTCTCAAAAATATTCTAACGCCTTAAATTTTCGGAAAAATTCGCAAGAGTCTCCTTTGCGCTGCTCGATCCGAAAAAAAATGACAGTATATATATTACAAATATACATCCCATCAAGTGATGAGGCATCCCGTAGGGAAAAAAGTGTAAAAGTACGGTATGTAATCCGAGATATGTACCTTATTTATTATTAGCGAGCATATACGGCTAATATAGCGCGAAAGCGAGCTCCAAAAGCGAAGCAAGCGCAATCCGCACCTACTAAACACTCAACAACAACATGAGAAACATGTATATATGAAAGTAATATCAATATACAACATATATCACTACAACAACTACATATGCCAATATGTAGTTATGCAACAAAACCAACAAATGCAAACATGAAACAACTATCCAACCAATAAACATCCAACAAATCCATAACCAAATTAATTACATTCACTTCTCATTAATATTCAATGAATTGGTTTTTTTTTCATTTAATCGCATTTGATTCATTAACATTGGATTTTACTAACATTTATTCTCAATTCAATTAGTTAACATTCACTAATTAAATTCACATTAGTCCACTTTCAATCTAAATCAAATTCAATTCTATTCAAGTTCATTTTCTTCCAAGTTGGATTTAATGATTTATAGCTTTCAATTTCGCTAACTCAATTTCATTAACACTTAATGAATTTATATACAATCAATTAACATCCTTATGACAACCAATGTATATTCAACATAACCAAATTTATTCAATTTACATTTCTTTACTTCCAATTTGGTTCAACACTTTTAATTTCAATTGGTTGATATTAAATTTACTTTCATTCAATTTATTCAATTTCTCAACTTCATTAGCTTTTAATGAATTAACACTTACATTCATTATCCCATATCAATTCTTTTTACATTCAGTTGACTAACATTCATTTAATTAATTAATTCAATTGCTAATTCATTTAACAATATAAAGTTGAATTTCATTTATATAACTCAAGTCCATACTCTTAATGACTTCATTTCATTAATTCACTTATTAATTTTACTTTGATACCGGAATCAACTTCATTCAACATCACTTAAGTTATATTCTCTTTCAAACATCATTTGTTTAACCTAACTTAAGTTTCCACTTATAAATTCAATTCAGATTTCATTTCTATTTAAATTTTTACCAAAGCCAAATTTTCATCACTTATTCAAATTCAGATTTATTTTTCTTAACAAATCGTTTTACCATTTTAATAATTGGTTTCACTTACATTTTCTCATTTTATAAGTTATACAACTTATATTCAACAATTACCGCTTGGATTTTATTGATTCACTTATACTTACTTTAATTTAACTCCATCCTTTAAGTTAAATTTATTCTATCAAAATTCAAATCGTATAAGTTATCAACTCATTTATCATTCCTATAAATATTTTAAATAGGATTCTAGAGTCTTTTTAACCTTTCAAAACCATTTTTGAAATCAATTCAAATTACCTTTTGAATTTCCAAAACCAAATCCAAATTTTCCAAACAACTTTCATTAAAAAAATTTGGCAGCAATCGCTCTTTTGGAAACCCGAAAATGAACACCGATGATGTCATGATCATCATCAGAATTATTTTCCAGCGACCAAAAGAGTTTAGAGCTTTAATTCCTCCTAAACAATTTTCCCAAAACCTTTGAAAATTATTTTCAAACCCAAAAAGGAATTTAATCTTTTCCAAATTGCAAACCTTTTACTTATATAATTTCATTTCTTATATATAAGATTATTTCACAAGTGTAAATCATTTTAATTATAACTTCATACTTATAATTCATTTGCTTATACAATTCATTCTTTTACAACTGTTGTTTTTATTTAACTTATTCAACAACCAGTCAATCAATTTATATATACTTTTAATAATTTTTGAAGAATTATTTCCTTTATATAAAAATATAATCGAGGTAAAATTATTTCATTTACCCAATTTAAAACGATATCGTGCCGAATTGTTCTGAACAAGTGTTTAGAGATCCCTATCGATAGAGTTGTATAGACTATACCGACTAGAATCCATATACCACTCAACAAACCAATCATCACAATATAAAATTTTATATTCACTAACAAATACGCGCTCATATCTATTATTACCCTCAAACTCATTCTAGAGTACCACTGACTCTATCTCTAATGAGTAATACCCAACAGAGCCATGGTTGTCACTTAACCAAATGCTCTGTTACCAGCTGTAACAATACGATTTTATCGGGATCCAAAGGTCGGCATTCTTACGTCCCCTGTATCAAATGCCGCATAATCGAATGCCGGAAAACCGAATTGTTAGGGTTAAAGAAGAAGAGGTAGAAGAAAAAGATATAAGAAAAAAAAGAAACAGAACTGGGCAATGGACAATTATACAACATGTCCTTACAAGTGAATTTATAGCTGAAAGATAATATCATATACAAGTAATACGTCTCGCTATCCAGCTCGCCACTTGAGCTCCATAGCACTTCTGAATCCAAAATGACCTGATAACCTAACTCTAGACTGCCCGTGTGGAAATTGGTGGGCACCCAGAGTTTAGGAAGAGAACAATAAACTCCAGGTCAGTCATGGGACTGCTGTGAGAACTTAAAACAGTTATTATCTTTCAAAACAACAACAATAAGGATAATTTTAAAGTCAATTCGCAATGCTTTTGGAAAATGAGACTACCATAAGACCTCCCGCCACACACACAATGCAAACTCAGAAATGAAGGAGATTTCTTCTTATGATAGTCAAAGATGCTTGATACGCATTAAAAAGAAACATTTGATATTATTACTAGTGCATAGTGTAGGAAAACATTTCGAAAGTAAAGATATAAATCTTAGCCAGCATAGACATTTCGCACTTATGCCTACTATAGCTACCATGTTCAATAGCAGGCTACCGCCACATTCGATGGCAGGTTATACAACTAAAACCGTACAAGGTGCGTATTGTTTTATTTGGATTTCCAACAAATGGTCAGGCTAGGGAACTTCCTACTGCCACATGGGATCGCCTCTGGCGGGACGTCCCGAGAACTTAACCAGCTCTCTGCCAACACAAGGCCGGGTTACCTTTGTCACTAGGTAACTACTACACGAATAAGCCATCCCCCGGTCCCTTTGGACCTTTATCCGAGCGCTCGATAACCAACATCACACAGTAATAAATATAGTGTGTCAACATGAGTAAGTATCTGGGCTCCATACCATGATACCACCCTTTCCAAAAGGAAATGACATACCCTAAAGGGCGCGACCCTCATAACCTTGCCGCATATTCCTGTTTTGACCATTTCCGACGAGTGAGGTCTGACGAAGTCTCGTCCACAAAGCTAGGCACAAAGCCATGCTTTGATCAATAAATGATCAATAAATAATCATCACACAGCAACACTAAGCATACCACATTACTAAATTGGGAATATATCGCTGATAACCTTCAACTACATAACCTCTGAGCGCGTACGTCTCAGAGAAGGGTGTTAAGCTAAGAGAATAAAATCTCCGCCACCAACAGAAAAGTATTTGAAAGAAATCTGCTTTATGTCTCAAAATGTAATGTCAGACACGTAACCATACAAGTCTGTTCCGGGTTCGAACAGAACCGAAGGCACTTTAAAAGAAGCCATTGCAATCCGGGTATTCACAATCCCGATAAAACTTCCCATCATAAAGGAAATCTCCATACCGTAGCTAACAGTGCAGAGACAATCGATAGGTCATCCTATCGTTTTCACAAATACCCGGTCTTCAAATGCTATCCATTACGACGTATCATTATTCGGAATGGGTTATACGACTCCAAAGTCCTTTCTCGGCTAACCCAAATAATGAGCGCTTATTTTAAAATAAGTGTGGCATTCAAATTCAAGCAAATCACCACAAATACCTATTTAAAGGTAAATATTGATAGTTGGTTATTTAACTATCAATAGGTATGCACAACATCACCCGATTTCAAATAATTTCCCAAATTATTTGTTTTCAAAAAAAAAATCTTTATAAGATATATATCCCACACTTCAACCATTTGAAAACAAATTTCAAATCAATTTACACCCTTACAACTTTCATTTCAAAATGGTTCATTTAAACCAATTAAATAAATCCTTACCGATTTATTAAATTTACGTTCCAAATCCGTAAATTAATCTCCGCACTTCAAAATAAATCAACGTTTATTTTTAACTAATTTCCCTTTCTTTTATAAATTCCATAGTGAATTTACAATTTCAAAATATCTATGAATATACGATTTTTAAATCGATTTCTAATATTCATTTTCAATTTATCTTTAAAAAATAAAATCTCATACATTCACTTCATATTGTAAAAACATTTCCATACTTATTTAATAATTAGTAATTCACCAATCTATTTATTTTCAACATTTTGAAAATATTCAATATATTTAAATCCAAATTAAGTATATATTTTATTTTATAAGGAAAACATTCTCTTAAACACATTTATTTGGGTCAAAACGAATGTTATGTAAAACATCGTTACGACAACCCAAAATCACTAGTATAGGGATTCAAAATTAAAATAGATATGTAAATCCGAATACTATATAAAACATTTCCATTCGGAAATCATTTACTATAACAACAGTGTTATAGTTCACCATTTCCTTATTTCTCGAAAACGTCTATTTCAACAATGAATGTTGAAATCTATGTGTTCGATATTTAATGCATTTTAAAACATCTTTAAATCGTTTTAAATTCTATTTAAAACGTCGCTTCCCCAAAACATTTCTTTAATATATATTTACTGTCCAAAATCGTGAATATACTTCATTAACCAAATTCAACATTTTCTACACATTTTATCTAAAGGATTTTCCACTATCCAAAATTGTGGATATACTTCCTTTAATAAGCTATAATAATTAACTTATCAAAATAAGTTGATTTCAGATTTATAAAAAACGTTTATATATTCCACTTATATTTATAAAAACTTCCACTTACAAAATCCCTTAATGGACAAATTCTATTTATATCTCATTTAAATGCCAAAAATCCAATTAATAAGTGAATTACTTATAAATCCTTTATTTTACAAAATCTATTCATTTTATAAGTTCACAATTTATAAATCTTTAAATTTCATTCACTTATGAAATCCATTTATGCTTCATTTTAACACTTATAAAAACTCGTTTTATGATTCCAATATTTTAATTTATAACTATCAATTTCATAAACCTTTTATATGAACCGCTTATAATAATTCAAAAATCCCAATTTAAACCATTTTACAAATTTATCAACTATTTATTTCAAAAATCACATTTCAGTTATATTTCACAAAAATCATAATCTTTATAACATTAAAATTATAACGTTTATTTATTTAAAATGAATCAATTCCAAAATTAAATTTTATTCTGAAATCTGAACTTAAATTTTCAAAAATCCAACTTTATTTATTTTCGGCATCTAACGATACCAAAAATATATTCGGCTAAATTTTAGCCTTTAACGATCTCAATCACAAAGATAATCACAAAGATTATAAATAGATCAACACACAACATTGAAACCAATTCAATCATTTGAGGAATCCAGTTGGATCCCTCCAACCTGTTTCCCTGCATCCACAAATGTTAGCACAATACCAATTCCGCTTCAAGACGGAATATCGCGGTATATGGGATTTATAAAATACTATCCGCTATTATGCGGCGCAATAGGGTCTCATCCGCTATATAATGCGGGAAAATCAACTCCAAGTACATATATAATACCAATTCCACTTCAAGGTGAAATATCGCGGTATATGTTTTTAATAAATAACCTCCGCTTACTAACGGCGCATAATGTCTATTTCAAAACAATAAATAGCAATTTATCATCCAAGCATATAATCAACACAATCAAGAAATTTTAAATCTATTTATTCAAAATTTAAAGCGAAACTAATTCGATCGAGTGAGAAGTTCTCACCTTGAGTTTCCAATAATAGTTGTAGCGTTTTATTTCAGATAAAATTAAACGTGCGTTTAATTTTATCCGAAATTATCACTAGCTCCAAACGACTCCAATCCAGCTCTATTGCATAGTACTCGTCGATACGATTTCAACGCAAAAAGTTTCGTGCGTTTTCGACCTCGTATGAAGAAGATACACATTTTTAAACATTATACAAATCAATTTACATTTTAATTTTAAATTTCAAAACCCTACATCACATCTCTGCCATTCATTTCCTGATGCAAAATCTGGGCCGACCCCTTCATCTTCTCCCTCACGTTGATTCTCAGCTACAAACGAACCCATAGCCTCCACGTTCAAGCAATTATCACGACCAAACTGACCAGCTTGAAGACGATCAGAGGGCGCCGCGTCGAAGCACGTCACGAGCACTACACTCGGCTACAAGCACATCGAGCCCGGCCTCCATTTCCTCCTCGAATTTCGTGCGCAACCCTAGGTGAACGCGAGCAGATTCTGGCCTCCACGTCGCTTCAAATACGATCATACCCGTTGGATATCTAGAACTCACTGGCCTCTACATTTTTCTAGTTGACAACTTCACGAATTGATGAGTGGATTTGGAGATTTTGAGGAGGAAACAAGATTGATTTTCGGCCATAGAATATGAAAGTGGCGGCTGCACTCTTGACCTAGGGTTTTGCAAGTTTGAGACAGTGAGGCTTCTTTTTATAGAAAATTATCGAAAAACACTATTCATTTCGAATTTTTTAAACTTCGATTTACATGCGGTGACCGGTGTTTCTAGGGTTTATCCCGCATTCCGGACACAATGGAACAAGTTTCGAAAGCTAATTCGATCGTATGTGCGAGATATGGCAATAAACGATCGATTTAAAATTAAATCGGTTAATCAATTTTCTGTGCGTTTTAGCTTGCCCCGGACAAACAATAAATCTGATTGATACGAAATTTGAAACCTTACAATAATACGACATTACGGATCCGATGAAATTAGTTTCGTCGAAATCCGAGACTGTTTGAAAAATGGCTATTTTAACTCGTCAATTAAATATTAAAATATTCAATTTTCACAAATTAACTTTAAATTCGATTCTAAAAGTTCTATAACATTATTATAACTCCAACATGATTAAATAAAATTTTACAAATCAATTTTAATCATATTTAACCCAATTTTCAGTTATTTCTGTATTTTCAACTATTAAATTATCGATTTAATTATCCAATTAAATCCAGATATTCAAAATTTAATTTATTCGACTTATAAATTCCACTTATTAATATTTAAATTCAATTAAATATAAATTTTAATTAATAGAAATTCTGGGTCGTTACACATAAAAATCAATATATTCATTTTACCTATTGGTAATAAGGTTTATGGAGCAGTTCAAGCTCCACGCCGCTCGATCGAAAGATGTGATGGCCTTATCGAGTATTTATCAGGGTGTCGGAGAGACCCTAAATGATTTTTTCAGTTGATTTAAAAATACTAGGAATGAAATAAACTGCAATAACATGCACCTCAATGGGCCTGAATTTCGACTAAATCGAAACCTAAGTCCATTATGATACGGATTGTTTGCTTTGTAACATGTAATAAACAAACATATATCGGACTGTGATAAATATAAAGATACAGCGGAATTGAAGAAATATAATATATATATTGACTATGGATACTACTTTGGAATAACATTCCTTAGATATTTGATTGCCCTGTCAGCACCAAGCATGAATAAGAAGACTTCATCGTCTACCATTCCTGTCTTACTCCAGTATCCAGTCCTTCTAATCTAACCCATGGGTTGCTATGAGGACGGGGTTGGAGTAATTGAAAAATTACATACTTTATCCATCCTATTAATTTATGTTGATTGATTACCATTTAAATGTTATATCTATTATCTAAGGCTAGTCCGTTAATTCTTATGTATGCATAGGATATGCCTAACCTAACTTTCTGCAAGGCATCATTGTGTACATAAATATTTTGAAAAGGGGTTCTTTATCTTGTGATGTATAAAGAACGCTTTTGATTTGCCTCATAAAAAACCATACCGGAGTAGTAAGGAAAAATAACATAACATCACGACAGTTGAACCATAAAGTACATGAATCACTAAAATACAAAAAAATAAACACACAGCCCGTTAAGCAAAAAACCACCATAATAAACCCATACAAAACAAAACAACATTTGGCCCAAAGACTAGGTCCGAAAATAGTAAGCGTCGTCACCCACCATCATTCATCTCAATGTCCCAACACTCTAAAATAAGCTCTCTCCACTGTAACGGCGATTTCCCTTCTCTCTAAAAGCTAGGATGATAATATCATTCTCTATAAAGCTAGCTCTGTGTCTCTACAAAAACTTCTTTTGGTCAAAAATTCGTCTACTTCTCTCACTCCAAAGATGATAAATAATCGTGACCGCCAATACAAAGGCGAAACAATACGCCAAAGTTTTTAGAGGGAAAAGATAGTTGACTATGTCCAATAACCTCAAAAATATTCGCTGGAACCAATTTGATAAGCCCATTTTCTGTCAAAAGTGCGAAGCTACCGATCTACTGTATTTACAGGCGAAAAAGAGATGTTGATGCGTTTCCTCCTCCTTCAAGCATAGAGGGCATAGCTTATCAAGCTGGAATCCCCACCTTGATAGCCTATCATTCATAGGTAATCTCTGCATCGTGATTTTATATATACAGAAAGACATAATTTTTGCGTTATGTTTATGCGATATGACACGGTTCCAATCCACTGTATCATGTATTTCTCGTATATGTTGCCACACTGCTGCAAATTCGAATTCTACTTCGCTATTGATATGCCAGTAACCCATAGGATAATTTTTGCTAATAGGAATAGTTCTAATTTGCTGCTTCACTTCTCTATTCTTTGGTAATAACTTAGGACATAGTTAGTTATTGTGTATGATTTGTCATACCATTTTATCAGTATTAAACATGGAAACCGTATGCCATCTGAGAATATCTACTATATTTCTATGGTTGGTCCAAAGATCAAACCATAATGAGGCATTTTTGATATCAGAGATAGCCTTATAAAAATGTCTGCTGCATGCCGTCTACATCTAAGCATTATTTTATTGTAGATGAAAAATTCTTATTAATAGGCAAAGTCCAGAAGTTTGCATGCACATATTTAACCCTGATCCACTTAGTCTAGATACACCCCTTTGTTAGAAAAGTCTATGTAAGCATAAGAATAGCAATTGCTCTTAAATATGAAAGCCTCCTTAAACTAATACCCCTTTCCCTCTTTGGTCCGCATAAAATATCCTAAGCAATTTTATGTGACTTGCCACCCTAAAAGAAGTTCGCACAAAATGATTCAATCTTTTTAAGAACCTATGCAGGAAGATGGTAAATTAACAACCAATATAGCACTATAAGGATAATAACAGTTTGAATGAGTTAGGCCCTTCCTGCTGTAGATAACAAAATGCTATCCGAACTCACTAATTTAGTAATTACTCTCTAAAGAAGAGATAAGCACCGTCCTGCATTGATTTATTCTGATAACAGGGGCACTCCCAAATATCTAACCAGTAACTGCTCCTCATTATATATATTCATATATATATATTCATGTATATATATATATATATATATATATATATATATATATATATATATTCATATTTATCTTAATGTTTCACTATCCAAAACCCCAACCACATAAAACTTCTTTAATAAGGAGGAGGCAGACCCATCACCATTTACACCTTAAGTCGTTGAGGCGGGCCCTTTGAAACGTCAATGCTAGTCAATCGATTCTAGCTACAAAAATCGATGACCCTTATATATGATCTTGTAATATAATATGTAATTTAATGATCGTACTACTAATGCAACTCAAAGACTCATCTAAGGATTAACCATCCCACCTACGATCAACTAATTTTTCGCCCAACCATTTACCTTGAGGTCTGTGCTTATCCCATACGGGTTCTACCTTAGTAGAAAGCGAAATCCGTCAGGGCATAACCTGAGTCTTTGCTATCGCTTGCTTGGGATTGTTGGACATCAAAGCCTATATGCTAGACCTATTACTATATACGGTGCTAACAACTGACATAGCCCACCGAACTTCCATAGCCGACATCTCGTCAGACTAACCTAAGTAAGTCAAAGAAAATGCCCCTTTCGGGTACTTACTACCTCTATTAGACATGAAGCAGACCTCATTCCCCAAAAAGTACTAAGTCATTTTATACTTCAAATCCAAGGTGAACCCTCCGTATATTTTTCCCTACCTATCCGCAATGTATATCCCTTTTCCACGGGTCCTACGATTGGGACACCAGTAGTAAGTGTACACAACAGTTGGTAGCCTCTAAGTGAAGGAAAGACTTTTATGGTGTAACTCTACTGACCTCGCATCCCAACCCACTAAACCAGACCTACCATCCAAAACCGAAGTGTTAGGTTAGACCCATTAATTCACGTTTTTCCTAAACGCATAATTTTGGCTATATAATTTCCTACTGTGAAAATTATATTGCTTTCTACGTATAATCAATAGTATTATTACTTACTTATTCGCTACATTATTATTCCTAATTTATACGCTTAAACTTGTTTTCCTTATAATGTCTAATAAATGTCTATTACCCCATAATAATTAGTAATTAATTCGAAGATTGGATTATTCCTAGCTAATCCTCATTTAATTCATTTAATCTATTTACCTGTTCCAAAATCTACCTATTATGGCTATTCATTTTCCCATAATTGATATATTAAATTTCCTAATAACATTTATTTACTAGTTTCAAAATCAACCTATTATGCTTATTGATTTTCCATAAATTCCATAATTAATTTCCCTAATCAGTTCTCATTTAATTGTAATTTAACTCTCTATGAATTAAAATTTATTGCCTGCTAAATTTGTAATTAATGTGCATAAATCATATTCCATTAATTATTATGCAATCAGTAACTAATACATATATAATCACAAATTACGCTATTTATATATTTTTATTTTTAGAAGTTAAGCATGTTATACGTTATATATATATATATATATATATATTTCTAGTTACTAATTTCTAAACTAGAATATTCTTTCCGCGCTTTAATTTATCAAGCTATCATTCTAAAAAGGATTACCATTTTAATTTTCCATAAATTAACCAAAAGTGAGGTCTTTGCTTCGTTTGAAATTACAAGAAATGATTTCTTTTCTTTTATTGAAATAGATAGTGTAAACTAGAAAGAAAAATATCATATCCTACACATCTCTTTTCCATTTTGTAATATTCCTTGTTAATTCAAATGACATGCATTTATACGTAATTTTGAATTGGATAATTTATGGAAATTACACGAAACCCACTCCAAATAAGTAAAACATAGAAATTCACATTCCAAAGGTAACCTAATTTACAAGCCAATTATAGATCTGGAAGAATTATAATTTTACTAACATTCTACAAATGAATATTTGGAGCCGATTTTCAAATTTCCAAATCAGGTGATCCATATTATTCCTGTTCCAATTACTTATTTTATTATATGTGTAGGCACTAATCTTATATGTTTGTTTTAAGCCTATAATTCATCAAATCTTATTCAGGCATAATAATTAAATACGAATTAAACGATATAAATTTCAAAGTTATAAAAATCATATAATTTCCCACTCACCTTTTTAATCTTTCGAAATCTCTCGACCCATGTATAATCCTTTACTTGACTCCTTTTTTCATTCTAATCCAAAAGAATATGTATAACAATTTATATACATATTATTAGAATTACATATCTGAGAAGAGATTGGAGGTTAGAGAGAATATAGACTGAAATATACATTTTTCTACAGTATTGATACGCTTCTTCTATTCTTCTCTTTTATTTTCTGCCATTCTGCAATTTGTGTATATATGTAACATTTTATAATTTTTAGAAATAATAGAGAAGCGAAAATGGCGGAGCTTTGCTGTTTGGATTAGAAAATATGATAAGAGAAGTGACGCGTTAGTTCTTTATTTATAGGCACACATCTCAACCGTAACTATTATATTAAAATATTTAAATCTGTGCCATTGGCCAAGGTTCAAACCCTAACCACCTATCAATGATCGATCGACCTTTAGCGGTCAACAAACCCAAAGAGGGAGTCGACTATAGGTTCCCATATTTAATGTTATTTATTTCCTTTTTCACATTTAACTATTTTCTTTATCGAAACTTCAAAAGCTAATAAATTTTTCGTTAGCGCTCCGATCGCGAAACTCCAAATATGCAAGTTGCTCAAAAAATCATCAAAACGTAATGGTGCAAGTTTTGTAACCAAGTTATACTATTTGCTCAAATTCTATTTTTGAAGCCTTATTAATTATTTATTAATTATCGTTAATTTCACAAGGTGTTACATGAGCAATCCGAAGGAAGATATTAGATTAATGTCACTAATTTGAGGGATAAACTTGGATATGGAGTTTATAGATCGCTAAAGAGCAAGAAGCCACCTACCGTGGAAGAGTTCTATCGCAAGGCATCCTAGTTTCTATGCTTGGTAGAGGCAGACATGGCCATTGGAAAGACTAGTGGTAGATCTTCAAATGAAGTGGTATAAAGCAATATCGCTGTTAAGAAAATCGGTGAGAGTACCGGTAACATTGTAGTGAATGTGGGAAATAATAATAATAATCAAAAACGAAGAAACCATTGGAGCTAAAAGAAATGGTACTAAAGAGCATCGACATACTTAAAGCAGAAGGATAATATTCTGTTGGATAGTACAGTTAAAAATATATACTTTGCTATGCAAGGAAATGAAAATTACAAGATGCTTCCTTGGAAGGAGAACTGAAGCTAAACGGCACTCAGGGTATATTGCCACTTCCATGACACTCATGGGCATAATACATTGAATGTTGTTATTTAGGAGATGGGATATGAGACTTGATACTTAATAAGAAGTTACAGTAGTATGTGAGAGACCTTCAGGATGATGGTAAAAGTGCTAGACCTTAGGGGAAGAACTCACAAAGGGATCGACTTAGGCCAAACAGAGAGGGACCCATGCGATTGGGTGGTAGAATTATGATTAACACGGTAATTGGACGACCTTATGCAACAAAGAAGAGATGGTGCGAGATGGAGCGATATGGGACTTTGTTAAAGTTTGCGTCGTAGGAGAATGCTTTTGCCGTCTAAGACGAAGTCTAGCGAAACAACTAAAGACGATGAGTGATGATATTATTCTTCAAGATAAAAATTTTGTTGGGTTACTGACGCTTGATGCTTGACCCATTGGTGATTGTGGTCATGGTAGGGCTACCAACTTTGCACTAAGTTTTGATTAATCGTGGAAGCTCAGTTAATACTCTATTTAATAAGACATTTGACAAATTATGGTCAAAATCAACCTTTCAATGACATTGGGTGAAGGTAACCGCAAGATTGTGCGGGTGTAGACCTTCATAATAGTTTTTGAATTCTCTACATAAAATGTTTATTTGGGACAACCGGCCCTTTCTAGCTATAGAATAGCGCTAGATAAAAATGAGGTTGGAGCTATTTAGGGTGACTAATGCAGAGGTCATGAGTGATATGTCGCTGAACTTAGAGAGGTGAAGGGATATGAGAAAGGAAATGGTGTAAAGATGGCTCTTCGCATCAAGACTGCATATGCATAGCATTTACTATCCAAGACCTGGCTCCGGTCCAATAGAAAGTTCTACAAGGAAGTAGACCCTTGAAAAGAGCCAGAGGATGCATTTTCCAGGGTCCTACAAGTGTCCTCAAGGTCAACATCCCAATAGATGAGGATGATTTTACTAGGGTCCTCAAGGTCGGATCTTAACTTTGTATAAAGATGAAAAAGGAATTAATTGGGTTTCTCCAGGCAAACCTAGATATGTTTTTAAGACACACTCCAATATGTGTGGAATATCTCCAGTGATAGCATATCATGCATTGAATGTGGACTTAAGATGCCATCCTGCAAAGTTGAAGATACGCATTCTGGGTCTGGAGCGATCCACTACGTTGAAAGAAGAAGTGGATAAGCTGAAGGAAAATGACTTTATCATTAATTCCTTATACCCTAAATGGGTATCGAACCATGTGTTGGTCAAGAAGCAGATGGAAAATGGTAGACTTGCATCGATTATTTAGACTTTAATAAAGCTTGTTCAAAAGGCATTTCCGCTATCGAAAATCAACCAATTTGTGGACCCAACTGCTTAGCATAAAATATTATCCCTCGTGGATATGTATTCTAGTCATAATTAAGTAGCGATGCATATCTCAGATCTAGAGCACTTCTACTACTGATTTGGGGTTTTACTACTATTGAGTAATGTTGCTCAATTTGAAGAATTCTGGAGCTACCTACCAACAATTGGTAAATAATACATTCAAAGATCAAATTGGATAGACGATGAAGGTTTACATGGATGATATGCTAGATCAATTATATAAATCACATAAATAGCCTCATTGATATGTCCGGTATGCTTTAGAAGTACGGAATGAAGCTTAATCCATTGAAATGTTCTTTCAAAGTCGCATTGTGCAGATTTTTGGATCGTGAAGGAGCATCAAAGCTAATCTAGAGCAGATCCAAGCGTTGAATGATGTCATTATCCTAAAAATAATGAGGGAAATATAGAGCTTGAAAAGGAAGTTGATGTACTGTGTCAATTCATCTCACGATGGACAAGAGTATACCATTCTTTGATGCCTTGAAGAAGGAAAAAGGAAGGTTTGTTTGGACCAACGAATGCCAAGAAGCTTTCCAAAAGTTGTTAGAGTGTATGAAGAGATCATAAATCTTATCGAATTCGTTGGAAGGAGTAGAACTATTTATATACTTAATGATATCTTCTCACGCACTTAGTTCAGCCTTGGTATGTAAGGAATCTATGATCCAAGGCCCTAAGCTATATTAGCAAGCGGTTTTTCAAAGAAAAAAAGAACCACTAGAAATTAGAAAATCTAACATATTGCTTATTAGTCGCTTCAAGGAAACTACGACCTTACTTCTAGGCTCACCCGATAAAAGTTCTTACTGGCCAGCCACTGAGGCAAGTGCTGTATCGACTCCAAATCTCAAGGAGATTATTAAAGTGGAACATTGGGCTAAGTCAATATGATATAACGTACCATTCTAGAAAGGCGATAAGAGGATAGACATTGTCTGATTTCATCGCCGAGTCACCGTTTGGGATGGAGAAAAGGAAGATGATATGGTCAGAGTTTCCAAATGGAAGTTATACGTAGATTGAACCTCTAACGAATGAAGTTATAGGGTAGAAGTGATTCTTGTGACCTTAGAAAGATGAATAATATGCCATGCTCTAAAGTTAGAATTCCCGACAACCAATAATAAAACTGAATATGAGGCGTTTATTATCGGACTCAAGATGGAAAAAGAACTAAGGTTCAAGACACTACATATTTTTAGTGACTCCCAGTTGGTGGTGTGCAAGGTCAAGATATGAATGTACTGGAGCTATTTAATGATATCAAACATTATACAATCACACACATACCCAAAGAAGAGAATATGAATGTTGATTTACTAGCCAAACTTACAAGCTTTGGGAATGTATAGCTTATGGGACTTGTTCTATTGGAGGTTTTATCAGCACCGAGCATCGATGAGATGGATGTAGATTGGATATTGGAAGCCAAGGAAGAAAATAAGTCATGGATGACTCTAATTAGAGACTATTTGTTGAAAGTAACTCTCTCGAGTGGCATGAATGAACGGAGAAAACTCCTTCGTAGAGCACCATACTTTATTGTACAAGAAGGAGTGCTATATAGGAGAAGTTACTCAATCCCTTTCCTATGGTGTGTTACCTAGGATGAAGAAAATAAAATCATTCTAGTCGTATATGTAGGAAGCTGTGATGTCACGCCGGGAGGCAGACTTGGGTGAAGAAGATATTTCGCTATAGATGCTTTAGCAGGAAATCAACCAAGATGCATTTGATTATTCCAAACGATGTGATAGGTGCCAAAGGTTCATCAAAATAATGAGATCCCCATCTATAGAGCTTACGAAAATGGTTATCCCATGACCATTTATGGTTTAGGAATTGATATATGACGTGCTACCAATATTAAAGGGCAAAGCAAAGTACGCTATTGTAGTTGTGGGCTACTACACAAAATAGGTTGAAGCGAAACAACAAGCCATGATCACAGTGAAGAAAGAGATAAAATTTATGGTGAAGAACATCATATACAGATTTATAGTTTTAAAAAAAATCATTACTGACAATGGAACTCAATTTAAGAGTTCAAAGTTCAAAGACTTCTATAGTCGGTGGTAAATCATAAAGAGATTCT
The DNA here is from genome assembly GCA_030765085.1 of Allium cepa. Taxonomy (NCBI): domain Eukaryota; kingdom Viridiplantae; phylum Streptophyta; class Magnoliopsida; order Asparagales; family Amaryllidaceae; genus Allium; species Allium cepa. The sequence goes on from CM060932.1 coordinate 974,185,087, forward strand.
TGGCAGTAGCACACCAGCAAGAAAATGGATAGGTAAAGGTGTTGAATAAGATCAGCCAATCCATCCTAAGTAAAAGACGAACAAAACCCAAGAGCAACTGGGTCGATGAATTACTACTAGCATTGTGGGCTTATAGAATGACCCATAAGTCTGCGATTGGGCACACTCCATTCGCTTTGGCCTATGGAGTTGAGGCCATGATTCTGATAAAATAAGAAATCCCTTCTCCCGAAGAAAATAATATGATCCCAACGTGAACGAGGAACTCTTACTTGAGTCCCTCGACTTGGTCGATGAGAAATAGGAAGAAGCTGATCTGAGGGTAGTTGCTCACCAGAAAAGTGTAGCATGACATTTGAATGCCAAGGATAATGATCATACCTTTGAGGTAGGGGAACTCATTTTGAAACGGGTCTTCCTGGTACGAGGGCACTCGTCTGAATTAGGAAGGTCCCTATGCAATTGAATAGAATCTTGGAGATGGAACTTTCAAGCTATCAATTGTTGATTGAATTTCAATTCCATGGGTGTGGAATGACGATCACTTATGATGTATTTCACTTAGGTTTATTCATTTTATTTTCTAAAAATAAGCCACCTTAGTGAACTGGAGGCAATGTAAAAAGGTAGGACTTTCCATTTCCTTTGTTTATAAATACAGTTAGTTTTTGGAATCAATGGAACCATGTTCTTGTAAGCTATACCTTGTATTGCATGATTAACAGCAAAATCAGGTACATAAAGATAGTTAGCTGACTCCTTTGACCCATGATTGGGTCAATGGAGTATAATCACATTAGGGTCGATCATACCATTTGCTCATATCAATTTGATCTTTGATAATGCATGGAGATGGGCAAAATCAATGAGGGATGCCCAAAGCTAGGAAATTGAAGCACTAGTTCTCGGAGATAGGGGCTTGTGTGCAATCAAATTTTCATGACTACTTTATGGCCCAACAAGACATGCCCAGTAGAAGATAAATGATGTTAGTTGATGAGTGATTTCAATCAATGCCGGAGATAGGCGAAATCAAAAATTGAAGCTCAAAGTCAACCAATAGAAATATCAAACCTCGATGATAGGAACAATGAGTGGCTAAACTATCTATAACTATGACCACATTTACAGCCTGGTGAACCATACCCTACCGATGATAAGTGATGAAGGTCAAAGAACTAATTCGTGCAATGTCAACAGATTGGTGAGATTGAAGTTCTATGTCCAGAGATAGACACCCTGAATGTTGTTTCCTAAGAGATAGAAATGATACGAAGCAGAATGCTTCTCCAACCATAACCTTATTTATGGTTAGACAAAGCATAACCTAAAATAAGCAAGGCTGGAAACAGATTTGGCCAAATGAATTACAAGTTTTTTTATCCTAGAAAGAAATACTTTGATAATGATAAAAAGAACTCAGTGATAAAATATTACTAAGCAATCACATATATTTATATATGATATGTGTGTGTATGTATAGCTATCTATAGTAAGTAATGGCATTGCATCGACTTAATCATGTATAATACAAATGGAATAGCATCACGGATGATTATATTATATATCCAGGCAATGGTATATAGGTAGATAAAGTAAAAGTGCAGAAATGAAAATACAACAAAGATCGTATAGAAAAACAGTCTTTTATTACATTCACTTTTTATATAAGAAGAATGGGGAATGCTTTCGTACAATATCGGCCTATGTAAAGAAAAGAAAAAATACATTAAGAAGGAAAAAAGAAATTGCTTTCACAAAAACCAAAGTCGAGGACCTATTTTTCTTCCCCAGCTTGCTGCTCTTGGTATCATCCTTCACCCAGCGCTTCTTCGAACCCTTTCCATCCTTAGCCTTCCCCTTTTCGAGAGTGCTCCTATGACGACCCAGAATTTTTAACATTTGAAAAAGAAATATTTAATTGATTTTAAATATTTGGAAGTTGGTTTAACTTGAATTTCAAAAATATCTGTTAATTTGGCAATTAAAATTATTGAATTTAATTACTGAAATTTGGGTAAAATTTTGAATCTTCAGTTTTATGCTTATTAAAAATATTTTCAAGACTTAGAAAATTTATATTGATAATAATGAAGATAATGGAAGCTTCAGAATTGAATTTGAAAATGATTTGTTTGGTTTTGATATTTTATCATTTAAATCGATATTTAAAAATAGCCTTCTGAGGTACAGTCTCGGAATTCGATAAAACCAGTTCCATTGAATCCGTAATATTGTATTATTATCGAATTTCAAATTTCATAGCATTCATAGTTATCGTGTCCGTACGATAACCAAACGCCCTGAAATTTAAATCGAAAATTTAATTAAATAACTGGTCCAAAAAGCTATCTTCTCCATACGACCGAATTTGGACTCAAAACCTTTTCCATTGCGTTCGGAATAGGGATAAAACATTATAAACGCCTGGCGGCACGCATCTATTGAAAATCGAGATTTTATGTTGCGGATATTGAAACGACTCACATTTGAGTTTAATTTGAATTTAAATTGAATATAATGTTAATTCACAAGGCAATTTGCACGTTGAAAAATGTTAAACACATGTTTATCTATAGAACACGCGTCTCCCTCTAAAATGAACAACACAACACGTGTAGATCGAAGAAATCAAAATAGCCGAGCCCTTTTCTTTTTCCTTCGAATCAAATCTATAGAGCGAGAAAAAAAACGACTGTCTTCTTCCTTATAAATCAATGGCAATGGCCGCTCCTTTTAAATTCCTTATATCCAATTCGAATTCGAAATCCTCAGCTCGAATTCAGAAATTGAATCGCTCGTTATAACGAAAAGAAATTGAGAGCTTGTTTTCGAGCTGTCATGTATTGCGATGGCTACTGGAAGAAGGCACGTGCGATTTTTAGGGTAGGGTTCGGTGAGTCGAGGCAGCGATAGTAAGGGTTGCGATTTCGTTCGAAGGTGGGAGGCTTGAGATATGGCAGCGTTTTGATGGGGGCTCGTTTGGGCAGATGATGGAAGCTTCTATGAAGGTGAAGGCAGGTTTGCCGAGGAAGCAATCGCGAGGTCGTGTGTCAGATCGATGGTGAGGTCGATGTCGACGAGGTCGAGGGCTCGATTTCAATCTATGGTGGTAGGAAGGCCGGTCCACTATTTGGGTTGCTGGCATTTGAGTGGCGTCCGGATGTTGTCGAGCACTGGGATGGAGGCAGCAAAATGTTGGGTGGTCTCGAGCCTGTAGCTTGGTGAGGTATTAGCCATTTTTGTTTTATTTTTATTACATACATGTTCTAAATTTTAAACAGGAAAGAAACTAAAATTTTGTTACAGTAACGTGAAGTTTCAAGCAGTTTTTTTAATTTTCGGTTAACCTTAATTAATTTAATAATTTATAAAAATAGATTTTTTAAAAATCTATATAGATTATTTACGAAGAAAAGAAAATAATAAATATATATACAATACATTTTAACTAATGTAATTATTTTGGTAAATAAAAAATATCTTATTAAATTAAATTAGTTTAAAACTAATTATTAGTTAAGTCAAATTTTAAATGATGATAAATTGTTCGATTGATTCGAATATTAATAAAAATCATATAATTGTTATGCAAGATCAAAACCGTGAAATCAAGTCGGAATTGGATTGGATTGCAAATAGAAAGGCAAATGTGAGTTCTTCTCACTCAAATTAAAATTGGAATTTCAGTTATTGATTGACTGTTTGGATGTGGTAGTATATATAGTAGTATGTATACATATACATATTTGGAGTGATTGATTCCCTACATTATATAGAGGATGAGACCCTATACGCCGCATAATAGCGGATGATTTTATATAATCCCATATACCGCGATATTCCACCTCGAAGTGGAATTGGTATTTAATTGTTGTGCTAATATCTATGGATGCAAGGAAACAGGTTGGAGGGATCCAACTGGATTTCTCGAACATTTGAATTTGTTTCATATGTTGTGTGTTGGTTTATTTATAATCTGCGTATGATTATATTTGTGATTGAAATTGTTGAAGGCCATGGTTTAGCTGAATATATTTTTGGTATCGTAGGATACCAGAAATAAATAAAATTGGATTTTTGAAATTCGAGTAGAAAATCTATAGTAACTTAAATTTTGAGAATTGGATAAATTTAAAAGAAGGAATTTAAAAGTATACAAGTTGATTTTTGTAATCTTATCGAATTTATTCCAAAAATATGGGAAAAGATTTCAATAAATGGATTTTGGGTAATATTGTTTAATAGTTGAAGAATTCATTTGAAATTTGGATTTTAAATAGTTTGGGAAAAATAAAGGAATTTATTTTAAAAGGAAATAAATTTAGTGTTTGAAAATAAATTTGGAAATAAATTTGGAAATTGATTTGGTGTTTGAAAATAAATCTTTGGGAAATTGATTTGGAACACCATTTGGTGTTTGAAAATGAATTTTGGGAATCAATTTGGAATTTGATTTGGTGTTTGAAAAAAATTTGGAAATCAATTTGGAATTTGATTTGGTGTTTGAAAGTGAATTTTTGGAAATTGATTTGGAACTCGTATATCAGTGGATTTTTGGAAATTTAAATTCACAATGGGAATTTATAAAGGAAAGGGAAATTTGTTTTAAATAGAAATGTGGGTTTATAATGCTGACTTTGGCCTTGAAATTAATTTCCTTGGATGTGTGTCCTAGAAACTAATTGGACTACAAAGTTTGTCCTTCTTGTGAAATGATCCTTTTGGATAAGTGATTTAAATTATTTTAAAGTATTTGTACACGGCAAATTTTCGGTGAAAATGAATAAATATTTGGAAATATATTCCGCATGAGGAAAATGATTTGAAATTTGTTTTCAAAGGATTGAAATGTGAAAAGTGATTTGAAATTTGTTTTCAAATGATTGCATTGTGAAAATTATATCTTATGAAGATATTTTGAAAATAAATAATTGGGGAAAATTATTTAAATCTGGTGATTGTTGTAAATGTTGATTGATAGTTCAATAACCGACTATCAATATTGGCCTTTAAATGGTATTTGAATTTCGATGCGACGGGGGGTCGGATTCCAAATGGATATTCGAAATCCACATTTAATCTTTGTGATGGATCTTTTAAAAGATTAAAGTGGAAATTGTTGTGATTTATTTGAAATCTGAACGTAACACTTATTTTTAAAATAAGCGCTCGTTATTCGTATTAGCCGAGAGAGGACTTTATGTCATAAAACCCATTCCGAATAATGACACGATGAAATGAGATTGCATTTGAAGATGGTGTTGAAGACCGGGTATTTTCGAAAAGAAAGGATTATCTGTCGAATGTCTCTACACCGAGTTGCTCCGGTATAGAGATTATATCACCCTTTGTGATGGGAAATCTGGACGTGATTAGTGAATATCTGATTTATGAGGGCTTCTTTGAAGTGCCTTCGGTTTCGTTCGATCCCGGAACTAACTTGTATGGATGTGTGTCTGACGTTACACTTTGAGATGTAAAGCTGGTTTCTATCAAATACATTTCTATTGGTGGTGGAGAATTTATTTTCTTAGCTAACACCCTTTTCTGAGACATACGAGCTCAAGGGTTTTGTAGTTGATGGTTACTAGTGATACATCGCCAATTTGGTAATGTGGCATACGAAGTGCTGCTGATCATTTGTTGATCGAAGCATGGCTTTTGTGAAAAGCGTAGCTTTGTGGACAAGACTTCGTCGGACCTCACAACCCGAAAATGGTCGAAACAGGAAGGATGCTGCAAGAAAATTTAGGGGTAGCGCCCTCAGGCTATGTCCATTTTCTTCTGGAAAAGGGTGGTATCATGATATGGAGCCCAGATATTTAACCTATATGGTTAATGCAAATTTTTGTTTTGTGTTTGTTGCTTTTTAGTTGAGGATCCTTGGATAAAGGTCGGTAACGACTGGGGATGGCATACTCGTGGAGGTTACCTAGTTACAGAGGTAACCCGACCTTGTGTTTGCAGAGATCCGGTTAGGTTCTCAGGGCGTCCCTCCAGAGGCGTACCCATGTGACAATAGGAAGTTCCTTAGCTTGACCATTTGTTGGAAATCCAAAGAAACAATACGCGTCCTGTACGGTTTTAGTTGTATAACCTACCATGGAATGTGGCGGTAACCTGCTATTGAACATGGTAGCTATAGTAGGCATACAATAATGGTTATATGCTGGCTAAGATTAATATTATACTTTCAAGATGTTTTCTACACTATGCACTAATAATAATATGAAAAAGGATTTGCGTATTAAGCATGTTTGACTATCATAAGGAGAAATCTCCTCCAATTCTACCTTTGCATTGTGTGTGTGTGGCGGGAGGCCTTATGGTAGTTTCATTTTCCAAAAGCATAGCGGGTTTCTTTTCGTTTTCTTTGTGAAAATAACTGTTTTTAAGATCTCACACCAGTCCCATGACTGACCTGGAGTTTATTGTTCCCTTTCTAAACACTGGGTGCCCATAATTTTCCACGCGGGCAGCCTAGAGTCAGATTATCAGTTATTCAGGAACGAAGTCAAGAAGTTGCTGGGAGATCTGGAGTTCAAGCTGGATGGCGAAGCGTATCACTTGTATATAATATTATTTCCGTTGTTTGTTGTTGTAACACTCTGATGATGTAATGTGATGTATAACAAATATAATTCTTTGTTTTAAAGATTATTCATTTATCTATTATATTTATTCCGCTGCGAAATGTGAGATTCTGTTTTTGTTTCTATTTCTTCTTCAATCTTCTTCTCCTTTAACCCTAACTGTTCGGTTTTCTGGCATTCGACTGTGCGGCATTTGATACAATGGATGTATTGATGTCGACTTTCGGGCGTCGAAAAAATCGGGTCGTTACATTGTGGTATCAGAGCAGTTGGTTAAGCGACAACATTGGCTCTGGTGGGGATTACTCATTAGAGATAAAATCAGTAGTACTCTAAAACGAGTTGAGTGTAATAATAGATACAAGCGCATATTTGTTAGTGAATATAATTTTTTTTTATTTTGTGCTGACTTATTGGTTGGGTATTTATAGATTCTGGTCGATATGTGGGACACCATTTTATCGATAGGGGTTTCTAAACTCTTAAACAAGATAAACCGACACAGTATTGTTTTAAAATAGGGTAAATGAAATAATTTTACCCAAATTATTTTTGCATTTTTAAGGAATAATCTTTTTTAAATATTATAGTATATGGTTGCTTGGTTGTTAGGAAGTGATAATATTAAATTATTATCATTGATTAATGAATAGGAAATTGAAATCGTAACTCAAAAGTTAAGAAATAAATTCATATACAAATGGAATTTGAGAATGTAAATTGTAAATATGATTTGTAATTTGAAATGGGATTCCAGAGATATGTTTTGAAAAGAATTGAAAGGGTTTGAAAGTATTGAAATTTGGAAAGAATTAAATTTCCTTGGAGTTTGGAAATGGTTTTCAAAGGTTTTGGAAAAAAATTATTTTAAAGGGATAAAAGCACTAAACTCTTTTCGGTCATTGGATAATAATTCCGATGATGATCGCGACATCATCGGTGTTCATTTTCAAGTTTCCAAGAGAGGAATTGCTGCCAAATTATTTTAAATGGAAGTTGCTTAGAAAAATGGGTTTGGTTTTGGGAATTCAAAAGATAATTTGAACTGATTTCAAAAATGATTTTGAAATGTTGGAAAAACTCTGGAATCTGATAAAAATAGATATGGAATAAAATTTATTAAGGTAGAAAAAAAAATTGTGAATGAATAAATGAATTTACAATTGCAAGTAAATGAAAGGGAAATTAAATGTTGAAATTCATTTCGAATTTGTAAGTAAATAGAACTAGAATTGGAATTGAATTTGATTTGTGATAAACAAAGCGAAGTATTGAAATAAAATTAGTAAGTGAAACTAATTGAAAGAATGACAAAATAAATATGGTTTGAAATGAATTGAATTCAATAATTATAAATAAAAGGTGAATTGAAGTCATATGGAATTGGAAATCCAGTTTAAATATAAGTAGTATTAACCGAAGTGGAAAATTGAAAATAAATATAGGAAGTATGTAAAATACTTATATCGAACTTAAGAAACAAACGGTAAAATTCTTAAGGAAAAAATTTGGTATTGGAAACATACCAAGTTAATAAGTGAATGAAGATTAAACTGGAAATTGTGAAATGGTAATTGTGAATAAGGAAATGAAAATCAATGTGAATAAAAGAAAATAAAATTGATAAAGCTAATAATCAATTGGAATAGATACGTAGGATGTACGTACATTATTTTATTCGCTAACGATTTGATCCAGAATTCGAGCATAGAATTTGGAGATAGTTATATCGATCCGAGTTGTATTTTTTCACTCGATTTTCGACGACGAACCTGGATATGGAGTTTTGGTTGATTCTGGAAATTCTCTATCATATTTTACGGCTCTGCAAGGAGAATGACGGTTTCTGATTAAGAAACCAGATCTGAGTCCGCACTAGGAAGTCGGGTGGACGATACTAGTTCGAAAATGAAATTGTGTGATCAAGTGAGCGATCGAATTTGATGCGTACGAATGATATAAGTAAATCGTATGGATTTGAATGAAATAAATATTCAAACTTTTGTAAATAAAAGTATAAAATGATTTTGAAAGCTATGATTGGACATTATTTCTAGTAGGATGTACAAGTGATTTAAATGCAAAGGGAATTAGATTTTGATTTTGAAGATAAAATTTAATTTGCTCGAAAATGATACGTGTTTAAATTTCAGTATGAAATTTGATGATTTTCTTTTCCAGCCGCTTGGCCTTTTGTTTTCTTTCTGAAATCTGGGGGCCCGTTGCGCCATTTTGTAGTCGTACCAAGCTAGTCGCGGAAAAGAGGCGCTGGCGAAATTTTCCAAAAATTTGGGGAGTTAGAAAAATTTTGAGAAAATTTTGAAAATTTAAAATTTGAATTTAAATTTAAATTTGAATTATGAAGTAAATAATGCTGTTTTGAAGTTATGGAAGATTTTGGAAAGTTAATTGAAGTGATAATGGATCTTTAGCAAAAGATTTGCTTGGCAAGTTGATTAAACTATTTGTCTTTTGAAAAATGATAAACGAGTTAGGATCATTCTTCTTAACAAATAATTTCGGAAAGAAATTCTTTTAAGGGGGAAAGAATGCGACAACCTAGAATTTTTAACATTTGAAAAAGAAACATTTAATTGATTTAAAATATTTGAAAGTTGGTTTAACTTGAATTTCAAAAATATATGTTAATTTGGCAATTAAATTATTGAATTTAATTATTGAAATTTGGGTAAAATTTTGAATCTTTACTTTTATGCTTGTTAAAAATATTTTCAAGACCTAGAAAATTTATATTGATAATATTGAATATAATGGAAGCTTTAGAATTGAATTTGAAAATAATTTATTCAGTTTTGATATTTTATCGTTTAAATCGATATTTAAAAATAGCCTTTCGAGGTATAGTCTCGGAATTCGATGAAACCAGTTCCACTGGATCCGTAATATTGTATTATTATTGGATTTCAAACTTCGTAGCATTCGGAGTTGTCATGTGACCGTACGATAAGAAAACGCGCTAAATTTTAAATCGAAAATTTAATCAAATAACTGGTCCAAAAAGTTGTCTTCTCCATACAATCGAATTTGGACTCGAAACCTTTTCCATTGCGTTTGAATAGATGTAAAATATTATAAACGCCCGGCGGCACGCATCTATTGGAAATCGAGATTTCGTGTTGCGGATATCGAAACGATTCATATTTGAATTTAATTTCAATTTAAATTTAATATAATGTTATTTCACACGGAAATTACACGTTGAGAAATGTTAAACACGTGTTTATCTATAGAGTTCACGTCTCCCTCTAAAATGAACAACCCAACACGTACAGATCGAAGAAAAAATAGCCGAGCCCTTTACTTTTTCTTCGAATCAACATCTATAGAGCGAGAAAAAAAACGACTGTCTTCTTCCTTATAAATCAATAGCAATGGCCGCTCCTTTCAAATTCCTCATTTCCAATACGAATTTGAAATCCTCGGCCCGAATTCAGAAATCGAGTCGCTCGTTATAACAAAAAAAAATTTAGAGCTCATTTTTGAGCTGCCGTGTATCGTGATGGCTACTGGAAGAAGGTGCGCGCGATTTTTGGGGTAGGGTTCGGTGAGTTGAGGCCGAGATGGTAAGGGTTGCGATTTCGTTCGAAGGTGAGAGGCTCGAGATACGGTGGCATTTTAAGGGCGGCTCGTTTGGGCAGATGATGGAAGCTTCTACGAAGGTGAAGATGGGTTTGCCGAGGAAGCAATCGCGAGATGTGTGTCAGATCAATGGTGAGGTCGATGTCGATGAGGTCGAGGGCTCGAGTTCAATCTGTCGTGGTAGGCAGGCCGGTCCATGGTTCGGGTTGCTGGCATTTGAGTGGAGTCTCGAGCACTGGAAGGGAGGCAACGAGATGTTGGGTGGTCTCGAGCCTATAGCGTGGTGAGGTATTAGCCATTTTTGTTTTATTTTTATGGCATGCATGTTCTAAATTTTAAACAGGAAAGAAAATAAAATTTTATTACAGTAAGGTGAAGTTTTAAGTAGTTTTTTTATTTTCAGTTAACCTTAACTAATTTGAAAGTTTACAAAAATAGATTTTTTTAAAATCTATGTAGATTATTTTCGAAGAAAAGAAAATAATAAATATACATACAATACATTTTAACTAATGCAATTATTTTGGTAACTATAAAATATTTTATTAAAAGAAATTAGTTTAAAACTAATTATTAGTTAAGTCAAATTTTAAATGATAATAAATTAATCGATTGACTCGAATATTAATAAAAATCATATAATTGTTATGCAAGGTCAAAACCGTGAAATCAAGTCGGAATTGGATTGAAGTGCAAACAAAAGGCAAAGGTGAGATTTTCACACTAAAATTAAAATTGAAATTTCAATTATTGATTGACTGTTTGGATGTGGTAGTATATATAGTAGTGTGTATATATATATATATATATATATTTGGAGTTATTGATTTCCCGCATTATATAGCGGATGAGACCCTATGCACCACATAATAGCAGATGATTTTATATAATCCCATATACCGCGATATTCCACCTCGAAGTGGAATTCGTATTTAACTGTTGTGCAAACATCTATGGATGCAGGGAAACATATGAGAATTTAGAGTAGAAAATCTATAGTAAATTAAATTTTGAGAATTGGATGAATTTAAAAGAAGGAATTTAAAAGTATAAAAGTTGATTTTTGTAATCTTATCGAAGATATTCCAAAAACATGGGAAAAGATTTTAATAAATGGATTCTGGGCAATATTGTTTAATAGTTGAAGAATTTAATTAAAATTCAGTTTTTAAATGGTTTGGGAAAAATAAAGGGATTTATTTTAAAAGGAAATAAATTTAGTATTTGAAAATAAATTTGGAAATCAATTTGGTGTTTGAAAATAAATCTTTGGGAAATTGATTTGGAATTTGATTTGGTGTTTGAAAATGAATTTTGGAAATCAATTTGGAAATCATTTTGGAATTTGATTTGGTGTTTGAAAGTGAATATTTGGAAATCGATTTGAAAATCATATATCATTGGATATTTGGACATTTAAATTCATAATGGGAATTTATAAAGGAAAGAGAAATTTGTTTAAAAAAATAAATATGGGTTTATTTTTAAAGGCGTGGAAAGAAATTTACAGATCGGAAATGTAAACTGAAATAAATCAAGAAGGATTTATTAATTGATTTAAATGGACCATTTTAAAATGGAAGGTGTATTTTCCCTAGAAAACCGAGTGTATTTTCAAAGTATAAATCTAAAGTTCTAAAGTTGGTTTTAAAAGAATATTTTAGAGAAATTATTTCTTGAGTTATTTTGAAAATCTTTAAAGTAAAGATTTATTTATTAATTATAGAAGTGATTATTTAAAAATTTAATTGATATTTGTTTTAGAAAATGATTATTTAAATAGTTATACCCTATCTACTAATTTTATTTTAAAATTAGTTTGGACTTGAAGTTTATATTAGATATTGGTATATGTTTTCACGGCTAATATTTAAATAAGTGTTCAGAAATAGTTTTTATTCTAAATGCTTCCAAGTATATTTTGGATAAGTGATTTAAATTATTTTAATGTATTTGAACTTAGCAAATTTTCAATGGAAATGAATAAATATTTGGAAATGTATTCCGCGTGAGGAAAGTGATTTGAAATTTTTTTCAAAGGATTGACATGTGAAAAGTAATTTGAAATTTGTTTTCAAAGGATTGAAATGTGAAAATTATATCTTGCGAAGATATTTTGAAAATAAATAATTGGGGAAAATTATTTAAATCTGGTGATTGTTGTGAATATTGATTGATAGTTAAATAACCGACTATCAATATTGGCCTTTAAATGGTATTTGAATTTCGATGCGACCGTGGGTCGGATTTCAAATGAATATTCGAAAACCACATCGAATCTTTGTGATGGATCTTTTAAAAGATCAAAGTGGAAATTGTTGTGATTTATTTGAAATCTGAATGTCATACCTATTTTTAAAATAAGCGCTCATTATTCGGATTAGCTGGGAGAGGACTTCATATCATAAATCTCATTCCGAATAATGATACGACGAAATGGGATTGCATTTGAAGATGGCGTTGAAGATCGGGTATTTTCGAAAACGAAAGGATTACCTATCGAATGTCTCTGCACCGAGTTGCTCCGGTATAGAGATTATATCACCCTTTGTGATGGGAAGTCCGGACGTGATTAGTGAATATCCAGATTTGCAAGGGGTTCTTTGAAGTGCCTTCGGTTCCGTAAGATCCCGGAACGGACTTGTATTGATGTGTGTCTGACGTTACACTTTGAGATGTAAAGCTGATTTTTATCAAATACATTTCTGTTAGTGGCGGAGAATTTATTCTCTTAGCTTAACACCCTTCTCTGAGACGTACGAGCTCAGAGGTTATGTAGTTGATGGTTACTAGTGATACATTCCCTATTTGGTAATGTGGCATACGAAGTGCTGTTGATCATTTGTTGATCGAAGCGTGGCTTTTGTGAAAAGCGAAGCTTTGTGTACGAGACTTCGTCGGACCTCACAACTCGGAAATGGTCGAAACAGAAAGGATGCAGCAAGACAATTTGGGGGTAACTCCCTTATGGTATGTCAATTTCCTTCTGGAAAAGGGTGGTATCATGGTATGGAGCCCAGATATTTAACCTATGTGGTTACTGCAAATTTGTGCTTGTGTTGGTAGAGATCTGGTTAGGTTCTCGGGGTATCCCTCCAGAGGCGTACCCATGTGGCAATAGTAAGTTCCTTAGCCTGGCCATTTGTTAGAAAACCAAAGAAACAATACGCACCCTGTACGGTTTTCGTTGTATAACCTGCCATGAAATGTGGCAGTAACCTGCTATTGAACATGGTAGCTATAGTAGGCATACAATAATGGTTGTATGCTGGCTAAGATTAATATTATACTTTCAAAATGTTTTCCACACTATGCACTAATAATAATATTAAAAAGGATTTGTGTATTAAGCATGTTTGACTATCATAAGGAGAAATCTCCTCCAATTCTGCGTTTGCATTGTGTGTGGCGGGAGGCCTTATGGTTGTTTCATTTTCCAAAAGCATAGCGGGTTTCTTTTCGTTTTCTTTGTGAAAATAACTGTTTTTAAGATCTCATACCAGTCCCACAACTGACCTGGAGTTTATCGTTTCTTTTCTAAACTCTGAGTGTCCATAATTTTCCACACGGACAAACTAGAGTCAATTTATCAGTTATACGGGAATGAAGTCAAGAAGTTGCTATGGAGATCTGGAGTTCAAGCTAGATGGCGAAGCGTATCACTTGTATATAATATTCTTTTCCATTGTTTGTTGTTGTAACACTCTGATGATGAAATGTGATGTATAATTGATATAGTTCTTTGTTTTAAAGATTATCTATTTATCTATTATATTTGTTCCGCCGTGAAATGTGAGATTCTGTTGTTGTTTCTGTTTCTTCTTCTATCTTCTTCTTCTTAAACCCTAACAGTCGGTTTTCCGACATTCGACTGTGCGACATTTGATATAGTGGACGTATTGATGTCGACTTTCGGACGTCGGAAAAATCGAGTCGTTATAGCTTCCCTCAGAGGTTGAGCTTTTTCTTTATTCGTCAAGTTGATGGGGTCCTCAGACTTGTTGTTGGTAGGGTCAAAATATTTTGTAGAACTACCAGTACATGACCCTTTTGAGGCTTGAATTTAAGTGAGGGAAGCTTTAGGGTAAGGCTTGGGATTTTTTAGCCGGTAGAATTTCTGATTCCTAGCTCAATCTTTACTTAGATTTTTTTTCGAAATCGAGCTTTAGCTTCTCCACCATGATGATATGGTCATCGGGGTCCTTCGCACTATTATTATAGCATCTTCCATTTCAGATTGACCTGCATCCTCCAATCTTTATAGTTCCTTTATTTTTTGTGAATCTGGGTAGGGGCCAAAGAATATAGAAAGAGTTTAGATGATTGGTTCTGGAAGAACAAAGGCTGATATGGTAGAGACGACACTAGGATCCAAGCTCTGAGTTGTTGATGGAGGAGGAGAAAGCGATGGATGACCTGTAGGTTGACAAACAGTGAAGTAAAGATTAGAGAATGTCTTAGATGAAAACTAAGTCCTCTTAAACATTGGGGAGATGAGAGAAATAATTTTCCAAGTGAAGCTTCTTCAATTGGAGACTTGGTGGTTTCACCCTCTTCAATAGCTGAATGAGTGGGTCGAGTGACAGGAAGAGGAATGTAAGGTTCATTAGCGGTTGCTATAGCAAAGATAGGGATTTATGCCTAGGCGGTATTGGTGAAAATTTTCATTATACAACACCTCGATTGATTAAGCTAAAATTTCTGAAATGTTGATTGGCAATTTTGAATCAACAAACGTAACTTAAGTTAACTTTGTCTTTAGGAGGTGACTATGTCATTGAATATTTACACTACCTTGTAGCCACACTCCAATTGTTGCTACAATGTCAAATTCATTTTTTAAAGAAACTACGATTTACATAAACAAATAATAAAGCATGAAAAAGAAAGGACATGGAAATTTTTTAGTGGTTCGGATTTTTGCAAACCCTACCTCCACGGGTTAAAATCCTTCTTATATACTTCTTCTTCTTAATATAAGTTTTCTCTAAGGCATTCTCCATACATTACAATACTCTTTTTTTTGCCTTTTGCCTTTCTTTTACGTAGATAAGTAGAATGATCAAAAAAGCCCCTATGTTTGTCTTCTGGTCTCTTCTATTTGTAGTGTAGATGATCGATTGTGGATTGCCACAACTGCGCTTATTCATTTTTCAATTTTTGCCCTTTGATCTTGCCACTTGCCATTTATCCATATCGTAATTTAACATGACAGAATTGCTGATGTGTCTTTGGTAGAAAGTCTTGATTTGGGTAGTTGAATAGTTAAACTCTGGCGAGAGAAAAATGACCTGTGCGGGGACTCTTGAAATTGAAGCAGGAATCTTAGACCTATGCGGGTTGCATTCCTTTGAAGAAGTGTAGGATTGGTATAACATGTTACGACATTAGGAGTGCTTCTTGATTTCGGGATGAGGCTGACGTACTTAGAGTGGGGTCGCAGTAATTGGTGTGCAACCTCAACATGATAATGCGATGCTCATATCTTGGCTATTTATCTGATTTGTACTTTTTTAATTGACATTGTGTCCGAGAGAGATTGTCTACCCTGATTTGGCTTGGGTGCTAGCTTATTATGCTTATAGATGTGACCTGAGTCGGCTATGATTAAGGTCGACCCCATGGCCGATGTGCGCAGGTTGTTGATAAAGGAGGAGGGGTTGTTATCTCTATTGTCTGCCTATGGGTGTGGATCTACATTAGAGCACTATTTGAGTGCTCCTATGGGCAACCCTATAGAATGCTCCTTGACTCCGTACGGTACTACTTAGGTTGCCCTCAACATGTGTAGCGCAGATGCATTTTCGAAGGTGCTACTTAGGTTTCCCTCAACATGTGTGTGCAAAGCACCATTACTTATGTGCAACCTTGTTTTACTGGGATGCATTGTATTAACAAAGTAATAGATTGAATGGCTATGCGGTATCTATGTTTTGCTTTGGCTCTGTGCATTGCAATTGCCTCCTGCTTCTTGTAACTATGTTAGATGTTTGAGGAATACGACATAATATTGAAACTTAAGGGATATGCATAGATATAATATCTTTGTGACTCATCTTTTGAGCGTAGTATTTCGTCCCCTTTCTGCTGATTTTTCCCAGGTTCCTTTGGTTAAGATTAATGGTAGTGGCCGAATGCAAGTTCATTGTGCAATATCATTTGGGTTGCTTTGATTACAGCTTTTCTCACCTTGATTTTAATTGTAGGGCCAGTTTTCTCGATTTTGTACCTTATTCATTTCTCTTTATGATATTGCGAGAAATGTGGGTGTAACATTTTCACTCTAAGTCTGTGGTGATCGTAGGTTGGCGTAGACTTGTTATTATTTGGTCTGTGCATTTGTTGCTTTTGCGTAATCTTTCCTTCTTTTTACGACAACGGATTATCAGTTACTTCTGCATTTAACACTTCGTCCACGTATTATTTTCTTATTGGTCCATGGTCTAAATTGGTGCTAAATCAAACGTTTTGTTTTTCCATGTAAATCCGCGTTAATCTTTATGCTTATTGTTTTGGCAATTCAATTGACGTTTCATAATTTCTTCTACATTGCGATCATGTGTCCATTATTCATATTAAGGTATGAATATTTCCCTTTGTCTTCTCTTTATTCATTTTTTTTTCAAGAAAAGAAACGAGAGGAAAAATATTTCTAAATCGATCATATTCTCGTTTTCGGATTTACTTCTTAGATCGTAGTAAGAAATTTGTTTTTTCGTTGGGATCTTCTCCAGGTTTTAACATTTTCTTTTTGTATAGGTTAATGGATACAGTCCTCCTTAGTTCAGCCTACCAGCTGAGAAAGCCTCCACAAAAGCCCAAACGAAAACGAGCATGTGATGTGGCCTTAACTCTGATCAAGGCCCAAAAAAGGTGACTACTTCTCTCCCTCCTCACCCTTCAGGTGTTTCTTCCCTTCCATTTCTACTGCATTGACTGTTCCACCATTTCAGAATGATCCTACCCCCCAATATCTGCCATTTGTTGCCCATATGGGCCATATCCATTCTCCTAGAGAGAATGAGTGGACCGCTCGAAAGTCGTTACTTCGTGTTGCATTATCCTCTCCATATTCTTTCCTTTCTCTTCCATTTCCTGACCTTTCCCTTTCCAAGCTACCATTGAAGTTGTAGAAGACCTAGTCTTATATATGAATTTTTTCGTCATGTGGCAAACACATCCATTCAGTTTATTAATTATTATTTTCATGTAGCATGCTGCTTGATGATGGAAGTACGAGAGCAAGAAAGTGTGCAGGCTGCTGCTGTTAATCGATTGGCTAAGCTTGAGGCTAATCTTGCTGCTTATATCACCGAGAGCTAACCTTGTTTCCACAAAGGTCACAGCCAAAGAGGTGACCACGGTTGCGGTGGAAGCTTTGTCTTTAGAAGAACTTGCATTGTAGAAAGAGTTGTCTAGGGTAGAAAAAGAATTGGCTGATTCAAGAGAAAAGTTTAGGATTGACACCTCTAACTTGGTTTATAATCTATATGTCTCAGCTAGGAGTGAGTTTAAGAAGGATATTATCCTTGACTTTTTGGATAATCGGTCTTTGATTGACGCGATTTACAAGTATTACCGTGACAAGTGGAACGAAGAGTATGTTGAGTCCGAAGCTGCTCCCGACCATTCATCGCTGATGGGTATAGGTGAGGGAAGGGGAGGAACAACAAGACCCGCCTCATAATGATATTGTAGGAAGGCATAAAATTGACATTGAGGTTATCTCACCTTCTCATGTAGGTGTTTAAAATCCTTTGTATTAACAATTAGACATGCTACCGCATGGGATTTGTTACTTGATTTTGCTTTGAACAGTTTGTTGTAGTCACATTAGTGTGTTATTGCTTAACTAATGATTGGGTTATTTTTTATTTGTTTTAGTCTTCTAAAGAAGTCTTGTTTTTGAGCTTCTGAAGGAAAGCACAACAGGTTCAAAACCCAAACTTTAAATCGTCTTGGTCTTAGTGCTACGGCTATCAATAAGCGCAAGTGGGAATTAGATGAGTCATATGCTCCCTTAAGAATCCAACCGAAGAGTTACTTTCAAGGACTAATCAAGTGGTTAAAGAAAAGGAAGCCTTTAGGGATTCATGTTGCACAAATGGAAATACACAATAGAAAATGGTTCATTCCCACTTGACAGCCCCCACTTAGAGTGGTTCAGGCTTGGGCTTAATTTTTTTTTACTCATGATTGAGCTCTTCGTCTCCTTGTTATTTTACGCATGATCTTTAAGTACATGTAATAAAGATGGATGTTCAATGTTAAAAATTTATTTGTCTTATTTTGATCAAGTTATATTGTACTATTGATTAAGTTGGTTCTCAAAAAACTCTGCTTAATACTAATGACGCATATGGTCAGGTTGCTCCTACCTCCTCTGTCGCCCCTGACCTTAGAGGTTCTGACACGATTGACCTAGGGACTGAGGAGGAGGATGCTTTTGGTGTTGCTGAGAATGAGTTTATTCAACTTAAGGATGAGAATAAAAGGCTTGAAATTGAGTTGAGGTTTGCTCATGAGGAGCTTCAAAAGGCCAATGATGAGCTTGAGCACCAGTATGATTGTAACAGAAACCCGCGTGCATGGTAAGGAGGTATTGCATAAAAGTTGGAAGGGATAGTGCAGGCTTTAAAGAAGGGTGAAGGAATCTATTGTATTATCCATAGAGATGAGATTGCACAGTACAAGAAATAGGTGATGTCCGTGGAAATTGCCCATTTGCTTTGTAAAAAAGAGGCTGTTAAATATGAGCACATAGCCATGGTACCCCACTCAGACACAGTTTCTTCCCTCCCCATGGGTTCTTGGCCTTCTCATCATCGACATGAAGGATGGAAGACTGATGCCCGTAGGCTATTTAGTAGCTTTGCTAGACAAAACAAAAAGACAAGACTTCGGTTAATTGAAAGTCTAGTAGATACATAGAGAATAGCTGTTTTGAAGATACGTAAACTTGAGGATCTACTACGAGTGGCTCGGGGAAATATTTCCTCCCACTCAACAAAACTTAAGCAAAAGAAGATCAAAAGTAAGAGGGCGAAGGCTTCGATATAGTGCGCCTATGATGTTTTGAAGTTCTTCTACCCTACGCTTGACCAGAATTTCTTGAACAAGAAAGTGGACTTTAATGTGATCATCGAAAAACCTACTGACCACTATGCAGGAGCATGTTATGATCCCCATGAGACCTTTCCGACTAGCATATCTCATCCTCTACCTAAAGCTCCTTAAACATTATATTAGTGTTTAATTGTTGAAACCTTAGGATATGGGCTGATTTTGTACAGCCTAATGATATTTGACACAATTTATTATTTGTTGAATCAATATTTTTCTACAAAATTTGTGGACTTTCTTATTTGTATCATATTTAATTCTATTTCTTGTGGGTTTTTTGATTTTCAGCCTGCTTGCTTTAATCATGATTCGAAGGTGCCTGATCTTAGAGAGCAGCTTTATTCTGCTCTAGCCAGAGTTGAGGAGCTAGAAGGCTTATTGAAACATGCTAGAAGCATATTGAGGTTATTTATGCAATGAAATGAAGGCTTTGAGATGAAAGGTTGAAGAGTTGGATGGGAAAATTACTAGGTGAAACAGCATGGAAAACGCTCCTTCTTTAGCACTGAATATGGTTACTTCCTCTAAAACAGATACCACTCCCATTCTCCCTCCCAGGGCCAGTCCAGGTGAAGTTCTTAAGTGGATGTATGACTTAACAATAAACCATTATGAAGCTAAGCTCAACGAATTGGAATAGCATTGTAAGAAAGCACCGGGTACACCGGATACTCGAGTTTCACCCTTCTATTTTACTAAGGATAAGCTCTTTGGTCCCTTTTTTAGGAATACCAAAAAATCAAGGGAAAACCTTCTAGGTGAGATTGAAAGAACTAGGAGGGTGGCCATACAGTGAGTGAACGCCCTAGTAAAAGAATTTTCTACTTAGGATGCAAAGCACTTAGATTCCTTTGTCGTTTTCAAAGGTGGGATGGATAAAGCTGTAGGATCTAAATTAACCCTAGAGGAGGGGGGGGTGAATAGGGTTATAGCAAATTTTCTTAATTTAAATACAAAAATAAACTTCAGAAATAAATATACTGAAAATAAATCACACACAAGATTTACCCAGCTTCGGCAACCCCTGCCTACTGCTGCATTCCCAGATTTCTATTAGAATTAAACAGTATCACGCTTACAAACACTCTAACAGACTTGCAAACCCTGCTACCGCCTATAGAGTTTTGCAAACTCGCAACCCCTGCTTACTGAACTAACTCTAAATAGACAATCAGACACAACCTAAAACCTAGGTGGTGATTTACCAGTTTTTGATTCGAAAAAAATAAAAACAATTTAAACAACAAATAGAAATAAATAAACAACCCTAATAATATAAACTAAAGCTTTTTAAAAAATTAAAGTAGAATCCCCCTTTTATAATAAGAAACACGGCCGGCCCATATTCTTTTAACCCGTCCCTTTTTTTTTTTTTCTTCGTTCGTGATAAAAAATGGCGGCCTGTTCCTTTAGGGCTTCGTCCCTGATCTCCAAATTAGGGCTTTTGAAGCGCCGATGGTTTGTGGATTGATTCGATGATCTTTTGCGTGTATTCTTGATTGATTGTTGCTCACGTCGGCTACTTCGTTGATCGAATTTGGCTTTGGTATGTAATTTTATACTTTGTGCTTTTCTGATTTTATGCTTGAATTCGATCAGATAACTGCCGATGATGATTGGGTATTTTATAGGTGCTCGATCTCCTTGTATTGCGTTCGTCTGAATACATTTGAATTTTTCAATTTTGTGCTTTTGGCCATTCGATTTACTTGGATGCTCGTGATTTATCTGACTTGGTCATATAACTTGAATAACACGAATTTTAAAACAAAAACGACTTGTTCAATTTTGCTTGGCCACGGCTTGGTTGACACGGTTTTGATTCACGCGTTCGATATTGACTTCGGCCTTTGAATTTTGAGATGCTGACTTGATTTGATTCTGAACATTTTGAACTGAGTATTCTTGTATCATGTTTTATGATAACTTGATACAGTTCGAACTTGTGTCTGGTTGTCTTCGACATTGGCTTTGCTATGCATCCACGGCTTGGTTGTTTGATTATTTTTCTGACCTTTATTTTGACACCCACGGCTATGTATATTGATACATTTGGCATGATCACTTGTTGGCATTTTGGGCATTATTTCATCTGACTTCGGTCTTGATATTTGCATACTGATGCTTGTTGTACTTGGTCAGTTTGGGATTGTTTGGCCTGTAGCTTGCCACTGCTTGCATTTGATTTTTAGTTGATGTTGTATACCTTTTTTTTTTTTTTTTTTGACCTGGCACTGGTTCACTTTGTATCATGCTTTTGTTTGCCTGCAGACCATATTGTGCTTGTTCTTGACTGCCTCTATTATGTATGCATTTGCATACTGCTGTTGTTTTAGTTGATATAGTCTGACCTTGATCATCTTGTTACCTGGTGCATCCTATTGCATTTTGTAGCTTGCCTCTCGTGTAGTCTTGTGTTGGTGACCATCTTCAAGCATGTTGCATATGTATTCATTTTGCAGCTGGTCTTTGTATCTTTGTATGTGCATTGTTCTAGTGCACTTCTGATCTTTGCATGTGCATTTGTTCTAGTGCACTTCTGATCTTTGCATTTGTTCATTCCTAGCTGCCTTGAGTAGCAGTGCTTCATGTTGAATTCATTTTTGAGGCAGTGATGAACTTTCACTTTGTGGTTCACTTGTTCATCTGGGGTCGTGGCATTCATACTTTACTGTCATGTAAACTTGTTGTCTTCATGTATAGTTGCTGTTGGCACTGGACCGTGCACCTTGTTGCATGCTTGCTGTAGTTTGAAATGTTCCTATGATTTGTGTTGATCTTGCTTCTGTACATTGTTGTATTTGGACTTGTTGTACATGTTGGATTGTATCACTGGTGTCTGCACTTGTACACTTGCTCTTGTTGGCTGCGCACACGAGTTGGCGAGGCAGTGCACACGTGTATGAATATACACGTGTGTATTGCAGCCACTTGTGATTACATGTCCCTGTAATATCTATTTGCACGGCTTTGTGATAAATTCAAGTGTGAATGATGACGAACAACCCATATATCTGAGGCAAATCATATTTTCAAAAACATCGTTTATTTTAAATTTCAAAAATATTTCTCGATCAATTTTACTGCTTTAGTGAATATTTTTGCAGATTTGCTCAGATGCTAGATTCAAACTGGAATGCAGTCAAAGATAAATATACGAGTGTGAGTGATATGTAGTGAGGTGAATATGTAAATATGAAATGTGATGTATTGTAGTCAAAAAATGTATATGTATAGTGAGAGCTTGAAATTGTACTATCAAAGTTGTAATAAATATTTGTTTGAATAAAATATTCATTTGAATTCAAAAACTGTGTTATTTATTTTTATTCAGCAAATATTTATTTATTCTGTGAAAATTAAAATAGTACGTTAACAAATACATTTAAGTGAATGTATATATGTTTATTATCATCAAACAAAAATCATATAGCGCAAAGCGCATATTCAACAATCTCCCCCTTTTGATGATAACAAACATATATTTAAGATTTTGAATATATTAAATGTATTTGATAATTTCAATTGCTCCCCCTATTTGAATACTTCCTTTCTATATGATGCTCCCCTACATATATGACTCCCCCTACATATATGCATACAAATAAAATGTGTGAATGAGCCTATATGCAAATGGAAAATTATTTGACCTTTGCTTGATTCTATTTGACAAAATCTTAACTTTTCTCTCCCCCTTTTGTTATCAGCAAAAGAATAACAGTGTTATAAAAATAGGGATGAAGTGATAGACATGAATCAAACATTTAACTCAATTGAATATAAATATCAAATTTCAATAAAACTCAAACAAAAATCATAATTACCCTTGTCAAGCGCATATTCCACTTTCAGAAGTGATGGAGATAGAATCATCAAAATTTCATATAGATATGTCTATTTGTGGTATATTTATTTCTGGAAATTTGAATATCTACTAACCATGCATAACCGTTAGGACTTTTAAATGAGATTAGTAGTATTCCAATTTAATTTTAAAAAAAATGAAATCAAGTATCTTCTAACCACGCATGACCGTGAGGACTTTTAAATGGGATTAGAATCAACTTGTCTATTAAATCAATTATTTTTAATATGCGTTCCATACATGCATAACCGTGAGGACTTTTAAATGAGCATGGAAGCACATAATCAAAAAATCCAAGTAAATCACCCATGCATGACCGTGAGGACTTTTAAATGAGAGTGAATACTTTGGATATTTATTTTTAATTGCTGAATATAAGAAATTGAAGCACAAATAATTTCCTTCACCGATTTAAAGATATTGAAGAACAAATGATTTCCTTTGTAAACTACCACAAATTTACATATTAAATATGATTTTGATGAGTGATGTTCGATAGAAAGATGATAGAAATAGAAATGGTCATGGAATTATTACCCAACAAAAAATTTTTATGACTCTTGTTATGAAATTCTAAAGAAATTTCCTAATTATATTTTCTCGAGTTTTAATATATGATAAATATCAACACTCATCACTTTTTCAATCACTATTCATCTTTTCGATAATCATTAGGGAGTTAGATTGGTTAAAAAATATTGTCATTTAGAATCAAATTCAAAAATCAAAATTAAAAAAAAATGATTAGTCAACCTCTATAATTCCCAAATCTAAACGTAATTTGGAAAATCTGTCTTCGGGGAGAGGTTTTGTGAAAATATCAGCAAGTTGAGTTTCTGTTGAAATATATTCAATGCAAATGTCTTCTTTAGCAATGTGATCTCGAAGAAAATGATGTCTCACATCAATGTGTTTTGTGCGAGAGTGATGAACAGGATTATTTGACAAATCTATAGCACTCCTACTATCACATTTTAATGGGACTTGTTTATAGACTAAGCCAAAATCAGAAAGAGTTTGCATCATCCATAGAATTTGAGCACAACAACTTCCCAAAGCAATATATTCTGCTTCAGTGGTGGATAATGCAACACAATTCTGTTTCCGACTTGACCATGAGACTAATGAATGTCCTAGCATGAAACATGTTCCACTAGTGCTTTTTCTGTCAACTAATGAACCAGCATAATCAGCATCGGAATAACCTACTAAATCAAAATTTTCACAAGAGGGGTACCATAGTCCAAATTTGTGTGTGTGTGAAAGATATCTCAAAATTCGTTTAGTAGCTTTTAAATGAGATTCTTTGGGATTAGCTTGAAAACGTGCACACAAGCATACAGAAAACATAATATCAGGTCTAGAAGCAGTAAGATAGAGAAGTGAACCGATTATCCCTCGATATCTCTTTTGATCAATTGCAATTCCTTTCTCATCTTTGTCCAACTTTGTTGATGGGCTCATAGGAGTTCTTAATGGTTTGGAATTTTTGACTCCAAATTTCTTCAATAGCTCCAACACATATTTGGATTGTGAAATGAAGATACCATCACTGCTTTGCTTAATTTGAAATCCAAGAAAGTATTTCAATTCACCAACCAAACTCATCTCAAACTTAGCCTGCATGACTTGTTCAAAATTCTCACACAAAAGTTCATTAGTAGCGCCATAAATAATATCATCCACATAAATCTGAACAATCAAAAAATCATGTTCTTTATGTAATAGAAACAGAGTCGTGTCAGCACTTCCCTTTTTAAAACCATTTTCCAAAAGGTATGTACAGAGACAGTCATACCAAGCTCTTGGCGCTTGCTTAAGACCATATAATGCTTTTTCTAGCTTATACACATGATTTGGAAATTCATGATTTTCAAAACCGGGTGGTTGTTCAACAAAAACTTCTTCTTTTAAATCACCATTCAAAAAGGCACTTTTTACATCCATTTGTTTAAGTTTGAAACCCTTGTAACATGCAAAACTTAGCAAGATTCTAATGGCTTCTAACCTAGCAACTGGAGCAAATGTTTCATCAAAGTCTATGCCTTCTATTTGGTTATAACCTTTTGCAACCAACCTAGCCTTGTTTCTAATTACATTTCCTGATTCGTCAAATTTATTTTTAAACACCCATTTAGTCCCTACGATTGGATAGTCATTAGGCCTAGGAACTAAATTCCAGACTTTGTTTCTCTCAAATTGATTAAGTTCATTTTGCATTGCTAAAAACCAATTATCATCATTAAGAGCCATTTCAACAGAATCAGGTTCAATTTCAGAAATAAAACCACTATGACAACAAAACGCACATAAATTTTCATCAAATGAAGAACGAGTACGTATACCTTCCGTAGGATCACCAATAATTAATTCAGGAGGATGATTAGGTTTGAATTTTAATTTATCAGCATCAACAGTCCTCCTTTCAGTTTTCTTACTAAATGTCCCTTCTTCAGTGCCTTCAGGATCTACTCCATCATCAACCATCCTTTCAGTCGTTTTTTCCAGATCAGATTCATCAAATTTCACATTGATTGACTCAACAATTGTCTTCGTTCGTTTGTTATATATCCTGTAAGCCTTACTCCTTGTTGAATAGCCCATGAAAATTCCATCATCAGCCTTTGATTCAAATTTTCCAAGTTGATCACCTGTGTTAAGAATGAAACAAGGACACCCAAATATACGAAAATAAGAAATGTTAGGTTTCCTTTCATGCCACAGTTCATAAGACGTTTTTCCAAGTATTGGTCTAATCATTACTCTATTCATTACATAGCACGAAGTATTCACTGCCTCTGCCCAAAAGATTAGAGGTAGCTTATACTCACTTAACATGGATCTAGCCAATTCCTGTAATGTACGATTCTTCCTTTCAACCACCCCATTTTGTTGAGGTGTTCGTGGAGCAGAAAATTCATGTTTTAAACCGTTTTCTTCACAAAAATTTTCAAATTCAAAATTTTCAAATTCGCCTCCATGATCACTTCTCAAGGTTTTAATTGTAACTCCTTTTTCATTTTGAACAAGTTTTGCAAACTTTGAAAAATATTCGAAAGATTCAGACTTTTTGGCTAAAAAGTAAACCCATGTAAATCTAGAATAATCATCAACCAATACATAACAATAACGTTTTCCATTCAAGCTTGAAATTTCATTTGGTCCAAATAAATCCATGTGAACTAATTCGAGGACCCTTGACGTGCTAACAATGTTTTTAGGATGAAATGATGATCGACTAAGCTTGCTCAAGGAACATGCTTTACACACTTTATTATTTTTAAATTTCTGATGTGGTAACCCTCTGACTAATTCTTTTGATTCGAGTTTTTCTAAGAGACTCATGCTAGCATGTCCAAGTCTCCTATGCCATAAATATGCCTCTTCGTCAGTGGCTACTAAACATCTAGAAAGTTTTAGATTATCAAATGAAAGTGAGTAAACATTCCCTTTTCTTTTGCCCATAAAAACAATGTTACTAGAAGATTTATCAATAATTTTGCAAGTATCACTATCAAAAATCACGTTCATACCTTTGTCACATAGTTGGCTAATAGAAATGAGATTGTGATGCAGATTTTCAACGTATAAAACATTAGTCAAAGAAAAAATACCGTTACCAACTTCACCTTTGCCAATAATCTTACACTTGCTATTGTCTCCCATGATCACATTTCCACCTTTAAAATTCTCTAAGCTAAGGAACTTCGATTTGTCACCTGTCATATGTCTAGAACAACCTGAATCTAGAAACCATTCTTGTTGTTCCTTAGCTCGCCAACAGACCTACATAAGAAGAGATGAAGATGACCTAGAGAAACTCTTAGGTCCAATGTTATTTGTGATAGAAGCATTGTGAATAAACAATCCCTTTGGAATCCATACTTGTTTTGTCCTTTTATTTTTATTCCAATAAACATGAAATTTGTTTTTAGAATTCTTAGGAACCCAAACTTGTATAAATTTTGTGTTCTTGTTCCTATGACTATCATTTTCATCACGACATTTATATATTTCACATCTATCAAAGACATTCTTATATTTTGCATTATCATCAACTTGTGTTTTCCCAAAACCTAGTCCTTTCCCGTTGTTAGCAAAAATTTGATTTCCTAATAACATGTTGAAAGATTTTTCGCCTCTTGAAAAGTTATTCAAAGATTTCTCAAGACTTTGGACTTTGATTTTTAATGTTGAGTTTTCAGTAACAAGTGAGGTGCATCGATTAATAAAATCCTTTCTCCTAGTGTTGATGGTTTCCTTAAGATTCAAGTTTTCACTTTCAAGGCTTTCAAAGTTTTTCCTCAGTTTTGATAATTCTGAATCTAAAAACTTACATTTTTTACATTCTAGGTTTTGAAAATTTTCAATTTCAGTTTCTAGCCTAGAATTTTCATGAACAAGTTCTCTCCTATCAGATTTTAGTTTTTCAATTTTAGATTCAAGAGTATCAATCATTTTAGTAAAATCACAACACATTGAAACAAGTTCTTTATAAGAATAGTTACTTACCTCACTAGATTCCTCTAGGCTTGCTTCTGAATCCGATTTTGACATAAGACACAAGTTAGCCTCCTCTGAGCTATTATTTGAAACTTCCTCTCCTTCTTCATCATCCCAAGTTGCTGCAAAAGCCTTCTTTTTCTTTTTCTTTCCTTTTTTGTTTTTGAGAAGTGGACATTTTTGTTTGAAGTGGCCAGGCTTCTTGCAGTTATAGCATGTCAATTCATTGTCGGAATCGTCAGAATTCTTCGACTTATTACCACTTATTTTCTTCTTTCGTGACTTGAATCTTGACCATTTTTTAAGATTATTGACAGCCATTGCAAGCTCTTCAATTGGATCTTCTTCTTCTTCATCGCTTTCTTCTTTGCTTTTTAAGGCAATCGTCTTCTTCTTTGGTTCGGAGTTATTGCGTTCTTCCTTTGCTTTTAGCTCAAGCTCATATGTCATCAAGTTTCCAATCAACTCCTCCATGCTTAGTTTGCTTAGATCTTTCGATTCTTGGATTGCCGTGACTTTTGCCTCAAAGTTCATTGGTAAAACTCGTAGTATCTTTCGCACAAGCTCTACCTCAGTGAATACCTTCCCAAGCGCTCTAGCATTGTATACCAAGGTTGAAAAACGTCCAAACATATCCTTTATGCTCTCGCCTTTATCCATCACAAAGTTTTCGTATTCATTGCTGAACAGGGCTAGCCGAGACTCCTTGACTTGAGAAGTTCCTTCGTGTATCACCTCCAAAGTATGCCATATTTCCTGTGCTGTTGTACAATGAGAGATTCTATTAAATTCATTTTTATCTAGAGCACATATCAAAGCATTCATGGCTTTAGCATTTGTCGTTTTCAATTTCTTATCGTTTGCATCCCACCTATCCTTAGGTTTAGGAATCTCAGTATCACCAACGATTATAGTGGGGAGTTTATAGCCAGTTTCAATAATATCCCAAACTTCATAATCAACAGAACTGAGATAGATACCCATCCTAACTTTCCAATAAGCATAATCGTTCCCGTTAAACATGGGTGGCCTAGCAATAGATTGCCCCTCAGAAAAAGCATTATTTTGTAGACTCATGACTCTAGAGTTAAAAAAAATATACCAGGCTCTGATACCACTTGTAGGATCTAAATTAACCCTAGAGGGGGGGGGGGTGAATAGGGTTATAGCAAATTTTCTTAATTTAAATACAAAAATAAACTTCAGAAATAAATATACTGAAAATAAATCACACACAAGATTTACCCAGCTTCGGCAACCCCTGCCTACTGCTGCATTCCCAGATTTCTATTAGAATTAAACAGTATCACGCTTACAAACACTCTAACAGACTTGCAAACCCTGCTACCGCCTATAGAGTTTTGCAAACTCGCAACCCCTGCTTACTGAACTAACTCTAAATAGACAATCAGACACAACCTAAAACCTAGGTGGTGATTTACCAGTTTTTGATTCGAAAAAAATAAAAACAATTTAAACAACAAATAGAAATAAATAAACAACCCTAATAATATAAACTAAAGCTTTTTAAAAAATTAAAGTAGAATCCCCCTTTTATAATAAGAAACACGGCCGGCCCATATTCTTTTAACCCGTCCCCTTTTTTTTTTTTTCTTCGTTCGTGATAAAAAATGGCGGCCTGTTCCTTTAGGGCTTCGTCCCTGATCTCCAAATTAGGGCTTTTGAAGCGCCGATGGTTTGTGGATTGATTCGATGATCTTTTGCGTGTATTCTTGATTGATTGTTGCTCACGTCGGCTACTTCGTTGATCGAATTTGGCTTTGGTATGTAATTTTATACTTTGTGCTTTTCTGATTTTATGCTTGAATTCGATCAGATAACTGCCGATGATGATTGGGTATTTTATAGGTGCTCGATCTCCTTGTATTGCGTTCGTCTGAATACATTTGAATTTTTCAATTTTGTGCTTTTGGCCATTCGATTTACTTGGATGCTCGTGATTTATCTGACTTGGTCATATAACTTGAATAACACGAATTTTAAAACAAAAACGACTTGTTCAATTTTGCTTGGCCACGGCTTGGTTGACACGGTTTTGATTCACGCGTTCGATATTGACTTCGGCCTTTGAATTTTGAGATGCTGACTTGATTTGATTCTGAACATTTTGAACTGAGTATTCTTGTATCATGTTTTATGATAACTTGATACAGTTCGAACTTGTGTCTGGTTGTCTTCGACATTGGCTTTGCTATGCATCCACGGCTTGGTTGTTTGATTATTTTTCTGACCTTTATTTTGACACCCACGGCTATGTATATTGATACATTTGGCATGATCACTTGTTGGCATTTTGGGCATTATTTCATCTGACTTCGGTCTTGATATTTGCATACTGATGCTTGTTGTACTTGGTCAGTTTGGGATTGTTTGGCCTGTAGCTTGCCACTGCTTGCATTTGATTTTTAGTTGATGTTGTATACCTTTTTTTTTTTTTTTTTTGACCTGGCACTGGTTCACTTTGTATCATGCTTTTGTTTGCCTGCAGACCATATTGTGCTTGTTCTTGACTGCCTCTATTATGTATGCATTTGCATACTGCTGTTGTTTTAGTTGATATAGTCTGACCTTGATCATCTTGTTACCTGGTGCATCCTATTGCATTTTGTAGCTTGCCTCTCGTGTAGTCTTGTGTTGGTGACCATCTTCAAGCATGTTGCATATGTATTCATTTTGCAGCTGGTCTTTGTATCTTTGTATGTGCATTGTTCTAGTGCACTTCTGATCTTTGCATGTGCATTTGTTCTAGTGCACTTCTGATCTTTGCATTTGTTCATTCCTAGCTGCCTTGAGTAGCAGTGCTTCATGTTGAATTCATTTTTGAGGCAGTGATGAACTTTCACTTTGTGGTTCACTTGTTCATCTGGGGTCGTGGCATTCATACTTTACTGTCATGTAAACTTGTTGTCTTCATGTATAGTTGCTGTTGGCACTGGACCGTGCACCTTGTTGCATGCTTGCTGTAGTTTGAAATGTTCCTATGATTTGTGTTGATCTTGCTTCTGTACATTGTTGTATTTGGACTTGTTGTACATGTTGGATTGTATCACTGGTGTCTGCACTTGTACACTTGCTCTTGTTGGCTGCGCACACGAGTTGGCGAGGCAGTGCACACGTGTATGAATATACACGTGTGTATTGCAGCCACTTGTGATTACATGTCCCTGTAATATCTATTTGCACGGCTTTGTGATAAATTCAAGTGTGAATGATGACGAACAACCCATATATCTGAGGCAAATCATATTTTCAAAAACATCGTTTATTTTAAATTTCAAAAATATTTCTCGATCAATTTTACTGCTTTAGTGAATATTTTTGCAGATTTGCTCAGATGCTAGATTCAAACTGGAATGCAATCAAAGATAAATATACGAGTGTGAGTGATATGTAGTGAGGTGAATATGTAAATATGAAATGTGATGTATTGTAGTCAAAAAATGTATATGTATAGTGAGAGCTTGAAATTGTACTATCAAAGTTGTAATAAATATTTGTTTGAATAAAATATTCATTTGAATTCAAAAACTGTGTTATTTATTTTTATTCAGCAAATATTTATTTATTTTGTGAAAATTAAAATAGTACGTTAACAAATACATTTAAGTGAATGTATATATGTTTATTATCATCAAACAAAAATCATATAGCGCAAAGCGCATATTCAACAAAAGCTTCCTTGGTAGAGAAAAACCATAGTGAAAAAGTAAAGAAGGTAACGACAATAACCAGCAGGAGGGGAGAAATTGATGTTTTTGCATGCTTTCTACTTAGTCGAGACTTATCTTTCTTATAAATCGTGCAGATTATGAATTCGATCAATAGGGTTGTGACGACCATTATGCTGGCGCCAACTACGACCCATGTACGACTTATCATAGGACTACTTATGGTCGTAGTACTCCTATTCGCTCATCGGTCGTTATTACTTAATTAGACGATTCTCCTTCTGTTCTTCCCATGATGGGCCGCTCTTCTTTGTGTTTGGAGTCATACCATCGCATATCATCTTGCCGAAAAACAAGTATATCTAGCTCTTCCTTTGAGCCGGAATTAGATTCTTAGCATAGTTTATTTTTTATGAAGCGTAACTTTGTAAATTTAATACAATTCGTGTTATGTTTTTATCCATTTTTTACTTGTGAAGTAAGCATAGGTGTGTTGAATCACACATGAGACCTTTGGCCATTAGGAATAGAACTAAGTCAACTTGAGTAGGTTTTTAGTTTCTGATGTTCACTTGGTAAGCTTTAATTTTATGAAGTTGCACCCGATTGTGAGTTGCAGTGCACTCCATGCATCATCTTTCCTTTCCATTTCTTTCTCATCTTCCTGAATTTGACTTGTGGATCATGTGTTTATTTACGAGTCCCGTATGACCTGCCCCTTGTTTTGGGTGCAATATCATACATAGTCTTGGTCATATGTTTGATACGAACTACCCCCATTTGGGGGGCAATATCGTATGTAGTCCTAGCCGTATGCTTTGGTTTGGTTTAGCATCACCGTTCTCATTGCTAAGATTGTCGTTGTCATTTGTATGTTCAAATGCTGCTGTAGAATGATAGCGGTGAGCTATGAGAATTTGGTTGTTCATGCCCTTGGCATGGCCTTCCCCTCCGTTTGAGGGAGGACTGAAAATTTTGACTGTGAAATCAGGTCATGTGTTTACAAACTTTGCACTCGCTTGATTTTTTTATACTAGTTTTGGCTGTCTAGTATCTGCACATCCAGTGTGCTATGTTAGTAATATTAATATAGAGGGGTTATTAAACTGGTTCAGGCCATCCGATATCCGTACGGCCAGTTAGTCTAAGAAGTCAAGTTGCATTCTGTGCAGCTCCGATTTTATAACTGGTTTGGGCAATCCAATATCTCTACGTCCGGTGCAGTAATTTGGCTGAAGAGCCAGATTGCATTGATGCAATTCTAAGTATTCAAGTCCAGTTTCACCATTCTCATCGTTGAGATCGTTGTTCTTGCCTACCGACCTCGCGCTTTGCTTGATTAGCGGCTATTGGCGGTGAACTACGAATAAGCACAGGGAGATCATTTAACCATGCCAAAGAGGAATGCCATAGAGATTTTTATACTAGTTTCGGCCTCATAATATCCCTATATACAGTTTAGTACATCAATACACATGTATTTTTTACAATGCTTATTTACAAAAGTAGTGCAGATCGCCCAAGATGAGGTCTGAGACTTTCAGTGCAGTATTAAACGCTTATAGTTTGCAGTTGTAGTCTTTGCATTGACTTTAGTTCCTCCACTGAATTTTGAATCCATCATGCTTCCAGTCTCAGCTATCTATCTGATATTAGTTCTCTCTCAGGTAAGGGAGAGAAGCATCAATGATCCTGGTGTTGACAGCTGGGTTTGGTTCCAGTGGGGGACAAAAGCTAATCTTTTAAATCAATGTGAATCTCATTCACTCAAGCTTACTACTCAGTTTAGATGGGGATGTGTGTTGAAGAGCACGATAGTTGAATAAAGCGGCTTTCGAGCAAAATGTGCAAACTTCCTTATCCACCTGACCGTAGTAAGAGGGTCTTTGACGAACCCTCTTGACGTCGTAATGGGAGTGCCTAGATTCAAGTTTTGGGTTTTTTGTCATCATCGGAATCACTGTCCAGATCGACAAACACCCACTTGCTTTCGGCCAATTTGTGGTCATTAATTGATAAAGGGTGTGAAGATCAATCGGTAGTAGACGTTCAACTAGATTCCATGCAATACCGATTATTGAGTCTTTCTATCAATTAGTTTGTGGCCGGCCTTACCATTCTTGTATATGAGAGTGCCATTATTACTCACATGCTGCATAACTAACGTGATCGATGGGTAATGGTGGTGGGCCGTGGATAGCAGAGGCATCGTTGACCAGAGAGCGGTGGTGTGCGCCAATGTTCCATTTATCCGCTTTGCCCATTGGCCTTCTTGGTTAGAGAGGGTCAAGATCGTGGTTTGGCGAGGATCCATGGGATATTGAGTGACCATCTTTGAGAAAAGGGAATGAATGTGCCAACGATCTTCATAGTTGGCAGGGGAATCGTATGTGGAGTTTACCGAAAGGTGAAAAGTGGAAGCTAGGAAAATTCATTGGAGAATGAAATAGGGAATGGAGGTTTAGCCCTCCTTCTAGCGCCAAAAATGTTGGCGAGATCTTTCATTCCACAATACCTCAATTGATTAAGCTGGAAATTGTAAAATGCAGATTGGAAATTTTGAATTAAAAAACGTAAATTAAGTTAAGTTTGCCTCTTGAAGGTTACTATGTCGCTGAGTACTTACACAACCCTATAGCCACACTCCAGCTGCTTGTTAGAATGTCGAATCATTTTGTAAGGAAACCATGATTTACAGTCTAATGTAATGCAAACAAATAATAAAGCATGGAAAGGAATGGATACAGAAACTTTTTACGTGGTTTGGAATTTTGCAAATCCTACGTCCATGGATCAAATCCTTCTTATATACTTCTTCTTAATACAAGTTTTTTCTGAGTCATTCCCCGTGCAATACAATACTCTTTTTTTTTTAACATTTTTCCTTTCTTTTCCTTATAAAAGTAGAATGATGGGAAAAAAGCCCACTTGCCTTTCTTTCAGTCTTTTCTATTTGTAGTGTAAATGATCAATCACGGATTGCCACAACTGCCCATATAGGCTGTTTCTATTTCTTCTCTTTAATCTTGCTACTTGTCAGTTATCTATTGTAATTTAACATGTCAGGATCGCTGATGTGTCTTTGGCAGGAAGTCATGATTTGGACGGTTAAATAATTAATCTTTGGCGGGAAACAGTGACCTAGGCAGGAACTCTTGAAATTGAAGCAGGAATCTTAGACATGTGCTGGTTACGTTTCTTTGAAGAAGTGGAGGATTAGTATAATGCTTTAGGGCATTATGAGTTGCTTCTTGGTTTTGGGATGCGACCGATGTATTTGAAGTAAGATTGCAGTAATTGGTGTGCGACCACAGCATGATAATGCAGTGCTTATATCTAGGCTATTTATCTGATTCGTACTTGTTTGTTTGACATTGTATCAAGGAGAGGTTGCGCTGCCCTGCTTTAGCTTAGTTGCTAGATTTTTATGCTTACGGATGTGACCTAAGCTGGCTGTGATTAAGGTTGACCTGATGGCTGATGTACATAGGTCACAGATGAAGGAGGAGGGGTTGGTATCTTTGTTGTCTACTTGTGAGTATGGATCTGTGTTGGAGCGTTGTTTGAGTGGCCCTGTGCACAGCCCTATGAAAAGCTCCTTGACTCCTTATAGTACTGCTTAGGTTGCCCTCAACATGTCAATGCAACCCGTTCTCGAAGGTGCTAGCAAGGTATGAGTTTTTCTGACAACGCAATTTGGTTACCCATGCTCTTTGCTTGTGTGCGCAATGTATCATCACTCATGCGCAGCCTTTTTTGACCGAGATGCATTGTATTACCGAAACAGCAGATTGCATGGTTGATGGTATCAATTTTTTTCTTTGTCTTTCTGCATTACAATTCCCTCCTGCTCCCTGTAACTATGTTAGATGTTTGAGGAATACAACATTATATTGAAACTTAAGGGATGTGCGCAGATCTGATATCCTTGCAACTCGTCTTTTGAGCGCAGTATTTCATCCCTTTAATGCTTATTTTGGCTGCGGTTCCTCTGGTTAAGATTAATGGTAGTAGCCGAATGCTTATTCGTTGCGCAATATCATTTCGACCGTCTTGATTACTGCTCTTCTCATCTTGATTTTAATTGTAGGGGCAGTTTTCTTGGTTCTGTGCCTTATTCATTTCTCTTTATGATATTGCGAGAAATATAAGTGTAACAGGCAGCCTCAAAGATGGCCACCGAAGAAGTTATAATTTCCATTATGAGCTCTTTGGATTTTTCAATAACTAGCCCTTAGTAATACCCTGAAATCAGCATCAAATGACAACATTGACTTTCGAATACCACAAAAGACAAGTTGTCGGGAAAGATACGTAAAATAGACATTATACTAAGGCATGTTGGTAGAATCTCATAGCGGAATAACAATATATAATATACTGAATATACATAAACATAACAGTATAAAAACATATGTATAAGAGACTGCAATGGCGAAAATAATTGATAAATGAATATCAATAAAGAAAGTTTGAATACATCAAACTCTCCAAAACAGGGTTCTAAATATAATATCTAAACATTGAGTCATATATATAAATACATATTTGTCATGTACTACTATAATATCAAGTATATATACGAAGTATTAACATTTCCTCCACAAGATGCTCCAGCTTTGCTGAAGGCGTATCCTCAAAAGCACCTGACTTCCAAACTACTCAATCGAGTACCCAATAGATGTTATGACATAAACGGGCAAAGACAAAATGTGGATCATACATAACGCTAGGTGTGAGGGTAACTATCCCAAAATACTATATATTAAAACTATACACGAATAAACATAAATTACTAAGGCATAGCCGATCCTTTCAACGAACATGGCTCAGGTGTAGTCCAGACAGTCCATAAAAATAATAATGTAAAGCTATTCCAAAGATAGGAAATCATACCATACCCTGCTCTTCTCCTGTAATCAACGAGTCAGCACAACTAATATTGTGGCTACCTCGTAATAATATAAAATGATAGATGTAATCCGACACACAATGGTAGAGTAATCATGACATAAGTCTATCATGAAGTACATAATAAATAATAATAATATCAGCCAACTAATAACACACACACGACATAATAATAAGAGACGACCAAGGAAAATAATTTGATACCCGTCATTACTAATGCGTGGAGTCCATGGTAGACTCATCCCAAGATAAATAGAGTTAGTATCTCAGTGTACCACAGACACCGAGTCGCACCCATTGTGGCCAAACTCATATATGCCCCCACCATGCTCTACGCTGAGCATAGGTGGTATATGACCTACTCTATATATCTGAAACTTGAATTCGCATTGAACATCGATCTATAATTCAAATTATTGTGATCCACTGTTTTCATCGAGGGTCCAAATAAATAGAGACAACACCTCAGTGTAGCATAGACCTTAAGCCACATCCTTAGCAATCAAGCTTGTGTAGATCTCTCCAACCTCTCAATGAGAATAAGTGATATATGATCCACTTGTAGATGATCGTCATCATCTTTTTAACATTGTGGATTTTTTTAATAAATTCGCATAACGTCTCTACAATAGAGAATGATAGGTGTATCCTATATAATAAGCCATTGGGACCATAAAGGAAAACCGCGACCGTACAGATATATATACATACACACATATATATATATATATGTATGTATATATGTACAAAAAATTGAACATACGTAATCAAATACGTTTGTCACAAGTGAAGACCAATATCTCATCATTGTCTGACTGTACGTATGGTCCCAATAGAAAGACCAATAATTTGTACGACTACTAATATAAGACCGATATAACATATAGTCACCAATATAAGATCGATACTAGTTATGGTCACTAATATAATACCAATACCATTAATTGAAGCATATCCACCGAAGGTCAAAGCCAAGGGACATGGAAAAACTTGCCCAGTCGTACATTCTTACTAGATGTTATCGTGCAACCAATCATTGTATCAAAGCTCATTGCATATGTACATCCCGAATGAATATGATATTACATCATTGTCTCATTTTCGGAA
Source organism: Allium cepa (assembly GCA_030765085.1). Lineage (NCBI taxonomy): Eukaryota > Viridiplantae > Streptophyta > Magnoliopsida > Asparagales > Amaryllidaceae > Allium > Allium cepa. The sequence goes on from CM060932.1 coordinate 974,222,481, forward strand.
CATCATGAAAAAGCACCTCAATGTCATCATCAAGCATCCCCGAAGTCGTTCAGGTAATTATGGTTCACTCCTTGAGCAAAATATCCCTGATCTAGCATTATTCCCTAAGTGTCACCGACGAGTGGGCTGGTCAATGCCACTTTCCACCGGTGTCTGATTTGAATTGGAAATAATTCCTGGTTCAGAGCATGCTCCGACGTAGGTTCGTGCACCATCGTCACGCCACCTCCTCTAGCTAATCACCAACTCCTCCTTCCATGTTGCTTTGGTCACACAGTTGAGTTTGGTGTCATTTACATGAGTATTCGGGTAGATTTCTTCAAGTGTTCGATTATAGCTTTCATGTTTCCATGAATCCATCTTTGATTGTTTAGCTATCGAATCGCAATGTGCACTTTTGGTGACTTAACTACACCCTACTACATCACCCTACCTCACGCCAAATGAGTACAAATGCATTTAAATAGACAATATGCACATATGGATCTTCCAATACACATATACAACACAATTAAATAATCATCATTAACAATCGAAACCTTTCGACAATTCTAAGTATAATACATGTATTTTATTGATTACTATATAACTTCAAATATATGTATATGTATGCAAATAAACATGTATATTCAAATAAGTATTTGAATTATATCTTAAATCAAAACTTACTTTTATCTACGAAATCCTTTCAATAAAAGCTAAATCTATTTTTCTACTATTTTATAAAATCATTCCATTATTTTATGAAATACAAAACAAGCTTGTAAATCACTTTTAAGCCTTTATAATACTTAATTTCTTCATTTAAAATTAAGCATTCATCTGATAATTATTTTCTAAAACCATACAACCATTTTATATAGTAATTCATTGTTATTATTTTATAAAATATTTGTGAAATACCTCTTTTATAATATTTTATAAAATCTAATTTTATTGAATCGACGATTTTTCTATCGGTTAGAAAATCGCCAAAAAATTGTAATAAAAATTACCGCAAGTGCAGGGCGTACAATTTTAGTACGTGGCGAGTACGAGTCGATCCATAGGGAATTCAAGTGATTTAAAAATTGTACTCAATCATATTAACCAAAGTGTTTGAAATTGTTTTAAGCTGAAGAAAATGTAAAAACTAACTACAAGTAAAAGTGAATAAAAATATGAGAGTAGAAGGCAATTTAGAGGCAATTCCATTCTCATGATCACATAAGTCACATATATCTCCCTTTTTTGGTCATTAGTGAATTTTATTGATGTGTTTATCATAAGTATGGTCTACCTGTGCTATTAATCAGCCCAACATAAATCATCAAACTTTAACACACCCTCCAAACCACTTGTTAACTCTCATGAAAATGATAGTAAAATCAAGAATAAAATCTATTCTAAGCATGATTAGTAATATAGACCATCAAATCTTGATTCTAAAATTCACTTCATTACCATAATCATATGTAGATGAAGAGGTTATTTATGTTTATGTTTGTTTAAGCATAGCCTATTTTGTTTCAACAATATAGGCTATCAAATTCAAAATTAAACAACAAAATTTTACCATATCAAAAATTCCATTAAGCACAAAAAGAGATCAAATGAAATCAGTATGAATCTACATGATTAAGAGAGTTTCATTGCCGCTAAATTGAAGGGGTGTAGCTTCTCATATTTGTTATCATTTCCACAATGTAGAAATTGCAACACAAACATTAATAAGAGGAAAAAGAGAGCTAATTGAAATGAACAAAAAGCAAATATACTTGCATAAAAGAAAGAGACCTAAACTACTAACATAAGAAGAAATAGACAAGAAAAGAACATGAATTAAAAGTGCATGAATTAAAAGTGCATGAATTAAAATTGCATATAAGAAAATTACATGAAGTAAAGGCTAAGAAGCCATTAACAAGAAAGCAAGTTTATGTTATATTTGTGGCTACCACTAAACCAACTAGAAAGTGGTGCTAAAAGCCTCATTACATGAAACCAAAGGGGTATTTATACATGCCTAAAACACCAATCATATTGTAGGGAACTACCCAAAATACCCCTCTAGGAAATGTAACCTCCAAGTAATCATTAGCATGAGCATAATCCTCTATTTCAATGTGCATGTAGATTTAATCTCCACTAACATGTACATTAGCTCCTAATTGTAGATCATGGTAAGTGGGTCGGTGAGGTCCTCCATGTTGCATGAATTGATTTATTTCTATCTTCATTTGCCATCACTTGTGCATGCATGAATACATGAAGACTTTTTCCATTGTGAATCCAAATTCCTACAAAATAACAAAAAAATTCCAAGTAAATTTTCTCAAAATAAATCATAGACAACAATTACCATTTTGCCCCTATATGAAGATAAACACCGATGATTTATTCTAATTAAATCAATTATATTAAATTTGGTAATTAAAATTTGGGTTTAAACATGTTAAAATACCTTATATACCCTTTATGAATCTGTAACGAGACGAATTTTGCCCGCTCGAAAATCGACATCCATATTTTATATCGTATTCGAATGCCATAGATTCGATCGTTCAAATCCGATTCGCCGGAGCTTATAACAACATTAAGTAAATAACACAGCGGAATAAAAGAATAATACATTGATATACAGCTTTGATATAATATCTGATACAACAGATGATCCAGTAGATATCAATATACATCAGAGATATGATACAATAAATAGCAGCGGAAAAGAAAATAGATGACATCTAACAGCGGAACAATATATCTCTAAGATAGTCTTCAAAAGAGAACTCCGAGAACTGCAACTCCATTTCCAAGAATCAATCCAGCAATTGCTCGAACTCCCAATAACCATGCACCAAGCTAAGCAAGACTGGTGTGGTCCAAATACTGAACTAACTCTAGATAATCCACTACATCTGACTATCTGAAAAACCCAACTCTAGACTGCTCGTGTAGAAAATAATGAGCACCCAGAGTTTAGGAAAGAAACAATAAACTCTGGATCAGTCGTGGGACTGGTGTGAGCAAGAAAACAGTTTATCTTTTAAACAACAACGAAATATTTTAAAAATCAATTCGCAATGCTTTTGAAAATGAGACTACCATAAGACCTCCCACCACACACACAATGCAAACGCAGACTTGGAGGAGATTTCTTCTTATGTTAGTCAAAGATGCTTGATACGCATAAAAAAAACATTTGATATTATTACTAGTGCATAGTGTAGGAAAACATTTCGAAAGTAGAATATAAATCTTAGCCAGCATAGGTACCATTATATTATGCCTACTATAGCAACCTCCTGAGGAAGCAGGTTCTACAACTAAAACCGTACAAGATCGTATTGTTTCTTTGGATTTCCAACAAATGGTCAGGCCAAAGAACTTCCCATTGCCACATGAGAACGCCTCTGGAAGGACGTCCCCGAGAACCAAACCGGATCTCTGCCAATACAAGGCCGGGTTACCCCTAACTGGGTAACTACTGACACGAGTATGCCATCCCCCGGTCCTTTGGGACCTTTATCCGAGAGCTCTCTAATCAACATCACACCATAATAAATAAAGTGTTCACCATGAGTAAGTACCTGGGCTCCATACCATGATACCACCCTTTTCCAGAAGGAAATGCACATACCCTAAAGGGAGCTACCCCTCATAACCTTGCCGCATCTTTCCTGTTTTGACCATTCCGGGGTGTGAGGTTCGACGAAGTCACGTCCACAAAGCCACCATTTATACAAAAGCTGTGCTTTGGGTCAACAAATGATCATAGAAATGATCACAAAGATAAACGATCAAACAAATGATCATATCACAAATGATCAACACAATGATCATTTCACAGCAACACTCAGCATGTCACATTACCAAATTGGGAATATATTGCTGATAACCTTCAACTACATAACCTCTGAGCTCGTACGTCTCAGAGAAGGGTGTTAAGCTAAGAGAATAAATTCTCCGCCACCAACAGAAATATATTTGAAAGAAATCAGCTTTATATCTCAATTTGTAATGTCAGACATACTATCCATACAAGTCTGTTCCGGGCTCGAACAGAACCGAAGGCACTTTCAAAGAAGCCCTTGAAATCCGGGTATTCACAATCCCGATCGAACTTCCCATCACTTAGGGAATCTCTATACCGTAGCTACTCGGTGCAGAGACAATCGATAGGTCATCCTATTGTTCTCGCAAATACCCGGTCTTTATCACCGGTCTTCAAATGCTATCCATAACGTCGAATCACATATTCGGAATGGGTTATACGACCCAAAGGTCCTTTCCCAGCTAACCTGAATAGTAAGCGCAACATTTTAAAACATATGGATAAGGGATTTCAATTAAGTCACAACTTAATAATTCAAAACTTTTCTTTTAAATGGTTTAAACAAATTACCATTTCAAATCTTTTTAAACAAAAGATTTATTTTACCAAGTTCACCCATTTTCACAAAGATTCATTCCCGGATTTCAAAACAATTCCATCTCAATTGGATTAATTCATTTAAATCTTTAAATCAAGATTTTATCTTATAGCTTTCAAACAGTTTCGATAACTTGGGAAATCATTTTCATTTTTTTTACTTGAAATCCTTTTTAACACAATTTGGAAGTTCACTTCCTATATGAAAGCTTTTATCATTTGAAAACGAATAGTTTCATTTCAGAAAGATCCAATTTTTATTTACACGAGTTAAAGCCCTTGAATTTAAATTCACATTCCCAAATCAATACATTTAAAATGGTTTAAAAACCCATATAACTTATTTATAAGTTGAATAACTTTTCTTTATATCCTAGTTTCCAAATCATAGAATTCAATTTCAAATATTGAATTCAAATTTAAATCAAAATATTTAAATTTCAAAACTCAATCAAGTTATTCAAAATAAATTTCATCTTTGAAATTTCATTTCTAAAGCTTTTCTCTTTAAACCCAATCCATTTCCAAAACATTTGAATTCAAATATTCAAATACAAAACTATTTTCAAAAATCTGTGACTTAATCGATTTCCTCGTGAAATCCATATTTGTGTGTGTATAGTGTGGTCCAAGGGTTTAACACAATAGTGCAACATCATTCAATCATCATAGATCAAAACACAGAAATATAGTTGATAAGCGATAAAACTATAAAGCTTATCGCCCATTCACAGATTCACAGATAATATAACAATGTAAATGAATGGATAATTTATACACAGTCACAGAACAAAATTATCACAGATCAGATAGGACAATCAATTCAAGGCATTTCATACGATATAATCATTCATAAGTAAGGTCAATCATTCAATAATCATTTGAAAGTAGGATTAATTAATGGTTTAATCCTAATTAACTCAATTTATTTCCGATTTAATTAATAACTTATGAATTGGTTATCCAATCTCGATGAATTAATTTCAAATTCATTTAATATAAATTAATTGATCAATTACCTTAATTGATTTATCACATTATTCTTGAATTAATTATTGCTCAACCACTTGATTAATCAACTTTTAAACATTAATTTATATTTAATTAAAAATCCTTAGTTGTCTGTCGATTAATTTCAAGTAATTATACTCCAATTACTTTTATTAACAAACATCATCCAATTAATTACCTCCAATAATTATCCATCAATTACTTCTCCAAGCAATTATACTTCCAAATATCAAATGATTAAAGCCAAATTAATTAAACTAAATTAATTCAAATTTATCAAATTACTCAATTAATTACAATAAGTAATTAATTCCTTAATTATTTCCCATTAAGTGATTTCATTTAAACTATTACAAAGATTATTATTAAATTAATTAATTATAAGATAATCCAGTTGGTGACATTTATTAACATTTATCTGATTACATTTCTAAATAATTAACCTACGTTAATCATTTTTAATTATAAGTTTGAGTTTCCATTAAAATTCATTAGTTTAAATAAAAATCTAATGGTACAAATCTAACTTGAATTATACTTAAAGTTTTATTTAGACTCAGTTTGACTTTGATTTTAAATTTAAAAACTAAAATTTAAACCTGTAAGAAAAAAACTGTTACAGGTTCAAAACCTGAACAACTTCAACCCAAGCCTCCCCCTTTATCTACTTCGAGCAACACATGAAGCTTCCCCGAGAAAAAACAACAGCCTGCTTCGAGTTCCCCCTTCATGAATTCGAACCCAGGTTTCTTCGAGTAAGACACTCGAATTACTCGAGTAAAATTCGAGTCTCTCCTCTGCTCCCAAAAACTAACATCATCAGACAATTATCCGACCGTGCATATGCACGGTGGTTCCAGCCACCGTTGATCATCAACACTGATCGCCACCCATCAGTACTCGCCTCAACATCTCACCTCGATCATCGAAATGCGTCCAACCACCGAAAATCGAAAACGAGCTTCCCATTCCAAAACCTGGAAATTGCATCTTCCTCCACACCCATACCTGGCAACGCCTCGTCCACGCCGCCTCGGCCACCGGAGGTCACGAAACTCTGGCTACACCACCCTTAGCCCCCACACTACCTTCCCCTCCAACCACGTGACCCTCGACGCACCAAGGAAGGCGCAGCGATCAAAATTTCCAATCCGTTCAAAAACTAGGTTTAAAATTTGATCCCTCGCCGCCGACTCTACCGTCGCTTCCATCACCTCCGGTCATTTTTCCTACCACCACCGTGGCTTCCTCTATCACCATGAGCAACCCCGATTCCCCTAGTTCCATCGATCACCTAAATTCGATCAAAATGCCTCACACGCTCATCTCCAAACTGCTCATGAAACTCACCATTAAAAATCATCAAATTTGCCTTAAAAATCATCATTTCGTGTAAGGATTCAAACTACAAACTTGAATCAGTGTATTATTAGATTCGAAAATTTCAAAGTTTTAAGTATCCTCTGTAAAAATTGAATCTTCCGTCCTGTATACGTTTTTTACTTCAAAGAATTATTTTTAGTTTATAGTTCATTCTTAACTACGACAAATTTGTTCTAGAACCAAAGCCTAATATTGGTTAGAAAAAAAGAAATTGAATTTTCTTTGTTGTTTCATACCCTGTAACTAGACAGAGAAGAAGAAATACTGGCATATGTATATATATATGTACATAACACTTTCAAAGTATATATACTTAAAATTTTTGAAACATTTAACAAAATTCATTAATTTCTACTACAAATCCAGTTGTAAAATCAAAGCCCAGTTTCCAGACAATTTATTTTTCTGCTTTGGTTCGATCTTAACTGTACCTTTCTGTTTTTGAATTGATTACTAACTTTAAATACTTGAATTTATTTTAAAAGATGAATTTACCTTCACTCAATTGCTTTCCATTTAAAGATCAGATTCAGGAACAGATTGGAAGAGTAGGAATTTAGTTTTGAATTTGTTTAAAAACTGTTAGTTTAGACAGAGGCTCATGTATTTACAGTCGTATACACACAAACATTTTTATATATATGCAGATATGCAATGATATTCATACTGTCATATTTCATTCATTAAGATATTCAACCATCACACAAATCAAACAATCATCATACTATCAAAATATATCAATAGGATTAGGCTTTTAAAGGAAGAGTCGCTCACCTTCAGTTTTTAAAAACAGAGAGTTGTTGCTTTTGTTGTTTTAGATTTGCTTGCAGTAACCATTTCCAGATTGAACAAAGATGATGTTGTTTTAAATTTTTGTAGAAAGAAAGCTTACTCATTTTTTCTAGTTTTGCTGTTTTTAGAACGAACTAAAAATATGAAGGTGATGTATATAAAAGAAAATATACAGGCTTTGTTACATCCACTGGTACAAGATTTTGAGTAAAATACTAAAGAAAGATTTTCCTTTGACAGCTAATAGATCTGATATGATTTTGAAGTAGGGTGAAGTGATTTAATAAAAGTGGAGGTATGGCCTTACATACTTGACTAGATTTGCATTAGTGCCTTGTTCCCTTTATTGTTTACAAGCATATTAGTTTGATGTATAAATACATATATCTTTAGTTTGTATTCCATGTTGTATTGCTGTTTTGCTGTTTGATACATATGTATATATTGTTTGTTGTCTTCAGGTTTGCATATGTGTATGTTGTATATATGTATTGTATATACATAGATTTGTTTACTTTGTTTTATTCCTATTTCTAGTATAACACTTACTCTTTATTTCTTTGTTTTAGTATTTAACTATCAAACATTTAATTCATATTAACATGTTTTTATAATTATATTTTATACTTGTATTTTGTATTGATAAAATTTATTCCATTATAAATACATCTTCTTACACATTGTCATATACATATTATTAAAAAAAAATGTTTTTAAATACTAACTACCCATCATTTAATCTCTTACTTATTATTTATTATAAATCCCAATTCAAATACAAATTCAATATTTCAAATTTAGATTCCAAAGTCAAAAATCAAATTTTAAAACAAATAAGTATATATCTCATATTAAACTTGAAAAATTCAAACAATTTCACAAATTTGGATCAAAAATTAAATTAATTATCAATTTACACTCAATTAAAATCCGGGATCGTTACAGACTTCCCCCTTAAAAGAATTTCGTCCTCGAAATTCGCAGGCACGAAAACAACACAGAGATAGACTCAAAGATAGAGAAATATCTTTTCAAATCAGAATATCAACAATAGATACAAGAAATTACGATAGAATTTCAATTTAGTTTTAAACAAAATCGCTTTATCAATTCAATTCAATTTAGCCCTCATATTCTGTTAATCGATTTAACTCAATTTAAAATTTCCAATTTATTCAAAATTCCTAATTTCAAATTCAAATTCGTATTCATTAAGGTTTAAATGCAAAACTGATAGGAAACCGATGAAATACGAAGTAAGAATCTTCTACAACGATTCGTAGAGCATCAACGCACCGAACTTCTTTCTGTAGCTGTTACGAAGCAATCAAAAGAATTTGGAAAGACGAATCAAAGAAAATTGAGAAGAGAAAAATTGTTTCCGTTGTCGTTACAGAGTATTGACCATTTATAGTCGTATTCCCCTGTTCCCTATCTCGTTCTCTTCTTGCACTCATACATACTATCGGTGAATAGTAAGAGAATTTACAGAGGCATTCAAACGGATATCTTAGGGATTACTCATTCTAGGGTTTACTTCACCCTATCTCTAATGAGCTACTTAATATGTTATACTCCTGAGCTAAAGGTTTACCTTAGCTCTGATACCAAATGTAACGAGACGAATTTCGCCCGCTCGAAAATCGACATCCATACTTCATATCGTATTCGAATGCCATAGATTCGATCGTTCAAATCCGATTCGCCGGAGCTTATAACAACATTAAGTAAATAACACAGCGGAATAAAAGAATAATACATTGATTTACAGCTTTGATACAATATCTGATACAACAGATGATCCAGTAGATATCAATATACATAAGATATATGATACAATAAATAGCAGCGGAAAAGAAAATAGATGACATCTAACAGCGGAACAATATAACTCTAAGATAGTCTTCAAAAGAGAACTCCGAGAACTGCAACTCCATTTTCAAGAATCAATCCAGCAATAGCTCGAACTCCCAATAACCATGCACCAAGCTAAGCAAGACTGGTGTGGTCCAAATACTGAACTAACTCTAGATAATCCACTACATCTGACTATCTGAAAAACCCAACTCTAGACTGCTCGTGTAGAAAATAATGAGCACCCAGAGTTTAGGAAAGAAACAATAAACTCCGGATTAGTCGTGGGACAGGTGTGAGCAACAAAACAGTTTATCTTTTAAACAACAACGAAATATTTTAAAAATCAATTCGCAATGCTTTTAAAAATGAGACTACCATAAGACCTCCCACCACACACACAATGCAAACGCAGACTTGGAGGAGATTTCTTCTTATGTTAGTCAAAGATGCTTGATACGCATAAAAAAAAACATTTGATATTATTACTAGTGCATAGTGTAGGAAAACATTTCGAAAGTAGAATATAAATCTTAGCCAGCATAGGTACCATTATATTATGCCTACTATAGCTACCTCCTGAGGAAGCAGGTTCTACAACTAAAACCGTACAAGATCGTATTGTTTCTTTGGATTTCCAACAAATGGTCAGGCCAAGGAACTTCCCATTGCCACATGAAACGCCTCTGGAAGGACGTCCCCGAGAACCAAACCGGATCTCTGCCAACACAAGGCCGGGTTACCCCTAACTGGGTAACTACTGACACGAGTATGCCATCCCCCGGTCCTTTGGGACCTTTATCCGAGAGCTCTCTAATCAACATCACACCATAATAAATAAGTGTTCAACATGAGTAAGTACCTGGGCTCCATACCATGATACCACATTTTTCCAGAAGGAAATGCACATACCCTAAAGGGAGCTACCCCTCATAACCTTGCCGCATCTTTCCTGTTTTGACCATTCCGGGGTGTGAGGTTCGACGAAGCCACGTCCACAAAGCCATGCTTTATACAAAAGCTGTGTTTTGGGTCAACAAATGATCATAGAAATGATCACAAAGATAAACGATCAAACAAATGATCATATCACAAATGATCAACACAATGATCATTTCACAGCAACACTCAGCATGTCACATTACCAAATTGGGAATATATTGTTGATAACCTTCAACTACATAACCTCTGAGCTCATACGTCTCAGAGAAGGGTGTTAAGCTAAGAGAATAAATTCTCCGCCACCAACAGAAATATATTTGAAAGAACTCAGCTTTATATCTCAATTTGTAATGTCAGACATACTATCCATACAAGTCTGTTCCGGGCTCGAACAGAACCGAAGGCACTTTCAAAGAAGCCCTTGAAATCCGGGTATTCACAATCCCGATCGAACTTCCCATCACTTAGGGAATCTCTATACCGTAGCTACTCGGTGCAGAGACAATCGATAGGTCATCCTATCGTTCTCGCAAATACCCGGCCTTCATCACCGGTCTTCAAATGCTATCCATAACGTCGAATCACATATTCGGAATGGGTTATACGACCCAAAGGTCCTTTCCCGGCTAACCCGAATAGTAAGCGCAACATTTTAAAACATATGGATAAGGGATTTCAATTAAGTCACAACTTAATAATTCAAAACTTTTCTTTTAAATGGTTTAAACAAATTACCATTTCAAATCTTTTTAAACAAAAGATTTATTTTACCAAGTTCACCCATTTTCACAAAGATTCATTCCCGGATTTCAAAACAATTCCATCTCAATTGGATTAATTCATTTAAATCTTCAAATCAAGATTTTATCTTATAGCTTTCAAACAGTTTCGATAACTTGGGAAATCATTTTCATTTTTTTTTACTTGAAATCCTTTTTAACACAATTTGGAAGTTCACTTCCTATATGAAAGCTTTTATTATTTGAAAACGAATAGTTTCATTTCAGAAAGATCCAATTTTTATTTACACGAGTTAAAGCCCTTGAATTTAAATTCACATTCCCAAATCAATACATTTAAAATGGTTTAAAAACCCATATAACTTATTTATAAGTTGAATAACTTTTCTTTATATCCTAGTTTCCAAATCATAGAATTCAATTTCAAATATTGAATTCAAATTTAAATCAAAATATTTAAATGTCAAAACTCAATCAAGTTATTCAAAATAAATTTCATCTTTGAAATTTCATTTCTAAAGCTTTTCTCTTTAAACCCAATCCATTTCCAAAATATTTGAATTCAAATATTCAAATACAAAACTATTTTCAAAAATCTGTGACTTAATCGATTTCCTCGTGAAATCCATATTTGTGTGTGTATAGTGTGGTCCAAGGGTTTAACACAATAGTGCAACATCATTCAATCATCATAGATCAAAACACAGAAATATAGTTGATAAGCGATATAACTATAAAGCTTATCGCCCATTCACAGATTCACAGATAATATAACAATGTAAATGAATGGATAAATTATACATAGTCACAGAACAAAATTATCACAGATCAGATAAGACAATCAATTCAAGGCATTTCATACAATATAATCATTCATAAGTAAGGTCAATCATTCAATAATCATTTGAAAGTAGGATTAATTAAAGGTTTAATCCTAATTAACTCAATTTATTTCCGATTTAATTAATAACTTATGAATTGGTTATCCAATCCCGATGAATTAATTTCAAATTCATTTAATATAAATTAATTGATCAATTACCTTAATTGATTTATCACATTATTCTTGAATTAATTATTGCTCAACCACTTGATTAATCAACTTTTAAACATTAATTTATATTTAATTAAAAATCCTTAGTTGCCTCTCGATTAATTTCAAATAATTATACTCCAATTACTTTTATTAACAAACATCATCCAACTAATTACCTCCAATAATTATCCATCAATTACTTCTCCAAGCAATTATACTTCCAAATATCAAATGATTAAATCCAAATTAATTAAACTAAATTAATTCAAATTTATCAAATTACTCAATTAATTGCAATAAGTAATTAATTCCTTAATTATTTCCCATTAAGTGATTTCATTTAAACTATTACAAAGATTATTATTAAATTAATTAATTATAAGATAATCCAATTGGTGACATTTATTAACATTTATCTGATTACATTTCTAAATAATTAACCTACGTTAATCATTTTTAATTATAAGTTTGATTATCCATTAAAATTCATTAGTCTAAATAAAAATCTAATGGTACAAATCTAACTTGAATTATACTTAAAGTTTTATTTAGACTCAGTTTGACTTTGATTTTAAATTTAAAAACTAAAATTTAAATCTGTAAGAAAAAAACTGTTACAGGTTCAAAACCTGAACAACTTCAACCCAAGCCTCCCCCTTTATCTACTTCGAGCAACACATGAAGCTTCCCCGAGAAAAACAATAGCCTGCTTCGAGTTCCCCCTTCATGAATTCGAACCCAGGTTGCTTCGAGTAAGACACTCGAATTACTCGAGTAAAATTCGAGTCTCTCCTCTGCTTCCCAAAAACTAACATCATCGGACAATTATCCTACCGTGCATATGCACGATGGTTCCAGCCACTGTTGATCATCAACACTGATCGCCACCCATCAGTACTCGCCTCAACATCTCACCTCGATCATCGAAATGCGTCCAACCACCGAAAATCGAAAACGAGCTACCCATTCCAAAACTTAGAAATTGCATCTTCCTCCACACCCATACCTGGCAACGCCTCGTCCACGCCGCCTCGGCCACCGGAGGTCACGAAACTCTGGCTACACCACCCTTAGCCCCCACACTACCTTCCCCTCCAACCACGTGACGCTCGACGCACCAAGGAAGGCGCAGCGATCAAAATTTCCTATCTGTTCAAAAACTAGGTTTAAAAAATCTGATCCCTCGCCGCCGACTCTACTGTCGCTTCCATCACCTCCGGTCATTTTTCCTACCACCACCGTGGCTTCCTCTATCACCATGAGCAACCCCGATTCCCCCAGTTCCATCGATCACCTAAATTCGATCAAAATGCCTCACACACTCATCTCCAAACTGCTCATGAAACTCACCATTAAAAATCACCAAATTTGCCTTAAAAATCATCATTTCGTGTAAGGATTCAAACTACAAACTTGAATCAGCGTTTTATTAAATTCGAAAATTTCAAAGTTTTAAGTATCCTCTGTAAAAACTGAATCTTCCTTCCTATATATGTTTTTTACTTCATGGAATTATTTTTAGTTTATAGTTCATTCTTAAATACGACAAATTTGTTCTGGAACCAAAGCCTAATATTGGTTAGAAAAAAAGAAATTGAATTTTCTTTGTTGTTTCATACCCTGTAACTAGACAGAGAAGAAGAAACACTGGCATATGTATATATATATGTATAGAACACTTTCAAAGTATATATACTTAAAAATTTTGAAACATTTAACAAAATTCATTAATTTCTACTACAAATCCAGTTGTAAAATCAAAGCCCAGTTTCCAGACAATTTATTTTTCTGCTTTGGTTCGATCTTAACTGTACCTTTCTGTTTTTGAATTGATCACTAACTTTAAATACTTGAATTTATTTTAAAAGATGAATTTACCTTCACTCAATTACTTTCCATTTAAAGATCAGATTCAGGAACAGATTGGAAGAGTAGGAATTTAGTTTTGAATTTGTTTAAAAACTGTTAGTTTAGACAGAGGCTCATGTATTTACAGTCGTATACACACAAACATTTTTATATATATGCAGATATGCAATGATATTCATACTATCATATTTCATTCATTAAGATATTCAACCATCACACAAATCAAACAATCATCATACTATCAAAATATATCAATAGGATTAGGCTTTTAAAGGAAGAGTTGCTCACCTTCAGTTTTGAAAAATAGAGAGTTGTTGCTTTTGTTGTTTTAGATTTGCTTGCTGTAACCATTTCCAGATTGAACAAAGATGATGTTGTTTTAAATTTTTGTAGAAAGAAAGCTTACTCATTTTTTCTAGTTTTGCTGTTTTTAGAACGAACTAAAAATATGAAGGTGATGTATATAAAAGAAAATATACAGGCTTTGTTACATCCACTGGTACAAGATTTTGAGTAAAATACCAAAGAAAGATTTTCCTTTGACAGCTAATAGATCTGATATGATTTTGAAGTAGGGTGAAGTGATTTAATAAAAGTGGAGGTATGGCCTTACATACTTGACTAGATTTGCATTAGTGCCTTGTTCCCTTTATTGTTTACAAGCATATTAGTTTGATGTATAAATACATATATCTTTAGTTTGTATTCCATGTTGTATTGCTGTTTTGCTGTTTGATATATATGTATATATTGTTTGTTGTCTTTAGGTTTGCATATGTGTATGTTGTTTATATGTATTGTATATACATAGATTTGTTTACTTTGTTTTATTCCTATTTCTAGTATAACACTTACTCTTTATTTCTTTGTTTTAGTATTTAACTATCAAACATTTAATTCATATTAACATGTTTTTATAATTATATTTTATACTTGTATTTTGTATTGATAAAATTTATTCCATTATAAATACATCTTCTTACACATTGTCATATACATATTATTAAAAAAAAATGTTTTTAAATACTAACTACCCATCATTTAATCTCTTACTTATTATTTGTTATAAATCCCAATTCAAATACAAATTCAATATTTCAAATTCAGATTCCAAAGTCAAAAATCAAATTTTAAAACAAATAAGTATATATCTCATATTAAACTTGAAAAATTCAAACAATTTCACAAATTTAGATCAAAAATTAAATTAATTATCAATTTACACTCAATTAAAATCCGGGATCGTTACAGAATCTATAATTCAAATTTGGGTTTAAACATGTTAAAATGCCCTATATACTCAATCATTTAATTATATTGGAGTAAATATGGAAGTAAAAATATGCACATTTATGTGCACATCACATTCCATTCTATAAAATATCATTTATACTATAATCTCCTTTTATTTTATAAAATATATATTTATTACTATTTTATAGAATCTCATTCTATTTTATAAAATATATCTTTATTGTTATTTTATAAAATCTCACTCTATTTTATGTAATATATCTTTCACTTATAAAATTATTTCTTACTTAAATAATATTTATAAGTACTAATTAAGCTTTGTTAAGCCTCTAATCATTTTATCAATCAGTGTAGAGCTCCTATATCCCTTAATTAGCTTACTAACTTTCTCAAAATGTTCATAAATAACTTTAATACAATTGTATAATTACTAAATCAAAACTATAAGTCATAATTAAGCCCAAAAAATGATTCACAGTAACTTAATCAACCCAAAACCGAATCCAAAGCTTACTAACATTTCATAACATGGCCTTAGAGGTCTGTAATAAATAATATGATGGTGTAAACATGTTTAAGGCATAAATATAAGCCTAAGTACACTACTAACATTCTCTAAATCATATCATATAACTTTATAATCATTAGTAAACTGAACTAAAACATGTAAATAGCTTAGGAAAATCATCACACTTACCTCTTCATGACCAAACCAAGCTCAAAATCACTAAAGTCCAATTCTAAGCTATCTTGAAAGTTGAGATCTAGCTCCATATACATCTTCATGCTAATTCCTTGTTGGGTTTTGTAGAGAATTTGTTGAAAAGAATTATGGTGAATTTTACTTGAATCTAGGAATTTTATTTGAAGGTTTTATGGCTTGGAGGTTAAGAGATGATTAAGGGGTAATTAGTAGGAGATTAAGCGTGGAAGAGGAAAAGGAACATGGAAATGAAATGAATAGGTGGATTTATGAAGATGTAGTTAAGTTATAGGCTAACTTAGCCCTAATTCATTTCATTCACTCAAAATCACTATTCACTCCAAAAATTCATCGACCCCAAACATAGCCAGGTTTATATTTATTTTTCTCACAACGGAAAAGCAAACTCAACCATGGGTGTTTCGAGTCTCTACTCACTCGTCTTTAAAAGTCGAGTATAGAGGGCATTCCATTAATTAACGACTTAATATTAGTGTTAATTATTTAAATACCAAGTCGTTAAAATGTGGGGTGTTATGTTCTTCTCTCTTTAAAAGAATTTCGTATCCAAAATTCCAATGAGTATGATAAAGTAACATGACTAGCCAAAATTTTCGAATCTCAGTTTTGGAAAATTTCAACAGTATTTTCCCTTATGCTATCAGCATTACAAAAACTCCCAAATTGGAATGCATCACACAAATAGAAAGTATGCGATAACCGACATTATCCCACATTTGTTAAAAATACATACCTATTTTAGAAAGCTTCTCACCACTTAAATGCAAATCTAAACAAATAAACATTTAAGTGTTCAAGCTTCTTCTCTCAAGTACCTAATTGTGCTATATCAAGAGGATTATGTACTAACATAAGAACAACATATAATTCATACATGTATAACCTTATTGTAGTATTCGATACTACTGTAATCGTACATGTCAATGTATTGGAGAGTAAGCTCAAGTGAGTCAGTATCAAAATATACCATAATCCGAGTTATATCAAAAGGTAATAGACTTGTATAGGTCCTATCTCAACTTCGCAATAGGCATGGATAATATGAGATCTGTTTTAGATTGTTATCGCTATCACTCTTCGAACATACTTTAATTATGATATTATAACTGCCATACAAGCAATCAAACACACAAAACAAGCACCAATAATCAATAACATTAAACAATAAGCAACCATTACAAAATAGCAAACAATGACAAACAACGATAAGCAATAACAACCATCAACGATCAACAACAAACAATCAACATACAATCAACATACAAACGACCAATCAACAAGCAAAAAAATATATAAAGCAATGGATAATTCAGAAAGAGCACATGTTGACACACATGGTAAATAATCAATAGTCAAACGTACATGTCAAATGTAACATCTCCCACTTGAAAATCGAAGATGAACACCAATGATGCTGTAGTCATCACTAGAATTATCTTCTGGCAACTAATGAGTTTAGTTTAATATGAATACACGGTTAAATAAACAGAGGAACCAAGTAATTCTATTACACAAAAAATTCTTTTAAATATTCTTTATAGCACTTTGGTCAATATTTTCCCAAAAATGTGCCTACGTAGGAGTCAAAATATAATAGACAAATAACATAATAAAGAATCAGGTCTACATACGAAGATGCAACCCACACTCCTTTATATAGTGGATCTTTCTTAGCTAAAGAGCCTCCTGCTCCATCTTTAGTCCTCATATTATGGCCATTATCCCACCTGCCTAACCCTATTAAATTAGCCTACTCAAATGGTTACCTGTGAGTTTATGGGGAAAACAATAATAAAAACATGGGTCAAATATAAAGTCTGGTTTGAATAATACTATCCTAAAAAACAAACACATAGTGAGACCAAACTATAGTGCACAAGTTAGGTTTCCCCCTTACTATTTAATCAATCATGTGCGAAACATTTTATACTACTTATGTAATTAATTCTTACCATGTCTTCAACAGTGCTTTCTTAAGAAGTTTTTTTTACTACTGCACACCCTACGCTGACCCCATCTGGATCCTAATTTAGATTATTTTAAAATTTAAGTATAAAATACCGCTCTCCTTGCACAGATCCGCCATGGTTTACTTTATAGACTCTTCATTACTTGTCCTTTTACTCATGCACCCCTACACATTACATTTTCATTCATTATTGAGTTTACATTATACCCCTTGTATTACTTACTTAGCCTCCCATTAAGGTTTTATTCTCAACTATTATTGCTTGGAATCACCTATTGTAGTACTCTTTTAGAGTCATTCCTTAGAAGTTTGTCTAATACTGCTTGGAATCCCCCACGCAATATACTTTTAAATTCATTCTTTAACTCGACCTGCGTACACCTAGCCTCCCACGGTATTTAACTATTTAATTAGCTAATCTTTGGATTACAAAGAAACAGCCACATGTAGTCCTATAATAATTTACTAAATTTTCTAACTTCTTGGAATCACGCCACCATAGTAATTTATTTACCTTTTCTTCTTGAAACTTCTTAGAATCACCCACCGTAGTGGGCTGCAAAGATACTCACATGTAGCCTTTAAACACTCTTTTGTTTAATTTGGAACTACTTGGCCCTTATCACCACTGTTCCTAGAAGTTGAATGCCTCTCCTCACCTTTCCTGGGTGTGCATTTGAGTGAGCATCCCCACTTGGAGTCAATAGCCCTTCCAACTCCTTCCCTTTAATTAACTAGCACATGGTCCCTTCCCTCGTTCTGGCTCGGCCTCTCTCCAAGCACCCTTGACTTCTCATTTGTAAGTCTTATATACACATATCTTTATAGCGTAGAATCCACCAGACCACACAGTATGCTTTACACTTTACTTGGTAATTGTTCCTTTCTTTCTGAAGTTTAGCGTAGTATGATTCCCTCATATCTGGAATAGTTCTCTTACTTATAAAAATAGTGCCTTCGCCCCAATGTTGTACCCCGACAACCACAACGTCTTTACACGTGCCGATTTCCACATATTCATATTATACTTCCTATTATTCGCAACGTCTATTTTAGCCACTAATATGGGTCTTGTCCCTTTTTTTATCAACCCCTGTTAATATATGTTTACACCTTATTTTACTGCATCCCCTGTAGTACCCATTCACCTTAGCACAATATTAAGCTTGTTTTACGTCTATTTCGTTATAGAAAATTCTTATAAGTTCACTAAATCGCCGGAACCCGTGTTTAAATTTATTCGCCTTTTTTGGGGATTCTCCATGTTATTTTATATGTTGAACAGCTTCAAAAATTGATATAAATTCATATAAGCTTATAGAACCTGTAAAGATGAGAACCCACTTCATAAATCTGGTTTTAAACATCATGTGAAACTTTCATTAGGTTTAGAAACTATTTAAATAAGGAAAGCGCATGAAAAAACCCCATGTATACCCATCCTTCCTCAAAACATTCATTAAACCTTTTATACTTTTACATGTAACCCTGTATAAATCCCATCATACATAAAATATGTAGATCTAAACCGATCCTATATAGATAAGAAATTGGATTTAAAGGGTTAAGTATTACTCACCTAGATCTTTTAGATGTATAGCTTTAGTCTTCCTTAGCCTCTTCTAACTTGCGTTTTTATATTTTTTTTTCTTATTTTCGAACAACCCTACTGTAAATGAACAAATTAACTAAATTTGATTAAGAATGATTAATTTTAATTTATGAGTTGTGAAATTTAATTGTGAAATTAAAGCATATTTTGAGAATATTTGGTTGGATTTATTTAAGGAATAAGTTTTATTTTTTAAATAAATAATTTTAATTTAAATTGGAATATTATAAAATCAATAAAATTTGGTAATTAAAATGTTAATATTGTGATTTGTAGTTCAAATTGAAAAATTATAATTGTAAAATTTAATTATGAAACTAAACCTATTTTTGTAAATAATTAATTTGTTTATCTTAATAAAACCTAACGTAGCTTTGGAAATGATGTATATTCGATTAATTGTTAATATTGGGATTTATTATTAAAAATAATAGGAATAATTTCATGTTAGAAGCCATGTTTAACATTTTTTAATATCTTAATATTATTATAAATGAGTGTTTTAAACTTGTTAATTTGGTCTTGTTAAATTGGAGAAATTAACTTGTGATTTTTTAAATTATTGATTAGTGTAAATAAATTAAATAAGAAGGAAATAACAACACTTGCCTTAAGAAATTAATTAGCAACACTTTGCTTTAGGATCCATATCCAAACCCATTAGCCCCATGTAGCTGGTAAGAAATAAACTTATACATTTATTTCTTTTGTTCATTTTCATCTCAATAGCTAGCAAAAATCAAAAAACTCCTTACCCCATGTACCTTAAAGCCAAATCCCCAAATCAGAGATACAAATCAAAGGGCTTTTGTTCTAAAATGATAAGAAAGTATCCTAAACCCTATCTCTAACTTTTAGAAACATGAACTAATGATTTTTATCCCATTTTTGATTGAAGTGTTGCTGGTTGGATTTTTGGTTTTGAGTTATTAGGAGAAATTGACATTAGCAAAGAGAATTCTAGGTAGTAGAAAGGCTTTGGATGAGATTAGCAAGTTATATGAAGCATTAAAGATTAGTTATCACTCATATATTTATTTCTAAATTTTTGCTTGCTATACATAAGGTTTAGATAATTTTCGAATTGAATTGCTTGCAATTTGATTGTAAACTTGAGTAGTTGTTGTTTGCTGGAAATTTTTTATGAAATTTACTGCCGTAAAATAGCCATATCATGGGGTAGAATAATCCAAAACGGCTCAATCTTTTTACTATAGAAACTTTTTTTAACTAGCTACAGCTTCTCTTTTAGTCACTTGTCGAAATTCTACTGTTTAAGTGGTCTAAATTGAGTTAGAAACCAATGGTGTCACGTTGTCTTGTTTAATTGGCTATGTTAAAATCTAAAATTAAATTGGTCATAAATTTTATATTATTCATAAAAGTTTGATAATTCATGATGATCTGGAAGTGTTAAACTATGTTCTAAAACTTTCATGTTTTGAGTTCTGCAAAATTTTGAGGTTTAAATAGTCGAAATCATATTTCTTTGTCGCTGCGTGAGAATAAACGACAACAACAGTGAATTCAAAATCTAAGAATTATTTTGGCCATAACTTTTGAACCATAAGTCCAAATTAGATTATATTTTTCTTATTTAAAAGTATAGACATTTTCTACAACTTTCATGTTTTGAGATTTGAAAAAAATATGGGATTTAAGGGGCAGATCTAAATGCTCTAAATTTGAGTTAAAAATATATAAATGGATGTGCTTCATATTCAAGCAATTTTACGAAAGAGAATTTATTTAAATTTATAAATCTCAAACTTGTTTCTAAATTAGTTTAAAAAATGTTTTGTAAATGATTTTAACGAGTGATTATATATATATATGTATACTGCTTATTTCTAGTATATAGAGTTATGGATTTGAAGATATGAGTGATTATGGTTTTATAAAATAAATGATAATATATACAAGTGGCTTTGGAAATATGGTTTTAAAAAAAGCGAGTCTAATTTATTTACAAATAATATATACATGTCAAAATGGATTTGGAAGAATAATAAAAGTGGTTTTAAAATATGGGTTATTAAGTAAGTGTTTTATATGGAAATTTGAGGCAACTCTGTGTACATAAATGAAATTTTTGAACAATTCGGGTTTATGGAATATTTTATCAAACAAGCGGACTTATTATTTAAAGTTAAATAATAAGTGGATTTGTGGAAAATCATAACAAGCGTTTTTTTGTAATGAAGATCAGAGAGAAAAATTATTTTGAGAACCTTAATTCTATAATTTGGGAAGTACTATATTCAACTTAGTGTTATCGATTGTCTTAAATGCTTTAGAGTAACGCTTCATTGAATACGGTATAACTCATTGAATAGAATGTTTGAGTAGAATTTACTAACCCATTAGCGAATACACAGATTTCACCGGGTAGTATGGGATGCCTTGGTTAATTTCTTATGATCGTATTTGGGAAAGTACTTTACACTTTAGAGTTGTATTCTCTTCTGGTGTGTGACAAGTGGTTGCTAGATCCTTAAGAGAATGTGATTCAGGTTTTCCAGTAGTATCCGTAATTAGTGATATGTACTAGATTTTAGTAAATATTTGAATTTCAATTTATCGAGTCATGGTTTCTACGATCACCTTAATCGATATGGACTATCCTTGATATTATTCTGTGATTATGTGTTCCCGGTCTGAGTACGATCCTTAGTATCGGATCAGTTCGAGTGATACCAATTTGTTTCTTTGTTTGCCATGGGTTTTGAGTACTATCATTGTGATTATTTTGGATGATCAGTATGATCGGTTTGGATTAAGATCTCTTGGATTCTGGATATTTGGATTCTGTGACTATTCTATGTTCATGAAATAAATATATATTCTTGTGTCGTGTGTTAACAAAATAAATAAATGTTCTTATTTCTTGTGATGGATGTTAAGTTAATTCTGTTATTTTTTTAGCAACTATTTCGTGTTTGTGACTTAAACTTATAACCCCGTTTTGAGTTAATCACTGATATTTGCGTGCTTAGAGATATTGTGTTTTGTTCTTTAAATTCAGTGTTTAGGAACTAATATGTGTCCATGACTTAAATGTATAACTTGTGCCTTGTGATGAACTCTAAGTTAAATTAATTCTCGTGACTTATTATATCATGGACATCTGTGTTTACTTATATGTTGTTTATTCTTGTATTATATTCTATTTTCACCTATTAGATATTTAGAGATAGTCTGACCCAGGTGTTATTTTGCTCGGGTCAGGCCGAGACTTTTCAGGTTACATGACAAGTTGACTTTTGGATGTTTGGACTACCAAGGAGATAACCATTTTTGACTTTTTAGTTTATCTCATTTGGAAATTTGTGAATATGTGTATAAGAGGTACAATTAAGATTAGATGATTGTTAAACTTGTATAATAATCGATTTTAGTATTTCATTTTGTAAAATCAAAATTTGTATATGTGTAAGTTGAGATTTATTTCACCATGATCTATGACCGTTATTTATATGATATATTGTTCTGATTTTAAGAAATCAGTGTGTCTATTACTTTGTATTAATACTGTACACATCAAATTCGGTTCAGATATTAAGTGAAAAGGTATAAATGATGTGTCAGTGTTAGTATAAAGATATACTCACATTTGAATGCCCTCAACAAGCCGTATTCTCCGGATTAGAAGACGATGTTACTTATAATGTTCTTTTCTAATCTAGGCATCATGGTGGGGTCGTTACATATTTTCCTTCTTATGCTTCCGCCATTAATGAGTTTCTTTAGGTTTTTCTTTTAACTTAAGTAGAATGAAATGAATGAATAGAAATGAGTAACGTATATAGTCCCATAATAAGTTGGGCCTGGGCCCTATACCAACTTCAATTGATTCATATTCTTTACCCGTTTTATTAGCTCGTCATTTTTCCTTTAATTATCATATTTAATTAATTGTTAATTTTAGGGTTATTACAGTCCCCCCTCTTTAAAAGAATATTTCTCTAAAATTAGTTAACGTTAAAAACTGACTAGTCCTCTCTTTTATGCTTACTCTAAGTATTCCCATGAATTCCCATCCATGCATACAAAAAAATATACTAGTATGACCTACTAATACGACAAACAATCTAATATCATATCTTTAATAATAGTTGTAACAGCTTGGGTGTCAACAATTTTTGATATCAACGCGAACTACCAAAAAGCCCTCTATATATTATCAAATGTTAATCACTTGAAAATGGAATCTAGCATTGAACTTCTTTTAAAAATACAAATGCCCCTAAAAGTAGGATCTAACAATTACATATGATTTTCAAATTCAAAACACTTCTAAAAATAGACCTAAAATTAAACTTCCTTTACAAATTCAACATGCTTCTTTACAAATATTCAAATCTTAATATCACTTGAAAATAAAAAATAATTTTTTTGACTGATTTAAAATATATACAATTTATAAGAAAAACAATTCACGCGCAAAGCGTGTGCCGTAACACTTGTGCGTGTGTGTGTATGGTCTACATCAGTATAACTAAATACATATCATATATGTTAATATGTGACAAACAACTATGGATAGGTCCTCTTAACCTTATCCTCTGTTTTCCACATGCAGTTCTCTCGATCTACACTCCACTGAACACATATAAGCTTCACTGCCTTATTTCGAAGCTGCTTCTCATCTCGATACATTATCTGAACCAGTCTGCGTTCACAAGTCATATCTAGTTTAATGACAAGTCTTTTACTACCCTCTGTTCAACTGCTGTTCCTGGATCCTTAATGCATTTCCACAAACATGATATGCGAAATATATTTTGAATCCTTACAAAAACACTAGGTAGATCCACCTTATACACTGCCTTTCCAATTCTTCCTTTGATAAGAAATAGTCTCTGGGTGCTAACTTCCTAGCTTTCTCAAAATGCATCACGCCTCTCATCGGAGAAACCTTCATGAAAACCTAATCGCCTACTATGAATTCCAAATCCTTTCTCCTTGCGTTGGAAAAACTCTTTTGCCTAGACTGCGCTGCTGTCATCCTAGCTCGGATCACTTTTACCTTCTCAGTAGCATCCTGCACCATATTTTGTCATAACAAAAACCTGTCTCCTGCTTTCAACCAACATGCAGGCGACTTAGATGGCCTTACATACAAAGCCTCAAATGGAGCCAACTCAATACTGCTTTGGTACCTGTTATGATATGAGAACTCTACCAAATTTAGATAATCTTCTCAAGATCCACCAAAGTCTAACATACATGCTCTCAAGATTTACATGGCCTTGTTGACCCTCTCAGTCTACCCATCTATCTATGGATGGTATGCAGTACTCACATATAGTTTTGCACCAAATACTTTCTGCATTGTAACAACCCTGTATTTTGTAATTATTTTATTGTATATTTTAATTATTTTTAATGTAAAATTTTGATTTAAAAACTTATTTTACTTATTTGGAATGATTAAATTTTATCATTTAAATATAAATCTTGATTTTTTATGAGTTATAATTCCAAACTTGTGTAAGTTGAATATTTGCCTGAAATGCTGATTTTGGTCAAAAATAGTCAAACTGTAACTTTCAACTTAAAATTTTAAAAGCTTAAAAATTTAATATTTTTTTCTTTTATTATGAAATTACATAAAATTCTAAGAACACCACTTTTCGTTTCGTTGAATTTGGATGTAAATTGTGAAAGTTATACCCTTTACAATATTGTGCGTATATAGGGTTATTTAACAATGACTATTTTAAATTGTATAAGTTACTTCTTCTTTGTTATATTTTACTTTAATATGTGATAATATGTTATATTATGTATATATTGACTTTTAAGTATTTTTGAAATAATAATATAATTTTTCTAAAGTTCATTTGAATTTATTTCTAATTTTAAAGCCTAGTCTACAATTTTAAGCCATTTTCTTAATTTAATTATATATAATTAAAATTTATTTACTTATTTTATGCACTCACTTTTATTTGCTGTTTTTTACTTTATTTTACTCATTTTACATGTATTTAAATTAGAGTAAATTTTTCCAAAGTGTATTGAAGTTATTTCTAATTCTTAAGTCAAGTTTTCATTTTCTGTGCTATTTTTCTTATTTTAATCATATCTAATTAATATTTAATTATTAGTATTTTGTTTATCTGTTTTATTTTCGAATTCTAACTGAAATTTATAAGTGTTTTCAGTTATTTAAGATGTATATGAATATATGTATAGGAAGTTTAAAAGGTTTGAAAGCAAAGAAACGTAAAACCGTTTTAACGTTCTTCTTCCGTTTCTTTTCCAATTATTAGATTTAATTTCCTTTGACCGTTCCTTTCTTTATTGTAGCTGTGCATTTCTTACCTCATTTTTCACATGAAAACATTCCTTTCCACTTCATAATAATTTTATAATTCTAAAGGCAAAATTTTCATCTTGAACTGTATACAATTGTGTAACATTTGTTTCACTTTTGCTTTGGTCAGATTTGTTGTATACTTTTTTTTTAAAAAAAGGTTAGTAATAATTAGTGTGAAACGGGAAATAAACTTTACATTTCTTTTACATATGTTTACATCTGTTTCTTAACTTTATATTTAACAATCAATTGGATGAAGCTAAATCAAATGTTATTAATTATGGTACAATAGCTATTAAATTTTGGTTTAAAGTGACGGTTTATTTTCCTAATAGAAACGTTAGTATTTTAAATTTATTTAATAAGAGAAACAAAATAATTTGTACGTTATGTAATAAGAGAAACAAAATAATTTGTACGTTACTTTGGGCATATATTTAATTGTTGCTCTTGCCTTTTCATTATCTATTTGATATTTTTTCTTGCGTTAACAACGCAAAGTTTTCAGCCGTATATTCTCTTTTGAGAATCCAAAATCTTGCTCAAATCTTGCCTTAAATCATTTCCGTGTGTGAATTATTTCTTTCCCTCTTGCCTCCCATACGTTTCCACCTATTGGATAGAATTGAATGCCTTAATTGCCTCTACCGTTTAAGCATTTTTCTCTTGCCTGCCCTCTACATAAATTAGTGAGCAAATGTTAATATATATTTCACGTTCAAAAGTTCCATACCATAAATTATTCATTTTGCTTCCATCAAAATTTGCGTAAGCATCTCCTGAAGGTATGAATCGGCGCATGCTTTTCCTTTCATTTTTTTTTCTCTGTTTTTTTTTCTTTTTTTCTTTTTTTTCTTCTTTCTTTCTCCTTTTCACTCTTGTTTTATTTCATTTGTTCTCCTTTCATTGTTTTGCTTTGGGTTGTTGATACAAAATCATATCTTGGCTATCTTTCAACTCAAATCAAAAGTCGTGAAATTGTGCTTGTCGTGCCTTTGGAGTCGTGCTTGTATGTTGTTTTGGTCTCTAGCTTTGAAAAAGGTGAGTCGTTCTCACTCTGACATATATACTTATGAAAGGTGGATTGATGACAAGTGTTTAGTAATGTAAAATGTTTATGCAAGTTAATGATGATCATATGATATGCTATGCCGTGTTATTACCATGTTATTACCATGTTAAAAATGTTAATTTTCACCTGACATCTGATACATGACTGTATATTGTGATATTGACATTGTTTATATTATTTCTGTATATGATCACACTGCAAGTTTCCTGTTAGAATAAAATCGTTATGGGCTGAAATGATAGGCCTGAGAGATTTTTTATTTATCTTATTTTAAACTTGGGATTGCGGGTTTGAAATGATAGAACCCAAATTTTTACCTTTTAAACTGCGGATTGAAATGATACATATCCGTATCACTTGACCTAGGTTAGAAAACTATATACAGACCCGTGGTTATTCTATAAAGCGCTTTGAATATTTTAAGTATTTTAGAAATATAAAATTATGAAATTTGATTTAAATAGATTTTGAAAGGTTTTAAAATAAATAAATTATGATTTTTCTATGTGTTAAAAATGTAATTTATGAATGGATTAACTGGATTTTGAAATATAACTTATGTTTGAAATTTGGAATTTTGACTAAAAATGATATTTAAGTTACATGAATAAAATGGACTTTAATTTTATTTGGAAATGGTAAATATGATAAATTGATTTATATTTGAATTTAAGTGATTTATTAAAGAATTATTGATTTTCTATAAATTTAAGTGGTTGAATAAATGACTGTTGAAAATGAAATTTTAAAATATAACTTGACTTGAAAATGTGAAATTTGAGTTTTAACTAAAGATGTTAAATTAATCAAATAAACTGGAAGTTTAGTTAAATTTGTAAAATGGTAATATAAATAAGAAACGTATAGGTTTTAATTTATGAAAGAAACGTATAGGGTTTAATTTATGAAAGAAACGTATAGGGTTTAATTTATGAAAGAAACGTATAGGGTTTAATTTATGAAAGAAACGTATATGTTTCAATTTATGAAAGAAACGTATAGGTTTCAATTTATGAAAGAAACGTATAGGTTTTAATTTATGAAAGAAACGTATAGGTTTTATTTAATGAAAGAACGTATGGTGTTCTAATTAATGATAGGAACATGTAAATTCCTAATTAATGAAAGAAAGGTATAAGTTTTAATTAATGAAAGAAACGTATAAGTTTTTAATTAATGAAAGAAACGTGTAAAGTCCTAATTAATGAGAGAACATGAAAGTTTTAATTAACGCAAGAACATGTAAAGTTTTAATAAAGAAAGAAACATGTAAAGTTTTAAGTAGTGTGGTATTGATTTAAATTAATAAATGTTCGTTATTGTAATAGGAATATAAAATTTAAAACGTACATTTGACACGTAGATTTTAATCAATGTAATGGTGTATTTTAAATTGATTAAAATGATAAATGTTACTTACTGTAATAATAAAATGTAAGTTGATAACGTACATTTGATAAGCATGTTTTAATTTATGTGAATGACATACTTTAAATGATTAAAATAATAAAGTTGCTTTATTGTAATAATAATGTAAGTTAATAAGGTGCTTTTAACTTAACATAAGAATTTCGGTTTACATTGTATATTACAGTAAGAAAGTTTATTTAACTATAAGGCTATGATAAATTGACATGTTAAAATTTTAAGCTTATCAATACTTTGATTATATACAATGTAAAGTGGAAAGTAGTACATTCCAAAAATGCTATGATTCCTTAAGGTAACATTTCCAAAACGCTATGGTAATTTAAAGGAATATTTCAAGTTTAATAAATTTAAAGAAATATTCAATGATTTGAAAATTTGAATTTTATTTGAATGATATAATATTGAATTATTTTTGAAATGATACAATTGTGATATTGTTTTGAAATGAGTATGATATTTTGGTCTTGAAAGTATAAATTATTTGAAATAAATATCCATGGGTTATAATAACGATTGGTTGTTAAAGAGACCGGGATAGGATATTGTCTTATAGCCGGACAATACCGAAAACCACTTTAACAACTGTGTACGCGGTGGAGATTCCAGAATGAAGTAGGATGGTGGCGACGTTCTCGAGGTATGTTACGTGGACCCAACTCCCGTGAGTTGGCATATATGACTAAAACAGGAGCTATACCAGGCTACACAAAGGGTCGCACCCTTTCATCGAGCATGCTCCATCGGAAACTATTCTATTACTGTTGTGATTCGATTCGGTGGCGCCACTTTGATTCGGGGGTATTGTTCGAGGTGGGCGGAAGCTGCTGGCTTGCCGTCACCACCGGTCCGGGAGTGAAAACGGTGTATCCACCCTGGCATTGCCTCGCGTGCCGTGTCATATCCTTATATCGAGCCCACTACGATTTTGGTTTTAAAGATCCGACCGCGTTAAGGTTCACCATCCCCTTTACGCTATTTTCAATATAATTATACTTTACTGATTAGACACTACCGTATATAGCGTATATTACTACATAGTAAATAGTTTAACGGATCCTTAGAGGATGGGCGGTCCCAAGCATCCTTTAAGTTACTGATGCATTTTGTTACTGTTCACTTGAGTTGATTTATAGTTTATAAGTATTTATGTCCTGACTCGAGGGTTTTGTGTTTTGCTTTACGCTCGGGTCAGATTGAGTGAGTTAGCATTCCAGATTCACCTTCGGCGTTGGAGCTTTCCTTGAAGATCCAGCCATCTATTTTGTTTCAGTATCCAGTGGTTCAGTGATGTATCTGATTTGTACCTGATGTATCCTGTTACTCTTCTGTTGTATCTTATTTAACTCTGATGTATCTCATATTTATATAGTAGCTTCATGAACTACTATCTCTTTTTCTTCCGCTGAAATTTTTATATACTCTGTGTCTGTGATCTGTGATTTTTATTTACTGTATATCCTGAGATTTGCCAAATTTTTATTTACAATGCGGTATTTTGAGCAATTCAATTCCGACATGAGTGTCTACCTATACACTTATAATGGATGCGAATGGTTGAAAATACCGGGTCGTTACAGTTGGTATCAGAGCTTTGGTAGCTCTAGGCAAAACTCAGCATATAGAGTGAATGTATTTACAAAATCACTTTCATTCGAGTTTGAATCTCTTCCCTTTTGACTCGATTCCTTTGAATTTTGGAACGTTCCCTGCGGTTCCAAAGTCCATTCTTATTCCCCGCTATTCATCTTCATTTGATTCTGGAGTATCCCACAACTCCACTTCGAATGATCTTTATAGTGAATTGGCGGTCCCGCCAATCTCAAAAATTTTCTTGTAAGAGGGGTGAAACTCCATTACAACAGCATCGATTCACCAAAGATTTTATATCCTCGGTTTAGATGCTAGTATCTCCGATTATCCCAAACTCTAACTCTTGAGATCAAATGTAGATTTACCCCAGAAAATCCACTTCGATCTTATACTTTAAGTCACGGTTGACCCGATTAAGGTTGCCCTGATTTATTTTAGCTTATCCACCTCCCTACTCTGTATTTAATCATCTTGTCTTTTGTTTCCAACATATTTTCAAACATTTTGAATTGTATTTGTCAATCTATATTTTTTATATTGTGTTGTTGGAATTGTTGATGTTGATTTGGGTTTCCGATCGATTCGTCTGATCAACGCCATCGATAGGATTTCTAAAACACTTTGACAGAACAAACTGACACGATATTATTTTAAAATTTGGTTAATGTAATAAAATTTTGATATATATATTTATGGAACTTAATAAAATGATTCAAATTGATAATTTGAAATGATAATACTTGATTTATCATTTATTGTTCTATAAATGAATTTATAAATAATTGTTTATAAATTTATATGGGAACTTAAATGAATTTAGAAAAAGAAATTTGAGAATTTAATTTCCGATGGTTCCAAACCTTTTGTTTAAAAGTTTAAGGGGATATAATATTTAAAATATTTTCAAATAGAAATTTGTTTCCAAAGAATTTTAAGTTTAAATTTAGTACTCTTCTCTTTGTCGCTGGAAAATAACTTCGGTGATGACTACAGCATCATCGACGTTCATTTTCGAGTTTCGAACTGAAGAGACTGTTCTGTAGTCTTGCTGCAGCTTTGTTTTGGGAAAATTTAATTGATTTGAATTTCTAAAATATGACTTGATTTATAATATATATATATATATATAGATATATGATTGAAATTTGATTTGACATATTATATATGTATATATATTATTTCTTATCTCTAAATGGTTTGAAGAAATCGGAAATTTAAATTCTTAAATTCTATTTTTAAAGAATAATTTCAATTATAAAAAGAAAATAAATTTTTTTTGAATAAATGATTTAAGCTTGAAATGATGGAATTGGAAATTTTATAATACAATTGCATTCAAATATAACTTACCAAAATTTCAGAAGTTAAAAATGTAATTGGATAATATACGATATAAAAAGATCTTATAAATAAAATTTGAGTAGTTATAAGAAAAAAAAAGTGTAAATATATTCAACATGAGTGATAAATATATTGAGAGGAATAAATTTAATTTTGATTAGGAATAAAGAAGAATAAAATTTATTAAGTACATTGTGAGTGTAATAAATGATTATTTTTCCAAACCCATGGTTTTAAAAATGGTTAATTTTAGATGATTGGATAATAAGATAATGAAATTTGAGATAGTTAAGATTTATTTAACTGGTGTTAAGATTTATTCTCTGTTTAAGTTGAAATTTCCATGCTTTCAAATCTATTTCCTTATTTTGTTTTCCAAACTATTTTTTTTGTTATCCTCCTCCTCCTTATCTTGCTATAGATTGGTATAGGAATCTTTCTATAATCTTTGATAGATCTTTGGTAATCATTTTGAATCCACCTTTTTCGTGCTTGTGTTCTTAATTTTGGAGAATCTTGGAAAGATCACCTCCACCTTGTAAAACTTACCTATAACAACAGTTATCAGATACAACTTCAATCTTCTTGTCATCTTATCTTAATCCTATTTCACTCTATCTTTTCCGTGCCCTTCCATACCTCATTCCTTCTCGGGGATGAAAAGTTTTGAGTGGGGGAGAGTGTAACAACCCTGTATTTTGTAATTATTTTATTGTATATTTTAATTATTTTTAATGTAAAATTTTGATTTAAAAACTTATTTTACTTATTTGGAATGATTAAATTTTATCATTTAAATATAAATCTTGATTTTTTATGAGTTATAATTCCAAACTTGTGTAAGTTGAATATTTGCCTGAAATGCTGATTTTGGTCAAAAATAGTCAAACTGTAACTTTCAACTTAAAATTTTAAAAGCTTAAAAATTTAATATTTTTTTTCTTTTATTATGAAATTACATAAAATTCTAAGAACACCACTTTTCGTTTCGTTGAATTTGGATGTAAATTGTGAAAGTTATACCCTTTACAATATTGTGCGTATATAGGGTTATTTAACAATGACTATTTTAAATTGTATAAGTTACTTCTTCTTTGTTATATTTTACTTTAATATGTGATAATATGTTATATTATGTATATATTGACTTTTAAGTATTTTTAAAATAATAATATAATTTTTCTAAAGTTCATTTGAATTTATTTCTAATTTTAAAGCCTAGTCTACAATTTTAAGCCATTTTCTTAATTTAATTATATATAATTAAAATTTATTTACTTATTTTATGCACTCACTTTTATTTGCTGTTTTTTACTTTATTTTACTCATTTTACATGTATTTAAATTAGAGTAAATTTTTCCAAAGTGTATTGAAGTTATTTCTAATTCTTAAGTCAAGTTTTCATTTTCTGTGCTATTTTTCTTATTTTAATCATATCTAATTAATATTTAATTATTAGTATTTTGTTTATCTGTTTTATTTTCGAATTCTAACTGAAATTTATAAGTGTTTTCAGTTATTTAAGATGTATATGAATATATGTATAGGAAGTTTAAAAGGTTTGAAAGCAAAGAAACGTAAAACCGTTTTAACGTTCTTCTTCCGTTTCTTTTCCAATTATTAGATTTAATTTCCTTTGACCGTTCCTTTCTTTATTGTAGCTGTGCATTTCTTACCTCATTTTTCACATGAAAACATTCCTTTCCACTTCATAATAATTTTATAATTCTAAAGGCAAAATTTTCATCTTGAACTGTATACAATTGTGTAACATTTGTTTCACTTTTGCTTTGGTCAGATTTGTTGTATGCTTTTTTTTTTTAAAAAGGTTAGTAATAATTAGTGTGAAACGGGAAATAAACTTTACATTTCTTTTACATATGTTTACATCTGTTTCTTAACTTTATATTTAACAATCAATTGGATGAAGCTAAATCAAATGTTATTAATTATGGTACAATAGCTATTAAATTTTGGTTTAAAGTGACGGTTTATTTTCCTAATAGAAACGTTAGTATTTTAAATTTATTTAATAAGAGAAACAAAATAATTTGTACGTTATGTAATAAGAGAAACAAAATAATTTGTACGTTACTTTGGGCATATATTTAATTGTTGCTCTTGCCTTTTCATTATCTATTTGATTTTTTTTCTTGCGTTAACAATGCAAAGTTTTCAGCCGTATATTCTCTTTTGAGAATCCAAAATCTTGCTCAAATCTTGCCTTAAATCATTTCCGTGTGTGAATTATTTCTTTCCCTCTTGCCTCCCATACGTTTCCACCTATTGGATAGAATTGAATGCCTTAATTGCCTCTACCGTTTAAGCATTTTTCTCTTGCCTGCCCTCTACATAAATTAGTGAGCAAATGTTAATATATATTTCACGTTCAAAAGTTCCATACCATAAATTATTCATTTTGCTTCCATCAAAATTTGCGTAAGCATCTCTTGAAGGTATGAACCGGCGCATGCTTTTCCTTTCATTTTTTTTTCTCTGTTTTTTTTTTCTTTTTTTTCTTCTTTCTTTCTCCTTTTCACTCTTGTTTTATTTCATTTGTTCTCCTTTCATTGTTTTGCTTTGGGTTGTTGATACAAAATCATATCTTGGCTATCTTTCAACTCAAATCAAAAGTCGTGAAATTGTGCTTGTCGTGCCTTTGGAGTCGTGCTTGTATGTTGTTTTGGTCTCTAGCTTTGAAAAAGGTGAGTCGTTCTCACTCTGACATATATACTTATGAAAGGTGGATTGATGACAAGTGTTTAGTAATGTAAAATGTTTATGCAAGTTAATGATGATCATATGATATGCTATGCCGTGTTATTACCATGTTATTACCATGTTAAAAATGTTAATTTTCACTTGACATCTGATACATGACTGTATATTTTGATATTGACATTGTTTATATTATTTCTGTATATGATCACACTGCAAGTTTCCTGTTAGAATAAAATCGTTATGGGCTGAAATGATAGGCCTGAGAGATTTTTTATTTATCTTATTTTAAACTTGGGATTGCGGGTTTGAAATGATAGAACCCGAATTTTTACCTTTTAAACTGCGGATTGAAATGATACATATCCGTATCACTTGACCTAGGTTAGAAAACTATATACAGACCCGTGGTTATTCTATAAAGCGCTTTGAATATTTTAAGTATTTTAGAAATATAAAATTATGAAATTTGATTTAAATAGATTTTGAAAGGTTTTAAAATAAATAAATTATGATTTTTCTATGTGTTAAAAATGTAATTTATGAATGGATTAACTGGATTTTGAAATATAACTTATGTTTGAAATTTGGAATTTTGACTAAAAATGATATTTAAGTTACATGAATAAAATGGACTTTAATTTTATTTGGAAATGGTAAATATGATAAATTGATTTATATTTGAATTTAAGTGATTTATTAAAGAATTATTGATTTTCTATAAATTTAAGTGGTTGAATAAATGACTATTGAAAATGAAATTTTAAAATATAACTTGACTTGAAAATGTGAAATTTGAGTTTTAACTAAAGATGTTAAATTAATCAAATAAACTGGAAGTTTAGTTAAATTTGTAAAATGGTAATATAAATAAGAAACGTATAGGGTTTAATTTATGAAAGAAACGTATAGGGTTTAATTTATGAAAGAAACGTATAGGGTTTAATTTATGAAAGAAACGTATAGGTTTCAATTTATGAAAGAAACGTATAGGTTTCAATTTATGAAAGAAACGTATAGGTTTTAATTTATGAAAGAAACGTATAGGTTTTATTTAATGAAAGAACGTATGGTGTTCTAATTAATGATAGGAACATGTAAATTCCTAATTAATGAAAGAAAGGTATAAGTTTTAATTAATGAAAGAAACATATAAGTTTTTAATTAATGAAAGAAACGTGTGAAGTCCTAATTAATGAGAGAACATGAAAGTTTTAATTAACGCAAGAACATGTAAAGTTTTAATAAAGAAAGAAACATGTAAAGTTTTAAGTAGTGTGGTATTGATTTAAATTAATAAATGTTCGTTATTGTAATAGGAATATAAAATTTAAAACGTACATTTGACACGTAGATTTTAATCAATGTAATGGTGTATTTTAAATTGATTAAAATGATAAATGTTACTTACTGTAATAATAAAATGTAAGTTGATAACGTACATTTGATAAGCATGTTTTAATTTATGTGAATGGCATACTTTAAATGATTAAAATAATAAAGTTTCTTTATTGTAATAATAATGTAAGTTAATAAGGTGCTTTTAACTTAACATAAGAATTTCGGTTTAAATTGTATATTACAGTAAGAAAGTTTATTTAACTATAAGGCTATGATAAATTGACATGTTAAAATTTTAAGCTTATCAATACTTTGATTATATACAATGTAAAGTGGAAAATAGTACATTCCAAAAATGCTATGATTCCTTAAGGTAACATTTCCAAAACGCTATGGTAATTTAAAGGAATATTTCAAGTTTAATAAATTTAAAGAAATATTCAATGATTTGAAAATTTGAATTTTATTTGAATGATATAATATTGAATTATTTTTGAAATGATACAATTGTGATATTGTTTTGAAATGAGTATGATATTTTGGTCTTGAAAGTATAAATTATTTGAAATAAATATCCATGGGTTATAATAACGATTGGTTGTTAAAGAGACCGGGATAGGATATTGTCTTATAGCCGGACAATACCGAAAACCACTTTAACAACTGTGTACGCGGTGGAGATTCCAGAATGAAGTAGGATGGTGGCGACGTTCTCGAGGTATGTTACGTGGACCCAACTCCCGTGAGTTGGCATATATGACTAAAACAGGAGCTATACCAGGCTACACAAAGGGTCGCACCCTTTCATCGAGCATGCTCCATCGGAAACTATTCGATTACTGTTGTGATTCGATTCGGTGGCCCCACTTTGATTCGGGGGTATTGTTCGAGGTGGGCGGAAGCTGCTGGCTTGCCGTCACCACCGGTCCGGGAGTGCAAACGGTGTATCCACCCTGGCATTGCCTCGCGTGCCGTGTCATATCCTTATATCGAGCCCACTACGATTTTGGTTTTAAAGATCCGACCGCGTTAAGGTTCACCATCCCCTTAACGCTATTTTCAATATGATTATACTTTACTGATTAGACACTACCGTATATAGCGTATATTACTACATAGTAAATAGTTTAACGGATCCTTAGAGGATGGGCGGTCCCAAGCATCCTTTAAGTTACTGATGCATTTTGTTACTGTTCACTTGAGTTGATTTATAGTTTATAAGTATTTATGTCCTGACTCGAGGGTTTTGTGTTTTGCTTTACGCTCGGGTCAGATTGAGTGAGTTAGCATTCCAGATTCACCTTCGGCGTTGGAGCTTTCCTTGAAGATCCAGCCATCTATTTTGTTTCAGTATCCAGTGGTTCAGTGATGTATCTGATTTGTACCTGATGTATCCTGTTACTCTTCTGTTGTATCTTATTTAACTCTGATGTATCTCATATTTATATAGTAGCTTCATGAACTACTATCTCTTTTTCTTCCGCTGCAATTTTTATATACTCTGTGTCTGTGATCTGTGATTTTTATTTACTGTATATCCTGAGATTTGCCAAATTTTTATTTACAATTCGGTATTTTGAGCAATTCAATTCCGACATGAGTGTCTACCTATACACTTATAATGGATGCGAATGGTTGAAAATACCGAGTCGTTACATGCATACTACTCCAAACCACGCTGGTAAACAGCTATCCCGATCACTAATAATAGTGCTTAGCAACCCATGCAGTCTCATTGTCATCTTCACGTATATTTCTGCTAACTTCGACGCGATCCGCTTAGCCTTCACTGGAATGATTTAGGGACACTTAGTTAGTTTATCGACTATAACCCTAATGCCTTCATTCCCTGCCCTTGTCCTTGGCAACCCATCTATTAAGTTTAAAGATACTGAATCCCATTTCCACACTGGAACTTCTAAAGGCTGTAGGAGCCCACTTTGCTTCTGATGTTTCACCTTCACTTGCTGGCATGTAAGACATCTTCTCACATACTCTCCTACATCCTTCTTCATTCCTTCCCAGAAACACATACTCTCCTACATCCTTCTTCATTCCTTCCCAGAAGAAACTCCTAATCATATCTCAGTACATCTTCAAACCTCTAGGATGTATGATAAACTTCGAACGATGACATTCGTCCAATACTTCCTTCCAGAGTTCTCTAGTATTTGGAACATAAAACCTACCATTCGTCTACAGTGCTCCTTTCTCATACGCACCGAACCCCCTGAAGTTCTGTTGCCTCAAATCCCAAGTCCAAACTCCTTATTGTATCTTCATAGAATTTACCATTCTTCTACAACTCAGCTATCCTTTCTACCAGAGCAGGTCTAATTCTAAACATGCTAATATCATATTTGCGCTGCTTGATCCTATACTTGACCGATACAGCACATGATACACAGACAATGTTTCTAACGCAGTCCATTCTTCTAACATTGCCAAAACACAACTTTGTTATCTCCAACTTAAGGCATAACTACTTTTTTACCTTTTCCTAGGGTATATTCTATCCCAAATCATGCAGTGCTAGAAACTCCAACTATTTTTGCTGCCTCATGTCCAGCTCCTTCTAAGAGAATAGATATCTCGAAGACCTATAGTCGGTATATAACTTAGGCCTCCTTCCTAAGAGATGGTGTCTCTAAATCTTTAACTCGAAGACTACCGTAGCCAACTCCAAATCATGCATTAGGTACCTAACTTCATAGGGTCGGGACTATCTGGATGCATAAGCAATTACTTTGCCCATCTTTATTAGCACTACGCCTGACCCTAAACCTGACGCGTCAGTGTACACAGTCATACCATCATTCCTTATAGGAACTACTAATAAATGCATGTTTGTTAATCTATGCTTTAGCTCTTGGAATGCCTTCTCACACTCTCACGCCCAAACAAACCACTCACCCTTCCTGAACAGCCTAGTCATCAAAGCTGCTATATAAGTGAAATCCTTGACAACCAATCCCAGAAAACATGTGTTTCACGACAATAGTAGATTAATCAGAACATATCAAAGGAACATAGCAAAATGCGATACTTTTTACATTTAATTTTTATTTTATTTTTTTAAGTTTTATAAATAACATATATATTAATAATAATATTGGATGAATATAAGCATATAAATATCTATGCATTTAAAACGCTCAGTAGATTCAATGCGGTGGAGATGCAAAAAGTCATAACGGGAATACATCGAGGATATAGTGAGATATAGCAGATGACTCTAAAATAGCATATAAAACTCGTACATAATGTTTTTACAAATATGTAAATGGTAATTACATGAAAAATTAACGTTCAATTGAATTATAATTAATACATAAATAATTTTCAATAAAAACATGTGCGAATATATTGTAAATAAACGTAAAACTATTATATAACATAATTGAGTTTAGTAGAATACTAAAGTATTTTCATTTCTGAAAATATATTAGGAATTCAATTAAATAAATAAATTTCATAATTTTTATAATGTATAAATGTCATTTTTCAATTTGTTTCTTTTAAAGAAGATATTGCGAAAATAGCGGAATCTAGCGGGAACAACAGGATATAGTGAAAATAGCAGGGCTTAAAGCGGAAAGGCTTTATTTGGGGCTATATGGAAAAATCATAGCTGTAGAAATCCACTATGAGATATGGCAGGGTATAGCAGGGCATTAACTGCACAGTTAAATATACATATAGTAATATTTTATATTGGTTTTAATTTATCAATTTACGGCCTATACGTTGGCATACCCATAACCTATATATCGACATACATGCCAGAATTTTGAAATTTCAAATTCAAAATTTAAAATTCTCTCTATTTTGCATTTATTCCCATGTTCTGAAAATGCATCCTTTTGACCAGAGAGAACATGCCATTTCATTCTCTATTAGTTCATCATGTCCCTATCTATTGATTCACTCACCTTATTTTAGAATTCAAATATTTCTTCATTCTCTTATCTCTTAAAAAACACAAAAATTGTCTCCTCAAGTTAAATTCCTAAAACCATAAATCTCAAAGTGAACCAAAGGACTTCTTTTTGATGATAAAGAAACCATTGATCCATATATGAAGTATGCTATTTCAAAAATATATTTCCCGAAAGATTTGCAAAGTTTGATGATTTTTTCCTCTTATGTTCTTTAAGATCTTTGCTTTCAAAATGAAATTCTTCGTTTAGTCGAATCATCTCAAAATGATTTTGTGTGTTATCCAGATTTAATTAAAATGTTTTATGCAAATTTGAATGGAAATTTTTTTCA
Organism: Allium cepa; assembly: GCA_030765085.1. Taxonomy (NCBI): domain Eukaryota; kingdom Viridiplantae; phylum Streptophyta; class Magnoliopsida; order Asparagales; family Amaryllidaceae; genus Allium; species Allium cepa. Next base: position 974,262,169 of record CM060932.1, read on the forward strand.
AGAAGAAGAGGGACAACTTCGGAGTAGTGTAAATAGCACTCAAATTACTTTAAATTGTGAACTTTTGGGTCACATACTTGGTTGCAAATCTAGTGGCATTGACCTATCCACTTTTCAAATTGATGAGCAAAATCATGAAGTTTTCATAATATTTTTGAAAGTGATGAAGAATTTGATTTTAAACATAAAAGACTTTGACCAAAATCGAGACTTATGAGTCTCATTTTATAAATAAAATATCACTCCAAGGACTGGTAATTCCAATAATCTAACTCAAAAAGTTTTTAAAGCTCATTTTTCCATCTATGGAACATAAGGTATCAATTGGGCACAAGTCATCTTAGATGATTTTGTTCAAAAGAATATTCTAGGGCATGAAAACATACTCGACCAAGGTGTGTATCTTACTATAATATTCACCTATTTTTGTCATTGATTTATGAGGACAATCAACTCTACCTTAAAAAGTTTTCGACAAAACCAACATTTCACTTACATATTTCTCCCTATTTTGAACCATATGAAACTCTTGTTGAAAAATAAGAAAGATTGGCATGGAAAGAGGAGCAAAAAAAATAAACAAGAAGAAGGAGATGAAATAGAAATGGAAGAAGAGGATAATCAAGAAGAAGAGGAGGAGGAAATGGATACTTCTTTAAAAAGCTTTAAAAAGCTATCTTACCCTTCCAACAACAAAGAGATTCTAAAGAATCAAGAGAAGCTTCTCAAAAAACCAAAAGAAGCTTAAACGTTTCTTTAGTAAAAAGTTCACTTCCCTCTCCAACAAATTGGATAAATACTTTGGGAAAATTATTCGCAAGCTTGGTGGAAATTCGTCATCATCATTTACATCTTTCTAAGCTTATCTAGTTATTTCCTTGTAATGTCTAGCTTTTATTTTGGTGTATTGTTATAGTTCGATTCATGTCACTTTAAGTATTTTGCTTTTGTGCCATGTACATCTTTTCTTATCAATGAAAAATTATTCTTACTATTACATATCACACTAATAGTCTCTTGAAGTCATTTAAATACAACGATAATAAGTAGAAACAAATATTAGATCAAAAACATTAAAATTGCAATTTCAACATACATATATGTATATGTTGATATATACTAGCCGTTTGGAAAAAAAATTAAGTTTTGTAACTGCTTTTATTTCGGTTGTTTTAAACGACTTTTCACTCATATTTAAGCCTATTTCTTCTAGAATATTCATTATTCATTTCATCCCTTTCATTCTCAAACTTGTTTCTTAAAAAATGACTTCTTCGCATCAATAATTGTGTAAAAATCTTAAAGAAACACTTCAAGCATTCAAAGATGCCCAATCCTTTATCTTAAGAAATCAAAGGCATTTCGAATTAAACCAAATACAAATGATCAAAGAGCAAGGAAAGAATTTCAATGCACTTCGATGGTTGATTCCTCCTTAATCATAAATGATCAAACCCACAGCCCAGAAGACTCTAACAACAAGGATAATTAAGATTGGGATGCCATCAAAGCAAATCCAATCTTTGGATCTGATGGTTAGGTTGAAATTACAAGGAATTTCAAGTCATTTAGTTTGTTTTTAAATAATATATATGTACATAAATTATTATTGATTTGTGTAAATTGTTAGGTTTGGATTTGGTTGGATTGATATTTGGATTTGTTAGCTTTTGGTTTGATTGTATGTATGGATTAATGATGTGATTTGAACAAATGAATTTGAATTAATGAATGTAGTTTGTATTATCATTATTATATCTTGTTTTATTTATCATTATATAATCATCACATATTTTAATCGTATCATATTGCATCATTGTATATGCTTTAATCTTTTGGTGCCAAACATTATCGATTTTGACTCCATATTCTATAAAAGCATTTCATTTAGAGGGAGTTTTATTTTTCATCCATTTTGTTAATGACAAAGAAGGACAAAAGTATAAAATATACACATGCTTATAATCAGAGGGAGCTATCAAATTCATAGGAAGTTATAATATATTTTATACATAAATATTTAATGGTTATCATCATCAAAAATGGAAGATTGTTAATACCTCAATTATTTATTTTGATGATAATAACCTTGATAATAACCTTATACAATTATATAACATATAAGTACAATTATTTTGCTAAGTTGTATATTATATAGTGCAGAATATTACAAGGTGTAGAATTGAAGACTGTATTGTATAAAGAATCAAGAGATAACATTAAGACTCATAAGTTCAATGACCAAGATATGAAGATTTTAAGATTATGATCTAGTATATAGAGTCTTAGCATATATTGTTAAAGTCCTTGATAACAATCTTTGATCTCTATATCTAATTTTCTAATTTTTAACCAAAATAAATTTCAAAATATTTTATAAAAGTTCTAAAGTTAAAAAATTTAATAAACTATGTTCAAACTCTTTTACAAAGTATCAAATTATTTTACAAAGTATAGGATTTTCAAAACCATTTAAAAGAAAATTGTTTCAAAAAATAAAAGCATATATCAATATACATGCTTCAGATATGTCGACATACATGCCACCAAATGGTTTTCAAGTTTTGTAAGGAAGTGTCTATTCATTGCAAGTCTTTATGAACGGACACAGCTGCTAATTTACTATATAAAGGAGAGGGAAAAAGAAGATTTTCATAACTGATTACTTACTTTTTTCCTCCTCTTACTCTCTTGAAAACGTCATTGAAAAATATACTTTATTCTCTTCAAAATCACATAGAATCAATTCATAATTCTTTGTATTGATTCAATATTACTTTTTTACTGATTTGGAAACATCTCTCTCTCAATTTAAAGATCGAAGTGCTATCCAAGAGGCTATATGATCCATTGTATCCAATGTTCCAAAAATTGTCTTTTGAAAAACTGTCAACACTATTTGTATTTGCTTGGATGTGCTTGTAGCCTGTTCAAACCAAGTTGGTGTGCATAGTAGCTAGAAAATCTATTGGGTGTGCTTATAGCCTGTTTATGTAGGATCGATTTCACCCTAGAGGGGGGGGTGAATAGGGTGATAGTGTTAATTATAAAAATTAATCGCGGAAGCTTATAAAATATTCAATTCAGATCACAGAATAGCAGCACAGATATCGCAGAATATAAATAACAGAAAAAACAGAACAACACAGAATTTACCCAGCTTCGGCAAAACCCTGCCTACGTGCTGCCCCCAAGGTTTCTACTAGAAATTAGATAGTCCCTCGCTTACACACGTAAACTCGCTATACCCGCTATTGACTAATCTAACTCTACGCTCAAAACCTTGCCACAACTCAACCACCGAGTTGCGATTTCTCAAGCTACGCCACGTAGCTTGTGCCCTAGTCACACGACTAGAAATTTAAAACGGTTTAAAAAGAAAATACAATTAAAAACAATTTAAATAAAATAAAACCCTATTTAAAAATAAACTAAAGCCTTATAATAAAACAAGGCTGGCCCCTATTCACTTCTTCAACCCGTTCCTTTTTCTTTTTATTTGCTCCGTTCGTTGTTTTGAGATAGCGGCGACTTTGTCCTTCAATCCAGATTAGGGCTTTCGTTCGTGATTCAAATTAGGGTTTTTTGCAAATTGAAGCGCCGACCTTTGATACTGTTCGACTTCGATGCTATTTAATTTGTTCACCGCGGCTGCTTCGTTGATCGAATTCCTTCTTCGGTATGTAATTGTATGCTTTTGCTTTTACTGATTTTGTGCTTGCTCGAATTCGATGCTTGAAATTGCCAGTGATGATTGGGTTATATATGCGTTCGAATTCCTTGAATTACGTTCGTCTGAATATATTTGAATTCGTCAATGGCCGTTCGATCTTGTATTGATGCTTGGGATTTGTTCTGACTTTGTCACTTTCGTATTTTTGGTAGCTTGATTCACACGGTATTGATTTGATTTCATGGTCAATTTTCTTGGCTATCACGGTGAATGTGTAACGATCCGTTAAATTTATGATATTTAATAAAATGAATTAATATAACTTCTAATTTGGTTAAGAATAAATGTAGAAATTTGGTATAGTGGTTGCAATTTAGTGTAACTATAAAATTTTATGATAATAGATGTGGATAATGTAAATTTTCACAACTTGATTTAAAGTAATTTTGAAGAAACAAATAAATGTTGAATTTGTGAATGTTAGTATAAATATTAACTTAAATGGTGTTCATTAATACAAAGATGTAATTAGTGTAGATAGTAATAATTTATGCCTGTAGTGAAAGGAAAAGAAAACTAATAGAAACATAAAATTTATTTTATGTAAACAAAAGTATAGTTTTGAACAAACTTATGAAAATTGATAGAAACAGTGTTTGTAATCAGTTTGGTTATTTTATATTTGAAAGATAGAGATGTGTAAATACGTTAATGAATATAAAATGGGAAGGAATGGTAGAATGAAAAGAATATATATAATAATAAGCATTTGATTCAATTAAGGGAATTAAATTATAATAAATGATCATTTAATAAGTTCAACGTTTGTGAGAAATCATAATAGTTGTGTAAAATGTGTACAAACTTGGATTTGGAAGTTTATTGGATTTATAACGGTTTTGTTATTAAGTGTATGAGTTTAAAAGTTATTCCCTTTTGTAAAGTAATAGAAGAATGCATAAAGATATAAACAGGGCTTAATAGGATTGACACTTAATGAATTGAATAAATTACCCATTTATGTAGAAATGTATAGTGGACTATAAATGGCCTAAGCAAATATAAAATGGAATAATCATTGAGATTTGTACTATGAAAATAAATAGTAACATTTATTTGCAAGGAATAAAAGCCTATTTAGGTGACTAGAATTTGGAGTAATGACTATTGTATGTTACCTACCCTTGTTTCTTGTTAATTTAGATTTTGGGAATCAAATTCAATTTATCCGCCAATTTACCGCAGTTAAAGTGAAATGAATTGGTGATTGAGAAATGTTAAATACAAATAAGATGTAAACCAAAGAAAATCCCATTTGTAATAAATTATGTAGAATAAAGTAAAGAAACTAGGAAATGAAAATGTGAAAATGTGGATGCAGTGAGATCTTAAGTGAAAATAACCTTGTTAGGCAAGTGATAACGGAATTTTGTGTATAACCAAATAAAAATCCAAATTTATTTGGAAATAAATTGCAATCAATTGAATTTATTGCAATTTAATGGATTTAATATTTAATAGTTTATGTAATTATTATTTGGAAGAAATTGGAGTTATTTGTAAAAAGGTATGAACCTATTGTTAATTTTTCTATGGGATTGACAATTAATATGGAATGAAAAGAAGAAAATTTGGGTCAGTAAAATTTAGAATTTATGCATAATAAAACGGATTCTAACGTTAATTATGACGTTATTGAGTTTAGATTGGAATTGGTAAACATTTGAGTGAAATCTTAAACTAATGTTCATATTGACAACAATAACTTAGAAATATAGAAAGGAAGTAAATCTAATAAATTTATCAAATTCATAATGTTGAATTCATTTGGATGGGAATTAATAAACAGTTGAGAAAAAGGAAATGGAAATAAAAGTTTATTTATAATTTGGGATTTAATTTATGGTAAAAAGGTTAATTGCAATTAAAAATGAGTTGAAATGGAAATCAAGTTATTTATTTAATTAGATTTAAGATGAGAGTATAAAAGTATAAGATTAAATAATTGGGTTTTGAGAATAAAATTTATAATTCCCAAATAATAAGAAAACGCAGAAATTAACACTGCAAAATTGATATACTTATAAATTTAATTCACATCCAAGCTTGGAAAACCATTTGGGATTGTTTGAATTATATAAGTCACAAAATTTGGCCAATATTAGAAGTTGAAACATAAAAACTGGATTTATAATTTATTTTAATTTATTTAATAAATATTAAAAATAGCCATTTTGGGCACGGACTCGGATTTCGACGAAACCAGTTTCATCGGATCCGTATCGGTGAATTATTATAGGGTTTCAAGTTTCGTATCGATCGGACTTGTCGTTTGATCGTACGGACGCGAAACGCCTTGAAATCAATTTTATTAAAATCAATTTGAAATCAATTTGGAAATCTTGTTTTTAGCATAACTTCTTCATACGATCGAATTTGGTCGCGAAACTTTTTCCATCGCATTCAGAATATTTTAAAATACCTATCTGAATATATAGATTTAACAAATTCGGCTCCGGAGGCATAGCGGGCTTTTTGGGCCATAGTTTATTCCGTACGTTCGCGTATCCAGTCTAGCTACCCTACCTCTAGCCTATCTATAAATATACAGCTATAAACCCTAGTCTCTATTCTTTTGCTGTACGTTCATTTCTTCACTCTTTTCTCTTCCCCAAATGTATACATCTCAGATCCAATTCCAGATCTATCCATAGTTCAAAATCAAAAGTCAAAACTCAAAAATTTCAGAAAATTCTGAAAAAAATATATATTGATGTTTTCGATACACGTAATCTCATGGTGAAATTCGTTTTTCAATTGGAGCTGTCGTTCATCCAGAATAAATTAGAACAGTTCGTAGCCATTCATCTCGCCGTAATCAAAGTCGTCGGATCGACGAACCGTTTCTGGGTTTTGTAGAGGGGACCGAGGGGAGTTGATCTGTGGTGTTTGTTCGCTGTTTCAACGGTTGGATCTATGTCAATAATTGGATTAGGGTTTCGGCCCTAGGCTATTGGTGGCGGCCGGCCGTGACTTGAGGGGGCCGGACCTAGGGGGATGGAGGCGCCTGGCCATGGGGATGACGGTGGTGGTTGGCGTTGGTCATAGGGAGAGGCATGGTGATGGCTATCAGCGGTCAAAGTACGGTCAACAAGGGTTGCGTGCGTTCTGGAGAGCTCGTGCATGCAGTGCGTTGCTGGGAAGAAAGTATGTTGGATGATGATGACGTGGCAGAGGAGAGGGTGAATGTGTTCTCTTTGTTTAATTTAAACTTTGATTTTTCAACTCGATTTTTCGCTATAACTTCGTCATACGATATCCGATTGACGCGAGATTTTTTTTATTAGGATCGTAATTAAATTCCGGACTTGATGACGCTGGTTTGGACGAATTCTGAGACGGGCGAAATTTTGGGTTTAAATCGAATTTAAATTCAATTTAAATTCAAAAGGTGAGTGTTTGAACCCACTCACAACTTCTAAAAGTTTTTATGTTTGTTAAATTAATTTTTGAAATGAATAGAAATTTATTTATGAGTATTTGGCATGTTTATTTCATTTATATCTGTTGAATTGCATTTATTTAATTTAACTGTTAATTTAATTTATTTATTGTGTATTTATTTACAGTTATAATTTATTTGTTTGCATATAAACTGCTAGTTAACAGTTATATAAATTATTACTAAATATAAAATGTTAGATTAATAGTTGTTAAATTAAATTTGAATATAATTGTCAGTTATTACCTGCTATATAATCTCATATATATATATTGATATTGATTGATATTGATTGATGATTGTGATTTGGATAATGGATGATGTTGATGAATGGATGCTTATTTGATATCATTAAATTGCAAGTTATCATGCATTTTTCATTTCATTCGGGATTGTGGTTTGAAATGATATACAACCGCAAAATTTTATTTTTAAATTGCGGATTGAAATGATAAATATCCGTATCACTTGACCATAGGATAGAAAATTATATACAGGCACTGTGGTCTATATATAAATTATTTTAAAGGTAATTTCTATGGTTTGGATGGAATACGGTTTATAATAATCTTAAATTTTATATTGTATAAATATTTTTCTTCTATATATATATACACATATGAAGTTGAAAATTTTGAATTTAAAAGGTGTATAAAAATCTTTATTAAAAATGGAAGAAAATTAAGAAAATGGAGTTTAATAATTTATATCATATGTTTAAATGTTAAGTTTGGAAATTTTAAGATATGATATTTATAATTGGATTTTTCCCAAAATAAATTGAAATGAATATTCTAGTATAATTTGAATTGGGAAATATATATATATATATTTTATTACTAGAAATTGAAGTCTTATTATTTATGGATTTTATATGAATATTCAAGACTAATTAATAGAACAATTGATTTGTTGAAAGAATAAAATCCAACTTTAGTTTGAAATATTGATACTCAAAATGGATATACGTATATATAAATAAATTGAAGTGGTTTTGGAACTTGAGAGAGATAATATAAATTTTGGTTTAGACTTTAATAAAGAAATGTATTTGTAAAGCCATGAGAACTATTTTCTTTACAAAGTAACATTTAAGTTAAACCATTTAATTCATATACCGTTGAATATCCAAACCATTCAAGTTTTAGAAGTTATGGTTTTAAATTATGATTATCAAAATACTATGCTTTGAAAATATTTGATTTTCAGACGTTATGAAGTTAAAGCATTTTGATTTTGGAAAAGAATTATATTTGGGATAAGTGATAAAATATGGTTTTGGGTTTTGAAATGATATCGTATTCATGGTTATGAAAGGGAACGTTTATTCTGATTTTTAAAGTATAACCTATTTTTAAATGACCGCGGTGTTATAATAACGATTGGTTGGCAAAGAGACCGGGATCGGATATGGACATACTCTCTGTCGATACCGAAAACCACTTTGACTAACCGTGTACGCGGTGGAGATTCCAGAATGAAGTAGGTGGTGGCGACGTTTCCTGTAAGGTAAATACGTGGACCCAACTCCCGTGAGTTGGCATAAGGTGGCTAAAACAGGAGCGATTCTCAGGCCAATGAGGTCATTCCTCTGATCGGACACTCCTCTTCGATATTATACTTTGACTTGGATTTGATTCAGTGGCCACTTCTACATTTTGATTTTGGGGAGTTAGTCCGAGGTGGGCGGTAACTGCGGCTACGCGTTTCCACCAGCCTGGATAGCAATTGGTATATCTACCCTGGCATTGCCTAGTTGTGCCGTGTCACCTACCATACCGAGCCTTTACTACGAGTTTCTATTTGTGTCGTACCTATGGAGTATCCTCTGGTAGCCTCCCGATCAGGAGGTATTACGGTACTGTATAGACTATTGGCATTATTTGTGTTAAGGGCTATATGGGTAACCCCTTAACGCTATTAAAAAGTAAGTTTATTTTATAAATAGACACTATTATAATAGCGCAATATACTACATAGTAAATAGTTTAACGGATCCTTAGGAGATGTAAATCCCGAACATCTCTTGAGTTACTGTACTCATATTTATTTCTGTTAATTTAACCCACATAAGATCTTTTAGTCTGACTCGAGTGTTTTTGTCTTTTCAAATTCGCTCGGGTCAGTCCGAGCGTTTCAGGGTCGAAGACTTTAGCTTTGAAGGACGAAGATGAAGGAGTCGTATTATTATTATCTATAGTATTACATCACACTCATACTGTTCCGCTGCATTGATTGTATTGGTATGTGTAACTCTGATATTTATTGTATAAAGCAAATCAAGTGTTTGTAAACTGTTTTGAACTGTATATTTATTATTATATTTTATCCTTCCGCTGTGAGATTCTGTTTTGTTTTTATTTCTTCTCTGTTTTTCTTATTTACCCCATAACAATCCGCCCTTCCGCATGGTTTGAATTGGCATGTGTGTCGGTTTAAAGTGCGCGAAAAGGCGGGATGTTACAGAATGATTTTGCTGGTTCGACTTGGCATTGACTGTTTCAATTTGACACACACTTGATTTCTGATTTGTGAATTATTCGACACCTTGTTCATCACTGTACTGACATTTGCTTTGACCAGTTTATTTTCTTTGGTCATACTGTTGAAATTGATCTTGTGAATTTCTTTCTGCTGGCTTCGGTCATCTCTATAATGTTCGTCTCTGGCCAACTTCTCTGGTCGGTTTTACATGAACTTTACTTGGGAATTTTGTATGTTTCATTTTACTTGACTTCTGTTCATGTCGGCACTGGCTGTAGTTGAGTTGATACATTTGTCAGTTCTACATTTGTTTCACTTGGTATCGCTGTATCCATTCTATTGCACTTTGATGTTGTATATGTGATGCATTCTTTACTGCAATACTTGTTGCACTTTAGTTGTTCACCATGTTGCATTCATTCCATTTTGCATTGGTGCAGTGCTGTCATGTTGTTTGCAACTGTGTTGCACTTGTATCACTGGTATTTGAACTAAACTTGTGTATCTTGTCTCCATGCATTCATGTACACTACTGTGTTGTATGCTTGATCACTGAGCACTTGAGTTGTTTGCATATTTGTAGTCTTGGCCATGTTGGTTTAGTTGAGTATGTTGCATTTGTTGGTTTAGTCGTGCACTTGGTCCCTTCACTTGTATATTTGTACTGTTGGGTTGTAGTTTGCATTGCTGAACTTGTGTTGTCTTTGATGTTGTTGAACTTGGTGACATGCATTTCTTTGTGGTCTCTGTTCTTTGTTCATTGGTTATTGTTCTGGTTCTTGGTGGCTTGAGCATTTGGTTTGCACTTGTTCATCATGTAGCTTGTTCTCTACATTTACTTGACTGGTCTGCATACATGTGCTTAATTGCTGTTTTGTTGACACTGGTTTGGGCCCTGTTGTCTGCACTTGTATGCTCTCGTGTATTGCCTTTGACATGATTCACTTCATGTTTGTTGCTAGTTTACCTTGAATTACTGCTTCCATTTTGACTTGGTCTTTGTTGAACTTGTCATCTTCACTGTGTTGCACATTTGTGGTCTATTCACCCATTACTGCAGTTGCATTGCTGTTTGGTCATTTTGTATTTCTGGATGGAGCCGTGCATACGAGTTGGCGAGGCAGTGCACACGTGTATAAATGTACACGTGTGTATTGCAGCCACTCATGATTACCTGTCTCTGTAGCGTTATCAAGTGTATATCTCTATGTGCACGACTTTGTGATGAATTCAAGTGTGAATGATGACGAACAACCCAAATAACTGAGGCAAATCATATTTACAAAAATCATATTTCATTGCAAAAACATTTCTTTTTCAATTTTACTGCGTTAGTTTATATTTTTGCAGATTTCTCAGATGCTGGATTCAAACTGGAATGCAGTTGAAGATAAATACGAGTGTGAGTGATATGTAGTGAGGTGAATTATAAATATGAAATGTGATGTAATTGTAATCAAAGTTATATAGTTATAGTGAGAGCTTGAAATTGTACTATTCAAAAATGTAATAAATATTTATTTGAATAAAATATCTGTTTGAATTCAAATTCTGTGTAATTTATTTTATTCAACAAATATTTATTTAAACTGTGAAAAATAGAATAGTATATTACCAAATACATTTAAATGAATGTATATATGTTTATTATCATCAAACAAAAATCATATAAGCGCAAAGCGCATATTCAACAATCTCCCCCTTTTGATGATAACAAACATATATTTAAGATTTTGAATGTATTAAATGTATTTGATCGTTCAATTTGCTCCCCCTATTTAAATGCTTCCTATCTATACAATACTCCCCCTACATATATGCATTGAGAATAAAAATATGCAAATGAATCTATATGCCTATGCAAATATATGAATTTTATTTGCTAAAATCTTAACTTTTCTCCCCCCTTTTGTTATCAGCAAAAGAATAATAGTGTTAGGAAAAATAGAGATAAAGTGATCGATATTGATCTAATATTAAGACTCAATCGAATATAAATATTAAATTAAAAAAATCAAACATAAAATCATAAATATTTTGTTAGGCGCATATTCCACTTTTAGAATGATGGAAATGTTGTCATCATATAAAACCATATAGTTATGTCTATTTGTGGTATATTTATATCAAGAATTTGAATATCTACTAACCATGCATAACCGTTAGGACTTTTAAATGAGATTAGTAGTATTCCAATTTTATTTTATTTTAAAAAAAAATGAATTCAAGTATCTTCTAACCACGCATAACCGTGAGGACTTTTAAATGGGATTAGAATCAACTTGTTTATTTTAAAAATCAACTTTTGATATGTGTTCCATACATGCATAACCGTGAGGACTTTTAAATGAGCATGGAAGCACATAACAAATTCCAAGTAATTCACCCATGCATAACCGTGAGGACTTTTAAATGAGAGTGAATACTTTGGTATTTATTATTATTATTATTATTATTATTATTATTATTTTAAAAAAAATGTGAAAATGAAAAACGAACGATTCCTGTTTAAAATACCACACATCGACAAACTATATAGAATTTTGATGAGTGATGGTCGTTAGAAATATGATAGAAATAGAGATGGTTATGGAATTTTTTACCAACAAAAGTTTTATGACTCTTGTTTAATTTGAAAAATTTACTAATTATATCGTCTCGAGTAATAATATATGATAAATATCAATACTCATCACTTTTTCAATCACTATTTATTTCTTCGATGATTTGTAGGGAGAAAAAAAATGTTAAATATTCAGCAAATTTCTAAAACACCTAAGCTGAGTCGTAGTTTACAAAAACTATTTTCTGGTAGGGGTTTTTTAAAAATGTCTGCCGATTGATAATCAGTTGAAATAAAATTTATGCAGATATTTTCTTTGGAAATATGATCTCTAATAAAATGATGTCTAACATCTATATGTTTTGTTCGCGAGTGATGTACAGGATTATTTGTGAGATCGATTGCTCTTTTGCTATCACACATTAGTGGTACACGTTTAAAATTTAGGCCATAGTCATGCAAAGTTTGTATCATCCATAAGATTTGAGCAGAGCAACCACTCAAAGCAATATACTCTGCCTCTGTTGTGGATAATGCAATACAATTCTGTTTTCTACTTGACCATGCAACTAATGAATGTCCTAACATAAAACATGCTCCACTAGTACTTTTTGTATCAACTAAATTTCCAGCATAATCAGCATCTGAAAAACCTTTCAATTCAAAATTATCGTTTGATGGATACCAAAGACCAAACCGTGGGGTGTGCAACAAATATCTTATAATTCTTTTGACAGCTTTTAAATGAGATTCTTTTGGGTTAGATTGAAAACATGCACATAAGCAGACAGAAAACATGATGTCAGGTCTAGAGGCGGTAAGATAAAGGAGTGATCCAATCATACCTCTGTACTGCCTTTGATCAACTGTCTTACCTTTTTCATCCTTGTCAAGTTTAAGTGTTGTACTCATGGGAGTTCTTGCTGGTTTAGCATCTTTCAATCCAAATTTGTTGACAAGTTCCCTAATATATTTTGTTTGAGAAATGAATGTGCCTTTATCGCTTTGTTGGATTCGAAATCCTAAAAAGAATTTTAACTCTCCAACCAAGCTCATTTCAAATTTTTCCAGGATGACTTTTTCAAATTTCTCATACAATAACTTGTTAGTAGCACCATAAATGATGTCATCAACATATACTTGAACAATCAAAAGATCATCGTTTTCATGCTACAGAAATTGTGTGGTGTCTACACATTCCTTTTTGAACCCATTTTCAAGGAGATAAGAATTAAGACATTCATACCAAGCTCTGGGAGCTTGTTTTAATCCATATAATGCCTTTTTCAGTTTGTATACATGGTTTGGATATTCATGACTTTCAAAACCTTCTGGTTGTTCAACAAACACATCTTCTTTTAAAATTCCATTAAGAAAAACACTCTTAATGTCCATTTGTCTTAGTTTAAATCCTTTGTAACAAGCAAAAGCTAATAATATTCTAATTGATTCTAGTCCAGCTACAGGTGCAAAAGTTTCATCAAAGTCAACTCCTTCAATTTGATTGTATCCTTTAGCAACTAGTCTAGCTTTATTTCTAATTACATTTCTAGATTCATCATATTTATTTTTAAAAATCCATTTTGTTCCTATAACTGGATAATCCTTAGGTCTAGGTGCTAGACTCCAAACATTATTTCGTTCAAACTGATTTAGCTCTTCTTGCATGGCCATGAACCAGTTTTCATCATTAAGGGCTGAATCTATGTTATTTGGTTCTATTTCTGAAATAAATCCACTATATAAGCACAAATCACATAGATTTTTAAAGGATGAACGAGTTTGTATACCTGCTATAGGGTTTCCAATTACCAATTCTGGTGGATGGTCTGTTTTGTATTTCAGTTTTTCTGGATCCAGATTTCTTCGGACTTCTTGAGTTGTGGTAGTTTCTCTAGCATCAGCAGTTTCTTTTGGTTTTTCAAGCTCATCTTTTTCTTTCTCCTCTTCAACGTTACTTTTGGATGTTTCTTGATCATCAATGCCTTCATCAAATTTCACATTGATTGACTCCACGATTGTTTTAGTCTTTTTGTTGTAGACTCTATAAGCTTTGCTTCTCGAAGAGTAACCCATGAAGATGCCTTCATCAGCCTTTGCTTCAAATTTTCCTAACTGATCACCTGTATTAAGAATATAGCAAGGACATCCAAACACTTTGAAGTAAGTGATGTTTGGTTTATTGTTGAACCATAGCTCATAGGGGGTTTTATTAAGAATTGGTCTAATCATAACTCTATTCATTACATAACATGCTGTATTTACTGCTTCTGCCCAGAGATGCAGAGGTAGTTCATATTCATTTAACATAGACCTAGCCAATTCTTGCAAAGTTCGATTCTTTCTCTCAACTACCCCATTTTGTTGTGGAGTAGTGGTGCAGAGAACTCATGTTTGATTCCGTTTTCATCACGGAAAGTTTCAAATTCATAATTTTCAAATTCTCCACCATGATCACTTCTTAACGAAACAATAGTGACTTCTTTTTCATTTTGCACAAATTTTGCGAATTTTGTGAAGTATGAAAAAGTTTCTGATTTTTTAGCCATGAAATATACCCATGTATATCTTGAGTAATCATCAACTAACACAAAGCAATATTTCTTACCTCCTAAGCTAGCAATGTCATTAGGTCCGAATAGATCCATATGAACTAGTTCAAGAACTCTAGAAGTGCTTACATTGTTTTTGGCATGAAACGATGATTTTTTAAGTTTTCCCAAAGTACATGCTTTACAAATGTTTTCTGTTTCAAACTCATGTGATGGCAACCCTCTTACCAAACTTTTCCTTTTTAATTTGTTTAATAAGTTCATACTAGCATGCCCTAAACGTCTATGCCATAAATTCACTTCTATATCCTTAGCTACCAAACATTTAGAGAGGGTGAGATCATCAAAAGATAGAGAATATATATTACCTTTCCTTTTTCCTAAAAATAAGATTTCTTTTGATGATTTGTCAACAATTTTGCACAAGTCAGAATCAAAGATAACATTCATACCTTTATCACATAGCTGGCTGATTGATATCAAATTGTGGTGCAGATTTTCAACATATAGTACGTCATTCAAGGTAAATGTATTGTTACCTACTTTACCTTTACCGACAATTTTACACTTGTCATTGTTGCCCATTATGACTCTGCCACCTTTGTACTTTTCTAGGCTAAGGAACTTTGATTTATCGCCTGTCATGTGCCTGGAACAGCCAGAATCCAAGTACCATTGCTGTTGTTCCTTAGCCTGCCAGCATACCTACACGAGAAGAGAGTTTAGTGACCTATTTGTTTTTATAGGTCCATGATTGTTAGTGGAAAAATATTTAGAACGATAATTTTGTGGAGACCCAAAACTATTTATAATTGTTCCCTTTGGCACCCAAATTTGTTTAACTTTGAGAGTTTTTGTATTTGTGCCTTTTGGAACCCAAATCGGTATAGTTTTCACATTTTTGGGTCTATACCAACAATTATTGTGATTGTGTCCATATTTTCTACAAATTGTGCACATAGAATTGTGATTAATATTGCTTTCAATAGTTTTCGATTTACTATATCCAAGTCCTTGTCTAACCGTATTAGCAGTTTGCTTTCCTAATAGCATATTCAACGATTTTTCACTTTTTGAAAATTTATCTAAAGTCGTTGACAATTGTTGGACTTGTGTTTTGAGAGATTCATTTTCATTTAACAACTGTGTGCACTTTTTAATAGAATTCTCTCTCCTAGTTTTTTCATTCTCTTTTAAAATCAGAATTTCATTTTCAAGTGATTTTATATTGATTTCCGATTTTTTAATTTCTTCTTCGAATGTTGGACACTTATCACACTTAGGGATCCTACTTTGATAGTTCTTAACTAATTGATCAAGTTGTTTATTACATTCTATCAAAGTATCCTTTTGAGATTCAAGTTTGGCGTATTTTTCCCTAAGTCGTTCATAACAGCCATTTACTTCATGGAAATAAATAAGTAATTCAGAATGAGTGAGTTTTGATACCTCGCTTGGCTCGTCGTCATCACTGTCTATAACTTCACCATGAAGGCACATGTTTGCTTTTTCACTCTCACTCTCGGTGCTATCACTTTCATCTTTGTCAGTTTCATCCCAAGTAGCCGCAAAGCTTTTCTTCTTTAGTTTCTTTCCTTGGTTTGATCGTTTTTGAGGACATTGTGGCTTGATATGACCGGGTTTGTTGCATTTGTAACAGATGATTTTTTGTTCTTCTGGGTTGTCTAGTGCCTTGCCTATTCTGCTTTTCAATTCATGATTTTGAGCTGGATTTCCGTATTTGCGATTCCACCTTTTGAATTTCTTTATTAGTAGTGCCAGCTCTGCTGCTCCATCATCATCATCACTTTCGGTTGTTCCTTTGAGCGCTATTGATTTCTTTCGAGTATCTCCTCCTTCGTGCTCTTCCTTGAATTTCATTTCTAGCTCATAATTGGTGAGATTTCTGATGGTTTCTTCAACTTTGAGTTGTTTTAAATCTTCGATTCTTGAATGGCAGTTACTTTCGCTTCAAAGCTTCGTGGAAGGACTCTGAGGATTTTTCGGACTATTTCCAATTCGGTGTATGTTTTTCCGAGAGCTTTTGATTTGTATACGATATTAGAAAGTCGTCCGTACATCTCTTTGACATTTTCTTCCTTCGCCATTGTAAAGTTCTCGTATTCGCTGCTTAGCATGGCAAGGCGAGATTCTTTGACTTGAGATGTTCCTTCGTGAGTCACTTCTAGTATGTGCCATATTTCCTGCGCAGTTAGACAATGTGAGACACAATTAAATTCAAATTGATCTAATGAATAGATAATAGAATTCATAGCTTTGGCATTAGTATTCTGTAATTTATTTTCTAGTTCTGTCCATTGTTCCTTTGGTTTCTCTATTTCCTGATTATCTGCAGTTATAGTTGGAGTTTTGTAACCTGTCTCAACAATATCCCAAGCGTCAATGGTTTTCAGAAAAATTTTCATCCTATTTTTTCAAAAAGTATATCACCATTGAACATTGGTGGCCTAACTATCGACTGACCCTCTGCAAAAGCATTATTAAAAGAAGCCATTTTAAAAATTCAAATTTTTAAAACAAAAATAATTTTTTAAAAAAATCGAATTTTTAAAACAAATGTTGACTTCTAGACCTTGCTCTGATACCACTTGTAGGATCGATTTCACCCTAGAGGGGGGGTGAATAGGGTGATAGTGTTAATTATAAAAGTTAATCGCGGAAGCTTATAAAATATTCAATTCAGATCACAGAATAGCAGCACAGATATCGCAGAATATAAATAACAGAAAAAACAGAACAACACAGAATTTACCCAGCTTCGGCAAAACCCTGCCTACGTGCTGCCCCCAAGGTTTCTACTAGAAAGTAGATAGTCCCTCGCTTACACACGTAAACTCGCTATACCCGCTATTTTCTAATCTAACTCTACGCTCAAAATCTTGCCACAACTCAGCCACCGAGTTGCGAATTCTCAAGCTACGCCACGTAGCTTGTGCCCTAGTCACACGACTAGAAATTTAAAACGGTTTAAAAAGAAAATACAATTAAAAACAATTTAAATAAAATAAAACCCTATTTAAAAATAAACTAAAGCCTTATAATAAAACAAGGCGGGCCCCTATTCACTTCTTCAACCCGTTCCTTTTTCTTTTTATTTGCTCCGTTCGTTGTTTTGAGATAGCGGCGGCTTTGTCCTTCAATCTAGATTAGGGCTTTCGTTCGTGATTCAAATTAGGGTTTTTTGCAAATTGAAGCGCCAACCTTTGATACTATTCGACTTCGATGCTCTTTAATTTGTTCACCGCGGCTGCTTCGTTGATCGAATTCCTTCTTCGGTATGTAATTGTATGCTTTTGCTTTTACTGATTTTGTGCTTGCTCGAATTCGATGCTTGAAATTGCCAGTGATGATTGGGTTATATATGCGTTCGAATTCCTTGAATTACGTTCGTCTGAATATATTTGAATTCATCAATGGCCGTTCGATCTTGTATTGATGCTTGGGATTTGTTCTGACTTTGTCACTTTCGTATTTTTGGTAGCTTGATTCACACGGTATTGATTTGATTTCGTGGTCAATTTTCTTGGCTATCACGGTGAATGATTTTGCTGGTTCGACTTGGCATTGACTATTTCAATTTGACACACACTTGATTTCTGATTTGTGAATTATTCGACACCTTGTTCATCACTGTACTGACATTTGCTTTGACCAGTTTATTTTCTTTGGTCATACTGTTGAAATTGATCTTGTGAATTTCTTTCTGCTAGCTTCAGTCATCTCTGTAATGTTCGTCTCTGGCCAACTTCTCTGGTCGGTTTTACATGAACTTTACTTGGGAATTTTGTATGTTTCATTTTACTTGACTTCTGTTCATGTCGGCACTGGCTGTAGTTGAGTTGATACATTTGTCAGTTCTACATTTGTTTCACTTGGTATCGCTGTATCCATTCTGTTGCACTTTGATGTTGTATATGTGATGCATTCTTTACTGCAATACTTGTTGCACTTTAGTTGTTCACCATGTTGCATTCATTCCATTTTGCATTGGTGCAGTGCTGTCATGTTGTTTGCAACTGTGTTGCACTTGTATCACTGGTATTTGAACTAAACTTGTGTATCTTGTCTCCATGCATTCATGTACACTACTGTGTTGTATGCTTGATCACTGAGCACTTGAGTTGTTTGCATATTTGTAGTCTTGGCCATGTTGGTTTAGTTGAGTATGTTGCATTTGTTGGTTTAGTCGTGCACTTGGTCCCTTCACTTGTATATTTGTACTGTTGGGTTGTAGTTTGCATTGCTGAACTTGTGTTGTCTTTGATGTTGTTGAACTTGGTGACATGCATTTCTTTGTGGTCTCTGTTCTTTGTTCATTGGTTATTGTTCTGGTTCTTGGTGGCTTGAGCATTTGGTTTGCACTTGTTCATCATGTAGCTTGTTCTCTACATTTACTTGACTGGTCTGCATACATGTGCTTAATTGCTGTTTTGTTGACACTGGTTTGGGCCCTGTTGTCTGCACTTGTATGCTCTCGTGTATTGCCTTTGACATGATTCACTTCATGTTTGTTGCTAGTTTACCTTGAATTACTGCTTCCATTTTGACTTGGTCTTTGTTGAACTTGTCATTTTGACTAGTATAAAATCCCTAGTGTCATCTCTCTATCTCTTTCTTTACTTTATTATTTCTAGC
This sequence comes from Allium cepa, assembly GCA_030765085.1. Lineage (NCBI taxonomy): Eukaryota > Viridiplantae > Streptophyta > Magnoliopsida > Asparagales > Amaryllidaceae > Allium > Allium cepa. The sequence goes on from CM060932.1 coordinate 974,281,599, forward strand.
TATGACTGCATTTATAATTCATAGTTGGTATATTTCTATGTTGATATTCTATGATTAAATATTAATCTTAAAAGAAATTTAAAAAGATTTACATAAGTTAGAAAACACTATTCACCGTCCTTCTATTATTTAATTAGCCTCAAGATCCATAATTCTACAACCCACATTTGGTATCAGAGCACTAGGTTTTTAAAAACTTGTAATTTTATTTTTTGCAAAGTTTAAATGGCTAGCAACACTGTTAGTATACTTTTTAGCACTTTGTCGAAGGATAATCTACTGCTAGACCTTCACTTTATAATGGAAGTAATTACAGCTATTGATCATGTAGGATAAAGATTTATTTACAGTCTAATGGTTTGGATGTTCAGAATACTACACAGAATGAGTACGCAGAACCTTGGACTAACTTTGCATAATAGATTGCTGACCAAAAGTCACTTGCATAGTATAATTCTAAAGCCATGAATATTTTATTTTGCTTACTAGATAAAAATAAATTTAATAGAGTATCTATCTGTAAGTCTACATATGAAATTTGGAGAACAATACAAGTTACAAATGAGGGCATAGTAAAGTTAAGTAGACCAAAATTTTTGTGTTAACTAATCTGTTTCACTTGTTTAAAATGAATCCAAATGAGTCTATTTTTGAACACTACAACAAAAATACCCTTTTACAACGGACAATGCCTGTTGTAATAGTGGTTTCGCAATGGGCCATCGCCTGTCATATTAGGCGATGTTGTAATAGATCTAAAAGATTTTTATAATGAGAAATGCCCACTGTAAAAGCGCGTTGTAGCAGACTTTTTTACAACGGCCCCTAGCCATTACAATATCATCATTTACAACATATTTTTCCCTTAAAATTGCAAATTAAAAAAATTTCGCATCGCTGTAACGTGCACCTTTAGATTTGATGTTATTTCACAATTGAAACCAAAACTGTACTAACAACAATTAAAATCATTCATTTTCGTTAAAAACAATACGATATTCATTAAAAATAAGACGATGATTCACACTCTAAAAGACTAAAACAAATCATATATTCACATCATTCATACAGTATTAATGTAACGATCTGTTTTTAAGTCAATTTTAATTTAATAATTAATATAAATTTTTGGATTAATTGGTGAATAAATTTGAAATTTTACAAAATAAATAAGATATATGTTAGTTATTTATATATATGTATATAAATTGATTGTAAATAGAATTTTGGTTTGAAATTCAAAAATAAATATTTTGGAAAAAATAAATTGAATTTGAAAACACTATATTTTAAATTAATAAAAATTTGTTTTTTAATTATATTAAATATGCATTTTGATTTGAAAGATATGATTTAAAATTTAATAATTTTCAAAAACTATTTATAAGTTAAAAAAATTCTATATTTAAAAACTTTATAGATAAATACTTATTAATATTCGATATAATAGCTTTAGTTAAAATAAAATAAAATTTAATAAAAAGGTTTAAAATACTTTCTTTAAAATTTTACATGAAAATAAATTAGTTTGTTTATATATATATATAAACATAAAAAACATAATATTTAAATTAATAAAAATATAAAACATATATATGTAAAGCTAATTGGAAATATAATATGAGATAATATAAAATCATATTTAAAACATTTAATACATATAATTTACAAGTGTAAATTTTTTTTATCATACAAATTAAATTTGTAACCATTTTAACATGAAGATTAAACAAGTGTAAACTAAGTTATCATGCAAATAAACAAGTGTCATTGTTTCTTTTATTTTCAAGATAATAAATTAAATGAAAAAAAGTTGTATATATACATATCTACTCCCCTTCTCTTCACATTTTCTTCCATTCAAATCTGAGGGAAATAATACAAACCAGAAAAAAATCAAAATCAAACAATCTTCACAAGGTTTCAAAGCTAAATCAAGCAAAGGCCAAATCAAACAAGCAAGCAATGTTTAAAGCAATCAAACTAAAGCAACATAAAGATTAGAATCAACTCGTTATAAAAAAAAAGCAGATACTCAAAGTTCATAATCAACTACAAGTGTATCAAGGTTCAAATTCAATTAAAACAAAAAGTTTTCAAGCCAAGAATCATTTCCAGGCTCAAAGCCTGCTCTCTGTTCAAAACAATATCCAGGTGAGCAAACTTCTTGAATTTGTTATTATAGCTTGATGTTTGGATAATACTTGAAAGTATGATTGTGAAATTGGTTTGTATAAATGTAAAATGTGATTGCATGCCTGAGTATATAAATTTTTTGATATGCATGTCTATGTATATGAATATGTTAAGCCATGTTCTTAAGTTACAGGATCTCCTTAATCAAAACAAATCAATATCTCTTCATCAAAACATTTTCTGGCTAAGAATTCTAAAGGAAAAGTGATTATAAAAGTGTAATATCAATCTTAAAAATAATTTCAAGTATCTAAATTTATTAATTAATTCAGAAATAGGAATTTACAGATAAAATCAACTCAAGCAGAAAATCAATTGTCGGAAATCGTGTTTTAATTCTAAAACCTGATTCACAGTGGAAATTGATGAATTTTAATAATGGTTTCACAATTTTTAAGTTTATATATATTGGCAATTCGTGAGTTGAACGGAGAATGGGTTTTCATCGATTCACAACGAACGGCGAAGGGATGGGAGCCGTGATTGGTGCTGGCGGTGGCTAGGTGGTTGAGTGACTCAGGAAAAATGGAGGATGAATTTATAGATGATCGTGGTGGTATAGCGACGTTGATTTAGGGTTTAAGGACTGGGTTTTGTCGACTTGGGTTTCCAGGCGATTTCATCGTCGTGGAAGCAGCGGAATTGATCGGACCAGGGGGATTCGAAGCGTAGGTTGATGACGTGGCTCTGGATGTGAAGGCGAGGTCTTTGGTGATCAGTAGCGGTGGCGCACGGTGTTTTTGTCATCGGGTTTGGGTTCCAGGAGGTTGCTGGATCACTTGATTTCGAGTTCGTCGTTGATTCAGAGATCTGGGTGGTCTGGTGTTTAGGGGAGGTTGTCATCATCGTGTTGATGGTTGCAGCGTCGACGGGAGGCGATCGAATTATCTGTGCATGTGCACATAATATCAGTAATGGTGTAGTGTTGTTGAGTTTGAGGAATAAGGAGGAAGCTTGAAGTCATACTAGGGAATGTGGGTTTTTGGCTCGAGTATTTGTTCGGGTAGGTTTGGGTGTTTTATAACAGTTTAAAATTTTAACATAACAAAGTTAAAAATAATAATAAGAAGGGGCGACTCGGATTGTTTCTCGGGGAAAGCTTGTACTGGCTCGGGTGAAAACCCAAAGTGGTCTCGGGTTCATGTGTATAACAGTTTTAGAATTTAAATAAAACAAGTTTTCATTAAATCAAGTTTAAACATTTTATTTTGGTTATGGAAAAGGTTTAAAATAAATAATTTTAAATTTATTAAGTTTAAGGTATTTCATTATATACCTTTTGTTTTAAACCTATTCTTAAGTTTATTTAATAAGTTTAAATAATGTAATAGTTAATTAAAGAAGGTGAAATGACTTTAATTATTAAGTAACTTAAAAGATTTTAAAGTTAATTTTGTATGTTATGAAAATTGACTCCAAAAGTTTATTAAATAAGGTTTAAATGCTGTAATTAAGAAATTAATTAAGACAAATGGGTTATCCTCTTATTAATTAAGGTTTTGAGTAATTTCCTAATGTAATTAATTTAAAAGATGATAATTACTTAATGTAATTAATTAATGGTTGCTTAATTAATGTAATTAATTAAAGGATAATTGAGTAATGATTAAAGGTTAATTTATTTTTGATTAAAGGATAATTATTGAATGTAATTAATTAGTGACTAAATAAATGTATAATTACTTAGTGTGATTTACTAAAGGATAATTGACTTCTCAAAAGATAATTACTTGATAAAAATAATTAAAGGTTAATTACTTGATTAATTAAAGGTTAATTGATCAAACTAATTAAAGGGTATTTAATGTAATCAATTATGGATAATTAATTAATGTAATTAATTAAGGATTAATTAATTATGTAAGGTTAATTTAATTATATGACTAATTAAGAGATAATTAAGTAATTAAGGATAATTACTTAAGATGGATAACTACTTAATGTAATTAATTTATGATTAGAGGATACTTAATTACTTAAAAAGATAATTACTTAATGTAAGTAATTAAAGGATAATTAAATGATTATGGGTTAATTATTAATTTAAGGTTAATTAAATTATGTGATTAATTATGGAATAATTAATTAATCAAAGGTTAATTAAGTAATATTAATTAAGCAATATTGGGTAATTAATTCATAAAATTAATTTAATTGGAAATAAAACTGAATTAATTAGGAATTGAACAACTAATTGATCTTGCTTATGGTTGATTGGATTATATTGAATACCTTGAATTGTTTGATATCTCTGATATGTGATGTTCTGTGATATGATTGTTTTGGATTGAGCTATGAATTGTGACTTATTTATCTGTGATGAATTTGCTTGTTTATTTGTGAATGAAAGATAAGCGTTATAGGATTATACTGCTTATTGATATTGTTATGCTTGAATTGATGATGGTTGTGATGTTTTATTGTTGCGTGTGAAACCTCTGGACTACACATAACACACACACAAATATGGATTTCATGGAAAATTGGTTAAGTCATGCGTATTTTGAATTTAAAAAATTATTTTATTCAAAATGGTGAAAAGTTTAAAGGTTGAATTTTGAATCCTAAGGATTTGGAAGTTAAATTGAGTTGAATATGAAAAGCTTTTGATAAGGAAGTTTTGAAATTAAAATTTATTTTGAATATAATACGTCTTGTTAAAGTTTTGAAATTATTTTGGAAACTATGGTTTGAAAGGGTTATACATGTTATACAATATATATGGATTTTAAACCATTTTTGGAGTATATTAAATGAATTATTTTGGGAGTTTGAAATTAACTCAAATAGAGCTTGTCGAGTGTACGGCAGTTCGCTGATTTTCCAATTTATACTTTTAAAAGGCTATAACTTGAGCAAATTTAATCGGATTTTCCCAAAACGTAAAATCTTTGTTTTCAAATGATAATTGCTTTCACATAAAGAAAGAACTTCCAGTTTTGCTAAAGGGATTTCGATTTATGGCCAAATCAAGTTTGAAATGGAAATAGTTGTGAAAGCTATGAATGAATCTTTGTTAAAGATTGGCGAACCTTGTTTTCAAATTGAAGAGGATCTTAAAGGTGAATCTTTTGTTTAAAAGATTAAAGTGGAAATTTGTTTAAACTATTTAAAAAGAAAGGTTTTGGGCTAAAAGTTGTGACTTAACTAAGATCCCAAGATATCCATTTTCTTTTAAAATACGTGCTCATTATTCTGATTAGCCAGGAGAGGACTATATGCCATAAAACCCATTCTGAAAAAATGATATGATGAAATGGATAGCAATTGAAGACGGTGGTTGAAGACCGGGTATTTTCAAAAGCGAAAGGATTACTTGTCGAATGTCTCAACACCGAATGGCCTCGGTATAGAGATTTTAATTACCCTATGTGATGGGGAGTTCGGACATGATTAGGGATTATCCGAATTTGCAAGACTTTGAGGTGCCTTTGGTTCCATTCAGACCCAGGATGGACTTGTATGGATGTATTTCTGACGTTACACTTTGAGATATAAAGCTGGTTTCTATCAAATACATTTCTGTTTGGTGGCGGAGAATTTATTCTCTTAGCTTAACACCCTTCTCTGAGACGTACGAGCTCAAAGGTCTTGTAGTTAATGGTTACTAGTGATATATTCCCAATTTGGTAATGTGGCATGCTAAGTGCTAATCATTGGTTGATCGAAGCATGACTTTTGTGAAAAGCGTAGCTTTGTCGGACGAGACTTCATCGAACCTCACACCCCGGAAATGGTCAAAATAGGAAAGGATGCAGCAAGGTTACGGGGGTCGCGCCCCTTAGGGTATGTGCATTTCCTTCTGGATAAAAAGTGGTGTCATGGTATGGGGCCTAGATATTTAACTTATGTGGTTGTTGGAATTTGTTGTGTTGAGGTCCCTCGGATAAAGGTCGGTTACGACTGAGGAATGACATACTTGTGGCAGTTAGTTACCTAGTTACAAAGGTAGCCCAGCCTTGTGTTGGTAGAGAGCTGGTTAGATTCTCGAGGGCGTCCCACCAGAGACGTACCCATTTCAGAAAGGAAGTTCTTTAGCCTTAGCCATTTGTTGGAAATCCAATCACCCAATACGTGCCCTGTACGGTTTTAGCTGTATAACCTGTCATGTAGCGTGGTGGTAACCTGCCATTAAACATGGTAGCTATGGTAGGTATACTATAATGGTAGTATGCTGGCTAAGATTAACATTATACTTTCGAAATATTTTCTACACTATGCACTAATAATAATATCAAAAGGATTTTCGCGTATCAAGAATGTTTGACTATCATAAGGAGAAATCTCCTCAAAGTGTGCTATTGCATTGTGTGTGTGGCGGGAGGCCTTATGCTAGTTTCATTTTCCAAAAAGCATTGCGAATTTCTTTCATTTCTTTGTGTTGTTTCTTTATATACAAAAAACGGTTTTTGTTTGCTCACACCAGTCCCATGACTGACCTGGAATTTATTGTTCCCTTTCTAAACTTTGGGTGCCCATAATTTACCACATGGGCAGCCAAGAGTCAGGTTATCTGTAGTTCAGATAGTAGATTAGGATCTAGAAGTTTTTGATTTGGAGATCACATTATGCTACAATCCAGCAGGATAGTGGTTCGAGCTTTTTGGTTTGAAGTCTTTGGAGCTTTGGAAATGGGGAAGCAGTCTATTGGATTCTATCTCTCTTTCTCTCTTGAAGATTATGTTGGAGATTTCTCTTCGCTGTTGTATTTTGGCTCTGATATTGATATTTCATTTGTATCATTGTTGTAATCAAATGTTATATATCAATAAATTCATTTTTGTTTCCACTGTGTTGTTATCACCTAATGTTGTTATAAGCTCTGATGAACCAGACTCAATGTTTGTATCTGCGGCATTTGAATATGGGTAATGTATTGGATGTCGATTTTCGAAGGTCGAGGCAGGGTCGTTACAGGTGGTATCAGAGCTAAAGGTTGAGTAAGAACTTTAGCTTTGGAGTATAACACATTAGATGACTCATTAGAGATAGAGATAGAGATATAAATGCACTAGAATGAGTATATTCCTAAGATATCTTGTCCGTATGCCTCAGTAAATTCTCTTACTATTCATTGATAATGAGAATGAGTGCAAGAAGAGGACGAGATAAGGGACATGGGAGTACCATGACAAATGGTCAATACCCTGTAACAACAAGGAAATAACTTTTTCTATCAAACTCTTTTATTCGTCATCCAATTTCAATTTCTTTGATGGATTCCTGGCAACGACAAGGAGAAGCTTTAAAGTGGTGGTGGCCTTGCGAATCTTTGTTTACGTTGTAAAAAAGGTTCTTATTTCGTATTCTCTTCATCATTTTCCTATTAGTCTTTTCATTTTAACTTTAATGAATTTGAAATTTAAATTGAAATGAATTGGTTAACAAAATATGAAGCTTGATTAAATTGTGTCAATAAAATGATTTCGATCAAAACCAAAATTAGGAATTTTGTTGTGATTTCTTGTAAGGATCCAAGTCTGAAGAGGGACAAGCTAGTGTATACTTCGGGATATTCCGACCTGAGTCGAGAATCCATTTGTTTGTTTTTGCGGTCCCGATATATTCTACAAATGGTTAGTTATCCCTTCGGACTAACCAATGCCCCTGCATATTTCGTAGACCGGATGACCCGAGTATAATTCGTAGAATATAGAATAAGTTGGTCTCATATTTATTGATGATATTCTGATTTGGTTAGCCAAATATAGAATAGATATTTCAGTTTGATCTGGTAAACCAATTCTCTATCTTTGATCTGTTCATATGTTCTTTATTCATCTCCTTGTCTAGCGAATTTCGGGGACGAAATTTTCTTAAGGGGGAATCTGTATTGATCCCTTTTTAAGTCAAATTTAATTTAATAATTAATATAAATTTTTGGATTAATTTGTGAATAAATTTGAAATTTTACAAAATAAATAAGATATGTGTTTGTTATTTATATATATGTATATAAATTGATTGTAAATAGAATTTTGATTTGAAATTCAAAAATAAATATTTTGGAACAAATAAATTAGATTTGAAAACACTGTGTTTTAAACTAATAAAAATTTGTTTTCTAATTATATTAAATATGCATTTTGATTTGAAAGTTATGATTTGAAATTTAATAATTTTCAAAAACTATTTATAAGTTAGAAAAATTCAATACTTAAAAACTTTATAGATAAATATTTATTAATATTAGATATAATAGCTTTAGTTAAAATAAAATAAAAATTTAATAAAAGGTTTAAAATACTTTCTTTAAAATTTTGCATGAAAATAAATTAGTTTGTTTATATATATATATATATATATATATATATATATATATATAAACATAATATTTAAATTAATAAAAGTATAAAACATATATATCTAAAGCTAATTGGAAATATACTATGAGATAATATAAAATCATATTTAAAACATTTAATACATATAATTTACAAGTGTCAAAAAAAATATCATACAAATTAACGTTTGTAACCATTTTAACATGAGGATTAAACAAGTGTAAACTAAGTTATCGTGCAAATAAACAAGTGTCATTGTTTCTTTTATTTTCAAGATAATAAATTAAATGAAAAACAAGTTGTATACATACATATCTACTCCCCCTTCTCTTCTCATTTTCTTCCATTCAAACTTGAGGGAAATAATACAAACGAGAAAAAAATCAAAATCAAACAATCTTCATAAGATTTCAAACCTAAATTAAGCAAAGAGCAAATCAAATAAGAAAGCAAAGTTTAAAGAAATCAAACTAAAGAAACATAAAGATTAGATTCAACTCAGTATCAAAACAAAAGCAGAGACTCAAAGTTCAAAATCAACTACAAGTGAATCAAGGTTCAAGTTCAATTAAAACAAACAGTTTTCAAGCCAAGAATCATTTCCAAGCTCAAAGCCTGCTCTCTGTTCAAAACAATATCCAGGCGAGCAAACTTCTTGAATTTGTTATTATAGCTTGTTGTTTGGATAATACTTGAAAGTATGATTGTGAAATTGGTTTGTATAAATGTAAAATGTGATTGCGTGTATGAATATATAAAGATTTTGATATGCATGTCTGTGTATGTAAATATGTTAAGCCCTGTTCTTAAGTTGCAAGTTCTCCTTAATCAAAACAAATCAATATCTCTTAATCTAAATATTTTCTGGTCAAGATTTCTAAAGGAAAAGTGATTATAAGAGTGTAATATCAATCTTAAAAATAATTTCAAGTATTTAAATTTAGTAATTAATTCAAAAATAGGAATTTACAGCTAAAATCAACTCAAGGAAGAAAATCAATTGTCTGGAAATTGTGTTTTGATTCTAAATCTGATTCGTAGTGGAAATTGATGAATTTTAATAATGGTTTCATAATTTTTAATTTATATATATTGGGAATTAGTGAGTTCAACGGATAATGGGTTTTCATCGATTCATGATGAACGGGGAAGGGAGGTGAGTCGTGATTGATGCTGGAGGTGGCTAGGAGGTTGAGTTACTCAGGAAAAATGGAGGATGAATTTATAGATGATCATGGTGGTATAATGACGTCGATTTAGGGTTTAAGGATTGGGTTTTGTCGACTTGGGTTTCCAGGCGATTTCTTCGTCATCGAGGCACCGAAATTGATCGAACCAGCGGGAATCGAAGCGTAGGTTGATGACATGGCTCTGGATGTGAAGGCGATGTCTCAGGTGATCAGTCGCAGTGGTGCATGGTGTTTTTGTCATCGGGTTTGGGTTCCAAGAGGTTGCTCGATCGCTCGATTTCGAGTTCGTCGTTGATTCGAAGATCTAGTTGATCTGGTGGTTAGGGGAGGTTTTCGCCATCGTGTTGATGGTTGCAGCGTTGACCCGAGGTGATCGAATCATCTGTGCACGTGCACATGATATCAGTAATGGTGTAGTGTTGTTGAGTTTAAGGAAGAAGGAGGGAGCTTGAAGTCATACTCGGGAATGTGGGTTTTTGGCTCGAGTATTTGTTCGAGCAGGTTTGAGTGTTTTATAACAGTTTAAAATTTTAACATAAAAAATATAAAAAAATAATAATAATAAGGGGCGACTTGGATTGTTTCTCGAGGAAAGCTTGCACTGGCTTGGGTAAAAACACGAAGTGGTCTCGGGTTCATGTGTATAACAGTTTTAGAATTTAAATAAAACAAGTTTTCATTAAATCAATTTTAAACATTTTCTTGTTCAATTCTTTTAAAATAATAAATGTTTTATTTTGATTTTGGAAAAGGTTTAAAATAAATTATTTTAAATTTATTAAGTTTAAGGTATTTCATTATATACCTTTTGTTTTAAACCTATTATTAAGTTTATTTAATAAGTTTAAATAATGTAATAGTTAATTAAAGAAGGTGAAATGACTTTAATTATTAAGTAACTTAAATGGTTTTAAAGTTAATTTTGTATGTTATGAAAATTGATTCCAAAAGTTTATTTAGTAAGATTTAAATGTTGTAATTAAGAAATTAATTAAGACAAAAGGGTTATCCTTTGATTAATTAAGGTTTTGAGTAATTTTTTAGTGTAATTAATTTAAAAGATGATAATTACTTAATGTAATCAATTAATGGTTGATTAATTAATGTAATTAATTAAAGGATAATTGAGTAATGATTAAAGGTTAATTTATTTTTGATTAAAGGATAATTACTGAATGTAACTAATGAGTGATTAAATAAATGTATAATTATTTAGTGTGATTTATTAAAGGATAATTAATTACTTAAAATGTAATTACTTGATAAAAATAATTGAAGGTTAATTACTTGATTAATTAAAGGTTAATTAATTAAACTAATTAAAGGGTATTTAATGTAATTAATTTTGGATAATTAATTAATTATTGTAATTAATTAAGGATTAATTAATTATGTAAGGTTAATTTAATTATATGATTAATTAAGGGATAATTAAGTTATTAAGGATAATCACTTAAGATGGATAACTACTTAATGTAATTAATTTATGGTTAGAGGATAATTAATTACTTAAAAGGATAATTACTTAATGTAAGTAATTAAAGGATAATTAAATGATTATTGGTTAATTAACTAATGTGACTAATTTAAGGTTAATTAAATTATGTGATTAATTATGGGATAATTAATTAATCAATGGTTAATTAAGTAATATTAATTAAGCAGGATTGGGTAACTAATTCATAAGTGATAAATTTAATTGCAAATAAAATTGAATTAATTAGGAATTGAACAACTAATTGATCTTGCTTATGGTTGATTGGATTATATTGAATACCTTGAATTGTTTGATCTCTCTGATATGTTATATTATGTGATATGATTGTTTTGGATTGAGCTATGAACTGTGAATTATTTATCTGTGATGAATTTGCTTGTTTATCTGTGAATGAAAGATAAGCGTTATAGGATTATACCACTTATTGATATTGTTGTGCTTGAATTGATGATGGTTGTGATGTTTTATTGTTGCCCGTGAAACCCCTGGACTACACACAACACACACAAATATGGATTTCACGAGAAATTGGTTAAGTCATGGGTATTTCGAATTTAAAAATTATTTTATTTAAAATGGTGAAAAGTTTAAAAGTTGAATTTTGAATCCAAATGATTTGGAAGTGAAATTGAGTTGAATATGAAAAGCTTTTGAAAAGGAAGTTTTGAAATTAAAATTTAGTTTGAATATAATACGTCTTGTTAAGGTTTTGAAATTATTTGGAAACTATGGTTTGAAAGGATTATACAAGTTATACAATATATATGGATTTTAAACCATTTTTGGAGTATATTAAATGAATTATTTTTGATGTTTAAAATTAACTCAAATAGAGCTTGCCGAGTGTGCAGCAGTTCGCTAATTTTCCGGTTTATACTTTTAAAAGGCTATAACTAGAGCAAATTTAATCGGATTTTCCCGAAACGAAAAAACTTTGTTTTCAAATGATATTTGCTTTAATATAAAGAAAGAACTTCTAGTTTTTGTTGAAAGGATTTCGTGTTGTGGGTAAATCAAATTTGAAATGGAAATAGTTTTGAAAGCTATGAATGAATCTTTGTTAAAGATTGGTGAACCTTGTTCAAATTGAAGAGGATCTTAAAGGTGAATCTTTTGTTTAAAAGATTAAAGTGGAAATTTGTTTAAACCATTCAAAAGGAAAGGTTTTGGGCTAAAAGTTATGACTTAACTAAGATCCCAATATATCCATATTCTTTTAAAATACGCGCTCATTATTCGGATTAGCCGAGAGAGGACTTTATGTCAAAAAACCCATTCCGAGTAAATGATACGTCAAAATGGATAGCAATTGAAGGCGATGGTTAATGACTGCGTATTTTTGAAAGTGAAAGGATTGCCTGTTAAATGTCTCTGCACCGAATGGCCCTGGTATAGAGATTTTCATTACCCTATGCGATAGGGAGTCTGGACGTGATTAGGGATTATCCAGATTTGTAATGACTTCTTTTGAAGTGCCTTCGGTTCCATTCAGACCCAGGATGGACTTGTATGGACGTATGTCTGACATCACACTTTAAGATATAAAGCTGTTTTCTAACAAATACATTTTTGTTTGGTGGCGGAGAATTTATTCTCTTAGTTTAACACCCTTCTCTGAGACGTACGAGCTCAGAGGTTATGTAGATGATGGTTACTAGTGATATATTCCCAATTTGGTAATGTGGCATGCTAAGTGTTGATCACTGGTTGATTGAAGCATGACTTTTGTGAAAAGCGTAGCTTTGTAGAACGAGACTTCATCGAACCTCACTCCACGGAAACGGTCGAAACAGGAAAGGATGCAGCAAGGGTACGGGGGTCGCGCCCCTTAGGGTATATGCATTTCCTTTTGTATAAAAAGTGGTATCATGGTATGGAGCCAAGATATTTAACTTATGTGGTTGTTGGAATTTCTTGGTGTTGAGCGCCCTCGGATAAAGGTCGATTACGACCGGGGAATGGCATACTCGTTAGTTAGTTAACTAGTTGCAGAGGTAAGCCGGCCCTGTGTTGGTAGAGAGCTGGTTAGGTTCTAGGGGCGTCCCTCCAGAGGAGTACCCATTTCGAAAATAAAGTTCCTTAGCCTTGGCCATTTGTTGGAAATCCAGTCACCCAATACGCGCGCCATGTACGGTTTAATTATATAACCTGCCATGTAGCGTGGTGGTAACCTGCCATTAAACATGGTAGCTATAGTGGGTTTACTATAATGGTAGTATGCTGGCTAAGATTAATATTATACTTTCGAAATGTTTTCTACACTATGCACTAATAATAATATCAAAAGGATTTTCACGTATCAAGCATGTTTGACTATCATAAGGAGAAATCTCCTTCAAGTGTGCGATTGCATTGTGTGTGGTGGGAGGCCTTACGGTAGTTTCATTTTCCAAAAAGCATTGCGAATTTATTTTCTTTCTTTGTGTTGTTTCTTTTTATACAAACAACTGTTTTTGTTTGCTCACACCAGTCCCATGACTGACTTGGAGTTTATTATTCCCTTTCTAAACTCTGGGTGCCTATAATTTACCACACGAGCTCCTAGAGTCAGGTCATCTGTAGTTTAGATAGTAGATTTGGATCTAGAAGTTTTTGGTTTGGCGATCGCATTGTGCTACATTCCAACAGGATAGTGGTTCGAGCTTGTTGGTTTGAAGTCTTTAGAGCTTTGGCAATGGGGAAGCACTCTATTGGATTCTATCTCTCTTTCTCTCTTGAAGATCATGTTGGAGATTTCTCTCCGCTGTTGTATTTTGGCTCTGATATTGATGTTTCATTTGTATCATTGTTGTAATCAAATGTTGTGTATCAATAAATTCATTTTTGTTTCTGCCGTGTTGTTATCACCTAATATTGTTATAAGCTCCGGCGAACCACACTCAACATTTGAATCCGCGGCATCCGAATCCGGGTGATGTATTGGGTGTCGATTTTCGAAGATCGAGTCAGGGTCGTTACAATTAACATAACTACAAATCATCATATTTCATGCTTAATCTAATATAAAAAATACAACACAACTACAGTATAACAACTATACAAATGATAATTGTCTTGTTTTCTAGTCTTTAAGCAGACCTCATATTCAAGTTTGACACTCGTTTGTTGAGGTACATGGGCAACAACACTCATAACAACAACTATTCTGGAGATACCTAAAAAAGGTATTAAACATCACAAATGAATTCATCGTTAGATTCATAAAAGAAAAAATAGAAATTGCGATAAAACGGTACTTTGGAGAATTTTGTTTAATGTGACGAAACAGTACTGTTGAACATTAAGTTAGTAATTAAGCCCAAAAATACCTTTGTGCGTTATTTTTTGGCTTAGTCAGCGATTAATGTGCTTAATACAGGGAGATGATTTTCTAGGTCTTTAGCAAGTGCTAAAGCAATGAGATGTATATGTATGCGTGTCTAGATGTGTGTACTAACAAGTATGATCCTCATAATGCATGTGTGTGTTTGTGTATGTATATTCTCTATATCTATATGACTTGTTTTCAATTCAAAAACAAAAATAAAAAATGTAAATGTAGTAACTTACCTCTTTTCTGCAGCACATCATTTAGACTAAAAATGAAAAACCATAAACTTCAAACGACTATCATCTTACATACTAGCTCCATACAAGGGTCATGCACACATGCAATCCACTCATTATTTATCATCCTACATTCAAAAGGTATTTTGTGAACTAAAGTGATTATAATAATCTCATATAAGCAACTTCAAACGACAATAAGCTACTAGTTAAATGGCTAGTTCGTTGTCATGAACTCAATGTAACCAAAAGGCCTTATTATATAACTCATACTATTATGGAGGATCCTATGTTTGCTCCACCAATAAGTTTAAAGTCCAACAATACCACTCAAAGAAACCATATTAAAGGATAAAGTTATAAAAATATCGTATTACAAATAACAAATAAGTTCATCCCAAAAGCCGATGATGTTTCACTCTGAAACAATCATGCGGTATGATAACTTAACCCACTAAGCTTCCTAAATGGATGCTACGATATCATATAGGCATAATTTGCAACCAAGGTCATCAAATACTATACTATTAAATTTATTTATGTTAAATGTTCATATTTACTTAAATGTCTTCTAAAAGAATTATTATTTAAGCTAGGAAACTAAAAATATGGGATGTTCTAGACTTGTGTCTATATGCATGTTAGTATTTGAAAGAAATACACTTACAATATCATGATAAAATATTTGAAGCTTTGAAAATTAAACATGCTCTAACACAAGAGCAGAAGCACTACCACTATTGCATAAACCTGCAACTCCATGCCTTCCATTTTTCTATCTAAGAACCCATCAACATGTCAAGCGGTCAAATTTAAGCTTATTTGCAGCTATAATATAGTAAAAATAGTGAAATGAATCCAAATGATGGAGGAGGCTAATGCATATGACTGCTATAAATAAGTAAATAAAAGAATATACAAAGTTGTATATACCCTTAACAAGGTTACAAGGATGTAGGATGTCCTAAAGCTACAGGCTCCATCATGCACGTTGATTTTTACCTGTGTTGATGAAAGAAAGAAAAGGATCGTATGACCATCTCCTAATGGTTTCCCTTTTAGAACTAGATTCTTCAGGTAATCACATAATACAATTTTTGAATGAGACAATTTTATATGGGAGATTTAACAAATAATTACCGTGCATAATCATAATTCATAGTCTGATTTTACATTACACTAGTACTATACAAAACATAAACTGCATACTTAATTACCATCATCCAGTACTAAAAAAACTGTTCTTTTCTTGTAGACATTTTCTCAGACAAGATAAATGCATAAATAACTACACATATGTACGTTGCTCCCGACATGTAGTTTAGCACCATTGGGTCCCATTCGTTTTTTTGGTCTGATCCACTTAAAGGTTCGGTCACCAAATTCAATCATCTTTTCATAGGTCAATGGATCAGTAGGAGAATGGAACGTGGGTTCATATGGATCTTCAAATAAAATAAGTTCGGGTGGGGCTTTGGTTTTTGGAAAGAGGCTAACAGCATTTAAGGCAAGAGATCAGAATGGTGTATCAACAAATAGAACTTTGGCATTGTTATGCTGGAGGAGGACTGAGATGGTACGTGCATCCAGGCGAAGTTTGATGTTTTAAGTATTGCACCGCTCATTGGGACGATGAATTGCATTTCGTACATTGCTGGGATGTTCAGAGCCATCACTGAAACCTGGATTGGGAGGAAGTGGATTTAGGGAAAGTGGAAGGAATAGTGAATGGGTGAGGTGGTAAAGACGAAAATGGAGGAAGCGGAATATAAAATAATGGAACGGAAGCGATTTGGATTGGAGCCAAAATTTGGAGCAATGCAAAAATTTTAAGGAGCAGAGCCAACGAATTCAAGGAGCTAAGCCAAAAAAAGTAGGTAAACAAAAAAACTTTATATAAAAGAAAATATCTAGATGCGTATGACAATATAAAATTTTATTATAAATTTTTACTTTTGAATTTTTTAATTTTTAATCGACACAATGTCCTGCCATTGCTTTTATATATACATAATGCCACTCGTTAGAAAGATAATAAAATTTGTGATTTAATTGTGGAAACGGTTTGTTAATCCGTCGTTTCTACAAAAAATTATTGCGTTTTAAAGATTGGTAATTAATGGGGTGCAAAATTTAATTATTGAAATGAAAATAATATCCACATATGAAGAATCAATGTTTAGCAATGGAGCAGAAGGGTATTTTAGGGAAGAAAATTATGGTGTTTGAAAATATGTTTGTAATTTATATCTATTTTTTGGGAGGATGTTTTGTGTATTAAGTTTGATTCTATAGACGTCCCTTATTTTCACTATATTTATATTTATTATAAGAAATTTCAAAATTTTAAATAACTAGTTAAATACTAGTTATTATGTATATATTTTAGTAATATATTACTAAATAGTAAATTAATCAATAATTATTGATTATTAATTATTGAACTATAGTAAATTATTAAGTAATAATTATTAAAATTATAAATTGATTAAATATAAAATATTAAACTTTGATTATTAAATATTAATTATTAAAAGTTAATTATTAATTATAAATTATTTAATACTAATTTTTAATATTAATTTATTATGTAATACTAATTATTAATTATAATTATAATTATTAATTGTTAAATGTAATAATAGATAATAAATGTAATTTATTAATTATTAATAAATGTAATTAGTAATTATAAATTATTTATTAGTAATTATTAATTGTGGTAAATTATAAATAATGACTTATGGTCGTTATCATTTATAATTATTAATTATAAATTACTATTTATAAATTATTAAATAAGCTAAATAATCGAAGATAATGATGATTAATATAAATATTATCAATAACTAATTATTAAGTATTAATAATTAATAATATTTCTGAAGAAAGCATTGTGATTATTAATTATTAATTATCAAAAATTAGCAAGGGCGTTTATTACCCTAGGCATTTTGTGGCCGTTGTAAAATCAGCATTTATTACAATGACAAAAGAAAATATTTGTAATAGGTATCTATTACAACGGGCAAACATGGATGAAAACCGGTAACTATTATAATGGGCAAAAACTGCTGTAATAGTCATATATTACAACAGTCAAATTAAAAACATTGTAATATGTGTCTATTACAAAGTGCAAAGTAAAAGAGTTGTTCAAAGTGGTATCTATTACAACGGGCCTGAAAAAACAGTTGTAATAGGTTTCTATTACAACGGGCATTTAAAGACAACTATAAAAGCAACGTTGTAATAGGGTATTTTTATTGTAGTATGTATTGTAGATTTCAAGATATAGTGCACTTTTTAGTAGCATTAGGTAAACACTTTTCTAACGATGACCAAGTTATAAAAATCCTTAATTCACTCTCTTCAGAGTGGGATCAAAAAACATTTAGCAATAGAAGAGGCTAATGACATTAGTACTCTAAAATTTTAAGTGTTTATAGGCAATTAATATCATATGAAGCACAATTGCAGGCAAAAGATAAAGGCAATAGAAAAGAAATCCATCACTTTCAATGCAATAACTGACGATCAGGATTCAGACGACGACAATGATGAAGAAATTACTTTCATGACCAAAAAAATTAGAAAGTTCCTGAAGTGTAGAAAGATGAACAACTTTCAAAGACGCGAAAACAAGAATCCTAGAACTGCAATTAGATGTTTCAACTACGATGAACCCGATCATCTGCAAAGAGACTGTGTGCATCAAAATAAATCTAAGATCTCGCCAGTTACTAATGCATCTTAAAAAAGTATGAGGGCTTATACAGCTACATTCGATGATTTAGATACTACTTCAAGTGACAACGAATCAGATACTAAGGATGTAAACATGTGTTTCAGAGCAATAATGGATTAATCGGAACAAATTGAAGGAACGTAGCAAAAAGCGATACTTTTTACATTTAATTTTTATTTAAACGTTTTTGCATTTTAGGAATAAAATATAGATTAATAATAACATTGGACGAATATAAGTATGTAAATATATATACATATATATAGGAATATTTTATATTGTTTTCAATAATGGATTTTGCGGCCTATATGTCGACATACCCGTAACCTATATGTTGACGTACATGCTAGAATTTTGAAATTTCATTTCAAATTCAAAATTTGAATTTCCCTCTCTTCTGCATTTATTCCCATGTTTTGAAAATGCATCTTTTTAACCAGAGAACATGTCATTTCACTCTCTATTCGTTCATCCTATCTCTATATATTTGTTCACTCACTTTATTTCAAAATTCAAATATCTCTTCATTCTCTTATCTCGTCAAAAACACAAAAATGGCCTTCTCAAGTAAAGCTCCTAAAACCATTGGGTTTCAAAGAGAACCAAAGTCTTTCTTTTCAATGAAAAAGAAGCCATTGATACTTATATGGGTATTCTACTTTAGAAAAAGTTTTTTCCAAAAGATTTGCAAAGTTTGATGATTTTTCCTTTTTTGGTCTTCAAGATCATTGCTTCTTGGTTTAGTCAATTCTTCTCAAAATCTTTTTGTGTGTTCTCCGATTTTGTTAAATTGACTTATATAAATTTGAATGAATTTTTTTTTCTCAAGAAGAAGTGGGACAAATTTAGAGTAGTGCAGATGACACTTAAATTGTTTTAATCGTAAACTTTTGCATCACATACCTGGTTGCAAATTAGTGAAATTGACCTCCTTACTTTTCAACTGGTGAACAAAGTTATGATGGTTTTCATGATATTTTTTAAAGTGATGAAGAATTTGGTTTTAAACATAAAAGTTTTAGACCAAAATCGAGACTTATGAGTCTTAGTTTACAACAAAATATCACTCCAAGGATGGGTAATTACAATAAACAGACTCAAAAAGTTTTTAAAGCACTTTTTTCCATCTACAGAAACTATGACATCAATCAGGAAAAACTCATCTTAGATGAATTTATTCAAAAGAATATTTTTAGAAATGAGAACACACTCTACCTTGGTGTGTATCTTACTAGAATTTTCATAAATTTTGGTGTTGATTTACGAGCAGAATCAATTCTACCTCGAAAAGTTTTCAACAAGGACAACATTTCTTTTATGCACATTCCTCTCTAGTTCGAACCATATGGAACACTTGTTGAAAAAGAAGAAAGATAGTCATGCGAAGAGGAGCGATAAATTCTAAGAGAAGAAGAAGGAGATGAAATGAAAATGGAAGAAGAGGATAATCAAGAAGAAAAAGAGGAGGAAATGGATACTACTTTAGAAAGCTTTGGAAAACTTTCCCACCTTTCCAATAAAAAATTTCTAAAAAACCAAAAGAAGCTTAAACATTCCTTTAGTAAAAAGTTCACTTCCCTCTCCAACAAAGTGGACAAATACTTTAGGAAAATTATTCGCAAGCTTGGTAGAAATTCGTCATCTACATCTACATCTTTTTGTTGGGAAAACAACTTGTTGGGAAAACGTACCTATTTGTTGGAAAAACGTACCTATTCGCTATAAAACTATAATCCAAAAACGTACCTATTTTTTGGGAAAACAACTTTATTTATAAAACCAAAAGCAGTAACTATTGCTTCCATAAACCTATATTTCACTTATATTATCCAAAATAGTGAGAATTATGTATTAGAGAGATATTTAAGTTGTTTCAATTTGCAATAAAAGCAAATCAATATAAAACATATTCAAACAAACAATACAACCATTTATCAACCAAACAATCCATCATACATCCATAGCAATCAAAACCAATGGTTTGTTTAGTTCAGAAACTTTTAATCATGGAAGGTGATAAATAAACTATCAAGCGTACCCTATGCTCAACAGCCTTAGATAATTACTTAATAGATTAGTCATACAACCTCAACAACCAGAAGTATTCTTTCCCAAACTTACCATCAACCAAACAACAAAAATTTTAAATTTATTTAAGTTTATTCTATTGGTTTTTTTCATCATTTACCTTCATTTATTTATATAAAGATCAATCACTTACATAATTTGGTTTCCTTTAAAGATTTAAGTCATTAATGAATCATTTCAAAAATTTTTTACTTAAGCTTCTACTGCCCTACTTATGTTTATAACTTAATTCGGTTATTGAATAAAAATTTAAATTTTTGGTATTCGCCCTTAAAGAGAAAAGAAATATTTCAACATATCTAAAAATTCAGTTAAAACATTTAACCTCATTCACTTAGTAAAAATATAAGATATATTTAAAACATCCTTATAGCATTATGCAAAGATTTGTCAAAAGTCTAAAACAATGTTAGAAATTTATATCAAAACATTATAAAAGGCTTCAAAATAAAATTCCATAAATCCAATAATTTATTAGCCTCGTTATTTTTAAAATAAGTATAAACTCAAGATTATTAAAATAAAACTAATAGTATACTCAAATCTTACATTAAATTTCTAAATCAAAGTATAAAATTTCATATCTTCACAATTAATTTTACACACTTTTTTAAAATGAATATTCAAATCATGGAAAAACATTTATTATGGTTTAATACAAAATTCAAATAGTAAATAAACCAATAAATTTACTATTAATACTTCGAAATCAGTTAAATATTCCAAACTATATTAGAGAATCAAATTTATTTGTCAACTATATTACTATAAATAAAGTTCGCAAATCACTTTTTTTCCATTTATATAACATTTTTAAATTATACATTCAAAGAAACTTGTATAAGTTTTACTTGAAATATTCATTGAAAGCTTCATTTGCAAATAAATCATCTTTAATACTTTAATAAAAAATTCATTTGTAAAATTTCTTGCTTCATTTATAAATACTATTTAAATATTTTAAATAGCATCTTTATAAATAGATGTAAACTATTTGAAAATGATTATTTACATCATTGCTTATATTTACAAAGAAGCTATTGAAAACCTTAAATGCATTATTTATAAATTTGTTAGTTTTATCTCAAGATACTTTTCAAACATTATCAATAAATCAATAATCATTTACCTTAAATATGTTTTATTGAATTAATAATTTCTCATGGTATTCACAACACTAATAAACCATGTTGTACATAAATAGAAAACATTTTAAACACTTTAAAGTATTTATAAAATAAAAAAATGACCAAAATATTATTTATATAATACTTTATCAAAATACTTGTATAACTCAATGTCTTAACAGGTTTATCCTTGTTCTTGTAGACTTTGGCCATGCGTTGATTAGGCGCAAGGCTAGAATTCTCCAAGTACTTAGTAGACCTGTTTCAACACCCAGTGAAAATACATTAAAATAGGTATGAGAAGTACCACTCAAAATCCAATGTCAAATGATGATAATACGATAGCAGTGGTCCGCTACTGATCTAGTATTCATGCAATGGGCATAAAACTTTCTAGAAGATCCTTCCACCTTCCGAATTCCAGAAAAATATCGTAGCCAGTTCGTAAAAAAGGGACCATCAACCCCTGCTACAGTGGTACGCTGCTGATTCAATGATTTATGCAATGGATGCATTTCCTTCTCGGAAGATCCATAAACAACAGATCCCAGGATGGAAAGCGCTTTCATTGGGTAAACTAAAGTACCATCTACCATGGGGGAAAAAATCGAGGAACTCATGAGTTTAAGTCCGAATAACCATATTAGTTCGAATCCATTTCTGAATTCACCCAAGTCCATTAGGGCACTTCCCTATACCACTTACTTCAAAATATAATATACCATATATAGTACCCTTTCAAAATCACAGCTTCAAATATCCCACTTATATAAATTCCATTATGTATAAGATTTCATTTTCAGACAAAGCGCTATCCAAAATCAATAATCTCAAATATATCAAATTATTCTTATATAAATTCCATTATATATAAGATTTCTCTTCAGATCGATTACCTTCCAAAATTAACTGTTTCAAAATCACTTGTACTTATATAAAGTCAACCTTATACAAGAATCAAATATTTTCCAAATCAATTTGCTGTATGAAAAGCCATATGGGACTGAACATCTTTGCTTTACGAAAGGTTTAAATTTAGAATAGATTTGTATATAACATCGTTTTTGTGAAATAGTTTTGTATATAAAATGGCTGTGTAAAATAGTTTGTAAATAAAATAGTTTGTAAGTTTGTAAATAAAATAGTTTCTAAATAGTTTTGTAATAAAATTGTTTATAAAATAGTTTTGTAAATAAAATAGAATAAGATAGTTTGCATAAGAAAAATAAAAGAAAATAGTTTTGTAAAATGGTTTTAAATCAATAGTAATTTGCATAAAATAAAATTCTAATTTAAATTACAAAGATATCCAACCCAACAACTTTCAATTTCAGCGCCAAAACACATCAGTAATATTAGAACATCAGATGTACATATGTCATTATTCCGTAAAATCACATTCGATCGCTCGCTCGATCACACAAGTTCGCTTTTGAACTAGTATTGTCCATTCAACTTCCCTAATGCGCACTTCGATATGGTTTCTTGACAAGAAACCATGATTCTCCTTGCATAGCTATGTACTATGACAGAGCATTCTAGAATCAAACCAAAAATCTATATCAAATATTTGCTGTCAAGAATCGAATGAACAATCCTAACATGAAGCGATGTAATTCACATAGAACTTGTGTATTCAAATCCGGATCAAATTAATTTTGAGAATAAAATAATATACATACAACTTATGTAATTATTCCATTTTGTTTCATCACAATTTCATTTCAATTAAATTCATTTTTAATCTCATCGATTAACACAAATATCACTTCATACTTTAATATTTGTTTCACAGAATATCTCCATTTAATATAACATTAACATATCCATTCTCATAATATTGCTTATATTTCTCTTTAATTTAAATTACATTCATTTAACATGCAATATTTATGAATTAATACTACATTTATTTGCAAATAATTTCATAAGGAATTTTCTTACGTTTATAACCAATTTATAAAACTTAATTTCTTTTTATAAGACATTGTTCGAGTTTAAAGTTATCACAGCTTTATTTATAACCATGTATTGGAACATCTATTTATATCATAACAATTTACAAGTCATGGCTTTATTTGAAATCATTTCACTTTTAATTCATATTTGCTTATTCCATTTAGTTTCACCTGTACCTTTCAATTTATTTATGACACATTTCATAAATGTTAATTAAGTTTATAAACATATTTTTCCAATTTAATCTCATTTACAACATTTCCGTAATCGCACTTCCAATTTAAACATCGCAAGGCTTAAAGTTCACACTTATATATTATTACATTACATGCTAAGAATGTATACCCAATTCTATTCATTTGCTAAACATAGATATAACAAGTTAAACCTTATTTTACTTGCTTTCAAATTAAGGTTATCAATTCATCTGTATAATTCAACCCAATTATTAAGTTTCACTCATATATTAATTCAAAAGGTTTCGATTATCCAAAATATCCAAATATTCCATTTTTTCTCAATAGTTGAAACTACAAGTCAACAAACAACAAAATTCACAACAACATTCCAATTTCATAAAAATATATTCTAATTATTCATTTTATTCTCTTTAATACACCATTATTAAACTAGTATTTAGTCCATTAATTCAATCAATAATAATTAACCAATTTTTATAATTTGATTAAATACAACAGGTCAACAAAAATGATAATAATTAAATATTACCATTTCATAAATCAAACACATTACAAATAACTATATTTGTTATAAAAATTTATTCCTTTATATATATCATATAATATTAGGAAAAATAATTTCATTTTAAAATTTATATAAAATATTTTTATAACACTAACAAATACCCGCTCTCGTATATACACTCAGACAACTCATTCTAGGGTATTACTACCCTTTCTCTAATGAGTTAATCCTAACAGGCTATTATTACTTGTACATTTACTCCTATGTCCTTACACGTTACTGTTCCATTCTTTATTGAGTTTATATTCCACCCCTTGCACTGCTTACTTTAGCTCCTATATAGGTTTGATTCTTAACTTTTACTACTTGGAATCACCTACAGCATTACTCTTTTAGAGTCATTCCTTAGAAGTTTGTCAATTGTCTAACACTACTTTGAATCCCCCGCTGTAGTATATATTTAAATTCATTCTTTAACTCGATCTGCATAGACCTAGCCTCCCATGGTATTTAACTATTCAGTTAGTTGACCATTAGACTACAAAGAAACAACCACTTGTAGTCCTACATTTATTTACTAAATTTTCTAACTAGTTGGAACCACTCCACCATGGAAATCCATTTACTTATTTTTCTTCAAACTGCTTGGAATCACCTACCACAATGGATTATAAAGAAACTAATATGTAGCCTTTAAACACTCTTTTGTTTAATTTGGAACTACTTAGCCCTCACACCGCAATTCCTGGAAGTTGAATGCCTCTCTACAACTTTCCTGAATGTGCATCCGAATGAGTGTCCCTACCCGGCGTCAATAGTCCTTCCAACTCCTTCCCTTCTTTTAACTAACGTAGGGTCCCTTCCCGTATTTTGACCCAGCCTCTCCCCAAGTCTGCTTGACTTCTCCTTTATAGTCTTATATATACCTATCTTTATAGCGCAGAATCCGTCCAACCTATGCAGTACGCTTTACACTTTACTTGTTAAGCGTTCCTTTCTTTGTAATTTTAGTGCAGTATGGTCCCCTCATTACTAGCACATTGCTATTACTTGTATAAATAGAGAAGCTGCTCTAATGCCGTACCCCGACAACCCTAATATCCTTAACAACATCTTTACATATGTCGATTTTCTACTCGTTCCTATTATATTATCAATTATTTGCAGTGTCATTTTTGGCAAATAATTTGGATCTTATCCCTTTATACCAACCCTTATTAATATTTCTTTACAGGGAGCTTATTTTACTACATCCCCAACAATACCCATCTACCCCAGTGAAGTATTAAGCTCGTTTTACTTTTATTTCGTTATAGAAAATTCTGATAAATTCCCTAAATCGACCGAACCCTATTTCTTTCCTTATTTAACTCTATTCACCTTTTTAAGGGATTCTCTTTATTGTTTTACAGGTTGAGAAACATCAAAAATTCATATAAATTCATATAACCTTATGAAATCTATAAAGCTGAGAATCCACCTCATAAATCTGGTAATAAACATCATATGAAACTTTCATTAGGTTTCAAAACTATTAAATGGGGGAAAACACCCCATGTGTACCCATCTTTCCCCAAAACGTTCATTAAACCTTTTATACTTTTACATGTAATAAACCCCATCATACATAAGACATATAGATCTAAACTGATCCCATGCATATATGAAATTGGATTAGAAGGGCTAAGTATTACTCACCTAGATCTTTTAGATGTATAGCTTTAGTCTTCCTTAGCCTCTTGAGCTTGCGTTTTTGTATCTTCTTCTTATTTTCTTTCTTATGCATCCACCATTAACAAGTTTCTCTAGCTTTTTTTTAGTTTGAGTAGAATTGAAATAGATAAATAGAAATGAGTAATGTATATTTCCCACAATAAGTTGGGCTTGTGCCCTATACCCGCTTCTATTTATTAATATCCTTTTACCCCTTTTATTAACCCGCCATTTCCCATTTAATTAACTTAATTAATTGTTAATTTTAGGGTTATTACATAAACCATAAACTCCAATGAGCCTGTTCGACATCCAAGATAAACAAAACACCTAAGTGGTGATATCCTTTCATGAATACAATACCCAAAAGACTGTTACACCTTCCATTATGAAAGGAAAACTTACACGACATGCTGGATCATCGAGTCTCAAAACTCTCGAATAAATCCAATAATCTAGTCCTTAACTTTACTTTTCTTCTAAACAAAACCATTCTCAAATCGAGAAAATTTTACTAATTAAATCATCATTGAATGACGATCTACAAATGCTTGGGTTTGCTCCCGTTCAAACTCACTCCAATCGCATAATGTCAACATAGATAATATACTAAGTGCGCTATGATGCTCACCTAGGTAAAATCATCTTGTCAATTAGAAGATTATCTGAATTGCAACAAAATTAGTCAAGAAATCCTCTCCTGAACCACCTAAGCAACCTTAGCTATACTATGCTAAAATTTAAAATAACTAAAAACTATCCAAAATGACATGATGCATGTTCCAACACTTCATTTGCTCACAAGATTTCTTTGTTACCCTTCCTATGCGAACTTTGATCTGGTTCCTTGACTCGACTATTAAAATCTCCTCGCATGACCAAGGCCTCACTTTGGGAACCTCTTAGTTACTTAAGAATTCGACTCAAGTGCTTTCTATAAGAATCAAGTGAAAACCCCTTTTCCAACTGGTGAAAACCACCTAGGAACCCTACGCTTGAACTATAGGTTAAGAACTGGCACGTGAGTGGACCAATCTTTAGAAAATATCCCTTTTGATGCATGCGATTACTCCCATCACCTAAGATTTACTAACACAAAGAAAAACATTTATAACATGAACAGCTCTAGGTAAGCGCTTATAAGTCATCTGTTCGATCATTGCTTATTATTAGGCATCCACCGAACCTTACTTAGATATGGATCCAAATCACACTTCATCGACCAACCCCACTCAACTTGAAAGCACATGCATCAAGTTAGAATGGTAGTACTTTCAATCACTTCACATCACTTTGTAACTATGGTTTCTCTACAAGGTTACTAAAGAATTTACCTACTATGAAAGGTGCCAAGTTTACCCTATCTATTGAGTAAATGACAATAAATAAATATACTACTCAAGTATTGAAAGGAACAAAAGTGAGTTCCTAAAAAATATAGCATACCTCACTACGTAAGTTCCTTCCATTTTTCCTAAGCAGTATCCCTACTAGGACCCAGTAATGCCTGAAAGACATAAGTCATCATCCCTTGCCCAGCCCTTTGAAATGCAGGACAATCATTCTTCCAGTGCTCAAGCCAATCATAATTGGAGCACTTACACTTCACTTTAAGTGGATGACATCTCCTAGTGAAATGGCCCTACATGCTATAAGAGTGACATATTAGGCTAATTTTCTTCTTCTCATAAAATTAATCTTCCTTATATCTTTTTCTTTGTGATTTGGTTGGAGCTTTGGTTTGCTTTCCACTTTGGCTCTATCAACAGTACCTCATAGGTGCTCTCATGGAGGAGAATCATCCCAATAAGACTGTCTAAAGTGGCCTCTAATAGGGAAAGACTAAGCAATGAATCCCCAACTGATACTTTAAGACCCAAGGAAAACTCCTTTACCCACATCAACAGACTATCGACCATATTAATCCTTAAATACAAAAGACTGAATTAGACAACATACTCCTACATTGATAAGTTTTCTGGCACAAGCTAGATGGAATGCTTAAGATACACGCCCTTCTCGATATCAAAAATGAACCGAGAACCAAAGCGATGATTGAATTCATTCCAAGTCACGGATCTGCTCATCAACCACTCAAACACTATGTCCAAACTTGGCAAGGTCTCCTTTCCCTAAATGTTAAGAAGCTATCTTCCTTAAGAGAGCATTCTCTAGACCTATCGACAAAATCACTCTCATGCATGTGTCCAAGCCTGTGTCTTAGCAATAGTCTTGGGACTTAGATATGGCTTTCCTCCAAGGCTAAGAAAATCCTAACATAGTTTCGAAGTGTCTAAAGCTGATGGAGCTACAAACACTGGTGCTTTAAGGATAATGCCACCTCTAACACCAACAACATCTACTAGAAATGTTCACGGGCAGTGGAACACCCCTTGCGGCAGCTAGATAGTCTCTAAGCTAATTAGGCATCTCAAATTGACCATTTGCAGTCGCTCTTGTGTAACCCATTTGCCCATAATAACAGCCTGGCAAAGATACCTTTGCAATTAGCAATAGAAATAAATCAAAGTTTAGAAGACAAGTGGTGTATACAGTATAATATAGTAGGAAAATACAAGTATTCTCTCTCAATATATCTTCTTTTACCAGATTGATTAACTCAAATTAATTTTCTTGGTCCGAGTATTGAGCCTAGGCTCCAATACCAAATGTAACAACCTACCATTCATAATTACCTAAAATAAACATCAAATGACAACATCTGACTTTCGAATACCATAAAAGACAGACTAACGGGAAGAAAGTTAAATCAAACATTATACTAAGACATGTCGATAGAATCTCACAACGGAATGACAGTATATGATATAATGAATATACATTAACAAAACATGATAACAAAATATATATAGGAGACTGCACTAGCGGAAATAATTGATAAATGAATACCGATATAGAAAGTCAGAGTACATCAAAATCCCCACAATATGGGGTTTTGAATATAATATCTGATACATCAGTCTCATATGTAAATACATATTTATCATGTACTACTACAATTAAGTGTGTATATATATATATGAAGTATTAACATTAACTCCATAGGATGCTCTAGCTGTCCTGAAGGCGTATCCCCAAAAGCACCTGACTCCCAAACTACTCAATCGAGTACCAAAAGTCGTCATGACATAAACAAGCAAAGACGAAATGTTAAATCCTAGTGTGAGGGGAACTACCTCAAAAGATAGTATATATTAAAACTACATACAAATAAGCAAGAACTACTGAGGCACAACCGATCCTTTCCACGAACGTGGCTCAAGGGTAAACCGGACTATCCATAAACAAATAAAGTAAAGTTATCCCAAATATAGGAAATCATATCCTACCATGCTCTTCTCCTATAATCAATGAGTCAAAAAATATATTATATGGTTGCCCCATAATAATATACCATGATATAGGTAACCCGACACACAAAGGTAGAGTAATCATGACATAAGCCTATCATGAAGTGCATAATAGTAAATAATAATAATAATAATAATAATACCAACCAACTAATAACACATACAACATAACAATAAGAGATAACCGAGGAATATAATTTGATACCCATTATTAATGATACGTAGAGTCCACGGTAGACTCATTCCCAAGATAAATAGAGTTAATAACTTAGTGTACAATAGACCCCTTGTCGCACCTAGTATGGTTGGAATCATGTAGGCCCCACCATACTGTAGGATCTAGATTAACCCTAGAAGGGGGGGTGAATAGGGTTATAGCAAATTTTCTCGAACTTAACGCAAAAACAAATTGCAGAGAAATAAATATGCTGAAAAGTAAATCACACACAAAATTTACCCAGCTTCGGCAACCCCTGCCTACTACTGCATTCCCAGATTTCTAATAGAATTAAATAGTCTCCCGCTTACAAACACTCTAACAGACTCGCACACCCTGCTACCGCCTATAGAGTTTTGCAAACTCGCACACCCTGCTCACTGAACTAATTCTAAATAGACAATCTGACACTACCTACAACCTAGGTGGTGATTTACCAAGATTTGAACCTTAAAAGAAAAATTAAAACAAACTTAAAAACAGTTTAAAAACTAAAACCCTATTTGAAATAAAAACTAAAACCCCCTTTATAAAACAAAGCCTTTTAAAAACAACAAGGCCGGCCCAATTTTTATTTCTCTAGCCCGTTCTCTTTTCTTTGGCTTGTGAAAAAATGGCGGCTTTGATTCTTTGATTATTCCTCTTTGCGCTCTGAAATTAGGGCTTCGGCTCTTGCGAAAATTAGGGCTTTCTCAGAATTTGATTCTCTGGTTTGTGTTGCTCTTGCTATATTTGTTGATCGTCTCTTGAGATGATGTCGGCCGCTCCTATCTGATCGAGTTCACTGTTTTCTTCGGTATGTAATTTCCTTGTTTTTGCTTTTCTGATTTTCGTACTCGAACTCGATGCAGTGATTATCTTGCCGATGATGATTGTGGGTTTATATTTTGATTCGATTCGATTTCTCCACACCTTTGATGATGATTTGCGGTTTGGTATTTATATGAATTCCGAGACCTTAATCAATTCAATACTTTCCTAAATTTTGCTTTCCTAATATTGTTACAACTTGATACACACGGTTTTGATTTTCAAATGTTCGATTTTCCTTGATTAATACGGTAAAGAACTCTCCTCTTTTATTTGTGACTTTTTTAAAGATATGTATTTGATTTTTGACTTGGTCATCTCTGCATTGACACGGCTTCGACCATCTTTATGTTCATCCCTGTCTTCGGCTTCACTGTTTTCACTGTTCTCACATGTACATGCTTCATGTCATACTTCCATGGTAGCATACTTCCATGGTAGCATTTGGTATTGCTTCGACTACTGTCTTGCATTTATTCTAAACATTGATGATACTGGGTTGTATTGAGCTTGACAAGCTTCATGTTGCCTTCATGTAGCTTGTTCTCTGGATTATGTGCACTGTTTTTCCATTGAGTCTGATTTCAATACTTGCATCACTGTTTGTAGCTCAATGAAGTGTCTGGTCGTTGATTTGTGGTATTTCCATTTGAGTTGTTACTCCCTGTACTTGTAGTTGTGTAGTTGCACTGCACTGTTGCTTTGAGTAGTTGTTAACTGCATCACCATAGAGCAGTTGCTCGGCCCTGTCTTGATTCACTGTTTGTTATTCTGATTTTGCTTTGGTCATGACACTGTAGTTGTATACTTGTTGGTTTAGTTGTGCACTTTCTTGAGTTTCACTGAGTTTGGTCGAGACTTGTTTCTTTGACGTTGTTTATGTCTGCATCTTGTGGTTGCCACTGTGTTGCATTGCATTTTTTTCATGAGTATTTTGTATGCTTGCACTTTTGGTCTTACACTGCTTCATTATGTTGCATACTGATGTTGCACTCGGTGTTTGTAGCTTGCTACTGACTTGTGTTCCATTTGTGGTCATTGCTGTATTGTTTACTTGATTACTTGAGCTTTTGTGTAGTTTGCCTTGTTGCGTACTAAGTCTTGCCTTGTATCACTGCAAAACTGCATGTTATATTTCTTGAATTAATCTAAACTTGGTTTTGCTTCATGGTCAGCCGTGCACTGTGCCTTGTACTTGTAGTCTTGGCTCTATTCTTCGAGACAATTTGCATTTCACTGATATTGAGACCTGTAGTCTTCATTTGCGGCCTTGACTTTAGTTGATGTGTATGTCACTGATTTTCTGTTGCACTTTGGTCTTCTCTTGCATGCATTGCTGTTTGGTTTTTGATCATTTCATGTTGATTTTTGAAATTTCACTTGAGTTGAATCCAGTTTCAAAACTCGGGTTTGACCTTGTGCACGTGATGTGATTTTAAATATATTGCACGTGAGTTGAACCCGGCTTTTCATTTGGGTTTGACCTGTGCACACCTGTCCCTGTAGCATTATCAAGTGTATATCAATATGCACGGCCTTGTGGCATGTACAGTGATACACTGTGTACGTCACATTGTTCGTGTATGATGATTTCAAATGTGAATGATGACGAACAACCCAAATAACTGAGGCAAATCATATTTTCGAAAATCATATTTCATTTTATATTGTGAAAATATTTCTTTTTCAATTTTACTGCGTTAGTGAATATTTTTGCAGATTTCTCAGATGCTGGATTATAACTGTAATGAAATTGAAGATAAACTACGAGTGTGAGTGATATGTAGTGAGGCATTTATGTAAATTGAATTGTGATGTAATTACAATCAAAATTGTATATGTATAGTGAGAGCTTGAATTTGTACCATTCAAAAAATTGTAATAAATATTTGTTTGAATAAAATTTTTGTTTGAATTCAAATTCTGTGTAATTTATTTTATTCAACAAATATTTATTTAATATATGAAAAATAAAATAGTACATTAACAAATACATTTAAACGAATGTATATATGTTTATTATCATCAAACAAAAATCATATAAGCGCATATTCAACAATCTCCCCCTTTTGATGATAACAAACATATATTTAAGTTTTTGACTGTGTTAAATGTATTTGATCAATGATATATATCAATGATATACTCTAGTTGCTCCCCCTATTTAAATGCTTCCTTTCTACATGATGCTCCCCCTACATATATGCATTTGAATAGAAATATATAATAAGCCTAGATGCAAATGGAAAATTATTTGACCTTTGCTTGATTCTATTTGACAAAATCTTAACTTTTCTCTCCCCCTTTTGTTATCAGCAAAAAAACAATAGTGTTAGAGAAAATAAAGATAAAGTGATCAATATTAATCCAACATTAAACTCAAATTGAATATAAATATTAAACTTCAATAAAAATCAAACAAAAATCATAACTACCCTTGTTAGGCGCATATTCCACTTTTAGAAAGAATGGAAATGGTGTTCTAATATAAAATCATACAATTGTATCAACTTGTGGTACATTTATATCAGGAATTTGAATATCTACTAATCATGCATAACCGTTAGGACTTTTAAATGAGATTAGTAGTATTCCAATTTAATTTTAAAAAATGAAATCAAGTATCTTCTAACCACGCATGACCGTGAGGACTTTTAAACGGGATTAGAGTCAACTTGTCTATTTAATCAATTAATTTTGATACGCGTTCCATACATGCATAACCGTAAGGACTTTTAAATGAGCATGGAAGCACATAATCAAAAATCCAAGTAATTCACCCATGCATAACCGTGAGGACTTTTAAATGAGAGTACCACATATCGACAAAAAAAAATGTGAAATGAAAAACAAATGATCCCTGATTATAGTACCACATATCGACAAACTATATTTAAGATTTGATAAACCATGGTCGATAGAAATATGATAGATATAGAAATGGTCATGGAATCTTTACCCAACAAAAAGTTTTATAACTCTTGTTTGAATTCCTAAAGAAATTTTCCAAATATACCGTCTTGAGTAATGTATGTTAAATATCAACATTTATCACCTTCTCAATCACTATTTATCCTTTTGATAATTAGTAGGAAGTCGGATTAGTCAAAATTTGTCATTTAAAATCAAATAAAAATGACTAATCTGAAAATATGGTCAAAAAATGATTTTCTTGAAGGGGTTATATGAGAAAATTATTTGTAACGAAAATATACAGATATTTTCTTTGAAAAACGATGCAGTTACTAAATGTCTCGCCATAAATCACGTTCAACTAGTAAGTTTTCTGTCAACTAGATTACCAGTATGATCTGCATCTGAATTTCACTTTCACTCCAAAATATCACTAATTAAATTTGATAAACCAGACCATGAAGTGTGCATAAAAACTCAAACTCACAAATTTTTACAGCATTCTTGAATTTGAATTGAAGTCGTGTAAATAATCAGAAACTATGAATATAGAGTTAGCCGAATTATAACCAAATGCATTATCATCCAGCAAAACACAATGTTTAATCCAAACAAATATGTATGAAGTAATTCAAAGAATAGTGTTTTTGGCATAAATATAATTGGCCAACTATGTTGAACAAGACAGAATCAAAATCATCATCTTTACAACATTTCAATATTTGCTGATTTCATTCAGAATACGGTGCAGATTATCACATTTAACATATCGATCAAATAAATATACCTTCACCTATTTTACCTTTACGATAATTTTTCGTGGTTGCTCATTGTGATTCTGTCACCTTTGTACTTGGCTAAGGAACTTTTCTTTGTTGCCCGTTGTGTTTCTGGAACAGCCAAAATCCAGAGAACACCGTTGTTGTTCCTTAGCCTGCCACCATACCTACACAATGAAAGATTTTTGTGACCTATTTGTTTTTATAGGTCCATGGTTGTTAGTGGCAGAAGCATTGTGAATAAACAATCCCTTTGGAACCCAAACTTGTTTAGTACTTTCATTCTTGTTCCAATAGACATGAAATTTGTTTGTAGAATTCTTAGAAACCCAAACTTGTATAAATTTTGTGTTCTTGTTCCTAGAACTACAATTTTCAACACGATGTCCAATTATTTCACATCTAGCAAAGACACTCTTACCTTTTGCATTATCATCAACTTGTGTTTTCTCAAAGCCTAGTCCTTTTCTGTTGTTAGAAAAAATTTGATTTCCCAATAACATGTTGAATGATTTTTCTCCTCTTGAAAAGTTATTCAGAGATTTCTCAAGATTTTGGACTTTGGTTTTGGGTGTTGTGTTTTCTGTTACAAGTGAGGTGCATCTATTTATAAAATCTTTTTTCCTAGTGTCAATGGTTTCCTTAAGACTCTAGTTTTCTTTTTCAAGATTCTCAAAGCTATTCTTAGGTCTTGATAATTCTGAATCTAAAAATTTACATTTTTTACAGTCTAGGTTTTGAATATTTTCAAGTTCAGTATCTAACCTAAAATTTTCACGAGCAAGTTCTCTCCTATCAGATTTCAGTTTTTCAATTTTAGATTCAAGAGTATCAACTTCTTTAGTAAGATCAAGACACATTAAAACAAGTTTTTTATAAGAATAGTCACCTACCTCACTAGATTCCTCTGAGCTTGCTTCTGAATCTGATTTTGCCGTAAGACACAAGTTAGCCTCCTCTGAGCTACTATTCGAAACTTCCTCTCCTTCTTCATCATCCCAAGTCGCTGTAAAGGCCTTCTTCTTCTTTTTCTTTCCTCTGTTTTTTTGGAGAAGTGGGCATTGTTGTTTGAAGTGGCCAGGCTTGTTGCAGTTAAAGCACGTCGATTCATTATCGGAATTGTCAGAATGTTTTGACCTATTACCATTTGTTTTCTTCTTGCGTGGCTTGAATCTTGGCCATTTTCTAAGATTATTGATAACCATTGCAAGCTCTTCAATTGGATCTTCTTCTTCTTCATCGCTCTCTTCTTTGCTCTTTAAGGCAATCGTCTTCTTCTTTGGTTCGGAGTTATTGTATTCCTCCTTTGCTTTTAGCTCAAGCTCATATGTCATCAAGTTGCCAATCAACTCCTCCATGCTTAGTTTACTCAGATCTTTCGATTCTTGTATTGCCTTGACTTTTGCCTCAAAGTTCATCGGTAAAACTCGTAGCACCTTCCTCACAAGCTCTACCTCAGTGAATACCTTCCCAAGTGCTCTAGCGTTGTACACCAAAGATGAAAAGCGTCCAAACATGTCCTTTATGCTTTCGCCTTTATTCATCACAAAGTTCTCGTATTCATTGCTTAATAGGGCTAGACGAGACTCCTTGACTTGAGAAGTTCCTTCATGTGTCACCTCCAAGGTATACCAAATTTCCTGTGCAGTTTTACAATGAGAAATTCTATTAAATTCAGACTTATCAAGAGCATAGATCAAAGCATTCATGGCTTTAGCATTTGTAGTCTTTACTTTCTTATCGTTAGCATCCCACCTATCCTTAGGTTTAGAAATCTCAGTATCACCAACAATTATAGTGGGAGATTTATAGCCAGTTTCAATAATGTCCCAAACATCATAATCAACAGAACTAAGATAAATACCCATCCTAACTTTCCAATAAGCATAATCATTCCCATTAAACATGGGTGGCCTAGTAATAGATTGCCCCTCGGAAAAAGCATTATTTGATGGATTCATGACTCTAGAGTTAAAGAAAAATACCGTGCTCTGATACCACTTGTAGGATCTAGATTAACCCTAGAATGGAGGTGAACAGGGTTATAGCAAATTTTCTCGAACTTAACGCAAAAACAAATTGCAGAGAAATAAATATGCTGAAAAGTAATTCACATACAAAATTTACCCAGCTTTGGCAACCCCTGTCTACTGCTGCATTCCCAGATTTCTATTAGAATTAAATAGTCTCCCGCTTGCAAACACTCTAACAGACTCGCACACCCTGCTACCGCCTATAGAGTTATGCAAACTAGCACACCCTGCTCACTGAACTAATTCTAACTAGACAATCTGACACTACCTACAACCTAGGTGGTGATTTACCAAGATTTGAACCTTAAAAGAAAAATTAAAACAAATTTAAAAACAGTTTAAAAACTAAAACCCTATTTGAAATAAAAACTTAAACCCCCTTTATAAAACAAAGCCTTTTAAAAACAACAAGGCCGGCCCAATTTTTATTTCTCTAGCCCGTTCTCTTTTCTTTGGCTTGTGAAAAAATGGCGGCTTTGATTCTTTGATTATTCCTCTTTGCGCTCTGAAATTAGGGCTTCGGCTCTTGCGAAAATTAGGACTTTCTCAGAATTTGATTCTCTGGTTTGTGTTGCTCTTGCTCTATTTGTTGATCGTCTCTTGAGATGATGTCGGTCGCTCCTATCTGATCGAGTTCACTGTTTGCTTCGGTATGTAATTTCCTTGTTTTTGCTTTTCTGATTTTCGTACTCGAACTCGATGCAGTTATTATCTTGCCGATGATGATTGTGGGTTTATATTTTGATTCGATTCGATTTCTTCACACCTCTGATGATGATTTGCAGTTTGGTATTTATATAATTCCGAAACCTTAATCAATTCGATAGTTCCTAAATTTTGCTTTCCTAATATTGTTACAACTTGATACACACGGTTCTGATTTTCAAACGTTCGATTTTCCTTGATTAATACGGTAAAGAACTCTCCTCTTTTATTTGTGACTTTTTTAAAGATACGTATGTGATTTTTGACTTGGTCATCTCTGCATTGACACGGCTTCGGCCATCTTTATGTTCATCCCTGTCTTCGGCTTACACTGTTTTCACTGTTCTCACATGTACATGCTTCATGTCATACTTCCATGGTAGCATTTGGTATTGCTTCGACTACTGTCTTGCATTTACTCTAAATATTGATGATACTGGGTTGTATTGAGCTCGACATGCTTCATGTTGCCTTCATGTAGCTTGTTCTCTGGATTATGTGCACTGTTTTTCCATTGAGTCTGATTTCAATACTTGTATCACTGTTTGTAGCTCAATGAAGTGTCTGGTCGTTGATTTGTGGTATTTCCATTTGAGTTGTTACTCCCTGTACTTGTAGTTGTGTAGTTGCACTACACTGTTGCTTTGAGTAGTTGTTAACTGCATCACTATATAGCAGTTGCTCGGCCCTGTCTTGATTCACTGTTTGTTATTCTGATTTTGCTTTGGTCATGACACTGTAGTTGTATACTTGTTGGTTTAGTTGTGCACTTGCTTGAGTTTCACTGAGTTTGGTCGAGACTTGTTTCTTTGATGTTGTTTATGTCTGCATCTTGTGGTTCCCACTGTGTTGCATTGCATTTGTTTCATGAGTATTTTGTATGCTTGCACTTTTGGTCTTACACTGCTGCATTATGTTGCATACTGATGTTGCACTCGGTGTTTGTAGGTTGCCACTGACTTGTGTTCCATTTGTGGTCATTGCTGTATTTTTTACTTGATTACTTGAGCTTTTGTGTAGTTTGCCTTGTTGTGTACTAAGTCTTGCCTTGTATCACTGCAAAACTGCATGTTATATTTCTTGAATTAATCTGAACTTGGTTTTGCTTCATGGTCAGTAGTGCACTGTGCCTTGTACTTCTAGTCTTGGCTCTATTCTTCGAGACAATTTGCATTTCATTGATATTGAGACCTATAGTCTTCATTTTCGGCATTAACTTTGGTTGATGTGTATGTTACTGATTTTCTGTTGCACTTTGGTCTTGCATTTGGTCTGCTCTTGCATGCATTGCTGTTTGGTTCTTGATCATTTCATGTTGATTTTTGAAATTTCACTTGAGTTGAATCCAGTTTCAAAACTCAGGTTTGACCTTGTGCTCGTGACGTGATTTTAAATATATTGCACGTGAGTTGAACTCGGCTTTTCATTTGGGTTTGACCTGTGCTCACCTGTCCCTGTAGCATTATCAAGTGTATATCGATAATGCACGGCCTTGTGGCATATACAGTGATACACTGTGCATGTCACATTGTTCGTGTATGATGATTTCAAATGTGAATGATGACGAACAACCCAAATAACTGAGGCAAATCATATTTTCAAAAATCATATTTCATTTTATATTGCAAAAATATTTCTTTTTCAATTTTACTGCGTTAGTGAATATTTTTGATGATTTCTCAGATGCTGGATTATAACTGTAATGAAATTGAAGATAAACTACGAGTGTGAGTGATATGTAGTGAGGCATTTAAGTAAATTGAATTGTGATGTAATTGCAATCAAAATTGTATATGTATAGTGAGAGCTTGAATTTGTACTATTCAAAATTGTAATAAATATTTGTTTGAATAAAATTTCTGTTTGAATTCAAATTCTGTGTAATTTATTTTATTCAACAAATATTTATTTAATCTATGAAAAATAAAATAGTACATTAACAAATACATTTAAACGAATGTATATATGTTTATTATCATCAAACAAAAATCATATAAGCGCATATTCAACAATCTCCCCTTTAGTGAGCATAGGTGATATCCAATCTACTATATATATCTGAAACCTAAGTCTACGTTGGACATCGATCTATAGTTATCACGATCTAATGATTTTAGTTGAGGGTCCAAAATAAATAAAGCTGGTACCTTTGTGTACAATTGACCCTGAGGGTACATGAAGGAAATTAAGCAAAAGATTCAATAGAAAATTAAATTTAAATATAACATGGGCTGAAATAAAAATTTCACAAACTTTCGAATTTGGCTATGACACTTGTACTATTTCATTCGTAGTGATTTTCTAGACAATTTTCATGTACAATACTTTTAAATCGATGTTAGTATAGAGAATTTATAGAGTTTGAATGTTTTAAAACAAAATAAATTAAAGATAAAAAACTTCCTAATAAAACAATGTCACTAGTCGACACTTTAGGGTGTGCTGGTCGATATGATGCGATCGATCGGTCTACCTTAGTGGTCAATCGTTGATGTGTAATTTTCACAATTTTGAGTGATGATCGGATGGAGACGATTGAATCAAATATTTTTTTTCATTGCCAAGTAAGTAATGTGCACTCAGGATGAAACTAAAGAATCCCTAGGGCAAAATTAACTCTCCATGTTTACTCCAAACGCTTATAATAAACACCTAACCGAACTCTAATTTCATTATATAAGTTACACTATAATAAAACTCTACCAACATTTACAGCATAATGAAACACCAGGACGTTGCGGACTGGGTAAATGTTATTTATCCAACAGAAAGGGTGTCGATTCTATTGCAAACGACACTCACAGGAGGTTCTATAGTGGACGCGTAGCATTGGCTAATGCCTGCTGAAGCGTGGGGCTACGATATAATGGGAGTTCCTTGGTATTCAAGATTTTTGACGCACATGATGTTGTGTTGTTGATGGATCACGACGCATGAAATAAGAGGCGTATGCTATAATTGAGGGGCAGACATAGATGCAGATGATGAGACACTTCAGCAAGTCAACATCACGGGCCCTTCCCTGAATGGTAGCTAGGGTATGCGTAGTCATAGTTGTTGGAAATTTATTCCCATAAGGAAATTGTACGATAACCTATGCGTAGTAATTACGCATTGTCGTCATGTGTGAAGTGCAATCCTATAGGGGAAATGGTAGGAGAACACTATGTTGGAAAACCCCTATTAGTTATAGCCGATCAGTTGTTAAGGTTTGATTAGCTCTTCGATCCTCGAAAGAGCCTATACAAGCTACTAGTGTAGGTATGTGTTAAGTCAAAGTAAAACGACCAAGTAACCCATAGACATTTGTAGGAAACCCTAGATTACTTAGGGTAGTGTTAAAGTCAACTGCACATGATCATCGTATATTAAAGATGTATTCATTCACCAAATTTTTGTTTAACCCACTCTTTTCCTTCTTTTCCCTACCACAGAAGGACATGATAGCAGATGATTTGGCCTGATTTCAATACATGGAGAGGCGAGCTCATCACAGGAGCTTCTTATCCTTTATTTACTCTCCATGTAACTTTCTATCTATTAGTACTTAGCATTTCTTTTAAGACTATTGGTGGTATTTCTGTATACTTCGTATTTGACTATGTACTATTTTTCTAAGACCATATTTTGGGATATTTTCTAATATGGTTATTTTATGTATTTATGTTTTATTTCATTCCCTTGTGATTTATGAAAGTGTAGTGTATCTTAGATCATATCTATTTATTTTTATTCCCTGTAATGTTATAAAAACTAGATGGCTCGTACTTCTTGGCACATACGTGAAAGTCACCCTAGACCTTAGATTAGTGTATCGAGCAGTGCAGGTTTCACACCGAGCGGCATCCTTAGTGATCGAACTCGTGTAGATCTCACCCTACTCCTCAGTGAGCATAAGTGAATTATGATCTGTTCTATTTACTTGGAACCTATATGGATCACACTGTACCCCTCAATAAGTCACATCGTATTGTCTTAACTCAATATTCCACTGCAGAAGCTGTTCAAAGTCTTGGCTCGGTAAAGAACCCACTTCAAGGGTCGATCCATTAATAATTTGATAGGGTGAGCTTGGAAATATGACCGTAGCTTCCTCGACGCTATCAATAGGAAGTATGCTAACTTTTCCAACTTTAGGTAATTTCATTCGACTTCGGTGAACTGTTCGTTGATGTAGTAGATGGGTTATTGAATCCTAGTCTCCTCATGAACAAGTGGTGTAGTTAGTGCATGAGCAAACACTTCCAAATTGATGAATAGATCTCCTTATTTTTGTGTTTAGATAGGACCGGCGGTGTCTCCATTTGTCGAACTAATTCCTCAAATGTGGTCTGGCAGTCTTGATTCCATTCGAGGTTCTTCTTACCCTTCTTCATTGTGTCGAAGAATGGTATACACTTATTCGTTTCTTTGGATATGAAATGATTTAATGCTGCGATCTTCCTATTTGGACTTTGCAACTACTTTTTTGTCAATGGAGCTCTGACATTTCGTAACGCATCGATCTATTCTGGGTTGGTTTCAATGCCCCTTGTGTTTACTACAAATTCAGAAAAGAATTCCTGGTGAAACACCAAACGAGCACTTTAAGAGTTCGATTTCATCCCATACTTCCAAAGGATTTCAAACATCTCCGAGTGATTATCCAAATGGTTTCCAACTACTCGTGATTTCACAAACATGTCATCCACTTATACCTCCATCGTCTATCCAATCTGATTCTTGAAAATTGCATTTTCTAATCTTTGGTAAGTAGCACCAGCATTCTTTAAGCTAAACGGAATTACGGGATAACAATATAGTCCCAAGTAGTAATGAAGCTGGTGTTTTCCTAATCGGACTAATGCATCATAATCTAATTGTATTCTATTAGGTACTTCATTATAAGACACCATGGGTCCAAAGCTATTCCAAAACCAATAAGGGCTGGTCGGCCTAGAAAAGCGTTGTAAGCTAAGAATTCATTAATTACCATGATGGTATGACTAAGAAGCACCCTTCGTTCTCCTTGTCCAAGTTCTACAGGTCAGTTAACAGTTCCAACTGGCTATTTTGGTTTGCCTATAAATCCATCAGTCTTCGTCCTACAAGTGGACACATCCTTCACGCTGATCTTCATTTGATCGAAGCTTGCCGCTGCACTTCCACTATCAACCAATACTCTACGCATAACTACCATCCTGATTTCAGTTGTTACCTCCATTTGGTCGAGATTAGGCACCTTCATACCTTCAGTATCTTGATTCTGGAATATGATATCATCAGTTATCAACTTTTGTTGTTTGGTCGAGGCTTCATCTTCAATGGCATAACAAGTTTTCTTAGAAGCATTCTTTAAAGAACGTATCGCTCTATAGCACCCCAACTCTTCTTCTATGGGTGAGGTCCTCCAGCGATGGTACTTATGATGAGTCTCTGATCAGCCTGATGAGTCCCTTCTTCGCTGGGTCCGGCTTGATTTCCTTGATTGCTCGGAACGTGAGGTCCTACATGTTAGTCAGAATTCTACAGTTTCTTCATGTACCACTGGAGCTTGTTATTCCTTATTTGTTCCTTGACTATGTACTTTAGATGCCAAGATTCGTTTGTGTTATGCTCGTGAGTTTCGTGAAAGCGATAAAACTTCCCCGATTTCTTTTGTTGTTCCAAAGCTTCCCGCTTGGGCGGTTTGTTGTATCACTCAGTTCCTTGAGTGGAAAGGTAGATGTTTTCCAAGCTATCATTCAACATCGTATAATCTTCTAGTCTGAAATTCCTTAGACGTTTCCCATTCCCATCACGCCTACCCGAGTTCCGACTCATGAAAGATTTCAATGATTCACTGGATCCTTGAAAAAATCCAGATAAGGACATCACATCTTTTAGTCATGAAGTATGGATTCTGAACCGCTCTAGAGACTTTTTTGCCAATTCATCTAAAGTGGAAATAGACTTCTGTGCAAGTCTAGTAAACCACATGGAAGTAACTTGTAACGACCCGCCATTCATCTCCACAGAATGATGCATCATTAATAAGAAAGAAAGGAATAGAAAAGAGAAAGAAAGAGAAGAAAGAAGAAACAACATCAGAATCTCAACAGCGGAACGGATAAATTATATTAATAACATAAGTATTACATAGTATACATCATCTATTAGAGTTACACATATTATACATCACATACTAGACAGTTATAAACACATATCTAGTTATACAACTCAATACAATACAAGGAAACCACTCAGAGAAATCAAACACAACGGAACACTATATATCTACACGTTGCCTCCTGCTCCATTTCTCTTCCACAATTCGTCAAAGCTAACCTGAATCCCTTGGCTACTCGTAAAAATTTGAGTACCCAAGAGTTTAAGAAAAACAGAAGATAAACTCCGGGTCAGACATGAGTCTAGTGTGAGTAACAGGTTAAGGTTGCTTAACTTTTAAAAACCTTTGAAAAGAAAAGGTATCACGTAAGACTTCCCACATATAAACATGGAAAAGTTTTTACCTTACGCTAACCAAAACATTTGATAGGGAATCCAATGATATTATAATAGGTCTAGGATTTTCAAGTAAATAGAAAATAGCCGAAATTGTTACATTTATTAAATTCCAGCTACTAGCCACAAAAGTGGGTAATACAATCAAATTCGAGGGCGCTTATTGGATTTTGGATTCCATACAATGGCAGGGCTACTGGGGTATCGCCCGTCACAATACGTGGCCTAGATCACCGTATCGAGGATCCACCCTAAATCCCTGCAACACAAGGCCGGAACCATCCCTTACTGGACAGTCCCAAACAAGACAACCCCGCAGTCGGTGCGCATTCAACTGCCGACACAGCCGAATAAAAAGGGACCTCTAGACAGGTGAAAATCTCGTCCTACTTGGGCATGACCCATTTAGCCTTGCTGCACCTTCCCTGTTTTAGCCATTCCCAATTGATGAGGCTTGAGGTTACGGTTACCTTTATAGAACACATCTATCTTAGAATGCTCATCGTCCACCGGACGATGTTATGAAAGCATTCAATCCATACAAGTTCGTTCCGGTGATCGAACGAAACTGAAGGCGTTATCTCGTTACAGTCATTTTGGAATCACCCTCAGAGTTAATGATGATAACCCTTGCACTCTAAATCTTCATCTCGAATCTGAAAGTACTACCCCGTTAAACTTGTATAGGAATCACCCTCAGAGTTTTAACAATGAATAGTCCTTACACCTTGAGTCTTCACTCTTCACTTGAGATTCGGACCTGTCGTTAATTTCGATCAATGTGGTTTTCCGATATCCAAATCTGGAAACCCGATCCCGGTCTCATCGAAATCCAAAGCGTAACTTTTAAAGCCAAGTTGTTTTAGAGTTTAAAACAATTCGATTTCATTATCTATATACACACATATAGATAATTCACAGACCACAATAGATAATCATCATTATCATCACAACAGATAATCTATATTATCATTATCAAAAGATAATCCATATTATCATCACAATGCAACCAATGCATCCATATCACACAACATTACTTATCTCATATCTGAGATCTCAAACCATTCAAGGCAACCAATATCATCCATTCATAAGCAATGATTAATAATCACACTAAATATAATTAATTTAAAATGAATTAAATTAATTACTTCCATCTCTAATTAATTTAAAGTGGATTAAATTAATTACTTACATCAATATAAATCTTGCTTACAGAACTATTAATTGATAACAAATCAATCAATTAATTATCCTCTAATCATCCATCTTAATTAATCACCCTTGATTAATTATCCTTCAATTACATTCAAGTAATTATCCTTTAATTAATTTCACAAATTAATTACTCTTAACCAAAAACAGTAATTAACCTTTAATTACTTCATTAATTAATTAACTATAATTAATTACATTAGTCC
This sequence comes from Allium cepa, assembly GCA_030765085.1. Classification (NCBI taxonomy): domain Eukaryota; kingdom Viridiplantae; phylum Streptophyta; class Magnoliopsida; order Asparagales; family Amaryllidaceae; genus Allium; species Allium cepa. The sequence continues at coordinate 974,326,385 of CM060932.1, forward strand.
TTAATTAATTACATTAATTAATTACCTTTAATCACTTATTATTGATTAATTAGTCTTAATTAATCAATCCTTAATTACGTCATTAGTTACATCTAATTAATGATCCTTAATTACATTTAATTAATTACTTTATTAAAATTAATTACAATAACTAATTAATCTTTATTTAAAACACAATTATTAATCACTTTTGATTAATCACATTCAGTAATTAACTACCCTTAATTACTCCATTAAATAAATTAATTACTCCTTAATTAGTTATCCTAATTAATCCCTTGATTAATTATAAAGTAATTTAATCCAACTTACTTCCATTCTTAAATTATTTTCATTAATTACATCCAGTAATTATCAATTAATTACTTCACTGAGTGATTTCAATCCATTAATTACATTAAGTAATTATTTATCAAAGCATCCAGTGTTTAACTTAATTAAACTTAATTAATTAACTTAAACAAATTACATTTAAACTTAATTAATTACATTAAGTTTCTTAATTACTTCCATTAAGTAATTAAACTTAAACAATTTCATAAATGATTATCTTTAAATTAATTAATCTAATTAATTATTAAAAATTAATCACATTAATTAGTTATTAAATAATCCTTAGTTAATGACCATCATTAACTATTAAAAATTCTTTAATTACTTTTCTAAAGTAATTTAAACTTAGATTAATTAATACTAATTATATATTAATTAACCATTAATAACCCATTAATTAATCCTAATTTTTTAATTAATTAAGTGTTAACTGTAACTTAATTAATCCTAAATTACTTGATTAATTAATTACTAATCATTAATTAAAAATCTAATCTTATTTAATTAATGGTTCTTAAATTACAAATTAATTATTCTAAGAATAATTAATCTTAAACTTTTTAAATTAAAAACCCTTAATTACTTTCAGTAATTATCTATTTCATTAATTTATTAAATAAATTAATTATCTATTTAATTACTTTAATAATTAAATGAATTACAAATCCTTACATTCTAATTTAACTGTAAGATAAAACCTTTTCTTATCTATGGCTAAATTATCATTCACAAATACATTTGAAAACATTTATTGTCAAATTTACTTTTAAATTTCATTTTAAATTCAAGATTTAAAATGAATACAAATTTCATCTTTAACAAAGTTTAGATCCAATTTAAAATAAAACTTTTAAAATCACATGTTAAAGTAATACTTTCTTATAAAATTTTTTTTAAAAGGGTTTAAATCAAATTCCTTTATAAATTCAAACATTTAAAATTTACTTTAACATTCAAAGTTGTTAAACACATTAAAATTTATAAAACTTATTTTATTTCAAAACTAAGATTCAAATTTATATTTGAATCAGATTTACAACTTTGATTTACACTTTGTTTAAATCCTTTCTTTACATTTCAAACTCTATTTTAAATTCAAATTCTTTTAAATACACTTTAAACACTTAACCACTTTAAGGTTATTTAAACAAATTTGAATTTAAAAAAAACTTTATTTATTTCTGGCTAAGATTCAAATTAAACTTGAATCCATTTTAAACTTTGATTTAAAATTTTATTTTAAATCCATGCTTTATAATTTAAATTCATTTTAAAATTTTAAAACAGAATAGAACAGAACAGGTTTTCAAACCTATAACAAATCTAACCCGAGCCACTTAATTTTTTCTTTGAGACAAACCAACCCTATCTTCGAGCAAACTACCCAAAATCACGAGTAAAACTCGAGTTCAATCTTCTGCTCAAACCAAAAACCAACAGCATCCACAAATGAGCACCGTGCACAACGATCTTGATCGATTCCGATCAAATTCGACGATCTTCCCTCACCGACGAACAACTCCTCACTCCACCCCGATCATCATATCGCTTACACACAACTCGAATTAGAATTCGAGTTCAAAATTAAAACCTGGAACAGAAAAAAAACAACCACCACCAAAACCTATCAACGCTTCGTCTCTTCATCTCCGACCACTAAAAACTCTGCAACTTCGGCCAAACCTTCGTCAATGACCAAGCTACCACTACCCAAAACACCACTACACTCGATCAACCAGAGGTGGTCGAACCAAACAAATTTCTCGACCCAGATAAAACTAGGGTTCTAAACAAGAATTCACTGCTGCCACCTCCACAGTGATACTGATCATCTTCTGGCAATTTTCCCAAACACTCTGCAATGCCATCCACCTCCAGGAATAACCCCTACCTCCACATCCAAGTAGATCACCAGAAAGTTCTAATTTTCTATTTTCCGGTCAAACCAGAAATGCACCCATAATCTATTATTAAATTTTTTGATTTTAGCCTTAAAAATCATCATTTTCTATTAGAATCCAGATCATAAGCCTGAAACTCTAAATCCTGAGATTTTAATTTTCACTTACATTTAAAATTTCCCTGTTTCTTTTGTTTCCAGAGAGAATTCAAATTTATTTGACTTAATTAAATTTTAAACATTACTTTATACTTAAATAAACATAATTTGTTTAAAGCCTAATGTAACGACCCGTAAATTTTCGATAATTAAATTAGCTAATTTAATAAGATTTCGTGATTTAATGTTAGAAAAAAATTTGTAATTCATTTGGAATAATAATAACTGGAATGAATTGCAATAATTATCCAAGTAATGAAAAAAAAGCTACTTAGTGAATGACTTTGCAATCAATAGTTGAATAGGATATTAAATGTTGAATTCATTGGGTATGATAGAGTAATTGATTGATAAGTAAAATCTATTTGAAATCAAATATTGAATATTGAACACGTAATTGTTTAAATTAAATATTTAAAACTAATTGAATAATTGAATAACTGTAAAATGAAAATAGTGTTCTAAATTTTGAAATGGTTTTAAAAGTTGAATCTTATAAGTTCAATTTCAATATTTTAAAAGATAATGAATTATTGGATAAGCGAAATTGTCTAAATTAAATATTTGGAATTTATTGGATAAATAAGATAACGGGTTTAATATGATTAAAAATGATTTGTAAAAATTTATTTTATCATATTGGAGTTATAGTGATGTTATAGAACTTTTAAAACTGAATTTAAAATTTATTTGTGAAAATTGAATATTTTAATATTTAATTATCGCCTGAAAAATAGCCAATTTTTGAACAGTCTCAGAATTGGACGAAACTAGTTCTATTGGATCCGTAATAGTTAGTTATTATCGGATTTCAATTTTCGTAGCAATCGGAGTTGTCGTTTGACCGTGGCAGCTCGAAACGCGTTGAAATTGTTTAATATTAATTTGGCGAGTTAAAAATAGTTATTTTTCAAACGGTCTCGGATTTCGACGAAACTAGTTTCATTGGATCCGTAATGTTATATTATTGTAAGATTTCAAATTTCAAGTCAAACGGATTTACCGTTTGTCCGGGGCAAGCCAAAACGCATAGAAAATCGTTTAATCGGTTTAATTTAAAATTGATCGTTTATTTCCGTAACTCTCACATATGATCGAATTAGGCCTTGAAACTAGTTCCATTGGGTCCGGAACGCGGGGTAAACCCTAGAAACGCCAGTCGGCACGCTTCGTTTGGAGTTCGGAAAATTTCGATGAATAGTAAATTGGGAAATTTTTTCTATAAAAGGACCTTCACCCTTTCACTTTGCAAACCCTAATTTACTTCAGCCCTAGCCGCCATTTTACTGAATCAATGGCCACGAAAATTCGAAACTTCTTCCTCATTTTCCTCTCAATCCATCAACAATTAGCAAAAACTCTCAACTACAAAGTTGTAGAGCACGATGAAAGCTTCAAATCCATACGGAGATGATCGAAAACGGAGCCACGGATCAACGGGAAATCGAGATTTAAGCTGCTGCGTTTTTCACGCAATTCGAGGCAGAGGGGATGGCCGAGCTTCAGGCTATTGATGGTGAAGGTGGAGTAAGGCGGTGGCTTCGAAGTGGTGTAACCTGATCGTGTTCATGTTCGTCGTGGAGGTCGCAAAATCAAACCCTAGTGGCGTATGAATGGGTTCAAGTTGCGTGATTTACTACCTGGAAGATGATACGCGTGCGTGAGGAAGGATTAGGGTGCGGCCCTGATCGGCTATGCAAGGGACGAACGGCAGATGTTTGGCAAGGTTAAAAATTAAATTAAAGTTGTAAATTTTATTTATATTATAATCCGAATAAACTTTAAACCATCTTAACTTTGTCATGCGAGGTCGGAATCGGTCGAAACAAGTTGCGTTGCGTTCGTATTGTCGAATACTACGCTATGGAATTGGATTGGAATCATTTGGAGCTATAGAAAATTTTGAGTTAAATCGAACGTCGTTCGATTTGATTTAAAATCGTAAAATCAAGGTGAGTGTTTTATAACGCTCACACCGTACTAAATATCTTTATGCTAGTTAAATTTGACATTATGAAGTGTTATGATCTTATTTGTCGTTGTTTGATAAAAATTTAATTGTCATATAGCTTGTCTTTTGCATTAACCGTTGAAAATTAAATTGACAGTTAAATTGAAATTAAAATTGAATTGCGATTAAATTACCTGACATTGATAACTATGAAACTGCCATGAATTGTATTGTTTATTTGATGATGTATTTTGATGGATGCTATTGGTTGATAATTGAATGTTTGGATGTTTATTTGCTTATATAGATCCTGTTATGCATACATATGATACTGAGATTTAATTTAAGTAATATATACTCATCCCTGACATTTAATTGAAATAAATAATTACTTGGCCATAGGATAGAAAATTATATACGGACACCGAATTGGCTAAATTAATAATTTTTGAAATCGTCGATTTGAAATTTATTTAAATGTTTCGATTTAAAAGTGATAAATAGAAATCAATTTATAGAAATCGAATTTGTCGAAAATTTGAGTTGGAATGTTGAAATAAATTTTGGTTAAAAGAAATTGGTAAATAATTTAAGTTGTGACTTTAAAATTTAAAATTTGGATACGATTGAATTTCGAAAATCTATTTATTTTAAAGATTGAACATTATTTCGAGCTTTGAATATTACTAAGTAAAAGTGATATGAAAATGATATTTTGAAATCGAGTTTGGAATTGAATCATATTTGGAATTTGGATTTAAACTTGAATATTGTTGGAAATTTTGTTAAGTGTTATAAATTGATATTTTGAGAAATCAAGCTCCAAATCGATATAAATTGAAATTGAATTAATTAAAGGTGAATGTAGAATTGAATTGATTTGAAGTAAAAGTTGACATTGTTTTGAATTGAAATCGAAATTGAATCGGTAGAATGGAAATTGAAATTGATTTGAATTGGGAAGTTATAATTGAAATGGATTGATTTTGAAGCTGTTTTAATTTGTTTTCAAAATTACTCTGTTATATAAACCATTTTGAATACTTAAATTATTTTAATCTATTTTAAATCTACTTAACCCAATTTAAATTATTTTAAACTAATTTATCTATTTTAAATCCATTTTAAAGATTTTAAGTGTTTTTAACTATTTTAATTATTTAAAACTACTTTTAAACTACTTAAAACTATTTTTCTAAAATCCTAAGCTGGTCAATAAGGTGAAATGTTTATATTTAAATCTTTAATTTAAATATGAAATCTGATATTTTGAAAGATACGATGATATTTGAATGGATTTGATTTTTGAAGCGAATATGATATTTTGATATCAATTATGAACCGATTTGAAATATAATGAGCCAAAGGTGTAATAATACGTAGTTATTAAAGAGACCGGGATCGGATATGGACATACTCTCTGTCGATACCGAAAACCACTTTAATAACTATTATACGCGGAGTGATGATCCAGAATGAAGTGGATGGTTTGGTGAACGCGTTGACTGAAGAAAGAGAACGATTTTTGGATGACCCCTGACATGACTAAAACAGGAGCCGCGCCGGGCCATTGAGGTTCGCCACCTCTAGCGGACACACTTCTTCGATACCATATCTATTACATTTGTGATGCGATTTGGGTGCACCCCTTGATTTGGGAGTGTTGTTTCGCGGTGTTGGGGTAGCTGCTGGCTATGCCCAACATCAGTCCGGATCACGCAACTACTAGTATCCTAGTTGGTATTGCCTCATGTACCTTGTCATACTGATTATCCTATTCGCGACCACTACGTTTTGATTTGTACCTTGAGTATATGGATTGCCCTCTGGTGACTTCCGGTTTTGGGGAAACTACGGTCTTGTATATGCTTTTGGGAATATAAAATGTGTTAAGGGGGATTATGGTAACGCCTTAACGCTATTTTGATACGTTATATTACTGATAGACATTATCTACTTAGCGTATATTACTACATAGTAGATAGTTTCACGGATCCTTGAGAGATGGAAAATCCCGTAACATCTCTTGAGTTATTGCACGCACGTTGACACTGGATATGAGATGTCAAACCCCGTAAACATCTCTGACGCCGTTACACTCATATTTATTTACGATTGATTTAACTTTCATAAGGATATTTTAGTCCTGACTCGAGTGTTTTGTCTTTTCATTACGCTCGGGTCAGTCCTGAGTTTTCAGTTTAGGTTGAAGATCATTTCCTTGGAGGACGGAGACGAAGATTTGGTATATTATCTACTACTATTATATTCATTCCATTCCGCTGCATTGTTGTATGATATTTGTTGTGTATGTAACTCTGATAAATGTTGTATAATAATAATCAAATGTATTCATTTCAAATGTATTCATTTAATTAACAGCTTCATGAACTGTTATTTTATTATTATACTTTAGCCTTCCGCTGTGAGATTCTGTGTTGTTTCATTTCCTTTATTTCCCTTCCTTTTCTTTTCTTAATTACCCCAATAACTATCTGCCCTTTTGATGGTTTGGAATCGATATGTGTATTTGATCGTCGGTTTAAACTGTCCAAAAAGGCGGGTCGTTACACCTAAGTTTTGTTAGTAACTAGATTAATCGAATATAAATTTTGAATAAAAACTTGAGTCTGGAAACTAAAATAGGAAGCACTGATACACACAGTATATTCACACTTACATATATTCATAGATAATGTCAGAAATTCATATAAACATATTTGTTTCAAAGAATAGAATGCAACCAGATTTACTTTAAGATTTTAAAATGAGAAGTTACTCACCTTTGAATAAGGAAGAACAGAGCTTTGAATTTTGAAAATCTTTTGAACTTTTAAAACTGGAAAAATGCTTGTCTTTTGAAATTTGGAAACTGAGTTGCTGGAGCTTTAAAACTGATCATAAAACTACATGCATGCTGGTTGCTCTGATTTCTAGATTTTGAAATAATGCAGGCATTTTAAAATCTCAAGTTGAAGGTGCTTACAAAATGATTTGTTGTCTTTCTTTAAAAATGGGTTACAGGCTTTTGAAAATGTAGATGGTTTGCATGCTTTTGATTCTATTTTGAAAATGATTTTGCAGAGGATATGATTTCTAGTTTGAATGTGATTTCAGATTTTTGGTTTTGAGTTTCTTAGTTTATGTTTTTAGAAAGATAGAGAAAAAGAAATGAAGGGAAGAACAATAGATGTACATATAGGCTGAAAATGTTTTAAATAAAAAATAAAACAAAAACAAAAATTCAGAAATGCCACTTGTAAAAAAGTACTAACATTTGTCAACTTAAATGTTTTATTACCTAGCGCATGTTATATAAGGCCTTAGGATGTTTACACTTGTCTTTTTAAAGGTAATTAGTATTTATAATTAAAAGTTAATGAAAGCTTTTAACTTAATAAATTAGTTTTTAGTACTTAGTTATATATATATATATATATATATATATAACTTTAAAGAATAAAACCAATTATATTTATATATAAAAACAATACATATATTTATTATTTGAAAATAACACACTTGACAATTTTATATAATTTATAAAAGAGATTATAAATAATTTTTATTTAAATGAATTGATGTTTCATATATTAATTTTAAACTTTCATAGCTAATTTACAAATCATATTTATTAAACAATATTTTAGCAAGAATGTCAAACAATCAATTTGCAAATCTTATTTAAAATCTAAATTAAAGATATTTTTTTAAAATAAATACTTACCTTAAGTATTTAAAACCATATAGTTATTTATATAACATAGCTTTTAAAAGTTTAACTTTAAAAAAAATCATAATTCCCAATTTACCATAGATATATATATTAGAAAAAGATTTATTTATTTATTAAATTTAAAACAAGGCTTATCTATTTACGATATATACATTTTCTATATACATTATAAATAGAAAACAATTTATCAGCTTTTCAGCGATAAAATTTATCAATTAAATATATTTTTAAATGGATTATTAAATCAATTTAAATTTATTAACAAAAATTATCAAATCAATTTAATTTTTAATACAGATTATTAAATTGATATTGCCTAAAATTCCAGGTTATCACATAACTCCTTTCAAGAAGATAGGGAAATATCTGCAGCGTATAGGAAGTGTCGCCTTGGCTTCATCCATATGCCACTCGTATTTGTACAAGTGTTGTTTAGGGTCCTTTGTTTTGTTATACGACGACACAGTCAGCATAATGAACTTCTTAAGATATTCTTCTCTTAGAACATTTTAGTGAATAGAGTTCGGCTTGGCATAGAACCCCAGTCTTTATTCTTTCTGCCTCTACTTTCCTCCAATAACCATTTGACCATGTTAGCGATGTACTACTCGCTAGCATGATGTTCTACTGGTTGGCTATCTGGTGTTTAACTTTACAAATGTTCTTGGTTTGCCAACCAAAGTCTAGGTTCTCCATTCTTTGGGAAAACCACTATTGTAGGTTCCCATTTTATGCATGGTTGGTCTTAATAGGGTAGTCTGAACTTCATTTTCGGCATTTTACCTACTTAGATCAACGTCAGTTCCAATCCATCACCATCAAGTCACATATCATCTTCAAAGTCAGAAACAAGTATTGTGTTGTTCACTTGATGAGCTTTCACTCTAAGATTCGGATTTGTAGTAGGCTAATTTCCAGTAGTAGGAATACTTCCATTTCCTTTTATTACAATTCCTGCAGCTCCACCAATAATCACCTTCTGCTTTTGTTTATAGTTTCTCTTGTTCACGCCCGAAACAGAGGAATTCTCTTATTCCATAGCAGTTGTAGTTTCTTGTCTGGATCTCGAAACACTTGTTGGCTGCAGTGCTAGCAAAGCATCGATCTTATCCATGAGAGCCTTTTGTCTATCGGAAATTTTATGGTTAACTTCGTTAACCATTTGGTTGAGCTCTCCTTTCCTCACAGCATCCTATTGAGCAAAGGAACCTGGTGCTAGATTTCCAATATTAACCTCTACTCGATGATTGTTAGCATTGTTTACTTCGATTTGTTAGGGGTTTACGTTACTAGCACCAAATATTTCTCCCATGGATCTTCCAAAAGTAGTTCTCTATTTTCTAGGTGCCATTGATCTCCAACAGAAAGTCTAGCTTCAAAGCCATTTCCCTGGATGTAACTGCTTGATCTCTTCTAATCCAAAATAGCAAGCTAGACTTAAGCCTCGATTCAGATTCTCTCAGTGAAAGAACCAAAATATTAACACCAAAATGAATCAATGTTTAAGAATAGGCTGTAGGAAGCCTGTAAGACCTAGATCTAGTAGATAGTTGTAATAATAAAACTAAATAAATAGAAATAAGAAAGAGAGACACAAGATTTTATAATGGTTCAGAAATCTTGACCTACACCCACTTTTTAGCTTTGTTTCTTATGGATTTGATTGAGATTACAAAGGTTTTGAGAGAGAATAAGTCACAAGTATAGGGGTTGGACTGATTCTAAATCCTAGAATTGCCTAACGCCTTGGTGACTATCATGCAGAGGAAGAAGATAAGGAAGATAAAGAACAGATAGAGCCATATAGTGATAGCAGAAACCATATCCTTTTTTGCTTGCCCTATGATTTTTATTTATAGGGGTAGCAGTTGTATTGTGCCAAAAGGAGAGTTGGAATATTCGACCCAATAGTGTATGAGAAGTTGAGAGACCCGCCAACAAGTTTACATATGTCGATACCGACCTCTCATGTCGACATCGACATGCGTGCATTGGTTTATTATGGCCAAACTCTCTTCTGTCCTTCTTCCAACATCATTTTGGGTTGTCCCATAATGTTTTCATAGGTAGTTGATTGACGTTGGTGATAGTTCCTTCTTCACTGTTCTGCCGTTCTAATTTCTAACGCTTCAACTTTTGCATTATGTTGCTTAAAACCCTTGGAAATTTTTTGAGCATGCATAGAAGAGGTAGAGAATGACTTCTGCAATGTTTGAGTGAAAGATATGGAGCTATAAGAGGTCAACCCGACATGAGAGGTCAGTGCCGACTTCTATAGTTTGCTCCATTATGGTTGAATCTTCTTTGAGACGTTTCTATCCTTTACCTAAGCGTGTCTCCAAGATTTCAAGTCATTTTGTCTTCATCTCGACGGTTCTAGCTTATATTGATTTCTGCTTGGTTAAAAGCCCAATTAACATCCCCAAAAGCATGCCTTGCAAACGAAAGGTGTTCTTTGTTCAAGAACAAATATAAAAATCGATGGAACGCTAATAGTTGAGTTTTATGGTCATCAATCAATCGAGCTATGGAAAATTATCCTGTTCCCTTGGATTCACTTATAAATCAAATATTGTTCCATACCATGATAGCTTAAGGATTCAAGCCCTCGCTTGAGTGTCAGTTATAAACAATGGTTCCGCGTTTTCTTAGAATTGGTAACTCATAGGCCGCACCACGAATCAAGATCTCCCTATGTTCACCCACGAGTTAGCATTCACATGCTTAAATAAATTGCTTGATTCAATAATTTCTAATGAATTATATCAAGGTCAAATTGCATTTAAAGCCAATGTATATATCTTAATTTCTCTAGGGCATGTATTCGATGCCCTATTCAATTCTTGATCGCTCTAGATCATTAGTTAAAGCTCGATCTCCTCAGATTGCTAGTTGAAATATCAATCTCTCTGAATCATTAGTTGACATATCAATCCCCTCGGATAGTTATTTGTAATTTCAATCTCTCCAGATCATTAGTTGAATTTGTTGAATATGCGAGTATATGATTTTGTTTGATGATAATAAACATATATATATATATATATATATATATATATATATATATATATTCATTTAAAGGTATTTGTTAATGTACTATTTTATTTTTCACATAATTAAATAAATATTTACCGAATATAATAAATAACACGGAATTTAAATTCAAACAGATATTTTATTCAAACAAATATTTATTACAATTTTGAATAGTACAAATTTGCGCTCCCATTGTTTATACAAAATTTCAATCACAATACATTTCAATTTATACAACTATCCTCACTACATATCGCTCATTCACTCGTATTATTCTTTAACTCTATTCCAGATTAAATCCAGCATCTGAGAAATCTGCAAAAATACACACTGACGAAGTAAAATTGAAACGAAAATATTTTTGCAGTGTAAAATAAAAATGTATTTTGAATATTTTTTTCCCTCAGTCATTTGGGTTGTTCTTCATCATTTAAATTTGAATTCATCATACACGAACAGCTTGTGACATGTACAGTGTATCGCTGTACATGCCACAAGGCCGTGCACATCGATATACGCTTGATAAAATTGTAGGGGCATGTGAGCATAAGGTCAAACCAAAATCAAAATCCGGGTTCAACTCAAGTAAAATCACAAGACGAGCACAAGGTCAAACCCAAGCTATAAGCTGGATTCAACACAGGTGCAATTCCAAAAATCAAGACGATGGTCAAGTGAAAACAACAGTTGACAATGCACACAAATGCACATACCAGAACTGGCAGCGAACAAAAATGAAGCTAACAGTGGAGTTGAAACAATGTCAACATGCAACATTGACAACAGTCAATGATTCAACTTGCCAGAGGCAATTCCAAGCTTGCGAATACAAGTCAGAATACAACAAGCTCCAAATAGTTGATAATGCGCAAGAACTAAAATGAAACAGAGGTGGCAACATGGAGCTAAAGACCAACCAAGTAACATATGTGTATACACACTCAAACAAATGAAACATATATATACATACAATGCATATATGTACATGTTAGCAGTGGACACAAGTAATGAACCAACAATGCAAGAAAGACCGGACAACATGAATGTACAGATTTAAATGAAAATGGACTTCAACAAGATCACATGCAACCAAAACCAAGGCAGGAGTACCAGACAACAAAGAGACAAGTCTATGAGTTCAAATGCATACAACCAAATACTAGTCCATGAAGCACATATGCCCAGAACAAAGACACAAAAACAAGTGATGCATCAGTGACACAACTCAGTATTCAAACCAGTACAGTTGCAAATACAAGTCAATGAGCACCAGTGGCAACCGGTTGTTATAACAAAGTCAGGCCGAAGTCAATCCTCAACGCAAATGCAAGGTTGAAGTCAGGTGAAAATGAAAAAATTAAAGTCAAGCAAGAAATTCACACAGGAGAACCAAAATGGCCGAAGTCAACCACGATCAAAGTCAAGCCAATGTCAATAGAGAAATGCATGGAGCAAGTTCGAACTCGTCAAAACCGTTATGACCAAGGCAACAAGTTCGAACCAAGTCAGAAATCATCAAGCCGCGGTAATCATGAATGAACAAGTTAAAGAAAAAATCGAACATTTCAGAATCGAAGCCGTAGCAATCAACACATCAAACTAGTTCAAAATCAAAACTGTGTTAATCAAGTAATCACAAAATATAGGCATATGAACGTGTCAGAAAAGATCACAATCGTTAAAAAATAATTAAGTGGCTGAGCAACTTATCAGACGAACGAAAATCAAGGGGTTCGAACCCTATATAAACAAGTACCATCATTGGTAGTTTGATCATAGAGTTCAAGCAAGAAAAAAGGTAAAGCAAAAGTTAAAATTACATAACGTATTCACATTTGAACTCAATCCGAAGGGGCTGTATTCGAAGCAAGGAGACGATCAATTGCCAAAGAAAATCAAAAGAATAATTGTAATCGATCAATAATCAATCGGGTTCTTCAATAGCCGAAGCCCTAATTTCACAAGGCCGAAGCCCTGGCCAATCTCACAGGAGCGAAGACAAGGAATAAGCCCTAGCTAATCTCGCAGGAGTGAACGCGAGGCCAAAGCCTTAATTTCAGAGCAAAAGAGAGTTCGAAGCAGCCATTCTTTTCTTTCACAAACAAAGAGGAAAGCGGGCCGACATATTAAAATAAAGAGGGAGATATTTTTAACCACTTACTTATTTGGGCCACCTTTATTTGGGCTTATAATTTAAATTAGGGTTTTATTGTTTAGTTTGTTTTTAAATTTAAATTCTTCTTTTAAATAGTTGTAATTTCTAGTCGTATGACTAAAGGACAAACTACATGGCGAAGTTTGAGAATTCGCAACTCAGTGGTTGAGTTGTGACAGGGTTTTGAACGTAGAGTTAGGTTAGTCGATAGCGAGTGCCGCAAGTTTACATGTGTAAGCGTCTGACTATCTAATTTCTAGTAGAAACCTTGGGGGTAGCACGTAGGCAGGGTTTTGGCGAAGCTGGGTAAATCTGTGTGTTCTATTTTTTGCATTTACCATTCTGCTATTATCTATGCTGCTATTATTCTGCTGAGACCGGTGTTGAAAATATTTTATAAACTTCCACATTAATTTTTATAATTAATAGTATCACCCTATTCACCCCCCTCTAGGGTGAAATCGGTCCTACAAGTGGTATCAGAGTTAGGAACAAAGCAATTTTTTTTAAAATATTTTTTTATTTGTTTTTCAAAAATCAATTTTTGTTTTAAAATTTTAACTTTTAAAATGGGTTCTTTTAATAACGCTTTTGTTGTGGGTCGGTCTATAGATAGATCACCAATGTTCAATGGTGAATATGCTTATAGGAAAAATAGAATGAAAATCTTTCTGAAAACCATTGATGCTTGGAATATTGTTGAGACAGGTTATAGAGCACCAACTATAATTGTAGATAATCAGAAAATAGATAAACCAATGGATCAATGGACAGAGCTAGAAAATAAATTACAAAATGCTAACGCTAAAGCTATGAATTCTATTATCTTTTCATTGGATCAATTTGAATTTAATCGTTCCTCATATTGTTTAACTACGCAGGAAATATGACACACAATCGAAGTGACTTATGAAGGAACGTCTCAAGTCAAAGAATCTCGCCTTGCCATGCTAAGTAGTGAATACGAGAATCTCACAATTGCCAAGGAAGAAAATGTCAAAGAGATGTACGGACGGCTTTCCAATATTGTATATAAATAAAAAGCTCTTGGAAAATCATACATGAAATTGGAAATAGTTCGAAAAATTCTCAGAATCCTTCCACGGAGTTTTGAAGCAAAAGTCACACGCCATTCAAGAATCAAAGGATTTGAAACAAATCAAGGTTAAAGAGCTCATCGAAAATCTCACCACTTATGAGCTAGAAATGAAATTAAGGAAGAGCATGAAGGAGGCGACACTTGAAAGAAATCAATAGCTCTCAAAGGAACAACTGAAAATGAAGAAGATGATGGTGGTGGTGGTGAAGCAGAATTAGCACTACTAATAAGAAGATTTAAAAAGTGAAATTGTAAATACGGCAATCCGGCCAAAAATCTTCAAGTAAAGAGAAGAATAAACAAAGTTCTAGACAATTTAGAAAAACAAGAGATCATCTGCCACAAGTATTATAAACGAGGTCATATCAAGCCAAATTGCACTCAAAATCGACTCAACCAAGGAAGGAAACTAAAAAGTAGAAGTTTTGCAGCTACTGGGGATGAAAGCGATGAAGATGAAAGTGATAGCACTGGCAGTAAGAGTGAAAAAGAAAATTTGTGTCTTCATGGTAAAATAACTGATAGTGTGACGATGAGCCTAGCGAGGTATCAAAACTTACTCATACAGAATTACTTATATATTTTCACGAGGTAAATGGGTGCTTTGAACGTATTTGGGAGAAATACGCTAAAATTGAATCACAAAGAGATAGTTTGATAGAATTAAATAAACAACTTGATCAATTAGTTAAAAACTATCAAAACAAATGCCCTAAGTGTGATAAGTATCCATTATTTGAAGAAGAAATTAAAAAATCAGAAATTAAAATAAAATCACTTGAAAATGAAATTATGACTTTGAAAGAGAGTGAAATACGAGGAGAGAAAATTCTATTAAAAAGTTCATTCAATTATTAAAAGAAAATGAATCTCTCAAAACATAAGTCCAACAATTGTCTACAGCTTTGGAGAAATTTTCCAAAAGCGAAAGATCATGAAATATGCTATTAGGAAAGCAAAGAGTTAATATTGATAGATAAGGACTTTGGTATACTCACCCTGAAATTATTAGAAGAAAAATTAATGAAGTAAATTCTAAGTGCATGATTTGTGGAAAAAAATGGACAGAATCACTATATTTGTTGCCCCCAAATATGTGAAAACTATACCAATTTGTGTTCCAAAAGGCATAAATATAAAATACCTTAAAGTTAAACAAATCTGGGTGTCGAAAGGAACATATATAAATAGTTTTAGGTCTTCACAAATTTATTTTTCAAAATTTGTTTCCACTAACAATCATGGACCTATAAAAACAAATAGGTCACTAAACTCTATTCTTGTGTAGGTATGCTGACAGGCTAAGGAACAACAGCAATGGTACATGGATTCTGGCTATTCCAGGCACATGACATGCGACAAATCAAAGTTCCTTAGCCTACAAAAGTACAGAGGTGGCAGAGTCACAATGGGTAACAATGACAACTGTAGAATTTTTAGTAAAGGTAAAGTAGGTAACAATACATTTATGTTAAATGATGTATTATATGTTGAAAATTTGCACCACAATTTGATATCAATCAGCCAGCTATGTGACAAAGGTATGAATGTTATTTTTGACTCTGACTTGTACAAAATTGTCGACCAATCATCAAAAGAAATCTTATTTTTGGGTAAGAGGAAAGGTAATATACACTCTCTATCTTTTGATGATCTCACCCTTTCAAAATGTTTGGTAGCTAAGGATGTAGAAGTAAATTTATGGCATAGACGATTAGGGCATGCTAGCATGAATCTGTTAAACAAATTGAAAAGAAAAGATTTGGTAAGATGGTTGGCATCACATGATTTTGAAACAGAAATTTTATATAAAGTGTTTACTACGGGAAAATTTAAAAAATCATCATTTCATGCCAAGAACAATGTAAGCACTTTTGAGTTGTTGAACTAGTTCATATGGATCTATTTGGACCATACGACATTGCTAGCTTAGGTGGTTTAAAATAATGTTTTGTGTTAGTTGATGATTACTCAAGATATACGTGGGTATATTTCAAAGCTAAAAAATCAGAAACTTTTTCATACTTCACAAAATTAACAAAATTAGTTCAAAATGAAAAGGAATTTCTATTATTTCGTTAAGAAGTGATCTTGGTGGAGAATTTGAAAATTATGGATTTGAAATTTTTGTGATGAAAATGGATTCAAACATGAATTATCTACACCACGTACTCCCCAAAAAATGGGTTAGTTAAGAGAAAGAATCGAACATTGCAAGAGTTGTCTAGGTCTATGATAATGAGTATGAACTACCTTTTCATTTTAGGACAGAAGCAGTAAATACAGCTTGTTATGTAATGAATAGAGTTATGATTAGACTTATTCTTAACAAAACACCCTATGAGCTATAGTTCAAAAATAAATCAAACATTGCTTACTTCAAAGTGTTTGGTGTCCTTGCTATATTCTCAATACAAGTGATCAATTAGGAAAATTTGAAGCAAAAGCTGATGAGGCCATGTTCATAGGATACTCTTCTAGAAGCAAAACTTATAGAGTCTACAACAAAAAGACTAAAACAATTGTGGAGTCAATCAGTGTGAAATTTGATGAAGGCATTGATGATCAGGAAATAATCAAAAGCAACGTTGAAGAGGAGAACGAAAAAGATGAAAATGAAAAACAAAAGAAAATGCAACAACAAAAGAAGTTCGAAGAAATATGGATCCGTAGAGACTGAAATTCAAAGCAGATCATCCTCCAGAATTGGTAATAGAAAATCCTATCACATGTGTACAAACTCGTTCCTCCTTTAAAAATCTATGTGATCTGTGTCTATATAGTGGATTTATTTCAGAAATAGAACCCAAAGACATAGATACAGCTCTTAGTGATGAAAACTGGTTTATGGCCATGCAAGAAGAGCTAAATCAATTTGAACGAAATGATGTTTGGAGTCTAGCACCTAGACCTAAGGATTATCTAGTCGTAGGAACAAAACGGATTTTTAAAAATAAATATGATGAATCTGGAAATATGATTAGAAATAAAGGTAGATTAGCCGTTAAAGGATATAATCAAATTGAAGGAGTTGATTTTGATGAAACTTTGCACCAGTAGCTAGACTAGAATCAATTAGGATATTGTTAGCTTTTGCTTGCTACAAAGGATTTAAACTAAGACAAATGGATTTTAAAAGTGCTTTTCTTAACGGAATTTTAAAAGAAGATGTATTTTTTGAACAACTAGAAGGTTTTGAAAGTCATGAATATCCTAACCATGTGTATAAACTTAAAACGGCATTATATGGACTAAAACAAGCTCCTAGAGCTTGGTATGAATGCCTTAGTACTTATCTCCTTGAAAATGGGTTCAAAAAGGGCTGTGTAGACACCACATTATTTCTGTATGATCTTTTGATTGTTCAAATATATGTTGATGACATCTACTAACAAGTTATTGTCTGAGAAACTTGAAAAAGTTATGCAGGAAAGTTTGAAATGAGCTTGGTTGGAGAGTTAAAATTCTTTTTAGGATTTCAAATCAACCAAAGTGATAAAGGTACATTCGTTTCTCAAACAAAATATATTAGGGAACTTGTCAACAAATTTGGATTGAAAGATGCTAAACCAGCAAGAACCCCCACGGGTACAACAATGAAACTTGACAAGGATGAAAAAGATAAGGCAGTTGATCAAAAGCAATATAGAGGTATGATTGGATCAATCTTTTATCTTACCACTTCTAGACCTGATATCATGTCTTCTGTCGGCTTGTGTGCATGGTTTCAATCTAACCCAAAATAATCTCACTTAAAAGCTGTTAAAAGAATTATAAGATATTTGTTGCACCCCCACGGTTTGGTATTTGGTATCCAACAAACGATGACTTTGAATTAAAAGGATATTCAGATGCAGATTATGCTGGAAGTCTAGTTGACAGAAGTAGTACTAGTGGAACATGCTTTATCTTAGGACATTCATTAGTAGCATCGTCAAGCAGAAAATAGAATTGTATTGCATTATGCACCATAGAGGCATAGTATATTGCTCTATGTGGTTGCTCTACTCAAATCTTATGGATGATACAAACTTTGCAAGACTATGGTCTAAATTTTAAACGTGTACCACTAATGTGTGATACCAAAAGCGTAACTGATCTCACAAATAATCATGTACATCACTCACGAACAAAACATATAGATGTTAGACATTGTTTTATTAGAGATCATATTTGCAAAGAAAATATCTGCATAAATTTAATTTCAACCAATTCTCAATTGGCAGACATTTTCACAAAACCGCTACCAGAAAATAGTTTCTGTAAACTACGTCTTAATTTAGGTGTTTAAGAAATTTGAGTTTTTGCCTATTTAACAAATCTTTTCTCCCTACTAATTATCGAAAAGGTAAATAATGATTGCAAAAGTGACGAGTGTTGATATTAATCATATATTATAACTCAAGACAGTATATTTAGTAAATTTCTTTAGAAATTTAAACAAGAGTTATAAAAACTTTCGTTTGGTAAAGATTCTATGACTATTTCTATTTCTACCATATTTCTATCAACCACACTCATTAAAATCCAATATAGTATGTCAATATGTAGTATTTTAAATGGGAAATCATTCATTTTTCATTTCATATTTTTTTTAAAAACATCCAAAGTATTCACTCTCATTTAAAAGTCCACATGGTTATGCATGGGTGAATTACTTGGAATTTTTTTATGTGCTTCCATGCTCATTTAAAAGTCCTCATGGTTATGCATGTATAGAACACATAGCAAAAGTAATTGATTAAATAGACAAGTTGATTCTAATCCCATTTAAAAGTCCTCATGGTTATGCGTGGTTAGAAGATACTTGAATTCATTTAAAAAAATAATTGGAATACTACTAATCTTATTTAAAAGTACTAACGGTTATGCATAGTTAGTAGATATTTAATTTCCTGAAATAAATATACCACAAATAGACACAACTATGTGGTTTTATTTGATGACATCATTCCTATCATTCTAAAGTGGAGTATCCATCAAACAGAGTATTTATGATTTTTTTTTGATTTTTTTTTAAATTTAATATTTATTTTTGATTGAATTTTAATGTTATATTAATGTCTATCACTTTATCTCTATGTTTCTAATATTATTACTCTTTTGTTGATAACAAAAGAGGGAAAGAAAAGTTAAGATTTTGGCAAATAAAGGTCAAATATATTTTCTATTTACATATAGGATCATTTTGCATATTATTTATTCATGCATATATGAAGGGGGAGCTTTGTGTAGAGAGGGAGCATTCAAATAGGGAGAGCAAGTTGAATGGTCAAATACATTTAATAAATTCAAAATCTTAAATACATGTTTGTTATCATCAAAAGGGGGAGATTGTTGAATATGCGAGTATATAATTTTTGTTTGATGATAATAAACATATATATATATATATTCATTTAAATGTATTTGTTAATGTACTATTTTATTTTTCAAATAATTAAATAAATATTTTCTAAATAAAATAAATAACATAGAATTTAAATTCAAACATATATATTATTCGAACAAATATTTATTACAATTTTGAATAGTATAAATTTGTGCTCCCACTGTATATCCAATTTTAATCACAATACATTTCAATTTATACAGTTGTCCTCACTACATATCGCTCATTCACTTGTATTTTTCTTCAACTCTATTCCAGATTGAATCCAGCATCTGAGCAATCTGCAAAAATACACCCTGACGCAATAAAATTGAAAAGGAAATATTTTTGCAGTCTAAAATAAAAATGTGTTTTGAAATTTTTTTGCCTCGATAATTTGGATTGTGTGTCATCATTTAAATTTGAACTCATCACACACGAATAGCCTGTGACATGCACAGTATATCAATGTACATGCCACAAGGCCGTGCACATCGATATACACTAGATAAAATTGCAGGGATAGGTGAGCACAAGGTCAACCCCAAATTAAAAGCCGGGTTCAACTCAAATAAAGTCACAGCACGAGCACAAGGTCAAACCCGAGCTATAAGCTGGATTCAACACAGGTGTAATTTCGAAAATCAAGATGAAGGTCAAGTGAAAACAACAGTTGACAATGCACACAAATGCACATACTAGAACTGGCAACACACAAGAATCAAGCTAACAGTGCAGTTGAAACAATGTCAACATGCAACATCGACAATAGTCAATGATTCAACTGGCTAGAAGCAACTCCAAGCTTGCGAATACAAGTCAGAATACAACAAGCTCCAAGTAGTTGGTAATGCACAAAAACTAGAATGAAACAGAGGTGGCAACATGGAGCTACAGACCAACCAAGTAACATATGTGTACACACACTGAAACAAATGAAACCAGATATATACATACAGTGCATATATGTACATGTTAGCAGTGGACACAAGTAATGAACTAACAATGCAAGCAAGACCGGACAACATGAATGTACAGATTCAAATGAAACTGGACTTCAACAAGATCACATGTAACCAGAACCAAGGCAGAAGTATCAGACAACAAAGAGACAAGGCTACGAGTTCAAATGCATACAACCAAATACAAGTCCATGAAGCACATATGCCCATACCAAAGACACAAAAACAAGTGATGCATCAGTGAAACAACTTAGTATTCAAACTAGTACAGTTGCAAATACAAGTCAATGAGCACCAGTGGCAACCAGTTGTTATAACAAAGTCAGGCCGAAGTCAATCCTCAACGCAAATGTAAGGTCGAAGTCAGGTGAAAATGAACAAATTAAAGTCAAGCAAGAAATTCGCACAGCAGAATCAAAATGGCCGAAGGAAACTACTATCAAAGTCAAGCCAATGTCAACTGATAGATGAACGGAACTCGTCAAAACCGTGATGATCAAGGCAACAAGTTCGAACCAAGTTAGAAATCATCAAGCCGTGGTAATCATGAATGAAGAAGTCAAAGAAAAAACAAACAGTTCAGAATCATGCCGCAACAATCAAGAAATCAAATTAGTTGAAAATCAAAACCGTGTTAATTTAGTAATCACAAAATATATGCATATGAACAAGTCAGAAAAATCATAGTCGTTCAAAAATAATTAAGTAGTTGATCAAATTAGCAGACGAACGAAAATCAAGGGGTTCGAACTCTATATAAACAAGTAACATCATCGACAGTTTGATCATAGAGTTCAAGCATGAAAAACAGTAAAGAAAAGGTACAAATTACATACCGTATTCACAGTTGAACTCAAAATAAATCGAAGGAGCTGTATTCGAAGCAAGGAGACGATCGATTGCCAAAGCAAATCAGAAGAACAATTGTAATTGATCAACAATCAATCGGGCTCTTCGATAGCCAAAGCCCTAATTTCACAAGGCCGAAGCCCTAGCCAATCTCACAGTAGCGAAGACAAGGACGAAGCCCTAGCTAATCTCACAGGAGCATATGCGAGGCCAAATCCCTAATTTCAAAGAAAAAGAAGAATGAGATCGAAGCAACCATTCTTTATTTTTCCCCAAATAAAGTAGAAAGCGGGCCGACATATTAAAATAAAGAGGGAGATATTTTTAACCACTTATTTATTTGGGCCATCTTTATTTGGGCTTATAATTTAAATTAGGCTTTTATTGTTTAATTTGTTTTTATATTTAAATTCCACTTTTAAACAGTTATAGTTTCTAGTCGTTTGACTAGGGGACAAACTACATGGCGTAGTTTGAGAATTCGCAACTCAGTGGCTGAGTTGTGACAGGGTTTTGAGCGTAAAGTTAGGTTAGTCGATAAAGGGTGTCGCAAGTTTACGTGTGTAAGAATATGACTATCTAATTTCTAGTAGAAATCTTGGGGGCAGCACATAGGCAGAGTTTTGCCGAAGCTGGGTAAATCTGTGTGTTCCATTTTCTGAATTTACTATTCTTCTATTATCTATGCTGCTATTATTCTGCTGAGATCTGTGTTGAAAATATTTTATAAACTTCCACATTAAATTTGTATAATTAATAGTAACACCCTATTCACCCCCCCTCTAGGGTGAAATTGATCCTACAGAATTCGTGGCCGTTCTAGGCCAGTAGTAAAATCCATGATCTCTTCGGATCGTCAATTAAATTTATAGCCGTTCTGGGCTGATAGTTAAGTCTACGATATCTTCAGATCGTTAATTGAGTTTTAGTCATTTAGGGCTGATAATTAAGTCCATGGTCACTCCAAACAGTTAATTGAATCTATGGCCGCTTCGGGCAGATAATTAAATCCATGGTCTTTCGGACCGTTGTTGGGCCTATGCCGCTCGCTCCCCGACGAGGGGCTTGGTGACCAAGCAAGTCCATCCGCTCATGCTACGGTGAGGTGAATTAGTTTATGTACAAGTCCAATCCATTTTCTCTCAGGTAATGGAACTTGTACATTGCACTTCGGTCCTAACTCTCCGATCGATACTTAACACGATCAATACCTTACAACTTCGTCTATTTCTTCTATGGTAAGGAAACTTGCACCCTGTACTCTAGCCCCGTCTCTTGGTTGGAACTTAATGCGATCAATATCATATAAGTTGTCCACTTGCCCTTTGACAAGGGAACAAGTACCTTATGGTCAACACCCTATCTCTCCGGTCGAGACTCCCACGATCAATATTGATCATCACATTCATGTGGATTTCAATAATCAAGGATCCATCTATTGGATTCAAATTCAAACACTAACAACATCAAGTTAAACATTATGATAATTGCCACATCATGCATTATGACCTAGCAGCCAGCTCATTGTGTGCCCACGTACCGATCGAGATCCCATACACGAGTAAGTGGCTCGACTGTAATAATGCATCGTTTATTGAAAGCGAAGAAAGAGTGAGAGAACCGAAACTGATCCTATGTCATGAGATGATTATCCACGACCTTGATCCAAGGCCATTTCCATGCATTGCAGATGATGGCTGCTTCTGTTCCACCAATGCAGCTTGGTTTCTCACAAACTAGTATAATCGGTTGTTTTTGATCGTTTCCCCGATCAGATCACGCAAATGCCTGCAATTATTTTTATTTGTCTTATACCCATCTAGCTAGGCGGTATTTTTTGGACATCCTTTCATGGTTAGTGGGCTCCCTCCTTACCAATTTTCAAAACGGATCTATTCTCTGGTGTTAAGGTAAATCCACTTTAGGGTTTCATTCAAATCCGTGTAAGAGGAGAATTTCAGTTACTTTCTATGCAGCTTTGATCCTTTAAATCCATCTTCTATCTTTTGTCATCCTTTATCTTCGCTAGATCTTGCTTCGAACGATCCTCTACCATCCATAGCATTAATTTCTTCCCACTTAGCTTCAACATCCTCCTGACGTCGGTATTTTTTAGCTTTATCGTAAAAATCTTGCAAACTCCATCGGTGGATCTCGCTCCAAAGCAGCCCAAAATCTGTCTTATCGGCCACTCCCGAAACTACCACTATCAAAACCACCGATGGATTTGGCTTATCAACCATGACGGCTACCACATTAAACCTTGTCAAAAAACTCGTGTGGAACTCTCTGGCCCTTTGTTTCACACTCGATAGTGTCACTACGTTTTTGGGTCATGAAATATGGATTCGGAGCTGTTTCATGAACTTGTCCACCAACTCGCCCCATGTGCTGATGGAATCGTTTGCCAATTGTTTAAACCATAATGCATATGTTATCCCGCCTTTTGGCAAGGCCGTGACACTAAGAACTTGACTAGAAACCAAGGAAAATCTGTGTCAAAGATCGGTTATACAGAGGTTCACTATGGATACTGGCGAATTTCGCCCAAGTCTGGTTCGTGCTACAATCGATATGATAGGACAAGCAAAGATATGAAAGCCAACATTCCAAATTTCAAGTAAATTGGAGTTTTTATATACACAAGATATTGATCGATCAAGGTCAAGCGAATCAACACCATTCGTATCCATGCAAGTCCGGATCCATCCCTTCAAAAGACCTCCTTCGTATCAACCAAGCGGCCATTAGTTCATATCCATCGAATGTGCATTGCTCCATATCCATCAAGCTCGCCTTACTTCTTATCCATCATGGCTAACAACAATTCGTATCCATCAAGTAAATAATAGTTCATATCCATGAAAGAATTCCATTTCGTATCCATCACTTGATAACATTTCATATCGCTCATCAATCGATACAAATGACGAGTGTAAGCAGTCGATACGAATTAGCCTCACATAGTAGGTGGATATGAAAGGAACACATCAGGTCGATACGAACAAAGCCTAAAAAAGAGGAAGACTCGGTCACTCGGTATAAAAATTAGATCGATCCTAGAATATAGAACCACATCATCTTACCGACACGTGCAAATCACCGATACGAAGTCATCAATACGAGATGGTATCGATACGAAGCTCGGCAATACACTGCAAACACATACTTATATCGACCATAATTCAAAATTCTACAAGTCCAAATGCCACTAAATTTTCACAGGAGCTTGCGTACTACCTCAAGAATGTTCACGATCGATCTCGGCTCATAAAGACCAAATTTGGATTGATACGAATTTCATGCGTATCGATCATGGTCGATCCCAAACGCTCAGGGATCGATCATGTGGGCCCACCCATGTGAGAGAAGGAATCTTTCGAATTTTGAGATAGATATTCTCATCCTACACTTATGTATAGCAGTCCAAGGCCTTCAGAAAAGGGACTTCGGACTCTTCTACGTGGATACTCTTTCGTAATCTTCATTGTACCTTGAGTGTTCTGTTGCAGACAATTGTAATCACCAAGAATTATTAATAAACAACAAACTTTCTATAGTGGACGTATGCTACAATGCCGAGCCACTCTAAATCACTGTGTTTTCGTACTTCTGTTTGTCCGGTTTTGGTGTGTTTGTTAAATCTACCTCATTTTCCATTTATATTCTACACTTTAATCTCTTCAAACATGCCCGAAGAGCGTTGTGCCTAATTTTGATACAAACACTTGGTGCTTTCACTAAGAAAACCTAGTTTTTCTCCTGCTCTTTGGATCTACTACCATTGTTGGATTGCAAGAATCTAAGGAGAAGATGCAGATCTCACATCTAGTAGTTCTTCCATCCTATTCAGATTGCATCAAATCTAGGATGAGTTACATATTTCACTATGGTTACTACTAAGACCGCCTCAACCGCTGTAGATCAGGAAGGACGAGATAGAAAGAACCCTACATAGCTACCCACTACAGGTCAGAATTCAACTAGACCTTCAGATCCACAAGGCTCTGTCACCAGGGAGGAGTTGCAAATGTTAATGCAAGAACTAACCCAAAGCTGCCAACAGCTTACCCAGTAGATCCGTGCCAACATGGAGTTAACCAACCGACTGAATCAGGAAAGACGAAGGAGATCTTGAAGGGATCAAGCTTCTTACTCATCCACCGAAAGCTCAGCTTCCTTTGATTACAATCATAGATCTACACATCCATGGCTGGATGGAAGCTATGTGCAAGCTCCTGGGTATCAATACACTCCAAACCTTGGATAAGTAGGAGCTGGTCCATCTGCAAGCCACCAGGCTGGACCCTCCTCCTAGGGAGGGGAAATTCCTTATTACACGGTCGATAACCATGCTACCGCCGCCGCCATGGACTTGAAAGTTGGCAATCGAAACCGAGCAGATCTGAACCTTTATCAACAAGATCATACTCCCGAACCCCATGTGCCCGAAGACTTGGAGCTAAGGAGGCAAGGCATGGACTGTCGAATGAGCCCGGGCCATCCTCACATTATGAAAGCCGACCATACCTTGGCCTAGAATGCTTAGAATGTCCAGATATCAGACATCCCGACCATGATCCGTCAATTGATTCAAGAAAATCTGGCCTCTCCAAAGATGACGAGGAATCTCTCGGAGTCATACACACTTCACTTATGACATCCTTTATGCTGAACCGCCTCGCCAATTCAGAATGCCAACTTTACTTATTTATGAAAGGATTCAGAAACTAACCAAAACATATTAAAGTATGAATGGTTATGAACGCCATGACAATGCGGTAAAATGCAAAAGTTTTCCTTTCTCCCTTGGGGGTATCGCAACCATGTGGTTTGCTCGCCTACTGCCTCCATCTGTTTCATGCTTTGATCAATTTGATACGAAATTTTCCGAATAGTTTCGTATGCTCGTCACAAAACCTAAGGATGTTAACACCTTATCCACCGTCACTCGGGCTCCGGGAGAGACGCTCAGACATTATCTGGAAAGTTTCCATGCCACTTGTGCGAAGATTAGTAACCCAAATGATAATTCCATATGATGGCGCTGACTAAAGGAATCGATCCTGATTCCGAATTTAGCAACTGGTTGGATGGGAAACCCCCCGCATTGCTGGACCATTTCTACTCTAAAGCGGTCCAGTTCTTAAGAAGGAAAGATGCTAAACAATCCAGGGAGAAGGATGTCGTGAGGCCCAATATGGAAGACATTCAAAGTAATGTCGCTGTGAAGAAAACCGGTTAAAGTTCTGGTAAAGTGTAGTTAAATATACAGAATAAGCAGAATCAACAGAAAGGCGATGGAAGTTAGGGTAAGAAGCATGATCAAAACCATGGACCACGATGCAGAGCTCCCATGTTTGACACATACAATCCTTTGAATACATCCCTGGAGAATGTTTACTTGCAGACCTGTAATACTGGCCATTATAAGAAGCCTGCTCTTAATCAGTCATTCGAAAAGCAGATTCAATCTGGAAAATTCTATAGAATACATGATTGCTACGATCACAATTCCAATGAATGTTGCCATTTATAGAACATTATTGAGATGCTAATCCGTGAGAGGAAGTTGGAACAATTCGTTGGGGCGCCGTAGGCTGGAGGTGCGGGCCTATTGAACTAGAATCAAGTACAAAATCAGGCTAGACTGAGGAACCCATGCGTACTGGAGGGAGGTTGGCTGTTAACACAGTAAGTAGTGGTCCTCATCCAGCTGACCAATGTTGGAAGGAAATGGAGTCGTATGCTAGCTTAGTTAGGCATGCAAGCTTCGAATGTTGCAATAATCTTGACGACGGGGCTCCGGCTAAACAATAAAAGACTATGACAAATGACATCAATTTTCGAGATAGGGATTCCGATAGAATCGACACCTCCACCATTGATCCACTAGTCATATCAGCTCAAATAGGTCCTACTTGGATGAAGAGGATCTTAGTGGACAGTGGAAGCTCCGTGATTATTCTTTTCAAGCGAGCATACGATCAGATGAAGATGGAAGCGAAGGACTTGAAGCCGTGTCAGACTGGCATACACAGCTTTAGTGGAAGTGCAACTATACCTACTGGGATGGTGGAATTACCGGTGGAAATGGGAAACGGAGACCGTTGGAGAGTCCGGATGTTACAGTTCATTGTGTTGGATATCAATTCACCGTATAATGCTTTCTTCGGTCGATCGACCCTAGCTAAATTCAAGGTAGCTATTGCCCCTTGGTGTTTAACTATTAAGTTCCGCACTGACAACGGGGTTGGAGTTGTTAAGGCAGATTAGGGGGTTGGACGCACCTGTTATGTTGCTGAGCCACTGGAGGCACAACGTAAAGAGAAGGGCAAGGACATAGTGGAATCTCTATGCATCCATTTTACTGATAATTGATAGCTAACACATGGGCCTAGGACCAGGTACCACAACTAGTTCCTAAAAGATCTAGATCCACGTGATGATGATAATGAAGAGGAAGTCAAAGACAATCAGGCTTCCCCGGTAGAGCTGAAGATCGACGTTTCGATCGATGACGACGACGATGCCAGAATGATAAAGGTCGGGCCTCAGCTAAGCCAATAGATGAGAGAGGAATTGGTTGAATTTCTCTAGGCAAGCCTCGACGTGTTCGCTTGGATGCACTTAGACATGTGTGGGATCTCGCCAGACATCACAAGCTATACATTGAATATCAACTCGTAGCATGTCTCGGTCTAGTAGAAAACGTGTGGTATCGATCCAGAGAGATCTGTCGCCCTGAAAGAAGAGGTGGATGAACTCAAGACGAACAGGTTCATCCGAGATGCATTATATACAGAGTGGGTATCCAACCCGGTACTTGTTAGGAAATCCAATAGAAGTGGAGGGCTTGTGTGGACTACTCAGATTTGAATAAATCATGCCTCAAGGACAGTTTTCGCTTCCCAAAATTGATCAGCTTGTAGATTCAATGGCCAGACACGAGCTCTTATCCTTCATGGATGCATAATCCGGCTACAATGAGATACCGATGCATCTATCCAATCAGAAGCACACCTGCTTTATCACCAATCTAGGACCTATTGCTATAAAGTAATGTCGTTCGGGCTCAAGAATGCTGGAACAACTTACCAATGGCTAGTCAACTGGATGTCCGCCAACCAGATTGGGAGAACTATGGAGGTGTACGTGGATGATATGCTTGTAAAGTTACGACTCTCCATTAATCATGTCAAAGACCTAGAAACAATGTTCAACATCCTTCGAGTGTACTAAATGAAGCTCAACCCATTAAAGTGTCACTTTGGGGTCGCTTTTAGAAAGTTCCCAGAATTCATTGTCAATGCTCGAGGAATTAAAGCCAATCCTAAAAAGATTTAGCGATTCGGAATCTCAAGACTCCCATAACTATAAAGCAAGTATAAAGCCCCAACAAGAATGTAGCAGCATTGAGCGGATTCGTCTCCAAATCCATTGAAAAATGCATTCCATTCTTCGATCTGATCAGGAAAGAAAAGCAGAACTTTGAATGGACTAAGGAGTGTGAAGGTGCATTCCGAGCACTAGTTCAACACCTTGCTACACCACCTATTCTATTAATGATTGATCTTGAGAAACTATACATCTATCTGGCAGTTTCAGAAAATGCAATTAGTGCTGCACTAATTCAGGAGGAGGATTGGATACAACGACCGTCTATTACATTAGCAAATGATCGACCGGGGAGGTTCCGAAGTTGGAAAAGCTGGCTTACTGTCTCGGCATTGCCTCAAGAAAGCTCCGTACTTACTTTTAGGCACATCTGATCACAGTCTACATGGAGCAGCCGTCATGACATGTCCTTACACAGCCTGAGACGTTGGTAGGTTGCTTAAGTGGAACATTGAGTTGAGTCAGTTTGATATTGCTTATACACCAAGATGGGCCATCCAAGGACAAGTTCGGGCGGACTTCGTCGCTAAATTTACTATACCAGAGGACTTGCATGAAAGCAATGAATCTTCCAAATATATATGAAAGCAATACACAGATGGCACATTGAACGACCTCTGCTTAGGCGTTGGAGTTGTACTCGAGACCCTAGAAGGTCGATCGGTATGAAATGCTTTGAAGTTCGATTTCCATGCGACAAATAATGAGGCCGAGTACGAAGCTTTACTCGCGGGACTCAGGCTCGCTAGAGATTTGAAAATTATTGCTAGGGAGATATACTGCGATTCATAATTGGTTATATGCTATGTGCGAGCTGAATACCAAGCTAGAGATCGGAGACTGGCCGCTTACCTCACTCGGGTCTAGGAAGTATTGAATCATTTCGACTATTTTGCTATCTGCTGCATACCCCGAGAGCGCAATCAAAAGGCCGATTCTTTAGCAAAACTGGCCAGTACCGGTGAAGCACAGCAAATAGGACTCATCCCTGTCGAGACACTTACCACTTCGAATGTCGATCAGATAGAGACAGACTGGGTGCATGAAGACACATCAGAGAAGGAGTCATGGATGACCCCTTTCAAAAATTATTTTGAGCATAGAGCTTTGCCCGAGCACAGGAGTGAGAAAAGACAAGTTCTTCGGAAAGCTTTAGGATTCATTATCCAGAATGGAGTCATGTACAAGAGAGGTTACTCCATTCCTTTAATCTGGTGTATCGCTAATGACGAAATCAAACGAGTATTACATGACATGCATGAGGGAGAACATGGCAATCACACTGGGGAAGCCCTTACTAGAAGATACTCTGATACAGATATTATTGGCCAACTATGAATCGGGATGCATTAGATTATGCCAAGAAATGTAATAGATGTCAGAAACATGCTTGGATTTCTAGAGCCTCACCTACCAAAATCACTCAAATGGTCAGTCCATGGCCATTTTTCATATGGGGTATCGATATAATTGAGTCTCTACCTCTGGCTAAAGGTGGTGCGAAGCACGCCATCATTATATTTGACTACTTTACCAAATGGGAGGAAGTCGAGCCCCTCGCTACCATCACGATGAAGAAAGTAATCAACTTTGCAGTACGCAAAATTCTTTTTCAATTAGGCCTCCCACATACCATTATCACCGACAACGGAGCCCAATTCGATAGTGCCGAGTTCAATAACTTTTGTCAACGTTTCCGCATTCAGAAGAAGTTCTCAGCAGTTGCTCACCCTCAAGCGAATGGAAAGGTCAAAGCTGTTAAAAAAGTCATCAAATCCATTTTGAAGAAACGACTGGAGAAGGTCGGAGGCTAATGGGTCGATGAGCTTCCCATGGCTTTATGGGTATATCGAACTACCTACAGGTTTATGACCGGTCACACTCCATTTTCACTTTCCTATGGCTCAAAAGCCATCATTTCGGTCAAATTACAAGTACCTTCTCATCTTATGACTTACTATGATCCGAAGACAAACGCCGTATTGCTTGTCGAACCTCTAGACTTATTAAATGAGAAGAGTGAAGAGGCTGATTTAATGGCAGCCGCACATCAGAGTCGAGTCGCCCGATTATACAATGCTAAGGTTCGACCTAGATCCTCTGAACTTGGCGATCTCATGCTCCAAAGAATTTATCCGGTCCCTTCTCATATGAAGCCAACGTGGGAAGGACCATATGTTATTGAGCGGAGACTTGAGACGACACATTCAAATTATCAACTGTTGATTGTCTCACTTTGCCGAGAGCTTGGAACAACAAGAGTCCCATCGCTACTACACATAACATGCTTTATTTATTCATTAGTCTGCTTTTCATTTGCAATTTGTTTATGCATTTCAAAATTTGAACTTGTAATAAGGCAACAGACTTTGCCATACTTTCATATTTCAGCAATAAAATGCAACCACTTCGAGCTAGAGTAGTGATTCTTGAAATGCGTCATGCAAGCATCACAATGCATAGAGAGCTAAGTTCCATCATACAGTGGGACTTATTCAAATTGGGAGTGACTATGATGCGACCTGTCACTCGCTAACTGAAACCCAAAGCTTTGGGGTAAGCTACCACACAAAAGCAAGAAAAGGATTGGCACACTACAATCCTTTAATTAACTCTAGTTCCCAAAGTATGGGCCAGAGTATAAACTAAAAATTCATAACATGGGATCGAGGAGGGTGGATCCGTCCACCCATGACCTCATCCATGTGCGATCTAAACTCGAGGAGGATGGATCTGTCCATCTGACGACGTTGCCTTTCACATTACAAGCTTGAGGAGGATGGATCCATCCATCTACGACTTTCTTTGTTTACTTAGGGTGGATGTGACCCAACCATCCACAATCCTAACCAACTTATCGTTCCCCGAGTGCGAACGAGTTTCCAAGACTTAGGCAGATGTGACTGACCGTCTGTCGAGCAACTCTAGATTCCCAGAGTGTGAATTGGAGTATAAACATCAAAATGGATGTAACTGACCACCCATCAATAACTCTGAGTCCCCAGATTGCATACCGATGTGTGAACACAAATTAGGTGTGACTGACCATCCACAAATCAATCTAAGTCCTTAGAGCGTGGACATATCTTTAAACATTAAATGGGTGTGACTGACCGCCCTAAAATAGCATAAGTCCCTGGAGCGTGACATATCTTTAAACATTAAGCAGGCATCGACCGCCAGCATACAAGTTCAATCCTTAGAGTGTGGATGCGATTACCAATAAATGAACGGGTGTGATCTGACCACTCAAACTCATCTCACTTTGACTTAGTTATGACTAAGTTAAATTAAAATTGTTGAAGACAGATAGTGACTACCGTCCAACCACTTCAATTCTCTCCAGGACTAGGGATATAACTCAAGCACAAGCCGCTAACTGAGACATCGCAACATTGAGACTCAACTTGACATTTGGTTATGACCCAAAGCCATGACTCTGGGGCTTAACAACCAAACCCAAGTCCGATCCAGAGATTAAAGCTTCACAAGTACATTGAATGAAAATTCAAGTGCTAAAACACTTAAGAAAATAAACACAGAGTTATGCCGAAAACAAAAGGAGACATTATTTCAACTATCCTTTGGAAACAAAACAAGTACAAAAAACTTATTCCAAGAATTCTTATAAGTACGGGTCGAGCCTGCATCTATACATGGCTTACAAAAAACAAAATAAAGTCCTATTCTACCTATGTACCAAATGAAGAGACAAAAGGACACACCTACTCCTTCAACTTTTTATTATTCTTCTTCTTCGGAGTTGATCCGCTCGAACTACCACTTTGGTATCTTTTCAAGCTCTTGCCTTTACCTGGTTGGTACCCGGCCGAGGGAAGTGTGGTATTCTCCTCCTACGAACTTATGGGAATCGAGATACTTTCACAATTCATAGTAGGAGGAGGAACGGGGGCACTTTCAATATGATAAGACACAGGGGGTACACCTATGATGATGATTGTACCACCTGAATAGATCAGACGCAAAGGGGCCGGTCCAAGACCTGCCATACCACCTCCAATGCTTATGGCTTGTGCGGCTGCTTCCATTTCAGCATTGATCTCCGCCATTATCTCTTCCTCATGAATTTCTTGAGCATCCATGGGATTGCTACTACTTGGGCCCAAGGAGCTGGCCGTAAATGTGCCTTCGCCCATGATAAAAGCCAGGTCGGTAAGTGGATTGCTCTGATGACTGAGGAGTACTTACGTCATTTGTTCATCAAGAGTAAAAGCGCTCTCATGAACTTCCTCGGTTAATGTAGCAGCCGTAGTCATTGACGCCTCTGTCATAATAACCTCTTGCTCATAATGTATCCCTTGGGTTGCAAGAGGCTCGGTTGGTGCATATCCTATAACTGAATGGAGATAAGAAAAGATATTAGTAACGTCCATCAATTGTGCTCTAGACTTTGAATGAATACAGGAAGTACTCAAAATACCTTCCTCAGATTAGCTCACGGGTGGAGCCGGAGCGCCATCAAAAGCGTGCTCATGAATTGAAGTCAAGTGTGGTTGATCGAGATCATAAGCTGGGACAGATGGAGGATCAACTGTCGAAGTAGGCTTAGGTTGGGTTGATATAGGTATTTCAGAACTTGCTTCATGGTGTTCAACTCCAGACCCCTCTCCAACCTCCGGATGTTGAGCGGCAAGCTTTTCTTTCTCAGATATAACAATGGCCTCATGGAGAACTCTCCTCTCATCTTTGGTCAACACGCGGTTCTCCAGTTCAAACTCATCAATAGATGTAGTATGGTATTCAGCCTTCTCATCATCCACCAAGCGGTGCTAAGCATCATGCAAATGAGTCATATAGTCAACCAGCCATCTTAAGCCACAGTATTTCAATACACTAGAGTTGTAAGTGATCATAAGGTCTTCCATATCACCTTCTAACTTGGCCTCCACTGCTCCAACTTCGGCTTCAGTTCTAGCCTCGTCTTCTTGGACCTTCAGAACTACCGCATCCGGCTTACCATTGAGCTCCACAGTCTGAGCACATGCCTCCTGAGAAGCCTTTTTAGCATTGCCCCTTTCTATGACGACCTAGGTGTACTTCACTTTATGCTCATTATGCTCTTTGAGCATGTTATCTCTCTCGGCTGTGATGATGGCATTCTATGGCCTATATCATCGACTAGTTTTAGGTGCTCTTGCCTCATTTGTTCCTCCTTTTTGTTAGCCTCATCGAATTTCTTCAAGGCCTCCATTTCTGAATT
The DNA here is from genome assembly GCA_030765085.1 of Allium cepa. NCBI lineage: Eukaryota > Viridiplantae > Streptophyta > Magnoliopsida > Asparagales > Amaryllidaceae > Allium > Allium cepa. The sequence continues at coordinate 974,360,555 of CM060932.1, forward strand.
CTTCAAAGTGTCATTCTCATCAGTGAGCACTTGAACTATGCGATCCTTGTGAGCAAGACCTTTTTGCAGCTGTCCAATTATTTTCGCTCGATCAATGCTACCATCGAGGTATTTTCTGTAGTTTTCTCCCATTCACGGTACTGGCTATAAGCGGCATATACATAGTCGTGCATTGTTTTCTCCACCCCTTTTGGAATTAACCTCAAGTTTGGAGGGAAGTGAAAGCCGTCAAAACAAATATTAGGGAAATCTTCCTTTAACTTAGCTATTCGGTTGTCTCCTTACATGTTAGGCTCCATAGGCGTATATATAGTAACAATAGAAGCATCTGCCCAAGTTCTCCGGCACTGCTTGCTAGGCCTTGAAGTTTGTGGAGGCAAGGGATGGCGCGAAGTTTCAGCAGTGTGTGTTCCATAACTAGAGGGTGGCATGGGAACTGTAGGTGGAGGAGAGCGCGATTGGGAGCGGGGCCTATCTCGTCACTCTCTTTCCCTCTCTTTCTCTCTCTCCCTCTTGTCTCTCTCCCTATCTTGACTAGAGTACTAGCAATCGTAATCAGACTCGTGGCTGCGGGACTCTCAGTACGAACTGGAAGATTGATGTGTGGTAGGAGGGCTACTGATCATGGATTCTTTCTTCGACATTGTATCTGTAAAGTGAAAAAAGAAATAGAGTTAGTTACCTTTGGAGATTGAAAAGCTCGTGAATATTAGTTGTGTGGTACGGTGAAGTGTGTGCATGCATGTGTAAACCCCCAAGCAAGCAGATGTAGCAGCCGTACTCGGAGGGGTTGGTTCTCCTAAATTTAAATCACTTTAAAGCCCCTCTAATTCGATATCTTGGTGAAGAGACACATCATTCGAAATGGAATATCTACAAGTCCCTCGAAAGGACTCTCTATTTTTGAAGAGGGAGCTTTTGAAATTACAACGGCTGCTGCAGGCAAAGACATTACAATAGACTTGCGTCTCGGAGCTTTATGGGCAGCAACCTTGCCTTTCCTTATCCACTCTGAATGTCGATGACTTTGTGAAGCCCGGGTACAGGCTCGTCTCCAGTGGGCATATTCTCATCATCACCTTGCTCGGTGATCATGATTTTAGGAACTCTCCTTATGACTTGCCGCTGGAGTCATCTTGAAAAATCCTTCAAGCCCGATGCTTTGATCTTTATCAGTTAGCCCAACGACCCTCGTTGATCTCTTTGCACTCGGTAGGCACCTCTTGAAGAACTCTTACCATCTCTATAAACTGAGCCCCTTCGGGCCGCAGAATAGAAGCTGTGAAAGAAAAGAAGTGTTAAACTTTGAAATCGAGTGCTATTATTCAATTAATCATCATAGAAGTTGAAGCACTTACGTCTTGCTAGCCATCGTTTTTCGAACCTCGGTGGGCACCGAATGAAGAACCATTCGATCTTAAAATTGCTAAGCTTGGTCTAGGCCCCGATCATAAATTGACAGTTCCTAACTTCTTCCAAGAAAGTGGAGGGATTATCTCCATGGCTTTTTACGCTGAACAAGTATCTGAATTCTTCTGGAGTTAGGGGTCGGAAGAGATGCTCCATGAAGATGATGAATAAGCTATTCAGCAAAGCATACCCGTTTGGGTGCAGTTGTGAAGGGGTGATCTTTAAACAGAACAACACTTCTCGGATGTATTGGTTAAATGGAGGGAGTGCCCCAGCTACACATGAGAATCTATTGCAGCCATATACCCTTCTTGAGGAGTATGGGCTTTAACTTCTACCCCTGGCAATAGGACATCTTCCCTCGACATTCCATGCCTTATGCAAATCCGGCCCAGCATGTCTTCAGAGATAGTGGATGGAGCCAACTCTTGCGGATGAGCGATGAAGACTACTCCTGGTAGCTCATCCTGAGCTGGAGTAATAACTTCGGGTATGGTAGCTGGCATCATGATTACAGGAAGTGGCGGACTCTGAGCCTCCGACGGTTGCAAAATTTCAAATTCCATAGCTAATCAACTTAGCAAAAATTATCCTTTGATGACAATAAACCCGCATTTCCCCTAGTGTGAAGTGCATGAATGTGTTGTGCAGTGAAGTGTTGTATATTACTGAAGAGATTCTAGAAGATTAGAAGGATTTTTGAACGACAAGTCTTCAAAATTCAATCGGAGAGACTGTCATCGTTGACTGTCACAACTGTACCATCTAGACCTTGGAGATCGATCCAAGTTAGAATTCGTCAAAGTTTTTCAAGATACAGTTCAATCGACGAGCTTCAAAAGGCAGTCAGATATGTAGTGACACGGTTAAGCTCAGTTATGTAGGGCAGAAGCTCATCGGAGTCAAGTGTTCCAGTGTGCAAAGGGTTTCGTCTCCATCGAGTTCATGCTTAGATCGATCACCACACGGACAATTTGTATTGATAGGAGAGGAAGCGCTCTGTATCGATCACCCGCACATCATTTCGTATTGATCATCAATAGCATGGTTCGTATTGATCATAGGAAGCATTGATTTGTATTGATCATGGAACAGTACTGCGTGTCGATCGCTTAGAAATGTTTTGTATCGATGCTAAATCCTCGCTTCGGATCGATCGCGGAACCTTGGATTTCGTATTGATCACTCATGATCATTACGAATGCTACTACCAATTGATCGACACGAAGAGCCCACCACCAGCCGATACGAAGCGCTTCATCTATTCGACATGAAGTTTGGCCAAGACCAGATCGATATGGTTCCTCTCTCCATCACAGATCAATGAGAGCACCTTCTTCTTATATCCTCACACTTTGTCTTCTCCAAAACTGTTCAGACGTCTTCTCCAACCATCCTCGACCTTGATCTAGCCCTTTCCGGCCACCATTTCATCAAAGCCGGTCACGGGAATAAGTGGAATAGCAAGGAATTTCAAGTCTCATTGTTTTCGACATTGATTCATTGTCTAATTACCTAGATTTAACAGTTGATTTAAGCGACTGGAAGATTGGCTCGGTTCGAAGGCGAGAGCAGTCTCAATTTCCCCTAATCCAAAGTGATACGAATGCTAGAAGAAAAATGAACAAAGTAGAAAAAATTTCTAAGTACCAGAGTATTTATACTAGGGGAATGGCCATTCATCTCCTAGTTGCTTTGACTGGTTAAAACATTCTCCCCTCTAATCGATACGAAAAAGGCTCTTCCATATCCATTCTACATCGATTCGAAGCAACCGTTATTCGTGTCCATGCTCCATCTATCTAGATTGACACCCATTCGTATCCACCAGGTAATCAACACGAAGCACAAAGCTTGGTTGGACTGTTCGAACCCATTGGAAATGCATCGATATGAAATATTTAGTTCGTATCCATCAACCTAAATCCCACAAAGATTCGTATCCATGGATACAAAATGTTTTGAGAAGCCAATCAATTTATGTCAATCGCCATCGACACGAATATGATTTTTAAAAATTTCACGTCGATCCAGGAGTGGATCGATACCAAGAGATACACTAAAAAGACCATCAAGCGTTGTTTTAGCTCGAATTTCACATCGATTCAGAAGAGGATCGCCCCAGAATTCGATAAAAAAATTGACAACAACTCGTGAACGTACGAACGGTAAATGGAGTCAGGCTAACATACATTTATGCATGACGAATTAACATTAAATTTTCAAAATTCATAGGAATTGAATGCTTACCTGGCGACAATTACAACGATGAATAACAGATTTCTAGTACTCAACACTCAGTTACAACAATGCACTGTATGGTCACTGGCATTCAACCATTCAATATTTATATTACCGAGAATCAATCAAGGGTTACATCTTTTGATGGAAAAACAACAACTAATCAGCAAATCGGGCAAAACTTTTCAGACTAAAGATTGCAGCTTTTCAAAGCACGTCATGTTCATACAAGACGTACTTTGGGAGACAAATGTTATCCCTCCTTTTGGCAAGGCCGTGACACCAAGAACTTGACTAGAAATCTAGGACAGTCTGTCCCGAAGATCGGTTATTCATAGGTTCATTATGGATACTGGCAAATTTTGCCCAAGTCTGGATTGTGCGACAATCAATATGATATGACAATCAAATCTATGAAATCCAACATTCCAAATTTCAAGTAAATCAGAGTTCATATGCACAAGATATTGATCGAACAAGGTTAAGGGAATCAACACCATTCGTATCCATGCAAGTTTGTATCCATCCCTTCAGAAGACCTCCTTCATATCAACCAAGTGGCCATTTGTTTGTATCCAACCAATGTGCATTGCTCTGTATCCATCAAACTTGCCCTACTTCCTATCCATCATGGCTAACAACAGTTCATATCCATCAAGTAAACAATAGCTCGTATCCATGAAAGAACTCCATTTCGTATCCATCAATTGACAACATTTCGAATCGCTCATCAATCGATATAAAATGCTAGAGCCTATATCGATACGAATGGGGAGCATAAGTAGTCGATACGAATTGGTCTCGCACAGTAGATTGATACGAAAGGAACACATCAGGTCCGTACGAACAAAGCCTAAAAGAGAGGAATACTCGATCACTCGGCATGAGAAGTGGATTGATCCTAGAATATAGCGCCACATCATCTAATCGATACGTGAAAATCACCGATATGAAGTCATCGATACGAGATGGTACCGATACAAAGCCCGGCAATACACTGCAAATACAAACTTGTATCGATCATAACTCAAAATATGCAAGTCCAAATGCCACCCAATTTTCAATGGTGCTTGCGTACTACCTCAAGAATGTTCACGATCGATCTCGGCCCGAAAAGACCAAATTTGGATCGATATTAGTTTCATGTATCGATCCCAAACATCCAGGGATCGATCACGTGTGCCCATCCACGTGAGAGAAGGAGTCTTTCCAAGTTTGAGACAGATATTCTCAGCCTACACCTATAAATAGCAGTCCAAGGCCTTTAAAAAGGGACATTGGACTCTTCTATGCCGATATTCTGCCGAAATCATCATTGTACCTTAAGTGTTCTGTTGCAAACAATTGTAAAAATCGAGAGTTAGTAATAAAGAGCAAACTTTCTATGGTGAACATAGGCTACAACGCCGTAGCACTCTAAATATCTGTGTTTTTATACTTCTATTTGTATATTTTTGGTTTGTCTATTAGGTCTACCTCATTTTCCATTTATATTCTTTATTTTAATCTCTTCAAACATGCCTGAAGATTGTTGTGCCCAATTTTGATACAAATAGCATCCAGTTCTGTCAGATATAAAGGGAAACATCATCCTATCACTTCTTCAAACACACCCAACACCTCTATGTGTCGGACGTACTTCATCAAATGAACTGTTGGATATGTATTTCCATCATACATTTCCAACATTGGCAGCTTGAAATCGAGCAAATTCCTAGCGAACCAAATTTTCGCAGTGAATGGACTTATGTTCACATCCTCTAGGCTTCGGCTAGGCAGTCCACCCCTCATTGCTCTTCTCACCATCTCAGCTAGTCTATCATTATCATCTAAAGAAACTCTTATTTTTGCATGTTCAGCTTGCCCCCCGTTTCTATGAGGGAATTCTAGCATGTATCTCCTAGGTATTATCATTTTCCATAATCTAATTCACATTCACATGCTCAACATTATCTCCTAGGTATGCATCATTTCCACCTAAGTCAACATGACTCATGCCCCCATGTCCTTGAGGATCGATACTGATCGATGCTCAGGGTCGGTACCGATCCATAAACTTGTTCAAAGGTCCTTCCAGGTTTCCCCATTCTGCTCCCAGGCGCACTTACTCCAATTTCTGGCCTTTGGGCCTGGTATGTAGCAACTTTGGCCATTTCTATCTATCTTATTATCTTGAAGAAACTCTCCATCATTTTTTCATGAAGGGCTATCATCCTTTCTTTCATTTCATTCATCACGGTCTCCATCTCAACCCTAATTTTGTAAATAGATGGAGGGCTAGATCCTAAGGACACCTCCTGGCTGCCGCTTGTTGATTTTCTCTAGCAGTGGTCTTCCTAGCAGATTGTATCGTCATTCTACACTTTTTCAAATACCAAATTAGCGAATTCAAGTAGCTCTTAGTGAAAGCACCAAAATGTTTGAACCAAAAATGATAGAAACACCCAATAGATATTAGAAAAGAAAAAAAATTGAAGAAAAGTAAATGAAAATGAATAAAAAAAAAAGACACACAAGGTTTATAGTCATTCGATCGATTGATGCCTACATCCACTTATTGTTTCTTTAGATTATACTACTGTTACTTGTATAGTTCTTACGGATCGGTACCACTCCATCGGTGATTACCAAGAAATAGATAAAAATTGAAAGAAAGAAAAAGGATCCTTAAATACAAGCCCCGGTCCCCTATTTATAGCTTTAGGTTGTTAGGATTTTCTCCTCCATGATCTCCACCATGTTCCCCACGTCCTAGCCGCTGTCTAACTCAAGGAAATGTGGCCATGTTAGCATTGGCTATGGATCGGTACCAATACATAGGCATGGATCGGTACCAATCCATAAGATTACCTTATGGATCGATTCTACTACTTTGTGTTTGTGACAACTTGATGTTAGCTTCATGTTTTCCATCTTGTTTACACTTCTACGAGCTTGTTTCTTGGTCAAAGTGATGGATCGGTAGTGGAACGGAATTGTAGACTTCAAGTGCCTAAGGATATCGACGGTGAATTGCATGTGCATGGTTATTTAAAGCTTGAAATATCTTGCTTATGTCAAACAATAGGTAATATGGAGAAAGTGGGAATTTTCGATGAAGTTTTATGTATCGGTACCAATCTATGGGGATGGATCAGTACCAATCCATCACTATGATAGATCTTGATGTTGAATGTTCATGTTCCTTTGGTTTCACCTTGTGACCTTGGTTGAAATCAGTTCCTAGGCTTGTTTGTGTCGATTTGAAGTAGTGTTGGGCAAAAAGTGGGTATTGGTACCGATTCATTGGCGTGGATTGGTACTGATCCGTGGAAATATGTTGGTATGGATTAGTACCGTTCCATAGGCATGGATTGGTACCGATCCATAACTTTGCTTGAATGTTGGACTCTAGTTCTAATACTTGAAGTGATGTCCTGAGCATTTTGGGAGGTTGTTTGCATGTTGGGAACCTTGTCCCTTGACTTTGTTTGGCATCCAAGTTTAGCAGTTATTGTTCTAGATTCCTGCTTGATTGGTTCAATTGATTCAAATATGGCCTGGTCAAACGACTGGATAACATTACCATTCTTTACTTGGAATACACACATGCATCTTTGATACTATGATCAAACCAAGTGAAAGTATAAAAGAATCAAACATCATGTACCACCGTCTAAGCAACACCTTAAGTCTATAAAGAGACTTTTTTAACTTGCAAACCCAATCTTCTTTCCCACTTAGAACAAATCATTCTTCCTGCTTCATGTAAATGGTCTCCACCAGTCATCATGCAAGTACGTGGCTTTTATATCGAGTTCCATGGGAGAAAAAATCTCATCATACTTCATTCCCTTCCTTTGTGAAATTCTTTTGCAACTAATATGATCTTGTATCTCCCATCATCCTTTGAACACCCACTTGCAACCTTATGATTTAGCTTCCCTGAGGTAGGGGTACAATATATGAAATCCACTCTTCTTCATAGATGCTAACTCCTCTTTCATAGCGCAAATCCACTTTGAGCTATCACTTGACTTCATGGTTTCTTCAAGGTCAAATGGATCATCATGAATCATGTGTAAGCATAATCAAACTGATCATTAAGGCTCAAATTTGTATCCTTCAATCCCCATTTGTATCACACTATCTAATAGTACTATGAATGGCTCGAATAGGTACAACATGGCCTAAATTTCTTCTAGCACCACCTTGACCTAAACTTCCTCCTTCTTCATGTACATCACCAACACTACTTCTAGGCTAAATTTTTTTTTACCTAATTCATCTGTAGCTCTAACTCTATTTCTAGGCTAAAATTTGGGAACATCATCTATCTTCTTAGGCCTATTAGAATCTAAGTCTAATGTGGTGGGTAAATCTTCCTTAGGCTTGAACCATGCAAACTCATCAATAGTAACATGTCTGGAATGTACAGTCTTCCTACCAACAAGGTTCCAAATACGATATCCTTTGACTTCTTCGTGTATCTCATAAATGTGCCCTTATATGCTTTAGCCTTCAACTTTTCATCACCTGTATAGTGAATATACATAGGGCAACCAAAATATGAAAATTACCAAGATATGCTACTTTACCACTCTAGTTTTCCTTTGAAATCTTCCTATTTATAGGTAAGCATGGAATTCTATTTATGATGTGTGTTGTAGATGATAAATCCATAGTCTAAAAACCTTTAGATAAGCCTTGGTCAATCTCAAGCACAAACCTTATTAATTATAGTTTGAAATGTCTTTATATACCATGCGGCTCACGAAAATCAAGGATATCCCTAGAAACAATTTCACCCTATTATCAAAGCTGAGCAGCTTCAACTTCCAACCAGATTGGTTTCCAACTAGTGGAATCCAAGCCTTAAATATCTCAAAATTTTCTGATTTGGCTTTTATCACATACACCCAAATTTTTTGAGAAAAGTCATCAACAAAGAAAATTAAATATTTCACTCCTCCAATGGAGAAAGCTTTAACAAGTTGGATTTCTACTAAGAGAGTGTGTTGCAAAAGAAGACAAGATTTTTTTGGTATTAGACTTTATAGTTCAAAGATGGTACTTGATTATGTGCATACAAATATTTAGGGATAGCTTCTAATCTGAGATGCTAAAGTCTAGTGGCATCCAAACATGAGAATTTTCAACTCTAATAGAAGACTCCCAAAGTACGATGGTTCCTTTCAGTGAATACATATTCTAGAACATATTTGTAACAACCTCCATTTTGAGGCTCAAAACTAAGCACTACAGATGCTATAATCATCCATAATATTAATTTTCGGTGACAAAGTGAGACCAGTCAATTGTATCTATAACATCAAGAGCATATGAATATAAACAATTTCAAAACTTGTTTTATTAATAACTTTCATTATTCATTACATCCCATTACATAATCCCATTGATTCCATGTTTTGAGAAAATATAATAATAATTACAATTATGCCTCATGAGTAGACCGCCTCGTAGACTAACAACTACTGAGATGAAAGAATTAATGGTGCAACTAGTGGACTTAGAAGGAAAGAATTTTATTAGACCAAACAGTTTGCCTAGGGAGCAGTTGTGGTGTTCTAAAAAACCGGATGGGTCATAGAGAATGTGTATTAACTATCTTAAGAAGAAAAAGAATTGGTATCCTTTACCAGAATAGATGATTTGTTTGATTATTTGAGTGGAGCCAAGATAATTTCCCAATTGGATTTTGCAAAAGAGTTCCATCAATTGAGAATGGATGAAGACAACATTTCATTAATGGCATTTCAAACAAGATATGGTTTGTATGCATGGTAAAAGGTATGGATCCATAACAACAAATACTACACGTGCATATAATAAGTGGTCCCCCCGGCCTTGCCAAGTACTACAATAGTGTGCTTAACAACGTTGGCCCCCTGACCTGATGTATATATGTGTGGTCTGTGTTACCACTCACTTATGTATCACTATGTAGTGTATTCACGATGTATTTGTATATATATGTGCATCTGTTGTTCTGTGATATGTTGTATAATTTTTGTTGTCGTATTTTGTTCTGAATAGATTCATTATTAGCCACCGTAGTTTGTGTTAAAAATTTATTGAGTAAGCCGATCCACAAGAAAAAGGTAAAGAAAAAAATTAGTGCACTCAATCAACGTATCCAATACTTGTTTAAGACAGTGCTTACGGATGGTCGCTCCTAACCAGCCCTATTCTCTGCAATAGCAGACAATATTACTCCATAATACCCTTTGTTAGTGTGGATCTTGAGGTGGGGCGTTACAGCTTAGTATTTTGTAACAATCCCTATTTTGAGGCCCAAAACTAAGTGCTACGGAAGCTGCATACATCCATAGTATTAATTTTCAATGACAAAATGAGATCAGTTAATTGTATCTGTAACATCAAGAGAAAATGAATACGAAAAATTTCAAAACTCAGGTCATTAATAACTTTCGTATTCATCACATCCCATTACATATTCCCATCGATTCCACGTACAGAGAAAATATTATAATGATTACAAATATTTTCCGAAAGCGACATATGAAGATGCCCCATTGGGTGATCAGAGTCTAACTACTTGACAGTTATAAAGCATGTCATTACAGCCATTAAACAAGAAATAAGCTTTAGAAAACACAACGAAAATAAATTCCTAATATTAGCTTGCTTGCCTCCTGCACGTCTACGGAAGCTTATTCGTCTGACATGAAAATCCATACTCCTAACCTACTCAAATGAGTACTCAAGAGTTTAGGTAGAAAAACAAAATCTTTGGGTCAGACAAAAAGTCTGGTGTGAATGATAATGTACCATCTCGAACAAAAATAGATATCTAGTGAGACCATGCCACTAAGCATAAAAGGTTTTCCCTTCGTTAGTATCTTATCCAAATATGTCAATCATGAATCATGCACCTGCAATCACAATGGTTAGAACAAACATAACACAATCATATGCATACATGAAACATGGGTAAGTATGACTAGTCTGTCATCCTAGAGTTATGCACTCCCAAGGTTTACCCTTCCCAAAAATAGACCATCTGTCTCAAATCATAGTTGCCTAAGGTCATCATCAACCTAATGGTTTTGTAGGCCAACTAATAACCTATCTAGATGACTCGGGCAAAAACCTTTAACCAGATATTCCAAAATCTCCCAATATGGTTAGGAGTCTCCAAATACAGTTAGGAGTAAATAAATTAAATAATACAGTGAGCATATAAAGCTACGAGTTTCTTTCTGTGCATATGCATCTTTTAGTCTCACTATAGACAAAGTCCTACGCATTGGAACCGTGGACCTTTACCAACCAGGGGCTAATAGCTGAAGCACTGGGCGCGACACTACACCAATCCTACATAAAAAATTACCTGGGCTTTAATCCACGAATCATATCTTTTTTACCGGTTCTAGGCATCCAAACACAATTGATCAGTGTGATCTTCTGGATGCAATTCTACTCGCATAGGAGTTTAGTTTGACCATACTCACTACTAAAATAACCTAATTGGTAATTCTGTCCCTAAATTCCAGGGTGCAGTATTGGATAATGAAATGTGAGCATGTAAATGCTAAAGTTTATAAATTTAACTGATCAAATGATAATAAGAACATATAACATCATTTAGTAAAATATGTTTAATCAATAGCCACATACACAATAAAATTACTTAAAACTAAGATATACTATCCATTTTCAAGCTTGACACAAAATTAGGCTAGAACATCATTTATTACCTTGAAAGCATTTATCTTTCACATTGATAGACCACTTAAAATCATTCTTTAAAGTAAGGAAAACATCGCCCATTACTAAGCTAAAATCTTGTGTCAAAGCACTAACAACTTTTCAGAGCTTTTAAAACATTTGTTATCGAAAAAAGGATGCTGAGTATCTCAAATACATAACTAGTACGACGTAAGGAGCCTCTAAACACATAAGAAACATAAAGTATAAAGCCTCTAAAATACATAAGCATTATGAGGTGTCATGCCACTAAAATATGAGATAAAGAGTTTCTATAATATGAGGTTTCGTACCTCAAAAACATGGGTTGTATAACTTTGAAACAGGATAAATAAATTCTATAACACAGGATGTCGGAAGTCCAAAACAGATGACATCTTAATAAGTTAAAGAGTTTCAACAGCATATGACGTCGTAAGTCTAAAATAGATGACATCTAAACAGGTTAAAAAGTTCCAACAGCATAAGATGTTGTAAGTCTAAACAGATGTCATCTAAAAGGTTAAAGAGTTTCAGTAACTTAGAGTGTCGTAAGCCAACAACAAATGACATCTAAATAGGTTAAAAAGTTTCAACACCATAGGATGTCATAAATTTACAACATGTAACATCTAAATAGGTTAAAGGGTTTCAACGACATAGGATGTCGTGAGTCTAAAACAAATGACATCTAAATAGGCTAAAGAGTTTCAATAGCATAATATGTCATAAATCTACAACAGATGTCATCTTAATAGGTTAAAGAGTTTCAACAGCTTAGCATGTTGTAAATCTACAACAGATCACATCTAAACAGGCTAAAGTGTTTCAACAACATAGGATGTCATAAATCTACAATGGATGACATCTAAACAGGTTAAAAAAATTCAACAGCATAGGATGCCATAAGTCTAAAACAGATAACATCTAAACTGGTTAAAGGGTTTCAACAACATAGGATGTCGTAAGTCAAAAACAGATGACATCTAAACAGGTTTAAGAGTTTCAACAATACAGGATGTCATAAGTCTAAAATAGATGACATCTAAATAGGTTAAAGAGTTTCAATGTCATAGGACATCGCAAGTCTAAAACAGATGACATTTAAATAGGTTAAAGAGTTTTAACAACATAGGATGTCGTAAGTCTACAGCAGATGACATCTGAATAGGTTAAAGAGTTTCAACACCATAGAATGTTGTAAGTCTGAAACTGGATAAAGAGTTTCAACAGCGTAGAATGTCGTAAGTCTAAAACAGGATAAAGAATTTCAACAACATGATGGTATCGTAAGTTTAAAACATGGAATGACATTTCTATAAACAATATGAAAACTGAATTATTTTCCCTTGAAGTTAATATTTTCCACTAACTCTTGCCTCATATCAAATTTTTATTGGATAACAAAATCTCTTTTCATATTATTTTTAGAATTTGTTGAAAGAACACATTTAAACAATTTGCAAACCTTTATAATTAATATCATTAATTAATATTAATTAGAATCTTTCATATCATCAAAAATTCCTAGAAATTCATAACCACTTGGGAAAAATCTCAAAAAATCACCAAAAATTTGAATTTTCATCTTCTTTCATACATAAAAATTTCGAGACCAATATATTAATTTTGTTATTTTTAATAAGTAAAACCCAAAATAAACGCTTTTTCCATCTTAGGAAATTTATAAAATATTCACATTAACTTGGAAAATTATGAAATTAAAAACCTATATCCAAAATAATGTTATACACAACATATTCGAATTTCAAGTAAATTGGACATAAAAAACTATGTTTTTACCTTTAAAATCCTTAAGAATAATTCCATAAAAATTCCAATAAATCACCATTCAATCAAATAATGGTATAATCAATCAAGGATGACATATTGTCATAACCAAATCGAAAATCATCCACAGATACGAAAATGAGCATAAATAAATGAGATAGATACTAATATTCACCTTAGATTGATAAGATAGATTGAGATTTGTTGTAGATTAATTTCCCTATGCTTTTCCCCTTGATTTCCTTAGCTTTCTTCTTGGTAATGGCCGATCTCCTTTAGATTTCGTTATGATTTAAGAAAATGAAATGAGAATGAATAAGAGAGAAAGGGTTTTGGGAATGAATAAAGGAGTTATTCCCATTTTTCCATTCTCATTAGTTCTTTTCTATTCTTATGCTTTAAACCATCTTATTAGTTGATTAATTAGGGCCCGACCCAATTTAATTAATAAACCTCATTCTTTTTATCACCCCGTATTATTCTATTTAATTTATCCTATTAAATCTTCTGAATAATGTTGAACAAAAATTAGGGTTGTTACAATATCACTTTTTATCATAACTAGCACACCCTATGAACGTTCAAACTATCATTCTCCATAGCCAAAGTGAGAATCACGCCATTAAACATGTATCCTCACCATACCTTCTCCAATGGCTCTGGAACGAGCATCATTCCCATTAAGGATTGCACTTCCCTCCTTCCTAACAAAAGTGAGGAAATAATTCCTATCCGGCATCATAAGAAATGATGCATACGAATCAAGCACCCAATGGTTTTGTAGAACTAATATTGCTGCAGACAACACATCATTAGATACAGCCTCTTCAAGCACAATCGATGAAGATCCATCTTTCACGGTCTTCCTCTGCAAATCCAAACGATTTCTCTTCTAATCTTCTAGTTTCTTATAATGGTGGCACTTCCCATCACTAAACTTTCCTCTCTAACCATTTTCGAGCTTCCCAGATTAAGAATGCCCTATAGGATTCCGGTTCTTATTCTCCTCTCTTTCTCCGTTTTATCTCTCAACGAATAGACCTTGACTACTTCCTACTCCTCTACATTCACTCATCATTCATCTAATCCCTCAAGCCTTAAGATAGATGACACGTCTTTACATCTTTTACTGTCAAAGTATTTCTCATATGTATCATTCTTTTTGTGAAACCTGTATATTGCTCTAGAAGGAAACAAAAAGAACCCTTCCTTATACTCTATTTCATCAGAAGATCACCAAAGAAACCTAGATATTCTTTAATCGAAGTACTCTCTTATCTTTATATTGAAAACATCTTCAGTAAAATCAAATAGCTTGCGAGCAGCTTCTTTGAGTAAAGATTCTATAGCATGATCCAAAAATTTCAGTTATGTTTCATTTCTAATCACTAAGATAACATTCTCTCACGCTGAAAGCTATAGAGTAATAAAAGTTCATTCTTTCATCTCCTCCTTCTTCCTGGCTGAAATATCTGTAGGAAGCTTCTCAATATTAAATACTACATAATGAACCCTGTTTCTCCTTACAATGGATTTCATCTTCCATTTCCACTTTTCAAAGTCATTATCCCCATTCCACTTTCCTATTGTGAACTAAGATCCCGATGCTACATAAGATCCTCTAAAATGGGTAATTGCTACAATTGCGTGCCTTCATCTCCTACCATATTGCCCAACACCTTTCATCAATAACCAAATAGCTCTAACATTAGACTGTTAGGGAGGACTATAATAAACAAATCAACACCAAGCACTACAAATGCACTAATTACAGATCTCATTGATGTTAAGTAGAGCATATAAAAAGATAATATCTCAAATCATAGATCACGGATGCAATAATAAATAGGAAAGTAAAGATACCGAATTTACATTGGTTCCATTATTGGGAGTAGCATATATCTACTCTGGGGAGAGGAGATTATATTACTTTTAGAAAGAGAAAAGTTCCAAGGTTGATAATGGAGGCTAACATAGAGAAGAAGCTATAAAAAATACTCTTTTTATTAGGTTGGATACGAACAATTAACCCTAGCTAGGCCTATTTATAAGGATATTATGTAATTTCTGTTGTTGGAATAAATCTCTATAGATATATATAATGGAAACTCCATAACACCAAGAAAAAGATGAAAATATCCCTGGAATAATGAAATCAACTTTGTCCAGTATTCTCGATCCAATCGATTGGAAATTCCATTAGTCGATTGGTGACAATCGATTGAAAGGGATTTCTTATCGACTAGAAAGATAGAGCTCTCCTTGGGTCTAAAAAGGCTCAAAATCCAATCAATAGCAATAGCCTACTAGTTGATTAGAATGGGTTCCAGTCGATTATTAGTTTGTACCAGTTAGCTGGAAACCCATGGCATCTGCTAAGTGTTTCCAATGCCTTTTCCATGCTTCGTCTCATCCCCGCTATTTCTCTACAACTCCAATCAATGCATCGTCTTCACCAATGTGATTGTAGAGCCTTCTTCTTCGATCTAAAAATATCATATCATCAGTTAAAACATAGAATTAAAATACTTTAAACCAAAATTATTTTGAAATAAAATATTTTACCAAACTCAATCTACTTTTACCAAATTATACCTCAAGCAAAATGCTTTCTTTACATAGTAAAATAATTTCCACATGGTTTACTTAATAAACCATTTTAGAGACCAAAACACTTTTCTCAAATAAGTTTCTCGATAAATATTTTTCAAAATATTATAATAAAAAATAGTTTTCAAGTAAAATATTTTCCCCTCCAATCCTTTGAGATAAACTTTTCTCAAACCAGATAATACCTTTTGCAATTTTTTTTCAAATAAAAGTATTTATTTTTTAACTTCCAATAAAGCTTCCACCAAAACATTTATCAACAAAATACTTTTAAAAAATATTTTCAAATTAGTACTTTTCACAAAAGAATTCCTTCAACCAAAGGGAAATTTAAACAAAATATTTTCCAAATATTCCAAACTAGATATTCTTTCATGATATGCTTCAATAAAATATTTCACGACTAATTCTCTTTCTTACACCAACACCCTTGGAATAAAATATCTTATTCCTCAAGTTAAATGTTTTACTACCTCATGTCAAAATTTCTAGTAAATTGCTTTAAATCCAAAAACATACATATACCTCCTTTCTAACTCAAAAATATACGTTTTTCAATAAAATATCTTCAAAATCAACGATGTATATTTTCATATATTTTATGTAGCTTTCCAAGAAAAACTTTTCATTCAACATTTAACAACATTTTGAACATAAATTAGTCTACTAAGCTTTGAGTTTCAACTTCACATCTTAACATTATATGTATATTACTTTGATTACAACCAACACTTAATCCCCCCATAAGTTAAGAGAATTAAGGGAAAACACTAAGAGAAATTATGTAATTCATGATAAATATCCAACCCTATAATCAATCTTTTTCCATAATTAAGGCATTTGATTTCTGTTAAATACATTGTTATATGGTGACATAACGAAATTAACAATTAATTTAAAGTATATAAATTAGAAAGTCCTTAAATAAAATGATACATGATTGTAGTTGCAAATCATTATAATCATGAGTAGTTAATCATAATATAGAAAAACATTTTTTGTTAATATTCTTGGTCAAGATATTTCAAGAAAGGATATGATTTACCCAATGAGACCAGAGCATGTAATGCTCTCCAAATATCGACCAGAACATATAGCACTCTCTATATTACATAATTGCCTACAAAACATACCACTAGCTCTTTCAATCTCCCACTTGCACTTAGGTCAATCATGGAATCGTAATCTCATTTCATTGATCAGTCAAAACCGATCAATTTATTCCCTTGGTAAACAGATCTACTATATTGTATTGCTATCTAACTTTAACAACCATTATTTCTCTATTATTGATAAACTGCCTTCATCTTGTGGAACTTTCAAAGTATGTGTGTAGACATCTTATGAGCCCTAGTTTCTTTTACAATCGGTATCGCAACATTTTTTTCACACAATAAAGTCATGGGATTTCTCAACATTTGAAATCACAAGCTCAGTTATAAATTTGTGCATTTATTGTTTTTATTGTAGTATAATTCAGGGTTATGTACTTAGCTGTTATGTTGAATTAGCAACCATCTCTTATTTGAAATATTTCCAAATCAGAGCTCCTTAACTAAGGTGGAATATGAATTTAGGATTGATATACTATATTCTATATTAGTCACGATGTTCGAGTCTAAATACTCCTTTATAAGGAGTTTGTTGTTTCCATAAACAACTCCCTAGTATTTCTTAAATACTCAAATTACTCTTAATTACCATTCAGAGATCTTAATTTGGATTTGGTACTCACTCAATTACTAAGTACATTGGTAAATTGTGATATAGAAGATAGTATAGCCTATATGATAATTCCCATTAATTGTGCATAAGGATCCATATTAAGTGCTCTATATTAAACATTTTGATATGTTTTCTATGTATATCGTTTAGGACAATCCCAACATCCTTACATTTAGTTATTATTAAATCAAGGACTTTGTTTATGGACTAATCAACTTGAACATGGATAATTTTGGAGTTTTGACCAGTGCCAAAATCGATACATCCTAAAGTGATATAGGGTTGATGAAAGTGCAAGTAAACGTTACTAAAAGGTGCCGCTTATAATGTAAAACTGGATTTAACCGATGAGATACGTAAATATGAGTTCGACTAAACTGTCGCACCATTAGCTAAGATAACGTGCGAACGTTAATATTTAAATTGTTCAAAAATTAATAATTGACTAATGCAGTAACCCATATTTTATGTATCGAAGAATCGTAAAAAATTTTTTTTTATTTTTAAATTCAAATTGGTCATATGAGGCTTAACATTAGGATATGTTGATTATTGACATTTTTGACCCTTAGAAATTTTATGGGATGATTTAGCCCCTAAAAATAGCAAGGTATATAATTTATTATAGGAGTCAAAATAGGGTCTGAAACCACTTTCAAATGAAAGATACGATGGTTTCTCTTCATATAGAGTGGTAATAATAGAATTTTAGCTTTACCGTTTAGGAGAACTATCCATTTGAAATAGGGAAATTTTTTAATAGATTAGTACGTAATTAGACTAAGCCTAAGCACTAACCTATTTCAAGATTTAAGCTTATATGACTTGATAGGACAGCCCCTAATCATTATCCTACTTCTCAAAAACTATTCTAGATCTTCATTAGTCATCCATTTAGCTAAAAAGCCACTCAAATCCTTACTTTATCTAGTCAAATCAAGCAATTAAGAAGAGAATAACAGCATTAGCCATGGGATTAGTAAGGAATCCATTGATTACTATTTGGGTCTTTAGAATTAGGTTTGCTAGTGTTCATTCAGATACTCCTTGATTTTTTTCATTTAGACCCTCAACTAAGTGATTTGTATCTCTCACCACACTATGAATTCTAATGTAATATTTAATGATGCACTAAAATGAATTTTGAAATTAAAAACGTGATTTTTATCAAGTCTAGACTTACTCATGTTTTGAAAATGGATTAACACGGTTTGAATGAACTTAGATCTAAAATGTTTCGTAAGTGTTCCTATGGATGCACAATTCTATGTCTTGGTTTGCTGTTGTGATACTATGATTGTATTATGTGTACTATGATGATATAATGCTTGTTTGGTAGTTTTATGTGTTTTTTTCTGAGGTTTGGAAATGGTGTATCGATGTGTATTTTGTGGGTATTGGTTGGTTTTAAAGTGTTTAGTGCTAAATCAATGCAAACGAATTGGAAAAGTTAAGGCATTTAGAGTAGAGTGGTAACCAACTCAAAAAATTCAAAAATTCGACTAAGTGAACCGATCGCATCAAATGATCAAAATTGGCAATTTTCAACTGCAACCATTTGGGGAGTTCGTGATGATGTAGGGAAGCTACAAAATCGATTACCGATGATTTGAAGATGATGTGGTGAAGTTATGACCTGTAACAACCCGCATATTTTACGATTGTGTATTTAAATATTTTATTTAAATAGAGCATCGTTGGTCGAATTTTAATCCAAAATGCTACTTTTTGCAAATAGTCAAATTAGGATTCGAGACCACTTCCATTGAGTTCAAAATGACGTTTGCAACCTTTTTGAGTATAAACATCGATATGTTGGGAGTTAGCTTTAATTTTGACATTTTCACTTAGGGCTTTGTGTTTGGGTTTCTACCCAATAACCTAACATAAGACCCTAGCTCCACCCCTCTCCTCTTCATTCATTCTCATTTCCTAACACTTTAACCTTTAAGCAATGGGGGGAGAGAAAAGAGATTAGGAATTCCTAAGCCCTAGCTTCATTTGCAAATCCTAGTTTTAGCTCCAAAATCAAAGATAAGTTTAGGTAAGCATCTCCTTCTTCTTCCCCATCTCAATCTCTCTCGAATTTCAGTAATTTCCTATAACCTAATTTAGGAAATTATTGTTTATGATCATAGATTGTAGCTTTTAGAGTTGAGATTGAAGAGTGGTTGATCTTCCTTTG
Source organism: Allium cepa (assembly GCA_030765085.1). Classification (NCBI taxonomy): domain Eukaryota; kingdom Viridiplantae; phylum Streptophyta; class Magnoliopsida; order Asparagales; family Amaryllidaceae; genus Allium; species Allium cepa. Next base: position 974,380,227 of record CM060932.1, read on the forward strand.
TTTTCAAGCTTCTCCTTCCTTGTTTTTGTGTATAAGGTGAGTTTTTGAACTCAAATCTATGTCTATATCTTTGATAGTTGTTAGGTAGTGATTCCAAACTTCTATTCTTTGTCCATTTGCTTTTGATGGAATTGGTTTTACGAATATTCCAATTTTTGGTGTTTCGAAGTTAAATCTTTAAAAATCCTAGCTTTGATGTTTGATCATGCTTTTGGTGGCATATCGAAGAGCCTATAGGGCTGGGTTGCCGACCGGCGTAAACCCCTAGCGCACATCGCTCGACAAATCACAAATTGTTTGGGATTTTACCCCTTGGGGGCTAGGCTGAGAATAATGGAATTTCCAGTTCAGTCGACTGAGCTGGAAGGTCGGCCGACTGAACCGAACCCAGAAATTTTCCTAGGCCAGTATCAGTCGACTGACCACTTTGGGTCAGTCGACTGAGCCTGGAAACCGAATGTTTCCCGGCATGATTCAGTCGACTGACCACCTAAGTTCAGTCAACTGAACCTAGAAACAAAAAGTTACTAGGATTTGTGTTAGTTGACTGACCACCCTAGTCCAGTCGATTGAATCTGATGTCTCTACCTATTTTGCCTTTTCTGTTTGAATTTCCAATTTTTAATCGATTCTTGTTTCTCTAATTTGTTGTTATCGCCTTTTTTGACTTTGGTAACTTCTTTTTCGGGATTTTTGGGGAATATCCATTTTGATGGATTTGGTATCGATTTCTTTGGATTTAATTCATGTCATCGAATGTGAATTTTTGGTGATTGATTGTTCTAACAATCAATTTGGTGATTTGTCACTTTATAATACGAAGGTTTCTATACGAATAGTAAATATTCAAAATCTTTCTCAAATATGATTTCAACTCTATTTTTAATACAAAGCTTGTTTATAAAACCGTTTTCCAATCTGTTAGTATACACAAACCTTTACCTCATTCGTTTGAGAAATCTAATTAAATGGTCTAGTAAAACTAGTGGTATGAAACGCTTGTGTTTACTTCGTCGGTTAATTTTTGGACTTGTTCGATTAAAACTCTTGCGACAACTTTCGAGTGTACAATTTGTTGGTAAGCATTTAAGTTAAGCCAGTGGTTATGAGACATGAAGTTAAACTCATCTATTGACTAGCATAGTATAATTCACACTTTTTATTGATCAATGATGATCATTTTGTGATTTAGGCTAGCGATATGCTATGTCTCTTTGTCCAAGTAGGGGATTGTTCCTCGTTTTATTGAGTTTCGTCTCATTTCTTTTATAGGCTAACGACCTATTGGTTCTTTGAAGTTTTGATTCATTTTTGTGGGCTAGCGACCCATGTTATTTTATGGAGTTCGGTTCATCGGGAGTACCGTTGTACTACGTCGCTATACCGGCTTATCAGATTCATCGGACGTACCGTTGTACTATGTCGTTGTTCCGAATTATTCGAGTTTCAGGTTCCTCAGGCATACTGTTGTACTACGCTGTTGCACTGGCTCTATGGTTAGCAACCAAGGGTTAGCGACCCGTTTGTGATATATGTGTTGGTGAGTTTTCATGCTTCCGTTTTGTGATAGGCCTCCCCATTTGTGATTTCTGGATTTCTAGTTGATGATTTCTAGAGTTTGTGTTTCACCTCTTTTTGTGATTGGAAATGATATGTTTGCCGATATTTGGGGTTTGGTGAATAAAATAAAGAATATGACATTCTTTTTAGTGCTTTGAGATTTTTGAGATATTGTATGATTTTTGTGTTGTCTAATGTATACTTTTCATAGTGTGCCATTATTGTTACAATATGTTTTTGTCATATCTCTTCTTCTATCTCATTTTTTCTGATATTTATAGTTAGACTAATACGTTTATTATTTTCTTATTAAAAATACTCGGGTCAGACCGAGATGTTACAGGTGCTTCTGCTTGACTCATCTTCTGGGAACATTATCTGACTTTTGACTAACTACTCTAGTTTAGTAGTTTTTGTTGTTATACATACAAGATAGAGACTCCTTGATGTATACATATTCTTTTGTCTAGCACTTGTATCTATTCTTTTGTGATATTGTGGATCTTATGTGACCACTACTCTGATGTACACTTTTATGTGTTATATTCATATCTGTTTCCGCCTTTGTGATATGGATATCTATGACTGATTTGTGTTATGCTTATTTCTATATTTGTTTTCGAAGATCATATAGCCACTGTGTAGTAGCTTTGAGTTTGTATCGGTATGTCGGATTTCCTCTTGAAATGAAATGCTTGTTATACTATCTGACATATCGGTGCTCGCACAAAGTAATTACACGAATGGTCACTCCTCAACAGCCTTATTCTTCGTGCTAGTTGACCGCATTACCTCGTAGTGTCCTTGGCTAGCGTGGGTATAGAGGTGGGGCGTCACAGCTTGGTATCATGGCCAAACTTCGAAATAATGTAGAATAACCTAGCAAGGATCATCGTCCTAAGTTTTTCGTAGGAGTCATGCATTAGGATTTTATCCGAGTCATAGGACTCATTCTATCCTATTTTCATTTATGCTGTCTTGTTTTATCAATCATGATTGTTTGACAATAACCTTTTTCTTCTTCTTTCTTTCTTTCTTAAAGAAGAGAAATGGTTAGACTAGGTCGTCCCAGCATCGGTTTATTTCTGCCCAACAGCTTCTAGATCTTGTAAAGAATGCTCAAGCTGTCAGACCCATTCTAGAGCCTACTCACCCAAAATCTGGATTTGCACACCTGTGCAGTGAATATACAAATTTGGGTGGAAAGCCGTTCAAGGGTTCCGAGGGCTTTATCGAATTCCAAGCTTGGCTTAGAACATGCGATCGTATCTTTTCTCGCATGAATCTCATTGATTTTTATCGAGTCCAAGTGGCTTCTAGTATGCTCCAAGAAAGAGCATTAGATTGGTATGAGCTTCTGATTTCTGAAATTGTTGAAGCAGATCTTACTTGGGAGCAATTCCGGGAAAGATTTGAATCGAAGTTTGTACCAGAAGCTGAAAAAGTGTCTTTGGCCTGTCGTTTTATTGACCTTGTTCAAGGTGAATCTTCTTTGGCAGATTATGTCGCATCTTTTGAATCCCTCTCTAAATATGGGGTCGAGTATGTAATTACCCCATTAAAGAAAAATCAAAGGTTCGTCTATGGCTTGAATAAGTATCTCAAAAAGCCCTTACTTCTGAAACTTGAAGTTTCTTTTGATCAGCTTGTTGATATCGCTCTTCAACTTGAAGAGGCAGATAAAGAAAGTGGTATTGAAATTGGGAGTGCCAAACCGAACTTCAACAACAATAAGAAGAGGCCTATTAAGTTCAAAGGCCCTTATCCCAATAAGAAATGGAAGCAGGCAACTCCGGTAGCAAAGACTTCTATGCTTAGTCATGAGCAATGCTACTATTGTGGTTCTAAGGACCATTTTGCTAATAGATGTCTGAAACCTCTCTTTTGTCGTTATTGCAAAAGTTCGGGTCATCTTTTGTCTTCTTCCCCCAAACTTCAAAGCAAGAGTGAGGGAAAGCTAAATGTTGTGCAAGTCCCTAGTAACACTTCTCATGGTCAAGGTATTTCTCATTCTATCCTTGGTGGCATTATTATGTTTCGCGATAATCCTATTCGAGTTCTTTTTGATATGGGTTCATCCCATTATTTTATATTAAAAGAACTTGTTGATACTTTTTCTTTGAGTGTTATGGCTTTGATGATTTCTTTGAGAATTGCGAATCCGGTTGGTGGATCCACAACACTCAGTTTACTTTGTAAAGATGTCGAGATTATTTTATGTGATTATGCGTTCCAAGCCGATTTGCATGTTATGCGTTACTTAGGCTTTGGAATGGTTTTATTATGGATTGGCTAAACCGTTATGAAGCCCATATCCTATGTCCTGAGCGGACTATTCTTCTTCGACATCCTCAATCTGTTAAGCAGATTTCTATTGTTCTTAAAGATTCGGATTCTAAATTGGCAGCTTCCTTGTATTCTCTAAACCCTCATGATGATTATAATGATGATGAAGAAGATGTCATTTCTCTCGTTCACGTTGTTCGTGAATTTTCCGACATATTTGAGCCCGTTTTAGGATTACCACCTAAGTGAGCAATTGAGTTCAAAATTAATCTAATCCCTGGAGCTCAACCTATCACTCGTACTCCTTATCATATGTCCACTAAAGAAAATGAGAAGATGCATAAGCAATTATCCTAATTGGAGACGAAGTAGTTTATTCGTTCTAGTTCCTCTCCTTGGGGAGCTTCAGCTATTTTTGTGAAGAAATCCGATGGTACACTTAGGCTTTGTGTTGACTACCGCAAGCTTAATGATCTTACCATTAAGGTTGAATATCCTTTACCTCGGATTGATGATTTCTTTGACCAACTTTGCGATGCTAGAGTCTTTTCACAATTAGACTTAGAAACCGGTTTTCATCAGCTTTATATTGCAGAGGATGGCATTCCTTTGACATTGTTCCGTACTCGTTATGGATCTTATGAATGGCTTGTTATGCGATTTGGTTTAACGAATGCTCCAGCCTACATTATTGACCTTATGAATTGAGTTTTCAAAGAATTCCTTGATCGATTTATTCTCATCTTTATAGATGATATTCTTTTTTACTCTAAAACCGAGGAAGAGCATGAAAAGCATCTTCGGATTGTGTTGGAAACTCTTAGAAGCAATCAATTGAAAGTAAAAAATTTCTAAGTGCCACTTTTGACAATTCCGTGTGAAGTTTCTCGGTCATATTATTTCCGAATCCGGAATTTCCATAGATCCTTCAAAGATTGAAGCGATTCAAAATTGGAAGAGACCGAAGAGTGTGACGGAAATCCGTAGTTTTCTCGGATTGGCGGGTTATTACCGTCGTTTCATAAAAGTGTTCTCAAAAATTTTTGTGCCTCTTACTAGTTTGACAAAGAAGGGAGTTAAATACATTTGGTTGAACAAATATGAAGCTTCTTTTCAGAAATTAAAAGAACTCTTTTTTGATGCTCCTATTCTTGTGATTTTCGAAGGGATCCAAGACTTTATAGTTTATACCGATGCTAGTCGTGCTGGTTTGGAAGTCGTTCTCATGCAAAAGGAACGTTTTATTGCTTATGCTTCTAGGCAATTAAAGCCTGCCGAGACTATATATGCCACTCATAATTTAGAGCCCGTGGCTATTGTTTTCGCCCTTAAAATTTGGCGTCATTATCTTTTGGGAGAGAAATTTTCTCTCTACACCGATCATAAATCATTGAAATATTTATTTTCTCAAAAGGAACTTAATTTGCGTCAACAACGTTGGCTTGAGTTTCTTGCATCTTATGATCTTGATATTCTTTATACTCCCGAAAAGGGGAATCGTGTTGCCGATGCCTCTAGTCGTAAGCAAAAAGCGGTTGTTTCTATGATGATATCCGAATGGAACGATCTCGGCATTTTGTCCACTTGCGAGGTTTGGATCGTGAATCCAATTTATGTTCATCTCTTGTTCTATGTAGCCTTGAGGTACATCCTTCTCTTTTAGACCGCATTCTTGAAGCTCAAAAGCTAGATTCGAAATTGGCTCTTCTTGGCCAAAGTTGTAGGGATAAAATTAATGTTAAAGGTTTGGAGGACTTTGATATTGATGCACATAGCAACATTCGAAAATTTGGTAGACTTATCATGCCAAATATTGGTAATCTTCGTAAAGACATTTTAGAAGATTCTCATCGTTCTAAATTTACCATTCATCCCGGTAGTAAGAGAATGTACGCGGATATGAAGCGGCTTTATTATTGGGATGGAATGAAATCTGATATTACTAACTTCATTAAGCGTTGCATGACTTGCCAACTTGTTAAAGCCGAGCAAAAAGGCCTGGTGGGTTATTGCAACCATTGGACATTCCAATTAGGAAGTGGGACCAAATTTCCATGGATTTTATTGACGGTCTTCCCCGTTCACGTTCGGGTCATGATAGCCAATGGGTGATAGTTGATAGACTTACAAAATCCGTCCATTTTATTCCCATTCGGTCCAATCGGACCGTACCTCTCTTGGCCAAGCTCTTTATTAAAGAAATTGTTAAATTGCATGGAGTTCCTACTTCTATAGTTAATGATCATGATCCATTGTTTACTAGTGGATTTTGGAAGAGTCTTCAAAAAGCTTTGGAAACGAAGCTAAATTAGCACTATTTATCATCCTCGGTCCGATGGACAAAACGGGCGCGTGAATAAAACTCTTGAAGATCTTCTTCGTGCATGTGTTCTCGATTTTGGTGGAAGCTGGCAAGATCATATTTCTCTTGTTGATTTTTCCTATAATAATAGCTTCCAGTCTAGCATTGGTATGACACCGTTCGAGGCACTCTATGGAAGGCCATGCTGATCCCTTTCTTGTTGGCTTGAGGCCGGCGAGAAGCTGGTTTTAGGTCCAGACTTTATTCGTGATTCCACAGAAAGAATTGACCTTATTCGTCATAGGATGAAAGAAGCTCAAAGTAGACAAAAATCCTATGCCGATAACTGAAAAAGGAAATTAGAATTTTCTACGGGAGATTCGGTGTTTATTCGTGTTTCACTTATGAAGGGTGTTGTGTGTTTTAGTCGATCGGGAAAATTAGCGCCTCGATATATTGGTCCATTTACCATCACCGAATGTATTGGTTCCGTGGCTTATCGCCTTCTATTACCGGCTCAGTTTTCTAGTATTCATGACGTATTCCACGTCTCTTAGTTACGGAAATGCCTTTAAGATTCTGATTCTATTCTTGAGCTTGGTGTTGTGGAAGAAATTGAAGTATCACTTAATTTGACCTATAAGCAACATTCTATTCGTATTATTGCTTCGGAGGTAAAACACCTTCGAAATAAAGATGTCCCTCTTGTGAAAGTTCATGGTCCTCAAATCCTAAGGATTGTTCTTGGGAATCTAGAGTATTCATCGAGCGAACACATCTGGACTTATTCTCTCATGCTCTTTGAGGTGAACTTCTTATTTTAAATTTCTTTTGTGTTCATATGCTTCTATGGTTGTTACTCTTTATGTTCTTCTTAAATATTGCAAGGACTCAATTTCTTTAAGGAGGGAAGTCTGTAACAACCCACATATTTTACGATTGTATATATAAATATTTTATTTAAATATAGCATCGTCGGATTTTAGTCCGAAATGCTACTTTTTGCAAACAGTCGAATTAGTACTCGAGACCACTTCCATTGAGTTCAAAATGATGTTCGCGACCTTTTTGAGTATAAACATTGATGTGTTTGGAGTTATCTTGAATTTTGACATTTTGATTTAGGGCTTTGGGTTTGGGTTTCAGTCCAATAACCTAACATAAGACCCTAGCTCCACCCCCTCTCCCCTTCATTCATTCTCATTTCCTAACACTTCAAGCATTAAGCAAAAATAGGAGGTGAGAAAAGAGATTAGGAATTCCTAAGCCCTAGATTCATTTGCAAATCCAAGTTTTAGCTCCAAAATTAAAGAGAACCTTAGGTAAGCATCTCCTCCTTCTTATCCATCTCAATCTCTCTCGAATTTCAAAAATTTCCTATAACCTAGTTTGGGAAATTATTGTTTATGATATTAGATTGGAGCTTTTAGAGTTGAGATTGAAGAGTGGTTGATCTTCCTTTATTTTCAAGCTTCTCCTTCCTTGTTATTTTGTATAAGGTGAGTTTTTGAACTCACATCTATGTCTATATCTTTGATAGTTGTTAGGTAGTGATTCCTAACTTCTATTCCTTGACCATTTGCTTTGGATTGAATTGGTTTTATGAATATTCCATTTTTTGTGGTTTTGAAGTTAAATCTTTAAAAATCCTAGCTTTGATGTTTGATCATGCTTTTGGTGGCGTATCGAAGAGCCTATAGGGATGGGTTGCCGATTGGCGCAAACCCCTAGCGCCCATCGGTCGACCGATCGTAAATTGTTTGCGATTTTTCCCCTTAGGGTCTAGGCTGAGAATATTGGAATTTCCAGTTCAGTCGACTGAGATAGAAGGTCAGTCGACTGAACCAGAATTAGGAATTTTCCTGAGCCAGTATCAGTCGACTGACCACTCTGGTCAGTTGGTGGAGCTGGAAACCGAAAGTTTTCAGGCATGATTCAGTCGATTGACCACCCAGGTTGAATCGACTGAACCTAGAAACAGAAAGTTTCTAGGATTTGTGTCAGTCAACTGACCACCCTGGTCCAGTCGACTGAATCTGTTGTCTCTTCCTATTTTGCCTTTTGTGTTTGAGTTTCCAATTTTTAGTCGATTCTTGTTTCTCCAATTTGTTGTTATCGCCTTTATTGACTTTGATAACTTCTTTTTCGGGGTTGTTGGGGAATATCCATTTTGATGGATTTGGTATCAATTTCTTTGGATTTAATTCACGTCTTCGAATGTGAATTTTTGGCGATTGATTATTCTAACAATCAATTTTGTGATTTGTCACTTTATAATACAAAGGTTTCTATACTAATAGTAAATATTCAAACTCTTTCTCAAATATGATTTCAACTCTATTTTTAATACAAAGCTTGTTTATAAAACCGTTTTCCAATCTATTAGTATACACAAACCTTTACCTCATTCGTTTGAGAAATCTAATTAAACGGCCTAATAAAACTAGTGGTATGAAACACTTGTGTTTACTTCGTAGGTTAATTTTTGGACTTGTTCGATTGAAACTCTGGTGACGAATTTCAAGTGGAGTTCTACAATTTGTTCGTAAATATTTAAGTTAAGCCAGTGGTTATGGGACATGAAGTTAAACTCATCTATTTACTAGCTTAGTGTAATTCACACTTTTTATTGATCAATGATGATCATTTTGTGATTTAGACTAGCGATGTGCTATGTCTCTTTGTCCACGTAGGGGACTGTACCTCGTTTTATTGAATTTCATCTCATTTCTTTTATAGGCTAACGTTTTATTGGTTCTTTGGAGTTTCGACTCATTTTTGTGGGCTAGCGACCCATGTTCTTTTATGGAGTTCGGTTCATGGGACGTACCATTGTACTACGTCATTATACTGGCTTATCAGGTTCATCGGGCGTACCGTTGTTCTACTTTGTTGTTCCAAATTATTCGAGTTTCAGGTTCCTCGGGCGTACCGTTGTACTACGCTGTTGCACCGGTTCTATGGTTTGCAACCATGGGTTAGTGACCCGTTTGTGATACATGTGTTAGTGAGTTTTCATGCTTCCGTTTTGTGATAGGCCTCCCCCTTTTGTGATTTTTGGATTTCTAGTTGATGATTTCTAGAGTTTGTGTTTCACCTCCTTTTGTGATTGGCAATGATATGTTTGCCTATATTTTGGGTTTGGTGAATAAAATAAAGAATATGACATTCTTTTTAGTGCTTTGAGATTATTGAGATATTGTATGATTTTTGTGTTGTCTAATGTATAATTTTCATAGTATGGCATTATTGTTCTCATACGTTTTTGCAATATATCTTCTTCTATCTCATTTAATCTGATATTTATAGCTAGACTGATCCATTTATTATTTTCTTATTAAATAATCCTTGGGTCAGACCAAGATGTTACAGTTGCTTCTGCTTGACTTATCTTCTGGGAACATTACCTGACTTTTGACTGACTGCACTAGTTTAGTAGTTTTTGTTATTACACATACGAGATAGAGACTCCTTGATGTATATATATTCTTCTGTCTAGCACTTGTATCTATTCTTTTGTGATATTGTGGATCTTGTTTGACCACTACTCTGATGTACACTTCTATGTGTTATGTTCATATCTATTTCCTCCTTTGTGATATGGATATCTGTGACTGATTTGTGTTATGTTTATTTCTATATTTGTTTCCGAAGATCATATAGGCACTGTGTAGTAGCTTTGAGTTTGTATCGGTATGTCGGATTTCCTCTTGAAATGAAATGCTTGTTATACTATCTGACATATCGGCGCTCGCACAAAGTAATTACACGGATGGTCTCTTCTCAACATCCTTATTCATCATGCTAGTTGACGGCATTGCCTCGTAGTGTTCTTGGCTCGCATGAGTACAGAAGTGGGGCGTCACACAACCTAAGGAAGGTGGGTTGGTATTGCTTGGAGTCTTGAAGTGGACTTGGGTTTTTGAGTGGGAAACTTTGGGTTTGGGAAGAGAATACTTCAGGATCAACCATATAATTGTGAAATTGGGTGGAAATGTTTCCACTTAGCCAAAATTAGCGAACTCTTAAGCCTGAATGGTTAAATGAAATGGATCGATGCCACTTCATGGTTTTAAGCGGAGGAACTTCAAGCATGTTGTGGTAGCTTTGGGAAAAATGCAAAAAATCTTTAGGGAAAGATTTTTAAAGAAGTGTGAAGGGTAATAGGTCGACACCAACTCATCACAACCAAACCATCATATTTTATTTGAAGTACTGATCAATGAGATGGTAGGGTCTATTAGGCATGACAAGGTGGCAAGATTGATCGTTGGGTATTTAACCTTAAGGATGTGAGTTATGAATAAAAGGCAACCAACATGGTGAGTTGAGAAGGATGCGGGAATTTCCTTACTTTACTTTGGACTCAGCCCAGGGAAAGTGATGGCTTGCTCTAGCCCTTACCCAAAGAAATCCTAGGAATTTTATGGAGTGTTCCTAACTTTGATGAAATGATGTCGTGAGTCCTTTAAGTGAAGTATTTGAAGTGAGAAGTGTTTGTGGAACTTTATGATGGTTTAGGAGGCATGTTCGATGATGTGAGATGATGGATTAGAATGTTGAATGTTCTGTTACCGAGTCGTGTGCTGAAGTGATTTTTGATAACTCTATATGTGATTTGTGTTTCAAGAGGTAAGAGTATATGGGGATGCTCACCCATGTACCATACACCTTAGTGATAGTCTGGTCTACATTAAAGAGGGTAGTACCTTTGTAACAACCCATCCTAAAACAGACCTAATTCTGACCCAACAAAAGCCCGTCGAATCTTAGACATATATCAAGCCGAGTTGTTAAGTCGATAAAATTACACAACACACTATACATAGAGCTATCTATCTATGCTTTCATAATCGCACAGCGGAATGGGTAAAATATAAAATTAGAAACATGTACCCATAAAAGAAATCATTTCAAAAGCATAACATGTTAAACATTGCAACATGTTAACTTATTGCCTCAACAGTACAATATCTTAAAATAATATAACTACCTAAATTAGGTACAATAAAATACTTATAAAGCATAAATAGATAAATAACTACTGCAAGTCTTCACCTCCACCTTCATCTCCAAAATTAGCATTACTCTTCTTAACTTGTGTTGTAAAGAGGAGTAGGTCAGAACAACAAATGTCCAGTGGCATTGAAATTTCAAGCATTGCCATAATTGTACTTGGGCAGTATTATTTAAATAAGAAATATGTCTTACATATTAAAATCATAACATACATATAAAGTCAACTGTAAGCCTAGAGGATCCTCCAGTCCGACTATACAAAAGTCAACTATAAGCCCAAAGGCTCTTCCAGTCTGACTATACAATTCTAACATAATTAACATCAATGATGCAAGAGAAAGTATCCAAACCAATAAATACCCTTGATAGGAGGTTAGACAAACTCTAACCATTTAATGCTTATAAAATAGGCAAGCCCTCATCACATAATACCTAACCCATTTCCAAACTCTAACGCAACTATCGCTAACTATGCGAGAGCGAGAACCTCTAAACCATATGATACCTCTTTCCTTGAGACTTAGGAAGACTCTGACCATCCAAGAACCATAAAATAGGCAAGTCCACATCATTAAATACCTAAGCCAAGGTGGGTCTCTATATGGTTCTCACTAACAGACATCATAAGAATCCCATTAGGTCATTTAATATTTCTCCTAAAAAGAGATGAACCCTGCCATAGCCACTTAATACCTCTAATCTGAAGTGGAACCTTCCAAAGAATTTCACATACCATACCAAAGTGTAGCTTATGACCCACAACCCACCTATGGCGTCTCACGTTAGTCCGCTATTCATAGGTATTGGTGGCCAGATTGACTAGGTAGATTTACCCTATAGAATTGGGGCCAACCGCACGTCTACTGTAGTTATTTATTATAGGCGATGTCCCATATTAGTCCGCAAAGTCACACCACCGGTATCCAGATTTAACCGAGCAGACTTTCATGTAACTTTGGAGTAACATCGCATCCTTATAACTTGGTCGTACCTTATATGTATACCAATTATATGCATATATCACCCTACACGATTGATACTTGATGCCATATAAGGCATCCCCTTATTACGCCAATAATTATGGATTAATTCCCATAATTATCATTAACTATCTTTCTAAAAATTAATGTTATTTACTAACTTATTACTTCTAATCAGTACATTCAATTATTATTACGTTATCATCACTTTAATAATCAGGATGTTAATATCATATACATACATATAAATACATATACACACACACACGAGTTCGAATAATATATTTCTTGTCACACACAAAGAAAACGCTTATTAATTTAAATGTCAAGCTTACACAAGTCCCAAATTCCAACAAAATATATAGCTAATATCCTTAGATAATAACTGACTTGTATACAAAATAAAATGATACCAGACTCATCTCATATTAATATCGTAGAATTTAACTCTTCTGTTTCAAGTAAAACTTGTCTTACAATTTAGACCGTTTATATTTTATTCAACTTTTGCTCAAAATATCTTGAAGCGAAAAAGGATCCATGCATGTTTAGTTTACAGAAATAGGTAGTGCAAACTACAATAAAATTCATACTTTATGGATTATTTCTAATTTATTTTCTTTTAGAATCCTTTCATACTGCAAGAAAATTCAAAAGAAATAAAGTGGAATAGATTATGATATATCTAAATCTCAATTACATATGTGATCCTACTATGATAATACAGATAACTGAGATTCCAAAATATTCACCAGTTTATATTTATTTAGGGAATTTTTTAGGGGTACTAGATGTTAAGTTTTTGTTTACCAAAATGTCCAAGGGCGTACATTAATCCCTAATAAGTATTATTAAATTACAAGAATGTGAAAAACTTGATATTTCCACTCATAGAAAATTATTGTTTTCTAACTGCATTTGATTCCACTAGACCTTATTCCCTTTTAGATCTCCCTTTTTTGAAATATACAACAAAGTGAATTGTACATAGAAATTAGATCTAGAATTAGAAATTAGAGGGGAATAGAATAAAAAATTACAAGAACTAAACATCTAAACCTCTTATTTGAAAGTCTTAGCTGATTCTGAAATTTAAAGAAGAAGATAAAATTTGATTTATACCATTCCCAATTCTCTATTTGATCTTTCTCCTTTTTTGAATATACAATAAGTATATTTTTTTGTGTATTAGATTTCAAATACCAAAAGATAGAGAAAAGAAGGATTATCTTAAATTAAAGAGTAGAAATTTGAACTACTTACCAGAAAGTTTAATGTTTCTGAAACCCTGAGGGAAAAGAAATTAATAGAGCTACACCATTATTATAGAATTTTATGAAGGAAAAGTGAGGGGGTTTAGGGGTTTATTTATAGAGGTAAGAAGAAAACCAAACCTTCGGATGAAAAATAACAAAATCCAAATCGTTAAATAAGAAAAACCTAGCCTTCTAACAATTCACCGCTCGACCGTTGACCTTAAGCAATCGACCAGTCCCCCTTCTAAGACCATTGATTTCCTTCGTTTGACTTATGTTATTTTTTATTAAATATCTTATTTACCAAATTATAATTAACATTTACTTAATCGTCAAGTCTCCCTTAACATGATCTAATGTTCAAATTCAAATTTTAATATTCAAACTTCACATTTTTAATTCAAATTCAAATATTTACATATTAATTTCGAAAACATCAAACGTCCATAACTTATCCATTTGAACTTCCATTTCAACATATTATATATGGATTTGATTAGAAAACCGTCACGGATCCAATGGTCTAACTTCCATGACCAAATTTTGTTATTTATAAAATTTCCATTTTAACCTTATTTTAATTACTTAAGTACTTATCAAATTTTATGGGGTGTTGTATTCTTCCCTCCTTAAAAAGGATTTTGCCCTCGAAATCACGAAGGGAAGAAGTATAACGCACACTCAACAACTATATTATACAATCAATTTATTTAATATAATACACACAACCATCTACTAAACCAAAAAATGCAATATGATTATATATGTTAACATACTATATGTGAGCTCAATCCTAGCGTGTATGCAAGGTCGTGATAAATAGGCATGTATGCAAGCATTTAAAATATACATAAAATCCTATATGAGTGTAAAAATAACAGTAAAAAGTATGGAAAGCATCCCCTACCATCCAATCTAGTAACGATGATGCAATCAAATACCTAAATTTTTGGGGAATTTTTTTTACTAATCAGGATGAGAAACATTCATCTTTCTGCGGTTTCACGTGTGCTTTCTACTGGGTTATCTCCCCATCTACTCGAACCAACCCAATTTTCTTCATTATGAAGCCTCTTTATACCGTGCTTCACAAATGCATACGGTGGCATGGGAAATGATGGGCTCCATCTCAACGTCGGTTTACTGATCAGGCTCTACTACAGAGGTAATGTCGTGCAAATATTTTCTCAAGTATGAAACATGTAACAAATCGTAATTTTATCATTTTGAATAGAAATATTTAATTGATTAAATATTTAATTAGTTTTTTTAAAAGGATGAATAATTCACTTTAATTATTATAAAATGATAATAAGTGATTTACAATCATTTTGTAGATATATAAACTTATTTTTATAAAGATATATAAACTTCATCGCATTTTAGCAGTTTGACGTCGTATTTTTATAAATGGGTTTTTATATTATTTAAAATAGTTTTATAGCTTAAATAATATTATTTTGATTATTTAAAGATGATATGAAATTTTGTTTTTAGGTTTTGTTTACATAAACAAATGGTTTGATTAAAAACTAAAAAATAACCTAGATTTGGATTTTCAAAGTTTAACAAATAAAAGTTATATTTAAATGTTGTAATATTTAAAGTTAAAATGGCACACATGTATATATGCACATATAAAAAATTAATAACATATAAATTAACCATAATTAATTAAAACTAAGTGTTATAAGTAAAAGTAAGTAAGGAAGATATTTTTCACAAAAGTTAAAATGAAAAGGAAAATTAAAATCAACCACCATTACTTACACACCTACACACCTAAGACATCATGAGGCAATGCAAGGAAAATGGAGGGGAGGTTCAGTAGAAGCTATGATGGTAGGGGAGGGGTATTCTGGTAATTTCATGCACAAGGATTTCTGCCATATAAATACACATGCATGTCCTCTTCCTTTCTTCACAAATTCACGTCTCTTCTCTTATTCTTCTTCTTCTTGAGATCTAATAGCTCTTCTTAAATGGATTTCAAAATAGTAAAAAAATTCAACATCGCATTGAAGTTCTGCTAAAATTATTTCTATACACATACGATATCAAATCGCTTCAAAAAGTTAGTCAAACTCTACCTCTTACATACTAAAGTGCGCATGGCTCACTCCACTACCATCTCAAAGTTGAGCTTCCACCTTCATAAAAATTTAGTGGATCATCACTAAGATCCGGGGGCAAGTTCCATAAGCTTCGGTGCGAAGAAAGGAATCGTTTCGTCGATTAAAAAACACTTAGAGTCAGATAGCATGAAAGTGAGAATGCCACTTTTGACTTATTTGAATTTATCTTAAAATTATCTATGATTGGTGTTATGCAAGTATACTTGATTTATTATCGTAGTTTGGATGAAAAAATTATTGATTATCGGTTGATTGTTTGCTTACGTTAATCATATATTGACTTGGTTGAGTTAAGTGGAATTATTTTGATAATAATGTGAAAACCATACCCATCATATTTGAAACGATCACGTTAAATAGCCATGGTAAATTCATGAGAAATAATCCTCATTATATTTTGAAATAATGTGTGTATAAGGAGTATCAAGCCTATTTTGAATTTTAAGTCAAAAGGATATCATTTTGGGAAGATAGAAATGATTTTGAAAAGGTAAAAGGATGTATTTAATTTATATGGGAAAAATTATATTAAATGTTTTGACTTTGAAATTAATAGTTTAAAAGGTGGAAAATACATAGAAAAATATCATATAATATAAAAGAAGTTTGAATTAAAAAGATGGAAATTGAATATTATAATATTAAAGTTATGGAATAAAGTGAAAATGAGATTTTAATGAAATAAAATAGTGAAAAATTGGTTGAATATATTTTAATATAGTATTAAAATAATGTTTTTAAATCTTTAAAAGTATGAAATAAATTCCATAAATATGTTACAAATATTTTAAAAGGAATTTGAATTATAAAAATGGGAAGATATGTAATGAAATTGGTGTTTTAATCTATAAAGCTTTAAAATCACTATTCATAGACAATTTAGCAATGGAACTTGGTAGCCGTTGAATAAATGATTTGAACTTGGGTTCTCTTCTTGAATCATCGTGAAATTTTTTTCAATGATAAATCTAATGCTTTTAAAAGTTTAGAGTTGACCAAATAACTTAACCGCCTTATGGGTGACAGAGAGATAGTCTTTGGGTTGTAGTTTAGGAAACTAGTTTCCCACTCCCCCGGCTATCCGGGCTGGCCGGATGAGAGGATAGTTAATTTGATTTACTCAGATTGTATTTTCTTAAGATAAAATAAAATAGATTTGAAGTTTTCCAAAAAGGTTAAACAAGACTTAAAATAGGATTTTGATGGTAAAGAGAAAATTTTAGTTAAACTCTATATTAAATTCCAAGGAGGGAATTTGTACTATCCGCGTGAATTTAGAAGCTGATTTCACCCGTATTGGATGAATAGTACTGGTTAAATAAGGAAATTGGTATTGAATATAATTAATCTAAAATCTTTGAATCCTTTTTACTCAATACTAAGTAAGTTGGGTTTACCGTAAACGATGTCTTAAACAACATTGTTTTTGACCCATTTAAAACATGTTATGGAAAAATGAAATCTTTATCAATTATGCTAATAATAGAATATGGAAATGTTTTTCCCAGGTAAGTAAAAGAAAATGACTTGGTGTTTTCAAACTTAGAAGGAGGTTTGTATATCCTGAAATAAAAATGGTTTATATATATATATATATATATCCCTAAAAGATATTTTATTGGATAAAAAGATATCTTCAAAGTTAAATAATATTTTGAGTAAAATACGAAAATAGATTTAGCGAAAGAGGCTAAACATTTCTGTATACATATATACCAGACATCTTTTTATCGATGATCGGTTCTGAGAGACCGGGATTGGATTTGGGTGATTCCTATCCGAAAACCACTTCGAACCAATATACGCATTCGAAAGTGAAGACATGTTGATGACAATGATTTCGAAAATGGAGATGTTCATAATGTAGGGTCGCTTGCCAATAACCTCATGATTCCCATATTATATACATATAGTGGCATTAGTACCTTCATGTTGAAATCTTCAATACAAGGATTGCTCGCTACTAATCCTAGGGGTGATTCTCAAACAGGATATAGCAGAAGTACCATCGATTTGTCATGTTCCTAGAGAACTTGGATGGATGAATTTCTGACATTGCATTTCTAAGACCATGTACATTGGTTTTTACAAACGTACATCTGTTTGGTGGTGTAAGGGGTAGCACCTCTTACACTTAACACCCTTCCCTGAGGCAATGAACTTGGAGGTTGTATTTTGTGGGAACCAATTAGTGTGTCATCAGAAATGGCAATGTGGCATTCAAAGTGGGATTTTTCATGTGAAAGGTAAAACGTTACCTCAAGCCTCACACATCGGTAACGACAAAAACAAGATAGGTGCAGCAGGGCAAAGTGGGTCACTCCCATTAGGAAATGATCATCGCCTTTCTAGATTTCCCTCTACATATCGGGTTTGTTGTGTATGCTGTGGCTACGGATGGGTCGGGAATGACCAGGGTGATGACATATTTGGTACTATCCATGGTAGAGGTAGGCTAGTTCTTGTTGGTAGAGGGCAACAGGGTTATGCAATGGTACTTTAATATGTGATTTGAAAATTGTTTTTAAAGCAATGTCATGAGAAATAATATCAAATGATTTGATAAAAAAGCTTTAGTTATTATGAGATACAAACCCGTCCGTGTTTATGTGCGGCAAGATCTTATTAAATACTCTTTTTTCCGTAGGTTTTATTTAACATCAAGGTCGATCTATTATGCTGTTGTGTGTGTGTGTGTGTATATATATATGTTTTGCATTTCTGATGCTAGTTTGCCAAGTCTGATCCGGGTATTTTTAGCACTCGGGTCAGATTCGAGTAGTTTCAGGACTAGCTGAAGATGCTTGGGTTCCCAGAGAAGAGTTGGAGAACTTCATCAACGTATGGACTAGTTTACTTTTCCACTGTATTTGCTGTTTTTCAGCATTTGTAAGGACATGTATTTATAACTGTCCAGACTGAGCTTAGGATAGGCTCTGATATATGTATTTAAAAAAAATTTCTACTGTAAAGATTATTGAAATAATATATGTCATTCCATTCGTGTGAGATTCCGTTTAGTCTTCCTTTTCTTTTTACCTTTAATAATAGGTTTTTCCGACACTTGATTGCTCGGCACGCAATACAGTGGGCAAATTTATGTCAATTTTCAAGGGTCGAAAATTTCATTTGTTACATGCGGTATAAGAGCTTCGGTTAAGTGAACACCTGAGCCTATTAGGGGTCAAGTCTCATCAGAGATAGGGTTAGTAACACCCTATAGTGAGTAATTGATTAGAGATAGGGTAAGTGACGCCTTAGAATGAAAGTATTATATATGAGCGGTATTTGTTAATGCTATATATAAATATAATTTTATTTTTGAAAATTGGTAAATTAAATAATTTTACCTAGGATTATATTTTGAATATAAAAGGGTCATCTTTTCAAAAGATATAGTTAATTATGGGATAACAATATTTAGTTATTACCATGGGTTGGTTAAAAGGCGTAAATTGGTATAGGAACATCTTGTGATTATAATTTCATAGTTTGACTATAAGATATTTCATAAAGATAATAGTTTAATAATTTAAGTTAGTAAGAAACTTGTTGAAATATGATATTATCGGGTTAAAATAGCCAAAAAGCTTAGTATATATTTCTAAGTATTTCGTTGCCTATTGTAGAAGCCTTTCAATTAAGGTAAGACTTATTCCAAAGGAGAAACATCAAGAGAAATTTGGGAAGAAAAGAATAACTTGATAATCCTTTCTAGTAATGACGAAGAAATAAAAAAGGGTCACCTAAAAAACATGTGCACAGGTAAAGGAAGAGTTTGATGAACCGGGCATCCTATATGATGGAATCTTGAAAACAAAGAAGATGACAGAAATGAAGTAGATGATGAACGGCGGGAAGAAGACTTTGAAGTGGTAGTGTTCTCAGATTCGAATGGTTCGTCGACCTCCGAATCCGATTGATTTGATATTCGTTTTGGTAGGGTTGGAAGTTGCTAGGGAGTAATAGTACTTTGGATATCCTAAGTATAGTAGGAATATGTTAACGTAATTATCATAAATATGTAAAAAAATATTATGGTTTAAGTATGGTTGATCGAAAAATATAATAGTTTGAATTAAGGTGTATGTGCGTGCCTGTGCGTGCATGATCCTTATTATGGCTCTCTTATCTTATGTTTAAATGACTTAGGAAAAAATTATACAACTTTTACTTATTTGATAATTTTCTTTATGAAGTAAAGCTATATCTTTATAAAATGTTTGAATGAAAGATATATAGTGATATTTTGAATAATAAATTAGTATTTGAATTCTTAAGAAAGTTCATGCAAAATAAAGTTAATTTGAAAAATGAGTGTTTTAACAAATAAATGTTTTGATAAATGAGATTTTGACAGGCTAAACTTGGTAGAATATTTTAGTAAAGCCTATTTTATTAAAAGCTTTTATTTTTATGAAACTTTTAAAAAGAGTATTTAAATAAGAAGAATAACTTTTAAAGATATCTTCTAAATAAATTTTAAAAATATTAGGATATACAAAATGGTTTAAAACATTTGTATAGGATTTTATGAAATATTTTTGAAAAAGGAATTTGACATAACTAAGTATGTATGAGATAAGTAGACCATTTCACCACACCATTCTAATCTAAGATTTGAGTATAGAACTTTGAGATGTTTACATTGGTCCGAAAAAGAATTTATCACTCGATTCTTGATGACGAACATATATGAGGATTTGTGGTTGGATACTTGCGTTTTCTATCATAGTTAAGTGCTATGTAAGGGAAGCGAGGGTTTCTGATCAAGAAGCCTGATCAGAGTCTGTAATAAAGGATCGAGGATCAATACTAGTTTGAAAATGAAGTTGTGTACTTGAGTAGAAGATTGAATCAGATATTACGGATAACCTATGTATATCATACGGAATTAAGCTTAAAGATGATATTTTGGGTAAACTCTTTTAGGTTTTGGGTTGGGGTGAAATTATGGGGACGAAATTCTTTTAAGGGTGGAAGAATGTAACATCCCGTAATTTTATCATTTTGAATAGGAATATTTAATTAATTTTAAATATTCAGTTGAATTTTTTAAATGATAAATAGTTCACTTTTATTATTATATAATGATAATAAGTGATTTATAAGGGTTTTGCAAATATATAAACTTATTTTATAACGATATATAGATTTCGTTGCATTCTGGCAATTCGATGCCATATTTATGTAAATGGATTTTTATATTATTAAATATAGTTTTATAGCTTAAATAATCTTGTTTTAATTGTTTGAAAATGACAAGAAATTTATTTTCATGTTGAATAAATAGTTTGATTAAAAACTGAAAATATGACCAGGATTCGATTTTGGATTTTCAGCATTTTAATAAATAAAAGTTATATTTGAATGTTACATCGTTGAAAGTTAAATTGACATATATATATGCACATATAATAAATTAATAACATATAAGTTAATAATAATCAATCAAAACTAAGTGTTATTAGTAGAAGTAAGGAATATATTTTTCACAAAAGTGAAAATGGAAGAGCAATCATCACTTGCATACCTACACACCTAAGACATCATGAAGTGATGTAAGACACATGGAGGGGGGTGTTTGGCTGAAGCTATGATGGAAGGGGTATTTTGGTAATTTCATGCATAAGGATTTCTACCCTATAAATACACATGCATATCCTCTTCATTTCTTCACAAATTCACTTCACTTTTTCTTCTTCTTGAGAACTCTAATATCTCTTCTTCAATGGTTTCCTAAATTGTAAAATATTTTAACATTGCGTCAAAGTTCTGCTAAAATTGTTTCCATGGACATACGATATCAAATCGCTTCGAAAAGTTAGCCAAACTCCACCACTTCCTCACTAAACTACACGACCCATACTACCACCATCTCAAAGCCGAGCTTCCACCTCCACACAAGCTTGATTGTGTATCATTAAGGTCTGAGGTAAGTTCCATAAGCTTCGGTGCGGAAAAAATGATTGTTTCGTCAATTAAAAAACACTTAGAGTAGTATTTTATAATCTTAAAAAATCATTGACTTGGTTGAGTTAAGTTGAATTATTTGGATAATAATGTGAAAATCATACCCATCAGATTTGAAATGATCACTTTAAATAGCCAAGGTAAATTTAGGAGAAATAATCTCTATTACATTTTGAAATAATGTGTGTATAGGGTATACCAAGCCCATTTTGAATTTTAAATCAAAAATTATCGCTATTGAAAAATAGAAATGGTTTTGGAAAAGTGAAGAAAAGTATTTAATTTATTTAGGAAAAAATAAATTAAATGGTTTGATTTTTAAATTAATAATTTAAAAGGTAGAAAATACATGGAAAAATATCATATAGTTTAATACGGAAGAAATTTGAATTAAAAAGACAGAAATTGAATATTGTAATAATATGGTATTAAAGATATGGAACAAAGTGAAAATGAGATTTTAATAAACTAAAATAGTGAAAAAATGGTTTAATATAGTTTAATATGGTATTAAAATGATTAAAAGTGTTTCAGATAAGTTCTGGAAAAATTTGGCTAAGAGGTGAAAACTAAGCCATTATGTTTCAACAGTTCGCGATTTCGCGACATAAAAAATTTAACGGATGTGTAGTATAAAATGTGAATTGGAATTCTTTGAAATAAAAAAATTTTGGACCCTTATGATCATATCTTTCAAATGAAAAAGAAAAATCAAGATTTCACTTAGCATAGTTTGAGATATGTCCAAATCAGATTTTTAGAATCGTCGCGTTTTGGCAGTTCGTAAGATATTATTTTCAGCTCTATAAAATAAATGTTTTTAAATCTTTAAAAATATGAATTAAATTCCGTAAAAAGGGTAAAATGTTTTAAAAGGAATTTGAATTATAAAATGGGCATATATATAATGAAATTTCTATATTAATATATAAAGCTTTAAAATCACTATTCATTGACAATTTAGCAATGGAATTTGGTAACCATTGAATAAATGATTTGGATTTGGTTTTTCTTCCCGAATCATTTTAAAATGTTTTTCAAATGATAAATCTAATACTTTTAAAAGTTTAAAGTCTATCAAATAACTTGACCACCTTAAGGATGACAAAGAGATAGTTACTAGTCTAGAGTTTGGAAAACCAGTTGCTTGCTACCCCTAGCTATCCGGATTGGCCCAACGGAGGGGATAGTTAATTTTTTTACCCGGATCGCATTTTCTTAACATAAAAGAAAAGAGATTTGAAGTTTTCCCAAAAGGTTAAACAAGATTTTAAATAGGATTTTGATGGTAAAGAAAATATTCTAGTTAAACTCTATACTAAATTCCGAGGAGATACTTGTACTATCCGCTTGAATTTAAAAGATGATTTCACCGGTATTCGACGAATAGTACAGGTTGAGTATGGAAATTTGTATTTAGTATAACTAATCTAAAATTTATGAATCTTTTTTTACTCAATACTGAGCAATCTGGGTTTACAATAAAGGATGTCATAAACACCATTGTTTTTGACTCGTTTAAAATATGTTTCGGTAAAACTAAATCTTTATTAGTTATGCTAATAATAGAATATGGAAATATTTTCCCTAAGTAATTAAAAGGAAATGATTTGGTCCTTCTAAATTTAAAAGGAGGTTTAACAATTCTGTATATCCTGAAACATAAATGGTTTAAAGATATATATCTATAAAAGATATTTTATTGGATAAAAAGGTATCTTCAAAGTTAAACAGTATTTTGAGTAAAAGAACAAAAGAGTATTTAGCGAAAGAGGTTTAAATTTCCATATACACACATAGATGAAATTTTTTTAACGATGATTTGTTCAACGAGACCGGGATCTGAATTGGGTTATTCTTATTCTTTAACCACTTCGAACCAATATTGCATTAGAAAGTGAAGGCATGTTGAAGACAATGATTTTCAAGATAGAGATGTTCATAAAGTAGGGTTGCTTTCCACTAACCTCGTGATCCATATTATATACATATGGTGGCAGTAGTACCTTCGTTTTGGAATATCAATGCAAGGACTGCTCGCTACCAATCCTAGGGTGATTCCCAAACAGAATGTAATCGGAGTACCTTTGGTTTGTCTTGTTCCTGAATATTTTGTATGGATGAATGTCTAACATTGCATTTCTAAAACCATATACATTGGTTTTTACAAACGTATATCTATTTGTTGGTGTAGGAGGTAACCCCCCTTACTTAACACCCTTCCTTGAGGCGTATGAACTCAGAGGTTGTACTTTTATGGAAACTAATTAGTGTGTCATTGGAAATGGTAATGTGGCATTTAATGTGGGATTTGTCATGTGAAAGGTAAAACGTTACCTCAAGCCTCATGCGTCTCGGCTATGGAAAAAACACGGTAGATATGACAAGGCTAAGTGGGACGTTCCCATTAAGAGACGATCATCACCTTTTTCGATTTCCCTCTATATATTGGGTTTGTTGTGTAAGCATTGGCCATGGACAGGTCAAGAATGACTGGAGTGATGACATATTCGATACTATCTATGGTAGAGGTAGGCTGTATCTGTGCTAGTAGAGGGCAGCGGGGTTGTGCCTCGTATATTCTTTGGATATGTATTATTGGAAGTTAGTCCCTTGTCTTGTCATTGTTGGAAATCCATTCTCCAATACACACCTTTACGGATACCTAAACATGCTATCGAATTTAACAGACGTAACAATTCTAACTATTTTAATACGTGATTTGAAAAGTGTTTTCAAAGCAATGTCGATAAAAAAAATTAGTTATCATAATGCAATATCCCATTCGTTTTTATATTCGACGTCGTCTTATGAGATACTCTTCTTTTCAAAGATTTTGTTTGACATCAAAAATGATCTATGACACTGTTATATATATATTTATGATTTGTGTTTCTCATGCTTCTTTGCCAAGCCTGATCCGAGTATTTTTAATACCGGGGTCAGATCCGAATAGTTTCTGGATTAGCTGAAGATGCTTGGAGTTTCCAGAGGAAAGCGAGAGATCTTCATCAACGTATGGACATAGTTTTCTTTTTCGGTATGTTTGTTGTTTTTCAAAATTATAAGGATGGGTAGTTATAACTATCCCGGCTAAGCTTAGGATAGACTCTGATATATGTATTTAAAAGTTTTTCAGTTGTAAAGATTATTTAACTAATATATCTTATGTCATTTGTATGAGATTTTGTTCTATCTTCCTTTTCTTTTAACCCATAACAATTGATTTTTCCGGCACCTGAATGCTCAACACCCAATATAGTGGGCGTATTAGTGACGAGTTTCGAGGATCGAAAATTATTTTTGTTGCAGAACATGAAAGATGTCATGGACTCCCGCTAACTAGTCCGGAAGCCCCACCTAATAAGAAAGTTTCCCCCACTCTCTCAAAAATCAAGAAAAGGCCCAACGAACCTTGGCGCCAATTACTCAGATGTACTAAACTTCATAACCTTTCTAAGAGGGAAACCTTAGCGAATACCATGTCCTGAACTAAAAATCCCTTACCTTCCTTCACCTGTCAGTATAGGACCCTTAACGGCCTTGTGGGGTCTTCATTTGCCACCTAAACACTTCTACCCTTTCCAAGGTCGTCCAAAATCCATGAAGCAAGCTCTCAGCATATCTTTGAAATTAAAAGTCATTTCCAAAGTAGATTGCAAACTCCTCTAAAATTCCCTAATGAAAAAAGAGTCTCTATCACTAACAATGCTATGTGCAACTCCTTTGATATAACCCGCACTAGAGATGATAATGTCCTATTACCTCTAATAGAAGTAGAATGATCCAATTTACTATTTCCTAAATATCAATATTTCCCTTTTGACTCCTAGGCAACCTATCTATAAAGTCCAACTATATATGCTCTTATTTCCAAGTTGGAACTTCCAACCATAATAACAATCCTCTGGATTTGCCTTGCTTGGCCTTAATCCTTTGTCATGTAAGACCTCTAGAAACAAATACAATGACTCTCTTTTCACCTTAACCAATTAGAATATTTCTCTTAATATCCCTATACACCTTATCACATTCAGGGTGAATGGCGACACTCCATAAATTTTGGGTTTGAAGCATTTGAATCTAACTTCCTTAGTAACTTCCAGTCTTGTCTTTGTTATCGCTAATTAAGTGTTCTTATGAAATTTCTATGTTTACGATGTTCCTCAATATATGCACATATATACACACATATATTTATATAAATACACACACACACACACACACACACACACAGATATATATATATATATAGCAGTCTAGTCCCATCCCTAAAATTAACACAATGATAAAATAGGGACATGTCTTATACCATATCGAACACTTTTTTAAAGGAGACAATTAACGATTTCAACCTAAAAGCTGTAAAGAAATTTTGTTGGAAGCTGCCCTTAATCATTAACTGGTGTTAGTCTTATTTTCAGTTTATCGCTAGTTAAGTGTTCTTAAGTAATTTCCATATTTACGACGTTCCTCAATATATATACATACATATACATACATACATACATACATACATATATATATATTTAAAGGTTTAGCCCCATCCCTAAAATCAACATAATGATAAAACATGAACATGTAGTATACCATATCAAACACTTTTTCTAAAGGAAACAACTAGCGAGTTCAACACAAAAATTCTAGAGAATATTTTGCTGGAAGCTGCCCTTAATCATTAACTGGTGATAATGATATTGGGGTCCTAATGCTCCTTACCAATTTAAATGTACATTCCTAGAATATCATTCCACCATTATCCACCTTCTTAATTTTCCTTCTTAGTTCTAATAAATATCCATTACATATAATAACTGATCATTAATGTCAAAATTGACAATCTTTAATCAATCCTAATATCAACCTATTACTAGTTTTAAGATTCACTTATTATGAGCATTAAATTCCTTCATAAATACCACATTAGATTCCTTAATCAGTCCTTATTTAATACTTTTATTCTTTATTAATTACAAATTTATTGTCCATTAAATTTGTAGTTAATTTCCATAAATCCTAGTCCTATAACTACTACGCCTTTTATAATTAATATGAGTACTATTATAAATTACACTATTTATATATTTCTTATTTCTAATTATTACTCACTCAACTAGAACATTCCTTTCTAATATTTCATCAGAGCCATCCTTCCAAATAGGATTATCATTTAGAAAATTCATAAATTAACCACATTTGATATTTTTTGTGATGACCTGGAATTTTAAAGCAATATCAATTTAATAATCTGAATTAAAAATTAAATTAATTCGACAATCTTTGTAATGAGATTCGAATTAATTTAATAATTCAATAAAATAAATAGTTAATTGATAGATTTTATCTTTTTAAATCTAACAACTGTTTTACATTTATAATATATATAGAATATTGTATATATTGTAAATAGGTATTGTTTTAAATGAATCCTGTTTTTCTATAAAATTTATATCTTTAGTAAAATTGGAAATTATGATTTTATTTAAAAGTTAATTTTTTTTTATAAAAAAAGCTATTTAATAAATAAAATAAGGTTTTAAATACATAAGATAAGTATTGAAATGATTTAAAATATTTTAACTCAAGTTTAAAATTTAAATAAATAAAAATGAGATTATTTTGAGTTTCTTTAAAATATAATGTGATAAAATAAATAATTATTAATAAGAAGACAATTTCTTTAATAGTTATTTATGGTTATTAAATATTGTTATTTCTAAAAATATAATAATGCATTGTTTTAACAAATAAATTTTTCATAAAATAATTGTTCCTCAAAGCTTTTAAAATCTAAAGTATAAATGTTTTAATTTCTTTTGATTTTGAAATATTTGTATAAGTTTATAAATAAAATTGGATTCATTCATTTTAAAATTATCTACTTGTGAATAAACACATGTTAACTAATTAATTAAACATGGATTTACATTCATTTTGTATTAACATTTAATAAAATACAAATTAACTTAATTATAACTAATTTAACTCTTAAAGACAAATGTTAATTCCTTAAGACATCTAATAACAAGTGTTAAATAAATACTAATTCAAGATGACAAGTGTCAATATATTTTAGTTTTTCTTTTATTTTAATTAAAATCAAAATTCAGCCCATTTAAAACATTTCTCCTTCTCTTCTATTTTCTTTTCTATCTTCATCAAGAAATCTTCAACCTGCAATTTTCAAAAAAAATCTGAAATAAAAAATCTGTTCAAAACTGAAAACAAATCTATGTTCAAGCCTGTAAAACCATTCATTTTCAAAATCATCAACCTGTATTACTTTTAAAAACCAGAAATTCATCCAAATCAGTGATCACCCTCTCTTCAAACCAGAAAAAAATCAAATTTCTTCAACCAGGGATGAACAAATGTCTGCATCTTTTCAAACAAGAGGATGCATGCAGGTTTTTTTAAATTAAATGACCCACCAGTAGTTCATTTTTCTGCAATCTGGAACCAAGCTGCATGCAAAGAAAACCTGCATATTTTTCATTTACATCATCTTCTATCTGGAGGCAAGCATGCAAGTGAAATCAAGAGCAAAATTCAAATCAAGATTTAAAGTTTCAAATTTAATGATTTCCAGTTTTTAAAGCACCAGTCATTTTCAAATGCTTTGCTCTGCACATCAAAATTAAAGTGAGTAACTTTATTTAAAAAATATAATACCAAATATGGTTGCATGTTAGTTGATGATGAGATGAATATGATTATGTGAACCTGCTGTATATGTATATTTATGTAAGAGTATACTTGACTGTCCCTACTCTGTTTATAGCCCAGCTTTTCTAGTTTAAATTTGAAATCAAATTTCTTTGGTACAAATTATTGCTAGGACTTAATTTATAAGCAAATGTTGATTCATTTATCATAAATTAAGGCTTAAAAATTTAGTTAAGTTAAATTAAAGACTGTGTGTCCCTCTTAAACCATATATCAGTACATGCTCCAAATAAATTAAAATTCAATCTGTGAAATCTATAGATTCAGTATTATGAAATGAATACACAAACAAAATCATGATTTTTAACACTTAAAACACAATTTTTAAACTTGAATTGAGAGAGCAGTTAAGGGATGAACAGAAAAAGGGAATTTGGGAATTTCTTATGTTCTATCTACTATGAGGGATTAGGGTTCATTTTGTGGGCAAAAGGGTTTCCAATGAAGCTGGGAAAAATAAGGGTAGGGGATGAAAACCACCATGGATACAGTGATGATGATTTTCTTCCTATAGCCCTAGTTTAGGCTAGGTAACTTGGTTTGGTCGATTCATCCTGTAGACTTGATCAAGTTGAATGGGAATTTGGCAGATGGAAGCTTGGTCGTGGGTGGAATCACAGCCGGAGTTGTTGGATTTTAGGTGGTCGGAGGGCCGCGATCTTGACGATGACAGGTTTGGGAAAATTGGTGCGTTCTGTGTTTCCAGGTTAGAGTTTGAAGTTCGAATTCGATTTTGGACTGTAGAGGGGCGAATTGATGGACGTGTTTGGTCGTGGGGTTGGTCGCCAGTGTAGGGAAGCCACAAGAGGTCGCTGGTGATTGCCGGAGGCACGGTGCATGTGCACCGTGCACTTTTGTTTTCAGGTGGCCTGGGTGCAAGTATTGGGGCAGCTCGAGAATCACTCGAGAGATTGTAGTATTGGCTCGACGCAGGAGTCCTTCTGACTCGAAGTAATTTTGTTCTTGCTTGGGTTTTAGGCAGACAGGTTGCAGTTTTTTTTGAAAAACCTGTAGTTTTGTTTTTATTTTAAATATAAAATTTAAAACTAAATTTAATTGGATTTAAGTTTTAAATCTGAGTTAAGTTAATCTAATTTGTATTAGAGTTTCAAATGATTTTGAGAATCTTATAGGTTTTCAAATTTGAAAATGGTTTTAGTTTTTTACAAAAAAAAGGAAAACCTGACAGTTTTTCTGTAAATTTAAATTTCATTTTAAAATTTGAATCATGATTCAAATCACCAGTTTGAATCTAAATTTTAGTTCAGTTTTCTTAAGAATCTTTAAATCTTCAAGTTTTTAAAATGAATTTGTATTTTTAAATAAGGAGTTTAAAATCAAGGTGTAAAGCAAGAGTAAATTCAAGTTTAAATTCAAACAATTTAAATAAAGAATGGTTTCAAGTATATTGAATTTAAAATCTGATATTTGAATAAGTTTTAAAATTTGAATGTTTTCAAACAAGTTCAAATTTAAATTATTTATTAGAAATAAATTGTTTAAAACAAATACTTTAAATTGATTTTCTTTTTGAATGAAGTCATTAGAAATGGTTTATAAAGAAAGTTAAATGATTGTTAACTTGAATTTATAATTTAAATAAGTAATGTATTTAAAACTTAGTTTTTAAGCAAATTAAGACTTATCTTATATAAGTTTTAATTTTAAGTAATAATGTTATTTACATTTATTTCAAAGAATAATAAATGAAATTTTAAATTGGTTAATACTTAATATCATTTTGAATTTTGGATTCAAAATGAAATTTGAATTTAAATTTTTAAAAATGCAATGTTCCAAGTCCACTTTAATATTTATAAAATTATTAATAAAGAATAGTTTATCGTAAAAATTATTATTATTAAGATATTAAAATAATTAAATAAATAAGATAATGAAGAAGTAACTTATTTATTTAATTTATTTATTTAATAATTTGGATTTATTTAAATTAGAATTAATTAGGAATTAATTAAATAATTTATAATAGTTAATGGTGGTCATTAACTAAGGATTATTTGATAATTAATTAATATGATTAATTTTCAATAATTAATTAAATTAATTAATTAATGGTAATAAATTATGAAATTTATTTAAGTTAATTACTTAAATGAAAGTAATTAAGATATTAATTACTTAATGTAATTAATGAGTTTTTTTTAGATTGGTTTAAATTAATTAATTAAGTTTAATTAATTTTAAAACATTGGAATTGATAATAATTACCTGATGTAATTAATGAAGTGAAATTACTCAGTAAAGTAATTAGAGATAATTACTGGATGTAATTAGTGGATAATATTGGAATTAAGAAATAATTAGGATTAAATTATTTTGTATAATTTATTAAGGGATTAATAAAAGAATTAATTAAGGGGTAATTGATTTGATAAGTAATTAATGGTAGTTAATTATAAAACGAGATTAATCAAGGTGATTAAATATTATGGTTTAAGTGATATTAATTACTGAAAGTAATTAATTTTGTGGAGTGATTAATTAAATATAATTAAGAGTCATTAATTAATATAATTAATGATGTAATTAAGATTGATTAATTAAGATTAATTAATCATTAATAAATAATTAAGGGTAATTAATTAATTGTAATTAATTAAGGTTAAATTAATTATAGTTAATTAATTAATGAAGTAATTAAAGGTTAATTACTGTATTTGGTTTAGGGTAATTAATTTTGTGGAATTAATTAAAGTATAATTAATCAGGATTGATTAATAAAGATGATAAATTAGAGGTTAATCAATTAATTAATTTGTAATTAATTAATGATGATGTAAGCAAGATTTATATGGTGTAAGTAATTAATTTAATTCATTTTAAATTAATTAAAGATGATGTAATTAATTTAATTCACTTTAAATTAATTATAGATAGTATGATTATAAGTCATTGCTCATAGATGGTTGATATTGATTACTTTGAATGGTTTGAATCTCAGAAATGAGATTAGTAATGTTGATTGATATGGATGCATTGGTTGCATTGTGATATTGATATGGATTATCTTTTAATAGTGATAATGTGGATATCTGGGGTTTGATAATGATAATTATCTGTTGTGAATCCATGAATTATTTATCTGTGCATATATAGATGATATAATTGAATTGTTTTAAAATTCTAAAACAACTTGGACCTAAAAGACACGCTTTGGATTTCGATGAGACGGGATCGGGTTTCCATATTTGGATATCCGAAAACCACATCGATCCAAATTAACGATAGGTCGTGAATCTTATGTGAAGAGTGAAGACTCGAGGTGTAAGGGCTATACGTCAGTATAACTCTGTGGGTGATTCCGTAATGAGTTTGACGGAATAATACTTATAGATTCGAGATGGAGATTCAGAGTGCAAGGGTTATTGTCGTTAACTCTGAGGGTGATTCCAAAAGGAGTGTAACGAGATAATGCCTTCGGTTTCGTTCGAATCCGGAACGAACATGTATGGATTGAATACTTTCAGAACATCGTCAGGTGGACGATGAGCATTCTAAGATAATATGTCCTCTAAAGGTGATCGTAGCCTCAAGCCTCATCAACCGGAATGGCTAAAACAGGGGAGGTGCAGTAAGGCTTCGTGGGTAGCACCCACTGGAGAGCAAGATTGATCCCTGTCTAGAGGTCCCTTTATATTCGGCTTAGTGGGCAGTTGGAATTGCGCACCAACTGCGGGGTTGTCTTGTTCGAAACTATTCAGTAAGGAATGGGTCCGGCCTTGTGTTGCAGGGGAGTGGGAGTACTCCTCGGTACGTTGATCTAGGCCACGTACTGTGACGGGCGGTAGCCCAGTAGCCCTGCCATTGTATGGAATCCAAAATCCAATAAGTGCCAACGGTTTTGATTGTATTACCCACTTTTGTGGCTAGTAGCTGGAATTTAATAATGTAACAATTTCGGCTATTTCATATTTACTTGAAAACCCTAGACCTATTATAATATCACTGGATTTCCTATCAAATGTTTTGGTTATCGTAAGGTAAAAACTTTTCCATGTTTATGTATGGGAAGTCTTACGTGATACCTTTCTTTTTAAAAGGTTTTTTTGAAAATTAAGCAACTTTAACCTGTTACTCACACCAGACCCATGTCTGACCCGGAGTTAATTTTTGTTTTTCATAAACTCTTGGGTACTCAAATTTTTATGAGTAGTCAAGGGAATTCAGGTTAGGATTCAGGTTAGCTTTGACGAATATTGGAGGAGCAATGGAGCAGGAGGCTTCTGCGCTAGATATTTAGTATTCCGCCGTGTATTCTGTGATTGTCTCTAAGTTGTATTATGTTGTAAATACTAGACAGGTGTTTATAACTGTCTAGTATATGTTGTATATCTGTGTACTCTGATAGTGGTTGTAAACTATGTAATACTTTATGTTATTAATATAATTTATTCGTTCCGCTGTTTAGATTCTGATGTGTTGTTTCTTCTTCTTCTTCTTCTCTTTCTTTCTCTTTTCTATCCTCTTCTTTCTTATTAGCGATGCGACTTCCTGGAGTGTGGAAGTTGGGTTGCTACATTTCTGCTTTGTTTGAAATTATAACAGATTATTTCTTTTTCTTTTATTGAAATAGATAGTGTAAACTACGGAAAAGAATATCCGTATATTACACATCTCTTTCCCTCTTTCGTATATCCCTTGCCAATTCAAAAACTGCACTTTTATTCTTTTAAGGAACTAGATAATTTACATAAATTACATGGAGCCGACTTCTAATAAATCAAAATATTGATATTCACTTTCCAGGGGAAACTGAACATACAACCTAATTATAGATCTGGAATATTAAAACAACATTACCGACATTCTATGGTTAAATGCTTGAGACTTATTTCAAATTTCGAGATTAGGTTATGCATACTATTCTTATATTATTCATATTTTGAAACCTTTGATCCTTTCTCACTTAGATAGTGATCCCTATCAACTCCATTAAATGCAAACTTACAAACCCACATTACGGTAGTATGCGGCATTTAAAATGTAACTACTAAGAATTTCAGTCATTTGAATTTGGGATATTTAATTGATTTTAAATATTGAAAATTCAATTTTGTAAGTTAAATAACGTGAATTTCAAATATAGCAATTTATTTGATAATTAAAGCGTTGAAACTAATATTGGGAATTCTCTAAATAATTTAACCTTGAATTTTATGCGAACAAAAATAATTTCAAAAGTTGATTTAAGTTCTATTTAAATCAGGATGAAGATAGTAAACTTAAATTTGTAGTATTAAGTGATTTGAATTGTTTTCATAATAATTCGTTTAAACTAACGTGTAAAAATAGCCTTCCAGGGCCCTGTCTTAGATTTCGAAAAAATTAGTATCATTGGATCCGTAATTGTAAGTTATTGTATCCCGACAAATTTCGTAGCAATAAGACGTATTGTTTGGTCATGCAAGCTTAAAACTCTTATTAATTAACTACAAAATTTATATAATATAATTAGGTTTGAAAAGCTATCTTTTGTATATGATCGAATTAGGCATTAAGACTAGTTCCACTATGTTCGAAATAGGGGTATTATATATAGAAAGCCAGGCGGCATGCCTCGCTTGGAGTTTGAGAATTTTGGATACGTAAAATTAGATATCTTAGTACATAGAATGATATATATACTCTTTTATCACCATACCAAGGCCTTAACATAGCTATACTTGCCTGTATCCCCACGTTTTAAAAACTTTACTCTGTCATTTCGGTTTTTCCCCCATTCCCCTTCTTATATTCATTCCAGTAAGTTAAAAAAAATCAAAATCTTCATTTTAAAAAATTAAAATCAAATCCAATTCAAGACTAAAAATCATGAACTTTGGTCCTTTGGCAAGTTTTTCACTTTGATATGAGTACAGAAGGTCGCGATCAACCTTATAGGCATTCGACAGTTTCATATTAAATCGGAATAGGCTAGGGTTATGGTTTTCACTCGATTTAGTCGATGATTGTCGAAATTAAGGTAATATGTTGATTCAGGATGTCAAGCCACACTTATGGCCGAAACGGGCGGTGCTTATTTGATCATCGTAGCCTGTACAGTCGACCTAGGACCATGGCTATGTCATGATTTGATTTGGGTAGTAGGAGGTGATCATGTGGGGTTCAATAGGAGGAGATCACAAAGACGAGTTCAACGGTGCGATCAGAACTGGATTTCGTCGAGTGTGGGTTGCGGGGCATCACGCATGCACATTCGATGATGGTTTATCATGTACAGGGTCTTAGTTAAGGGAGAAGAAGATGTTGGGGGAAAGTTGTAATTATTAATATATGGTGTGATTAGTTCATTTATTTTTATACAAAATATCGATAACTTAAAATTTTAATAACTCTCTCATACGAGGTCTGATTGAGGTAAAACATTTTGCATTGCACTTGTGATGATGTAAGCTTCGTGATGGAACTGGTTTGGATGAATATGGAGACAACTGAAATTTGGACTAAATTTGGATGTCTTTGGATATTAGTTCCAAATCGAAACACCCCGGTGACAACAGGAATTTCAACGAGTGAATCTCAACTTTTTGGTTACCTAGAAATATTATATAGTTGATATAAATTATTGATTGGATGTTTGGATGATTTACGGTTTTTATCAGTTGGTTTGAAATTATTTCTGCCAATGGAGCGATTGACCTTTTAAATATACTCGCCTAGCAGCGGATGATCCATATTATATAATCATATATGAGCTATAATGTAGGGGGAATAGGTTGGAGGAATCCAATATGATTGTAACGACCCGGGATTTTTGGCATTCCGAGTTGTGAATATTAATTTATAATATTCAATAATATTGTATTTTAATATACAATATTCCCATTAATCAATAATTTATAATTGTATACAATTTTCCAAAACCAGAATAATTTGGATTTTCAGATCTATATTAAAATACAGATTGATTTAAATGGAATTTCTTATATTTGTATATTTTGTTTAAAACTGAAATATATATATTTTATTTTAGATTAAATACGTGTAGTTTGTTTTAGAGATAAATATGTATATTTCATTCTAAAGATAAAATATTAGTATTTTGCTTTAGAGATAAAATATGAATATTTTATTCTAAAGATAGAATATAATAAAGAACAAAAAAAAATTGGGAAAAATCATATACTTACATTTTTAGTTATAAGGACAATAAAATTTCTACGTATATATATAATGTGAACAGAAATTCATGGCACTAAATAGATAATAAAGTAAAAAGAATATTTTTGATTTTGGGTATATCAACAATGTTGTTTATATTAAATAAAAAGAGTTTAAGTTGGAAGCTTCTAAAATAATACACACACACACATCTTGAATAAGAAAGATTTTTATATATGTAATGATAAGTTAAAAAGGAAAATTTATAATATTTAATTGATAAAAATGTTATAAATAAATTGATGTGTGTAAGAATCACTTAACTATAAATAAGAGAAAACTATATATATATATATATATATAAGTAGTGAATTTAGTTTATTTGAAAGTAATGTATTTCTATATTATAAATTAAAAGATGTATATATGGTTACATATACACATAAAGGATTTAAAAATAATTTTTATACCACTTTGAAGTCCTTATAACACATAAGGTGTTTAATATTGAATGTTATTTATTTTATTTAAGTAAAAACATATTTATAGAGGTACAAACCAAGAAGTATTATTGTAGTTATCTAGTTTCTCAACTTTATTTTAAAAATGTATTAGTGACAAATACATTTCTACTTTGTCAATATAAATTTGGACTGTCTAATTTCTTGAGCATACTTATATATACTTTAAGTATCCTTTGGTTTATATAAGCTATATAATAAATAAAAGACTTCAACGTTATTTACTGTTAAAAGAAAAACAGTTAACAAAACAGCTTTATCAAAGTAAAAACACTGGGAAACTATGTGATTAATTTCATAATTAGCAAACATATTGACATTTGGTAGTTTCACAACTGAAACTGCAGTGATAATTGTTTTCTTTCTTTTCAAAATTTCACTCAGCAAAAGATAATATCATTTCAGCCTCCAATAGTCTCTTTCCAAATCTAGGCAAGATATTTCTAGTTTGTGCATATATACAAACATTTGGATCTGAGTTGTGGTTGGAGAATTCAAGCCTATAACTTAAAATCCTCCATCTAAACTATAACCAAGCATTAAATCAAAACTAGAATTTAAAAGAAAAAGAAGGAAAATCAAGCACTCTGTAACCAAATCTGGAAAACTTAAAGAGATCTAGAAGCAATATCTGTTTAAAAAATCAAGCTACCCGAAAGCAAGCTTTTGGAATTCAGTTTAAAGATTTCAAGTTTTCAAATTAAAGATTTCAACTTCAAAATCTGGAACTAAGACGTTTAAGGTGAGAAACATTTACTTACAAATTTGAAAATGAAAGTGATTTCTCTATTGAAAGTAAAAATATTGTTCATCCCAGTTTAAAAAACCAATATCTCTTTATCTAGTCATTTTTTATGATGATGTAAACTATGGAAATATACATTTGCTAGTATTGTTTAAGTTAAAATAGTTTGTGAATATATTTTGCTGTGTAGTTAATAAATGATGGGTTTTACAGTAAATAACATAATTTAGTGAAAATTTAATGTTCTTAATTCAAGGATTCAAGCATGTAGTCTTGATTCCTGTGCAAAAATTGTGAATTTTAGTGTTAAAATTATAATTTTTAGTGCTGT
This sequence comes from Allium cepa, assembly GCA_030765085.1. NCBI lineage: Eukaryota > Viridiplantae > Streptophyta > Magnoliopsida > Asparagales > Amaryllidaceae > Allium > Allium cepa. The sequence goes on from CM060932.1 coordinate 974,417,183, forward strand.
ATATCTCAAGAAATAGGTAGATGAACTATTTCATTCAAAAATTAATTTCCATTGATCTCGTCAATGAGAGATGACGCATTTTGACTGGAGGAGGCAGATGGACATTGGGGAGGTGTCGTCCGTGGCGAAATTTGGGTTTTGGGCTTAGATTGGATGTTCGAGTGGACTTAAGGATTTAAGGACCGGTTGGGTTATGGGTGGCAACGCGATCGATCTAAAAGCATGTGGCGCGACTGGAACCCTCAATTTTTGGCAGAGAGGTAGCATAGTGGGTGGGCTTCCGATTGGTGAAGGAGGTGTGGTAGTCAGAGGTGATTGGCGAGTGTAGTTTGTCGATCTATGTAGGTATGTGGGTTTTCGGGTTTCTGAAGGGTTGAGATACTAACCGATTTTCGATCAGAAGGGTTGCTGACTACGGCAAGGTGGCGAATGGGATATGGGGATGATGTGTGACTCGGCTGTGGTGTCGCGTCGATGAGTTGGTCAAAGGCAAGGATATGCACGTGGGAGCTTCCTTGGTTGGGCGAATCAAACGAGAAAGATTGGGTTCGTTTCCGAGTCGTGTCATGTTGCGTGAGAGTTGATGGTCGCTTGGTAATGTTTGAGTTGATCGGAGATGTTCTTCCAGTTCATGGTATCGGAGTATAAGGTATTCAGATGGGTAGGATGTTAGTCTGGAGTTAGAGAGGAGAAGAGATTGGGAGTAGGCGGGTTCTTCCTATTTGTTTGTATTGGGCTTCGACCCATTTGTATTGTGATAAACAAAAAAATAGGATTTTGTTTCGTTTATTTTTTTTGGGTTTGGGCTTCGGCCCAATGGTTTTTTGCTTGCTTAAAACAAGATTTGTTGATAAAAGAAAATTGTTATAAAGTTAAAATAAAAATCCAAAACCAATTGTTTTTTTTCAAATTTATAACAGTTATGTTGAGTTATAAAGTAAATATTTTAAAACCAATTTTTCTTAATATTTAATGTTTATTTAAAATTTTATACATACGAAGAAATTTTGGAAATAATAAACTTGATTTTTTTTAAGATTTCTATTTAAGTTATTTGAATAAATTATTTTATTATTTAGTAGTCAAGCTTTCTTTTTAAAATAATTTTATTATTAATACTTGAATTTCATTTGAATAAATTGGAATGATATTTAGCCAATAATTAAGTAAAATAATATGTTTTATACCTTGCAGTGAGTACAAGTTCTTAGGTGATATTATGTATTTCCAAATGTTAAATAAAATAAGTGTTATTAAGAAGATGGGTTGTAACGACGGATGTTACGCCGTCGTACGATCCATTGTGAAATTAAATAAGTGAAATTTTACAAACTTTTATAGACAGATTTAAATCACCTTTTGGTAATGAATGCCGTTGTATAATTTTGCGGCCTAGCTGTTAGGATGTTCCCAAATTGAATAGATGTGTTATTAATAGATTATCCAAACTGTTTGACATCTGGACAGCGAAAATAGACACCATTCCGCTAAATAGTTAATTTAACTTCTGTGGGTAGTTTAAGCCATCGATCTGATATTGTCTATGTAATTTTTACTAGCAATGATAATCTATGTTCTTCTTATTCATGCATATATCTGTTTATTTAGCTGTTAATTATATGTGAGAATATAATGTGAATCGATCTATGGGAGCAGATTGATTTTGAATATCTGTATTGATTATGAGTCGTAGATTATTAAGTACCATTGAGACTGATAAGCTTTATTCTGTTTGGATTGGATGTGAATCTAGTTTTGTTTTAAAAATGAGTATTATTTTTAATGATGTCTTTTTTAAAAAAAAATGATAAATATTTTGGAATTTAAAAGGAAGATAATTTATTATTTATTTGAAATCTTTATAAAGGTATAATTTTTATAAGTATGTATTATTTAAACTATTTCAAGTATAAAACCTATATTTGACATAATTATTTAAAAGGTAAATTTTTATTAAATTAGTATTTTAGTATATTTTCTTTAATATAATCTATTAAATATAAGTGTTGCTTTAGAATAATATATTATAGAAAACTTTTGTAAAAGAGTATTTTTATTTAATAAACTCGAGGAATGTATTTGGAAATTTTATAAGTATGATTCGGAAAGAAGTTGTTTTAAATTAATGTTTACCCAGTAAAATAAGCTTTCTTAGTAAATTTTAATCTGTTGGGATTTTAAATATGAACAAGGCTTAATGGTTGCAACAGGAAATAACTTGGTTGAATTGATTTATTGTTTTATAGTTAAATAACTGACTATCGAATCTGGAAAAAAAATCGACTTTGGAAATATTTAGAGGAGACTCGAGAATTATATGGTACGGTTACCGTTCGAGGTGCTATACCATACGTATAAACTCGTCTATTATCTAGGACGAATTATAAGGAGACCCGTCCTCTAACGGCTAGGAGGAGAACTCCGATATTATATTTCGTCTGTGTATTTCCTAAAGAACCGGGATTGAGTTTACCGAGAAATAGCGTACATTGTTTCAAAGAGACCGGGATCGGATTTATAATCTGAAAACCACTTCGATCCAACGAGCACGTTTTGGTGATGAAAAATAGAGCATGGAGTCGAAGATGGAGCAGTAAAGTGCAAGGGCTAGTCGCTACTAATCCTGAGGGTGATTCCATAATGGATGTAGTAGGAATAGTGCCTTTGGTTTCATTTGAACCCGGAACGGACTTGTATGGATGAATGCTTTCTAAACATCGTCAGGAGGACGGTCGAGCATTTTAAGTGATATGTTCTAAAAAGGCAACGCTGAGCCTCGAACCTCATCAACCTGGAATGAATGAAAATCAAAGGATATGCAGCAAGGCTAAGTGGGTAGCACGCAAGTAGGATAAGGTCATCCCTGTCTAGAGGCCCCTTTTTATTTCGGCTGTGTGGACGATTGCTGATCCCAACCACGGGGTGATCTTACTAGGGCTATCCAGTAAGGGGTAGTCCAGTCTTGTGTTGCAGGAGAATGGAGGGGTCCGCGGTATGCTGATCTAGACCAGGTACTAGGTGGTACCCCAATGCCTAGTCATTCGTTGGAAATCCATTCTCCCTACGTGCCGTTTACGATTTTGATTGTAGAACCAACTTTGTGGCTGATATTGCTGGAATTTAATGAATGTAACAATTTCGGCTATTTGAATAAGTATTTGTATATAGACACTATTATAATATTAGAGGATTTCATAAGAAATGTTTTGGTTCGTAAGGTAAAAAGCTGACATGTTTATTTGTAGCGTGGTCTTACGAGATACCTTTAATTTCAGAAAGAATTTTTAAACTTTAATCAATCAAGTTGAGTGTGTTTCTCATGCTGGTTTACCAAATTGACCCGGGCTTGGTGTTTTTCCTATGTGCTCGGGTCAGACCGAGCATATTTCCAGGTTTAGCTGGAAGAGTGGAAGCTTCAAGAGAGGAGCTGGAATCAGGAGGCGTATTCACGTAGATGCTTATATTCAGTCTGTATTTGGTTGTGTGTCAACTAGTTGTAGGGACAGGTTGTTATAAACTGTCCGAGTTGTATGGATGTAAACTCTGAGTTAAAGTCTGTAAATGTATAAAGCAACAGTTTTGGTTTCAAGTAAAGATTTTTTTTATATTATTGTTTATTCGTTCCGCTGTGAGATTCTGATTGTTCGTTTTCTTCTACCTTCTTTCCATTTCTACCTTCTTTCTTTCTTTCTTTCTTTCACTATCCGTCTTTTCGTGCGATTTGGCTGACAAGTGTGGTTTAAAGTCAGTTTAAACGGTATGGAAAAATAGGTTGTGACATTGTGGTATCAGAGCCTAGGTTGAGTGAATACCTAAGTTCGGGTGGGTTGCTCATTAGGGATACAATCTGTAGCAACCTGTTTGAGTCTGACTCTGTGTGTGTGTGAGAGAGCGCATATTTGTTAGTTATATAAAAATGATTTATATATCGCGTTAACTTGATCGGTTAAGTGGCATATGGATTCTGGTCAATACGGGTAGCTAACGTTATCGATAGGGATCTCTAAATACTTGAACCAGGCCAACAGACACAATATTGATTTAAAGGGCAGATGAAATAATTTTACCCAGATATATTTCTATACAAAGAGGTATGATTTTTATATATATTTGGAATTTAAAATGATTGGTTGTGATGATAATAATTTATCACCTAGGATTGAGTGGTCTTAGCCGTCAACATTGAGTATACCTTAGGAACCTGAACCCTTTAGAATTTGAATCTTGGAAAAATGGATTTTTTATTGAATTTTATTTATCGAAGGAATTTGGAAAACTTTTAAACTAATATTTAAAAAAAATTCCACCATTGATAATAATTTATAATAATGGATTTCTAAAAAAGTATATTTGAGAATTTAAAACCTTGTAACACTTACTTTGTTGTATATAAATAAATAAATAAATAAATATATATATATATATATATATAGATTTATAAATTGAAGTAATAAGTTGTTTATAAACTTACTATATATACATTTTTCTCTACTTTGTAATCCCTTTCAAAATATATACTTAAATTATTTTGGAAAGATGATTTCATAAAATCTTGGATAATGAAAATTTAAAAGGGGGAATATATTTTGAAGTGTAAACTTTGATGTACTCTTTAGCCTGTAGAAGTCTAACCTTAGGATCTCACCCTTGGGTTTTGGTATTTATTGTAGAGAACACATAGCATCAGTCATGGTGGAGCACTGGCTAGGAGAGATGGTGATTTTGACCGGGTCAGAAGAATTCGGGCCGATCGTAAAGAGCCATACTTATATGAAGAAGAGCCAAAGGAGCCGATAGATCCTGTTGAGCAACCTCAGCCTCAGCCTCAGGAAGAAGAACCCATGGAGGAATTCGACAGTGAAGAAGAGTTTGAAGTCGAGGGTGAAGATGAGGAATTTGACGACGAGGAAGAGTTCGAAGTAGAGGAGGATCTCGAATCAGAAAATGACGATGCAGTCATTTGGGAGATAGGGGAAGTTGTTGAGGATCCAGTTGTTGGTGTAGATTTCCTTCCGAGAGAGCTTAGTCCAGAGATTATTTGGGTTCCGGACAGTGATGTAGAGTCCAGGGAATTGTCGGGACCCGAAGGAGAGGACTCTGGTAGTAAGAGTCCATAGTTAGTTTGGGTTGCTTTTTCTTGATAATGTGTGCTTTTTGTATGTGTTTTTGACCCTTGGACGTCATGGATGTTAGCTGTTAATGTTTGGTAGGGCTATATATATATATATATATATATGTTTTAGAGATAAATACATATATTTCATTTTAAAGATAAAATATGTGTATTTTGCTTTAGAGACAAAATATGAATATTTTATTCTAAAGATAGAATATAATAGAGAACAAAAAAAAATTGAGAAAAATCATATACTTATATTTTTACTTATAAGGACAATAAAATTTCTAAGTATATATATAATGTGAATAGAAATTCATGGCACTAAATAGATAATAAAGTAAAAAGAATCTTTTTGATTTTGGGTATATAAACAATGTTGTTTATATTAAATAAAAAGAGTTTAATTTGAAAGCTTCTAAAATAGTACATATACATCATGAATAAGAACGATTTTTATATATGTAATGATAAGTTAAAAAGGAAAATTTATAATATTTAATAGATAAAAATGTTATAAATAAATTGATGCGTGTAAGAATCACTTAGGTATAAATAAAAGAAGACCATACACACACACACACACACACATACAGAGGTAAAATGGCACAAGGAAGAAGTTGCAAAAAAATTTAGTCCTAGAGAGAACAAGTTTGTTTTTTAGTCTGAAGGATACTTTTTAGTGTAAACTGAAAATGATAGTTACAACTATCATTCTGTGATTTACACTAAAAAGTGTCCTTCAACCAAATAAACAAACTTCTTGTCCCTGAAACTAAATTTTTCTCTGACTTTTTCCTTCAGCCTAAAAACCCCTATATATATACCTAGTGAATTTAGTTTATTTGAAAGTAATTTATTTCTATATTATAAATTAAAAGATGTATATATGGTTACATATATACATGAAGAATTTAAAAATAATTTTTATACCACTTTGGAGTTCTTATAACACATAGGGTGGTTAATATTGAATGTTATTTATTTTATTTAAGTAACAACATATTTATAGAGGTATAAACCAAGAAGTATTATTGTAGTTATCTAATTTCTCAACTTTATTTTAAAAAATGCATTAGTGACAAATACATTTCTACTTTGTCAATATAATTGGAACGTCTACTTTCTTGAGCATACTTATATATACTTTAAGTATCCTATGGTTTATATAAACTATATAATAAATAAAAGACCTCAAAATTATTTGCTGTTAAAAGAAAAATGGTTAAACAAAACAGCTTTATCAAAGTAAATACAATGGGAAACTAAGTGATAAATTTCAAAATAAGCAAACATATTGAACATTTGGCAGTAAAACAACTGAAACTCTTGTGATAATTATTTTCTTTCTTTTCAAAATTTCACTCGGCAAAAGATAATATCATTCCAGCCTCCAACAGTCTCTTTCCAAACTAGGCAAGATATATCAAGTTTGTGCATATATACAAACATTTGGATCCGAGTTGTGGTTGGAGAATTCAAGCCTGTAACTTAAGCATCCTCTGTTTAAAATGTAAGGAAGCATTAAATCAAAACTGGAATTTAAAAGAAAAAGAAGGAAAATCAAGCTCCCTGTAACTAAATCTGGAAAACCTAAAGAGATCTAGAAGCAATATATGTTTAAAGAATCAAACTACGTGAAAGCAAGCTTTTGGAATTCAGTTTAAAGATTTCATGTTTTCAAATTAAATATTTCAACTTCAAAGTTCTGGAACCAAGATGTTTAAGGCGAGAAACATTTCTGTTGACAGTAAAAATAATGTTCATCCTAGTTTCAAAAACCAGTATCTCTTTATCTAGTTCATTTTTGACGATGATGTAAACTAGGGAAATATACATTTGTTATTATAGTTTAAGTTAAAATTAGGTTGTGAATATATTTTGCTGTGTAGTTAATAAATGATGGGTTTTATCGTAAATAGCATAATTTAGTGAAAATTTAATGTTCTTAATTCAAGGATTCAAGCATGCAGTCTTGATTCTTGTGTGAAAATGTGAATTTTAGTGGTAAAATTATAATTTTTAGTGTATTATATCTCAAGAAATAAGAATACGAACGGTTTCCTTTCAAATTAATTTCCTTTGATCTCGTCGATGAGAGATGACGCGGTTTTGACTGGAAGAAGCAGGTGGACATTAGGGAGGTGTCGACCGTGGTGAAATTTGGGTTTGGGCTTAGATTGGATCTTCAAGTGGACTTTAGGGTTTAAGGGCCGGTTGGGTTGTGGGTGGCAACGCGATCGACCTGGAAGCATGTGGCACGACCATAACCCTCGATTTTTGGCAGAGAGGTAGCGTAGTGGGTGCGCTTCCGTTTAGTGAAGGAGGCGTGGTGGTCAGATGTGATTGGCAAGTGCAATTCGTCGATCTGTATAGGTAGGTGGGTTTTTGGGTTTCTAGAGGGTTGAGATATTGATCGTTTTTCGATCAGAAGGGTTGTTGACTTCGGTAAGGTAGCTAATAGGATCTGGGGATGATGTGTGACTCGGCTATGGTGTCACATCGATGAGTTGGTCGGAGGTGGGGATGTGCATGTGCACATCATGCACGTGGGAGCTTCCTCAGCTGGGCGAATCGAACGAGAAGGATTGGGTTTGTTTCCGAGTCGTGTCATGTTACGTGAGAGTTGATGGCGCTTGGTAATGTTTGAGTTGATCGGAGGTGTTCTTCTGGTTTATGGCATCGGAGTATAAAGTATTGGGATGGATAGGATGTTAGTGTGGAGTTAGACAGGAGAAGAGATTGGGAGAAGGCGGGTTTTTCCTGTTTGTTTATATTGGGCTTTGGCCCATTTGTATTGTGATAAACATAAAAATAGGATTTTGGTTTGTTTAGTTTTTTATGTTTTGGGCTTCAGCCCAATGGTTTTTTGCTTGCTTAAAACAGGATTTATTGATAAAAGAAAATTGTTATAAAGTTAAAATAAAAATCCAAAACAACTGTTTTTTTTCAAATTTATAATAGTCATGTTGAGTTATAAAGTAAATATTTTAAAACCAATTTTTCTTAATATTTAATGTTTATTTAAAATTTTATTATATAAACGAAGAAATTTTGGAAACAATAAACTTGATTTGTTTTAAGATTTTTGTTTTAGTTATTTAAATAAGTTATTTTATTATTTAGTAATCAAGTTTTCTTTTTAAAATAATTTTATTATTAATACTTGAATTTCATTTGAAGAAATTGGAATGAAATTTAGCCAATAATCAAATAAAATAATATGTTTTATACCTTGCAGTGAGTACAAGTTCTTAGGTGATATTATTTATTTCCAAATGTTAAATAAAATAAGTGTTATTAAGAAGATGGGTTGTAACGACGGATGTTACGCCGTCGTACGATCCATTGTGAAATTAAATAAGTGAAATTTTACAAACTTTTATAGACAGATTTAAATCACCTTTTGGTAATGAATGTCGTTGTATAATTTTGTGGCCTAGCTGTTAGGATGTTCCCAAACTGAATAGATGTGTTATTTATAGATTATCCAAACTGTTTGACATCTGGACAGCGAAAATAGACACCATTCCGCTAAATAGTTAATTTAACTTCTGTGGGTATTTTAAACCATTGATCTGATATTATCTGTGTAATTGTTTACTAGCAATGATAATCTCTATTATGCTTATTCATGCATATATCTGTTTATTTATCTGTTAATTATATTTGGGAATACAATGTGAATCGATATATGGAAGCTGATTAATTTTGAATATCTATATTGACTGTGAGTTGTGGATTAATAAGTACCGTTGAAACTGATAAGCCTTATTCTGTTTGGATTGATTGTGAACCTAGTTTTGTTTTAAAAATGAAAATTATTTTTAATGATGTTTTTTTCTAAAAAAATGTTTATAAATATTTTGGAATTTACAAAGGAGGATAATTTATTATTTTTCGAAAATCTTTATAAAGGTATAATTTTTATAAGTATGTATTATTTAAACTATTTCAAGTATAAAAACTATATTTGAAATAATTATTTAAAAAGATAAATTTTTATTAAATTAGCATTTAAATGTATTTTCCTCAATATAATCTATTAAATATAAGTGTTGTTTTAGAATAATATGTTATAGAAAACTTTTATAAAAGAGTATTTTTATTTAATAAACTTGAGGAATGTATTTGGAAATTTTATAAGTATGATTCGGAAAGAAGTTGTTTTAAATTTATGTTTACCCAGTAAAGTAAGCTTTCTTAGTAAATTTCAATCGGTTGGGATTTTAAATGTGAACAAGGCTTAGTGGTTGCAACGGGAAATAACTTGGTTGAATTGATTGATTGTTTTGATAGTTAAATAATCGACTATCAAATCTGGACAAAAACTTAACTTTGGAAATATCTAGAGGAGATCGAGAATTATATGGTACGGTTACCGTTCAATGTGCTATACCATACGTATAAACTCATCTTTCTCTAGGACGAATTATAAAGAGACCCGTCCACTAACGGTTAGGAGGTGAACTCCGATCTTATATTTCGTCTGTATATTTCCTAAAGAACCGGGGTTGAGTTTACGGGGAAATAGCAAACGTTGTTTCGAAGAGATCGGGATCAGATTTGTAATCCGAAAACTACTTCGATCCAAAGAGTACGTTTTCGTGATGAAGACTAGAGCTTGGAGTCGAAGATGGAGCAGTGAAGTGCAAGGGCTAGTTTGCTACTAATCCTAAGGGTGATTCCAAAATGGATGTAGTAGGAATACTGCCTTCGGTTCCGTTCGAACTCGGAACGAACTTGTATGGGTGAATGCTTTCAGAACATCGTCAGAAGGACGGTGAGAATTCTAAGTGATATGTTCTAAAAAGGTAACACTGAGCCTCGAACCTCATCAATGGGGAATGAAAGAAAATCAGTGGATATGCAGCAAGGCCAAGTGGGTAGCACCAAAGTAGGGTATGGTCATCCCTGTCTAAAGGTCCCATTTTATTTCGGCTATGTGGGCGGTTGCTGATTCCAACCGTGGGGTGATCTTACTCGGGCTATCCAGTAAGGGGTAGTCCGATCTTGTGTTGCATGGGAACGGAGGGGTCCTCGGTATGCTAATCTCGACCAGGTACCGTGATAGGTGGTATCCCAGTGCCTAGTCATTCGTTGGAAATCCATTCTCCCTACGTACCCTTTATGGTTTTGATTGTAGTACCCACTTTGTGGCTAGTACTGCTGGAATTTAATGAATGTAACAACTCGGCTATTTGAATAAGTATTTGTATATAGACACTATTACAATATCAGAGGATTTTATAAGAAATGTTTTGGTTATCGTAAGGTAAAAACCCGACATGTTTATTTGTGGTGTGGTTTTATGAGGTACCTTTGATTTCAAAATGAATTTTTAAACTTTAATTAATCAAGTTGAGTGTGTTTCTCACGCTGGTTTACCAGACTGACCCGGGCTTGGTGTTTTTCCTATATGCTCGGGTCAGACCGAGCATATTTCCAGGTTTAGCTGGAAGAGTGGAAGCTTTAGGAGAGGAGCTGGAATCTGGAGGCGTATTCACATAGATGCTTATATTCAGTATGTATCTAGTTGTGTGCCAACTAGTTGGAGGGAGAGGTTGTTATAAACTGTCCGAGTTGTATGGATGTAAACTCTGATTTAAATTCTGTATATGTTATTAAAGTAATAGTTTTGGTTTCATGTAAAGATTTATTTATATTATAGTTTATTTTTTCCAGTGTGAGATTCTGATTGTTCTTTTTCTTCCATCTTCTTTCTATTTCTACCTTCTTTCTTTTACTATCTGTCTTTCCGTGCGATTTGGATGACAAGTGTGGTTTAAAGTCAGTTTAAACCGGTATGGAAAAATGGATTGTGACAAGGATTCCTTGCCATTGTTGATTTTAATTTCAATAATATTCGTGTCATATGAGTTATTGGATATTAAACCCGATTTTTGGCCCTTTGGTTATGACATTGTTATATGTTTGAAACCTAAAATCCATTGTGATAGAAAATCAATATAAATATTGGTTGAGCGTTTGGCAGTTATTGCCCTTGAATCGGGCATTTTGAAAATACTGCAAATTGCTAATTGAATTGGAATTGGTTTTTGACATAGGAAATGATTTTAAATCTTTAACTGGGTTTCAAAAATATTTTGTTTTAATGAATTTAAGTTCTCTTTTATTCCAACCTATTTATTTATTATTTAAAATTATTTATTATATTTTAATATTGTTTAAAAATTATTTAATTTTAATTTAATATTGTTTAAAAGTTATTTATAGTTTAATATTGTTTTAAAATTATTTATTATAATTTATGTTGTTTTAAAATTATTTATTTATAATTTATACTGTCTTAAAGTTATTTATTTATAATTAATATTGTATAAATTTATTTATTTATATTTAATGTTGTTTTAAAGATATTTATTTATATTTTACTATTTTGAAAAGTTAATTATTCAATTTATTAGTATGGTATGAGATTAATAAAAATAATTATTAATACTAATCTGGAAGTTAATTATTACTATTTATAGTTATGATAAAGGTTAATTATTTTTGTTTATCTAACAATGTTTGAAATAATTAAATATTATTTTTAAGATTTTTGAAGTTAATAATTACTTATTTATTATGTTTATTGTTAATTATTATTATTATGTAATAGTGTCTTGAAGTAAATGATTAGAAATTATTTTTAAATGTCTGAGATTTATAAATATAGTTTATAAGCAAATGTGAGTTTGTAAGAGAAGTTTTAGAATATAGTGTGGAAACTTAAAGGAAGAATAGTTAAGGTAAAAAAGGTTTTATAAATGGTTTTACATATTTATAAAAAGATTCAGAAATGGATTTGTAGATTTATGAGAAGAGTTTTATAAATGGATTTGTGGATTTATGAAGGGTCCTAAAAGATTTTAGAAACGTATAAAGTGTTTTATAAATTGTTCCAAATATTTATAAAATAGTTATAAATGGGTTAGAAATTATAATGGAATTTATAAATGATTTAGAATTGTATAAAAAGGAAATCTTATCCAGTGTTTGGTGGACATACTTATACATTTGAGATAAGTATATGGATATGGATATTTTTTTCAAGTATTGAAATATAGAGATGTGTGGATATATATCTTCGTAAAAGAATTTTTGATACAAATATTTACAAAGTGAATTTAATGTATAAAAAGATCAATTAAGGGGCTAATGGTTGCTTATATACTTGACCATTGTTGGTGTAACGTCCCGAAAATTTTCGACTTTCGAAAATTCAACATCGATACTCACTTTATCGACTGCCGAGAAATCGAAGGCCGGAAACCCGAAATGTTATGGTTTAAGAAAGAGAAAAAGAGAGAAGAAGAGAGGAAAGACAGAAAATAGAGAATAGAACGGAACAGAAGAAAACAACAGAACAATAACAGAATCTCACAATTCGCAGCGGAACAACATATAATAAATAAATGAATAATCTTTAAACAAAGAACTATATCAGTTATTACATTTCATACATTTCATTTCATTACACCATATCATCAGAGTGTACAACAACAACAACATCACAGCGGAAAAGAAATACAATATACTAATAATACGCCATGCCATCCATCTTCCCTCCAGCAACTCCAGAATATCCAGAATATCCTGATAAACCTAACTCTTGACTGCCCGTGTGGAAATTGGTGGGCACCCAGAGTTTAGGAAGGAAAACAATAAACTCCGAGTCAGTCATGTGACTGGTGTGAGAACTCAAAACAGTTTATTTATCTTTAAAATCAAAATAGAGGAATATTTTTAAAGTCAATTCGCAATGCTTTTAAAAATGAGATTACCATAAGGCCTCCCGCACACACACACAATGCAAACGCAGAATCGGAGGAGATTTCTCCTTATGATAGTCAAAGATGCTTGATACGCATTTAAAAGAACATTCGATATTATTACTAGTGCATAGTGTAGGAAAAATTTATTTCGAAAGTAGAATATAAATCTTAGCCAACATAGACATTTCGAACTATGCCTACTATAGCTACCATCTAAACAGTGGTGACCACCATAAGTAAATGGAAGGTTCTACAACTAAAACCGTACAGGGTTTCGTATTGGGAATTGGATTTCCAACGAATGATCAGGCCAAGGAACTTCCCATTGCCACATGAGAACGCCTCTGGATGGACGTTCCCGAGAACCAAACCGGATCTCTGCCAACACAAGGCCGGGTTACCCCTAACTGAGTAACAACTGACCGAATATGCCATCCCCCGGTCCTTTGGGACCTTTTCACCCGAGCGCTCGCAATCAATTCACACAATCATAAAGTGTTTTCAACATGAGTAAGTATCTGGGCTCCATACCATGATACCACCCTTTTCCAGAAGGAAATGCACATATCCTAAAGGGCGCTACCCCTCATAACCTTGCCGCATCTTTCCCGTTTTGACCATTCCGGGGTGTGAGGCTCGACGAAGTCACGTCCACAAAAACATACTTTATACAAAATCCATGCTTTGGGTCAACAAATGATCATAGAAATGATCACTAGGATAGACGATCAAATAAACGATCCTATCACAAATAATCAACACAATGATCATTTCACAGCAACACTCAGCATGTCACATTGCCAAATTGGGAATATATCGCTGATAACCTTCAACTACATAACCTCTGAGCTCGTACATCTCAAAGAAGGGTGTTAAGCTAAAAGAATAAATTCTCCGCCACCAACAGAAATATATTTGAAAGAAATCGGCTTTATATCTCACTTTGTAATGTCAGACATACAATCCATACAAGTCTGTTCCGGGCTCGAACAGAACCGAAGGCACTTACAAAGAAGTCCTTGCAATCCGGATATTCACAATCCTGATCGGATTTCCCATCACATATGGAGAACTCAATACCGGAGCAACTCGGTGCAGAGTCAATCGACAGGTCATCCTATCGCTCTCGCAAATACCGGGTCTTCAACACTGATCTTCAATGCTATCCATTACGTCGTATCACTATTTGGAATGGGTAATCCGAATAACGAGCGCAATAATTTAAAAACAAGTGTGGCATTCAAATTCAAGCAAATCACAACAAATACCTTTCAAAGGTAAATATTGATAGTCGGTTATTGAACTATCAATGAATATGCACACATCACCAGATTCCAAATAATTTTCCAAATTATTTATTTCCCAAAAATATCTTTACAAGATATATAATTTCAATATCTCAAAAATAAATCAATATTTATTTTTTAAATGAATTCCACTTTCTTTTATAAATTCCATAGTGAATTTATATTCCAAAATATCTATGAATATACGATTTCAATTATTCATTTTCAATTTATCTTCAAAAAGATAAATTCTCAAAATATTCACTTTATATTGGAAAACATTTCCATACTTACTTATTAAGTAATTCTCAAATCCATCTATTTTCAACACTTGGAAAATATTCAATATACTTAAATGGAGATTAAGTATATATTTCATTCTTTAAGGAAATCATTCTCTTAAACATATTTATTTGGGCCAAGACGAATGTTGCGTAAAACATCGTTACGACAACCCAAAATCACTAGTATAGGGATTCGAAATTAAAACAGATATATAAATCCCAATACTATACAAAACATTTCCTTTCGGAAATCATTTACTATAACAACAGTGTTATAGTCCACCATTTCCTTCTATTTCTCGAAAACGTCTATTTCAACAATGAATGTTGAAATCTATGATTCGAATCTCAACATATTTGAAACATCGTTAGATCGTTTTAATTCTATTTAAAACATCACATTCAAAACAATTTCTTTAACATATTATTCGCTATTCAAAAACGTGAATATACTACGTTAACAAATTTCATCACTTCTATTCATTTTATTTCAAAGGATCATTCACAGTTAAAAATGTGAATATAACTCCATTAATAGGTTTCAACAATTTACTTATCAAAATAAGTCGTTTGCGGATTTATAAAACAACGTTTATAAACTCCATTTCTATTTATTTTACCACAACTTCCTTTATAAATTCCTTTATTAACCTATCTCAATTCATATCTCAATGATATACTAAAAATTCATATTATAAGTCAAATACTTATAATTTATTTGTTTGCCAAAAATCATTCTTTTAAACTTCCCAATTTATAAATCTTATAACTTATAAGATTCCTTTATTTATCCAAATCTATTTTTTTTCAATAACTTTATAAATTTTATAAACCTACTGCTTATAAAATTCCATTTATAACTTCACCGTTTATAATTCTATAAATTTCATTCATTTATGAAATTCATTCACGATTCATTCTAACACTTATAAAACTCGTTTTATAATTCAAATATTTTCATTTATAAATTATCAATTTATAAATCTTTTATATAAATCAATTTATATTATTATTCTTTTAAAACATCTTTAATCCCCTTTATTATTTCACCATTTTGATTTATAAAATAATCAAATTTTATAAATCCTATATTTAAACTTTTCACAATAAATTCAGAAATCCCGTTTTAACTATTTTATAAGATCGTTAACCCCATATTTTCAAAAATCAGTTTTTAACTATATTTCTCAAAAATAAAATTTTTATAAAATTAAAATTATAACGTTTATTTATTTAAAATGAATAAATTTCAAAAATATTTTATAAACGTATACTCTTCAAAAATCACTTTAAAAATCCTTTTAAAATTCCAAAATTTGGTCCAATGATGCTACATACCAAATAGTCAATCACGACAACAACGACATCATATATCGATATGATAATCCATCAAATATCAAAATATCTGAAATCAAATAAATACTGTTGAGGAATCCAGTTGGATCCCTCCAACCTGTTTCCTGCATCTACAAACATTAGCACAATACCAATTCCGCTCCAGTACGAAATTATCGCGGTATATGGGATTTAAAATATTATCCTCTTAATAGACGGCGCAATAGGGTCTCATCCGCTATACAATGCGGGAAATCAATAACTCCAATATATACATATGCCAATATATATATATATATATATTGCTATCATATATAATACCAATTTCACTGTTTATGAAATATTCGCGGTATATGTTTTTAATAAATAACATCCGCTTACTAACGGCGCATAATGTCTATTTTAACAATCAATAGATAACAATCATCATTCAAACATGCATTCAAATATTTTAAATCTAACTATTTAAAATAAAATCGAAACTGATTCGATTGAGTGAAGTTCTCACCTTGATTTCAATTTCGTTTTAGCGATTTATTTCGAATAAAATTAAACGGACGTTTAATTTTACCCAAAATTCTCACTAACTCCAAACGACTGCAATCCAAGTCCATCGCGTAGTGCTCGTCCATACGATTCCAACGCAACTAGTTTCGCGCGTTTTCGACCTCGTATGAAAAAGATATGATTTTATGAAGTTTGTACACGATTTTATAAAAACAATTTACAACAATTATTTAATTTTAAACCTATACAAATTCAGGCCGTTGGATCTACAAACCCCTTCATCATAGCCGTAGGACGCACCCCCCCTACTCCATCTTCTTCTTTCGGCTACAAGCAATTCATGTAACATGAACCCAAAATTGGCCGGCCCTAACCCTAATCACGCGATCAACTACGAGCCACCGGAACTCGATCAAGTTGCACCACTCAACTCGCCTCTCCCCAAGCCACCACCGCGCCCAATATAGTGAAGTCCGGTCGCCTCCTTTTCATCGAAATGCATGCGCAAGCCGTAGAGGACGCGGCCCTCTCCCTCTCTCCACGCGACGCCAAACTCCATCATCACCGTATGGATCTGTAGTGCTCGGGACCATCTACAATTCTCGTGTTGAAGCTTCGTTGAATCGATGAATGGATTGGGAATAATTGAGGGAAGAAAAACTGAAGATTTCGGCCATTCATATTGATGGTGGCGGCTAGGTTTAGATTTTAGGTTTTTTTTTTTTTTTAAATTTATGAAGGGAGGTGGGCTATTTATAGAGAACCGAACGAACACTATTCATCCGGGAATTCCGAACTCCGATTCACGCGCCGTAACCAGCGTTTCTAGGGTTTACCCCGCATTCCGGACACAATGGAATAGGTTTCGAAAGCTAATTCGGACATCTGTGCGAGTTATGGCAACAAACGTTCTATTTAAATTAAACCGATTTAAGCGATTTTCTAGGCGTTTTAATTTGTATCGGACAAACGGTAAATTCGATTGACACGAAAATTGAAACCTTACAAAAATATCACATTACGGATCCGATGAAACTGGTTTCGTCGAAATCCGAGACTTTTTGAAAAATGGCTATTTTAACTCGCCAAATTAAAAATAAAAATAATTCGATGCGTTTCGAGCTGCCACGATCAAACGATAACTCCGATTGATACGAAAATTGAAATCCGGTAATAACTAACTATTACGGATCCAATGGAACTAGTTTCGTTCAATTCTGAGACTGTTCAAAAATTGACTAGTTTCACTAGTCGATTTAAATATTAAAATATTCAATTTTCACAAATTAACTTTTAATTCGATTTTAAAAGTTCTAAAATATCATTCTAACTCCAATATGATAAAATAAAATTTTACAAATCATTTTCAATCATATTTAACCCAATTTTCAATTATTTCCATAATTTAACATATTAAATTATCGATTTAATTATCCAATTAAATCCAATTATTCAAATAAAAATTTATTTGACTTATAAATTCACTTATTAATATTTAAAATTAATTAAATATTCAAATTTTAATTATCAAAAATTCTGGGTCGTTACAGTTGGTTTTCCCTATGAAATTAAATCCCTGATTTAAGTGTGTGCGTTTGATAGTTAAATAACCGACTATTGAAATTGAACCCAAAATATAACTCTAGAAATATCTAGGAGAAATGCATGAGTTATATGGCATAGTCGTCTTCAATGATGATGTACTATGCGTATAAATCTCGTTGCGTTCTCCTAGGACAATGATAAGGAAATCCGTCCACTAACGGTTATTAGGTGATCTCCATTCTTATCTTTGAATGTTTATTTCCTAAAGAACGAGGGTTGCATTTACCAGAAACTATCGAAAGTTGTTTCAAAGAAACTAGGATTGGATATGTTATCTGAAAACCACTTCGATCCAACTCAAGCGTTTCGAAGTGAATACATCTTAAAGATGATGGAATTGAAGACAGAGCTCTCAACCATTCCGTTCAGTCCCAGAATGAACTTGTATGGATGAATACTAGTATACATTGTTCCTTGGAGGAGCGGTGTTAGCATTTAAAGTGGGAAGTGCTATAAAAAAAGGTAAAACGTAGCCTCAAGCTTCAGCAATTAGGAATGATTAAAACATGGGAGATGCGGTAGGGCTAAGTGGGTTGCTTCCAAATAGGGTATGATCATCCCCATCTATAATCGATTTTATCTCTCATTTGTATGCTACGGTTCCCATTAATGGAGGGGCGATCATATTTTGTACTATCAGTAAAGGGTACGCCGGTTTTGTGTTAGTAGGGGTCGATAGGTTGACCTCGATGTTATTTTATAAAGAGATACGCCGTGATAGGCGATACCTCAGTAGCATAGTCATTTTATGGAATGCATTCTCCAATAAAAGCCTTTACGGTTTTAGTTGTGTACCTATTATGCTAGAATTTATTAATGTAACAATTTCGGCTAAGTTTAATAAGTATTTGCATCTTAGGAACTATTATAATATCAGAGAATTTCCTATGAAATGTTTTGGTTACCGTAAGGTAAAAACCCATTCGTGTTTATGTGCAGTGTGGCCTTACGAGATACTTTTGATTTCCAAAGGTTTTTTTATAACTTTAAGATCTAATTGGGTGTGTTTTCTTATGCTGGTTTTCCAGATTGACTCGGGTGTTATTTTGTTATAATACTCGGGTCAGACTGAGCATATTGCAAATTTAGTTGTATGCTTTGGAACTTCAGGGGACGAGCTGGCGGCCCAAAGACATATTCACGTAGATGTTTGTTTTTTCCGCTGCATTCATTGTTGTACTTATTGGCAATTGTAAGGACATCTTGTTATAACTGTCTGGGCTGAAATAGGTTTGAATGCTCTAATTGATGTTGTGTGTGTGTGTGTATTACAGTTTTGCTTTTGTGTAAAGATTTATTATACATTATAGATTATTCGTTCCACTGTGAGATTTTGTGTTATTAGTTTTTCTTTCTCTCTTCCTTCTTCCTTCTTTCTTTCTTATTCCTTCCCTAACTATCTGTCTTTACATTCAATTTGAGTGGACCATATGTGGTAAATTGTCCACTTAAACTACTCGAAAAAGTGGGTTGTTAGTGATTAACGTTATTGATAGGTATCTCTAAGCACTTGAAAAGAGCAATTAAAAATGATGTTGTTTTGGAATTAGGTAAATGAAATAATTTAACTTGATTATATTTTATATATAAAGAAATAATTTTTCAAAAATTATTATAGTATATATGGCGTTTTGGTTGCTAGTGAATAATAATATTTGATTATTATCATTTGTTGTTTGTTGTTTATGTTGTAACAAAAGTTGTAATGTAAATAAGACAAACAATTAAGAAATGGTTCAATATATATATATATATATATATGTATGTATGTATGTATGTAAGGAAATTTTATACATATGATTTGTAAATAGAACGGTTTTAAATGCTAATAATTGGAGAATTTAAAACCCGTTGATTTTGAAAATTGGTTGTCAAATTTTTTGAAGAATAATAATGGTGTTATTTTGAAAATATTTTTGTTTGAAGTATTTTAAAAGGGTTTAAAGAAATTGAAAGCACCGAACTCACTTCATTCTCTGGAATATAATTTCAATGATGACTACAACATCATTGACGTTCATTTTCGGGTTTCCAAGAAAGGAATTGCTACCATTGGAATTTTTTTTGGTAAAACTCGTTGAATTTATGATTCAAAAGCATGATTTTTAATATAAAGGAATTTTTGTTTCAAAATAATTTGAAACAAGGCAGGATGTTGAAACTTTGAAAATTTTCATTTAGTGGAAATTAGCCACAAGGGTCTCTTTAGCAAGTGGAATTAGTTTCTAGGACACACAACTAAAACAATTACTTTCAAGGACAAAACGTAAAATAATTAGTTTCTAGGGCCTAAAAACCTATGAAATTATGTCCTTGAAAGTAAATGGACTACTAACTTTGTCCTTGAAAGTAATTATTCTGCTGACTTTGGCATTGAAAGTAATTTCTTTGAATGTGTGTCCTAGAAACAAATTGGACTGCAAAGTTTGTCCTTCTGGTGAAACGCCCCTTTCATTTAAGTGTTTTATGGAAATATGAGAAAATAAGTTTTATAACTTATAAATTTTGGGACTTAGTAATTTAATGAATTTTTTTAGGTTTGTTGAGTGTGAACCGTAAGAAAAGAAAAAATTGGCATGAAATTTAACTTAAGTTAAATAAAATGAATTTTGAGAATAAATTCAATCTAAGTTAAATGAAATGATTTTTGAAAGGAAATTGATTGAGATTTGAAATGGATTAATGAAATGAGATGATTAAATAAATAAGTGAATTGAATATGGTTTTGGAATATTGGTTGATAAAACTGAATATTGAAATTAAACAATGGATTGAGTTAAATGAAACTGAATTTGTTTAAAATGGATATGGACATAAGTTGTCAAGTGATAGTAAACATGAGAAGTGTTGTATAAAATGTTTATAGACTTAAGTAAAATTTTATGCAATGATTCATAAATGAATTTAGTATGGAGTGAAATGTTGTTAAACATAAAATTTGATGGAATAGTTATTAATTGGCATTAGTACTGAAAGAAATATACGAAGTAATAAATGGATGTGAATGGCAAAATATGAATAATTGAACATTGATATATTGGATGTGGATAATTGAATGTAAATAAAATGAATGAGAATAAAATGAAAGAAAACGAAATGAATGTTAACAAAAAGAATTTGGTGTAGCTAAGAAATCAATTGAAATAAATGCATCAATTATATGTACATTATTTTATTCACATAACGGTTTGATCCAAATTCGCTACATGATCTCGATTCTCGATGGCGAATACCGGATACAGATTTTGATTGACTCTGGGATTCTCTATCATAGTTTATGGCTATGCAAGTAGAATAGCAGTTTCTAATCAAGGAACTGAATTAGAGTCCGCACTAGAGCAGTCGTGTGAACATTACTAGTTCGTGAGTGAAATTGTGTGATCGTATGAGCGATCCGATTTAATATTGCGTGCGGATGATATATGTACATCATATGGACTTTAGTAAAGAAAGTGATGTCTATTGAAAATACAAAGTTATATGATTGGATGTCATTGGTAAATAAGATTCAGATATATAGAAGCAGAGCTAGTTCAATGCCTTTGATTTCATAAGTAGAATTCGATTGCCCATCTAGAAGGTACTTGTTTATATTGTTGATTGGTTTGATGGTTTTGTAATTGAGCCACTTGGCTTTTGGTTTCTATTGGTTAGTTTGGATCCATAGTGATGATTTGTAGTTGTTCCGATCTAGCCGTGCAAAGGAGACGCTAGAGAAATTTTCCAATATTTAAGGCGTTAAAACACTTTTGAAAATTTATAGAATTTAATGTCTATGTCGTAACTTGTAACTGTATTGGTTAATGACTATGAATGAATTTAAAGACTTAGAAATTTTATAATCTATTTTAGCAAATTGGTTTTGAAACGTTAATGGGATTGGAATATTTTTCTTACTTGCTAATTTCAAGGACGAAATCCTCTTCAAGAGGGAAGAATATAACGACCTAGAATTTCAGTCATTTGAATTTAGGACATTTAATTGGTATTAAATATTAAAAATTTAATTTTACAAGTTAAATAACTCGAGTTTCACATATAGCGATTTATTTGATAATTAAACTATTAAAATTAATACTGGGAATTGCCTAAATAATTTAATCTTGAATTTTATGTGAATAAAAATAATTTCAAAAGTTGATTTAAATTCTATTTAAATCAAGATGAAGATAGCAAACTTAAATTTATAATATTAAGTGATTTAAATTGTTTTAATAATAATTTGTTTAAATTAGTGTGTAAATTGTTTAAATTGGTGTTTAAATTGTAATAGTAAGCTATTGTATGCCGACAAATTTCATGGCGATTGGACGTCTCGTTTGGTCGTGCGAACTCCAAACACCTATAAATTAATTAAAGAATTTATATAATATAATTAGGTTTGAAAAGTTATCTTGTGTATATGATCGAATTAGGTCTCGAGACTTGTTCCATTGTGTTCGAAATAGGGGTGTTACATATAGAATGTCAGGCGGCATGCCTCTCCTGTAGTTCGAGAATTTTGGGTACGTAAAATTAGATATTTTAGTAAATAAAATAATATATATACTCCTTTATTACCATACCAAGGCCATACCATTGCTATATTTGCCCATACCCTCACGCTTTAAAAACCTTACTCCATCATTTCAGTTTTCCCTCCATTCCTCTTCTTATATTCATTCCAGTGAGTTAAAAAATCAAAACTTCATTTTTAAAAATTAAAATGAAACCCAATTCAAGACTTAAAATAACGAAGTTTGATCCTTTGGTATGAGTACAGAAGGCTGCGACCATACTTATAGGCATTCGACGGTTTTACAGCTAGGCTAGGGTTGTGGTTTTCACTCGATTTAGTCGATGATTGATGATTGTCGAAATCAAGGTGGTATTTGGATTCGGGATGTCAAACGATACCTATGGCTGAAATTTGGAGAGGGCGGAGCTTGTTAGGTCGTCGCAACCTGTACGGTCGACGTAGGAGCATGGCTATGTTGCAATTTGAATTGGGAAGGCAGAGGTGATGATGTGGGGTCTAATGGGAGGAGATCGCCAAGATTTCGTTGAGTATGGGTTGCGGGGCTGCATGCAAACGTTCGGTGATGGGTTGTCGTATATAGGGTTTTAGTTGAGGGAGAAGAAAATGGAAGGGTAAAGTTGTAACTATTAATAAATGGTGTGATTAGTTTATTTATTTTTATTTAAAATATCTATAACTTGAAAATTTAATAACTCTCTCATATAAGGTACGATGAAGGTGAAACTTTTTCCATTGCGCTCATGATGAAGTAAGCTTCGCGATGGAGCTAGTTTGGACGAGTTTGGAGACAGTTGAAATTTGGGCTAAAATCGGATGACTTTCAATTTTAGTTCCATACCGAACGACCTGGTGACAACATGAATTTCAGTGAGTTAATCTCACTTTTTCGTTAATCAGAAATATTATATAGTTGATATAAATCGTTGATTAGATGTTTGGATGATTTACTGTTTTTGTCAGTTGGTTTGTATCTATCCCCGCCCTTGGAGCGAATGACCATTTATATATACCCATCTAGTACGAATGACCCATATTATATATTCATATATGAGCTGTGATGCATAGGGAACATGTCAGAGAGATCAAAATGAATTCCTCGCCATTATTGAGTTTAATTTCAGTAATATTCCTGTCTATGAATTATTGGATATTAAACCTGATATTTGGCTCTTTGGTTTTGACTTTGTTATATGTCTGAAACTTAAATCCTGTAGTGATAGAAAATCAATATTAATATTGGTTGAGTGTTTGGTAGCTATTGTCCTTGAATCACTATTTTTAAAAATATTATAAATTGCTATTTGAGTTGGAATTGGTTTTTGACACAGTAAATGATTTTAAATCCGAAATTGGGTTTCAGAAATATTTTGTTTTAAAGTATTTAATTTCTCTTTTATTCCAACCTATTTATCTATTGCTTTAAAATTATTTATTTATAATTTACTATTATTTTAAATTTATTTATTTATAATTTAATATTGTTTTAAAAAAATATTTGTAATTTATATTGTTTTAAAATTATTTATTTATAATTTATATTGTTTTAGAGTTATTTATTTATTATTAATACTGTTTTAAGTTACTTATTTATATTTAATATTATTTTAAGTATATTTATTAATATTTTACTATTTTGAAAAGTTAATTATTTAATTAATTAATATGGTGTGAGATTAGTAAAAATGATTATTAATAGTAATCTGGAAGTTAATTATTGTTATTTATAGTTATAATAAAGATTAATTACTTTTATTTATTTAATAATGTTTTGAAGTTAATAATAATTATTTATTTATTACATTTATTGTTAATAATTATTATTATATAATAGTGTCTTGAAGTAAATGATTAGAATTTATTTATAAATGTCCGAGATATATAAATAGGGTTTTATAGACAAATGTGAGTTTGTCAGAGATATTTTATAATATTTTCTGGGAACTTAAAAGAAGATTAGTTAAGATGAAAAGGGTTTTATAAGTGGTTTTAGATATTTATAAAAATATTTTAGAAATGGATTTATAGATTTATAAGAAGAGTTTATAAATGGATTTATAAAGGGGTCCTAAATGATTTTAGGAATGTATAAAGAGTTTTATAAATGGTTCCAAAGATTTATAAAATAGTTTTAAATGGGTTAGAAATTATAATGGAATTTATAACGATTTAGAATAGTATAAAAAGAAAATATTCTCTAATATTTGGTGAATATACTTATACCGTTGAGATAAGTATATTGATAATTTTTCAAGTATTGGAATATAGAGATGTGTGGATATATATCTTTGTAAAAGAATTTTGATACAAATTTTTACAAAGTAAATTTAACCAATAAAAAGATTAAATAAGAGGCTAGTAGTTCTTATGTGCTTAACCAATATTGGTTTTTCCTATGAAATTAAATCCCTGATTTGAATGTGTGTGGTTAATAGTTAAATAACCGACTATCGAAATTGGACCTGAAATGTAACTTTGGAAGTATCTAGGAGAAACACGTAAGTTATATGGGATAGTCATTTTCGATGATGATGTACTGTGCGTGCAAATTTCGTTTCGTTCTCCTAGGAAAATGATAAGGAAATCCATCTAGTAATGCTTAATAGGTGATCTCCATGCTTATCTTTGAACGAACTTGTATGGACGAATACTAGTATGCATTGTTTCCTGGAGGGGCAGTGTTAGCATTTCAAGTGGGAAGTGCTATTAAAAAAAAGGTAAAACGTAGCCTCAAGCTTCATCAACCGAAAATGATTGAAATATGGGAGATGCAGCAGGGCTAAGTGGGTCATTCCCAAGTAAGGCATGATCATCCCTATCTAAAGTCAATATTATCTCTCATTGTATGCTTCGCGGCCCATCAAAAGGAGGGGTGATCATATTCAAGTACCATCCAGTAAAAATTAGGCCGGTTCTATGTTGGCAAGGGTCGATAGGTTTGACCTCGGTCTTATTTTATCTAGAGATGCACCATGACGGGTGGTACCCCAGTATCCAAGTCATTATATGGAATCCATTCTCCAATATAAGCCTTTACAGTTTTAGCTGTATACCTATTATGCTGGAATTTAATTAACGTAATAATTTTGGCTAAGATTAATAACTATTTGTATCTTAGGCACTATTATAATATCAAATAATTTCCTACGAACTGTTTTGGTTATTATAAGGTAAATACCCATCCCTGTTTATGTATGGCATGAGCTTATGAGATAATTTTGATTTGCAAATTTTTTTCATGATGTTAAAATCTCGTTTTCAAACTGACTCGGGTGCTATTTTATTAAAATGCTTGGGGTCAGACTGAGCATATTACAAATTTAGTTGGATGCTTTGGAGCTTCAGGGGATAAGCTGGAGGTCCAAAGACGTATTCGCTTAGATGTTTATTTTTCCGCTGCATTCAATTGTTGTACTTATCGGCAATTGTGAGGAATGGTTGTTATAATTGTCCGAGCTAAAATAGGTTAGAATACTCTGACTAATGTCTGTGTGTATATACATTTTCTATTGTGTAAAGATTTATTGTATATTATAGATCATTCGTTCCACTGTGAGATTCTGTGTTATTAGTATTTCTTTTTCTCTTTTTCTTCCTTCTTTCTTTCTTCTTCCTCCTCCTAACTAATGGCCTTTCTGTTCAATTTCAAAGAACCATATGTGGTAAATTGTCTGCTTAATCTGTTCAAAAAAGTGGATCGTTACATAAAGTTCAAACTTGCAAAAGAATTTCCACATATGAAAAAAAACTTTTAAGCATACTTTTCAAAGGAATTTCCAACTTCCAAAAACAGCTTAGGTAATTGAATTCTTAAAAACATTTAAATACCATATTCTATAATGTTCCATTTTTATTAAACATTTGGACAAAACCTTCCAAAAATATTTCCATCCAACTTTCACAATTTTCAAAACATTTACTGCTTTATTCTTAACCCTAAATTAAAGGTTCTAAAATTGTTTACTAGAATAATTTTCATTCACCAATACTTTTACTTCAAAGGCTTATTTCTTTAAAAGTAGGGTCTTTAACCCAAAATATTAAAAAATTAAGTTATTAAACCAACTATCAAAATTTCAAAAAGGATTGCTTAATACCAAAAAAATGATTTTTCTTTTTCAAAAACTTTCCGTATTAAAGATTTATTCGTTTAATTTTTTTTAGTTCAAAATATTCAAATACATCTTCTATAACTTTAAATAATGAAAAGTGGAGTAGACAAAAATAACTTCCATTTAATTATTTTCCTGTCTTATTTTCATCACTTCTATCCTACATTATCTTTGACTAGACTACCACCCTATTTTATAAGTTCTTATTGCTATTCCTAACCAAATCTCCCATTATTGCCTGTGTTTATATTTTATTCCTGCTTAAATAGTCTCTTCATTATTTTTATTCAAGTTTCATTTCAATTTTAAAATAAAGAACTTTAAAGAACCTCCAAATTTATGAAACAGGAAAAATCATCAAGTTCAACATATGCTTTACTTTACATTTATTTCAAAAAGAAAAATCACTTGATCGAAAAATCTTTAACATGAAACTTTTCAACCTAATAAATCTTTAGACTAAGAGTTCCAAAAACGAAAAATCCAATTTTACCAAAAACACTTTTTATCATAACATTTTGCTCCACAACTTCTTTTTAAGTTGTGATTTTCGAAATTTCTTACCTTTCTATCAAAACAACAACTTCTCGATAAATCTTCTAAAAAACTAATTCAAAATGAAATTTCCAAAGAAAATCTTTTTATCAATTCCTTCATATGGAGTTAGTTTTTGGAGAATCTTTTTCAAAACAACTACTTCTTAATAATTGTTTTCTCTATTACATTTTCTCCTTCTTTCATCCCTTACTTTCGAATGTTTATAAGTGTACCACCCTGTAGTATTTAATTACTACCTAACATGCTTATTTGTTATTTCTATAATGTTGGTTGTCCGTAATAAATGATTATTATTCTAGTCAGATAATTTTATATATTCTTTCCGATCTTCCCAATTATCTTCCGTAATTCTCCTAACAATCTCTTTAACTAGTCTATTTATATTCTAATAAATTAATGTATCTTCCTATTTATTGCACACTTAATGCCCTAGAAATTTAATATTACAATCTTTTCCATTTATATTCCTTGTTACATTTATTTTCTCAACTCGTAGTCGCCTCGCCCATCTATTCGGAACATGGCCATGACTACCTCTATGATCATAATTTATAGAGTAAATTCAAATTAAGTATACATATATATATTTATATATAGTAGGGTTTTGAAAATACTTCCAAAAATAAAAGGCATGCCACTCATACACCCCATTAATTAGGCAAACTTAGTTCTGATACCAACTGTAATAACCCGCCCCAAAACAGATCTAATTCCGACCAACAATATTACATTGAACCTTAGGTCCATCTCAATGCGAGCTGTTAAGTTGATAAAATTAAAACAATACACAAAGCTATCTATATATGCTTTTAGAATCTCACAATAGTGTTGAAATCATTTCAGAAACATAGCATGTTAAATATTATAACATGGTTACATAAAGCCTCAATAGTACAATATCTCAAAATAACTTGACTATCTAAACTTGGTACAATAAAATACTCAAGAAGCATAAATAGGTAAATAACTGCCACATGTCTTCACCTCCACCTTCGTCTCCCATATCAGCATACTCTCTCTAATCTGTGTTGAATGTCTAGTGAAATGAAAATCTCAAGCTTTACCATAATTGTAATTGGGTAGTATTATTTAAATAAGAAATATGGCTTACTATTAAGATCATAACATATATATAAAGTCAACTGTATGCTTGAAGGCTCTTCCAGTCTGACCATAGAAAAATAAACTTTAAGTCCAAAGGCTCTTCTATTCTGACTATACAACTCTAACACAACTATCATCAATGATGCAAGAGAAAGCACCCAAATCAATAAATACCATTTATGGGGATTAGACAAATTATAACCATTTAATGCCTATAAAATAGGCAGGCCTCTGTCACTTAACACCTAAGTTTTTTTTCAACTCTAATGCAACTTGGTTAAGCGTGTGAGAGCAAGAACCTCCAAACCACTTAATACCTCTTTCCTTAGGACTTAGGCAGACTCTGACCATTTAAAACCTATAAAATAAGCAGGTCCAAATCATTTAAGACCTAACCCAAGTTGGGTCCCAACATGGTTCTCACTAACTGATATCATAAGAAATCTCATTAGGTCATTAATACTCCTTCTAAAAGGAGGCGGACCCGACCATAGCCACTTAATACCTCTAACACGAAGTGGACCCCTCCAAAGGATTTCATCTACCATACCAAAGCACAGCTTATGACCCATAACCTACTCGAGAGGTCTCACATTAATCCGACTAGTTATTGCTACTGGCAACCGGATTAATTGGATAGATTTACCCTATAGAATTGGGACTAATATTGCATCCACTATGGTTTTTTATTATAGGCACTGTCCCACATTAGTCCGCAAATCCACGTAGATGGTAGCTAAATTTAACTGGGCAGACTTCCATGTCATTTTGGACTAACCTCAAATTCCTATAACTTAGTCATACCTTGTATTTATACCAATTGTATACATATATCATCCTATAATTAATAATTGAGGCCATGTAAGGTATCCCTTATTACACCTCTAATTATGGATTAGTTCCCATAATTATCATTAACTACCTACCTAAGAAATTAATGTTATTTACTACCCTATTAATTCTAATCATTATACTCATTATGCTATAATTATTATGTTATTATTATTACGTTAATAATATACACACACACACATATATACATACACACATGAGGTTTGAGTAAAATAATTCCAATCACATGAAAATGAAACGCATATGAATTTAAATGCCAAGCTTATTCAAATCCCAAATTCCAACAAAATATATAATAATATCCTTAGCCAACAGTTGATTTGTATACGAAAAAGAATAATACCAAACTCATCTCATATTAACATAATAGAATTTACCTCTTCCATTTCAAGTAAAATATGTCTTACAATTTAGGCCTTCCATATTCTATTTGACTTGTACACAAACTACTTTGAAGCAAAAAACGGTCTATACATATTTAATTTATAGAAATAGGCAGTGCAAACTACATTAAAATACATACTTTGCACACTATTTCTAATTTATTTTCTTTTAGAACCCTTTTTATACTACAAGCAAAATCGAAAGAAATAAAGTGGAATATATTATGAATTATCTAAATCGCAAGTATAGATCTGATCCTAATATGCTAATACAGACAAGGGAAATTCTAACATTTTCATAGATTTACATTTATTTAGGAAAATTTTAGGGCTTTTAGAAGTTATATTTCGTTTACCAAAATTTCCTAAGGCATACGTCAAATCAAAATAAATACAATTCAATCACAAAAATGTGAAAACCTTGATATTTCCACTCATAGGGAATTGTTTGCTTCCTAACTGGATTTGACTCCCCACGCCTAATTCCCTTTCATATCTCCCTCTTTTGGAATATACAATAAAGTGAATTATATATAGAAATTAGATCTACAATCAGAAGCTAGAGAGGAATAGAAAAAAGAATTAAAAATCTAAACCCCTTACCTATAAGTCCCAACAGATTCTGGAATCTAAAGAAGAAGAGGAGAGATCTGATTTTTGCCGCTCCTAATTCTCTGTTTGATCTTTCCCCTTTTTAAATATACAACAAACATATTTTATATGTATATATATATTGCAACGACCCACTATTTTGGACTATTCGTATTCGCACCCATCGGACCTGAATAATTCAAAATTCCGAATTGTTAATTTAAATTTGGCAAAACTCAGATATACAGTAAATAAACAATCACAGAATCACAGACACAGAGTAATAATATGCAGCGGAAACAGAAGATAGTAGTTCATGAAGCTACTATATATATATAACAGAGTTAAATATGTTACAACAGAAGTCTCGAATACAATAGTCAAATTCAAGAATCGGAATACATCACTAGGATCAACTGAATATCTAAAAGCTGGATAGATAGCTGGATCTTCAAGTGAAGCCCCAACTCTAAAGGTAAGTCTCGAATACAGGTACACTCAGTCTGAGCCGAACGTAAAGCAAAACATAAACACTCGAGTCAGGATATTAACATTCTTATATCAATAAATCCAATTCAAGTGAAATAGCAATTGAAATACAAGTAACTCAAAGGATGTTGGAATAACCATCCTCTAAGGATCCGTTAAACTATCTACTATGTAGTAGTGTACGCTAAATAGATAATGTCTATCTGTAATATAGATATCAAAATAGTGTTAAGGCGTTACCATTACCCCCCTTAACACATTTTATATAAGCGTTATAGTCTATACAACACTGTAAACTCCACCGTAAACTAGTGGGATATCAGGGAGTACTCCGTAGGTATAACACAAAACAAATTCGTAGTGGTCGCGTATATAGGGATACAAGTATGACAAGGCACATGAGACAATACCCAAGGTAGTGAAACTACCGTTTGCCTGATCCGGACTGGTGAAAACGCATCGTTGCAACGATCGCAACACCGCGAAGCAACACTCCCAAAATTCCGAGGGTGCACCAATCAATAACAAGTAATGAGAAGTTTACGAAGAAGTGTGTTCGCTCGAGGTAGCTAAACCCATTTGGCCCGGGACGGCTTCTGTTTTAGTCATTTCCAATTTGACACAAGTGTCAAGGCAATCCATTATCATTCTCTTTCTTCAGTCATCACGTACATCATTCC
Organism: Allium cepa; assembly: GCA_030765085.1. Taxonomy (NCBI): domain Eukaryota; kingdom Viridiplantae; phylum Streptophyta; class Magnoliopsida; order Asparagales; family Amaryllidaceae; genus Allium; species Allium cepa. The sequence continues at coordinate 974,448,382 of CM060932.1, forward strand.
AACTACTTCATTATGGATCACAACTCCGCGTATAGTTATTAAAGTGGTTTTCGGTTTAGATAGAGAGTATGGCCATAACCGATTCCGGTTTCTTTAATAACTTTCATAATTTTTATCCCGATTGGTCATTTAATAAATTTCAAACCAAATCAAATTCAATTTAAATTAGAATTTGCAAATCAACATTCCATTTGTTTTACTAAATCAATTTCCATAATTTAAATTCAAACTTTCCAATTTTCTATTTCAAAATCTTATAATTCAATTTCAATTTTTATTTAAAACAATACAAATATTGTTTCAAGTTCGTATATAAGTTTCATTCCGAAATCATTTAAATCAATTTAATTTAACATTCAAATCAATTTAAATTCATTGATCGATTTTATTCAACATTCATTAAGTAAATTTGTCATTCAAACAATTTCTATTTGAATTTCCAATTCATTAAATCAATTTCTTAAGTTCAACTCCATTATATCGCAACTTTAAAATTTAATTAAATTAGATTTGTCAAATCAAATTCTTAAAGGTCTTATATTTATTTCAACAAAACGCATTTTATTTCTTGTTAAAGAAATTTGATTTCATTTATTTACTTACTTAGTTACAAATTTCAAACTTAATCAATAAAGAAACTTTCACATATTCAATAAGTTCAATTTCACCTATTAACTTACTTAAATAATTTTCCAAAACTTAATAAATAAAGAAACCCAATTTCATTTCTTAACGAAGTTCAAATCCACTTATTCAAAAGTTCAATTTCTCTTATCAAAGAATTCAAATTTTTATTAAGTTCTCAAATATTTCAATTTTATTTAATTATTAAATAATTCAAAACTTAATTAATAATTTCAAATTTTAATTATTAAATAAATTTCAAAACCTAACTATTAAATAATCCCAATCTTAATTATTAAATAATTTCAAAACTTGAGTATTAAATAATCACAAAACTTAATTATTAAATAATCTCAAAACTTAATTCAATCATTTCTTAAATAAACAACGTTCTTTCATCAATTACTTTATTAATATTTTGTTTCAGATTATTAAATATTTACATTTTCCATTCATTAAAATTCAAATTCCATCTTCATTTCAAGCCTTATTCTTTATTCAAATAAAATCATTATTTTATTTTTAAATCAAATTATCGACCAATCGGGTTTATTTAATTCTCTATCCTAAGTCAAGTTCATTTGGGTATTTATCATTTCAACCTGATTCCATTTCAGTCTAAAAAAATCAAAGCATAGCAAAGGGAACTTGCAGTGCGATAGCCGGGATGATGTCAAAGTAAATAAACAAGCAATAACAACAATCAATAACAATCCACTAATTAATTCAAATAATCCCAAAATAATCATATTAATTTACATTATTGTTTGTGCAAATTAATATAATTATTTCTAGAATCTACACTATCATTTCATGTAGATTAAAGACTACTACACTATTTTTTTTACGCTTCTACACTTGACATTTATTATTGGATTTCATACTACATCGATTATACAACATACATTCAATGGTTCAAAGGTAATTAACTATTTTTCTACGTGTCAAATAATTAAACATTTAAGGGGTCATATTATACAAATTTCTCTAATTAAATTTAACATATATATCAATTTCAAGTCACTAACTATCCTACGTCAAATTCAATTTTATATTTTCATCACTTTAAACATTAACAATTAAACGTCCAATGTAAACAACAGCAATCAATTATCAACCAAACTGGATTATCATCGTATAAATAACAGATAATGGTGTCAGATGTTTCAGGTGAACTGATACAGGTAATAACATATAGATAACAATGTAAATAACTAACGGTTGCATATTTCAATTGTCATTTCAATTAAAATTAAAATTAATTAATCAAAGAACATTAATCGTGAGTGATTTCTCACCTTTCGAGGCTAGAGAGAAAAGACAATGGAATGAGTTACAGATCCAAACATTAATTTCAAAATAAAGCACAATGGAGTCGAGTTCGACAAACACAGCTGATAACAAGAATCAATGTAAACAAATCAAATCAGTTTGGATTCAAACTGATAATATATACATTATGTAACATCCCTGAAATTTTAGTTAAGATAATTTGGCAACTAATTTAATTGTGAATTTGATTATGAAATAATTAGAAAAATTTTAGAATGAATAATTTTTTTGGATTATAAATAGAATTTGAAAGTTTTAAGATTTATTAAAGATATGTTCTATTGTTTATTTATATTTATAAATTTAGTTTAAATTAAACTTTGAAACTGAAATTCAAAATTAAAAAAACTTATAAATATATTGAAATATATTGAGTTCGAAACATTATCTTTTCAATAAATAAAAATCTGTTTTCCAAATTTTATTAAATAGATATTTTGGATGAGAATTTTAGAACATGTATTTATTAATAGTTTAATATCTTAAGTTTAAGATAAATATATTGAAAATAAAGTTTGGAAAAATTTATAATTAGGATAAAATTTATATATTTTTTTACTCAATTACAAAATGATTTTTATATTAATTTTTGAATTAATATCTAAAAATAAATGTTTTAAATAATACATTTGGAAATAATAAAAACATTGGAACATATAAAAATATAGTTGTATATTCATGAATGAAAAATGTAAAAGAACATTTGCATATCATATAATTATGATAGAGTGAAGATATAAATTCATAATTTAAGTTAAAATATGATTAGTAAATAAAATAACAATAAAATAAAGTTTAAGTGCAAATGCATGAATTAATTTAAAATAAGGTTTAAATTTTAATTTGTATAAGTATAAAAATAAATATAAGAAGGTATTAAATAATTGTTTTAACATTTGTAAACTATTAACAAAGGGATTTAAATGTAAATTTAAATGTGTAAACAAAGTTGTAAATTAAAATAAAACAAGGTTAAAAATATAAAAAACATGTTTCATAAATTTTATTGAAGTAGGGGTTTAAAGAAAAATTTTAAATAAAATTAAGAAAAGGATTTAGACATAATTTTGTTAGTTATGACAAATGTAAACCAAGTAAGACCATGTAATAACAAGTGTTTACAATTAAGTTTTGAATTTGACAAGTGTTCATGCTATTTCTTTTTAAAAAAATGTAAATATCAAAGAAAAGAAAAAAAACTACAGATCAAAGAAAGTGAAAACCTGGAAATAAAGAACCAGCAAAGCTTCATACCTGAAACAAACAAAAAATTGCAAAATCAAAATACAATCCTGGAATTGAATCAACATGCAATTCACTTCAAAATTCTGGAAATATAAGATTAAGCAAAACCTGTCTTCAAAAGCTTCAGCCTGAAAAAGGCAGATGCAAATCAACCTGAGCTGACCAACTCAGGAAACTCAAGCAAGCCAAAGTTTTCAGATTCAAAGAGTAGCTTGAGTTGAAATCTGGAAATCAAGACATGCAGTAAGATCAAGTGGAGTTCCAGATCAAACAGACAAATAAAAAGAATACATATAAAAACAAAACTGTCTCTGCTTTCAAAATCAAACTTCAGGTGAGCAATCATTTAATCTTGAAGCCTTAGGTTTGTTTGAATATCTATTGCATGTGATGATCTGGGAAATTATAGATTAGTATGATGATGGTTTATGCCTGTGTGCGTATATCTTCTTTATGCATAGATCTGGAAACAGATATTAAGGCCTCTCGTAGGAAAATAATAATTTACAGGCTTAAATTTTAAAAGTTCAAAAAATCTAATGCTAAATATTCTGATCATTATTAGCCAATGATGTAAAAATAAAATATAATCAATATCATCAGAAGGTAATGTTAAGATACAGAAAAAAAATTATATAACATGAAATAATTTATCTGGATGTGAAGATACAGGAAAAAAAAGGAAAAATCCAAATTGCATTAAAATTCAAACATGATGAATTTTAATTTCAAGAATATGATCTGAATTGCTTTCGAAAATTAATACTTTTCAAAGTGAAAACATATATATTTTTAGCATGAATTCATTTATAAATTCGAAAGTGTTTGAAATTTGGGTTATGGTCAAATACTGGAAATCGGCAACATTGTTGCCTTCGTGATTGAAGTTGGAGCTTCCTGGTAGATCATGAAGCTGGGAAAAAAATGCTTGATAAAATTTTAAATCAACGTGGAGATTGATTTTGATCAAAGTAGGGTTTTGGGGTATATTGGGTTCGCTGTTGCTCACGAAAAGTTTTCGTCGTCTATGGTGGTCTAACGGCGATCGCGACCAGGGAAAATTGGAGCAGGGTGTCGTGTAGAGGTTCTGGTCGATCAGCAGAGTTTCCGGTGACGATATGAGGCAGCACAAGGTGATTCTGGTCGATGGGTTGGGTTCGAAGAAGGGGCGAATCGCTCGATTTTGTTTTGTTGGATTTTCATTCGATCTGGGTTAGCGTTTGAGTTCATATGGGTTCAGGTGGTCGTCGAGCATGGTCGTGACGCTCGCCAGAGGTCGGCAGCTTTGCTGCAAGTGCACCGTGTGCACGTCGAATCTGGGAGGATGGGTTTTGTTGGAAGCTCGGGTTTGTCTCATGCGTTTGGAATTTTGACTCGAAGTAAATGCAGATGGGTGGGATTTGAGGCAAGCGTGGGTTTTGTAAGGATTGGATGCAGGTTGATGTGGAGTTTTGCTCGAGAATTCTGGTTTCGGAACTCGAGATTTTTGGTGGTAATGTCAATTTGATTTATTAAAGCAAAAACAAATTTTGGAAGGAGGAAAAAGAGAAATCAAAATCTAGTTTAAAATTATAAACAAGTTTTCTAATGAATAGAAACCAAGATTTTGAAAATTTTAATTTAATGTGTGTCAAGATTTGAAATGTTTAAAATAGTTGATTTCGAAAGTAATTAACTAAATTTATTTTGAATTTTAATTCGAGATGTTTTCAATTTAAAATATTAGATCAAGATTAAGAAAGTTCAAATGAATTTTGAAAAGAAAAAAAAGAATTAAGATATATCCAATGTAATTATAAAGGAATGTTTAAATTATATTTTAAATTTTATTTTAAATGAATAAGTTTGAAGGATATGAAAAATTGGATTTTGAAAAAAATTAAATAATTGTTTAATCTAATTTAATATGTTTGAAAGAATGTTCAAAGATTTCAAATTGGTTTTAATGAAGTAAATAATTTGAGAAAATATTTAATAATTGCAAAGTTTATTCTTAATTAGTTAAGTAGAAATTAATTAAGAATGATTAATTAATAAAATAAATTTAATGGTCATTAAGAATAATTACTTAATGAAGTAGTCAGTGGTTGATTAATTAATTAAGGAGGTAAGTGATTAGTGATTAATTAATTAGTGATTAAGAATTAATTAATTAAATAATTAGGGTTAATTAATTAAGTAACTAAACATTAATTAATTTATAATTAGAAGTTAATTAATTTATGATTAAGGATTAAACAATTAAATAATTAAGGTTAATTAATTATAATTGAGATAAATTAATTTCTAATTTGTAATTAATTGAGCAATTAATTTGGATTAATTAATTATAAATTAAGGGTTAATTAGTAATTAATTAAGGAATGATAAATTTTTAATCAAGTTTAATAATGAATAATTAGAGTTATTAATTTATAATTAAAGGATAATTAATTAATTAAAGATTTATTTATTTATAATGAGGGTAATTAAGAAGTGATTAATTAATTAAATAATTGTGATAAATTAATTAATGGTTGGTTAAGCAAGGTAAGTTGATTTATTCTTAAGTAATTAATTTAATTTGAATTAATTAAATTAATTAAAAATTGAATTAGAAAATATGCTTGCTTATGAATGATTGTATTGGCTTGCAATGATTGTTATCTCTGGACTGTAATATTCTGTGATGTGAAATATGCTGTGTATTGATCTGTGATATCTATGATATGTTTTCGATGTAAATACCCTTGGTCGTAAAACGACATTTGAAATTCGATGCGATAGGGAGTCGGATTCCAGTTGGTTATCCGAAACCCACATCGAATTTTAATGATGAATCTTTGTGATTTATAAATTTTTTTTATCTGTGATCTGCGAATGAAGATAAGCGTTATGAGTTATATCGCTTATTGATATTGTCATATCTGTGATGACTGATGTTGTGCACTATTAGGTAAAACCTCTGGACCACACTTATACACACATCAATATGGATTTCACGAGGAAATCGGTTAAGTCATAGATTTTTAAAATAGTTTTGAATTTGAATTTTTAATTCAAAGGGTTTTGGAAATGAATTGAGTTTAAAGCGATAATCTTTTGAAAAGGTGTTTTTAAAATGAAAGTTAGTTTGAATAACTAAATAAAGATTGAAATTTAAACATTTGATTTAAATTTGAATTCAACATCAGAAATTGAATTCTATATTTGGTATTTATGACATAAAAAGGTTTTACAAATTATGATTTCAAATTTGAAATAGAATGATTTTGAAAGCTATATCTTTGTGAAAGATAGTAGAACCCTAATTTGAAATTGAAGAAGGTTTTAAATGATGTGTCTTTCATATATATAAAAGATTGAAACGGGAATTGTTTTGGAAGCTATGAAATGAGTCTTCAAGTCAATCCAATTTAGAATGGAATTGTTTTGAAAGGTTACATATGAATCTTTGTCAAAGATTGGTAAACCTTGTTTAAAATTGAAAAGGGATTTAAGAGTGAATCTTTTGTTTAAAAGATTTAAATGTGGGAATTGTTTAAACCTTTGAAGGTTTTTGAAATGAATCCTTTGGTTTAAAAGATTTGTAAATGGTAATTTGTTTAACCATTTGAAAGAAAAGTTTTGGGTTTTAAAGTTGTGACTTAACTGAAATCCCATATCCATATGTTTTTAATTATTGCGCTCATTATTCGGTTTAGCCGGGAGAGGACCTTTGTGTCATATAACCCATTCCGAATAATGATACGACGTATATGGATAGCATTTGAAGACCGGTGGTGAAGACCGGATTATTTTCGAAAATGAAAGGATAACCCGTCGAATGTCTCTACATCGACTGGTCCCCGGTATAGAGATTTGATCACCATTTTGTGATGGGGAGTCTGGACGTGATTAGGGATTATCCGGATTTGCAAGGGCTTCTTCAGAAGTGCCTTCGGTTCTGTTCGAACCCGGAACAGACTTGTATGGTCGTGTGTCTGACACTACACTTTGAGATATAAAGCCGATTTCTTTCAAATATATATCTGTTGGTGGCGGAGAATTTATTCTCTTAGCTTAACACCCTTCTCTGAGACGTATGAGCTCAGAGGTTATGTAGTTGAAGATTATCAGCGATATACTCCCAATTTGGAAGTGTGGAACGTTGAGTGTTGCTGTTTGTTGATGATCATTTGCTGATTATTTGTTGATCAAAGCATGGCTTTTGTAAAAAGCGTAGCTTTGTGGACGAGAATTCGTCGAACCTCACAACCCGGAATGGTCGAAACAGGAAGAACGCAGCAAGGTTATTTGGAAGTAGCGCCTCCTGATGGTATGTTCATTTCCTTCTGGATAGAGGTGGTATCATGGTATGGAGCACAGATACTTAACCTATGTGGATGCTGCAAATTTATTACTTTGTGGTTGTTGGTAAATCCCGGGATAAAGGTTGGTTACGACCGGGGGATGGCATACTCGTGTAGTAGTTACTTAGTTATAGAGGTAACCCGGCCTTTTGTTGGCAGAGATCCGGTTAGGTTCTCGGGGCGTCCCTCCAGAGGCATACCCATGTGGTCCAGGAAGTTCTTTAGCCTGACCATTTGTTGGAAATCCAAAGAAACAATACGAACCCTTTATGATTGAAATTGTATAACCGGCCTCCTCAGGAGGTAGCTATAGCAGGCATAATATAATGGTACCTATGCTGGCTAAGATTAATATTGTATTTTCGAAATGATTTTCTACACCGTGCACTTATAATAATTTCTCGTATCAAGCATATTTGACTATCATAAGGAGAAATCTCCTCCAAGTCTGCGTTTGCACTGTATGTGTGGCGGGAGGCCTTATGGTAGTTTCATTTTCTAAAAAGCATTGCAGATTTCAAATTTAACTTCTTTGTCTGTTTTTTTTAAAAGACCAAATGTTTTCGTTTGCTCACACCAGTCCCATGACTGACCCGGAGTTTATTGTTCCATCCTAAACTCTGGGTGCCCACTATTTTCCACACGGGCAATCTAGAGTTGGGTTTTTCAGATAGTAGATATCGATTCAGTAGCTTTCAGTTTTCTCTTTGGTATTCTTTGAAGACTTTGGATATTGAAGTATCTGGTTGGGACGATGGACCAGTCTTGCTTAGCTTGATGAAGCGAGATGGTGGTTCGAGCTTGTGATTTTGGAGTTGGCTTTGGAGCATTGGATTTGAGTTGCAGTTGCTGTTTGTAGTTTTGGTTCCGCTGCTTGTTCTTTTTTTGTTTTTCCGTTGTTGTTATTGTCCCTGATATTCTATATCATATTGTATCAGTGTTGTTCCGTACTTGGATATTGTATTCATTGGAATTGTATATGGTATTCATTTCTTTTTCTTCCGCTGTGTTGTTATACTTAATTGTGTTATAAGCTCCGGCGAACCATATTCGACGCTTAGATCTACGACATTTGAATACGAGTGCTGTATTCGGTACCGATTTTCGAAGGTCAAGTCAGGATCCTTACAATTGGTATCAGAGCTGAAGGTTGAAACTTTAGCTCAGGAGTATAACACGTTAAGTAACTCATTAGAGATAGGGTGAAATATACCCTAGAATGAGTAATCCCTAAGATATCCGTTCGAATGCCTCAGTAAATTCTCTTACTATCCACTGATTGTGAGTAGGAGTGCAAGAAGAGGACGAGATAGGGGACATGGGAATACGACTACAAATGATCGGTACCCTGCAGTGGTGGAAACAACTTTCTCTATCAATCTCCTTTGATTCATCTTTTCAATTCTTTGATGATTCCTGGCAGCTCCAGGAAGTAGCTTTGATATATTTGCATGGGACATAAACTCCAGATTGGTCAAAATTGTTTGTTTGGATGAATTTTTTTTTTATGGTTGATAATATTTTGGTTGATTAAACTAAAAGGTTTTGAATTGCATCCATATATCTGTTTATTCTATTGGGTTCCGGTACATATCTATGAGGGGTTAGTTATCCTTAGAACTAATCAATACCCCTGTGTACTCGTAGATCTGATGACCCGAGTATCTTGATTCGTTCTTTTATCCATTATTGATGTTCTGATTTGGAAAGCCAAATGCAGAACAGATATTCAGTTTAATCTGGTGATTCATCTCTCTATCTCTCTATATTCTTTTGTCGTCTTCCTACTTTCAAATTTCGAGGATAAAATTTTCTAAGGGGGAATCTGTAACATCCCTGAAATTTTAGTCAAGATAATTTGGCAATTAATTTAATTGTGAATTTGATTATGAAATAATTAGAAATTTTTTAGAATGAATAAATTTTTTGGATTATAAATAGAATTTGAAAGTTTTAAGATTTATTAAAGATATATTCTGTTGTTTATTTATATTTATAAATTTAGTTTAAATTAAATTTAGAAACTGAAATTCAAAATAAAAAAATCTTATAAATATATTGAGTTTGAAACATTATCTTTTCAATAAATACAAATCTATTTTCCAAATTTTATTAAATAGATATTTTGGATGAGAATTTTAGAACAAGTTTAATATCTTAAGTTTAAGATAAATATATAGAAAATAAATTTTGGAAAAATTTATAATTAGGATAAAATTTATATATTTGTTTACTCAATTACAAATTGATTTTTATATTAGTTTTTGAATTAATATCTAAAAATAAATGTTTTGAATAATACATTTGGAAATAATAAAAACATTGGAGCATATAAAAATATAGTTGTATATTCATGTATGAAAAATGTAAAAGAACAATTACATATCATATAATTATGATAGAGTGAAGATATAAATTCATAATTTAAGTTAAAACATGATTTGTAAATAAAATAAAAATAAAATAAAGTTTAAATGCAAATGCATGAATTAATTTAAAATTAGGTTTAAATTTTAATTTGTATAAGTATAAAAATAAACATAAGAAGGTATTAAATAATTGTTATAACATTTGTAAACTATTAACAAAGGGATTTAAATGTAAATTTAAATGTGTAAACAAAGTTGTAAATTAAAATAAAACAAGGTTAAAAATATAAAAAACATGTTTCATAAATTTTATTGAAGTAGGGGTTTAAACACAAATTTTAAATAAAATTAAGAAAAGGATTTAGACATAATTTTGTTAGTTATGACAAATGTAAACCAAGTAAGACAATGTAATAACAAGTGTTTACAATTAAGTTTTGAATTTAACAAGTGTTCATGCTATTTCTTTTAAAAAAAATGTAAATATCAAAGAAAAGAAAAAAAAACTGCAGATCAAAGAAAGTGAAAACCTGGAAATAAAGAACCAGCAAAGCTTCATACCTGAAACAAACAACAAATTGCAAAATCAAAATGAAAACCTGGAATTGAATCAACATGCAATTCATTTCAAAATTCTGGAAATATAAGATTAAGCAAAACCTGTCTTCAAAAGCTTCAGCCTGAAAAAGGCAGATGCAAATCAACATGAGCTGACCAACTCAGGCAACTCAAGCAAGCCAAAATCTTCAGATTCAAAGAGTAGCTTGAGTTGAAATATGGAAAACAAGACATGCAGTAAGTTCAAGTGGAGTTCCAGATCAAACAGACAAATAAAAAGAATACATATATAAACAAATCTGTCTCTGCTTTCAAAATCAAACTTCAGGTGAGCAACCATTTAATCTTAAAGCCTTAGGTTTGTTTGAATATCTGTTGCATGTGATGATCTGGGAAATTATAGATTAGTATGATGATGGTTTATGCCTGTGTGCATATATCTTCTTTATGCATAGATCTGGAAACAGATATTAAGGCCTCTGGTAGGAAAAAAAATTACAGGCTTAAAATTTAAAAGTTCAAAAAATCTAATGCTAAATGTTTTGATCATTATTAGCCAATGATGTAAAAATAAAATATGATCAATATCATCAGAAGGTAATGTTAAGATATAGAAAAAAAATTTATATAACGTGAAATAGTTTATTTGGATGTGAAGATGCAAGAAAAAAAAAGGAAAAATCCAAATTGCATTAAAATTCAAACATGATGAATTTTAATTTCAAGAATATGATCTGAATTGCTTTCGAAAATTAAGATTTTCCAAAGTGAAAACATATTTTTTTAGCATGAAATCATTTATAAATTCGAAAGTGTTTGAAATTTGGGTTATGGTCAAATAATGGAAATCGGCAACATTGTTGCCCTCGTGGTTGAATTTGGAGCTTCCTGGTAGATCATGAAGCTGGGAAAAAAATGCTTGATAAAATTTTAAATCAACGTGGAGATTGATTTTGATCGAAGTAGGGTTTTGGGGTATATTGGGTTCGCTGTTGTTCACGAGAAGTTCTCGTAGTCTATGGTGGTCTAACGGTGATCGCGACCAGGGAAAATTGGAGCAGGGTGTCGTGTAGAGGTTCTGGTCGATCAGCGGAGTTTCCGGTGGCGATATGAGGTGGCGCAAGGTGATTCTGGCCGATGGGTTGGGTTCGAAGAAGGGGTGAATCGCTCGATTTTGTTTTGTTGGATTTTCGTTCGATTTGGGTTAGCGTTTGAGTTCGTATGGGTTCAGGTGGTCGTCGAGCATTGTCGCGACGCTCGCTAGAGGTCGGCGGAGTTGCTGCAAGTGCATCGTGTGCACGTCGAATCTGGGAGGATGGGTTTCGTTGGAAGCTCGGGTTTTGTCTCGTGCGTTTGGAATTTTGACTCGAAGTAAATGCAGATGGGTGGGATTTGAGGCAAGCGTGGGTTTTGTAAGGGTTGGACACGGGTTGATGTGGAGTTTTGCTCGAGCATTCTGGTTTACGAACTCAAGATTTTTGGTGGTAATGTCAATCTGATTTGTTAAAGCAAAAACAAATTTTGGAAGGAGGAAAAAGAAAAATCAAAATCTAGTTTAAAATTATAAACAAGTTTTCTAATGAATAGAAACCAAGATTTTGAAAATTTTAATTTAATATTTGTCAAGATTTGAAATGTTTAAAATAGTTGATTTCGAAAGTAATTAACTAAATTTATTTTGAATTTTAATTCAAGATGTTTTCAATTTAAAATATTAGATCAAGATTAAGAAAGTTCAAATGAGTTTTGAAAAGAAAAAAAAGAATTAAGATATATCCAATGTAATTATAAAGGAATGTTTAAATTATATTTTAAAATTTATTTTAAATGAATAAGTTTGAAGGATATGAAAAATTGGATTTTCAAAAAAATTAAATAATTGTTTAATCTAATTTAATATGTTTGAAAGAATGTTCAAAGATTTCAAATTGGTTTTAATGAAGTAAATAATTTGAGAAAATATTTAGTAATTGCAAAGTTTATTCTTAATTAGTTAAGTAGAAATTAATTAAGAATGATTAATTAATAAAATAAATTTAATGGTCATTAATAATAATTACTTAATGAAGTAGTTAGTGGTTGATTAATTAATTAAGGAGGTAAGTGATTAGTGATTAATTAATTAGTGATTAAGAATTAATTAATTAAATAATTAGGGTTAATTAATTAAGTAACTAAACATTAATTAATTTATAATTAGAAGTTAATTAATTTGTGATTAAGGATTAAATAATTAAATAATTAAGGTTAATTAATTATAATTAAGATAAATTAATTTCTAATTTGTAATTAGTTAAGCAATTAATTTAGATTAATTAATTGTAAATTAAGGGTTAATTAGTAATTAATTAAGGAATGATAAATTTTTAATCAAGTTTAATAATGAATAATTAGAGTTATTAATTTATAATTAAAGGATAATTAATTAATTAAAGATTTATTTATTTATAATGAGGGTAATTAAGAAGTTATTAATTAATTAAATAATTGTGATAAATTAATTAATGGTTGGTTAAGCAAGGTAAGTTGATTTATTCTTAAGTAATTAATTTAATTTGAATTAATTAAATTAATTAAAATTTTGAATTAGAAAATATGCTTGGTTAAGCAAGGTAAGTTGATTTATTCTTAAGTAATTAATTTAATTTGAATTAATTAAATTAATTAAAATTTTGAATTAGAAAATATGCTTGCTTATGAATGATTGTATTGCCTTGCATTGATTGTTATCTCTGGACTGTAATATTCTGTGATGTGAAATATGTTGTGTATTGACCTGTGATATCTGCGATATGTTTTCGATGTAAATACCCTTGGTAGTATAACGACATTAGAAATTCGATGCGATAGGGAGTCGGATTCCAGTTGGTTATCCGAAACCCACATCGAATTGTAATGATGAATCTTTGTGATTTGCAAATTTATTTTATCTGTGATCTGTGAATGGAAAAAAGCGTTATGAGTTATATCGCTTATTGATATTGTCATATCTGTGATGATTGATGCTGTGCACTATTGGGTAAAACCCTTGGACGACACTTATACACACACCAATATGGATTTCACGAGGAAATCGGTTAAGTCACAAATTTTTAAAATAGTTTTGAATTTGAATTTTTAATTCAAAGGGTTTTGGAAATGAATTGAGTTTAAAGTGATAAACTTTTGAAAAGGTGTTTTAAAAATGAAAGTTATTTTGAATAACTAAATAAAGATTGAAATTTAAATCATTTGATTTAAATTTGAATTCAATATCAGAAATTGAATTCTATATTTGGTATTTATGACATAAAAAGGTTATACAAATTATGATTTCAAATTTGAAATAGAATGATTTTGAAAGCTATATCTTTGTGAAAGATAGAACCCTAATTTGAAATTGAAGAAGGTTTTAAACGTGTCTTTCATATATATAAAAGATTGAAACGGGAATTGTTTTGAAAGCTATGAAATGAGTCTTTAAGTCAATCCAATTTAGAAAATTTAGTATGGAATTGTTTTGAAAGGTTACAAATGAATCTTTGTCAAAGATTGGTAAACCTTGTTTAAAATTGAAAAGGGATTTAAGAGTGAATCTTTTGTTTACATGATTTAAATGTGGGAATTGTTTAAACCTTTGAAGGTTTTTGAAATGAATCTTTTTGTTTAAAAGATTTGTAAATGGTAATTTGTTTAACCATTTGAAAGCAAAGTTTTGGGTTTTAAAGTTGTGACTTAACTGAAATCCCATATCCATACGTTTTTAATTATTGCGCTCATTATTCGGTTTAGCCGGGAGAGGACCTTTGTGTCATATAACCCATTCCGAATAATGATACGACGTATATGGATAGCATTTGAAGACCGGCGGTGAAGACCGGATATTTTTCAAAAACGAAAAGATAACCCGTCGAATGTCTCTGCATCGACTGGTCCCCGGTATAGAGATTTGATCACCCTTTGTGATGGGGAGTCTGGACGTGATTAGGGATTATCCGGATTTGCAAGGGCTTCTTCAGAAGTGCCTTCGGTTCTGTTCGAACCTGGAACAGACTTGTATGGTCATGTGTCTAACACTACACTTTGAGATATAAAGACGATTTCTTTCAAATACATATCTGTTGGTGGCGGAGAATTTATTCTCTTAACTTAACACCCTTCTCTGAGACGTACGAGCTCAGAGGTTATGTAGTTGAAGGTTATCAGCGATATACTCCCAATTTGGTAGTGTGGAACACTGAGTGTTGCTATGTATTGATGATCATTTGCTGATCATTTGTTGATCAAAGCATGGCTTTTGTGAAAAGCGTAGCTTTGTGGACGAGACTTCGTCGAACCTCACAACCCGGAATGGTCGAAACTGGAAGAACGCAGCAAGGTTATTTGGAGGTAGCGCCTCCTGAGGGTATGTTCATTTCCTTCTGGATAGAGGTGGTATCATGGTATGGAGCCCAGATACTTAACCTATGTGGATGCTGCAAATTTATTACTTTTTGGTTGTTGGTAAATCCCGGGATAAAGGTTGGTTACGACCGGAGGATGACATACTCGTGTAGTAGTTACCTAGTTATAGAGGTAACCCGACCTTGTGTTGGCAGAGATCCGGTTAGGTTCTAGGGGCGTCCCTCCAAAGGCATACCCATGTGGCCCAGGAAGTTATTTAGCCTGACCATTTGTTGGAAATCCAAAGAAACAATATGAACCCTTTACGATTGCAATTGTATAACTTGCCTCCTCAGGAGGTAGCTATAGCGGGCTTAATATAATGGTACCTATGCTGGCTAAGATTAATATTCTATTTTCGAAATGATTTTCTACACTGTGCACTTATAATAATAATATCAAATGTTTTCTCGTATCAAGCGTATTTGACTATCATAAGGAGAAATCTCCTCCAAGTCTGTGTTTGCATTCTTTGTGTGGCGGGAGGCCTTATGGTAGTTTCATTTCTATAAAGCATTGTAGATTTCAAATTTAACTTCTTTGTTTGTTTTTTTAAAAGACCAAATGTTTTCGTTTGCTCACACCAGTCCCATGACTGACCCGAAGTTTATTTTTCCTTCCTAAACTCTGGGTGCCCATTATTTTCTGCGCGGGCAATCTAGAGTTGGGTTTTTCAGATTGTAGATATCGGTTCAGTAGCTTTCAGTTTTCTCTTTGGTATTCTTTGGAGACTTTGGATATTGAAGTATCTGGTTGGGACGATGGACCAGTCTTGCTTAGCTTAATGAAGCGAGATGGTGGTTCGAGCTTGTGATTTTGGAGTTGGCTTTGGAGCATTGGATTTGAGTTGCAGTTGCTGTTTGGAGTTTTGGTTCCGCTGCTTGTTCTTTTTTTGTTTTTCCGCTGTTGTTATTGTCTCTGATATTCTATATCATATTGTATCAGTGTTGTTCCATACTTGGATATTGTATTCATTGGAATTGTATATGGTATTCATTTCTTTTTCTTCCGCTGTGTTGTTATACTTAATTGTGTTATAAGCTCCGGCGAACGAGATTCGACGCTTAGATCTACGACATTTGAATACGAGTGCTATATTCGGTACCGATTTTCGAAGGTCAAGTCAGGGTCGTTACACATTATTTTTATATATTCCAAAGAATTTATATACATAATAATTCATGCCAATAATTATACTTAATTATACTTTATATTCCTTTCAAAATTCCCAGATCATAATATATGTACTAATACAAATGTATAGATGCAGACTTTAAAACAGTGCAAGGAAAAATATGTATGTGACATATATACTTGAATGTACAGGTGACAAACTTTACCTTTATATATCCAATGTTAAAATAAATAAGTCTAAACTTATATAGTTTGTACAAACGATTGTATAAGTATATTTATACACTAACCCATAATATAACCGAATTTAAATAATACTTTATACATACCATAATGCCGCTGTACATAGCAAAACAGAGGCCTATATTAACTAATGTGCCCATGAACGTAAACCTATACATAAAAAAAATAACTGTACAAACCTATACATGTATACTCGAAAACCTCATCATCACCATATGTATCATACTTAAACAATATCAGTGTATATATATATATAACATATATCAGTATTTATCATAAACCATATAAACAGATATAACTTAATATACATTTATCTCATAAAACATTTCAACTATTATATATATTTATATAGAATGTATATATGTATAACCCAAAACATATACATATATATATTACTGTATAACAACAGATCACTTATACTACATACACTCACAGACTTTCTTTCTTTGTTTTCTTTTTTTTTAAATATATATATTTCGTAAGTACATACATACATACATATATATATATATATATATATATATATATATATAAACAACATTTACCAATTTTAAATCTATTATAACATAGATATACTTTGCAACCACTATATATATGTAATGCTTATTGAAATGTCCACTTGAACGCTTTAGAATGAAAAAAAAAACTTTGTAAAATTTACAACTGTAACCACAAACTGTGACATATAAACTAATATATATGGGCCTATCTTTAAACAAACAGAAACTATATTTATGTTGCTGTAAAGCTATTTGAACAAGTGCACATATACTTTAAAATACAATACACGTACTAACAGAAGACGTATATATTATATAGATTGTATTATACTATATATATACCATTGTTTACAAATAAAATAAAAATAAATGAGGCAGCAGCAAGTGGATGAATATACATAAAATATAGGTTTTATAAATAAATAAGTACTTACTAAGCTGCGTTTTATTTGCTGAGCTCGGCCAGGCAACCGAGTTGATGGAATGAGGTGGTGGTGGCATCACGCGTTGGAGGAATTGGAGGAGGCACTGACGTGGAGGCTTGTGGAGGTTGAAGTGGATCAGGTGTGTCGTCCGCGTTGCGCGTGACAGAGGAGGAAAGACGGGCTATGGTGGATCTCGGGTGGCCGTGGGTTTGTTGAGGCCGAGACGGAGAAGAAAAGAAGGTGGGTGAGGCTCATGGAGGTGGACTAGGGGATCTCGGCTGTGATGGATGATGGTATGTTGTCTTCGGCGGTGACTATGCGTGGAGGAAAGGAGATGCGGCTCGGCACTTGCAGGGGTGTAAGGCCATGGTGGGTTGCAACGTGAAGTGGTGTAGAGGAGAGCTAGGTTGACAAAGATATGAGCTTCAGGCCATTATATTTCACTTCCCTTTTAATGAATAATAGAATAGGAGAGGAAGAGACACAAGTTTGAAGGTGAGGGTGGAGGAATGAGAATGAAGCATGTCAGGTGATATACTCATGCAACAGTAAATATATTTTTTCTGTTTCTTTGTTTCTACAGAGAAAGAAGAAGAGTTCCCAAAAAAAAAGTAAAGCCGGCAATTAATGTTTAGCATTGGAAATCAGAAATTAAGAGTTGAGATTTGGGAAGAGTGACAGTCCAAAACATTTATTATTAGTAATTGGCCGTTGAGTTATACGGTGGAATGGTGTAAGGAACCAAAAGACAAATACCGGTTACCGATACGAATGACGTTTTGCAGTTTCCGTGGCGTACCGAACTGCAAAATATACAAATGAGTATACTATGAAGATCGGCACGACGAGACGATCAAAACGGTATACGGATATCAGTGGTACGACTGAATTATAAAAATTCGAATTTTCTACCAGCGGAAAATGCAAGAAAAACGTAGAAAAATTAGATCGACGGAGCTAAAAAAGTCCAAATTTGAAAAAACGAAAAATGGCGTCCTGCTCAAAAGATGATGTAGAATTTTTCTATGTAAAAATATTTAGTTTTCGAAAATATTTTATTTTCATCAATTTTTAACTGATTAAATTAAGTAAATTTACGCGCGAAATAAACTTTCATATTTTTCGGACGAAAATTTACCTATTGCTATGTTTAACTGGACGCATTCCAAATATCGAATTTATATTTCAAAATTTTATCGTTTAAAATTCCACAAAAATTCAATTAATAAAATAAATAAACGGCCACAATTTACGGCTCGTTACATATATATTAGATTTTGGAAACCAAAAGATAGGTAAAGGAAGGATTAATTTAAAATTAAAGATTAGAAATTAAAATTACTTATCAGAAAGATTACTGTTTCTGAAACCCCAAGGGGAATGAATTTGACAGAGCTTTGCTGTTGCTATAGAATTTTATAAAGGAAAAGTGTCTAAGGGCCTATTTATAGAGGTAAGAAGGAACCATAATTGTTGGATCAAAAATAATAAAATCTAGATCATTAAATAAACAAAACCCTGGCTGCTTGACAACCTACCGATCAACCGCTAACCTTGGGTGGTTGACTGCTAGCGGTCGATCGCTGCCCTAGTAGGGTGGTCGACCGATCTACCTTCTGAGACTGTTGATTTCCTTCATTTTATATGTGTTATTTATTTATTGAATATCTTATTTAATTTATGCATTAACTAATTTATAATTAACGTTTACTTAAATGTTAAGTCTCCTTTAATGTTAGCTATTATTTAAATTCAAATTTTAATATTCAATTTTCATATTTTTAATTCCAATTAATACTTAAAATTTAAATTTGAAAATTTTAAACGTCCATAACTTCTCCGTTTGCACTCTGATTTCAAAATAGTATATTTGGAAATTGATCAGAATATCACCAAGGAGGTAATGATGCAACTTCCTTGACCAAATTCCAACATTTTCTAAATTTCCATTTTAACCTTATTTTAATTACTTAATTTCTTATTAAATTTTATGGGGCATTACAACCTTAATTGTGTATCAACACCAAATCTGATTGCGACGTACAATATATCCAACCTTCATGACGGTTATACAGTTATCATATATGCAAAGGCAGCTCATTGGTGATGTAAGACCTTAGTGATTGTTGCCATGATTTCTTGTTTGTTATGCATGCTATGATTTCTATGTCTGCCTTGATTGATGTGCAATTGAATGGATGTCTTGTGATGTGTGTATTACTACATTAGATACCCCGACACCCATGCTACACTTACTGTTGTACACCTATATGTTGATAGTGTAGCATACATTGCGTTACGTGCTAACTTGTTGGATGTAGGGATAGGGCATGTATGACTTCTCATACTTAGTATTCTTGTTTCAGCTTTTTTAGTATCCTGAGAATATTACTTATTGCTTATACCAGACCATTTTTTGACTCGAGATTGAATGCTTTTCTTCTTATTATCTATGGTACTCATAAATAAGTAGACTAGATATTAGGTCCGAGATAACATATGGAGTTGTTCAAAGGATGAGTAGGAGGTAGCGTTTATTTATAATTATATTTTAGATTTTATCGTTATTTCAATATGAAGCATTGAAGAGACGTATCAATGCTTATCTATTATTAAAGACAATTACATTTGGGTTTATTATTTGATGTATAAACTCTATGATCTACGTACAGAACCATGATGAATTTACTATACTCTGATTATGTGGTTCATTTCAGTTATTATTGTCTCGTTGGGTTTCTATCTGTGTTGATTATTATATTTATCCTTACATTGTAAGATATATGATACATTTTAAATTTGGAATTACTACTTTAACACCTTGACAATCGTTATACATCAATTGGGTACCACGGCTGCGCACTCTACAAATTAAATTGGGTATTAGATTTGTAGGACAGTCGCCATATTTGGTATTAAAGCAAGGGCGGTATCCATTACAGATTAGAAAGAGCTATCACTTTAGAATGGATCGAGTGATATTCGAGAGAGCGTTCCTGTTATATATTTTAGGTTTTCAAAGCTAGGAAGTAATATACAAAATAGAAGTCATATTGCGCATACTAGTACTATTGATCTAGGTTTTTTTTAAGAGATCGGTCATTCTTTTTAGGTTTTCAAATTCCTTTTTCAGTAGCTAAATATTTTTTCATTATATCAAATTGCTTTACGTAATCTATTACATAATTAAACCCAAATTATGGTCCATGTTGGGGTAAATATATAAGAAAATTAGAGTAGTATGTGTTTGATATATGAAGATGCCAATATCACACCTAACTAGTTATGTAAAATTTTAAAAATATGTTTATTTAAATTATAAGCCTTCTTCTTTGTCTTTGAAAACATTATTCGTCCTTCAAAAGATACCCGTCTGGTCCACAAACTCAGCTTACTCAAATGAGTATCCGTCAGTTTATGGAAAAAAATAAAACCATAAGTGAGACAAAAAGTATGGTATGAGTAAAGCCTTTACCCTAAGCATCCATAGTGAGACTACGCCAGTAATGCGAAATGAGTTTTCCTCTCACTCTATCATCATTATTATATCACATATATGATGATAAACGACATACATATCACAGAAGCATCCATATGCATGTATTTAATACATAAGTGTGTCCATTTTTATTCATTAATGAACCGTGTGATATAACAAATTCAGGTTACTATACCCCATGATTATCATCCAAATATGAACCAAGTCATACAATCGTTCATTGTTTATTCATCAATTACCTAATATCATGTTTTAGGTTTTTTTTCATTATGTTATCATTAACTTATTTTAGCAATCACCTCCCTAGGCCTTCCTATCACTTATTTAATCTTTACTCGAATAATGTCACCTGGTGAAAACATCGACTTATTTTCCCATAGGAGCCACATTGACTGGAGTCTCCCAAACACTTCTAAAAGGTCAAATGTAAGCACTTTAAATACATTCTATTAAGTGTCCCTACTTGGCATTAATAGCCCTTCTTAGTCGTTGAATAGTTATCATTCACATTACTGATTATTTATATATCTTCACCGAATGTTCGGGCACTCTGCCTCGACTCCTCTATAGAGTTTTATGATATTTTTTGGTTGAACCCTACCATGGCTCGCTGCCATATACCATTGGACTTTAAACTAATAGTCACCAACTATCCAATAACTCCATGAGTTAGTATACGTTTATGATCATGGTTCAACCTTTTTCTTTCATTCATTACTTGTGTACACTACAGGTTCTTTAAATAAAATATTTTTACCTTCTATTTAAATGGTACCCTATCATTTATTGGATTCACTAAACCTTTTTCATTTTGAAGACAACTTAACACAATTTTAAATTATAAAATCTCGTTTTTATTTCATCCCACATAATAGTTCAATAACACTTGGAAATTGTCTTCCAAAGTGCCCTGATTATTCATTATTTTACTTAGAAAAATATGGCATCTCATGCTATCGCGAGTTATTCGTAGTCATTTCATACTGCTACTCCATAGTCTTCAAACATTCAGCCTAGTTATCATGGAATGATTATCCTATAGTCATCGTGAGTTATTTATCCTAGGCTATCTTATAGTATAACTATATAGTTATCATGGGTTAATAGCTTCCCAAGCTATATTGTACTATACTCCAAAGAGTGATCACAGAGAATCTTCCATATAGCTATCACGTGCTATTTCAATCGAGTCATCATGCGTTATCTCTCTGCAGCATCATGTTTAATTAAAAACATTATTAGTAGTCGCGTGCAAATCCCAAGCTAATACGTACTACCATCATGTTTGTTTTCTACCTAGTCATCGCATTCAAGTTCAATAGAGCCATCGCACGTAATTTGAGCCTTTATATGGTTTAATAAGTTAGCATCCTTCATGTGCATTAATAAGTTAGTAAGCCTTCACGTATAATCCATAAACATAAGCTCGTATATGAATATTTTTCCTTCGTGCTCTATTTTTGAACATGCAAAGTCATAGAATACATTTATATATGCAGCCTTCATGAATAGTTCATTGCCATTTATTTATGTCTTCGTGACATGGTTTCATGCACCAACCTTATGGTCATCTTTATTTATGTTCACATATAGTTATTACTTCACGTCCACGGGCTTGCATGGCATCATGTTAAGCCTTCGCGAATATATGTTCCTACTATTGTTTTCTAGCAATATTTAGGCCACGCATTCTCATTTCATGTGCTGAATTTTCAACGCCAATGTGTATTTATATTTCTATCATCTACTATTTTTTTCCTGGTTTAGCTTGTTTGCATGGAGCTTTCATGTATACACACATATACAGGCTTCATTATTCATGCTTTCGTGAATAATAATATATGTAGGACTATGTGTGCTAAGCTCATTTATTTTAGTACCAGGTGTTTCGGTATTTCATTTTCATTTCCATGTACAGCACCATGCAACTCATGTCATTTCCTTGTTTTCCTTTGAGTGTTGTACAGTTGATTCCTTGCAAGGTATATTTAACCTTCACGAATAATGAGTCGTGGCCTGCTTTAATATATTCTTCGCGAATTATAATGTTGGGTGCCCATGTGGTGTTCACTTTTCTGTTTTGGCATTTATGCATGGTTTGTGTTGGTCCAGTGTCAAGTTCAACCTTGGGTGTTATGTTTTACTTAGTCAGCAATGGTCTAATGAAGATATTGTAATTAGATTAAAAATAATTTATTACCCACTTATGCAACTTCATTTTACTTAACCCCAATTGTTGTCAACTTCTTATTGGCAAATTTTCTTATCATTTTAGTCTTTTTTCAAAAAATGTTAGCCCAAAAATTAGCTCAATTAATTAGTTAGTTAGTTTTCTCTTTAATTAATTAGTGTTTTTCTTCATTAAATAATTCATATAAAATAGAATATTGATGGGAAAAATCAAAAAAATTCACTGAAAATTGCCTCGTATAAAGATTTCAGCTCAAAATAATTAATTTCTTTATTTTTAATAATTAGTTAACTTGGTATTAATCATTTTACCCACTTAGGAAATTCATAAAATATTCGTACTAACTCCAAAGATTATGAAATTAAAAACCAACCTCTATTTCATCATTAGCCATATCACATCAAAATATTATGGCATTAGGATGCGTCATGTTTTACCCAACATAAACCAATTCACCTCTATTGAATTTTAAACCATAATTAAAATAATATTCAAACATCTAAACTTAATATCATCAAAACATTCATATGAAAGTCAAATCCTAATCCAATAGGTTATGATAGATTTTTAGAGAAAGAATTTATTCACCTAGCTTAGAAAAAATTATTTTAATCTCTTCTCCTCTTAAATTTGAGAGCTTGATCACTTCTAGCTTGAAATCATATACTTTTCTCTTGAATTAGTGGTTGATCATGATTGTATTCTTTAAAGCTTTATTTTTATGAAAGAAATGAAATGAAATAAATTGAGATGGAAGATGCGGCTTAGGAATATAGGCTAGTGGTTTTGGGCTTACTTACTTGTTCGCTTAACAAATCCTTCCCATTAAAGTTTAATTTGTTTATTTTCATTAATCAAAGCCAATCAAAATTGCTTTAATTGCATTTGGTCCATCCAATTAACTTTTTAAAGTGTACCATACTTAATTAATTAAATTTTCATTAGGAAATTATTGCAACTAAATAACTTTAATAATTTAAATAATAATATCTTCATATTATTAATTCAATTCAATTTAAAATAATTTAATTTCTCATATTATGGACCCTCCAAAAAATAGGGTGTTATAGGCCCACTACTGTAACGATAAAGAATATGCTTGCGATATAACCACACGCCTCATTGAGTGTCTTTATACACCCTCATGAAGTGAGAACCTAGGTACGTTACCAAGTGTGAATCAAGTCCTGCGTATTACATAAGTCCATGCAGCTACATCATGGAAGTGGGAACAAGTGTCCCAGAGCTATATTACTTGGCCTGCACTAGGTCTAGGTTCAATCTAGGCTACCTACAACAATTTAGATGTTTGAACACATCATTTACATGTTTGGACATCTTTCAAACATTTGAATATTTGATTAGATGTCACACTCCCTATGCCAAAACACTACAGGAAATCAGACGTATGAATCCACTTCCAAATGTCTGACCCATAATTGAGACATCCGAATATATATTTCATATATTTGACCTAGTTGAAATTCAATGCCTGTCTTCTGGGTTTCACTTTTCTTACTTTCAGATGATTGGTTCTTGGATTTAGATTTCTAAGTTGGTTTATTTTTACCAGTTCTCTTTTTGTTCTGTCTACTTTATTTTGGATTTAAGTACAACTATATAATTCATCTTTTAACAAGAATTTAAATACAATCACAGCTTTACTCATTTCCATGCTTATTACGTTGTCTGCCCAATTACTCATATATAACTATTCAAGGATTCATCTATGTATGTTCAATTTTATTCAAAGTTGATAGAATCAGACCAATGTGACTTTGAGAGATGTAAACATAGATTCACTTTTATCAATTCAAATCTATTACATAAATCAGATCTATATGACTTTAAAGGCCAGTCTTATTTAAGATACCTCCCTTAGTTCGTATCAATTTTATTATCAAAGTAGTGAAATAGGGTTTTCCAATAATCCAGTTCATACAAATTATCAATTAAAATAATCGAATTAATTCTAACTTAATATGTTTTAAGATAGATGTATAAATGAACCTAACTCATATATAACCACATAACCATTTTGTAAATAAATTCCCTTACCTTATATGCTATTTTGGTAAACTTTCGATATGAATTTTCAAGATTATCCCCTTTGATTTTATTTGTGTATAGGTCTGCTTCTTCTATTTATCTTGCTATGTGTTTGGATTATATCTCTTCTTCTTTTTTATATTTGAATTGAAATTTATTTGAGAATTTTAATTCAGGAACGTGGATGAAGGAGAAAAAGAATAGAGTTTGAAGCTAGGGTTTTGTATCAGCCCTAGAACGAGAAGGAATGGATGTAGAATAATAGTAGACACATATCATTCCCTTCTGTAGCTAAAAATCTGAAATTCCTCCTCAGTCCACTTGGGCCTCGACCAGTTTTACCTCGAAACGCGTACTATGCTAAATAACTCGTATCTCCTTCATCTGGTATCTATTTCCAAAGGTTTATATATGAATTTGGGCTATAAAAGTGTTCTTAACGCAATGGAAAAGCCATAATTTTCAAATTCCCTCTTTTATGAAAATTTTGTAGATTTTAAGTAAAATTTAGTAGATTTTAAGTATAATTACTAAAATGTCCTTTTTGATTAAATATTTATTTTTATTAAAGACTATGGGGTATTGCATTCTCCTCCAAATGAATTGCATCCTCAAAATTTCAAGAGACCAAAAATGCAATACATAGACCTAATTAACTCTAGCAACCATGTGTATGTGCAATACATAGACCTAATTAACTCTAGCAACCATGTGTATGTGCAATACATACACTTTAACTACACTACGCACACACAACTAAACGATCTATATCAAACATATATGTTTCCTAATATTTCTAATGATGAGATATTATATCCATAGGGATACCACTAAAGCCTAGATATAAGAATCAATATATAGCAACCGTAAAATAAGTGCAAATAACAATGCGCGTCCATCAATCAGCATACGTCGTGAATATGGTAGGTGATAAATGCATAAATACAAATGCAGCTCCCATGTGAATGCAAGATCATGGAATATTGGAATTTATGCATAACATCCTAAAATATGATAATTTTATATGTATACAACATTATGTATGAAAAATCAAGTCATATAGCAAAACACAATTCACACAACAATACATACCACACCATCTAATTTTATAATTTAACTAAGAAAATGAAAATAAGGAAAATGTACCCGAAAGGTGTAAGGGATGGACAACTTTAATCTTCTCCTCTGGCTCTCATGTAATCTCAATCGGGTCATCTTTACACATGATTTTAATCAGTCTAATTACTTTATTACGAAGTTGCTTTTTTTACATGCTTGACAATGCGGGTAGCTGAATAGTTGATACATGAATTCCTTTCCACTTCAACCTCTTCTACTGATTCAACTCGACCACAATAGCTAAATCATGCAAATAATTCTGTAAGTGCAACAAATGGAAAATATTGTGAGTCCCCAACAACTTTTCGAGGGGCTCCACTCTATAAGCTAACTTCCGTACCCTTTCCAAAATTGGAAAATTCCCTACAAACATAGGTGCCAAATTTCTCGAACTACCAATCCTCATAACATGTATAAGAAGCAAGGCCTTCACAAATACCATGTCACCTACTACGAACTCACAACTCCATGCATCTCCTATCAGCATAATTTTTCTCTCTAGCTTATGCACTCTTCATCCTCCTATGAATCAAATCTACATTCTCCAAAGTCTCTCCTATAATGTTTGGCCAAAGAACAATCCTATCTAGATAGCATCCTACTAATGTGATGGATATTTATATGGCATGTTGTACAATTCCTTGAATGGTGTCATCCCAATACTTGCTTGATATGCAAACTCTACTAACGGCCAGTGACCCTCCCAAGAACCTCCAAAGTCCAAAATATACACCCATAACAAATCTTCCCACCACCTGCTCATTCTGCCCGTTTGTCTATAGGTGATAGGCTATAAATCAAATTCAATTCACTACTTAAGGCCTCTTGAAGACTCCTCCAAAACCTACTAGTAAAAAGTGAGTCTCGATTACTAAAAATACCGAAAGGACTCCATGCAAAAGAACTACCTCCCTTGCATATAAGGTCAACAAAGATGCGGCTATCCTCATACTCCTAGTTGGAATAAAATGATCGCATTTGGTCAATCTATCAACAATGATCCAAACACTCTCATACCCCTTCTACTCTTAGGTAGCCCATCAAAAAAATCCATAACGATGCTCTTCCATTTCCACTGCGATATAACCAAAGGTTGTAATAATCCACCATGCTTCCTCTGCTTCACCTTTACTTTCTTACATGGCACACAATTAGGAACAAACTCTACCACATGTCTCTTTATACTTGCCCGGTAAAAGACCCTCTGCCTACCTCTATACATTTTTTCACCACCAGCATGAATAGTCATCTTGAATGATGGGACTCGTCTAATAATAAGTCAGCCAACTCCTTAATGAGAGGAATACACAACCTACCATCTCTCCACTGCCATCCCCTAGGATTAATGGAATAACGGTCTAAGTGATCCAAATGCTTTTCTGTGTTCAACTTCTCAAAAATAACCAACAACTCCATCCTTTACTTCCTACCATAACTGATATGGTCCATAAGTGAAGGCAGAGCATCCAAAGCTGTTAGTAACCCTGGTGTAAGGTCCGATGAAGGTTAGAAATCAAATGCGAAAATAAACTCCAAGTGCTTCCACTCAAAAACATAAAGCCTAGGGTCGCATGTTTTTACTCAAGGCTCCAGCTATAGCATTGTCGTTCACTAGGGTATAAGAAATACTAAAATCACATGATGCCAATAACTCTATCGTTCTCGCTTTAATGTCTTATACTTAAAGCATCGGCTATAACATTGTCTTTTTTTGAGGTATAAGAAATACAAATTTTTCTGGGTGAACAAATACTTTAGGGACTTCTTAATTGTGAACAACATGAATATTTCCCCTAAGAAACGATACCTTCAAGATTTGAGGGCAAAAAAATAGCTGATAATTATCGACTAGCATAACAAATGACTCTACCCTCCTACATCAAAATAGCTCTCAGACCACAAGCATCAGTATACATAGTAAACGCCTTTAAACCATCAAAGATTACAAAAACATGTGTAATTCAACTACTCCTTTAGATTAATAAAACATGCTCGCATTCCGAGTTGCATGAGAAAATTAAATTCTTCTTAGTAAGGCATGTTAGCGGCACACAAATCTTTGCAAAGTATTTAATGAATTTCCTATGATAGACAACCAAAACAAGAAAGCTTCTTATCTCCATAGCACTTAACGGTATGTTCCAGTCATGCACTAAGGTAACTTTACTAGAATCAATTGATAATCCTTTATCAGTAACAACATGACCAAGAAAGGGAACCTCCTTGCATGAAAAATGACATTTGGGAAAAATTTCCTTCAACTTGTACGTATGGAGAGTATTGAGAACTTCTCTCAAATGCAACTTGTGGATTTCCTTTCTTTTTGAATAAACAAGTATATCACCCAAAAAAATACTAGCGATCTTGTACAACAACCATTTTAAGACTCGACTCATAAGGTTGATGAAATACATTGGTGCATTGTCAGTCCAAACGACATGGCTAACCACACATAATGTTCGTCAACTATACGAAAATCAATTTTCTAAATACTATCATGGCCATATGAAACTGATGGAATCGGTAGTTGAGTCAAGCTAAGAAACCTCCATCCAACTGATCAAATGGGTTACCAATTCGTGACAATGGATAATGATTCTTCTTTATCATCTTGTTACTTCACACTAATCGAAGCAAACCCTTAAAAATCCATCCGTTTTGGCAGCAAAGACAATAGGTGCTCCCTATTCTAAAGTACTACTTTAAATCAATCATTCACTTATTTAGTAAGCTTTCATCTTTCTTTAAGAGACAATGCCTAAGGGTAAAGCAACAGGTCCAGCATCCTTTTCTAAATAAATTTGAAATTTAATCTCCTTATAAGGTGGAAGACTAGAAACTTCAGTAAAAATATCTTAGAAGTCATGAATTACAGGTATGGATGCTAACTCATCATGTTATAGGTCTAGGGAATATATGTAACTCAATATAATATAACATTTGGGATTGTAGTAAACCTTAAGGCTATGCCAACTACAAGTATGCAAAAGAACCACCTTCCTATCACAGTCTAGAACTGCTCATATATAGCCATCTAGTGCATCCCAACCAAACCCAAAAATCCCAATGCAAAAGCATCTTAACCAAATTTGACACTCAATATATATATATATATATATATATATATATATATATATATATATATATTCAAACACCTACATGATATGGATAAATATATTAATTCCCCAATAAAATTTAATACTATAATAAGGTTTGTAAATATATTGGTCTCTAAGTGAAATTCATCTACTAGCTTACTCGAAATAAATGGGTTAGAAGCTTAGATGTAAAAAAGTGACTTTCTTTCTTTTTCCATAGTTGGGGCTATGTTTGAGCTGCATTAACTACATAAGCTAGAACCATCTAGTTAGAAGCATTAAGCAAGGTCAGGCACTCCCTCTTTATATGTCCAAACTGGTTTCAATTGTAGCATTTGCTCTTGGAAAAATATGAATCGACCTAGCTCAGAGCGACCAATCTATGGCCTGGCTCTCTTAGCCCGCCTACTGCTCGTCCTAAGCGGCCTGTCTTTTTACTATATCTCGGCCCTTTCCTTCGTACTCTAGCCTTATTATTTTCAGCTTTGTTCTCAGCAAGCCTTGGCAACAAATGATTGACTACTACTGTGCATGGGAGGCTTCTCGTCCACCTATCCACATATATAAGAAAAAGTAAATGACAAATAGTATGGCCAGTTATACTAGGTACTGTAACATGACTACCACATTAAATGCACATTAAATGCAAAGCACGCACCTGGTATGGAATCTCAACTGGTCAGCAGCCTGGTCGTGCTATCTCACCACCTTTACAGCTATCTTCCATCAACCCACGTGCCTGGATGTATGATTAGAGTTGTTTCCCACCTATTTTCAGTGCAATCACAATCATTCAACCATTTATATCTACCACAATAAATACCCAATACCATAAAAAATCAAAGAGTTTGAAAACTAGTTGGAATATCTAGAAGCCTAGAATACATTTACAATAAGCACCTCCTCTCAAAACTCTTAATTTTAAAAACATAGTAAACTAAGTGGTAAATTTCTTATTATTCGTTTGTAATTCCTTGTAATTATAAGAGACAAACATAGTAAGAGATCTTCATAGTAGACACTGGCAAATCTTTGCCGAGCCACTCAACATCTTGTGTCATTTATATTATTCGCTTATTATACTCCTTATTTACATTTTAAATCCCTGCTAATACAATGCATTAGTCTAATTCCAATGCTAGCTAATTCATTAGTCAAAATTTTACGGTTAGAAGGAGGGCCTCCTCTAAAAGCCCTTGTCTTTCTTCACCTTTTCTTCTCTACAACATATATTCTAGTTATCACCATGTCAAATCCTAATAGTGAGAACGAAGTCATCAACTCTAATGACTATGAGACTAATGCTAACATTGTTGCCATAACTACCAATCCATTCCCTAGGATTCCTACTGACATGTGGCAAAGTGCGCCCTAAGATCTAACCAACATGGGAAGTCTAGCCAATGAAGTACATGACCCAAGGATGAGGTTTGATGCTCAAACAATTGTGAACTTTGTTCCACCACCCCTTCAGTGTTTGATCTAAATCCTCTCCAACCATTTCTCCTTAATTCTTTTACCTCTTGAACCCCGTAGAGGCCCGGGGTAGGGTGGTACATAAAACTGGTCATGGATATCCATGCTCATCCAAGAAGACATGTTGTGCATGGGCCAAGTCATGTTAAGACATTAATTTGAAGATGGTCGCCTATAGGGAACCAAGACATCATAGTTGCACCAGTAGTATGGCAGTCAACTTTTGAATGCCTCCAGATGGAGAACGAAATTCCAGATTTAAGGTTCAAGCATCTTAGCCATGCTAGTTATGCAGTTAGTAGTGAGCTAAGGTCCCCTTAGTGCACTTCTAATCCCATAGGGGTGCAGCCAAGCCTAGATAAACAGAAGGCTAGTTCGGTCATTCATGATCACCCTTTGTATGTAGAGGGAGGAGGTCTTCCACACCAGCTCACTACCACCATCACTCTCCATCATGTCATCATTGTTGATCTCCCACTCCATAATGATGCTGATTGAGCCACAACTTGTTATTGAGCAGGCAATCCCATAGCAGGCTGATGCTGGCCTCCCAAAGAAAATAAACATCCTTCACTGTCACTCAACAAAATGAAAGCTCGGAATGCCTAGGGCAAAGCTTTATCCAACGACAAGAATGGAAAGCCGGTTTTTTAAGGAAATTTGGAATACTAACATCCACTGGTCATATGGCTTGTCACCTATTGACAAGGACGGTAAGAGTGCTGACCTATCGAATTACATTACCGCATTCAAATCAATCACACATGTCGATTTGCTTTTTGGCTCGGCAAAGTTTCTACTCTTCCCCTCTACACTCACAGGACTATTCTCCTGCTGGCTCTTACAACTACAATTAGGCAACATCCATTCTTGGGCCTAGCTATATGCATACTTTAAGACCAGGTTACTCATCTCAAAGACCCATGTTATGATTGCTAGTGAATTAAGCAACATTAATAGAGGCTGACCGAGTGTCTTCAATCATATGTGAATCACTTCAACAAAGAATCCACCGAGCTATGGGCATTGACAAGAATAACTTGGTTGTGGCCCTTTACTTGAGGATCAAATACAAGTTGAGAATGTGGAAGGAAGTCCAAAAGCAGTCGGCTATGTGCTTGACTGACTTGTATCAATGGGTGAATGGCAATATATAGATGGGGGAAGCTGATCAATAGCCAAGCCGATCCCCGCAAAGCTCCCTGCTGACAAGGAAATTTTGGTAGAACAACACCAAAAGATAAGTAGAAAATGGAGCCCGGTATAAGTCTAGGTACACTAACTATGCAACTCTAAATAGAGATACAGAAACAATTTATCTCACAACCAAGGACCAGGCGCAATTCTAGACTGACCGTCGATGGAGGTGGGAGAAAGGAGGAACCCAACAACAATGGAAAATACTACTAGTTCCATCAAATCAACGAAATACCACCAAGGGATGTTGGGTGCTTAAAGACGAGATTGAAAGACTAATATGAGAAGGGGCACTTTTAGAATTTTTTGGCAATTAAGTGGAATAAAGGATGGTCTGCCATAATGAGCCGGCACCACTCTCCCAACCTAACAACAACATCGCAACCATAATCGACATCTTGACCATAAGTAGTAGCCCATATGTACCCAAAAGTAGTCGAGGAGCACAATCCCAACATTAGAGAGAAGTGGGTTCAATCGGCCAAATCTATTGTAGGATCGATTTCACCCTAGAGGGGGGGTGAATAGGATGATGCTATTAATTATAAAAATTATTGCGGAAGTTTATAAAATATTTTCAACACAGATATATCAAAATAGCAGCACAAATAATAGTAGAATAATAAATGCAGAAATAGAACGATACAGAATTTACCCAGCTTCGGCAAAACCCTGCCTGCGTGCTGCCCCCAAGGTTTCTACTAGAAATTAAGCAGTCATACGCTTACACACGTAAACTTGCGACACCCGCTATCGACTAGCCTTAACTCTACGCTCAAAACCCTGCCATAACTCAGCCATTGGGTTGCGAATTCTCAAATTACGTCATGTAGTTTGTCCCCTAGTCACACGACTAGTAGTTACAGATGTTTAAAGAAGAAAATACAAATTCAAAACAATTAATAAAATTAAACCCTAATTTAAAGCCCACAAACACTATTTTATGTCGGCCCAAACTAAAATTAAAAGAGCGCCACTTTTTTAAAATAATTATCACTTCGGCTCGTATCTCTTTTATTTGCCTGTCTCTCTTATTTCTTTCGTTCGTTCCTCAATCTGAAATTAGGGCTTCTGGATGAATTTTCTCTTTGTCGAATTGATTGATGATGCTTCGCTTCCTTTCTTCGATTGATTATATGTAAGTGGCAGCTTCAACCAAGTTGAGTTTGAATGTTGCGTGAATCGGTATGTTCGTTCCTTTTTCAATTTCTACTATTCTCGACTTTGATTCGAGTTGAATGATTATTTTTATCTGTTGTTGCTTAAACTCGAATGCTTTTCACAGTCGATGATGATTGTGTTTATATAGGAATTGAATTCCTATGATTTCGTTCATTGGAATTTGTCATTTATTTTGTTCCAGCCGTTCAATGTTGCTTGGACGTTTATGATGATTTCTGACTTTGTCAATTTCGTATATTTGTTACTTGATTCCCACGGCATGTTTTGATTTTTCTTGGTCATCATGGTGTTGAATTCTTTGACACTTGATTTTAATTTTCATTCTTCATTCTCTTTGACTTCGGTCTCACGGCCTTGACTTGAATTTGCAAATTGACTTCGGCACTTGACATTATCGAACTCTGCTCCGACTTGATAATGTCTTCGAACATCATCATTGCACTAATATTTCTTCTGGTCATTTTACTTGTACCATTCGAATTGTGATATTAGTCTTGAATTTATTTATTTGAAATGATTCTTGGACATATGATATTCCAGTTGAAGCTTGTACACGCGTGTTGTGTACTTCATGGTTCCCTTGACTTTTGCTTCACTTGAATTTTCTCTGTACCTTGTTTGGTTCATTGTTTCATGTATGCACTGCCTGTGATGTCTTCTATGTATATGCATTCATCTTTTCCATTGTGTATTTGCATGCTTGCCACTGATCATATGTTGAAGTCTTTTAGTCTTCATTTATACTATTTTGTCATCTGGTGGTCTGTTCTTTATAGCATTTTGTATATGTACTTGAGTCTGAAGCTTGTGTTCATCTCTGTTGTTGCATTGTGTACATGTGTGTTTGCATTTCCATGAGTCGCTTGTATCTGTCCATTGTTAGATGTGTCAGAGTTATAGTTTGTTATTTGGTGTTGTCCTTCTCTGTGTTCATTTGTGTCCTGATGCATATGTATTCATCCACTCACTCCATCTTCATTTTGTTTCACTTGAGTCTGATTTGCTTTATAAGACTGCACTTGATTTCATGTGTACATCGAGTCTTAGTTGCTTCCGACTGTTATTGCTTCGAGGCCGGTCATATTTTTAAGTTGACTGGTCTTGGTCTCTTGATACATTCTGGTGAGTTGTTCTTGACCAGTTGACTGTGACTTGCTTATGCTCTATACTACAGTTTGGTTGCTATATATGTGATGCATGCTTTGTTGACTTTGTTTGCAGTATTTCTCTTGTTTGGTTTGTGGTGCACTTGCTTCTCTGACATGTTCTTGTGCTTGTGCACGTCACTTTTCATTTTGATTTCACTTGAATTTCATCTTGATTTTTGGAATTGCACCTGTGTTGAATCCAGCTAGTAGCTCGGGTTTGACCTTGTGCTTGTGTTATGACTTTATTGTATTGCACTTGAGTTGATCCCGGCTTTTCATTTGGGTTTGACATGTGCTCGCCTGTCCCTGTAACTTTATCAAGTGTATATCGGTATGCACGGCCTTGTGGCATATACAGTGATACACTGTGTATGTCACTAGCTGTTCGTGTATGATGAATTCAAAGTTAAATGATGACGAATAACCCAAATAACTGAGGCAAATATTATTTTCAAAATCCACATTTTATTTTATACTGTAAAAATATTTTCTTTTTAATTTTACTGCGTTAGTGTGTATTTTTGTAGAATCCTCAGATGTTGGATTCAATTTGGAATGAAGTTGAAGATAAATTATGAGTGAATGAGCGATATGTAGTGAGGACATTTGTAAATGAAAGATTGTGATGTAATTGAATTTATATTGTAATCAAAATTGTATAGTATAGTGAGAGCTCGAATTTGTACTGTTTAAAATTGTAATAAATATTTATTTGAATAAAATATCTGTTTGAATTTAAACTCTGTGTTATTTATTTTATTCAGCAAGTATTTATTTGATCATGTGAAAAACAAAATAGTACATTAAAAAATAAATTTAAATGAGTATATATATGTTTATTATCATCAAACAAAAATCATATACTCGCATATTCAACATCTATTTCCTGGAGCATCGATCGTTCGAAAACTCTCAGGATGGACAATACTAGTCCATCATGTTCACTATCGAAGATAGGAAAGCTGTCACTTACTACCACCATGATCCTATGGTCATCACTCTTATAATAGCCAACTCAAATGTCCATTGAGCCTTCGTGGATGGGCATCGCTCAGTCAATGTCATGTTCAAGCATGTTTTTAAAGCTCTTAAGTTCCTTGCCTCCAGTCTTACCCCATGCACCTTGATCATCTACAACTTCGAGGGTGTGGAAATTATTTTAATGTGTACTACGTCCCTCATAACCACACTTAGAAAAGATCCCCTTGTAATAAAGATTTAGGTAAACTTTGTTAGAGTTGGTTGCATATCTTCTTACATTCTCTTGATAAGGCGAATGGCACTTGCAGAACTTGACGTGATCGTCTCATATAACTGGCTTGTCATGAATTTCCTTGTCCCAAATGGAATTGGGGAAATCAGTGACATGTCACCTTTGAGAGTACTCAAGCCAGAAAGTACTAACACTCATGCAAGAACGGTCCTTGCCGTTGAAAATGTAACTACCAAGTATGTCACCCAGGAGTAACCTCAAGCCCATAAGTTCTCTGGTTTGTGTCAGGACTGCCTAAAGAAGTGAACCTACATCAACTATCGCATGTCACCTATGAGTACCCTTCAGCCTAGTAGAACTTAGGGTCATGCTAGATTCTTCTACCAGAATAAAGACTGGAATGGTAAGAACCTTATCACTTTGGTCACTCCCAAAAGAACTAAATAGCTCATTACAACTTGGAATGAGCAAGTCGCACCCTGTTGGTAAGCAGGGACATCCAATACAGCAACTCCAACCCTCTCAATGTCGTTATACTCATCTATATAAGCCAAGGGCAACCTCAACCCCTTGATTCAAGAAAAGATATCTGTCTTGGCCAAGGATGTCATAGAGCGCATGGTTTATGCACTGGAAGAATGCAACTTTGAAATAAGCTTAGATCCTAATGACAAACCGCTCAACTCTCACATGGGAGATTCATGCATTGAAGATAGGCTAGTAACTCTACTGGATCGATATCCATCAACTATTCCGACCCTGCTAAAGTTTTCCAAATCAACACAACACTTAGCTCAAAAGTAAGAGAGAAGCTAGTCAAATTCCTATAGCAAGTCAAAGATATCTTCAGTTAGGGGAACGTTGACATAACCAGCATTGTAACAGTCCATATTTCATAGTATCTGTTGAATCAATTATAGGATGAATTAAATAAAGGAAGGGTTAACAAATGTATAGTAAATGAATGAAGAAAGAGGAGTAAAGGATTTATTACGACTAGGCTAGAATGGGGTTTAGCCCGTATCCCAAATTACTAATTCCATATACTCTAATACTTTATTCATTATCTTATTCCACTAAAACTAAAGAACAGAAAGCACAGAAGGTCGGCATACGTTTTAGGGAAAGAAGAAGAAGATAAGGATAAAATAGGGAGCTTTCATCATTAAGGAAACTTTAAACATGGCTTAATCAAAATAAAGGTGAGTACAAACTTTCTCTAAAACCTATCACTATCCGCTTAGGTTAGGATTTGATTGTGTACGAATATTCTTGGAAACGTATACATGTTTAAATGACTAAACATTAATTTTCTATAATTAGAATTTTGAATGAAATGAATATGTTCATGTTTTAAGGCAAACCATGATTAGATAATAGTTAAATGGTTTAAAAATGATACATGATGTTTATAGTGACGGACTACATTTGAATTTTTAATTTCATAATTGAGGGAATTAAACAGGAATTTTTGTGAATTTTATAAGTTGAGAAAAATGATTAATTTTGGGTAAATTAGTTATTAAAAATAATACAATTTATTATTTTAACCTGAAATTTTGGTACCGGGTAAAACACGATGAATTTGATTTTTGGTAAATTTTTGGGATTTTTCCCATCGATTTTGATTTTATACGAATTACTTGGCTAAGGAATAAGTAATTACTTAGTGTTAATTAATTAGTTCACGGAAGATGTGGTTAGCCCATTTCTAAAAAAGTGAGCTGTAACGAAAAGAACTAGCCAATAAGAATTCGACACCAAATGAGAATTTGATGTAAAGTAACTACTTAGTAGGGTAACAAAACAATTTTCAGTTTAATTATGAGCATGCGATTTGACATGTGATGACTACTTAGTAAATCAACATGTAATAGCTATTTTAGCAGTCAACGTGTGATAGCACTAAGGTTATCAGACAATGATGAATTTGGAAAAGCTAACTCGTGAAAGCTCTATTGGGCTCAACCCATGAAGGCTAGGAAGGAAAGTCAATGTGTTAAGGCATAGATGGAGTCAACACAGGATGGATGTTGATGAAACAATACATGATAGCTATAAAGGAGTTAACAAGTGATGGGTGTACATGAGTTAACCCACAACCGCTACTTAAAACTTAAATACACGATGGATTAGGAAGCTGTCAACCCACGAAGGATTGGGGAAGTTACTACACAATAGCTAGTGATTATCAACTAGCGATGGCCTGAAAATTACTATGGTTCGTGTAATATGGAAAATTAACTATTACTTGTGTGGAATATAAATAAAAAAGTAAATGACACCGGTGATTTTTATGCTGGTTTGAACTTTCCGATCTACGTCCAATCCCAGACTCTTTCTGGAATTTAACGATCAACCCTCAGTTAACCCAGAGGAAAAGGTATTGCATCGCTTAAGCAATCGAACATGACTTCAACCACTTAAGCAAAATAATAGCACTTCAATCACCTAAGTAACTTTAATAATACAGAGAATTACCTTGACTGAATATGCTCTTTTAATAGCACAGATAAGCCTTTAGCATACACCCTTCCAATAATCTTCTCCTTTGTGGTATATAATGTAATTCTTGAAGATAGGATGTTTATTAAATTGCCAATGAAGTATGCTTAAATGAATAAGTGATTAGAATGAAGTACTGAATACTTAGAGTTCAAATAGCAAGATGGTTTAGAAAATAAGAATGAGAACTAGAATTAGTATTAGTGATTAAAACAATGGAATTGATGGCTATTTATAGAAATTGAAGAGTTGTAATCATTCGTGAAAGATAGCCATTAGGAGATATGAAAGCAACTCTTGAATCAAGAGTTGTTTCTATTCATTAAGTTGCAATGTCTTTTTTGAAATATAGCCAATATAAAGATTCAGCCGTTTGAATGGAGCAATTCAGCTAGCTGAATGATTTAAAAGTGAACCAGCAAGAAAACAGTGCAAAAGAGACGTAATTCAGCCGGTTGAATTTGAAAGGTCGGCCCTCTGAATATTCAAAGAAATTTGTGCGAATGCACATTATTCAGCCTGATGAATTTTTTTGTTTTCTGGCATATCAATAATGTTTGAAAA
The DNA here is from genome assembly GCA_030765085.1 of Allium cepa. Classification (NCBI taxonomy): domain Eukaryota; kingdom Viridiplantae; phylum Streptophyta; class Magnoliopsida; order Asparagales; family Amaryllidaceae; genus Allium; species Allium cepa. The sequence continues at coordinate 974,486,806 of CM060932.1, forward strand.
ACTTTAAATCGCGTGCATGCATATACCACTTCGGAGAGATTTTAACATAAATTTACTACTAAACTGGACCTTAAACTTAATACTTTGCTCAAACTTCAATCCAGAATCCGATCTGCAAATTGTTAGACTATTTCTCGACTAAAAACAATATCTTCTCGCAGAAGTATGGTTAGTTCATATAATACTTACTTATATAGTTGTCATAATCAAAACATCAAAATTCTAGGTTCTAAAATTCTCCCCCTTTTGATGATGACAACTATTTAGGTTTTTAAACATATAAAGTAATTTTCTCCCCCGACCGAGTACTCTCCCTATCAATCGTATTCTCTCCGTTTGTCATTGACAAAAAGGAAAAAAAAATTAATATGAGAAATAGACAAACATTTTACATTGACATATGAGCACATACATATGACAAACAAATAACCATCGCTACATCCAAAAAGACCTTCAGTAGCATTGAAAAAACGCTACCAAAACTTTTAATAGCGTTTTAAAGTATGCTACTACAGGTCGAACAACTAAAAGTATGATCTTTTTGGTTGCATTTTAATAAACACCATGAAATATTTCCATATACGACGTTTTTTAGACGCTATTAAAGGTTTTCTGCAACATTTACAAAACCTACCAGAATTTCATTCTTTGATTTTCTGCAGCATTTATTTTGTGCAACTAAAAACTTTTCGTATGCCATGATAAATTTAGGTAGTATTTTACATTTTTTTAGCATTTTCAAAAGGCTACTAAAAGTTATTGGTTGTTTGGCTGCATATTTTAAATGCTGTTATTTCCGACTGATGGCTTGTACAATTTCCAGCAATCGCTTATATAGTATTCATATTAAAACATGCAAACATTCATAAAATTTTCATATTCAAACGAACAATTAAATCACATAATTAGCATATACAAACAAACAATCAATCATATTATCATCATATTCAAATAATTGAAAAAACACGCTAATCTCATAATCAAATATAATATCCATAATCAATTCGATGGTAGTTTTTCAACAAAATAAGTCACATGCTACAAGCATTCACAAACAAGCTTGCACAAATAGTACTAACAAAATATGACAACATATACAACAATTAAAGTCATGTTCATTGGTTGGTTACCAACAATTCTTTATTGCCGACAGTCTTCACTTCCAAATAGCTAATTACCTGCAAATGAGTTTAACAATCAACAATAAGAATTACAAACCAAAACTGATTGCTAAGTTAATGATTCAAAGACTAAAACACACTTATCAATCAATGGGTGCTGGAACATAATTTATTTAAATGTATTTGAGTTCTAGTTTCAAATAATTTCCTTCTATCAGTGTATTTCCCGTCATAAATTTAAGTGGGTACAGAGGTAATGGTCACAAAATGAATTATAGTTTGAGTACATGCCATTTGAGTCCATCATCGTTTATGTACTTCAATTTCATTCTGTTTGTAGTGTGTATATCAATTTTTCAGTTACTACAATACATGATTTGTCTAAGCTAACGTTTGTTGTGGAAGTTTGATATTATCTAATAATTAGTTTTCAATCTGAAATCACAATTCGTTTTCAACTGCTTCTAAGCAATTGGAATTCTCTATTCTCTCTCGCCCTCGGCACCCGGGTTATAAGTTTTTAGAACTAAAGATTGGTTGTATTATTTAAACATTCAAGTCTTTACTTTGGTTAGCAGATTATTTATTCTAATATTTGTTTATTTGATTATTAAAATTTTCCCAAGGTTCATTTTGCAATAAAATTTTTGAAGCTGTTTATGTACGCTCAATTTCAAAATGTCTTGAAATAAAATTTAAGGAATTAACATTAATTTTTTAAACTTTAGGTTAAACTATAAATTTAATTAATATTTATAAAATTTATTTAACTTGATTAATATTGTATAAGTCATTATTATTATTATTAGTTTATTACTATTAGTATTAACTTTATTATAACTTAGTTGTCTTGGTTAAATTTTTATAATTTATAAGTATTAGAATTAGTATCATTCAAATTTGGTTAATTGTTATGAAACTTAGTTGATTTTTATAAACTTAATTTATTTATTATTATTATGATTATTGTTGTCATTATTAGTATTAGTATTTTTTTCGAATGGGGGTATTTATATTTACAAATTAGATGGCACACAAGACCACAAGACTATTGGTAAACGCATAGTTTTTAATATGCCAAAGGTTGGGATCAAACTGGGGACCTTGTCGTCAATAGCCTTGACGCTTTACCACTGCGCTAATGCCTCAGACTATATTAGTATTATTATTAATATAAACTTAGTTAATTTTCATAAACGTTGGTTAAATTACTATTATCATCAACTTAATTAAGTTTTATACTATTTAATTTTTATAAAACTTAAGTAACGAAGTTAGTTTTATAATCTTAGTTAATATATTTTGATTATTAATATTATTATTATATAAATTTATTTAATTTTTATAAAATTTAGTTAACTTGATTAATATTGTAGAAGTTACTATCGTTATTATTAGTACTACTATTAGAAATTTAGTAACTTTTATATATCTTATAGTTAATTTATATATGTGTGTGTGCGCGCGCGCGTGCGGCCTTTGTTAATTTTTATGAAACTTATTAAACTTAGTTAATATTTTATAAATTATTATTTGCATTATGATTGTGATAAACTTAATTAATATTCATAAACTTAATTTGATATAATAGTAATACTACATTTATAATTGTACAAATAATGAAAATATTATAAACTGTACATAATTTAAGTTAGTGAATCATCGGTTCCTTTTCTTTTATAATTACTAATAAGGCACTGACTTATATGTGTGTGTGTGTGTGTGTGTGCGTGTGTCGTATCTGCTCCAGTGCATGTATATATATACACATATATACATACACACACACACACACACATATATATTCGTATATGTTCCCAGTGCATGAAACATTATGACCGTTATGTACTCTTAGTTATATTACATCGTATTCACAATAAACATAAAGCAACAATTCCTAAAACTGATATAAATTAGTGAGGTGAATAGTAAACTTTTGGGTGAAGCATATCTGAACCATTTTCTAATGTTCACTCATACAATTACATTTTGCAAGACTCATAGCTCCTTTAAGATCTTAAATAAATTTCATAACTAATTAGACGGTAATAATATATGTTAACTTACTTAATTGGTCACCAACATGGAATTACTGGCTTTGAAACTAAGCATCATAGTCAATGCCAATTGATCATCATCCTTTATCATCACCTACAACATGATCCATGCTATAATTTCTTCATTTAGTGGAAGACCAACAGCAATATTAACTATCATCATCATAAGGGAAACAATCACCATGTATTTATATGCCATGGTAGAGGCAATATCACTGTAGAAAATTTGAGAGAAAGAAGGTAAACATAAATTTCATCATCAGAGTTTTTGATATATACAACCAACAATTACACATTATTCAAGACCCAACTTAAATATGTCAAGCAATATTTCTATATCTCAGTTTTAGATAACCTTTCATGAGTTTTGCACTAGATGGGCGAACTAACTCTGAACAAACAACTCCCGATGAATCAACTTAAGCATGAATTTTCTAGCTTCAGCTAAATAAACACAAAGCATAATAGTTGTGAACAAGGCAAAAGGCAAGAAGTACAAATACCTGACTCAACTTTGGCATGTTTTGTGTAGAGTAGCGTACACAATATGCGGCACATGTAACCATCTGTGCCATTTCCTCATGGTTGTATATATCTCCTAGCCTTCTGTTAATGAGCTCATCATAATCTTCGAACTCCATAGCTTTTTGCAGCAAGGGCCTTGCTTACAGTACATAACAAGTTAACTGTAAGTTTTTTAAGACCATTATTTATATATTATATATATCTTTTGAAACATGTACTGCAAATATTTGCATACAATGGTAGATATAATTAATCATAATACATAACTAACAGATTATTAGCTTCCTAGGAACACGTACCTTGTTCACCAGAAGGGAATGGAAATAATTGCAGGTTGGTAAAGAATGCAACAACTAGTCCTACATAAGAAAAATAAGTATCGTGCATGTAATTTACTATAAAAATAAAGTTTTTTTATTAAACTGCTACTAAAGATGAAAACATACGTACCAAGAAATCCGCCTGTAAACATATATTGCCAGTGATGCCAGTAGTCATCGAGCCTGGAATGGCAAGAAGGGCAACAATGAATAGAGGAAGCAATGTTAAGCAAAGTTTTGCAACGTATCCTCTTTGATCGAAAACCTGATTTTCCCTGTTATATACCATTAAAGAAAACCAAACCCAATAAATGACACCCGCATATAAAGAGAAATATAACAGAAGATGGAAAAAATTTGTTTCTTGATGATGAAAATGACATGATGAATGGCCATGTATTTATTTATTATGGTTATGTTTATTTATTATCTAAACCAGCAAATCAAAATTTCTTGTTGAAACTAACTAATTGTAAAGGGTAAACACTTGCTGCTAGTGCTTATACGTAGCTTAAATTCATAAAACTATTTGTAATTGCTTCTAACATCTTCTTTTAATAACAAGTATATGATAAAACTATTTAAAATGATGAAACACAAAAACACTACCTGAAACTTGTTTAACATCTTCTTTGTAGTTTCATAGAGCTAGGACCTGTTCCAAAAGTATAAGCTCGGTTAAATTTTGTAATACTTCGTTGATTTTATAAATGTGTTTAATTTTTGTAAAACTTAGTTAATTTATTCAAATTATTGTTTATTATTATTATTATTATAAACTCAGTTAATTTTTATAAACTTATTTAACTTTTATAAAACTTAGTTAACTTAATTGACTTTTATAAACTTAGTTTTTGTTATTATTGTTATTAATTATAAAACTTAGTTGACTTGGTTAATTTATTATTATTATTATAAACTTAGTTAATTTTTATCAAAATATAGTTTAATATTGTTATTGTTATTGTTTTTATAAACTCCGTTATTCTTTTATTAAACTTGGTTTATTACTACTACTTCTATTATAAACATCTCGATTTTTATAAAACTCAGTTAATTTATTCAAATTATTATTTTATCATAAACATAGCTAATTTTTATAAACTTCGTTAATGATTATCAAACTTTGTTAATGCTAGCCATGTTTTGTTCCTGTGTGAAACAGATTCAAGAATGACCAGGTTTGTGCTTATACAAAATTGATCTATCTCCATTGCAGTTGCTTAATCTTTACACTATCTTGCATTATTTTAATTTTGATATATAATTAAGGAAGAACCATCGTGTTGTTTTAGAAAGTAATAAGACTGGCTTTCATCCATCTTCTTGTATATATGTCTAATCTACGTACACCAGAGCCCGTGTTAGGTTGACAAGATGTTTTAAGAGGATGTTTAACAAAACTTTAATGAGAAAATACATGCAAGTACATTCTACCTGACTCTATAATCCAAAGATGCTAATGACCTCAATAATACCGGTTTTGTACAAAGTAGCGTTTATTGAAACAGCACTCTCCCTTCCTGCAAAACATGAAACAATTGTGTTCTTATAATGGCTGCAAATGTGCAGTTGCTTTACAAAACCATCCAAAATCATCACTAGACATAAAAGTGAATAAATTACTCGATACAAAGTTCTAATTTTGATCTCCAACACACTTAAAATTAAAGTACTATCATATTTGAGCACATGTACCAAATTCTCTTCTTATAATTTGAGCATAAAGTTCTCTGGCTTATTAATTTGTTAGGTGACAACATTTGAACTTCTATTTACCAATCTAACAGTCAAACTAGGGTCAGATGATTTAAATGATAATAAAAGATAACCTACAAGTAATGCTCCAAAAACACATAAATACCATAAATTTTGCTAAGGTGCTAAGCCTACGTAAAAGTTTCTTTTCCTCTCTAGTCCATCTATTTCAGTACACTATGTGTGTGATACATAAGCAGTGCGTTTTTTGTAACTAAAAGAGAACAGAATTGGCAGGTGGAGTAATTGTTTTGAATGGAGTTGGAAAGGAATATAAAGGAAGACTAACTCTATCCGTGCTACTAACTTGCTTAATGGATGCTTCTGGTGGCCTTATTTTCAGATATGACATTGGAATTTCAGGTTTGTGTTGTGAATTCTTGTACTAACTGCTGATTTATGTGAATTTTGTTTGTGCAGTTAGTTACTATATACAAACCTTATGTGTTATAGAAGGAGTTTCCACTATGGAGCCATTTCTGGAAGCATTTTTCCCTAGTGTATTAAAGAGACTCCAATTCTTCAAGATAGAAGAACCTTTCATGCATGATATTAGATCAATATTATCAGGGTTATGATTCACCTTCTGCAGACAAAGATCGGTACTATGTTCATAACAACCAAGCACTAACTGGATTCACGTCATCATTGTACATTGCTGGGTTTTCACTACGAAAGAAAATGAAGATTAACAAGGAAACAGTGAGTTATCCTCTGTAAATGAAGTAATATTCTCAAAATAGAATCACAAGTAAAGTTTTCCCTAGAGTAGATGTGAAACAGTAGATGAAACTTAGCTTCTAGTTTTCACTAGGGTATAGGACAATGTCCCTTAATTTGATTGATGAATCATTTAGTTTACAATCATAACTGTAGGTTCATGAATTGAACAAAAGGGCATACTCGATTAAAATAAATACATAAATAATAAAACGAAAAGAAAAAACACTTAATTAAAACTCAGCTTGCCTTGACAGCAACAACCATCTTTGTTGACTTTAGCTTTCTCCCAAATCTTTGTCACCTTATATCAAATCCCTGCTACCACGATGTAATATAATATCACCAACAACCTCATTGAACCACTTAAGTGTATCAGGTATATCTCCTTGAATCAAAAATCAAGTCATTCACATGCGTATGACTGTAGTTTAAAGTTAGACCATGCATTGATGATCTGCTTGCACCATGCTTCAGATCCGATATATGTTGTTTATAATCAAACTCACCATACACAACCCCTCCTTTATTAAAAACTAACATAGTATTAACCCTCAAATCCCACTTCTTATCATTACTAGTAATATCCTTTTTCCAAACTACCATGATCTTTTCCAGTAACATCAGCATTGCGTTGAGTATTCTCCACTAACATCATTTCTATTACACCACCTAAAGCAACTTACTATGCATGGTAACTAAAGCGTTATTTACATCATATTTATGTGCATCATTTTCTAATGATCACTTTCCCACATTCCCTTTAAGTGGACCATTTAGAATTAAATTCATGTATTTAACTTTCTGAGCCAATGTATCACCATCATCAAAACGAACTTTAGTACTTGCATATTCACATGGTTGTGCATTGGTTAATTTCACCATTTAACAAAGATGAAACAACAATCAAAACTCAACTTGCCTTGACAACAAAAAATCAAGCTTTAATGCAAAACTGGTCTTATCAATAATGCAAGAGCTAAAATTACTTTGGTAACATATCGAGAAAAACTGAGTATGTAGAAAATTTGAAATAACAAACTTTAAAACTAACAGAAAACAGGTTGCAGTGTGAGTATGTCAGCAATGGACAAAAATTTATCAAACTTGAACTATAAAGACATACATGTACATGTGTTTAAGGTGTGTTTGTTTTCCAGTTATAAAAATTCTTAATATATGTACATGTTGGGGTGTGTTTTTCTGGTTTTTTTCCTTTTTAATAAGTATTTAATCACCTCTGATTCAGATCATCAACAATAGTTCTCCAGCAACCCCAACCAGTACACTCCACCTCACCTAAACAGAATTAACATATTATGATCGTCAACAACAGCCCATCATCTCCTGATCGCCTACTAAATCATCAAATACGATTTTCCTATATGCACAAAAAATATGGCTTTAGTTTAAACCTTACAGCTCATATCTCGTATGAATCATAGAAGGGTGACCTTATATCTCGGCTGCACGGTTTCCAGCCCAAAGCCCTACATAATAATAATAATAATAATAATAATAATAATAATAATAATAATAATAATAATAATAATAATAATAATAATAATAAAAAATTAAGTTTGATAAAATAAATTCTAATCAAGAAATGAGAAGATAAAGTACCCGATGATATTTTACTTGGAGCAATTTCATGCCGTCACGACGTTAACCGTACAAAATTCTTAGCGAAATTGCTAGAGAAACTATCTTTTACTGATTTGCAGCTTTATCCAAACCATGCTAAAACTGTCTTAAATAATTGTTGTATCCATCTTGGTTGGAATTAGCTTTTACTTTTCTATAATTTCTGTTATACTCTTTCATATGGTCAGCTGTTACTAAAAAAGTAACCCCAACAGATTTCAAGCAATTGAAATCTAGGTCTAGCTGACTGGGCCTATTCAAAGGAGAGCAAGTGGCGGGTGAATGTGATTTGTGGAGGAGGGGACGAAAGATGGGAGTGCCTTTTGTTTATGGGTGGAGTTGAGTAGGAAAAGGCCGGGCTATGTCGATTTCAAGGGTTTTGATGCTATCCACTCTATGGTTCGGCAATTGTCTTGATTCGTGATGATTGTTGTTTGTCGTGCTGTTGCAGTTGCGTCGGTTGTTGAATGATGATCTTGATGCCATCCATCGGTCAAACCATCCCGGTGGCTCTTGATCTAAGGACGATATTTCAGGCTCTTTTTCGTTTAGTGTTGGAGTAAGTTCTTGTTTTGCTCCATATTTGCAGTTCAAATTGTGTATTTTACTTTTTACTCATGTCGATGCTCAACCGCTATGTTGAGTATTTCTTGTAAAGTTATTTAAGAATGAAAAAAACTGCTAGGAAAAAGCATAAAAAAGATCTCTTTCCCCTTTAAGATCAGCATCTTTCCTGCGCTGGAGTATAGACTGAATCTCTTCTATTGTGCAAGGGTGATCATCCGACTCATCCGCTATGCTGCTTGATTGTTTCAAAATATTTGTTAAACAAAGATATATGATATTACAGAAAAGAGAAAAGAAGTGAGATGGAACATCATCATTGATCTTCTTTCTGTCATTTCTTGGAAGTACCTTGAGTCCCAAAGAGAAGTGTCACGGTTACTTAGAGAAAACTTTGTGCAACTACAACCTGCTCCATCTTGAGATAATCTGATCCGTTGATCTCATACTCTTGCTTGAACTCTCACTAGAGCTTGCATGCATCTTAATGTCATATTTGCTTGCTTTCTTACATTGTGTCCTCCTACTAGTTCTTATAGCTTCACCAATCCTTTCAATGCTCTCAGTTCTCGCTTCGCTTGTTGATTAGGGAAAGAAACACATATACATAAATTTGAAGATTCAAAAATCTAAATACATGCACTAGATTATTACTGGTTATTAATATAAAATGAAGTTCAACTATTCAAGCAGTAGACAATGGTCAAGGGACCTAAACATATTTTCACCTTATATTTCTGAAGGTTTTACCCAATATGAGAATCAAACAAACAATGATTAAAGTGAACCATAGAAAACAAATTAAGGGAGGTAAAAAAGAAAGAAAAGGACGATACCAATCAAGCATACGCTGCATAGAACGAACTCAGTTCTTAATAGACACTGCTTTAAAGTTCTTCATCCCTTTCTTGTTATCAACTTTCAACCCATTCGACCGCCAACCGTTGTGGTCTCTGTGCAGCATTCTTGGCAACCAGTGTGGCTTCCATCCCAACTCTAATTCAAATCTCCTTTTGACTCAAACCTTTAAAATTTTACTCTATAGAAACCATATTTGCACAAAATCGGCATAACTCAAATAGTAGAACCAAAAAATAAGATCGAAATAGTTGATCCAGTTGAAATAAAAAATTCATTCCTATTTAGGGTTTATGTAGAAATGTCGAGCAATTAAACGAGTTATCCGATTGAAATAATCGATGAGGACGGAGAGGGCCAGCACAATGATGACAATGGAAAGCGCCGAGGAATCGGAGCACGAGGTAAAATTTGCTGAAGCAAAAAGGCAAAAAATAAAATTAAAGCATTGGAGAGGAAAAAGGAAGGGTTTAGTATATAAATGTGTTAGCATCTAGTATATAGATGTGTTTCTAACCATTATTTGCGGTATTGTTTGTTGCATACTAAAAGTTTAGAGGCGTTATGAACAAACTACCTTACAAATAATCATATTTCAGGCTATGCTTTCCGTAACTACATATAGTAACAGTGGATATAAATACATGGCTGAATATATTAACAAAGAACCGACAGAGCTGGATATTCATCAAATAGTTTAATAGAATATTTAAGTAGTTGAATGAACTATAAATAGTTAAAATTAGAATTTTAGCTAATAAAATATTTTAAATATTTATAAATAGTTGAATGGATTACAATTTTAGTTATAAGATAGTTATATAAATATTTAAATGGTTGAATGACTTATAAAGAGTTAAAATTAGGATTATAGTTAAATGGTTGAATTTCGAAGGTCAACAAGATTATATCAACAACGTCCACTATGTATCCTCATATATAATGCGATAAGGGTTCACAAACCAGTAATCATTTCATGTCGATGAGAATATGTTTCAAACATTAAATTGAAGAGATAAGTATATGATTGTAGTAATTGCAGTAAATATGTTTCATATAATATATATACAATTAGTTTACGGTTGGAATATATAAAATGGTTAGTTAGTTATATACGACCAATTCGATTCACAGTTAGTTTATATGTACACATGTTATATACAGCTTATAAAATAATTTCATTTACAACGTTATATACTCTACATTACAATTTCATTTACAATGTTATATACTCTACATTAATAAAGAGAAATTGTTACCGTAAACTATTGGGTGCACTCTATATTGAAATATTGATAAGAGGAAATAGTTACTCTACAATGTTATATACTCTTCCTTATATTTGTTTGTTTTCTGTTGTGTGACATGCTATTTTCAATTTTAGTCAGTAGAAATTAGAAAAGATACAAGTAATAGTTGAGGATATAGTATTGTATATAGTATTTCTTTAAGTGTAAAGATTTTCAAAAGTTACACTATATATTGATTTTCATAATTTTATATAATTAACTTATCTTTCAATAGTTACAGTTAGCACCCAAATTATTAGGGTTTACAAGTGCAATAGAATATTAGCGTTTACAGGTGCAATGGCTGAGCTTCTGCCTTCAATAGTTACAAGTAAAATTATAAGTATAATTTACAGTAGACTGACACCAAATTCACTCAAAAAATTTAGTATTTCCACTTGAAATATTATAATGCTTTATTATAGAAATGTTTTAAGCTTTAGATTATAGTTAATTCTATATTTATTGAAATATTCAGCTTCTTTGATAAGGGATTAAAAGCATATAAAATTCTGAAATTGACGAAAGGAAAAGTAAAAGGAAAAAAGAAATAGTTACATTTTCCATGAGTTGGGGAAGCATGATTAAGGCAGTGCAGAAGGTTCGAAACATGGTGATTGATAGCTGTAGAAGAAAGCATGGAAAGAACAGAGGTTAAATATGATTGTAAGAGAGCAAGTATAAAGTATGATAGTGGGCTAAAAAACTAAATTGAGTAATATTCTGTGGTAATGATTACCAAGAAGACAAGCATAATATTCCAAATCCACTGAAAGAATAAAATGGTAAAAGAAACTTATTACCAGTTGAGGAAAGGGTCGGTGCAGTAGTACAAGGAAAACATGCCAGCCAAATAGTGATATATTCAGTATAAAAAACATATGCTAAAAACCAAAAAAATAAAATCAGTACAAGTATAGATGGGATTAGTGGCAAATGAATCGGCAGCCAACATGATGGTTTTGATGTTTCTCTAAACTTTTCAAGGATTTCTTGGCTTTCTTAAGCTCGGCTAGATTCAAATCTTTCACGCCATTAATTCTTCTAACATCTTCATTCTTTGTCACATATCTGGTCTGTGGTCTTACTCTTTAACATGGCATACACTTGACATTAGACATCGCTGGCCAAAACAGCATATACCTGAGAACATGATAATGGATAAGGAAAAAAGCTTAAAACTGTAAAATGAAATAGAGAAATAATGCAATATACTGCTGTTGCTATTTTTTCAGTCTGGGAAAGATTTAGGGCTAAAAATTGTAAAGTTTAATAATTATGCTACTCCAAAGAATTCGAATAAAGAAAAAACCGACCATTTGATAGGGTATACTATACGTGTGACAATAGTAATATAACGTTTCAAATCACAGAATAGTAAAGCTCAAAAAATAGTGTGCATACTGAGTAACAACGCACTAAAGTTGCAATTAAATTGCTAGTTCATTTAGTATTATTTTACAAAAATGAATTTGTTGTTAATATTTGTACAAAAGATAGATCCAATTTTATAAATAAAGGTTTGACTAAATATTGCAGAGCCCACCAGTTGATTAAGCATTGAAATTGTCCATTTTTAACAACTCAAGTAACAGATTGCAATCATCAAGTAGACTCCATAAATTGCTTTGCTATTTCTAGATGGTTATCAATTTATGCTACAACTGACAATTGTTTTGGCAATGGCTAATGGGTGCTTAAGGTTAGAGAGGGGTTTCTTATTCAATTCAAGAAGTGCAGTAAATCACACAAGGCACAAGTTATCAAAATCAACACTATATTGCACAAATTAATCCTTTTTGTTTAACTTCTACCATTTATGAATTTATATGTGTAGTTAATCATGATGTAGAGATTAATTTTAAAGTATTTATTGAAAAAAAAAGAGACTACATCAAACTAAATTTACAAATCATCCAAGTAGCTGAATGAAGTTTTACCAAATAAACATTCAAACATAACTATTTACAGGCTTATTTCATACATTTTTGTAGAATTTTATTTTTCTGTTAGTTTAAAAACTTGAAATGTTCAAGAATTAAACACTTTTGTTCTGCTAGATAATTTAATTTACTACCCTACCTTCAAACCATCACAAAAGAATGCCCAACTATTTCCAAAGAAAGAAAGAAAACATATAAGCATAAATGTGCAATTAGTCTCCCTTGCAGCAACTGGTACTAATATGAATTTCGTAATAAAACTTGCATAAAGCATAATCATGATGAGTGATGGATGATGGATGATGGATGATGGGTGACTTCACATCTATCACCCAACTATTTGGAGAGAAAAATACTCAATTAAAAAATGACAAACAAATTCATAACTAATCATTTTCAACAACACATACATACACGCACCACACACACACATTTATAGGAGTTTAAATAAAACAAAGGAATAAAAGCTTAAAAAAGCTAATTGACAGTTATAAGTGATGGATTTCCAAAATAGCAGGTTCGTAAAATACTAATGATCTAAGTTTACTAAATTCACAGCAAAAAACTTTTGAAATTTAGGGTTTTCCTCAGCCATGGGGGGAATTCTCTCTCCTCACAGCAATCTTTCTCATCTTTCTTCTCTAAGCCATAGAAACAGACCATCTGACTCTCACATCAGAGATTCTAGTAAAGGAATCATCATAGACAAAGATACGTTTCAATTAGTTCAATCAAGATCACAAAAGAAACGTCAACCCTATACACCCGTGCATCAGAGAATTTTGAAGGGTCTCAATTCTGAGAAGAAGAAGACCGACGATCAGTATTCGACTGCTCCTCCTCCAAGTATGAGAAATCAATCGTATCAACCACGGAAGCCCATGAATTTTTCTCTGAACAAAACATAGGGGCAAAAATCTTGGGCTGAAATCGTTTCTGAGCAATCAACTGAACCTAATGATGATGAATGCAATCTTGAGACTATCGCTCCCATCAAGATCAATAGTAAGAAATATGGTTTGATAAAAGAGTCTGTCTGTAAAAGAGCTATCGAATGCTGGAGCAATTCGATTTTGGTATATGTTGTTGCTACCAAACCATATTATACCTTTTTCAAATCTTACATACAACGTGTATGGAAACCTATTGGAGAATTTGAAATTTTTACCAGGGAAAATGGGTTCTTTATTGTCAAATTCAAAGAAGTTCAAGATTGCAATTCTATCGTTCAGAATGTCCCATACTTCTATAATGGAAAGCTCATCATAATGAGGAGATGGTCTGAATCTCTAAAAATGGACAGGGACCTCCTTAGTACGATGCCGATATGGGTAAAACTACCCAATGTGAATCTCAAATTATGGGATCGTGAAGCGTTCAGTGTGATGGCCAGCATTATTGGAAAACACATAAAAATGGATGCAGCTACAACCTTGAAAACGAGATTGAATTACGCTCATCTTCTGGTGGAGGTATCTGCAAATGACGAACTACCTCAAGAAATAAATCTCACTTTATACAATGGAGAAAACATTACTCAAAAGATTGAATATGAATGGGTACCACCGAAGTGTAGTATCTGTAAATGCTTTGGACACATTAGAGAACAATGTGTCGCAGAACAAAGATGGATACCCCAAGCTCACAATCAAAACAAAGAAATAGCCACTGATCAAGAAAATGTTGTAGATACAATTTTTCAAGATTCGCTTCTTACTGAGGAGACAATAAAAGAATCAAGAACTCAAAAGAACAAAGATCGAATCAACCAGAAAGGTATCATCTTCAATCAAGAAACATTATCACATTCGCTCACTGATCAAGATGATTAGATCCTTGCTTCGGTAGTTCATCATTCAGAAAGCTTAAAAGAAAAATCAAAAGAGGTTTCACAAAGCAGTTCAAAGGATGGAATCAGTAATGAAGAGGTCTTTAACTCTGAAACCCCCCCCCCCCCCCATTTCAGAGTTATGTTTAATTACAAATAATCATGTTACAGACACAAATTTCATCCTGCCTTCGAGTTCCAACCAGAGTCCAGATTACAACATGGAGAATGAACCTCCATCAGATAATGCTGCAATGGTTGAGGACAATGGTGGCATCCACTCAACCTTGCCTCGCAATGCTGAGGAGTTTGACATCTCTCGCATTCAAATTCCAGAAGACTATATTGCCTCAACATCAGATAATACTATGGAGGAATCTGAAAAGCAATTTATCAGAACTTCATATTCCCAAGACTAAAGCAATTGGCAAATACAAAAATTCAAATAAAGAGAAGAAAGCTTTTGGGCAGAAATACATTTCAATTAATCCAGACTGGAATGAAATGACAACAAGACTTAAAGCTAAAAGCTCGGAGAAAAAGAAAAGGGGTAAGGGTAACAGTGTATCAGGTACAATCTAAAACCCTGTCTATTTTCACTTTATCTTTTATTATTTTCTTTATTATGTCTATCATGGCCTGGAATGTTAGGGGTATGAATTCCCCTGCTAAGAAAAATGATATGTTAAACATGTTCAGTGTTTACAAACCATCTGTTGTTGCTCTTATTGAAAATAAAATGGATGATCATAGTACTGAGAGATTCTGTTTTAAACTTTCTAATAACTGGAAATCTATAACCAACAATGATTGTGGTTGCAAAGGTAGAATTATGGTTATTTGGGACTCTAACATTTGGAATTTGGTTCATTTCAATAAGGATATTCAATTTATAGACTGCAACTTCAAAAATATTGGTGGTTTTTCACTTCAAATTACCAATATTTATGGTAGTAATTTTGAAAATGAAAGAAACAGTTTATGGTATAGATTAAAAGCTCTTAGTCAAAGTTATGATCTCCCTTGGATCATTTTAGGTGACTTTAACACTGTTTTTCATGTTAATGAAAAATTTGGTGGTAATAAAATCCCCCAATGTAAGCTTGAAAAAATCAACAAATTTTTATTAGAATCTGGACTTATTGAGCCTAATATGAATGGCTATAAATACACTTGGAAATCTGGCAAGGAAAAAAACATTTATTGCAAGCTTGATAGAGTGTTAATTAATGGTAAATTCTGTCACTCTTTTCTAAATTTCTGTTGTTAGTCTATTGAGCAAAATACTAGTGATCATACTCCTTTATTGATAAACTTTTTCCATAATCATAACAATAATAATATCAAAGCTACTCCTTTCAGGTTTAAAAATGGTTGGGTCCTTAACAATGAATATAATGACATTATTAAAGATCGTTTCACCTTTTCAAATAATGGTTCTTATCAGTTCCAGTTCAGCATGTTTCTTAAAAACACAAAGATTAAAATTAAAAACTGGAACAAGGACAGATCTAGTAAGATTGACTGTTTAAATAACCTTATAGAGGAGGGGAAAGTTTTACAAAAACTTGCTGATGACAACCCTGACAATACTGATATTATTGATAAATTCTTTTCTAACCAAGCTAAACTTTCTCATGAACTTTATATCAACACTATCAATTTCAAACAAAAAGCTAAGGTAGATTGGCTTACTATGGGTGATGAGTGCACCAAATTTTTTCATGCTAAGATGAGCTGCAGAAAGCATATCAACAATATAGGCAAAATTATAAACAGTAAAGGTGATTGCATTAATGACTTAGGGAAGATTGCCAATGAAGCTATTAACTATTACTCTCAATTATATTTCTCTGAATATAATGAAACCATATTCCCTAATATTGTGTGCAAGAATATGTTAAATGATAATGCTGCTGATATCTTATTAGTTCCTGCTAGTATAGATGAAATCAGAGATATTATCTTTAATGCTGGGGATAACAAAAGTCCTGGCCCAGATGGTTTTAATGCAAAGTTTTTCAAAACCCATTGGGATAATATCAAAGATCACATATCTAAAGTAGTTAATGAATTTATGAATGAAGGTAAATTACTCAAAAGTTTTAGTCATACTTTTATTACCTTAATTCCTAAAAATAAAAATCCATCTTGTATCCAAGACTACAGGCCTATATCCTGTTGTAATTTTGTCTACAAAATTATTGTTACCATCTTAAGCAATAGAATTAAATTGTTTCTCCCCTTTTTGATTTCTGAAAATCAATGTGCTTATATACCTGGCAGATTAATATATGAAAATTCTTTGCTAGCACATGAAATGGTTAGGAATTTCAAGAATAAAAAAGGGGATAATATGTGTCTAAAAGTTGATCTCCAAAAGGCATATGACAAAGTTAACTGAAATTTTATTATTCATATCATGAAATGCATGAATTTTCCTGCTAAGTTTTGTAGGTTAATTTTTGAATGCATTAATACACCCACCTTCTCAATTTTATTACAAGGCAAGCATGAGGGTTTTATTAAAAGCAATAGGGGCATCAAACAGGGAGACCCCCTTTTTCCCTATCTCTTTACCTTAGCTATGGAATATTTTCGATTCTTATTGATATTGAAACCATCAAAAACAACATTTCTCCAATAAATAGAGTTCATCCATGTATTACTCACCTGATTTATGTTGATGACCTTATGCTGTTCTCTAAAGCTAACAAAGATAATGCAGAGGCCATTAGTCAGGTTTTTGATAATATGTACAAATATGCTGGTCTTAAAATTAATGAATTTAAAACAAAAGCATATTTTAGCAAATATTGTAGGTACAAAAATGATGTTCTAGGAGTTCTCAATATTAATGAAGGCAACCTTCCTATCAAATACTTAGGTCTTCCTCTATCTTCCAATCAAATTAAAGATAATGATTGTTCCTACCTGATAGAAAAAATTCAAAGTAGAATGGAAACATGGTCATGCAAGCTTCTATCTATTGCTGGCAGAATTAAGTTAATTAAGACTGTTGTTTATGCCATTATTCTATACTGGTTTCAAACACACCATATCCCTATTGCTACAATCAAAAAAATTGAGAGTAGTTGTGCTGATTTTCTGTGGGGTGGAAAATACCATAAAATCAGTTGGGACAAAGTATGCAAACCCAAAAAGGAAGGTGGTCTTGGTATCAGAAATCTTAATGACCTTAATTTAACTTGTCAACTAAAAACTTTTTGGAGATTTATAAGTGGTGATTCTTTATGGTCTAAATGGATGTCTTACAAATATCTTAAAAACAAAAATTTCTGGACTACTTTACCAAAAAATAATCAATCCAATGCTTGGAATCAAAATTTAAAATGCAGAGTTTTAGGTAAATCTTTACTTCAAAGAAATTTTAAAGCTGGTCATGAAACCAATCTTTGGTTTGACCCTTTGGTTTCAAAATGACTCTTTTATTAATAGAGTTGGTTGGAATAATCTTGCTATCTGTGGTGAAGCTAATGCCAGTGTGAGTCTCATTATTGAAAATAATCACTGGCAACCTCAGCTTCATCCTATCAATAATCCTCATAAAAATTCTATAATTAATATCCCCTTAGATCAAGATGCTGAATGTGATTACTGGGAGTGGCTAGCTAGCAGCAATGGTAAATTCTCTTTCAAAAAAACTTGAGAGCAAATCAGAAATAAGCAACCTACTATAGAATGGTACAAGAGCATTTGGAACAAAGTGAATAATCCAAAGATGGCAATCTGCACATACTTTGCCATAAAAAACAGATTGCCAACTTTGGATATAATCAATAAGTGGGGTAAAAATAAGTCTTCACTCTGTTTCTTATGCAATTTATCGAATGAAACAGTGACACATTTATTTTTTGAATGCAGCTACATCTATCACATATGGAGTCAAATCAAATTAAAGCTTAAGATGAATAATACAAATAGCATGGATCTTTATCAAATTATCAGAGATATCAATAGTCATTTCAGAAACAAAGCCCTAGAAAGCGATCTGGCTCATGTTCTTCTTACTACTGCAGTTTATCATATATGGAAAGAAAGGAATAACCGTATTCACAACAATATTAAGATGACCAAAGAGCAAAGATGGAACATTATTGATAATGATAGCAAGATCATTCTTCAGAAATCTAAGAAAAAGATCAGAAATCAGACCAAATTCAATTTCCTTTCGGATTATTGGAGCAAGAGGCTGGCAGCAAGCATATAGAACATTATCTTCACCATCTGAAGACTTATCATGCTGATTTCAGCATGCATCAAGACAACTTTGTACATCGTACTTGCAATAACTCCAAAAATGGTGAAGATAGCTGCAATATTACAGATCTAGGTTGCGATAACACTAGATCTGTAAATCGCAACCTCATAACGCACGACGCTGCCACCAGAGATCTTTTCAACCCTAATTTCGCTGATAGTAGCATGAGGAGCAAGTTTAATCAGAGTCTTTCATACTGGGAAAGGGGCGAGAGTAGTAGAAGTGGAAAAACAAAGTAGATCTACTTTCGTTTTCCTTTCTCACCGTCGCCATTATTTCGTATTGAGGAGTGTTTGTGTCGGCTGCTTTGTATAGTGTTTAGCTAGGGTTTTGAGTTGTTGTGTTTGTGATTCGGGTATATAATTCTACCCGATTATTTGTTGGGCTGGGCCCTGTTACCTCTTTCAAAAAAAATACTAATGATCTGTTAGACTAATTTATCATCCACCATACGACCACATTAACTAATTAAATCATAAGTAAGATGAATTTATAAGTATAGCTTACATGACCGAGTCTATATTTTGAGCTAGTTGAATCTGATGCCTCCAAAATAATAGTATTTGCAAAAATCCAGCATGAAAAAATAAACAAAAACAATCAGCTATGTCTAGATATTATTGAGATTCGACAAGAATAGAAATTGAAAAAAAATCGAAACCCAACCTGAGCAAGTTCCAATTGCCTCCAAGCCGTGCAATCTAGCCGTGGAAAGAAACGCGACTAATAAATAAAGACGGTCTACTTCTACATCTTCTCCTTTACACGATATCGAAACCATGATTTGGGTAATTGAATATGGAGGCGGATATTATTAAAGGAAATAAGTGGACCAATTCAAATGATCTTGTAATTTGACAGGATTATTGAAAGGGGATAAAGCTAAAATTGATGAAAAGACTGTACGGAAAGTGAGAATAAAGAGAAATGAAGTGAAATGCAAGGCGGCAACATGAAAGAAAAATCCCCCTGATATTTCACTCGATAAACAACATTTTCATTTTCATTTTTACACTTAATACAATAAATAACACCAAGTTTGCTTAAAACGTTGTTATGGTTTGCCGTTGAAACCACATTTTCTTATAGTGGTAGGGGTGTTGGTGGCGTAGAGTGGGTGAAGTTGTAGAATTTAGTTTTAGTCTAACTGATTCTAGGAAGCCATCTACACTTTACCGGTTAAACCAATTTAAAACAAGCCACTTAAGTATAGAAAAATAAATCTTCCTTTGAGAAACCAAAATGAGCATCGATTTCAGCTTAAATACAATTGCATGAGTTGACAAGTGGGATTTTGGGCTCAAAGTGTATCTATACATAGAGTATCTCTATAAATAAAATCATTAAATAATGTATAGAAATCCATATACCTCCTATCATTATTTGTATTTTGTGAAGGAAGTGGAATAACACTATAATAATATATACTTGGATATAACTAACTTCATTTATACTTTGGAGAATATATCCACTTTTCTTACTATTCCAAGTCCTTAAATTTATATAGAAATCCAAAATAAGTCATCAGAAAAGGGTAAAAATGAATTTTGTGAATGTGCATTATATGTGGAGAAGTAGCGCTACTTCTTTATTTTGTAGAATATTATCCAAATTAGAAACATCTGAATCTATATGTTTTTGTGCAGTAAAATAGTAGAGGAAATAACACACTAGCTGCATAGAATAAATTTACACATGAATCAATAACACAAAGAAGTATATACTAATACATATTACGAGATTAAAAAAATTGGTAACTGCATTCAAAAAAATTTCCAATGACTAATTATACCAATAGTTAGGTTCCATTTCATTTCATTTTTTTGGCATTCACCGCTCTTCTGGTTTAGATCTAGATTGCAATATTCATCAAAATGGTAACCAAAGTAAATAACATACAACATAAAAGCAACATAGTGACTACACCTCTTGAAGAAAAATAACCGATGCTCACTGACTAATATACAAGTAATGTATCAGTTTTAATTTAAAGCATAGTTTCCTAAAAAATGTTATTGAAGTGAATATATACATTGAAAATGACAGTAGATTTGCAATGAGTGCTTTCTGTAAGAGTTTTAATAGTGTTTAAAAGGGGCAATGAATCAAAGTATTATGCAATGTTTGTATGATTCAAGCAACATTTCAGAAGCCTTTATGCACATTCTTGTCAATACTGAAGGTGTTAATACAACACCAACCACCCAAAAAAAAGACTAGTCTTGTGTTAATTTACAATCTTATTAATGACACATAGATAATGAGTGGTCCTTATCATGGTTTCATATATGGCAAGCTGACTACAACATTCAAAAGCCTAACACCAATAGACATAAACCATATACAAGATTCTTGGCTATTCACGACCTCCTACTAGTTTTTATCAAGTTTATATTTCAAATGATATTGATTTTTAAATCTTAACCCAAATATTTAAGGGTTTGAAAATAAACTAAAGCTTTTAATATATAGGCAAATTTAATACTATTTTTCCTCTTTCCTTTTTGGTAAGGGAATGAAACAAACAAGTGTAAAAGTTACACTACTTGTTACTGTAGTTGAATAAGCCAAAGGCAGTAAACTTTACAAATACAAATATAGCACATAGGTTATTTTTTGTTTCTCTTATATACCCTCTTTAAACTTTGAAATTCTAAAGTATGTTTCTCTAGGACAAGGCAACCTATATGTAAAACCTATTTTGACATAGTTACATAACTTCATATAGTTTTTTCTATCTATGTAATACATGATAATTAAGGTCAATTCGGGAGCACAATAAAAAAAAGCGCCATGCCTAATGTTCTAAAAAAATTAACTTTCCCCCACACCTAATGTTCTAAAAAAGTTTAGCCTTTTCTTGGGTTTTTATACCCTAACATGCATCTGTCTCATTCCAACTCTATGTAAAAAAGAAAAATAACTGAAAAGTATAATAAGTTTAAGTGGCATTAAGTTATTACAAGCAATAACAAGTATTTTGGATTTTTAAGCAACTTGTGTATGTCAGGTTGTTGTCTTTGTTTTCTATTGTATCTCAGCATTTAAACTTGCATGTTTCTCATACCACATCCATCTTCAATTAATTCAATTTCTGACAACTTATGTAAGTTATCATTTATATGATAATAATTCATGTAAATGCATCTATTTCAAATCAATGTACCATTTTATATTTCTTACAATAGAATGAGAATTTCTTCACTATTTGATTTCCTTTCTTGTTTTTTCTTTTTCTTTTTCTCACAAAAAGAGAAAAAAAGAAAATTACATTATACAATCACTCACACTTTATACTAGAATCCAACCAAAAAAATACTTCCCCAGTGCAACAGAAATAATAATTATTGTTGTTATTATTATAATTACTGCTAATACTTATTTTTGTTTCGAAGCTTAAAACCGAGCATTCAACAAGCTACCCATAGTGACAATGTGAGAATAAGCAATACCCTTCCAAAATCTTATAGTCATCATTTTGGCATATTATGAAATATGCAAATTGCAAGTACATATAACTAGCTAAAGAATATACATGGATTTATTATCAGTACATCTAAGAGAAAAGACATAATTTTACTCGAGCTAACCAATTAGACAATAAACTTTGAATTAAGAATATAACAAGCACTATCTTTTGGTTAGTTAGAACAAAATGATGGGAAAATAACTACTTAATAAGTCTATGCAAGTCAACTTTCTTAATAAGTCCAAGCAAGTCAACTTTCTTAAACATTTGTTATAACTGTCCTCAATCAATGATAGGACCATGACTACTTAATAAGAATAAAATTCGGTCCTCTTGTCCAAATTGAATTTCAAACCTACATTGATTTTTGTCTAATTGATGCAACTAAAAAATGTCGGGTCAATTATTAAATTTGTGGCCTGACATCATGATAATTCTATAAAAATTCATTATATGATGATTAAAAGAAACTATGTATATAGTATATTCATTTATTATATATACTTCTTGAATATGTTGATCCACTATATAATTTATGTTCTTTCTCATGCATTATTTATTTAAATTTAATTATACTACTTAATATTTATGTTCACAGCCAACTATGTATATACAAACTTTCTTAAATTTATTTGCAATAGTTTCTGGATCCACTAACATAACTGTATTTACTTACGGTAATTTCTGGTTCCACGCACACAAGAATAAGTGACATATAGGACTGATGTACATAAGTCTTAACGACAATCATAATCATATGGGATGTAGTTATATATTCACGCATAAAGAAGAATGTGTAAAATAAGCAAATTTTAATGGATTCTCATAGAACAATATTCAAACCATCACTGAGTAGCCTCTAGTCATCAAGTGTAAATGGAATATGCTCACGTACAAGCTACTTATGTAAAGGTTTAGTGATTATCAAGGCTATGTATTTTAGAAATTTTATTATTTTGTATCATGATTATACCTTAATGAGACTGGGACTTCCAATTAATAATAGTTCAATTCGATATATGGTTGATATAACAACATGAATACCAAGCCTATACTAATATGATTAGTGAATTCAGTTCAAAATATGTACTAACATGATTGGTGGTTTAGTGAAAAAAAATGTGACTAGTGAATCTAGTTCTTAAACTAATCTAGTATTGGGCGCATTTTGTAATTTGCTTGGGTTGGATAAATTGGACAAAAGTTATTAAACAGAATAAATATCTACAAAGGTTAAAGAACTAATGACAATTTTTAAAATATCAATTGTATTACTGAATTATAAACTCAGATCCCGTAGACTATATCATAGATACGTATGCCTTGGTCCATGTTCCTTAACTATAAACCATGATTTCAAAATTTTGCTACAAAATGCTTAATTGAACTTTCAAAAAACCAAGAATTATTTTTCATTGACTCAATAAACTTATTCTGGCTCATATATTACACAATGAGTTAAGTGATGCTTTAGTATTAAACTATAAATGGTTTAAGTTTGTATATGAGAAACTCTTTAAGGGAAGGTCTAGCATATACTGCAACTATATGTCAAATGGTAACAAATTTGAACAAGCAATATTTCAAAATATACTCTTTGGGGAAAATAATATTTCCAATCAATGTAATTAAAATCCAATAATGTTAATCACTTCACAACGAAAACAAATTTAATAGTCTAAGCCAGTTCATTAGAAGCGATTAGGAAACTCACCATTATTGAAAACTAATGAATTCATCCTGGAATGATTCCTCTTGTATCACATTACAACAAGAATTAACATTCATCATTCCTCAACTCATATGAAAAAATAGCATTAAAGATTCAGATAGCCTTGGACTAAGGCATATTCGTTAAATAATACAAGTTATAGTCAACACATGCAAAAGTCAACAACTAAACTGATGAGTAGTGAATCTTTTAAGCGACAAAGTATTTTCAATAATAATCATTTAAGAAATTTTTATTTCTATAATTTTTAAGTCCTAACTTACTCCAAAACTTCCAGAAATGTAAATTTTAGGAGGAACTAGGCTTCATTAAGCAATAATCATAGAATCTAACTAAAAAGTATATAAAAAGTAGTTCAACTTACCGTACCTTAGTGATATCGAAGTTTAAATCAAAACCTAAAAATCCATATCTGAACCAAAATGTATGAATTGAAGTTTGAATCGAAGTTTGAATCAAAGTAGGAGACTTCTATAGTCAACCTTCCATCGAAAAATAAATTAGTATAAGATTATCAAATCTAAACATCAATAAAAACAAGATGAATTAGAACTGAATAAATTAAAGTACCCGAACAAGTGAAGTAAAGTAGACGAAATTAGATAACGAGGAATTAAGGCACGTTGAAAGTGAGGAACAAGGGATTACGGCAGGACGAGACTAGATAATGAGGGAAATGAAAATAAGAGAAAATAAGATGAGGGAAAGTAGTTTCATTTTTACAGTGTAATAATTAGAAAGGCGGCCATAAATGTTTTAGGTAGTAAACCTGGAAGCTGAATGATATGTTAGCGTTTATACGAAAAATAATTCATTTGAAAAAAATAGCATTACATACGGGAACGCTAAGGATATATGCCATTAAAAACCAGTTTTGTTACAGTGGCAGTAAGGTCGGTACCATATAGGTAAGGATAGGATACCTATGAGCTATGGACGTTCCAAGAATTGAGTTGTTCACCTAAAGGCTACAGGCGGACCAGGTGAACATGTTAATTAAATAATGTTAATCACTTCACAGAGAAAACAAATTTAATAGTCTAAACCAGTTCATTAGAAGCTGATTAGGCAACTCACCATTATCGAAAACAAATGAATTCATCCAGGAATGATTCCTATCGTATCACGTTACTACAAGAATTAACATTCATCATTCCTCAACTCATATGAAAAAATAGTATCAAAGATTCAGATAACCTTGGACTAAGGCGTATTCGTTAAATAATACAAGCTATAATCAACACATGCAAAAGTCAACAACTATACTGATGAGCAGTGAATCTTTTAAGAGACAAAGTATTTTCAATAATAATCATTTAATAACTTTTTATTTATGTAATTTTTATGTCCTAACTTACTCCAAAACTTCCAGAAATATAAATTTTAAGAGGAAATAAGCTTCATTAAGCAATAATCATAGAGCCTAACAAAAAAATATATAAAAAGTAGTTCAACTTACCGTAGCTTAGTGATATAGAAGTTTGAATCAAAACTTAAAAATCCATATCTAAACCAAAATGTATGAATTGAAGTTTGAATCGAAGTTTGAATCAAAGTAGGAGACTTCTATAGTCAACCTTCCATTGAAAAATAAACTAGGACAATATTATCAAATCCAAACATCAATAAAAACAAAATGAATTAGAATTGAATAAATTAAAGTACCCGAACAAGTGAATTAAAGTAGACGAAATTAGATAACGAGGAATTAAGGCACGTTGAAAGTGAAGAACAAGGGATTAGGGCAGGATGAGACTAGATAACGAGGGAAATGAAAATAAGAGAAAATTAGATGAGGGAAAGCGGTTTCATTTTTACAGTGTAATAATTAGAAAGGCGGCCATAAATGTTTTAGGTAGTAAACCTGGAAGCTAAATGATATGTTAGTATTTATACGAAAAATAATTCATTTGAAATAAAAAATAGCATTACATACGGGAACACTAAGAATATATGCCGTTAAAAACCAGTTTTGTTGCAGTGGCAGCAAGGTCGGTACCATATAGGTGAGGATAGGATACCTATAAGCTATAGATGGTCCAAGAATTGAGTTGTTCACCTGAAGGCTTTGAGCGGACTAGGTGAACATAAGCTAGGTCATTGCGGTGTTAGGTAAATGTTTTTTACCCTATTGGAGGTCAACTATTCGACTAGGGGTGATGTATGTTCACAAATAACACTTATAGGAGGTTCCACGGTGGGCGCGCGACATTGGCGAGGATGCCTGATGGAGTGTGGTCTGGAATAACGGGAATACTAGTATACACGATTTTTGACGCGACGTGATACGGTTCAGATGGAGGATCCATACGCATTAAATAAGAGGCTAACATCATGGTGGAGATAGGGAAGTAGGTAGAATGATGAGACACATCGACTAGTTGGCATTTAAGGTACTTCCTCTCTAGGTGTAGTGAGAAATGGGTAATCGTAGTTAGGGGAAAATCAGTTCCCTAGTAGCCTAATAGTGGTGACAGTAGTGGGAATTTATTTCCATTGTAGCCTAATAGCAACGATTTCACGATTAGTAGCCAAGGGGGCGGTGTTTACTTGTTTAGTAGCATTTGGTGGTGTTTTCATATTTTAGTAGCTTAGTAGCGGTGTTTACATTGAGTAGCTGTAGGAGTGGTGGTCGACCGTTAGTTATTGAGGTTCGATCCGTAGTTCGATCCTTATAGTAGCCTACACAAGTTGTAGTGTAAGTATATTTAGAATACCCTTAGGTAACAGACCTTTGGAGACACTTGTAATACACCTTAGGTCGACTAGAGTAGAAATAAAGTTAACTGTGCTTGATTATCATATATTAAACTTGTACTCATTCATCATAATTTTGTCTGACCCACCCCCATTCTTAATTTTCCCCCACCACAGGATGATATGTTAGTAGTTAATTGGGCATAGTACATGGAGAAAGGAGCTTCACATCAGAGTTCTCATATTCTTTGTTATCCATCATGTAACTACTTACTATGTTAAAAGTCTATAAAACATATATTGCACTTCGAAATAGTGTATATGGAAACCAAAGTATTTTGGAGACTGCTTTTCTGAAATATCTATTTTTTAGTACTTGTATTTTAGTTCCTTCTACTTTGAGATCTAAAAGTGTTATGACCCGAACTCGATGCCCGAAAACAACATCAAATTCGTATCGCCGGAGCTTGCAACAACATTAGATGATAAATAACACGGCGGAAATAAAAGATGATATCACTGATACAACATGAATACAATATTCAATACAACGATTTGATTCAATGATAATCATCGACATCAGAGAATATAACACAAAATACAGCGGAACACGATACAATAAAAGATAAGTCTTTACAGAATCCAATACTGCAACTCTGATCGAAGAGCTCCAAAGACAAAGCTCCAAACTCCAAGCTCGATCCACCATCAAGTTTGCACCAAGATGAGAAAATCCGGTCGTGGGCTCCAAAGACTCCAAAATGTATCAAATAGAAAGCTGAAGGCTACCAAACGATATCTACTACCTGACTATCTGAAAAACCAAACTCTAGACTGCCCGTGTGGAAAATTGTGGGCACCCAGAGTTTAGGAAGGGAACAATAAACTCCGGGTCACTCATGGGATTGGTATGAGCAAACGAAAAATAGTTTATCTTTTAAAGCAAACAAAAGAATTTGAATTTGAAATCCGCAATGCTTTTTTTGAAAAATGAAACTACCATAAGGCCTCCCGCCACACACACAATGCAAACGCAGAATTGGAGGAGATTTCTCCTTATGATAGTCAAACATGCTTGATACATGAAAAATATTTGATATTATTATTAGTGCATAGTGCAGAAAACATTTCGAAAGTATAATATTAATCTTAGCCAGCATAGGCATTTCACACTTATGCCTACTATAGCTACCATGTTCAATAGCAGGTTACCGCCACATTCCATGGTAGGTTATATAAGTAAAACCGTAATGGGAGCGTATTGTTTATTTGGATTTTCCAACAAATGGTCAGGCCAAGGAACTTCCCATTGCCACATGGGTACGCCTTTGGAGGGATGCCCCGAGAACCATCCCTTGGTTCTCTGCTAACACAAGGCTGGCTACCCCCTTCTCGGGGAATAAAACCTAGGATATGCCACCCCCGGTCCTTTGGGACCTTTAACCGAGGATCCTCAATACCAACAACATCACATAGTAATAAATATACTACAATGCCCACATGAGTAAGTATCTGGGCTCCATACTATGATTCTACCCTTTTCCAGAAAGAATGGTCATACCCTAGGGGAGCTACCCCTAAAACCTTGCCGCATCTTTCCTGTTTCGACCATTACCGGTTTGTGAGGCTCGATGAGGTCTCGTCCACAAGGCTACGCTTTACACGAAAGCCATGCTTTGATCACAAATGATCATCAACACACAGCAACACTTAGCATGCTACACTACCAAATTGGGAGTATATTGCTGATAAACTTCAACTACATAACCTCTGAGCTCGTACGTCTCGGAGAAGGGTGTTAAGCTAAGAGAATAAATTCTCCGCCACCAAGCAGAAATGTATTTGAAAGAAATCAGCTTTATACCTCAAAGTGTAGTGTCAGACACACATCCATACAAGTCTGTTCTGGGTTTGAACAGAACCTAAGGCACTTCCGAAGAAACCCTTGCAATCCGGGTATCCACAATCCCGTCGGACTTCACATCACTTAGGGAATCTCTATACCGTAGCTACTCAGTGCAGAGACAATCGATAGGTCATCCTATCGCTCTCACAAATACCCGGTCTTCACCACCGGTCTTCAAATGCTATCCATAACGACATATCATTATTCGGAATAGGTTTTATGACACAAAGGTCCTCTACCAGCTAAACCGATAACGAGCATAAAGTTTAAAAACATATGGATATGGATTTCAGTTAAGTCACAACTTAAAATTCAAAACTTTCTTTCAAATGGTTTAACCCAGTTACCATTTCAAATCTTTTAAACAAAAAGATTAACTTCACAAAGTTTATCCAATTTCACAAAGATCCATTCACGGATTTCAAAACAATTTCCATTTTAATTGGATTAACTCACTTAATCTTTTAAATAAAAGATTTAACTCATAGCTTTCAAAACACGTTCCAAAGGTTCATTCATAACTTGGAAACCATTTCATTTCAAATTTGAAATTCCTATAATACAAATTGGAAATTCATTCCTTATATGAAAGCTGTCATCATTTGAAAACAAACAGTTTTCATTTTGGTAAAATCCGAATTCAATTATACAGGTTAAAATTTATCAAACTTGGGTTAAATTTAATTCCCAAAAACAACACTTTAAAAAATGGTTTAAAAAATCCATATAACTTGTATGACCCTTTTCTTCATAAATTCTCTAAATAGAATTTAATCTCAAAATCTGAATCTAAATTTAAACTGAATTATTAAGTTTCAAAACTTTGTTAAGTTATTCAAAATAACTTTTATTTTAGAAATCCTTTTCCAAAAGCTTTCCATTTTAAAACCCGATCCGTTCCAAAAATCATTTGAATTCAAAAATTCAAAATTTAAATTTGTTTAAAGATCTTGACTTAACTAATTTCCACGTGCAATCCATATTTTTGTGTGTATAGTGTAGTCCAAGGGTTTTAAGTGCACAACATCAATCATAAGAATATCGATAAGCGGTATAACCCATAACGCTTATCTGCATTCACAGATACATAGATAAAGTAAATTTATCAAATCACAAAGATTCATTAATATGATTCGATATGGGTTTCGGATAACCAACTGGAATCCGACTCTCTATCGCAACAAAATTCAGATGTCATTTACAGGTCAAGGGGTTTGCATATTCATATAACCATATATTCATTATAGATATAACAACTCAGCACAAAGCATTTCAAAGCATCACATCACGTATCCAATATATCAATTGATCATAGAGCATTCATAGCAACCAAACATCTACAACTAAGATGAATAATTTGGGTGGTTTTAAATTTACCAACCACATAATTACTTTTATTAGCAATTCTTTAATCAACGATTATTATCATTAATTTAATTGATAAAGTTTTAATCACTTTCATTAGTTAGTCATTTCTTTAATTAATTATCTTAATAAATTAACCTTTATTGTAATTAATTAAGTCTTAAATACTTTTATCAATTAATTTATTCCTTAATTAATTACTTTGATTAATAAACCCCTAATTATTAATTAAGTCTTTACTATGATTAATTATCCTTAACCGATAAATTAATAGATTATTATTCCTTAATTATTAATAAATTAATCTTAATTATAAATTATTAGTTACTTGATTATCATTTATGATATAAAAAAACGTACCTTTAAGTTAAAAATTATCACTTATTAAGTCTTATTTAAAATGACTTATTAAAAATACAAGTTTAAAACTTAATTGTTTTAGACAAAAAAATCCTTTATTCCCAAACTTTCAATTCATACTTTATATTTAATAAATAAATCATCATTTATAAAAGGAATAACCCTTTTTTTTCCCTTTTTAGAAATTTATTTAACTCATTTATTAAAGTTTTAAAACTGGAAATGTAAGAATTCCAGGCAAACACGAGTGTCCCCGAGTCGCTCCATCCCCTACTTCGAGTCGAACCCAAGCGAATCACCCAACTGCTTCGAGTTTTCCCAAATTTTACCCGAGCGCCCCAAACGTTAAATTTAAAAAAATTCTAAGTATTTTCACTCCGCACCCAAAATCCTTCTTCGAGTTAAAACTCGAGTCAACACGCCAACCTCCCGAGACACGCTTCGAGTCGCGCCTGCAATTTTCTCAAGCCATACCGAGAATAACTTCGTCTTTCCCAATCACTGATGCACCAATGTTGCACGTTTACATGCACAAGCACGTTGATCATCAACGATCGACGCCGAGGCCACCGGAGCATCACCCATGATCACCAGAGTCGAATCAAACGGCCAAAATGTGAAACCACTGTTGAATCGAAATCGAACCAAAATTCACACTTCCTGAAACCATGCTCGTTTGAACAATCTTCCGCCTCGCCATTATACGCCTCCAAAACCCTCGCGCTTTCACCACGATCTCCCCCTATCGACCACGCACCGCCACCAACCATCCCTATCTGGTCCGATGCGACATAAACAACACCACTGCTTCGAGAAGTGGTTGGAAAAAACACAGGGATAAAACCCTAAATTAAACTCGTCCCCTTAATGCACGCAATAGAAAATTCTTTTAACATTTTTCCCATTTTTGTAGATCATCAAGCTTTCTTCCAAACAAATTTCAACATCCAAGATTTGTTTATTCCTCAGAAAATGATATAAAAGCATTTTTGGTTCAACTCAAAACTGCACCTTATATACGTAACTAAAAATCATCATATTTGTTTCAAAAATCTTATTTTTGAATGTTTGTTCCAGATATAAAATCAAATCAAAAAAATCAAACATTCGAATTTAACATAAAAATTTTCTTTTTTCTATGAAATTTATATGCAGAGTCCATGCTACCCTGTTCAGCTTCAAAAAAAATTCAGGCTTATGATTTTAAGTTTAATGAAGCATAATTTATTTAAAATCCTAAGTCTATGAGAAATTAATAGAGGAGAGATGAATTTGTTTTAGATGATCATGCCTGTTATTCAAACAGAGGATCAAAACAATGACATGCACAGTCATTGTCATGTATATACTTGTAAACATAACTTAACAACTAAATAAACAGTTATCATGAAAAAAAATCTTCAAGTATCAAGCACAGGAAATAGGATATTCAAGTTTGGGATCAAAGAGAAGGGTTTGCTCCCCTTGAATCTTTTAACATAGAAAGAATAGTTGTTTTATCTTAAGCTCTGCTTGATCCCCTTTTTTTCTTTTTCCTGAGCCTGCTTTTTTTTCCTTGAATTAGTTTTATGATTTGAAGCCTGCTCTACTGTTTTTCTTATTGCCCTGCTTTTGAATCTCCCTTGTTTCCAGGTATGAAAGTGATTTTGATTTCCAGAATCTTTTTTTTTTTCCTTTCAGGTTCGAAGTTTTCTTGAGTCCAGATCCTTGCTTTAGTGTTGTGATGGTTTCAAATTTTTGTTAAGAGGGAAGGGATTTTGAATTTGAGTTTTGAAGATGGTTTCTTGTTTTTCTTCCAGGTTTTGAAGATTTCCAGAGATGATCTATAGGTTTTTTTTCTGAACTTACATTTGCTTTGATATTTCTGATTTATTTTCTTTTTTGTTTATTTTATATTTTTTTCAAAAGTTAATGCCATTTGTCAATTTTCTTTATGCATATTGAACACTTGTAGTTGGTATGAAAAATTATGTTTAAATCCCTTGACTCAATTTATTTTGTAAACTTTTATTTAATCCTCCATGTGGTTATACTTTCATATATATACACACACACATATGCCTTCATTTTTAAAGTTGTTTACATTTTTATTTGTTTATATCCTCTTTTATGTTTATATTTTACACAAATAAAATTTTCTATTACGCTTTCACGTTCAATTTTTTTTTAATTTAACTCACTATGTCTATATACAACAAATTTATACATCTTATATTCATGCATTTTTTTTATCATTTATTTTTGTATAATTTTTAAAAAGAAAAGAATTATTTAAATAATTTGATTACATATTAACAAACAATTACTTTTATTTATATAGGTGAATTTTACTTAAAAATAATATTTTGAAAATGAGTGCATTAATATATTTTTTTAATTTCGACTTTCAAATATATCTAACATATTTAAAATTTAGAAATCAAACCTATATTAATTTAAGGCTTTTAATTCTATTTTATTTTTAATACATTTTATTTTGAAAACCAATATTTGTTGATAAATCACTTATCCTTATATCCCAAATCAATTTACCTTTTATCTTTAAATCAATATTCAATTTTTTGTTTGATCCAAATTCTACTTTGTAATCTAAAAATCATTTTCATTTATCCTAGAAATTTTCTAATAAATCCACAATTTATTTTCAAAAATAAATTAATTTCCAAGTTAATCGTAGTTAATTTTCAGGAATGTTACAGATTCCCCCCTTAAAAAAATTTCGTCCCCGAAATTTGCTAGAGAGATGAGAAAGAATAGATGATAGACAAAGAAATGATTGATTAGATCAGATCGAAATATTTATTCTGCATTCGGCTTACCAAAGCAGAATATCAACAAATATGAGTATCAACTTATTCAATTATGAACAATTGGGTTATCTGATCTACAAAGTATACAGGGGCATTGATTAGTTCGAAGGAATAACTAACTGTTCGTAGAATATATCGAAACCCAATAAAACAGACAGAAATAGATTCGACCATGATCTAAGATTCAAGATTCAACTTGTTTACGAATTGTTGAGAAATAAAACTGTGGGTAGTTCTCATGTCGAACAAACTTGAAAATTTAGTCGTAAACAAGAAGGTTACCTTATAAAATTTCCTTTCCTTTATCAGCCCTTGAGGTTGAAGAATTACCCTTGACTACATACACCTTCTTTACCAGAGTTTGCTTATGAGATGAACAGTCGTTGATCCTCTGTCCTGGCTTGCGGCAATAATAGCATCCCATAGATTCCTGATCTGGCCTCATAAATGGCTCTCTCAATCCTGACTTCCAAGGATTCTTGCATCTATCCGTGTAGTGGCCTTTCTCCAAGCAGTTGAGACAAGTAACTTCTTTCAGCTTTTTCTTCCGAGTATTCTTCTTTTCTTTATCTTTCCTCAGTTTCTTTCCACCAAACTTCTTTTTCCTTCAATTCAGGTTACTTGTGTTTCCATCCTCCTCTGGAACTTCCTGCTTATCCAGAGTATCATATCTATAACCCATATTAATTAATTCAAAAAAAGATTCTTTAACGTGAGTAGTCATTCTCTCTTGAAATTCCTTGTTCATTCCCCGAATAAACTTTTTATTTTTCTTTAACGGTGTGTTCACCAATTCTGGACCAAATCGAGATAATTCATCAAATTTGTTTATGTATTCCTCAAATGATAAACTCCCTTGCTTCAAATCTATAAACTCCTGGTACATTCTAGAGATACCAGCAGACGGCATATA
This sequence comes from Allium cepa, assembly GCA_030765085.1. Classification (NCBI taxonomy): domain Eukaryota; kingdom Viridiplantae; phylum Streptophyta; class Magnoliopsida; order Asparagales; family Amaryllidaceae; genus Allium; species Allium cepa. Next base: position 974,520,967 of record CM060932.1, read on the forward strand.
TCGCTGCTCGAACACTTCCTTAAAACGACTCCAAGTAAATTCATCCGCCGGCTCATCCAATGCAACTGTTTCCCACCAAACTAAAGTCTCTTCTTGGAGTTGCCAAGAAGCTATCAATCGCATCTGATCATCTTCTAACTTTAGTCCTTTGAAAATCTTTTAACACGATCGAATCCAGGCGTGTGCTTTGATAACGATTTCTTTGCCTGTGAATGGCTTTCCACCAAGTCTAGAAAAACTTCGATACAAATCAGCTAGATTTGATTGAGATTGAATAGGGATATCTGTAGTTGCAGGGCCTTGACCAGTTGAAATGGTACTTCCCTGTCCCCTATCTCGTCCTCTTCTTCCACTCATTCTTACTATCTATGAATAGTAAGAAAACCGATTTAGGCATTCGGACGGAATGTCTTAGGGAATAATAACAGATAAAGAGAATAGATTGAGAAATTTGGATTTTGGTTTCACTGGTTATACTCATTCTAGGGTATACTTCACCCTATCTCTAATGAGCCATCTAATGCGTTACACTCCGTAGCTAAAGTTCTTACTCAACCTTTAGCTCTGATACCAAAATGTCATGACCCGAACTCGATGCCCGACAACAACATCAAATTCGTATCGCCGGAGCTTACAACAACATTAGATGATAAATAACACAGCGGAAATAAAAGATGATATCACTTATACAACATGAATAGAATATTCAATACAACGATTTGATTCAACGATAATCATCGACATAAGAGAATACAACACAAAATACAGCGGAACACGATACAATAAAAGATAAGTCTTCACAGAATCCAATACTGCAACTCTGATCCAAGAACTCCAAAGACAAAGCTCCAAATTCCAAGCTCGATCCACCATCAAGTTTGCACCAAGATGAGCAAATCCGGCCGTGGGCTCCAAAGACTCCAAAATGTAACAAATAGAAAGCTGAAGGCTACCAAACGATATCTACTACCTAACTATCTGAAAAACCAAACTCTAGACTATCCTTGTGGAAAATTGTGAGCACCTAGAGTTTAGGAAGGGAACAATAAACTCCGGGTCAGTCATGGGACTGGTATGAGCAAACGAAAAATAGTTTATCTTTTAAAACAAACAAAAGAATTTAAATTTGAAATCCGCAATGCTTTTTTTGAAAATGAAACTACCATAAGGCCTCCCGCCACACACACAATGCAAACGCAGAATTGGAGGAGATTTCTCCTTATGATAGTCAAACATGCTTGATACGCGAAAAACATTTGATATTATTATTAGTGCATGGTGCAGAAAACATTTCGAAAGTATAATATTAATCTTAGCCAGCATAGGCATTTTGCACTTATGCCTACTATAGCTACCATGTTCAATAGCAGGTTACCGCCACATTCCATGGCAGGTTATACAACTAAAACCGTACTGGTTTGCGTATTGTTTCTTTGGGTTTTTCAACAAATGGTCAGGCCAAGGAACTTCCCATTGCCACATGGGTACGCCTTTGGAGGGACTCCCCGAGAACCATCCCTCGGTTCTTTGCTAACACAAAGCCGTCTTCCCCCTTCTCGGGGAATAAAACCTAAGATATGCCACGCCGATCCTTTAGGACCTTTATCTGAGGATCCTCAATACCAACAACATCACATAGTAATAAATATACTACAACGCCCACATGAGTAAGTATCTGGGCTTCATACCGTGATACTACCCTTTTCCAGAAAGAATGGTCATACCCTAGGGGAGCTACCTCTGAAACCTTGCCACATCTTTCATGTTTCGACCATTACCGGTTTGTGAGGCTCGATGAGGTCTTGTCCACAAAGCGATGCTTTAACGAAAGCCATGCTTTGATCACAAATGATCGTCAACACACAGCAGCACTTAGCATGCCACATTACCAAATTGGGAGTATATTGCTGATAAACTTCAACTACATTACCTCTGAGCTCGTACGTCTCAGAGAAGGGTGTTAAACTAAGAGAATATATTCTCCGCCACCAAGCAGAAACATATTTGAAAGAAATCAGCTTTATACCTCAAAGTGTAGTGTCAGACACACATCCATACAAGTCTGTTCTGGGTTTGAACAGAACCGAAGGCACTTCCGAAGAAGCCCTTGAAATTCGGGTATCCACAATCCCGATCGGACTTCCCATCACTTTGGGAATCTCTATACCATAGCTACTCAGTGCATAGACAATCGATAGGTCATCCTATCGCTCTCGCAAATACCCGGTCTTCACCACCGGTCTTCAAATGCTATCCATAACGACGTATCATTATTCAGAATGGTTATATGACACAAAGGTCCTCTCCCGGCTAAACCGAATAATGAGCGTAAAGTTTAAAAACATATGGATATGGATTTCAGTTAAGTCACAACTTAAAATTCAAAACTTTCTTTCAAATAGTTTAATCCAATTACCATTTCAAATGTTTTAAACAAAAAGATTTACTTCACAAAGTTTATCCAATTTCACAAAGATCCATTCACGGATTTCAAAACAATTTCCATTTTAATTGGATTAGCTCACTTAATTTTTAAATAAAATATTTAACTCATAGCTTTCAAAACACGTTCCAAAGATTAATTCATAACTTGGAAACCGTTTCATTTCAAATTTGAAATTCCTATAATACAAATTGGAAATTCATTCCTTATATGAAAGCTCTTATCATTTGAAAACAAACAGTTCTCATTTTGGAAAACTCCGAATTTAGTTATACAAGTTAAAGTTTATCAAACTTGGGTTAAATTTAATTCCCAAAAACAACACTTTAAAAAATGGTTTAAAAAAATCCATATAACTTGTATGACCCTTTACTTCATAAATTCTCAAAATAGAATTTAATCTCAAAATCTGAATCTATATTTAAACTGAATCATTAAGTTTCAAAACTTTATTAAGTTATTCAAAATAACTTTTATTTTAGAAATCCTTTTCCAAAAGCTTTTCATTTTAAAACCCGATCCATTCCAAAAGTCATATGAATTCAAAAATTCAAAATTTAATTTTTTTTAAAAACTGCGACTTAACTAATTTCCACGTGCAATCCTTATTTGTGTGTGCATAGTGTAGTCCAAGGGTTTTACACAATAGTGCACAACATCAATCATAAGAATATCGATAAGCGGTATAACCCATAACGCTTATCTGCATTCACAGATACATAGATAAAGTAAATTTATCAAATCACAAAGATTCATTAATATGATTCGATGTGGGTTTCGGATAACCAACTGGAATCCGACTCTCTGTCACATCGAAATTCAGATGTCATTTACGGGTCAAGGGGTTTGCATATTCATATAACCATATATTCATCATAGATATAACAACTCAGCACAAAGCATTTCAAAGCATCACATCACGTATCCAATATATCGATTCATCACAGGGCATTCCATAGCAACCAAACATCTACAACTAAGAAGAATAATTTGGGTGGTTTTAAATACTAGCAATTCTTTAATCAACGATTATTATCATTAATTTAATTGATAAAGTTTTAATCACTTTCATTATTTAGTCATTTCTTTAATTAATTATCTTAATAAATTAACCTTTTATTGTAATTATTTAAATCTTAATTATTTTTATCAATTAATTTATTCCTTAATTAATTACTTTGATTAATAAACCCCTAGTTATTAATTAAGTCTTTACTATGATTAGTTATCCTTAACTGATAAATTAATAGATTTATTATTACTTAATTATTAATAAATTAATCTTAATTATGAATTATTAGTTACTTGATTATCATTTATGATATAAATTAACTTACCTTTAAGTTAAAAATTATCACTTATTAAGTCTTATTTGAAATGACTTGTTAAAAATACAAGTTTAAAACTTAATTGTTTTAGACAAAAAATTCTTTATTCCCAAATTTCAATTCATACTTTATATTTAATAAATAAATCATCATTTATAAAAGGAATAACCCTTTTTTTTCCTTTTTAGAAATTTATTTAACTCATTTGTAAAAGTTTTAAAACTGGAAATGTAAGAATTCCAGGCAAACACTAGTGTCCCTGAGTCGCTCCAACCCCCACTTGGAGTCGACCCGGGCGAATTACCCCACTGCTTCGGGTTTCTCCAAATTTTACCCGAGCGCCCCAAACTTTATATTTAAAAAATTTCGAAGTATTTTCACTCTGCACCTAAAATCCTTCTTCGAGTTAACACGCCAACCTCCCGAGACACACTTCGAGTCGCGCGTGCAATTTTCTCGAGCCATACCGAGAATAACTTCGTCTTCCCCAATCACTGATACACCAATGTTGCACGTTGATCATCGACGATTGACGCCGAGGCCACCGGAGCATCACCCACGATCACCAGAGTCGGATCAAACGACCCAAAACGCGAAACAACTATTGAATCGAAATCGAACCAAAATTCACACTTCCTGAAACCATGCTCGTTTGAACAATCTTCCGCCTCGCCACTATACACCTCCAGAACCCTCGCGCTTTCACCACGATCTCCCTCTATCGATCACGCACCGCCACCAACCATCCCTATCTGGTCCGATGCGACATAGACAACACCACTGCTTCGAGAAGTGGTCGGCAAAAACACTGGGATAAAACCCTAAATTAAACTCGTCCCCTTAATTCACGCAATAGAAAATTCTTTTAACAATTTTCCCATTTTCGTAGATCATCAAGCTTTCTTCCAAACAAATTTCAACATCCAAGATTTGTTTATTCATCAGAAAATGATAAAAAAGCGTTTTTGGTTCAACTCAAAACTGCACCTTATATACGTAACTAAAAATCATCATATTTGTTTCAAAATCTTATTTTTGAATGTTTGTTCCAGATATAAAATCAAATCAACAAAATCAAACATTCGAATTTAACATAAAATTTTTCTTTTTTCTGTGGAATTTATATGCAGAGTCCATGCTACCATGTTCAGCTTCAAACAAATTTCAGGCTTATGATTTTAAGTTTAATCAAGTATAATTTGTTTAAAATCCTAAGTCTATGAGAAATTAATATAGGAGAGATGAATTTGTTTTAGATGATCATGCCTGTTATTCAAACAGAGGATCAAAACAGTGACACGCACAGTCATTGTCATGTATATACTTGTAAACATAACTTAACAACTAAATAAACAGTTATCATGAAAAAAAAAATCTTCAAGTATCAAGCACAGAAAACAGGATATTCAAGTTTGGGATCAAAGAGAAGGGTTTGCTCACCTTGAATCTTTTAACAGAGAAAGAACAGTTGTTTATCTTAAGCTCTGCTTGATCCCCTTTTTTTCTTTTTCCTGAACCTGCTTGAATTTTTTTTCCTTGAAATAGTTTTATGATTTGAAGCCTGCTCTTCTGTTTTTCTTATTTCCCTGCTTTTGAATCTCCCTTGTTTCCAGGTTTGAAAGTGATTTTGATTTCCAGAATCTTTTTTTTCTTTCAGGTTTGAAGTTTTCTTGAGCCCAGATTCTTGCTTTAGTGTTGAGATAGTTTCAAATTTTTGTTAAGAGGGAAGGGATTTTGAATTTGAGTTTTGAAAATGGTTTCTTGTTTTTCTTTTGATTTTCTTCCAGGTTTTGAAGTTTTCCTGAGATGATCTACAGGTTTTTTGTTCTGAACTTACATTTGCTTTGATATTTCTAATTTATTTCCTTTTTTGTTTATTTTATATTTTTTTTCAAAAGTTAATGTCATTTGTCCATTTTCTTTATGCATATTGAACACTTGTAGTTGGTATGAAAAATTATGTTTAAATCCCTTGATTCGATTTTTTTTGTAAATTTTTGTTTAATCCTCGATGTGGTTATACTTTCATACACACACACACACATATGCCTTCATTTTTAAAGTTGTTTATATTTTTATTTGTTTATATCCTCTTTTATATTTATATTTTACACAAATAAAAATTTCTATTGTTCTTTCACATTTAATATTTTTTAATTTAACTCACTATGTCTATATACAACAAATTTATACATCTTATATTCATGCATTTTTTAATCATTTTTTTGTATAATTTTAAAAAAGAAAAGAATTATTTAAATAATTTGATTACATATTAACAAATAATTACTTTTATTTATATAGGTGAATTTTACTTAAAAATTATAATTTGAAAATGAATGCATTAATTTTTTTTTAAATTTCAACTTTCAAATATATCTAACATATTTAAAAGTTAGAAATCAAACCTATATTAATTTAAGGCCTTTAATTCTATTTTATTTTTAATACATTTTATTTTGAGAACCAATATTTGTTGATAAATCACTTATCCTTATATCCCAAATCAATTTACTATTTATCTTTAAATCAATATTCATTTTTTTTCTTTAATCCAAATTCTACTTTATAATCTAAAAATCATTTTCGTTTATCCTAGAAATTTTCTTATAAATCCATAATTTATTTTCAAAATTAAATTAATTTCCAAGTTAATCGTAGTTAATTTTCGGGAATGTTACAAAAAGTGTAGAATATCTTTAAATTTACCCTTATAACATGCTCTATAATGTTTTAATACCCCAACAGCTCGTGTTTCTTGGTATGACGCGAGTCCCAAAGTCATATTAAGCTTTGGATCGATGTGTCGGAAGTGCGGGTTGTTACACTTTTTTATCTAATAAAAGTTGTTTTGATATTCTACTATGTAAAACTAGGATAACATGTTTATGTGTTGTGTCGGCATCCTCATATGTTAGATACAACACTACTTTGATTTTCTCATTGTATTTACCCCTAGTGGGAACAAAATGACTTAAATATTATATAATGAATTGCATAACTCAAATGAATGTAATGAAAGAGTTATTTAGATGCTATGCTTACTTTTGTTGTGAAATTAATACCGAACTAACTTTTCGTTGAAAAATGATTTTGGTGACGACTACAGCATCATCGGCGTTTGTTTTCTGGTCTCGAAGTTGGGGATGTTGCAACTTGATATCAGATTTTATCTTAAGGAAATATGTTAGTAAAATAGAGTTAAAATAGAACTAATTTGTAGAAAATGAATACATTAGGGAGGGTATAAGCCACACACACACATAGATATATATATATATGTATGTATATGTATATGTATATGTATATATATATGTATATGTATAACATACTTGTAGTTTGAGATAGATATATTTTGAGATAGATATACATTAGGGTATATCCACCCCTCTACTATTGCTCTCACTCTCCATACTTTGGTTTCTTACGAATTCTTCCTTATGCAAAAGGTAAGAATGGATCTATGTAACCTATATCTAACCATAGGAAGTACAAGAGTGAATCCTAATAAAGGAGATGATAACATGAAAACCAATGGTCAAGAAAGGGAGGCAATATCGAAAGTTCATACAAAAGCCGGTAATGAAATGCCTAGCTTGGCTGCAGGAGATCAAGATATGAATGTTCTTTTTCACCAATTCCTAGCAAAGGTATTACAGCAACAGGTGGCACCGCAGGCCCAAATATGCCAAGGGGCCCAGTATAGCCAGTTAGGGAGGATTTTGCCAAGATGAAAAAAGATTTTTGAAGTTTAATAAGAGATATATTTGATGTAACAAAATATGCATTAATGGTAAGTGATTAGCTAGCAATATGTGAAAGAATTTATGAGGATTTAGAGCTGATAGATGCCCAGAAGGTGGAGCTTATGTCTCAGCAGTTTAAGGGACTGCAAGTATTTGGTGGGAACTGTAAGAGATGATATTTCCAAGGAAGAAATTACTTGGGACATGTTTAAGGAGGTGTTTAAGGAGCAATATATACATGGGTTGGAGTTGTCGACGATGTTCGAAGAGTTTGTGGAGTTGCAGCAAGAAAATATGACTATGCCATAGTATGTGCAGAGATTTAATGCTTTGTCAAAGTAAAAAGCTGATTTGATAAGAACTCCAAGGAAGAGGTTAGAGATGTTTCTCCTGTGGTTGGAACCAGGATTGGATGGTAAAACGACGGCCCATCTAGCACTAATGAAGTGGTGGATATGTCAACGATGTTTGAGTTGATGTATGCTGAAAGGTGAGGTGTGGGGTAAAAGGCTCAAGTAAAAACCGAAGGTTTCCCATACCATAAAGGCAAGAAGCTACAGTAGTGAAAAGGAAAATCTTGGGGACCGAAGAATGGAGGTAACTTACCTACATGACTTGCTACAGTTGTAGGCAAAGGGGTCACTATGCAAATAAGTGTCCAAAGCCGGAAGTAACAATGATGTTAAGTGCTTTGTTTGTGATAAGCCCGAGCATAAGAAGAAAGGTTGTCCTTAGTGGAAGAGGCCAAAGGTTTTCGCTTAGGAAAGACCTTCATCCCGACTTACCATTGAAGAGATAGAAAAGTGTGCTCGGAGGTATGATTTTGATTTCCAGTATGTCAATTAGAGTTTGGTTTTATATTGGTGCAACACGCTCTTTGATTTTAAAATATTTGGTTGATAAGTTATGGTTAAAAACTACCTATTTGGTTATGTCCTTGCATGTGGTTAATCCAATCGGTAGGTATTCCACCCTCGATTTAAAATATATTGACCTTATATTTGATTTGTTTAGTTACATGTTTATTTGTAACCCATATATGTTTGACTTCATGCGAGATAGAGTAATATTGGGTATGGATTGCGGAATGATATTAGAATTTATAGCATGGATTGAATAAATGCTTTAAGTAATCCAAGAGGTGGAGAGAGAATCATGATAGCTTTGGACGTAATGAAAGAGAAGCCAGACTTAATGCTATATGTTATAGAAGATAAAGAAGATGAAATTAGTATAGTACATGCAGTCTGAGAATTTGTAGAGTTTTCGAACTTGTAATTGATTATCGTTGAGAAGGGAAATAGAATTCCGAATAGACTTGATGATGGGGGAGCAACCTATTAGTAGACCACCTAGCAAATGCCACCCAAAAAGATGGAGGAACTGAATGAGCAGCTAGTGGAACTTGAGGATAAATGTTTCATTAGACTACGTAATTCGTGGTGTGGAGTGTCCACGGTATTAATAAAGAAATCAGATGGATTTTTACGGATGTCCATTGATTATTGAAAGTTGAATGAGTTGGCTATGAAGAATCATTATCCTTTTCCCAATATAGATGACTTGTTTAATCGGATTAATGAGGATTTGGTGTTCTCCCAGCTAGATTTGACAACAGGATTCCATTAAGTGAGAGTAGAGGAATATAGTAATTTATTGATCGCATTTTGAACAAGGCACGCTCCGTATGAGGGGTTAGTGATGCCATTTGGACTAACCATGCCGCTTCATTATTCGTAGCCTTATGAACTAAATCTTTCACGATCAATTGGATAGATTTGTATTGGTTTTCATTGATGATATTTTGGTACACTTTAAGGATAAAAAAGACTGTGAAGCGTATCTAAGATTGGTATTGGAGATGTTGAGACAACACAAGTTGAAGGCAAAGTTTTCGAATTGCTATTTTGGGAAAATATAGGTTAATTTCTTGGGCACGTAGTTTCGAAAAATGGATTAGTTGTAGGTCCATCGAAGATAGAAACTATTAATGGCTGGAAGTGACTAGAGACAGTCATGGGGATGAGAAATTTGTTGGGATTGGCTCCATATTACTACAGGTTCATCAAGGATTTCCTACATATAGTAGCACCCTTGACTAGACAAGGAAGAACGAGAAGTTCATATGGATTGATAAGTGCGAGGATCATTATAGCAGTTGAATTGTTGACAAACGCTCGTGTTGATTATGCCCGAAGGGAATCAGGAGTTGGCAATTTATACCGACACTTGTGGAATAAGTTTGAGGCGGTGTTGATGCAAAGAGGGCGAGTGATAGCTTATGCATTAAAGCAATTGAGATCGCATGAAGTTTGATATCTGATCGATGACTTGGAGTTAGCATTGGCATGCATGCTGAAGATTTGGGGACATTACTTGTTGGGAGAACGGTTCAAGTTACATTCGCATCACAAGTCTCTTAAGTACTTATTCTCTTATAAAGAGTTGAACATGAGGCAACAAAAATGGTTAAAGTTTATGGCAGTGTATGATTTTAGGATAGAATATAGGCCTGGAAAAGGGAACAAGGTTGCCGATGCTTTGAGTAGGAAGCGCCAGATTGATTGTTATCCATGACTAAAGAATGGAAGACATTAGAAAAAGTAGCCTCTTACGGAATGCATTATAGGCAGAACATTGGATTGAGTAAGGATCTCGGTGTATTAGCAAGTTCGGAAATATGCATAAAATTTATGTGTAGAATTGCTATAAGACAAAAAAACGACTCACTAGTTGCCAAAAGAATTAGACGATCACGGAAGGGGTGGATTTTAAGGATATGAAAGCATTAAGGTGGATTCAAAGGGATGGCTTAGGAAGAAAGGAAGACTGTGTGTTTCTGATATAGCTATATAAAGACCATTGGAAGGAAGTCTTGGAATAAAGTCATTAGTCTATATTTACCACTCATCCTGGGGGAACGAATATGTATCATGACTTGAAGAATGTATTCTTTGGGGAAGGGATGAAAAGAGATATCGGTGAATGTGTAAAGGGATGCTTTATTTGTCAGCAAGTAAAAGCTAAACATAAAAAACCGAGCAGATTACTTCAACCTTTGGGAGTAAAAACTTGGATATATGACTCTTAACCATGGATTTTATTGATGGATTGCCTAAGTCAAGAACGAGAAACAAAAGCACGTTGATGGCAATCGACAAACTGACTAGGAGTGCCCATTTTATCTTGGAGAGGTCGACAAGAATGATAGCTAGTTTGGTGTGACTATACATGAAAAATGTAGTGAGGCTACATGGGAGATCGAGTACTTTTGTTAGCGATAGAGACCCATTGTTTACTAGTGAGATCTGGAGAATTTTGTAGAATGCATTGGGTACTAAGTTGAACTTGAGCACGACTTACCGCCCAAATATCAATGTTCAAACCGAGAGGATAGACCGTGTACTCAAGGATTTAATGAGAACACATGTCTTGGATTTTGGAGGATCTTGGAAAGATCATTTGCATCTAGTCGAGTTTTGTGTATAGTAACAGTTACCAATCGAGTATCGAAATGTCCCCATTTGAGGCACTTTATAGTAGACCGTGCAATCACCGGTATATTAGATGGACATGAGAGATAGGCTCGTGTTAGGACTCGATTTGGTAAGAGAAGCCATTGAGAATATAGAGTTAATTGGTGCTAGAATGAAGGCAGCGCAATTGAGGAAGAAGAGTTATGTCAATAAGTAAAGGAAAGGGGTTGAGTTAACGGTAGGCGGTCATGTGTTTATGAAGGTTTCTCCGATGCATGGTGTTATGTGCTTTAGAAGGTGGAGAAATCGGTACATAGATATGTAGGACCATTTCCAATGATCGAAAGGTTTGGTAAATTCTCCTATCGAGTAAAATTACCAAGCAACTTAGCGTGTATGCACAATGTTTTTCACATTTCACATTTCAAGAAATGTGTGCATGATTCGGGTTCGTTGGTGGAATCGAGGGCAGTTGAAGAACTGTCTATAGAACCAAATTTGACTCATGTAGAAGACCGAAGGGAATAGTAGGTCGAGATATGAAGAAGTTAAGGGAAAAAGATATTAAATTTGTTCGCGTCCAATAGAGTGATGATGTTGATGATTGTACTTGGAAGGTAGAGGATATGATTAGAAATTACTATTCTGATTTGTTTTGACATGTACGATTGAGACATATATGATTTGTTGCTTAGACTAGTAGAGACACTAATATGATGATATAATGCGATGTTTGTATATGTTAGCAATAATACTAATATATAATGATTGATGAATGAGGATGATTTACATCCGTGGGGAACTAGTGTGATTTATGTATCGTGTACATCGTTTTGATGATAGTAGCCTTTATCCTACCTTGTCTGAATTTCGAAGACGAAATTCTTATAAGGATAGAAGAATGTAACACCTCATATTTCAAAGTGCCATGATACAGGGAAATAAATAAAATAAGATAATAAGTTTGAATTAATTATAGGATATATTAAATGAAGGAAGGGTTAACCAATGTAGAATAAATGAATGAAGAAAGAGGAGTTAGAGATTTATTAAGACTAGGCTAAAATGCGGTTTTAGCCCAAAGCCCAACACTAATTCCATATACTCTAACGCTCTATTCATTATATGATTTTCCACTAAAACTAAAGAAAAGAAAGAAAGGAAGACCATCCATACTTTATAGGGAACGAAGAAGATGATCAAGATAGAAGTGGGAGCTTTCACCATTAAGGAAACTTTAAGCAAGGCATAATCAAACCAAAGGCGAGTAAAAACTTTCCTTAAAGCCTATCTGTAACATCCCGCCGTTTGGACCGCCCCCAGTCGGTAATTAAACCAACTTGAAACGTTAAAAATGACGGATTGTTATTTAGTTTATAGAATTTAAACAGAATCAGCTACAGAATCACAGAATAATAATCATATTTCTCATAAATGATTTTTTTTCTTTTATATACAAATATCAGAGTTTATACAATGAATTATTTTATACAGCGGAATATTTCTTTAAAGTACAAAAATCCTGAAAAGCTAAAGTGAAGCGTTTCCCCTCTCTCTAACTTCGCTGCCTGAAAATCTTCAAGCTGTAAAATACTCGGTCTGACCCGTGTATTAATAAATTTTCTAAAACTTGCTTTTTTTTACAACAACTTTAAAAACTTTAAATTTATTTAAGAATTTACTGTAAACATGTACTTGGTTATCCAGAGTAAAATCCTAGCTTCAATCAATTAAATCAATTTCCCAAATTGATTTCCAATTTATTCCCTTTAAATTTAGAATCTATTAATTTCAGATCTCATTTCTTGATTCCAATTTTTAGATTTCTCAATTACTTCTTCATAAATTTAAACTTTAAATTTTAAAATAATTCTTTATTTCCTTAATTGATATAACTTAAGTTTACTCGGCCCTACCCGCTTAGGTTCATATTTGATATGAATGTTCTTCGAAATGTAAACATGTTTGAGTGATTAAACATTAATTGGTTATGTTAGAAATTTTAATAAAATGAATTTATCCATGTTTTAGAGTAAACCGTGATGTAATCATAGTTAGATGGTGCAGAAATTATACATGATGTTCATAAGGAGGAATAAATGGTGTTTTTAATTCATAATCCCGAGAATTAAACTAGAATTTTGTGACTTCTCTAAGTTGATAAAAATGATCAATTTTGGATAGATTAATTACTAAAAATAATACAATTTATTATTTTGCTCGAAATTTTAAGACTAGGTAAAAAATGATAGACTTAATTTTTGGTGAACTTTTTGGATTTTTTGTATCAATTTTCGATTTTATGTGAATTTCTTGGCTACTGAAAAAAGTAATTAATTGATTATTTATTAGTTAATGGAAGATGTAGTTAGCCCATTTCTAAAATGCGAACTTTAAAGAAAAGGAATTAGCCAATAAGAATGTGACACCAAATGCCTAGTGTGAAATGACTACTTAGCATGGTAACAAAATCGTTTTCACTTTAATTATGAGCATGCCATTTGACATGCGATGGCTGCTTAGTAAATCAACATGTAATATCTATTTTAGCTATCAACTTGCGATAGTATTAAGGCAATCAACCCACGATGGGTTTTGGAAAGCTAACTCGTGAAATCTCTATTGGGCTTAACCCACGAAGGCTAGGAAGGAAACCCAATGTACGAAGGCTTGGATGGAGTCAACACTCGATAGCTATTGGTGGAGTCAATACATGATAGCTACAGAGGAGTTAAGAAGCGATGGGTGTAGGGGAGTTAGCCCACAACCACTGCTTGAAACTTAAATACGTGATGGCTTGGGAAGCTATCAACCCACGAAGGTTGGAGAAGTTATCACATGAAAACTGGAGATTATCAACTAGCGATAACCTAGGATTAATTACCTAGCGATGGTTTTGGGGGAAGTCATCATGCGATAGCTCCTTGTATCTCAACCCATGATGGCATGAGGAAGGTCAATCCATCATAGCTAATAGAAGTGCCGATGACATGTAATGGCTGGAGGTACATCAACACACAATGACCCTAAGAGCTATAGCATGTGATGGCCTCGTATAGCTTGTTTGAATTAATGAAAGAAATTAAGGAAAGAAGGCTAAGTGCAAAGTGATGGTTGCTCCTAAGTAAGCAAAGGACTTAGGAAATGATAAGTTAATAAAAAATGACTTAACTAAAGAATGAAAAAGGGATTGAGCTTAATTAAGCTATATGATGATGAATGGAACCATTTGTAAGCACATAAACACAAATGGAAGACCTTTTGGCAATAAGATGTATAAACCTAACTTCTTATTTGATGGTGAGTAATGTAAGGCCTTGGTGGAAATCAAATGTCAAACCCTTGACATTAAAGCGAGAAAGATGGAGTAAGGCTTGCATAGCATCCAATTTTCTATTCACGAACATAAGCGAGTACAATGGAGTGAGGCTTGTGTAGAAACCAATTGTCTGTTCACAACAAATAAATGAGAACGGAGGAGTAAGACTTGTGTAGCATCGGATTGTCCATCTATGAAGAAATTTTAGAATAATGACATAAGGCCTATGTGGCCACCTAATAACCTATTTACGATCATATGAAAATAAAAAACTTATGACTAACTGATAAGTGTTGAGAACTAAAAAAATTAATTGATAAAGTTAGGCTTGTGTGGCAATCCAACATGAGACTATAAACATTAGTCATGTGTGTATCAATGAAATCTTATATTTATGATGAATTTATGATGATTATTTATATGATAAGATGTATATTGCTATCATGACAAAGTGAGGGGAAGCACATTCCACGTTAGTAGATGGTATCAATATGGATGATTAGTGTAAAGGTTTTACTCATACTAGACTTTATATGTGACCTATGATTTATTATTTCTCATAAGCCTAAGGTTACTCATTCGAGTAGGCTGAGTTTATGGTATAGATAGGTACCATTTTGGAAAGATGAATAATAAGTTCAAAGATGAAGCGTGAGGGTTATCTACTAATAATTTTTTTTTGAAATTCCACTGTGTAAAACCAAGATTTATAGCGGTTATATGTTTTACTGGAATGCTTATATGTCAAGCAGAACACTACTCTTATTTTCTTACTGTATGTACCCTTGTGCGGGAGTGAAATGAGTTGAAGATATGTAATGAATTATGTAACTCAAATTAATGCAGTGCAAGAGTAATTTAGATGCTCTATTTATTTATATTGTGCAAATTGATACTGAACTCAGTTTGTCGATGGAAAATGGTTTCGGTGATAACTGTAGCATTATCGGCGCCTATTTTCGGATCTCGAAGTAAGGGATGTTACAACTTGGCATCAGAGTTTAGGTTAGGTAAATACTCAAGTAAAACAAAGTTGAATTAGAACCAATTTTCAGAAGATGAATACCTTGGAGAGGGAATATGCCGTATGTATGTATGTATGTATGTATGTATGTATGTATGTATGTATGTATGTATAACATAGTTGTATTTTGAAATAGATGTGTATTTGGTTATATCTACCCCTTTGCTATTGCTCTCATTCTTTTTACTTCCATTCTTATGAAACCTTGTTATGCAAAAGGTAAGAATGGATCCACGTAACTAACGTCTGAACATGGGAAGTACAAGAGTGGACCCTAATAGAGGGTATGATAACATGCAAACTACTGGCCAAAGAGGGGAAGCAGTATCATAAGTTCGTGCGGAAGCGAGCAATTAAATGTCCACCCCGACTGTAGGAGATCAAGATATGAATTCGCTTTTTCACTAATTCCTAAAAAAATTAGTGCAATAGCTATTGCCACAGTAGACCCAAAATATGCAAAGGGGCCCGGTGCAGCCAGTTAGGGATGATTTTGCAAAGATGAACAAGGATTTCCATAGTTTGGAAAGGGAGTGGTTGGCTAGTTTGATGGAACAAAACAGGCATTGAAGGCAAGCGATTAGCTAGTGATGTTTGATAGAATTTATGACAACTTAGAGCTGACATATGCCCAAAAGGTGAAGATTGTGTTTAGGCAGTTTCAGGGACTGGCAAGTGTCAGATAAGGAACTGTAAGAGCAAAGATTCTTGAGCAAGAATTTTCTTGGTATAGGTATAAAGGGATGTTTGAGGAGAAATATATACCTAGTTTAGAGTTGTCGGCGATGTTCAGAGAGTTTATGGAGTTGCAGCAAGGAAAGATGACCATGTTAGAGTATGTGCAGACGTTTAATGCATTATCAAAGCGTGAAGCAGATATAATAAGAACTCTGAGGAAGAAGTGTAGAAGTTTATAGGGTTGAAACCGGGATTGGGTGGCAAAATGATGGCACATCTTGCACTTCCATTTAACGAAGTGGTGGATATGTCAAGGAGATGTGAGCTTTTGTATGTTGAAAGGCAAGGTGTAGGGTAGAAGGTCAAGTGGACAAGAAAATGAAGTTTGCCCCATACCAGAAAGGCAATAAGCCCTAATAGTAAAAAGGAAAGACTCTATTAAAGTTGTACAAATCGATATAGAACTTAGCTCCAAAGTTAGAGATTAGCTAGTCAAATTCTTGTAGTAGATCATAAACATCTTCGCTTAGGGGCATGCTAACATATTGGCATTGTAACACCGCATATTTTGGAGTACCATAACATGAGAAAATAAGTAAAATAAAATAATAAATTGAATTAATTATGGGTTGAATTAAATGAAGGAAGGGCTAACCAAAGTAGAGTAAATGCATGAAGAAAGTGGAGCTATGGATTTATTAAAACTAGGCTATAATGGGGTTTTAGCCCAAAGCCCAAATTACTAATTGCTTATACTCTAACACCCTATTTATTATATAATTTTTCACTAAAACTAAAGAAAAGAAAGCAAGGAAGGCTGGCCATACTTTATAGGGAGGTCAGAAGACGATAAAGATAAAAGAGGGAGCTTTCATCGTTATGGAAACCTGAAACAAGGCTTAATCAGACCAGAGAGGACCAAAAAATTCCTTAAAACCTATCCCTACGTACTTAGGTTTGGATTTGATTGTTTACGAATGTTCTTAGCAATGTAAACATGTTTGAATAATTAACATTAATTGGTCAAGTTTAGAAATTTGAATGAAATGAATCTATTCATGTTTTAGGGAAAACCATGATTTAGTCACACTTAAACGATTCGAAAATGATACATGCTACTTATAATTATGGAATAAAGATGAGTTTTTAATTTCATAATTTAGGGAATTATTCTAGAATTTTTTTGAACTTTCTAAGTTGAGAAAAATGTTAATTTAAGATAAACTAACTATTAAAAATAATAATATTTATTATTTTGACTTAAATTTGGGGACTAGGTAAAACATTTTGAATTTGATTTTTGATGAATTTTTCAGATTTTTCCCATCAATTTTGATTTTATATGAATTAATTGGCTAAGCAAAGAAGTAATAAATCAATGCTTTAGGCCCAAGTATTTAATTTTTTTAATTTTCCTTTAATTTTATAAAATATTATAAATAAATGATTATTTAAATATTTAAAAAACATACGGAAATTATATGAAAATTTTAAAATTTTATTTTTGTAAAAGAAAATGTAATGATATTTTTCATAATTTTTTTACAAAATAATCATCGATAATAAATTTTTATACATGTATTTTATATTTTCCTTATCAATTTAAATTAAATAAATAGTTTATATGTATATATACACACGATAAATAAAAATTTTATTGCCGTCAAAAGTCATTTGCACATAAATAATTTTTTTATAAAATTTAAAATACATATTATATAATGTAGTCATTTTAAATTTAGATTTAGGTAATTAAAATCATTTATATAATATTATTTAAATTTAAATTTTTTTTGGCCATGAGCACTACACCAACCATACTTAAATTATATGTACACATACAATATATATATATATATATATATATATATATGCACACATATATAAACAACCATCACATGTGACAAAGCATTGATATACCGATTCGTTATATCTCTAACTAACAAGCGTATAATATAATGATTAAATGATTATTAATATGACATGTACCTTTCACCAAAGCTAAGAGATCGCACCTTGAAATGATGATATGAACTCCCTGAATCAAATTCCAATCATGCAGTCACTTGCTCTCGAATTGCCTTACCACTGACGAGTGAATCAAAGTAATTTGATTTGATTTTGTACTTGAATTTTTGGCATTGTTAGAAGCCATGGCTAGCCTCCTTTCTATCATTGTAGAAATGCAAAAAGAACTTAGCTCAAGTGAGGGAAAGGTGGCTTATATAAAAAAAGATAAGAGAGCAAAAAGTGGATCTTGATCCTCTTTTTTTCTCTTAACCCTTCTCTCTTTTATTTTTCATTAAAAAATCACTTACCTTATCAATATATAACTGACCTCACTATGTCCATCTATGACTAACTATTAAAGCCTCCTTCTGGGCCTCAAAAAATATTCCAATTCCAAACAAAATTCATTGTATTTAAATCTAGTTTAAATGTTTGTCGATGTCACACATCGATTAGTGTTTATATAATTATTATATGCACACCATTTAATATTGTTCAATACATGTCCAATAAAATTTTGTAATTAATATTTCATAAGTATTAATTAAATTATAGCAATTAAAAATCAATTAAATCAGGTGATAAAAGGAGTGTTTAACATTTTGGCTGTATAACTCTTAGGTGTAAATCTAATCCGCGATTTACATCGACTAATTCGAATATTAACGTTCACATGTCCTTAGCAGGTGATGTAACATTTTGATCAAGTCTGTTGCTTACCCGGTTTCGGTAAAACCCAATTTTATGTTGTTAAGTGTTACCCGATAGTGACAATTATTTACACTAGTTCTCTTTGTCAAAACTATGTCACTTTAGACTTATGAATTTGGTAATGGTCAAAACTCTAATATCGTCCATATTCAAATCTATAGTCCAAGCATAAAGTCCGTGGTTCAATAATAACATTTATTATTAACCAAAATGTTTTGGCCAGAGATTTTGACTTGGAGTTGACTTCAGTTAAGTGTGATATTAACCTCATATAATAGAGTAGATAAATCCTCTCTTGAATATTGTTTCACTTTCAACGCTTCCACTTGACCCAACAATAGTCGTTAAATGTACGTCATGCTACGATTCAACTATAATCAAAGTGGATCTTGAACATTGAAGATCAGCGGTATTCTCAATTCAAGAGAACTATATAATTTTGTCACATCAATATTTTCTATTTCACGTTAGTTATATTAATCAATAGAAAACTATTAAGTGAATCACTCCATAGTTATCCAATAACTATCAAAACATAACCCTTAGTGCCCCAGCAGCAATGAGTTATACAACACCCCACATTTGGAGAGTGTTACATACTCTAGTCTCAGCAGATGATCGATATCCAGTCTCGAAACATCTTAACTACGAATGTTTAAAACGGTATGTTTATTTTATTATGATAAATCCTTCATAGTTACAGCAGATTGTAACTACTATTACAAAACAATCATTTATGAATTTTCTAATAAATATACTTTTAATTAAGCAAATTAATTAATATGTAACACATTATATCAAGATATAACAGAAATAAAACACCTTTTATTTCTAACAAGATTGGTTATTGAGTTCGATACATGTAAAAATTACATAATTGTCCCTAGGGCATACTTCTAATTCTATCAATCTCCCTCTTGCACTTGGGCTGATTATGGAATCTTAATCCCATTCATTCGATCGGTTTGATGAGAACTGACCGAGTTAGACCCTTTGTGAATGGATCTGTTATGTTGTTTTAATTATCTATTCTATAAGTCAACTCTCTTCGATGCTAATAAACTACCTAGGACTATTCAAAGTATGTTTCTCGAACTTTAGTGAGCTCTTATTATTATATTGTAATCATATAACAATGATTAGCATTCTTAATTAGTGCTTCTAAAAGAAATTCCTTCACTATAAAATTAGTATTTCTTGAAATAACAATTGTTTCTCAGTGCAACGGAATAGGTATTCTAAAACACTTTATGAATTGTCTTACATATAAAAACAATTTGGATTTGATTCACAAAACTTATGTTTAAACGTAAATAGGTCATCCAATGACCATTGTTCTCAACCCCTTTTGGGGTGATTCATACAAGATCCTCATGTACAATTATTACGTGTAGTAATTCGACGTGCACAACCTGCCAACTCCATGGCCTAGGATATGTTAGGATTACTTATAAACCATTATCTTGTATGATTTTTTGAATTGTTCTTTTAGATAAAATTAATTTTAATCTCGTGTACTACTCTTAAGTACATGACCTTATATAAAAGAGTTAACTCAATTTAACTCAATTTCACTCACAATTAATCGTACACCATTCAACAAAGTTCATTTACTCCTTAGATATATCATTATGTATCATAGAGGGGAATGAATTTTGAAATTGAATTTATTAATTTTTATGTACGTTCGAAACTCTTTCCAATATACTCACCTATTCGATCAAATGGAATCATTTTATTTTCTATCCATGTTATTTTATTTACCTCTTTTTCATATTCTATGAACCCATTATTAACATATCTCATATGTATCATATACACATATTCATGTTTGTGATAATTTATCGGTAAATACAATAAAGAACGTGGAACCATTTTGGAATTAATAGACTTTCGATCGCATACATCTATATGTATTAATCTGTAGAGTTCACCAACTCTATGATGCTTGTTTGAACCAAAAATGGCCCAAACACTAGAAATAATAGTAGAGAAATAAAAGTGAAGAAAGTAAATGAAGGACAAATAAAATGAACACACCGAAATTTATAATGGTTTGGCAAACTCTAGTCTATGTCCACTTAATGATTTTATTGCTTATTTCTAACTAGAAGGTAGAAGTTTTTAGGACTTGGTATAACTCCAATACTTAGAATTTTAGAGTTGCGAGAATGTAAGAAATAATGGAGCTAGAGCCAAAAAAGATCCTAAAAAGTGAGCCCTACTCCTCGAGGTAAGGAGCTACAATCTTGCTTAGAAATATCTCTAAGCCATTGCACCCAAATTAATCTAATTCTCCTCGAGAAGAAGGCATCACATCATGAAGAACTAGGATTCGACATTGATCCCTAAGTGGGAGTCGATACCAATCCCTAAGTTGGCTAGATTTGTGGTATTTGATTCTTTATCTCGGATCATCTTACAGTTAGCTTCGTGATTCCATAGTTGTTTGGATCAATAGTAGCTTGTTTTAGAGTCCAAATGATGGAGTTATGGAAGAACAAAGTTGCCAATTTAAGAGCTCATGGAGATTGATAGAGATTTGTATTGAAACGCGGAACAACATTGAAAGTGAGGTCAGGGCACTAAGACGAGTCTATAAAAGGAAAATGGGCCCCACCGGGCTAAGGGATAGGAGTCGGTACCGACATTTGGGAGAGTCGGTACCATTCCCAAATTTTTAGGGATCCAATATGTTGAATTTGCTCGTATATGATTTTTTTATGATAACAAACCTATATATATATATATTCATTCATTTATATGTACTTTTTATTATACTATTTTACTTTTCACATAATTAAATAAATATTTGCTGAATAAAATAAATAACATAAAATTTAAATTCAAACAGATATTTTATTCAAACAAATATTTTATTACAATTTTAAATGGTACAAATTTGAGCTCTCACTATATATATACAATTTCGATTACATCATAATTTTTACTTTACATTGTTCACCTCACTAAATATCATCAATCACTTGTATTTTATCTTCGACTCTACTCCAGCCTGAATCCAGCATCTGTGGTCTACAAAATAAGCACTGAAGCATTAAAATTGAAAATGAAATATTTGTGCAGTGTAAAACAAAATATTTATTTTTGAAAATTTTATTTGTCTCGGTTATTTGGGTTGTACATGCCACAAGGCCGTGCACACCAGTATACACTTGATAAAATTACAGGGACAGGTGAGCACAAGGTCAAACCCAACCAAAAGCTAGGTTCAACTCAAGTGCAATAAAAATAATGTCACCACATGAGCATAAGGTCAAACCCGAGCTATAAGCTGGATTCAACTCAGGTGAAAATTTAAAAATCGAAACAAAATTCAAGTGAACCATGAAACTGCATGCACATAAACAAGTCTGGCCACAACAAACAATGTATATACATATGAATATGTAACTACTAGAGTCCATCATACAACAACAAATGAAAAATCAGAATATCACCAGACTTCAAAATGGATAAATAGAGCTAAACCAGATAAGTGAAACAAAGGACTTAGTAAACCAAAAAATACATATGACAACTAGCACTTTAAGAAAATGGCAGTGCACATACCAGAAATGGAAACAAAAACAGAGATGTGCGGATACAAAGTGAAACTAGAATCCAAAAACGCACACATATATACATATATAAATGTATGTATATAAGTGGAGATGATATTGCAGCTACAAATTGAACATAGTCTCGACCAAAAAATCGAATTAGTCCAGGCTCTCATTAACTAATGCATTCAACTGTTCAGGCTAAACATTACTATACACATGAAAAACAAAAGTCCCAAATCAACAACAGTTCAACATGTTCAAATGTACACAGTGGAGTCATGAAACAACTTCAACCCGGTTAGTACAATATTGTAACAGAGACCAGATCAAGTTCAATAAGAAAGTTCTAATGCAGACTCAAGTAAACATACACTTGAAAACAAATACAAGAGTAAAAGTTGTAGTTTAAATCGAAGCATGTGCAAAACAGGCAGCTTCACACATGTGTAAACACTATGTTGAAACTAGACCAAAGGCAGCAGAGAAAGTTACACAAGTGTCTAGCAACAATGGAAGTAGTATAGGCTACAACTTAGTACAGTTCAAATGAAAACAGGTTAACTTCAAATGGTACAAGTGCAGCCTCAACAGTGAAGACCATTAAGCAAATCAATCAGGAGTCCAAGCATGCAAATACAAGTCGACACGCTCAGTTCACATGAAATGCAACAACAATGATCATAGTAAAGAAAAAGGAAATCCACAAGTCAAATGTTCAGTGATTCGAAGTCGATCTCAAGTCAGCAAATTCAAACAAGACATGCACAAGTTTAAGACATTTGTCAAAGCAATACAAATTAACAGTACATAAACACATGTATACATATATGCATATATATGTATACATATGCATACATATACATATACATATACATATACATACATATATATATATATATATATTGGTGAAACACTAGTAGGTTAAACCATTCATGTATGTAGTGACAACAAGATAGTGAACAATGTAATGCAATCAACTGAAGCGAAGACCAACAGCAAGTACAAACAGACTACATAATGAACACAAGCACATGACTCAAAACATCATCACTAAAGACAAGGGAATCAAGTGCAGAAAGTACATGAACTGTTCCAAAGACTAGATACAGTAAAAACTGTGTAGCCGTAAGGAAACAATTTCCAAATGACCGAAGTCAGTAGATAATATGAGGAACACGAATTAACCAAGTCAATGATAAAAACTTAAAGTGCCGAAGTCATAGAGGTAGCAAATTCATATATTCACAATGCCGAAGTTAAACCAAAAATTCACGGAGC
The DNA here is from genome assembly GCA_030765085.1 of Allium cepa. Classification (NCBI taxonomy): domain Eukaryota; kingdom Viridiplantae; phylum Streptophyta; class Magnoliopsida; order Asparagales; family Amaryllidaceae; genus Allium; species Allium cepa. Next base: position 974,544,546 of record CM060932.1, read on the forward strand.
AAAGTCAAAATCAAAGCCATGGTGACCAAGGAATCAAACAAGTAAAAAATCAAAGCGTGATATTCAAGCAATGAAATTATACGAATTGAAGAACTTAGAAAACATCACAAGCATCCAAACGAAAATCAATGGCCAAGGACGAATTCAATAAAATATATAAGAATGATAATTATGGAAATTGATCCCTATAGAATCCCAAGTCATCATTGGCATTCAAATAAATCGAGTTCAAGCATATCAACAAAAGGAATAAAGAAAAATCACATACCAATTAAAAATCAAACTCGACGAATTAAAGAAGCCAAGTAAATAGCAAAATGATCGATCAACAAAGCAACGCGAGAACTTCAATCGATCAATAATCAATCGAAACCTTCAAATTTTAGGAAACCCTAACTTTGGGCGAAGAGGAATGAATGTTCTCAAGCATAGGAAGAAGCAGACATTAATTTCACGAAGTATAGGATACAGGTCAAACAAATATAAAAGAAAATAGGGATTATTTTTATCACCGAGTGTTTGTTTTGGGCCGGCAAATAATTAACTTGGGCTTTTATTTATACTAGGGTTTCTATTATTGTTTTAAGTTGTTTTTATTTGTAATGTACTTAATTTTCTAGTCGTATGACTAGGGGACAAACTACAGTGGTGTAGATCAATAATTCGCAACTCAGTGGCTGAATTGTGGTAGAGTTTAAGCGTAGAGTTAGGTTAGTCGATAGCAGGTGTCGTGAGTTTACGTATGCAAGCGTCTGATTACTTAATTTCTAGTAGAAACCTTGGGAGCAGCATCTAGGCAAGATTTTTCCAAAGCTGGGTAAATCTGTGTTGATTTGTTTTTGTTTTTTATATTCTACTATTATCTGTGTTGCTTTTATCAATGTTGCGATTATTTTATATACTTCCGCATTAATTTTTTTATAATTAATACTATCACCCTATTCACTCCCCTTCTAGGTTGAAATCAATCCTACAAGTGGTATCAGAGATAGGAACAAAAGCCAATTTTTGATTTTTTTAATTTAATTTTTCAAAAACTTTTAAAAAATTTAAATGACTTCTTTTAATAATGCTTTTAATGAGGGTCAGTCCATAGTTAGACCACCAATGTTCAGTGATGAATATGCTTACTGGGAAAATAGAATGAATTTTTTTTTTCGAAAATCATTGATGCTTGGAATATAGTTGAGAAAGGATATAGGACACCAACTATAGTTGCCGATAATCAAGAAATTGTTAAACCGATGGATCAATGGACATATCTTGAAAATCGAATGCAGAATTCTATTACTAAAGCTATGAATTTTATTATTTGTTCATTGGATCAAATTGAATTTAATCCCATCTCACATTGTCTAACTGCGTGTAACGACCCGAAATTTTCGATCCCAAAAATTCCAGATAGTTAGGGAAAAGAAGAAAGAGATAGAAGAAAAAGAAGATCAGGAAAACCAACATCTCACAATTCGTAGCGGATAAAATATAATAACAAATATTAAAAGTTATACAAAGGAAACTGTACTTGTCAAATTTCAGTTTTGTACATCAGAGATACAACATATATACAAACACTGGACAGATACAATCGACATGTCTCAGATATATACAATAATATAATACAGAGGAAACACTCCATAAGTTCCTACCATCCAGCTCTTCTCCTGAGCTTCTCAACGTCCTTACCTGAAAATCTGTAATACTCGGTCTGACCCGAGCATTACATCAAAAGTAACACCCGGGTCAGGCTGGAAACCAACGTGAGTAAACCCATCTAACATGAATGACAAAAGCATACAATTTATATATATAACTCGGGTGACTTGTAACAATTACAAGTTCACTAATTGTTTATAGACATTACTTATTTCATCACAAATTTCTAAGTACCAAAACTTTGATTAAATAGTCCAATTCACTTTAATCATTTCATTCCAGCTTATTGATTTCACAAATCAATCTATAATGAATCGAAGTGGTTTCGGGTATTTACTAATACCCGACTCCGGTCTCTTCGAATCCAATGTCACCTAAACCCAACTTATCCAATTAATTACAATTCAACTTTAATTACTGGATAACACTTTTACACAGCAATTCATAATTTATAGATAATCACATTATCACCGTCCATCCAACATATCATATCACAAAGAAATTCATATCAGAGATATCAACCAATTCAAAGCACTCATCATCATTAAATCATTAATAAGCAAGATTGATCACTGCCATTAATTACATTAATTAATGATCCTCTAATTACTTTCATTAGTTAATTATTTTTAAATTTCATTTAATAATTAACCTTTAACTTAATTACATTTATCAATCAACGTTGATTAATCACAATCAGAAATTAACTTTCCTAAATTACTCCATCAATAAAACCACTTCTTGATTAATTATATTAATTAATCCTTTAATTACACTATAGCGACCCGACTTCCCATTCCTGGAAAATCGCATCACTAATTAAGAAAGAAAGGGATAGAAGAAGAAAAGAAAGAGAAGAAAGAGAAAACAACACATCAAAAATCTCACAGCGGAACGATTTAAATATAATATAGAACATATACATAGTGTCATATACATCAGAGTACACAACTATACATCTCAATTTAGACAGTTATAACATTTCTGTCTAATACAATACAAGACATCAGCACAGAATAACACACAGCGGAAACTCTAACCATATATCTACACGCTGAAGCCTCCTGCTCCAAAGCTCCTCCAGATTTCGTCAAGAGATAACCTGAATCACTTGACTACTCATATATAATATGAGTACCCAAGAGTTTAATAAAACAGAAAATAAACACTCGGGTCAGACAGGGGTCTGGTGTGAGTAAACGGTTTAAGATTGCTTAACTTTAGAAAATCCTTTGAAAACAAAGGTATCACATAAGACTTCCCACACATAAACATGGAAAAGTTTTTACCTTACGCTAACCAAAACATTTGATAGAAAATCCAGTGATATTATAATAGTGCCTAAGGTTTTCAAATAAATATGAAATAGCCGAAATTGTTACATGATTAAATTCCAGCTACTAGCCACAAAAGTGGGTAATACAAACAAAACCGTAGGGTCTCGTAGGGAAAATGGTTTCCATCAATGGCAGGGCTACTGGGGTACCGCCCGTCACAGTACGTGGCCTAGATCACCGTACCGAGGATTACTCCCTTCATCCCCTGCAACACAAGGCCGGAACCATTCCTTACTGAACAGTCCCGAACAAGACCACCCCGCAGTTGACTGCAGTTCCAACCGCCCACACAGCCGAAATATAAAGGGACCTCTAGACAGAGATGTATCTCGCTCTCCAGTGGGAGCGACCCACGAAGCCTTGCTGCACCTCCCCTGTTTTAGCCATTCCTGGTTGATGAGGCTTGAGGCTGCGATTACCTTTACAGGACTAATTATCTTAGAATGCTCATCGTCCGCCTGACGATGTGCTGAAAGCATTCAATCCATACAAGTTCGTTCCGGGTTCGAACGAAACCGAAGGCACTATCTCGTTGCACTCATTTTGGAATCACCCTCAATGTCAACGACCATAACCCTTGCACTCTGATTCACCATCTCGAATCTATAAGCACTATTCCGTCAAACTCATTATGGAATCACCCACAGAGTTATACTGACGTATAGCCCTTATACCTTGAGTCTTCACTTGCTCCACTTGGATTATTGACCTAACGTTTAATTGGAATCGATGTGGTTTTCGGATATCCAAATATGGAAACCCGATCCCGGTCTCACCGAAACCAAACGCCATTTTAATGTCCAAGTTGTACTTAAGGGATTTAAACAATAGATATTTCAGAAAATATCACTTATCATAAATGGATGTATCATATTACACAGATAGATAAACATCTATTATTACATGCATCTATACATATCACATAGCAGCATATAAACCACATCCCAGATATAACACATTCACATCATCATCCATTAATCAATGTCATCCAATAACATCCAATATCATTAATTCATCCAATGATATATATCATCCAATCAATTATCATTCATAAACAAGTTTGATTCAAACTTGATTAATTTAATTAATCCTTAAATTAAATTAATCCTTACTTAAACACTTGGATTATCTTCAATCCAACTTCTATTCATTAATTAATTACAAATTAATTAACTTAACATCACTTAATTACCCAACTCAATTAATCTTTCCTGATTAATTATCACTTAATTACTTTAAGTAATTCTTACTTACTTACCATATTAATTAATCATCCTGATTAATTACTTCCAAAATATACTAAGTAATTAGCCCTTAATTACTTTCTAAATTAATCGACCTTGACTAATTATCCTCTAATTTTTTTCTGGTAATTATTTCTTAATTACCTTTAATTAATTACACTTGATTAATCACTTTTAATTAATCACACTGATTAATTACTTTTAATTAATCATACTTAATTTATTACTTTTTAATTAATCACCTTTGATTAATTACTTTAATTACATTTAGTAATTAAAACTAAATTATAATTTAATTATTCTTAAATTATTAATTAATAATTAATTAATCATTCTCATTAATTAATGATTACTTCATTAATTAAATTTCCTCATTAATAGATTACTTTAACAAGTAATTAATCACTTAATTAATTACTCTTAATTCTTTTATTAATTAATCATAAATCAAATAATTTAAACCTTTAACTAATTATTAATTAATTCTTTAATTAATAACTAAAGTGATTATTCCTTAATTATATTTACTTAATTATTTTCAAAGTAACTATATTAAATTAATTCAAAATGATTATCTTAATTAATCACAAGTTAATTACTTAATTAACTATTTAACTTAATCATTTAAAATTAATTAAATGATTCTTAACTTCTTATATAATAATGGTTCTTGATTTAGAAAACATCATCTTAATTAAATCATTTATGAACAATAAAACTTGATAATTAAAAATGATTAATTATCTTTACAAATTTAATTATCTTTAAATAAATCAAATTCAACTTACTAAAGATAATCTTTATTACAATTGATTATCAAATTCTAAATCATTAAACTTCATTTAAATAAAATATATTATTTGGAAATCAATTATAATTTAAACATATTTTAAGATTTGAACTTTTAAATCTTGAAAACCTTTTCAAATTTATTTATGAAAGTTTAAATACAAACTTTATTTTAAAATCCACTCATTTTATTTTAAAACTCCATATTTTAAAATATATAAACTTATTTTTAAAACATAACTTTGAAACAATTTTAATTTGAAACTTGTTCAACCATTGTTTTAAAAAAAAAACTTTATTTCTAAAACAAATATCCTTTGTAATAATCATATCTAACTTCTGTACTAGAGCCTGAATACCTAAAACTCGAGTAAACCCTGCTAATAACCCGTGCCTACCCCGAGTAAAACTAGCAAACAACCCGAGTTCCTCCCCTACCCAAGCCTGCTTCGAGTCAGCACGCCATAAACCCGATGCCATCTTCGAGTCTTACCCCTCCATCTACCAGAACCCAAAAATCAAAATACACGATCGTGCACGTAAACGTGCACGTCGCCGATGGTCGCTGGCAAACTCCACGCCGGTCATCCACAAGTCGCTCTCAACCCCAACATCTAGTTTCCCAACCCAGAAAACCCAAACTCGATCGAACACGCGATTTCGACCTTCAACCCCAAACTGTTCGAAAACCCCAACATCAATTTCAACCACTGCCGACCATCCCCTTCACCGGAGTCCACTCCATCACCACCGTGGCTTCATCTCACTTCCCATCAACTCCCAAATCCCTCGCGATAACCTCCGGTATCCCCACGACATCACAAACCCACGATGAACACATCGGCCAAAAACAGGTAATAAAACCCTAACTCTTCGATTATCAGCCAACCCACTAATTTAAAAATTCATGAAGCATTTTTCGCATGATCACAGAAGTCTACTCCACCTTCGAGTTCGACGGCGATGTCCAATTCGCCGTAGATTGCCGAAATTCGAGCAATTTGCCCAAAACAGAAAAATCCTAAATTCTCTTAAACTGCCAAAGTAAAAATCATGATTCAATCCTAAAATTCATGATTTCGTAATGGTAAACCAATTATAATATCAAAACTTGAATTTGAGTACAAAAGTTTTGACCCAAATTTAAAATGTACTGTAAATTTTACTATTTATAATAAATCACTAAATTTAAAATCTTGTAATTATTTTTACATGATAGCTTATATGATTACAAACAATATTTATTTACACTTCATAAACAAATTTGGATTCAAAATTGAATTATTGAATTTACTTAGAAATCCAAGTCTGTTTATATCACACAGAGTCCATTTCAACAGCTTGATAAATCAAATATTCAATCATTCCAACATGCATTTAAATTTTAACCGAGGCATCAAGTAATATCACAATATTCAATCATAAAAACAATTTGAAAACCAGAGTTTAAACTGTTTTTAATTTCATTTACTCACCTGATTAATGCAGAGGACAGAGAACTGCATTTCTTCTTTCCTGGCTTTTAAAATTTTCTGCATTCCTTCTTGAACTTGTTGTATATTGATTTTAATCCTGAATTGCTTGAATAATTTTGCATGTTGATTTGTAGCTGACCATTTGAATTGTTGAAGTTTACATCTTACTTGCCATTTCAGGTTTTACTTCCTTGTTATTTCTAGATTTCTTTGCAGTTTTTCATTCATTTGTTTTTTTTCAGATCTTTGTTTGATTTACATTTATTTTGTTGTAGAAGAGAGTAAAAGGAATTCTTTTTCCTGAAAATGAAGCTCATTTGAAATTTACAATTTAATTTTACATTAAATTATTAGAGAGTGACATTTGTCTATCTATATTCTAATTAGTTTACACCTATACATATATGATTACAAGTGTTCTTAATGTACATTAATATTCTTACATGTGTTATATAAGTGTTATTTAAATGTTTTATTAATGTTTTACAAATGTTCTTTTATCTTTAATAATTTATTTAAGCCTTATATATATGTTTATGTAATGTTAGATAAAATGTTTTCATCATGTAAAAATAAACTTTAGGCTTTCATTATCTTAAAAACAATTTCATATAGGCATTTTTAAATAAATTATATTTTAATCAATCTAATTTATCATTTGTTTATAAATTTAGAAACTTAGTTTAACTCCTTATATAAATTTTTAAAACAATTTTATCTTATTAAAAACAAAAGCTAAAATATATGTTTATAAAATAAGAAATTAACTTTATTATTAAAATTTAAATTTCAAATGTCATTCCAAAGACATTAAATCAAATTATCATTTCAAATTTTCAAAACTATTTTTATATATCTAAATAAAGTTTGGAAATACTTATTAAACTCTAATAAATAAAATTCCTATTTAAAACATGTATATACAAATATATAAACACATTTCAAATAGAAACATCCTAACATTAAATTTGAAATTTACCATATTAAATTTTAAAACAAATCTCAAATCACAATATATACATTCATATATATAACAACTTGAATATAAAGTTTTATTACATTAAAAACCTATTATTTATCAAAATAAATATTTCCAAATCAAGTTATTATAAACTTCAAAAGAATTTAATCTTGCCTATTTATATTGTTAAGAAAAATATTAATAGATATTAACAAATTGTTATTTTTAGCCTTAAAATAAATCTTAACTGTCAATTTATAATATAAAATGATCAAATCAATTTAATTATTAACAAAGATTATTAAATTGATATTGCTCAAAATCCCGGGTCGTCACATACACTGAGTAATTATCACTTAATTTCTTCCACCAAGTAATTATCCTTTAATTACTTCCCATCAAGTAATTTCCTTTTTATTAATTACATCGAGTAATTATCCACTAATTACTTCGCTAAGTAATTACACCTTATTAATTACCTTAAGTATATACTTAACCCAACTTCAAATGATTTCTTTTAATTAATTAAACTTAATTAATTAACTAGAATTAACCACGTCAACTTAATTAATTACATAAATTAATTAACTTTTACCCATCCATATTAGTTACATTGATCCTTAATTAATTACTCAAATTAATTTTCTTATAATCACCTCCATTGATTAATTATCCTTTAATTAATCATACTCATTAAATTAACTAATCCTTTGACTAGTTTCCTTAATTAATCGATCCTTAATTAATTACTTTATGTAATTAATCTCCAATAAATTACTTTATCAAGTAATTATCTCATTTGTTAATTACCCTTAAATAATTAACTTTTAAATCATTAATTAATTCATTTGAAACCCCTTAAGAATTTAATAAAATAATTAACCTATTCAAATCAATAAATCAAATTCAACCTTATCATTCAAATTTCAACTTGTTATCAATTTACTTTAAGCTTGCACTCGCTTAATGTTTGAACTTGTTATTACTTCTGTAACAACCCGTAGATTTAACCGGTTTTAATAACGTTATTAATTGAAATTTTGTGGGAATTTAAACGATAAAATTTTGAAATATAAATTTGATATTTGGAATGCGTCCAGTTAAACATAACAACCGTTAAATTTTCGTCCGAAAATACGGAAGTTTATTTCGTGCGTAAAATTACTTCAATTTAATCAGTTAAAAAGCGTTGAAAATAAACTTTTTCGAAACCAAAATATTTTTACATAGAAAAATTCTAAATCATCTTTTGAGAAAGTTGTCAGTTTGTCGTTTTTCCAAATTCGGACATCTTTGGCTCCTTCGATCTTATTCTTCTGCGATTTTCTTGCATTTTCCGTAGTAGAAAATTTCGAATTTTTATAATTAAATCGTGCTACTGACATCTATATGCCGTTTTGACCGTCTCGTCATGCTGATTTTTATGGTATAATTATTTCTGTGTTTCGGTGTCCGGTTCGCGGTGAAAATCGCGAAACGGTTAACCGTGTCGGTTCCGTTCTCACTTTTAGTTTCGAAATGACCTTCCACTTATCCACACGCCATCCAACCTTTTATATTCTTCAAAATTTATTACTGATACTTTCTCTATTCCCTAAACTCCATTTATATTCATTGGAACTTTCATACTTTCGTTCCTTAATTTGGCTTCCAAAAAAATAAAATACATATTTACATCTTTATGCAAAACAACATTTCATGCCTGTAGCTTTTCTCTCTGCGTCCCCTCTCCTTCCTCATTTCTTTTCCACCCTCCCTTGTCTTTGCGTGCAGTTTCCAACAAAACCACGCCATGAGCTAACCTCCGCTCCATCCCGCTGTCCAACGCAAGCCATTGACCAGGCAGCGGCCTCCGCCCATGCAGCACCTCCACCTTCCGCCATCTCCACCTCGGCAAACCCACCGCCCTCCAGCATCCAACCCTCTACCGTTCTCCTCCGCCCTCCGCTTGTATCCACCACCGATCAATTCGCCGTTCACCACTTCACATGCGTGCATCTCTTTCCCACAAGCCGGCCTTAGCCTTATGATTTTGCAGAGGTATATATATTATAAGTTATATGTTCTAAACTTAGATTGTGCGTTATTCTGGGCTGTGACATAGCTATAGTATATATATATATATTTTGTACAGAAGGTACATATTTTGCCTTGTTTTAGCTTGGCGCTCTCAGTTAGAAATGCATATATTTCATGCGTGAGTTTATGTTTTGGAAAGTATACTAGGTCCTTATATCAAGTATGTATATTTATATCTAGCTTATGGAATATCATATGATTTTATATGCGCTGTATTTTGTATACAGGTTACCTTTTTTTTTATAAAGTGAGGTATTGTATATATGTTATCCTATATATAGTATATGTTTAACAGAGTTTTGAGAAACTTTATATATAGTAATATACATGTACTAGTCTGATTTTATATATGTATTAGTTACATAGGTTTGTACGCATGTTCAAGCTACAACATTGGATTTTAAAATATACATAGCTTTTGATTAAAACAGTTATGACTTTCGTTGCATTATATTTTGTTGCATTGTTCTCACTACTTTCGCATTTTAAGAAGTCTGCATATAGGTTTAGTTATATTGTATATTTTATAGCGGGTACGTTTTAAGTGTAGCTGCAAAAAGGGTTGTTTTATGTTATCTATTTTGTTTTTTGTTTAAAAAAAAAAAAAAGAAATTCAATTTCAAAATGTTGTTTAAAGGTCTTTTGAGTGTATTCGACAGTTTATGTAAATATATTAGTTAAATATATTATATAATACCTCATTTTAAGGAATGTAGCGTTTTATGTATAGACTGTTTTGTTAATAACATGAATTGGGACGCTCATGTTATTTATTATAAATAATATGAATGTGTTTGTTAATTTTGATGATTTGGATTTTATAGCAGAGTATAGACGTTGATATTATAATATGTGATTTATTTTGAATAATAGAATTTGAAATACATGTACTTTCAATATAAATATATTTGAATTTAAAATATGATCTATATACATATATAGTTATATAAATTCGCTGATACCAATTTTATTTGCATCAATCCAATTCTGATTTGATTTATTTTATTTCGCATCCATCAGCTTGACCGTCGAATTCGTGCCAATCTCATCATGCTTTGAAATTCGTGCTTGGATATTTCAGTGTCCGTATTAGTGTGCGTATCTGTGTCATCGCCTGTTCTCTCTAGCCTCGAAAGGTGAGCAATCACTCACGATTAATGTTCTTTTATTTATTAAATTTGATTTCAATTGAAACGACAATTGAAATATGCAACTGTTAGTTACACTGTTAGATATGCTATTACCTGTATCTGTTCACCTATGACATTTGACACCATTAATTGTTAATTAATTATGCGATGATAATACAACTTGGTTGATAATTGTTCGATTGATTGATCGTTGATGTTTATATTAGATGTAAATTGTAATGTATAAAGTGATAAATATTACGCAATTTAATTTGACGTAGAATAGTTAAAAATTTGAATCGACCTATGTGTTGAATTTGGTTAGTTAAATTGGTTTAATACGACCCTTTAAATGTTAATTATTTGACACGAAGAAAATAGTTAATTACCCTTGAACCATTTAAATTTTTGTCGCATTAATTGATGAAGTATGAAATTGAATAATTGATGCCACTTGAAGAACTGTATGAATATTAATGAATAATCTTTAATCTACATGAAATGATAGTGTAGATTCGAGAAATAATTATATTAATTTGCACAAACAATAATGTGAATTAATACGATTATTTCGGGATTATTGAATTGATTATCGGATTGTTATTGATTGTTGTTATTGGTTGTTGTTATTGCTTGTTTATTTAATTTGACACCATCCCAGTTATCACACTGCAAGTTCCCTTTATTATGCTTGATATTGAATTGAAATTGGAATCGGGTTGAAATGATATATACCCAAATGAATTTGACCTAGGATAGATAATTAAATAAAATCCGATTGGTCAATAATTTGATTTAAAAAAATAATGATTTTATTCGAGCAAAGAATAAGTTTTGAAATGAAGTTGGAATTTGAATTTTTGAAAGGAAAATGTAAAGATTGAAATCTAAAACAATTATTAACGTAGTAATTGATGAAAAATGTTGTTTGAAATTTAATTATTTAATAGTTAAATTTGGAATTATTAATAAATAATTTGGAATTAGTAATAATTGAGTTGAAATTATTAAGTTCGAAATCATTTAATAATTAAATTTGAAATTATAATTAAGTCTGAAATTATAATTAAGTTCGAAATTATTAAGTTGAATTTATAATTAAGTTGAAATGATTTGATGATTCAGTTTGAATTCATAATTTATTGGAATGATTTAATAATTAAGTTGAATTGATAATCAAGTTTGGAATTATTAAGTTTTGAAATTATTAATAATTAAGATTGAAATTATTTAATAATTGAATGAGATTTAATTATTTGATAATTGAATAAAAATTGAATTCTTTGATAAGAGAAATTGAACTTTTGAATAAGTGTATTTGAACTTCGTTAATAAATGAAATTGAGTTGCTTTATTTATTAAAGTTTGGAAAAATTATTTAAGTAAGTTAATAAGTGAAATTAAAACTTCTCAATTATGTGAAATTTAGTTCTTTATTAATTGAGTTTGAAATTTGTAGCGAAGTCAATAAATAAGTGAAAATTGAATTTCTTTAACAAAAAATAAAATGTGATTTATTGAAATGAATGTGATTTATCGAAATTAACGTAAGACTTGTAATTTAAAGAATTGATTTGACGAATCTAATTGAACTCAATTTAAAGTTGATATAATGAAGTTGAACTTAAGAAATTGATTTAATGAATTGGAAATTAATAGAAATTGTTTTGAATGATAAAGTAACTTAACGAATATTGAATGAAATCGATAAATGAGTTTAGATTGATTTGAATGTTAAATTAATTTAATTTAAAGGATTTCGGAATGAAATTTATATACGAACTTGAATCAATATTTGAATTTTTTTAAATAAAAGTTGAAATTGAATTGTAAGACTTTGAAATGGTTATTTGGAAGTTTCTAAACGTAAATTATGAAATCCACTTCGAAAGACGAATGAAATGTTGATTATAAATTCTAATTGAAGTTGAAATTGATTTGGTTTTGAAATTTATTAAACGACCAATCGGTGCAATAATTACGAAAGTTATTAAGGAGACCGGAATCGGTTATGGACATACTCTCTGTCTAAACCGAAAACCACTTTAAGAACTATACGCGGAGTGATGATCCAGAATGAAGTGGTTGGAATGATGTACGTGATGACTGAAGAAAGAGAATGATAATGGATAGCCTTGACACTTGTGTCAAATTGGAAATGACTAAAATCAGGAGCCGTGCCGGGCCAAATGGGGTTAGCCAGCTCGAGCGGACACACTTCTTCCTAACTACTACTCGTTACTCGTGATTGATTGGTGCACCCTCGGAATTTCAGGAGTGGTGTTTCGCGGTGTTGCGATCGCTGCGGCGATGCGTTCTCACCAGTCCGGATCAGGCAAATGGTAACGCCTTAACACTATTTTGATATTTATATTACTGATAGACATTATCTATTTAGCGTATATTACTACATAGTAATTAGTACAACGGATCCTTAAAAGACGATTATTCCAACGTCTTTTGAGTTATTTGTATTTCAATTGTTATTTCACTTGAGTTGGATTTATTGATATAAGAATGTTAATCCTGACTCGAGTGTTTTGTATTTTCTTTACGCTCGGGTCAGACTGAGTGTACCGGTATTCGAGACTCACCTTTGGAGTTGGAGCTTCGCTTGGAGATCTAGCTATCTATCCAGCTTTCAGATATCCAGTTGATTCCAGTGATGTATTTTGATTCTTATGTTTGACTGTTGTATTCGAGACTTCTGTTGTAACTTATTTGACTCTGAGGTATCTTATATATTTATATAGTAGCTTCATGAACTACTATCTTATGCTTCCGCTGCAAATTATTACTCTGTGTCTGTGATTCTGTGATTATTTATTTACTGTATATCTCAGTTTTGCCAAATTTTAAATTTACAATTCGATATTTTGAATTATTCAAGTCCGACGTGTGCGGATGCGAATAGTCCAAAATAGCGGGTCGTTACAACTTCCCTTTACTTTGTGAAAGAAGTTATCAAAATCTTCGCTTCCCTTTTTCAAAACTTTGCTTTTCAGAAGCCTGTACCTATTAATCTTAAAATTTTTAAGTAAACAGATTACTGCACCTAAGACTAAACAAGCCAACTTCAAAACTTACTCGAGCAAAACACGAAGTATCCCCTGTGTCTATACATTGAGTTGCCCATGAAATCACCCGAGACATAACCCGGCTGCAAACTTTCTTCCCCCAATTAACAAACCCAGTTACGCCAATGTGCACAGTGCACGTGTACAATCCTCCTGGTCACCTTCGACCGAAGCCGCAAACTTCATCACATCGGCGATGACATCAACGTGCCACCCGTACACCAGAAAACACCAAATCCCCTCAACTCGAAATTGAGTCACCTGAGTGAACCCAGGCACAAAACTGACCATCAAAAACCCTCCGTAGCGCTACCAAAGATCACCGGTGGCTACGAAATTCTGGCCAAAATTTCGTCATGACCTATACCACCGATCCCCACCGTGCATAAGATCCCGCATCAATCGTCGTCCCAAATCTAGCTAGAATCCAGCTCAGCCAAAATGCCACCTAAACCCTACATCCTCTCCTACCCGTCGCCACGACATTCGATAAAACGCACCACTAATTTTCCCGAGACCACCGACCTCTCATCCTCCTCTGACCATAAACTCGACCACTATCATAACGCCTGTCGTCGGAATTTGATCGAAATCCCTTTTGCGTTCAACCCAAAATTCCTCGATATTAAACTACTTAAAAATCTTGAATTCTATATTAAAATCATGATTTCATATCACGAATTCAATTATACAATCGAGACTTAAAAAATAAGTAATTCAAGTTTTGACTTGAATTGATTTTTTCACTGTTAATTAATATTTCCTGTTTAATCACCTACAAATTATACTTATAAACATTTTTGAAACAAGATTTGGTTAATACAACTAGTTTCCATTAATGATCATGATCTGTAAGACATTGAAGTGAAGGAAATTTATTTTTTTTTGAATTGAATTTTGAGACTATAAACCAATAACCGAGGCTATATAATATATTTATACAGACATGCAGTTGATCATTAGCAATTACATGTAATTTCCAGGAAAATACTTTTATAAATCTATTCAAACCATATTTCTATCGTTACCTATCATTTCACGAGTAATCATGAAGGATCAAATCTTAAATAGTTTAAGATTTTACTCACCTGGTATTTATAAAAAAGAGCCTTTGAAACTAATGCTTGAACTACTTTAAAGCTTGGTGTTTGATTGCAAATGAGTTGATGTTATTGATGAGTTGATTCTTGTTGTTAACTTGGTTTCAGATTAGGTTGTAATAGCAGTTAATGTTGTTGCAAGCTTATCTTCTTCCATTTGTGATTGTTTGAAGCTTTTTCTTATCTCAGATTGCTTCTAAATTTTGAAGGTGAAAAGAAGCTAAGTTTTGAGATAGTTTTAAACTGAGGAAAAGTTGGGTCAGGTTCCTTTAAAACTATTTTCAGTTTTTTCTCTATTTTTTAATTTAAATTTAAATTTAAAAGAAGAATGCCACTTGTTCTAGTGTATGATACTTAGGTGACAATTGTATTTACATGTATTCATTTATTTGCAAATGTCCAACTTGTTTTATATGCTTACAAATTTCCTAATATACTTTCAAATTACTTTTCTTATGTTTAGTATTAATGAGTTAATGTCTTTATTAATAAATTTTAAGGTAAAAAAGAAAGTATATTAAAAGAAATAATCCTTTAGTTAAATCTTATTTTTGAATTTAAACAAAAATATATTTTAAATAAATTAGAAATTATCTTTGTTGTTCAGAAATATAAACTTTAAATTTCAAATACATATAACTTAAAAAAGAAAAATGATATTGTTTTCCAATTGTACACTTATAAATAATTTATAAAACATAGAATTTTTAAATCCCATTTATTTCCATAATGTTTACAATTGAATTTCAAATCCAAATTTTATTTACTACAATACTTATTTAATAAGGCAATCATTCCTTATTTTGCTTTGAAATAAAAATTTTATATTATCAGAATTTACTTTGTTCAACTTCATTTATAAATATATCCTAATATATTCTAACTACCAAAGTTTTATTTGCTAAACCAAACAAAATCAGCATTTCTGATAATTAATCCCATTAATTATCAATTAACAGATACTCCAAAATCCGGGCTATCACATTCCTCCCCCTTTGAATCTTTTCGTCCTCGAAAAGGAACGAAGCCAGAATTTATTAAAATACTTAATATTAATTAAATCACTTTTGATCATTTTTAAAATACTTTAAAATCTATATAATTTTTCCAAAACAGTTTTATAAAAATACTTTTATAACTCGATGTTTCAACAAGTCTGTCCTCGTTCTTACAGAAATTCAGTCATACGTTGATCGGGCGTAAGACTGAAAATCTATAAGTACTTGGTAAACCCATTTTCAACACCCAATGAAAATACGTAGAAAATAATTTGAAAAAATAGAAAACAATTTTGAAAATAGAGGAAATATCTTTAGTGAGAATGCTTTGGAAATCATCACCCCCATCCATGGTCGCAGTTACATCCTGGGTTACGCTGCCATCGCTGCAAAAGTCCATGTAACTGTAGGCACTCCGCGTCGCTCGATTACGCCATGGAACCCACAACAGACCGCAGTTACATTTCAGGGTTACGTTGCCATCACAGCAAAAGTCCATGTAAATGTAGGCATCGGCGCCCTTGATTTTCACTGCCAAAAATGAAACTTCTCCGCTCCCACATAGGTCGCAGTCTACCGATGTAAAATCAAACGTAGACTGTTGGCTCTTAGCGGCACACACGACTTTCGCTATGTTACCATAGGTCGCAGTCTACCGATATAAAATCAAACGTAGACTGTTGGCTCTCAGTGGCACACACGTCTTTTGCTATGGTCTGTAGTAGATCGTAGTGACATCGAGTTACACTGTCGTCACAGCATGACCCAAATGTCTCTGTAGGCCTCAACGCCTTCGACTTTCGCTACACACTACACATAATCCTCAGGAACTAGTTTTGTCCGGACTCCTCACATGATCAACTTTAGAACCTCACCCATAGAGGCTCAAGGCAATACCAAACTATAGCACTCCTGAGAAGTTCATTTCAAGGGAGCGCCTTTTTCTCTAGAGCCATGTCAAAACACTTTATACTATACACATATAGTATCTTCCAAATCATACACCTAGTATGAATCTCATATAAATCTCCTTTCTTAAAATCGATTTTATCCCAAAATCGATAATTCTCAAATTAGGCTTTTCCAAATTCCAATATTGATTTTACCCAAAGATCAAAAGCTTTTCCAAATCCAAAGGTTCCAAAAACCTTTCCAAAATTATCCTCATGAAATCCTTGATATATACATAGATATATATAATTTTGAAAATCTTTGGATTACTTCAAACTTGTATAGATTCCCTTTTTATACTTCAAATACTTTTCAAAAATCCTTTTCTTATGGCAATAGATTCAACAAGGGGAGATTTATCTTATATAACAAAGATATATAACTTTATTTATTCTAAATCAAATATTCAAATTTGATTACTCTATAAAGTCATTAACCATATTACTTACTTCCATAAAGTAAATTTAACCATAGAAATATCCAATTTCTATTTTATTTCATCATATATTTCACAAAATATATTTTCATTTCAAAAACCATTTCACATTTCTTATCCAGAAATTCCCACTATCAATTTCATTTAAACCCGTACGATGTACACATATCATCCGTACGCTATATCAATCTGATCGCTCACTTGATCATACAATTTCTCTTCCGAACTAGTATCTTTCACCCAACTTTCTAGTGCGGACTCCGATCTAGTTTCTTGATCAGAAACCGTTATTCTCCTTGCATAGCCATAACTATGATAGAGATTATCCAGAACCAATCAACAATCCATATCCAGGTTCACCGTCGAAAATCGAGTGAAAAATCCCAACTCATCGATAAACTATCTCGAAATTCTGTGCTCGGATCCGGATCAAATCACTATGCGAATAGAATAATATACGTACATCCTACGTATTTATCTTTATGGATTATCAACTAAATCAATTTCTCTTTCTATTCGCATTTTCTTTAATTTCTATCCATATAATCACAATTGTTTAAATCCACATTTGGATTATCACCTTAATTCTTATTTCAAATGGATGTTTAAATCATAAACAATTCGAACTCTGTCCAGTTTAAATTTAGAAAATAGCCTGAAATTTTTTAAAATAGATAAGCAATTCAGAAATAATTATTAATTTGTAAAATAGCTGTAAAATAGTTAAGCAGTATAGTAATTTTAAATAATTGCAAAATAGTTGTAAAATAGTAATTAATTTGTAAAATAGTTGAAAAACAGTAATTGGTTTATAAAACAGTTGCAAAATAGTTAAATAGTTTCAAAAGTAGTTGCAAAACAAGTATAAGATAGTTTGGCTTTTAGAAAGAAAGTTGAATACTAAATAGATAGGAAAATAGATTTAAAACAGTTTATATTAAAATATATTTATTTTTTTATTTTTTTGGAAAAATAGTTCAGAGCCAAACTGTTCAATTCCCAATCTCCATTTCTATCAATTCAATTTAAATTTCCACTTCTATATAAGTTGACTCAATTCCAAATTAAATAACTTCAATTTCCATTGAAATTGATTTAACCCCAAATTCAAGTTGAATCAATCCTCAATTTCTTTTCTAAATTCAAATCAAATTCCATTTGAATTTATTCATTCAACTTTAATCACAATTTCAATTAGTTCAAATAAATTTCAAATTGAATCAATTTCAATTCATATCAACTCCAGTTTGAATTAATCGCAATTCCCATTTGAATTTGATCTCATTCAACTTCAAGTTCATTTCAAATTAATCCAATTCAAATTTTCCATTTGAATTTTTAAACTTATCCATCTTCAATCAAAATTCCAAATAATTCAAATCAAATTCAATTTGAACTAATTCAATTCAAATTTCAAATTTAAACCATCTCGAATTATATAAATTCGAGTTAATTTTTTTAAATGTTGATTTAATCCTTTAAATTAAATCAACTTGTATCCTTAAACCATTTAATTTTGAATCCAAATTCCATTTTATCCTAATAATGCATATATTACCATACCCCATTTCTTTAAACAAATCCAATTCACAGTTTAAAGATTATTAATAATAATAGGGTAATATTATCCAATTATTTTAAAACATCCATCATTTTCAATTTTCCAGATCTCAACCCATTTTCAGATCACACAAACTCCCAGTTCAAATCAACCATTTAACTTCCCAAGTTAAATTTCAATTCCATCTTGAAATTTCCAATTCGGGCTGCTTGTTAAATTATTTAACTTCCTCAAAGTTAAATTCAATTTACTTAATCCAGCCAACCTTACCCAATTTGAATTCCCATTTTCCATTTCAAACTTCACATTAATAATCTTCCCTATAAGTTCAAAAACTTATCACTTTGGCTATCACATCTCTTTTCAAGTTTAAAACTCAACATTTAGAGTTTATTTCAAACCATCTTTGATATTATGTATATCCACAAATATACATATTAATTTCCTTTACATACCAAGTTATACTTCAAATTTTAAACCGCCCTAGTTTCAATTCAAAACAATTTCCTTTAAATTTTCAAATAGCTCTTGTTTTAAATAGGACCCTTTTATTCAAATACATTAAATAATATTATTTATTATCTCTTTATCACTTTGAAACAATTTTCAAATTTCTGGACCTAGATTTAAAACTTCACAATTTGGATCATCTTCAGTTCCAATTTATAAGTCGTATTTGCCTAAATGTTTTACTTCCCTAAAACATTTCATTTTTCTTATTCATTATACGCATTTTATTATCAAACACAACAATCATTTATGATAATAACCAAGATTAGCATATCTGGAAACCAATTCATTATTATCTTATTCTGAAACTCTTCCCCAAATTCAAGATTTTAATTTCAACTTGAATCCATTTCAAACTTATCTTCATTCAATTTTAGTTTGGTTGTATTTCTACTACCACTTAATTCTTATTATTATATTTAATTCCAATGATTTAACTACCAATTACCTTAATATATAATGGTTAGAGAAATCATTCCTTTATATATAAACTTATACAAAAATCATTTACTTTAAAACCATTATATAAGAAAATAACAAATATGCTCTCCCATATATATTACACTTCACTCATTCTAGGGTACCACTGTCCCTATCCTTAATGAGTAAGTCCACTACTAGAGCAAAGGTTCTCGCTTAACCTGGCTCTGATACCAAATGTAATGACCCGAAATTTTCGATCCCGAAAATTCCAGATAGTTAGGGAAAAAAAGAAAGAGATAGAAGAAAACGAAGAACAGGAAAACCAACATCTCACAATTTGCAGCGGATAAAATATAATAACAAATATTAATAGTTATACAAAGAAAACTGTACTTGTCAAATTTCACTTTTGTACGTCAGAGATACAACATATATACAAACACTGGACAGATACAATCGACATGTCTCAGGTATATACAATAATATAATACAGAGGAAACACTCCATACGTTCCTGCCATCCAGCTCGTCTCCTGACCTTCAGAACTTCCTTACCTGAAAATCTGTAATACTTGGTCTGACCCGAGCATTACATCAAAGTAACACCCAGGTCAGGCTGGAAACCAGCGCGAGTAAACCCATCTTACATGAATGACAAAAGCATACAATTTATATATATAATCCGGGTAACTTGTAACAATTATAAATTCACAAATTGTTTATAGACATTACTTATTTCACTCATAAATTTCTAAGTACCAAAACTTAGATTAAATATTCCAATTCACTTAAATCATTTCATTCCAGCTTATTGATTTCACATATCAATATATAATGAATCGAAGTGTTTTCGGGTATTTACTAATACCCGACTCCGATCTCTTCGAATCCAATGTCACCTAAACCCAAGTTATCCAATTAAGTACAATTCAACTTTTATTACCGGATAACACTTTTGCATAGCAATACATAATTTATAGATAATCACATTATCACCGTCCATCCAACATATCAAATCACAAAGCAATTCATATCAGAGATATCAACCAATTCAAAGCACTCAACATCATTCAATCATTAATAAGCAAGATTGATCACTTCCATTAATTACGTTAATTAACGATCCTCTAATTACTTTCATTAGTTAATTATTTTTAAATTTCATTTAATAATTAACCTTCAACTTAATTACATTCATTAATCAACCTTGATTAAACACAATCAAAATTTAACTTTCCTAAATTACTCCATCAATAAAGCCAATCCTTGATTAATTATATTAATTAATCCTTTAATTACACTGAGTAATTATCACTTAATTTCTTCCACCAAGTAATTATCCTTTAATTACTTCCCATCAAGTAATTTCCTTTTTATTAATTACATCGAGTAATTATCCACTAATTACTTCACTAGGTAATTACACCTCATTAATTACCTTAAGTAATTATACTTTACCTAACATCAAATGATTTCCTTTAATTAATTAAACTTTATTAATTAACTAGAATTAACCATGTTAACTTAATTAATTACACAAATTAATTAACCTTTACCCATCCATATTAATTACATTGATCCTTAACTAATTACTCAAATTAATTTTCTTATAATCCCCTACATTGATTAATTATCCTTTAATTAATCATACTCATTAAATTAACTAATCCTTTGACTAGTTTCCTTAATCAATCGATCCTTTATTAATTACTTTATTTAATTAATCTCCAATAAATTACTTTATCAAGTAATTATCTAATTTGTTAATTATCCTTAAATAATTAACTTTTAAATCATTAATTAATTCATTTGAAACCCCTTAAGGATTTAATAAAATAATTAACCTATTCAAATCAATAAATCAAATTCAACCTTATCATTAAAATTTTAACTTGTTATCAATTTACTTTAAGCTTGCATTCGCTTAATGTTTGAACTTGTTATTACTTCCCCTTTACTTTATGAAAGAAGTTATCAAAGTCTTTGCTTTCCTTTTTCAATACTTTGCTTTTCAGAAACCCGTGTCTATTAATCTAATTTTGTTTTAAGTAAACAGATTACTACACCTAAGACTAAACAAGCCAACTTCGAAACTTACCAGAGCAAAACACGAAGTTGCCCCTGCGTCTACTACTTCGAGTAGCCCATGAAATCGCTCGAGACATAACCTAGCTACAAACTTTATTCCCCAAATTAACAAACCCAGTTACGCCGATATGCACAGTGCACGTGTATAATCCTCGTGGTCGCCTTCGACGACGCTGCAAACTTCATCACATTGGCGATGACATCAACGTGCTACCCATACACCCATAAAACACCAAATCCCCTCAGCTCGAAATCGAGTCACCTAAGTGAACCCAGGCACCAAACCGACCATCAATAACCCTCTGTAGTGCTACCAAAGACCACCGGTAGCCATGAAATTCTGGCCAAAATTTCATCATGGCCTATACCACTGATCCCCTCCGTGCACAAGATCCCGATCATCAATCGACGTCCCAAATCTAGCTAGAACCCATCTCAGCCAAAATGCCACCTAAACCCTACATCCTCTCTTACCCGCTGCCACGACATTCGATAAAACGCACCACTAACTTTCCTGAGACCGCCGTCCTCTCATCCTTCTTTGACCATAAACTCGACCACTATCATAACGCCTGTCGCCAGAATTTGATCGAAATCCCTTTTGCGTTCAACCCAAAATTCCTCGATATTAAACTACTTAAAAATCTCGAATTTTATATTAAAAATCATGATTTCATATCATGAATCCAATTATACAATCGAGACTTGTAATAACTAGCTCAAGTTTTGACTTGAATTAATTTTTTTCACTGTTAATTAATATTTCCTGTTTAATCACCTACAAATTATACTTATAAACATTTTTAAAACAAGATTTGGTTAATAAAACTAGTTTCCATTAATGATCATGATCTGTAAGACATTGAAGCAAAGGAAATTTATTTTTTTGAATTGAATTTTGAGACTGTAAACCAATAACAGAGGCTATATAATATATTTATACAAACATGCAGTTGATCATTAGCAATTACATGTAATTTCTTGGCAAATACTTTTATAAATCTATTCAAACCATATTTCTATCTTTACCTATCATTTCGCAAGTAATCATGAAGGATCAAATCTTAAATAGTTTAAGATTTTACTCACCTGGTATTTATAAAACAGAGAGCCTTTGAGACTGATGCTTGAACTACTTTAAAGCTTGCTATTTGATTGCAAATGAGTTGATGTTATTGATGAGTTGATTCTTGTTGTTAACTTGGGTTCAGATGAGGTTGTAATAGCAGTTAATGTTGTTGCAAGCTTATCTTCTTCCATTTGTGATTGTTTGAAGCTTTTGCTTATCTCAGATTGCTTCTAAATTTTGAAGGTGAAAAGAAACTAAGTTTTGAGATAGTTTTAAACTAAGGAAAAATTGGGTCTGGTTCCTCTAAAACTATTTTTAACCTTTTTCTCTTTTTTTTAAACTTAAATTTTAATTTAAAAGAAGAATGCCACTTGCTCTAGTGTATGATACTTAGGTGAAAATTGTATTTATATGTATTCATTTTTTCACAAATATCCAACTTGTTTTATATGCTTACAAATTTCCTAATGTACTTTCAAATTACTTTTCTTATGTTTAGTATTAATGAGTTAATGTCTTTACTAGTAAATTTTAAGGTAAAAAAGAAAGTATATTAAAAGAAATAATCCTTTAGTTAAATCTTATTTTTAAATTTAAACAAAAAGATATTAAATAAATAAGAAATTATCTTTGTTGTAAAGAAATATAAACTTTAAATTTCAAATATGTATAACTTAAAAGAAATAAATGATTTTTTTCCAATTTACACTTATAAATAATTTATAAGACATAGAATTTTTAAATCCCATTTATTTCAAAAATGTTTGCAACTGAATTTCAAATCCAAATTTTATTTACTACAATATTTATTTAATAAGGTAATCATTCCTTATTTTGCTTTGAAATAAAAACTTTATGTTATCAGAATTTACTTTGTTCAACTTCAGTTATAAACATATCCAAACTACCCAAGTTTTATTTGTTAAACCAAACAAAATCAGCATTTCTGATAATTAATCCCATTAATTATCAATTAACAGGCACTCCAAAATCCGGGCTATCACACTGCGTAGGAAATATGGCACACACTCGAAGTAAATCACGAAGGAACATCTCAAGTCAAAGAATCTTGCCTTGCCATGCTTAGTAGCGAATACAAGAACTTCACAATAACCAAGGACGAAAATGTCAAAGAGATGTATGGACGACTTTCCAATCTTGTATACAAATCAAAAGCTCTTGGAAAACTATACACATAGTTGGAAATTCCCCGAAAAATCCTCAAAGTCCTTCCGTGGAATTTTGAAGAAAAAGTTACTGCCATTCAAGAATCAAAGGATTTAAAACAAATCAAAGTTGAAGAACTCATCGGAAATTTCACCACTTATGAGCTAGAAATGAAATTTAAGGAAGAACGCGAAGGAGGTGATACTTGAAAGAAATCAATAGCTCTCAAAGGAATAACCGAAAGTGAAGATGACGATGACGATGATGGTGTAGCTAAACTGGCGCTAATATTAAAGAAATTCAAAAGATGGAATCACAAATACAGAAATCCATATCTAAATAATCAACTGAAAAGCAGAATAGTCAAAGTTTTAGGCAATCCAAAAGAGCAAGAAATCATCTGTCACAAGTGTAATAAACACGGTCACATCAAGCCTAATTATCCTTAGAATCGACTCGACCAAGAAAAGAAATCGAAAAGGAGAAGTTTTGCAGCCACGAGGAATAAAAGCGATGATGATAAAAGCACTAGCAGTGAGAGTGAAAAAATAGATCTGTGCCATCAAGGTGTTATAACTGATAGCGATGATGACAAGCCAAGCGAGGTATTAGAACTCATTCACTCAGAATTACTTATATATCTTCACGAAGTAAATGGCTGTTTCGAAAGACTTAGGGAGAAATACGTTAAAATTGAATCACAAAGAGATACTTTGATAGATTTAAATAAATAGCTTGATCAATTAGTTAAAAACTACTAAACCAAAAGCCCTAAGTGTGACAAGTGTCCAACATTTGAAGAAGAGATTAAAAAATCAAAAATTAAAATTAAATTGTTTGAAATTGAAATTCTGATTTTGGAAGAGAGTGAAAATACTAGGAAAGAAAATTTTAATTAAAAATGCACTCAATTATTGAACAAAATGAATCTCTTAAAACGCAAGTCCAACAATTGCTATAACTTTAGGAAAATTTTCCAAAGGAGAAAGATCATTAAATATGCTATTAGAAAAACAAACTATTAATACAGATAGACAAGGACTTGGATATAATCAAACTGAACTTGTTAGAAATGAAATTAATCAAGTCAAATCAAAGTGCATTATATGTGGAAAAACTGGACACTATTAGAATATTTGCTGGTATAGACCCAAACATGTGAAAACCATTCCACTTTGGATTCCCAAAAGCATGAATATAAAATCCCTTAAGGTCAAACAAATCTGGGTGCCAAAAGGAACAAACATAGGTTGTTTTGGGTCTACTCAAACATATTTTTAAAAATCATTTGCCACTAACACCATGGACCTACAAAAACAAATAGGTCATAAATTTTTTTTCTTGTGCAGGTTTGGTGGAAGGCCAGGGAACAACAATAGTGTTACCTGGAATCTGGTTGTTTGAGGCGTACAACGTTCGACAAATCAAAGTTCCTTGGCCTAGTATAAAGGTGGCAGAATCACAATGGGCAACAATGAAAAATTATCGTAAAGGTAAAATAGATAAAGGTACATCTATCTTGAACGATATATTAAATGTGATAATTCGCACCTTAATCTGATCTAAATCAGCCAGTTATGTGATAGTGAATGTTGATTATGATTTTATAAATTGTTGGCGAATTATATTTTCCTTATGCCAAGAATACTATAAGTATTTCTAGAACTTTGAATTAGTTCCTATAGATGTGTTTGGAGTAATGGTGGTGTTTTATTGATTATTACCCATGATACAAGTGGATATATTTGTTTATCTTATCTGACACTGTGTTCACTGTTTGCACGGTTTCAATTCAAACGAATTTCCTTTAAAAGATGTAAAAAGATTTTAAAATATGTGTTGCAACTTCACGGTCTGGTCAATAACATCAAACTAATGATAATCTTGAGTCAAATCAAAATTCGATTGCAGATTACACTGGTAATCTAGTTGATACAAAAAATTACTAGTGGAACATGATATATGCTTAGACATTCACTAGCTGCATCACTTTTTCAAAGAAAATATCTGCATATTTTTTGTTGATTATAAATTAGCATACATTTTTCTTTTATAAAACCCCTTCTAGAAGAAAAAATTTGACATTGTTTCAGATTAGTCATTTTATAAAAATTAATTTTATAATCATTTTTTGGATTTTATTTTAAATGACTACATTAACTAATCTGGCTCCCTACTGATTATCAAAAATATAAATAATGATTGAAAAAGTGATAGGTGTTGATATTAATCATATATTATGAAACGACCCTAACTCGACCTTCGAAAATCGACACCGAACACGTCACCTATGTTTAAATGCTGCAGATTCAAACGTCGAATCTGGTTCGTCGGAGCTTATAACACATTAGGTATAACAACACAGCAGAAGAAAAAAGATAATATCATATATCTCCATTGAATACAATATCTAATGATATACAACAATGATCACAAATACATATTAGAGATCTACAACAACACAGCGGAAACACAAAGGCACCAGCAGTGGAAATAACTTGAACTTCAAATGGAACTCCAATATCTGTAACTCTATCACAAATCTTTAATCCAAAGATAGCTCGAACTAAAAGCTCGAACCACCATCAACACAGAAGTGAAGCAACTCAATCCAAATGCGATTTCCAGTATCCAGGGATTGAATGCCATCAAATCTACACCTACTATTTTGTTATCTGAAAAATCCAACTATAAACTGCCCGTGTGGAAAATTGTGGGCATCTAGAGTTTAGGAAGGGAACAACAAATTCCGGGTCAGTCATGCGAATGGTATGAGAAAACAAAAACAGTTTTATCTTTAAAACAAACAGCAGAAGATGAAATGCACAATGCTTTTTGGAAAATAAAACTACCATAAGGCCTCCCGCCACACACACAATGCAAACGCAGAATTGGAGGTGATTTCTCCTTATGATAGTCAAACATGCTTGATACGCAAAAACCATTTGATATTATTATTAGTTCATAGTGCAGAAAACCTTTCGAAAGTATAATATAAATCTTAGCCAGCATAAACATTTCGCACTTATGCCTACTATAGCTACCATGTTCAATAGCACGTTACCGCCACATTCCATGGCAGGTTATACAACTAAAACCGTACAGGGCGCGTATTGTTTCTTTGGATTTTCCAACAAATGGTCAGGCTAAGGAACTTCCTACTGCCACATGGGTATGCCTCTGGAGGGACGTCCCGAGAACCTACCCAGCTCTCTGCCAACACATGGCCGGGTTAACTCTGTAACTAGGTAACTACTACTCGAGCATGCCACCCCCCGGTCGTTTGCGACCTTTATCCGAGGTACCTCTACACCAACAACCACAAAGCAATTACAAAGTAACAGATTTGCAGTGACCACATGAGTTAAGTATCTGTGCTCCATACCATGATACCACCCTTTTTCAGAAGGGAGTGACACACCCAAAAGGGCGCGACCCTCATAACCTTGCCGCATCTTTCCTGTTTCGACTATTTCCGGGGTGTGAGGTCCTGATGCGGTCTTTTCTACAAAGCTATGCTTTACACAAAGTCATGCTTTGTTCAACAAATGATCAACACACATCAGCAGTCATCATGCCACACTATCAAATTGGGAGTCTATCACTGATAACTATCAACTACATAACCTATGAGCTCGTATATCTTAGAGAAGGGTGTTAAGCTAAGAGAATAAATTCTCTGCCACCAAACAGCAATGTATTTGATAGAGATCTGTTTTATACCACAAAGTGTAATGTCAGACATACAACCATACAAGTCCATTCTGGGTTAGAACGGAACCGAAGGCACATCGTCCAGTAAAGGAAGAAGCCCTTGCAATCCGGGTATCCACAATCTTGATCGGACTCCCCATCACACATGGAGATCTCTATACCGGAGTAACTCAGTGCAGAGTCATTCAACATGTTATCCTATCATTCTCTAAGACACCCGGTCTTCAATTGCAATCCATAACGTCGTATCACTATTCAGAATGGGTTATATGACACAAAGTCTTCTCCCGGCTAAACCAAATAGTGAGTGCAATATTTTAAAACATATGGATAATGGGATCTCGGTTAATTCATAACTTGTTACCTAAATTTTTTCTTTCAAATAGTTACATAAATTACCATTTTAATCTTTTAGACAAAAAGATTCACTTCACAAAGTTCACTAATCTTTCATAAAGATTCATTTGCAATATTTAAACAAAAGATCTATCTTTGAGATTCTCTTTTGTTTGAAAACAAAGTTCATCAAATATTTCACAAAGATTCCTTTATAGCTTTAAAAACAATTTCATTTCAAATCTTTTATCCAAAGGATATACCATTAAGATCCTCTTCGATTTCAAAACAAAGTTTAACAATCTTTCACAAAGGTTCATTCATTGCTTTCAAAAACAATTCACAATTTCATTTCAAACTTGAAACTTTTCAACACAAATTGGAAATCCTTTCTTTATATGAAAGCTATTATTATTTGAAAACAGTATAGTTTTGGTTTCAGAAAAATCCGATTATATTTGCGCAAGTTAAAGTCTTTCAAACTAGGGTTAAATTTAAATTTCCAAAATAATGTTTTTATTGTTTAAAACCCATATAAACACATTTTTGTAACTTGTATAACATTTTTAAACCATAATTTCCAAACATAGAATTAAATTTTCAAACTTGAAATCAAATTTAAATCAAATTTATTTAAATTTCAAAACTTTATCTAGTTATTTAAAAATAACTTTTATCTTTAAAATTCCTTTTCAAAAGCTTTTTATATTTAATCTAATCCCATTTCCAAAATTATTTTGAATTCAAAATTCAATTTTAAAACCATTTCGAAATATCTATGGCTTAATTGATTTCCTCGTGAAATCCATATTTGTGTGTATAATGTGGTCCAGGGGTTTTACACAATAGTGCAACATCATCAATCATCACAGGTTCAATCATATCAATATCGATAAGCGGTATAATCTATAACGCTTATCTTCCATTCACAGATTCACAGATAATAATATAAATTCATTGCAGATAAATAAATTACATTTATCACAGATAAATAAATTATATTCATCACATCTTGAATTAAAACAAGTCAAATCACAAAGCATCACACGGTAGAGATATCAAACAATTCACAACATTCAATTGAATCCACACACCTATAAATCATATTTATTTAATCATTTGATAAATTTAAATTCGATAATTACTTATGAATAAACTACTAATTCAGGTCAATTAATATTAATTAATCACAAATCTTTTTGATTAATCATCATTTAATCACTTATTAATTAACCATTAATAATAAATTAATTAACCATTAATTAATAACTAATTCTTTGATTAATTATCCTTAATTAATTACAATTATTAATTAACTCTTAATTAATTACCATTAGATCAATTATTCTTAATTAATTAATCAATTAACTTTAATTACTTTCATTTAGTAATTACCTTTAAGTAATTGATTACCTTCTAATTATTTATAATTAATTAACTTTACTTAATCACTTACATCAATTATCATTAAAACCTCGTTGATAATCTTATAATTAATTATTAATAATTACTTGATTCAAACATTTAAGTGACATTAAGGATTAAAATACTTCATCCTATTATCATTTGCTTAATTTAATATTATTTAAACAATTCAAAGACATTTAACATTTTAAACTTTGAAACCCGTTAAACTTGTTTTAAAAACTTTAAAACTTGGTAAATACTTATCTTTGGAAGATAAATCATCATCAATTCATTAATTTACTTAAAATCTTTAAGTTAGAGTAAGGATTATAAAACATTTCATTTTCTCAATTATTCACTTAAAAATTAAGTTTATAAAATTTAAACAAAAGTTATATAGATTAAAACACCTTTAACTAAATAAATTTGAAATAATTTATTTTTTAAAACCTTCAAGTAATCTTAATTTAAACAACATTGATTATTTAGCAAAGAAAAGTGTTTTAAGAAACTCGTTTAAATAAACTTGATAATTTTAAAACTTGTTATAAAACTTTTTTTTCTTTAGAACTTGATGAGTTAAGCTTTAAACAAAACCCGAGAAAATGTTTTGAATAAACGAGCCCAACAAACATTTAATTCGAGACAAATTCAAATTCCTCCGAGCTTCTCTTCTTCGAGTCTAACACGATCCCACACGAACAAAACCCCAAGGTAAACTCGAGTTCCTATCATCTTCCCCCTTACATACTTTCAGACACCCAGATACACACTCCCATCTATGCATGTGCACTCATCATCAGATCCACGATGATCGACGCAACCACCCTCTACATGCCAGCGTCTATCTGCTCTAGCCTCCCGATCATCTTGAATCTCTAATTTCGCTAAAACCCAAAATCGAGCGATTAACTTCAACCTGGAAACCAACCTCGACCATAAATTCACCTTGCAACGCCACGATACTTTACTAGAATCCTCGCAACTCAACCTAGAGCGCTGCCACCATGCCTCGCTTCCATTCCCCTTGGTGCAATCACCACTCGTGCACCTACGACACTACAGCCCCCTAATTTCCAACAACGACGAAAACTGAGTTTTAAACCCTATATTTCCACAGCCCGGCCACCACGACATTCCATAAAATTCTATGCTATTTTTCCTACCATCCTCGTTCCATGAGCTATCTCTGACATGAACCCGAAGCCTCTGTTCCACATCAATAGACAACAATCAACCAAATTGCCCAAATCGTTCAACTCAGGAATTCTAATCAATTATCAAACTAAAAATCGAGCTATTACCACTAAAATTCATCATTCACTATCTCGAATCAGATAGGATGATCAAAACAGAGAATTGAAATGATTTATTTTTGACCATATTTGATTTTCCACTGTGATTTTCTTATTTTAAATAGAATTGCTTCATATAATTGTTTGAAATTATTTTTAAAAATTAGTTCTGGTTAATACTAACCCTTTGCATTTAGAAAACAAATCTTAAAAGAGATTGGAAGAAGAGGAATTTATTTTTGAAGTTATTTAGAGCGTATGGGTTTTAACAGAGGTATATACATATCTATATACAGACATGCATAATATTTTTGTAAATTCAGGCATGCAATCACAATCCACATAACCCATTTTTCAATCACATTTCAATAATAAACCCAAGCATATAGATATAGGGACAATTCTAAGTCAGTTTGCTCACTTTTCCTTGAAGAAAACCCGAGCCTGGATTTGCAATTTTTGAAAACTGGAATTGATGTTTTGATCTGTGAATTTGCTTGAATCTGATTTTTAATTGCTCTTGATTTTGTTTTGCTCCAGATCCTTGTTCCAGATTTGTAATTTTTGATTTAAACTTACTTTTGTACCTCTGGTCTTCAAGTTCATTTCTAGTGTGACGACCCGGAATTTTGAGCAATATCAATTTAATAATCTTTGATAATAATTAAATTGATTTGATCATTTTATATTATAAATTGACTATTTAAATTTATTTTAAAGGTTAATAATAATAATTTGTTAATATCTATTAATATTTTTTTTCTAACAATATAAATAAGCAAGATTAAATTCTTTTGAAAGCTAATAATATTTGATTTGGAAATATTTATTTTGATAAATAAGAAGTTTTTAATGTAATAAAACTTTGTATTCAAATTATAATATATATGAATGTATATATTGTGATTTGATATTTGTTTTAAAATTTAACATGGTTATTTTCAAATATAATGTTAGAATGTTCTATTTGAAATGTGTATATATATTTGTATATATATATTTGAAATAGGAAAATTATTAATTTGAATTTAATAAGAGTTTTCAAACTTGAATAAATTTAGTTTGAATTTAAAATGATAATTTGATTTAAATGACTTTAAATTGATAATTGAGATTTAAATTTAAAATATCAAAGTTAATTCCTTATTTATGATAAATATGTACTTTAAGTTTTTAAATAAGATCTAATTTAAAATAGAAATTTCAAACATATAAACATTTAATTGAATTTAAAATGTAAGTTACTTGAATGAATACTTATTAAAATATATGTATGTACATTTTATATTATATAAATATATATATAAGGCTTAAATAAGTTATTAAAAATAAAGTAATATTTTAAAGAAAAACATTAATAAAACAATATTATAACACATATAAAACACTTGTTAACATTTTAATGTGGGTTAAGACATGTGTAAGTTAAATAGAATTATAAAGTGACAAATGTCTTCTACATTAATAATTAAATTTAAGATTTAATTGTAAATTATAAAATGTAAGTTTTATTATTCAGCTGAAATATTTTCTTCAACTCAAACAAGAATGCATGTAAACCAAATCAAAAACAAGATGAATACAAATCTGATAAAATCAAAACAAAGTTCTGAAACAAATGCAGAAAACTGTAAACCTGGAAACTCAATCAAATGCAAGCTCATCATCAAAACAAAGTTCAGGAAAAAGAAAAGAAAGTGTGAATCTGGAAATCCAGGAAACAAAGGGAAAATTCAATCTGAGGCTAAACCATGATAAATTCAAATGCAACAAGTTCAGGAAGAAATCATCAACATACAAACTGGAATCAAGCAACTCAGTAATCAAATAAGCATTTGGGTGTAAATCTTCAACATGCAAAATGATAATTAAAGCCTGGAACAAATGCAGTTCCTGTTCTCTGCTACAGGTGAGTAAATGAACTTTTAAAAACAGTTTTAAACCTGAATTCTACCTTGTTATTGTGAATGAATATCTGATGGTTTTCTGAATGTTTGAATTTAATTTGGATGCATGTTGAATTAAGCATTTCTGAATGCCTGAGTGTTTACATGGTCTCTGTGTGATATTTACAGACATCAATTCCATAATAAAATCAATAACTTGATAATGTATTCGAATTTGACTTTGATTTGTATATAAAAGATGTTTGTAATCATCTAACTTTTCATCTAAAAAGGCTTGAAGGTTTTAAAATTGAATATCTAGTTTAAATATTCAAGTTTACAGTAAATTTATAAATTTGGGTCAAAAGTTTTGAATCCAAACTTGAGTTTTGATTTCATAATCATAATGCAAATATGAAATCATGATTTTAGAAGCTTGAATCACAAATTTTAGTTCAGTAATTTGTGAGAATTTGTAGTTTAAGTGTTTTGAGTATTTTGGTCAAATTGTGACGAACCACGGCGAGTTGGTCGATAACGTTCATCATGGAGGTGGAGTGAAGCTAGTAGATCATGCGAAAAATACTCATGAATTTTATTAATGATCGAATTGGTCGAGAATTGAATGAGTAGGGTTATATTACCTGTTTTTGTCGACGTCGTTCAACTTGAATTCACGGCGTCAAGAGGCATTTGGAGGCGATCGCGTGTGGTTCTGAAGTAGCGGGGAAGGGAGATGGAGCTATGGTTGAGGTGGCGAGGTGCCTCGAGAAGGGGATGGACGGCGGTGAACCAATTTACGGTGGGTTTGTTCAGGCAGTTTGGGTTCGAAAGCAAATTTTCATATCTCGAGTGTAATGGGTTTTCTGGGTTGCGTGATACATTGTAGTGGTCGTGAGCGACTGGGTGGAGGCCGGAAGGGAGATCGCCGTTGACCATTGGCGATGTGCACGTTAACGTGCACAGAATCATGTTTTCTGTTGTGGGTTTGGACGAGAAGAGGGAAGACTCGAAGATGGCATCGGGTGATTGAGGGTTTGACTCGAAGCAGGGTGATTGCTTGGAAGGCTCGGGGTTGTCGCGTGCTTTTCTGTGGGTTACTCGAGTATGTTGGGCAAGTTTATGGTTTGGGTTCAACAGTTAATGCCTTAAGAAAATTTAGCTGTAATGTTATTAAAAGTTTAAACGAAGAAACTTGATTTAGAAATTGATCAAAGTTTTAAAACCAAAGGCCTTCAAGTATTAGTTATAAAACTGAACTTGTTTAATATAAGTTGTAAACAAAATTCTTATATTTTGAAATATATGAAGATGTTAAAAATAAGTAAAATTTTAATAATAAAGTGTGTATGAATTTTATTTAATAACTATGAAAAGTTAAAAGCTTTAATTTGAATGTTAAATTCCTTTGATTTCTAATGTATATTATTTTATTTTAAATAAAGAATAATGATTTAGAATTTGGAAATTCATTTATAACTTTTTTTTTTAGTAATTTAGAATTATGCTTTAATTAAAGATAAATGAATTTGTGAAGATAATTAATTTATTTATAATTATCAAGTTTTATTGGTTAATAGAAATGTTAATTAAGATGATGGTTTCTTAACTAAGAATCTTTATAATATAAGAAATTAATTAATCATTTGATTAAACTTAAAGGATTAAGTTAAAATAATTAATTAAGTAATTAATTTGTGCTTAATTAAGATAATCATTATAGGTTAATGTAATTACTTGGAAAAGTAATTAAGTAATTTAGTAGTTAATTACTAAGGGTAATTAAGTAAAAGATAATTACCTTATTAAAAGTAATTAAGTAAATGTGATTAAGAGTTAATCACTTTAGTTATTAATTAAAGACTTAATTAATAATTGATTAAAGGTTTAAATTACTTGATTAATGATTAATTAATTAAAGAATTAAGAGTAATTAATTAAGTAATTAATTTCTTGTGAAAGTAATTAATTAAGAAGAAATTTAATTAATGAGGTAATCATTAATTAATGAAAATAATTAATTAATTGTTAATTAATAATTTAAGAATAATTAATTTATAATTAAGTTTTAATTACTAAATGTAATTAAAAGTAATTAATCAAAGGTGATTAATTAAAAGTAATTAATTAAGTATGATTAATTAAGAGTAATTAATCAAATGTGATTAATTAAAAATGATTAATCAAGTGTAACTGGTTAAAGATAATTAAGGAATAATTACCAGAATAATTAATCAAGGTTGATTAATTTAGAAAGTAATTAAGGGGTAATTACTTAATATAATTTGGAGGTAATTAATCAGGATGATTAATTAATTTGGTAATTAAGTAATAATTACTTAAGTAATTAAGTGATAATTAATTAGGGAGGATTAATTGAAGTGGATAATTAAGTGATGGTTAGTTAATTAATTTGTAATTAATTAATGAATAGTATTGGATTGAAGATAATCCAAGTATTTAATTAAGGATTAATTTAATTTAAGGATTAATTAAATTAATCAAGGTTGAATCAAATTGTTTATGAATGGTTAATGATTGGATGATTTATATCATTTAATGAGTTAATGATATTGGATGTTGTTGGATGGCATTGATTGATATGTGATGATGTGGATATGCTATATCTGAATGTGATATATATGCTGCTTTGTGATATGAATAGGTGCATGTGATAATAGATGCTTATCTATCTGTGTTATGAATACATCCATTTATGTTAAGTGATATTTCTAAGTATCTATTGTTTAAATCCCTTAAGTACAACTTGGACATTAAAATGGCGTTTGGTTTCGATGAGACCGGGATCGGGTTTCCATATTTGGAATCCGAAAACCACATCGATTCCAATTAAACGTTAGGTCGTTAATCCAAGTGGAGCAAGTGAAGACTCGAGGTGTAAGGGCTATACGTCAGTATAACTCTGTGGGTGATTCCGTAATGAGTTTGACGGAATAGTGCTTATAGATTCGAGATGGCGAATCAGAGTGCAAGGGCTATGGTCGTTGACTCTGAGGGTGATTCCAAAATGAGTGCAACGAGATAGTGCCTTCGGTTTCGTTCGAACCCGGAACGAACTTGTATGGATTGAATGCTTTCAGCACATCGTCAGGCGGACGATGAGCATTCTAAGATAATTGGTCCTATAAAGGTAATCGCAGCCTCAAGCCTCATCAACCGGGAATGGCTAAAACAGGGGAGGTGCAGCAAGGCTTCGTGGGTCGCGCCCACTGGAGGGCAAGATACATCCCTGTCTAGAGGTCCCTTTATATTTCGGCTGTGTGGGCAGTTGGTCTGCAGCCAACTGCGGGGTGGTCTTGTTCGGGACTGTTCAGTAAGGAATGGTCCCAGTCTTGTGTTGCAGGGGAGTTAGGGTGGCTCCTCGGTACGGTGATCTAGGCCACGTACTGTGACGGGCGGTACCCCAGTAGCCCTGCCATTGTTGGAAACCCATTTTCCCTACGAGACCCTACGGTTTTGTTTGTATTACCCACTTTTGTGGCTAGTAGCTGGAATTTAATAGATGTAACAATTTCGGCTATTTCATATTTACTTGAAAACCCTAGACACTATTATAATATCACTGGATTTCCTATCAAATGTTTTGGTTAGCGTAAGGTAAAAACTTTTCCATGTTTATGTGTGGGAAGTCTTACGTGATACCTTTTATTTTCAAAGGTTTTTCTAAAGTTAAGCAATCTTAAACCGTTTACTCACACCAGACCCCTGTCTGACCCGAGTGTTTATTTTCTGTTTTATTAAACTCTTGGGTACTCATATTATATATGAGTAGTCAAGTGATTCAGGTTATCTTTTGACGAGTTTGGAGGAGCTTTGGAGCAGGAGGCTTCAGCGTGTAGATATTTAGAGTTCCGCTGTGTTATCATTCTGTATAGATGTTCTTGTATTGTATTAGACAGAAATGTTATAACTGTCTAAATTGAGATGTATAGTTGTGTACTCTGATGTAAATGATACTATGTATATGTCATATATTATATTTCATTCATTCCGCTGTGAGATTCTGATGTGTTGTTTTTCTTTCTTCTCTTTCTTTTCTTCTTCTATCCCTTTCTTTCTTAATTAGTGATGCGATTTTCCGGTAGTGGAATTTCGGGTCGCTACAGCTGGTATCAGAGCATTAGGCTGAGTGAATACCTAGGCTCTGAAGTATGTCTTTCTTGGGGAGCGTTAGGTTGAGTGAATACCTAGGCTCTGGAGTGGTGTCTATCTTGAGAGAGCGTACTTGTAATTTTTATATAAATATATACTTATATAACTACCTAATCTGTTGGGTTATCTGTTTGGATTTTCCAACATAGGCTATAAAGGTAGATAGGGTAGGAGTGTGTGGAACACGACTACCATTATTGGTTGAGGCTTATATGTTGTGGTTGGAGGTGTTTATCGAGATTGTAGATCTAATACCGTCTCGAATAAGTTTTGTGGATTGTAGAAAGGATTTCTTTGAGTCCAAAGGAAGTCTTTTTCAAGAATTGAAGTATATTCTTGAAGTGTGAGGTTGATTTGCTCTCAAGTGAGCGGGATTTCCAAGAGTTGAGTTGTCAGCTAAATAGAAGCAAGTGATGGTATCTTGATAGTTTCAGGAAGGAATAGCTGTGTGATGAGATGTAGTATTCATCGATGGTTCTGAAGATGTTTCTTTTGAAGCCAGTTTTAGATGGTGTTGGAAGAGCATTGATGTCTACTGCAAGGAAGATGCAGATGTTTAGAGATTCTCTGGATCTCAAGTAGGGTATCTTATCTTTATTAAAGTTTGAGACTAAGGTCGATGAGTTACCTCATTTCGGACATGGTCTCAGTTGTTTCCTTAAGATGATAAGTGGTTGGTGTTGGGTTTGAGTCGAGTTTCTTGAGAAGATGTGGACTCGTCTCAAAGATGTTTTAGAGGATTGGGGTGTTAGTTTGGTGTTTCAGGAGCTTCTGGTTAAGGAAGATCTTTTGGCTTAGCTGTATTATTGGAGTGAAGTTTGGAAGTAGCAGCATGGATCTGTTTCTTCGATGATTCAGTAATCTTTGGATTCTACTATCAGCAGAGCAGGCAGATAGTGAAGGCTTATTCTTTTCTTTGGAAGGCTCAACAGAGCGAGATATTTGTTGGAAGTGATCTATCAGTTTCTGATAGGTGAGCCATTCTTGAAGATTGATCTTGATTTGGGAAGCTGTTCTAGTTTGTAAAGACAGTTCTTTGGAATCTGAACTGAGAGAGGTCGCAAAAGTGACTTGCGATTAGTTGGGAAGCTTGGAGTATTCTTGGTTTGAGATTGAGATATCTCATATGAAGGTATAGACTGCTTTAGTAGTCAGGGGATTCTCTAGATACTTTTTTTGAGGAATTCAGAAGTCTACCTGAATCGGAGATTGAGATTTCTTATCAACTTGGATTTCTAGGAGCAGTATTGATGGTCTAACCATATAGTGGGATGACTCTTGGAGCTAGGTGAGTTTGGTGAGGCAGCTCAGGATTCTTTGAATTGATCATCTTATTTTAAGTTGAGATTCTGTTGAGATGTTTTGACCAAGTGGAATGGTCACTAAGATTTTTATGAGTCGAATGAACTGTGTATGGAAAAAGATTTTGCTTGTGTTCTTCGATAGCATTCTTATCTGCTCTAGATCAGAGTTGTGCAGCGGAAGCAAGTTGGCAGTTATTCTTGTATGGAGCAACCGGGAGTTGCAGTAAGGGATTTCTACAGGAAATTCAAGTATGAAGGATTTTTTTGGATTTGGTAGGTTTGGTTGTCTAGTGCAACTGTTTGGCTATTCAAATTTGAGATGCAGGTTTGAAGTCCATTGATGTTTGTGGTATAGAGTTGTATTTTGGATTTCAGCAAATTATTTTTGGGTAAGCCATTTTGTTGAGTAGGATCTGGAGATTTGGTTTGAGTTGGTGCTGTTGTTTCATGGAGCAATCAGCAAGGGTTAGGCTGATCAGGTATACTGAAGGTGACTCAGAGCATCTGAAGAGTTGTGCAGTTTAGAATTGAGAATTTTGGGATGTGTAGTTAGAGTTTGGATATTGATTTGGTTTTATCCAATTAAAGGAGATATAAGGTTTGGTAAAACTGGAGAGTTGGCTCCGGAGGTATTTGGAGTTTTATCTGTGATCTCTAGAGATTTGATTTTGATCTACAGGATTGAATTGCCAGTTTGGATAGCTGGAATTCATTGTATTTCACATATCTCTGGGGAATATGTGTATGATTCTTTGAGTAATAGAATCAGCAGTTCAGAAGGGATCTGGTAGTTGAGTTGGTTTTGGGATTAGTCTGGTATCTTGTTCAGATTTGTAGAATCAGATGAGGGAGTTATTGGTTTTAGTAGTGTAGTTAGTTAAGATTTGTAGAGCGAGTATTCCAGTATAGGTATCTGGAAAACTCTAGATAATATTAGGAAGTTCTATTCAGAATTTTTCTGAATAGATAAATTGTTTGTTTGTTTAAATTGGTTGCTATGATTGATTGTTTGATTTGCTGATAGGAATTTAAATTCTTTAACTGGGTTATTAAATTATCCTTGCTTTTAAATTTCGGGGACGAAATTCTTTTAAGGGGGGAGGAATGTGACGACCCGGAATTTTGAGCAATATCAATTTAATAATCTTTGATAATAATTAAATTGATTTGATCATTTTATATTATAAATTGACTATTTAAATTTATTTTAAAGGTTAATAATAATAATTTGTTAATATCTATTAATATTTTTTTTCTAACAATATAAATAAGCAAGATTAAATTCTTTTGAAAGCTAATAATATTTGATTTGGAAATATTTATTTTGATAAATAAGAAGTTTTTAATGTAATAAAACTTTGTATTCAAATTATAATATATATGAATGTATATATTGTGATTTGATATTTGTTTTAAAATTTAACATGGTTATTTTCAAATATAATGTTAGAATGTTCTATTTGAAATGTGTATATATATTTGTATATATATATTTGAAATAGGAAAATTATTAATTTGAATTTAATAAGAGTTTTCAAACTTGAATAAATTTAGTTTGAATTTAAAATGATAATTTGATTTAAATGACTTTAAATTGATAATTGAGATTTAAATTTAAAATATCAAAGTTAATTCCTTATTTATGATAAATATGTACTTTAAGTTTTTAAATAAGATCTAATTTAAAATAGAAATTTCAAACATATAAACATTTAATTGAATTTAAAATGTAAGTTACTTGAATGAATACTTATTAAAATATATGTATGTACATTTTATATTATATAAATATATATATAAGGCTTAAATAAGTTATTAAAAATAAAGTAATATTTTAAAGAAAAACATTAATAAAACAATATTATAACACATATAAAACACTTGTTAACATTTTAATGTGGGTTAAGACATGTGTAAGTTAAATAGAATTATAAAGTGACAAATGTCTTCTACATTAATAATTAAATTTAAGATTTAATTGTAAATTATAAAATGTAAGTTTTATTATTCAGCTGAAATATTTTCTTCAACTCAAACAAGAATGCATGTAAACCAAATCAAAAACAAGATGAATACAAATCTGATAAAATCAAAACAAAGTTCTGAAACAAATGCAGAAAACTGTAAACCTGGAAACTCAATCAAATGCAAGCTCATCATCAAAACAAAGTTCAGGAAAAAGAAAAGAAAGTGTGAATCTGGAAATCCAGGAAACAAAGGGAAAATTCAATCTGAGGCTAAACCATGATAAATTCAAATGCAACAAGTTCAGGAAGAAATCATCAACATACAAACTGGAATCAAGCAACTCAGTAATCAAATAAGCATTTGGGTGTAAATCTTCAACATGCAAAATGATAATTAAAGCCTGGAACAAATGCAGTTCCTGTTCTCTGCTACAGGTGAGTAAATGAACTTTTAAAAACAGTTTTAAACCTGAATTCTACCTTGTTATTGTGAATGAATATCTGATGGTTTTCTGAATGTTTGAATTTAATTTGGATGCATGTTGAATTAAGCATTTCTGAATGCCTGAGTGTTTACATGGTCTCTGTGTGATATTTACAGACATCAATTCCATAATAAAATCAATAACTTGATAATGTATTCGAATTTGACTTTGATTTGTATATAAAAGATGTTTGTAATCATCTAACTTTTCATCTAAAAAGGCTTGAAGGTTTTAAAATTGAATATCTAGTTTAAATATTCAAGTTTACAGTAAATTTATAAATTTGGGTCAAAAGTTTTGAATCCAAACTTGAGTTTTGATTTCATAATCATAATGCAAATATGAAATCATGATTTTAGAAGCTTGAATCACAAATTTTAGTTCAGTAATTTGTGAGAATTTGTAGTTTAAGTGTTTTGAGTATTTTGGTCAAATTGTGACGAACCACGGCGAGTTGGTCGATAACGTTCATCATGGAGGTGGAGTGAAGCTAGTAGATCATGCGAAAAATACTCATGAATTTTATTAATGATCGAATTGGTCGAGAATTGAATGAGTAGGGTTATATTACCTGTTTTTGTCGACGTCGTTCAACTTGAATTCACGGCGTCAAGAGGCATTTGGAGGCGATCGCGTGTGGTTCTGAAGTAGCGGGGAAGGGAGATGGAGCTATGGTTGAGGTGGCGAGGTGCCTCGAGAAGGGGATGGACGGCGGTGAACCAATTTACGGTGGGTTTGTTCAGGCAGTTTGGGTTCGAAAGCAAATTTTCATATCTCGAGTGTAATGGGTTTTCTGGGTTGCGTGATACATTGTAGTGGTCGTGAGCGACTGGGTGGAGGCCGGAAGGGAGATCGCCGTTGACCATTGGCGATGTGCACGTTAACGTGCACAGAATCATGTTTTCTGTTGTGGGTTTGGACGAGAAGAGGGAAGACTCGAAGATGGCATCGGGTGATTGAGGGTTTGACTCGAAGCAGGGTGATTGCTTGGAAGGCTCGGGGTTGTCGCGTGCTTTTCTGTGGGTTACTCGAGTATGTTGGGCAAGTTTATGGTTTGGGTTCAACAGTTAATGCCTTAAGAAAATTTAGCTGTAATGTTATTAAAAGTTTAAACGAAGAAACTTGATTTAGAAATTGATCAAAGTTTTAAAACCAAAGGCCTTCAAGTATTAGTTATAAAACTGAACTTGTTTAATATAAGTTGTAAACAAAATTCTTATATTTTGAAATATATGAAGATGTTAAAAATAAGTAAAATTTTAATAATAAAGTGTGTATGAATTTTATTTAATAACTATGAAAAGTTAAAAGCTTTAATTTGAATGTTAAATTCCTTTGATTTCTAATGTATATTATTTTATTTTAAATAAAGAATAATGATTTAGAATTTGGAAATTCATTTATAACTTTTTTTTTAGTAATTTAGAATTATGCTTTAATTAAAGATAAATGAATTTGTGAAGATAATTAATTTATTTATAATTATCAAGTTTTATTGGTTAATAGAAATGTTAATTAAGATGATGGTTTCTTAACTAAGAATCTTTATAATATAAGAAATTAATTAATCATTTGATTAAACTTAAAGGATTAAGTTAAAATAATTAATTAAGTAATTAATTTGTGCTTAATTAAGATAATCATTATAGGTTAATGTAATTACTTGGAAAAGTAATTAAGTAATTTAGTAGTTAATTACTAAGGGTAATTAAGTAAAAGATAATTACCTTATTAAAAGTAATTAAGTAAATGTGATTAAGAGTTAATCACTTTAGTTATTAATTAAAGACTTAATTAATAATTGATTAAAGGTTTAAATTACTTGATTAATGATTAATTAATTAAAGAATTAAGAGTAATTAATTAAGTAATTAATTTCTTGTGAAAGTAATTAATTAAGAAGAAATTTAATTAATGAGGTAATCATTAATTAATGAAAATAATTAATTAATTGTTAATTAATAATTTAAGAATAATTAATTTATAATTAAGTTTTAATTACTAAATGTAATTAAAAGTAATTAATCAAAGGTGATTAATTAAAAGTAATTAATTAAGTATGATTAATTAAGAGTAATTAATCAAATGTGATTAATTAAAAATGATTAATCAAGTGTAACTGGTTAAAGATAATTAAGGAATAATTACCAGAATAATTAATCAAGGTTGATTAATTTAGAAAGTAATTAAGGGGTAATTACTTAATATAATTTGGAGGTAATTAATCAGGATGATTAATTAATTTGGTAATTAAGTAATAATTACTTAAGTAATTAAGTGATAATTAATTAGGGAGGATTAATTGAAGTGGATAATTAAGTGATGGTTAGTTAATTAATTTGTAATTAATTAATGAATAGTATTGGATTGAAGATAATCCAAGTATTTAATTAAGGATTAATTTAATTTAAGGATTAATTAAATTAATCAAGGTTGAATCAAATTGTTTATGAATGGTTAATGATTGGATGATTTATATCATTTAATGAGTTAATGATATTGGATGTTGTTGGATGGCATTGATTGATATGTGATGATGTGGATATGCTATATCTGAATGTGATATATATGCTGCTTTGTGATATGAATAGGTGCATGTGATAATAGATGCTTATCTATCTGTGTTATGAATACATCCATTTATGTTAAGTGATATTTCTAAGTATCTATTGTTTAAATCCCTTAAGTACAACTTGGACATTAAAATGGCGTTTGGTTTCGATGAGACCGGGATCGGGTTTCCATATTTGGAATCCGAAAACCACATCGATTCCAATTAAACGTTAGGTCGTTAATCCAAGTGGAGCAAGTGAAGACTCGAGGTGTAAGGGCTATACGTCAGTATAACTCTGTGGGTGATTCCGTAATGAGTTTGACGGAATAGTGCTTATAGATTCGAGATGGCGAATCAGAGTGCAAGGGCTATGGTCGTTGACTCTGAGGGTGATTCCAAAATGAGTGCAACGAGATAGTGCCTTCGGTTTCGTTCGAACCCGGAACGAACTTGTATGGATTGAATGCTTTCAGCACATCGTCAGGCGGACGATGAGCATTCTAAGATAATTGGTCCTATAAAGGTAATCGCAGCCTCAAGCCTCATCAACCGGGAATGGCTAAAACAGGGGAGGTGCAGCAAGGCTTCGTGGGTCGCGCCCACTGGAGGGCAAGATACATCCCTGTCTAGAGGTCCCTTTATATTTCGGCTGTGTGGGCAGTTGGTCTGCAGCCAACTACGGGGTGGTCTTGTTCGGGACTGTTCAGTAAGGAATGGTCCCAGTCTTGTGTTGCAGGGGAGTTAGGGTGGCTCCTCGGTACGGTGATCTAGGCCACGTACTGTGACGGGCAGTACCCCAGTAGCCCTGCCATTGTTGGAAACCCATTTTCCCTACGAGACCCTACGGTTTTGTTTGTATTACCCACTTTTGTGGCTAGTAGCTGGAATTTAATAGATGTAACAATTTCGGCTATTTCATATTTACTT
Organism: Allium cepa; assembly: GCA_030765085.1. Lineage (NCBI taxonomy): Eukaryota > Viridiplantae > Streptophyta > Magnoliopsida > Asparagales > Amaryllidaceae > Allium > Allium cepa. Next base: position 974,588,641 of record CM060932.1, read on the forward strand.
GAAAACCCTAGACACTATTATAATATCACTGGATTTCCTATCAAATGTTTTGGTTAGCGTAAGGTAAAAACTTTTCCATGTTTATGTGTGGGAAGTCTTACGTGATACCTTTTATTTTCAAAGGTTTTTCTAAAGTTAAGCAATCTTAAACCGTTTACTCACACCAGACCCCTGTCTGACCCGAGTGTTTATTTTCTGTTTTATTAAACTCTTGGGTACTCATATTATATATGAGTAGTCAAGTGATTCAGGTTATCTTTTGACGAGTTTGGAGGAGCTTTGGAGCAGGAGGCTTCAGCGTGTAGATATTTAGAGTTCCGCTGTGTTATCATTCTGTATAGATGTTCTTGTATTGTATTAGACAGAAATGTTATAACTGTCTAAATTGAGATGTATAGTTGTGTACTCTGATGTAAATGATACTATGTATATGTCATATATTATATTTCATTCATTCCGCTGTGAGATTCTGATGTGTTGTTTTTCTTTCTTCTCTTTCTTTTCTTCTTCTATCCCTTTCTTTCTTAATTAGTGATGCGATTTTCCGGTAGTGGAATTTCGGGTCGCTACATCTAGGCTTTTATTTTGCTTTTACATTGTTTTTGATTTTCCATTTTAATCTCTAGGTTTGAGATTTTGATTCCTAGATTGAAATCCAGACTTCGATTTAGGATTGTGATAATTTTTTTTTACTTGAATTGTTTTAGGTTGTAGTTTGCATTTGCTTTTCTTTGTTCTCGGGTTTACAAAACTAAGAACAGCCTAGTTCAATTCAAATTTTTTTATATATAAAATTCATGTTCAAAAGAAAAAATGATCTTGCTACTTGTAAAATAGGCTAACATTTGTTTATTATTTACATTAAATTTTTATAAATGTCAAAGCCATGTCTTTTATGTTAAAACCCTTTAGTTTAATTTATTTTAAAATTTAGTTTTAAACCCTCTTGTTATCATATTTTACAATAAAGAAGATTAACCCTTTTTATTAACCTTATTTAAACCTCAAACTTGAGTTAAACTATTTATATATATATATATATATATATATATATACTTTATATTTTCATTCATACATTTTATTCTATATTTATATTTGTATAACTTTTAAAGAAAAATGTTCTGAAATCTAATTATACATTAATGAATAAATATATACATAGATAATATATATATATATATATATATATATATATATATATATAATTTGACTTAGAATAGATTTTGAAAATTGCATTAAGGTTCAAATATAACTTCCAAATCAAAATGCCTATTTACAAAAGTTAGAAAACAAGATTTTATTAGTTTCAAATATATAGGGATTTTAAATCAAATTTATAAATTAAATATTTATCATTGAATTTCAATTTCAAAAATCCAATTTACAACAATTTATATACATATATATGAATTTTTGATTTCAACCTTACAAATGTTCAAGACATTCATTTTTGAATTCTAAATCAAAAATATTCATTGCCAATATATTCATTAAATCTCAAAATAAAAATTTAAATTAAATTAATCATCAAATAAATCTTGGCTAAAATCCGGGAATGTTACAGATTCCCCCTTAAGAAAATGTCATCCTCGAAATTTGCAAGTAGGGAGACCAACAAAAGATGAATATACAAAGACAGAGAAACAATGTACCGACCCGGAATTTTCGAACCCGAAAATTCCAGATAGTTAGGAAAAGAAGAAAGAGATAGAAAAAGAAGAACAGAACAACAACATCTCACATTCGCAGCGGATAAAATATAATAATAAATAATAACAGTTAACAAAGGAAAACTATTATGGTCAAATTACACTTTAATATATCAGAGTTACAATATTTACACAACACTGAGCAGTTTAATTCAACATGCCCCAGATAAGCTACAATAAAACATAGCGGACTACTCTACATACTTCCTCTATCCAGCTCGTCTCCTGAGCTCCAGAACGTCCTTACCTGAAAATCTGTAATACTCGGTCTGTCCCGAGTATTACATCAAAGTAACACCCGGGTCAGGCTGGAAACCAGCGTAAGTAAACCCATTTAACATGGAATACAATAGCATACAACTTATAAAAACCCGGGGTAACTTATATCAATTTACAACTTCACAAGTTATTATAGACATCACTTATTTCACACATCAATTTCTAAGTGCCAAAACTTAGATTAAATGATCCAATTCACTTAAATCATTCCATTTCAGCCTATTGATTTCACATATCAATTTACAAAGAACCGAAGTGGTTTCGGGTATTTACCAATACCCGACTCCTGTCCCTTCAAATTCAATAATATTAATCCAACTTATTCAAGTAAGATTCAATTCAACTATAATACAAGATGTCACCTTTACATGGCAAATCGTCATCGATAGAAAATCACAATGTCACTGTACATTTAATCATATCACGTAATATTTCACGTCAGGGATATCGGCCAATTCAAAGTATTTAACATCATTAAATCATTCATGTCCAAGATTTATCACTTTCAAAATTTATTTCATTTGTCTCTAATTAAATTTAAAATTTTTTCTTAATCACTTAATTTACCTTTACTTAACATTAATTAATTTCAATCAATTAATAAATCATCTTTTTATTATCCATCTTAATTAATCATCTTTGATTAATCATCCTTTAATTAAAATAAGTAATTAATTCTTCATTAATCTCACAAATTAATTTACCTCTACCCATCCATATTAATTACATTGATTCTTAATTACTTACTTAAATGAATTATTTACATCGATCAATTATCTTTTAATTAATCCCACACATTAATTAACTAACCCTTACTGAATCCAGTAATTAACTATTTTTAATTAATTAAACCATTTTCTTTAAATTAATTGCATTAGTTAATTATCTCTTAATCACTAGTCAATGACCCTTAATTAAATTAGACTCATTAACCATTCCCTAATTACTTCCCTAAGTAATTACGCTTTGATAAATTTATTAACCTTCATTAATTACATTAAATAATTAACCTTTTTAATTTATTTCTAAATTATAATATTCATTTCATTAAAACAATACTTAGAAGTTTATTTCAAAATTTTCCCAACATATAATTACTAAAAATCAAATAATTTAAACATTCCTTTATTGTTCAGATCTTGAAACTTGTGTAAAACTTGTTTACACATACGCTGGGAAAAACTAACTCATTTTAAAATATACTTTAAATCTTTTAAACTTGTTTAAATCATTTTAGTCTTACTTTATTTACTTTCACAGCCAGATTTCAAAATTTATTTTTGAACCCACCTATACACTTAGAATCTGATTAAACTTTCACAAGCTTTCAACAAAATCTGGATACCACGATAATTCACAAAGGAAACACCTTCCTGTAAACCCAAAGCGAACTCGGGCATTTCCCTTACAATCCCGAGCTACTCTTCGAGACCCAACCCGAGTCACCTTCCATCTCCAAAACATTGACACACCAACCTTGTCGTGCACGTACACCAATGCTTCATGCCATCGTGACCTTCGCCGCTACCTTCCATATGTCGGGGACGAACTCAAGAGTCGACTTTGACATCAATTCAACACCACCAAACCCAAATCGAATTCGAGTATTCCGGTGGAAACAGGAACCTGACCTCACCAGAAAAATACCCCTGAACCACCATCGTAGTTTACCAGAGTTCTCCAAACTCCATCCACGGCCTTGCAAGTCCCCATGCCATCTTTTCCCAGAAGCACTCGCAGGTCGATTCACTAATGAAGCCTCTGTGATCAATTTTCCTAACTTTGACAGAACTAGGGTTAATCAACTCAAATGAACTATCGCCGATGCCACCGCGATCTACCCAACTCCTTGTCATTTTTCTCAGACTCAACGATCACCAGGCTAGCTCCAGCCAAAACCTCAACCTCCAAAATCTTCCCCGTCACCAAAACTTGATCAAAAACCAAAATCTGATCATTCCCAGATTGTAAACCCAATACCAAACTAAAACTCATGAAATTTGTTTTAAAAATCGATTTTTCCAGAGTTGAATCAACTTACATGCTTGAATTTACAATTAAATTATTTAATTTTTCATAAATTTTGAAAAGATCAACTATTTTACTGATTCCAGGTGAATTTTAAACATATAATGCATAAATTATTTTAAAAACCAAAATATCATCTACACAAACTTATTTTATTTAAAATTTAAATCCTAATATCACATAGATAAAGAGTTGAGTTGATATTTGCTTTGTTTTTAATTCTGCAGTCTACACAGGGAAGAACAGTTTAAATCATTATGCATAGAACAGATACGCACATATATCCAAAGATTCACGCAAAAATATACACTTGCAAAGTACAAATCTAATCCAGGAATCCATATGCGCAGATTCAAATCTACTTAAGCTTTTAAAATATGGAATTACTCGCCTGAAAAACAAAGTTTTGGAACAGAGAGTAATACTGTTTTGAACTGTAGTTTGATCCGCCTTTAAAACTTCTTGCTTTAGATTTTCCCAAAAATCAACTTATTCAAATGCAATTTGATTCAAATGAACAAAGCTTAGAAATTTAAGAATCTAATTCTGGACGTGCATTTTTTTACTGTTCATTCTTATCAGAAATAAATACTTAGTATATATACCTGGGAAAAAAAATTAAAAGTTTGAATCTGGTAGATACACACAAATTTCTTTTAAAGATCAAATCATAAAATTCATAATTAAGACATTTGTTAAATAGTAAAAATATGCTCTAAACATTTGTAAGTTGTGTGATTTATGAAACCAACATTTGTAGCTTTTACAAAATATGAAAGGACAAGTGTCATTGTTTTATTTTAGTTGAAATGTATAGATTAATTCAGGATGTATATTTTCCTCTTCTACTCATAAAATAAAAAAAATAAAAAATCAATCACTAACAATAAAATTAAAATTTGTTCAACCTATTAACTGAAGCAAGATAAGCAAGCTTCAGATCCTAATCCAACAACTGGAACTTGAAGCAAAGATCATCCTACAAGATTAAATTCAAGATTCAGTTCTTAACTAGGGTAGTGCAAATCAAATTTAAGTACAGAACAAATTCCAGTTCAAAAGCAATCCCTCTGGTTCAAACAGAATTTAAGGTGAGTAAAAAAAAGCTTTAAAACTAGAAATCTTGAATTGTTTAATGTATGATATAATCTGTGAAGAAAAGTTGAGATTATGATATGCATGGATTAGTATTGACTGGAAAATAGTTGAAGCATTGAATTTATACACAAGTGCAAGACTGAGTACATATAGAAAATTAGCCTCTGTTTGGCTTTAATAGGGAAAAAACATGTTTAAAAATCTATAACTCACTATATAAAAACAATCATTTAAAGAGAGTAACTTGTAAAAGTATTATCCGGTAATTAAAGTTGAATTGTATTTAATTGGATAACTTGGGTTTAGATGATATTGGATTCGAAGAGATGGAGTCGTGTATTAGTAATTACCTGAAACCACTTCGATTCTTTATAGATTGATATGTGAAATCAATAACTTGGAATGGAATGATTTAAGTGAATTAGACTATTTAATCTAAGTTTTGGGTACTTAGAAATTTGTGAGTGAAATAAGTAATATCTATAACGACTTGTGAAGTTGTAAATTGACACAAGTTACCCCAGGTTTATATAAGTTGTATGCTTTTGTATTCCATGTTAGATGGGTTTACTCATGCTGGTTTCCAGCCTGACCCGGGTGTTACTTTGATGTTATGCTCGGGTCAGACCGAGTATTACAGATTTTCAGGTAAGGACGTTCTGGTGCTCATGAGGCAAGCTGGATGACAGGAACGTATGGAGATAATTCCGCTGTGTGTATTATTATTATCTATCTGGGACAAGTTATTTTAACTGTCCAGTGATTGGTAATGGTTGTAACTCTGATGTATAAAATATAAGTGTACTGATATAGTTCTTCTTTGTAAAACTATTATTTACGTGATATTATATTTTATCCGCTGCGAATGTGAGGTTTCTGTGTTTTGGTGTTTCTGTTTTCTTCTTTTTCTTCTATCTCTTCTTTTTTTCTCATAACTATCTAGAATTTTCGGGATCGAAAATCCTGGATCGTTAGGGTCAGACCGAGTATTATAGCTTTTCAGGTTAGGATGTTCGGGAGCTCGGGAGGCGAGCTGGATGGCAGGAACGTATGGAGTGTATGCACTATGTTATATTGTAGTTTATCCGGGACATGTTGTTTTAAACTGTCCAGTGTTGTGTAAATGTTGTAACTCTGATGTATTAAAATGTAATTGACTGATACAGTTCTTCTTTGTAAACTGTTACTTATGTGATATTATATTTTGATTCGCTGCGAGTGTGAGGTTTCTGTTTCTTCTTCTTTCTCTTTTCTTCTTTTCCTAACTATCTGGAATTTTCGGGATCGAAATTTCCGGGTCGTTACATTTGGCCCGGGTCAGATCGAGTATTACAGATTTTCAGATAAGGACGTTCTGGAGCTCAGGATGCGAGCTGGACGGCAGGAACGTATGGAGTGTTTTCCGTTGTGATATATTATTGTATAACTGGGACATGTTGTTTTAAACTATCCAATGATTGGTAATGGTTGTAACTCTGATGTATAAAATATAAGTGTAATGGTATACTTCTTTTTTGTAAAACCGTTATTTATGTGATATTATATTTTGATCCGCTGCGAAGGTGAGGTTTCTGTGTCTTGTTACCGTTTCTTCTTCTTTCTCTTTCTTCTTTTCCTAACTATCTGAAATTTTCTGGATCGAAAATTTCTGGGTCGTTACATTTAAGTAACGACCCGGAAATTTTCGATCTAGAAAATTCCACATAGTTAGGAAAAGAAGAAAAGAGAAAGAAGAAGAAACGGTAACAAGTCATAGAAACCTCACATTCGCAGCGGATTAAAATATAATATCACATAAATAACAGTTTTACAAAGAAGAACTGTATCAGTACTCTTATATTTTTATACATCAGAGTTAAAACATTTACACAACATTGGACAGTTTAAAACAACATGTCCTAGATAATCATCAATAATATACACAGCGGAAAACGCTCCATACGTTCCTGCTATCCAGCTCGCCTCCTAAACGTCCTTACCTGAAAAGCTGTAATACTCGGTCTGACCCGATCAACTGAGATATCCATTCTGCACTTGGCTTACCAAATCAGAATATCAAAAATAGATACGAGAACAAACTCATTTAATATTTCACAAGATATTTGGTTCACCAGATCTACGAAATAACCAGAGCCATTGGTTAGTTCGAAGGATAACTAACCACTCATTGAATATATCGAGACCCAAACAATAGATAAATGGATTTAATCTTCCATAATTCTCAAACATGGATTCCTAACTCAAGTTGGAATACCCTAAAGTATATATATCTTGTCCTTCTTCAGACTTGGATACTCACAAGAAATCACATTAGAATTTCAAAACCGATATCGTTTTATCGATACAATTCAAATTTAGCTTTATATTTGTTAACCAATTTATTCCAAATAAATTTTCAAATTCATTAGTGTTTAAAACGAAAAGCTGATAACGAGAATACGAGTTAGGAACTTATCTATACGATTCGCAGGGCCACCATCACACCGAAGCTTCTCTCTCAAGCTGCCACGAAGCAATCAAAGAATTGAAATCGGATAATAATTTAAGACGATTGATAGAAAAGTTGTTTCCGTTGTTGAAGGGTATAGACCATAGTGGTATTTCCTGTCCCCTATCTCGTCCTCTTCTTGCACTCATACTCACTATCAGTGGATAGCAAGAGAATTTACTGAGGCATACAGATGGATATCTTAGGGATATACTCATTCTAGGGTATACTTCACCCTATTTCTAGTGAGCTACCTAATGTGTTATATTCCTGTGCTAAAGTTTCAACCTTCTGCACTGATACCAAATGAAACGACCCTGACTCAACCTTCGAAAATCGACACCGAATATGTCACCTATATTCAAATGTCACAGATTCAAACGTCGAATCTGGTTCGTCGGAGCTTATAACACATTGAGTATAACAACATAGCGAAAGAAAAAGACAATATCATATATCTCCAATGAATACAATATCCAATGATATACAGCAATGATCACAAATACATATCAGCGATCTACAACAACACAGTGGAACACAAAGGCACCAACAGCGGAAATAACTTGAACTCCAAATGGAACTCCAATATCTGCAACTCTATCACAAATCTCTAATCCAAAGATAGCTCGAACCAAAAGATCGAACCACCATCAACACAGAAGTGAAGCAACTCGATCGAAATGGGATTTCCAATATCAAGGGATTGAATGCTATCAAATCTACACCTACTACTCTGTTATCTGATAAAACCCAACTCTAGACTGTCCGTCTGGAAAGTTGTGGACACCCAGAGTTTAGGAAGGGAATAATAAACTCCGGGTCAGTCATGGGACTGGTATGAGGAAGAAAAAAAATAGTTTTAAAACAAACAGCAAAAGAATTTAAAATTGAAATCCGTAATTCTTTTTGGAAAATGAAACTACCATAAGGCCTCCCGCCACAAACACAATGCAAATGCAGAATTGGAGGAGATTTCTTCTTATGATAGTCAAACATGCTTGATATGCAAAAACCATTTGATATTATTATAAGTGCATAGTGTAGAAAACCTTTCGAAAGTATAATATAAGTCTTAGCCAACATAGACATTTCACACTTATGCCTACTATAGCTACCATGTTCAATAGCAGGTTACCGCGACATTCCATGGCAGGTTATACAACTAAAACCGTACTGGGCGTGTATTGTTTCTTTGGATTTTCTAACAAATGGTCAGACGAAGGAACTTCCTACTGCTACATGGGTACGCCTCTGGAGGGAGGTCCCGAGAACATACCCGGCTCTCTGCCAACACAAGGCCGGGTTACCTCTGTAATTAGGTAACTACTACTCGAGCATGTCATCCCCCGATCGTTTGCGACCTTTATCCGAGGTACCTCCACACCAACAACCACAAAGCAATCACAAAGTAATAGATTTGCAGTGACCATATGAGTTGAGTATCTGGGCTCCATACCATGATACCACCCTTTTTCAGAAAGGAATGACACGCCCTAAAGGGCGCGACCATTATAACCTTGCCGCATCTTTCCTCTTTCGACCATTTCTGGGGTGTGAGGTCCTAATGCAGTCTCGTCCACAAAGCTACGCTTTACACAAAATCATGCTTTGATCAACAAATGATCAACACACAGCAGCACTTATAGCATGCCACACTACCAAATTGGGAGTATATCATCGATAAATATCAACTACATAACCTCTGAGCTCGTACGTCTCAGAGAAGGGTGTTAAGCTAAGAGAATAAATTATTCGCCACCAAACAGCAATATATTTGATAGAGATTGGTTTTATATCTCAAAGCGTAATGTTAGACATACAACCATACAAGTCCGTTCCGAACCGAAGGTACTTCGTCCAGTAAAGGAAGAAGCCCTTGCAATCTAGGTATCCACAATCTCGATCGGACTCCCCATCACATATGGAGATCTCTGTACCGGAGCAACTCAGTGCAGAGTCATTCGACAAGTTATCCTACCGTTCTCGAAGACACCCCGTCTTCACCACCGGTCTTCAATTGCAATCCATAACGTCGTATCACTATTCGGAATGGATTATATGACACAAAGTCCTCTCCCGGCTAAACCAAATAGTGACTGCAATATTTTAAAAATATGGATAATGGGATCTCAGTTAAGTCACAAGTTGTTACCCAAATTTTTCTTTCAAATGGTTAAACAAATTACCATTTTAATCTTTTAAACAAAATGATTCACTTCACAAAGTTCAGTAATCTTTCACAAAGATTCATTTGCAATATTTAAACAAAAGATCTATCTTTGAGATTCTCTTTTTTTTGGAAACAAAGTTCACCAAATATTTCACAAAAATTCCTTTATAGCTTTCAAAACAATTTCATTTCAAATCTTTTATCCAAAGGATATACCCATTAAGATCCTATTCGATTTCAAAATAAAGTTTAACCATCTTTCACAAAGGTTCATTCATTGCTTTCAAAAACAATTCACAATTTCATTTCAAACTTGAAACTTTTCAACACAAATTGGAAATCCTTTCTTTATATGAAAGCTATTATTATTTGAAAACAGTATAGTTTTTGGTTTCAGAAAAATCCGATTATATTTGCGGAAGTTAAAGTCTTTCAAACTAGGGTTAAATTTAAATGTCCAAAATAATTCTTTTATGGTTTAAAACCCATATAAAAATATTTATAACTTGTATAACATTTTTAAACCATAATTTCCAAACATAGAATTCAATTTTCAAACTTGAATTCAAATTTAAGTCAAATTATTTAAATTTCAAAACTATCAAGTATTTAAAAATAACTTTTATCTTTAAAATTCCTTTTCAAAAGCTTTTCATATTTAATCCAATCCCATCTCCAAAACTATTTTTAATTCAAAATTCAATTTTAAAACCATTTCAAAATATCTGTGACTTAACCGATTTCCTCGTGAAATCCATATTTGTGTGTGTATAGTGTGGTCCAAGGGTTTTACACAATAGTGCAACATCATCAATCATCGCAGGTTCAATCATATCATATCGATAAGCGGTATAATCTATAATTCTTATCTTCCATTCACATATACACAAATAATGATATAAATCGTAGATAAATAAATTACATTTATCATAGATAAATAAATTATATTAATCACAGCTTGAATTAATATAATTCAAATCACAAAGCATCACATAGTAGAGATATCAAACAATTCACAACATTCAATTGAATCCAAACACCTATAAATCAAATTTATTTAATCATCTGATAAATTTAAATCAGATAATTACTCATGAATAAACTGCTAATCCTGGTTAATTAATATTAATTAATCGCAAATCTTTTTGATTAATCATCATTTAGTCACTTATTAATTAACCATTAATAATAAATTAATTAACCATCAATTAATAACTAATTCTTTGATAAATTATCCTTAATTAATTACAGTAATTAATTAACTCGTAATTAATTACCATTAGATCAATTATTCTTAATTAATTAATCATTTAACTTTAGTTACTTACATTTAGTAATTATCTTTAAGTAATTAATTACCTTTTAATTACTTATCATTAATTAACTTTACTTAATCACTTACATCAATTATCACTAAAACCTCGTTGATAATCTTATAATTAATTATTAATAATTACTTGACTCAAATCTTTAAGTGACATTAAGGACTAAAACACTACATCCTATTATCATTTACTTAATTTAATGTTATTTAAACGATTCAAAGACATTTAACATTTCAAAACTTTGAAACCCGTTAAACTTGTTTTAAAAACTTTAAAACTTGTTAAATACTTACCTTTGAAAGATAAATCATCATCAATACATTAATTTACTTAAAATCTTTAAGTTAGATTAAGGATTATAAAACATTTAATTTTCTTAATTATTCACTTAAAAATTAAGTTTATAAACTTTAAAACAAAAGTTATATAGACTAAAACACCTTTAACTAAATAAATTTGAAATAATTTATTTTTTAAAACCGTCAAGTAATATCAATTTAAACAACATTGATTATTTATCAAAGAAAAGTGTTTTAAGAAACTCGTTTAAATAAACTTGATTAATTTTAAAACTTGTTATAAATTTTTTTCTTTAGAACTTGATGTGTTAAGCTTTAAACAAAAACCCGAGCAAATATTTTAAATAACCAAGCCCAACAACATTTATTTCGAGACAAATTCAAATTCCCCAAGCTTCTCTTCTTTGAGTCTAACACGATCCCACACGAACAAAACCCCGAGAGTAAACTCGAGTTCCTATCTTCTTTCCTCCTTACATACTCTCAGACACCCAGATACACAATCCTATCTGTGTACATGCACCAATCATCAGAGCCACGATGATCTACGCCACCACCCTCCACATGCCAGCGACTATCTGATCTAGCCTCCCGATCATCTCGAATCAACAATTTCGCCAAAACCCAAAATCGAGCGATTAGCCTCAACCTGGAAACCAACCTCGACCACAAATTCACCTCGCGCCGCCACGATACTTTACCAAAATCCTCGCAACTCAACCCAGAGCTCCACCACCATGCCTCGCATCTATTCCCCTTTGTGCGATCGCCACTGGTGCACCTACGACACTACAACCCACTAATTTTCGACAACGACGAAAACTGGGTATTAAACCCTATATTGCCACAGCCCTGCCACCATGACATTCCCTAAAATTCTAGGCTATTTTTCCTACCATCCTCGTTCCATGAGCTACCTCTGACATGAACTCCAAGCCTCAGTTCGACATCGATCGACGACAATCAACCAAATTGCCCAAAACGTTCAACTCAAAAATTCTAATCAATTATCAAACTAAAAATCGAGCTATTACCACTAAAATTCATCATTCACTATCTCAAATCAGATAGGATGATCAAAACAGAGAATTGAAATGATTGATTTTTGACCACATTTTATTTTCCACTGTGATTTTCTTATTTTAAATAGAATTGCTTAATATAATTGTTTGAAATTATTTTTAAAAATAAGTTCTGGTTAATACTAACCCTTTTCATTTAGAAAACAAATCTTAAAAGAGATTGGAAGAAGAGGAGTTTATTTTTGAAGTTATTTAGAGCTTGTAGGTTTTAACAGAGGTATATACATTTACCTATATGCAGGCATGCATAATATTTTTATAAATTCAGACATGCAATCACAATCCATATAACCCCTTTTCAACCAAATTTCAATAATAAACCCAAGCATAAAGATATAGGGACAATTCTAAGTCAGTTTTCTCACCTTTCCTTGAAGAAAACCTGAGCCTAGAATTTGCAATTTTTTAAAACTAGAATTGATTTTTGATCTGTGAATTTGCTTGAATCTTATTTTTAATTGCTCTTGATTTTGTTTTGCTCCAGATCTTTGTTCTAGATTTGAAATTTTTGATTTAAACTTGCTTTTGTACCTCTGGTCTTCAAGTTGGTTTCTAGGCTTTTATTTTACTTTTGCAGTGTTTTTGATTTTCCATTTTAATCTCCAGGTTTGAGATTTTGATTCCCAGATTGAAATCCAGACTTCGATTTGGGACTGTGATAATTTTTTTACTTGAATTATTTCAGGTTGTAGTTTGCATTTGCTTTTCTTTGTTCTAAGGTTTACTAAACTGGTTCAATTCAAATTTTTTATATATAAAATTCATATTCATATGAAAAAAATGATCATGCCACTTGTAAAATGGGCTAACACTTGTTTATTATTTGCATTAAAATTTTACAAATGTCAAAGCTATGTCTTTTTATGTTAAAACCCTTTAGTTTAATTTATTTTAAAATTTTGTTTTAAACCCTCTTATTATCATATTTCACAAGAAAGAAGATTAACCTTTTTTATTGACCTTATTTAAATCTCAAACTTGAGTTAAAATATTTATATATATACACACTTTATATGTTCATTCATACATTTTTTTCTATATTTATATTTGTATAAAGTTTAAAGAAAAATGTTTTGAAATCTAATTATACACTAATGAATATATATACACATAGATAATATATATATATATAATTTAACTTAGAATTGATTTTGAAAATTGCATTAAGGTTCAAATATAACTTCCAAATCAAAATAGCTATTTACAAAAGTTGGAAAACAAGATTTTATTAGTTTCAAATATATAGGGATTTTAAATCAAATTTATAAATAAAATATTTATTATTGAATTTCAATTTCAAAAATCCAATTTACAACATTTTATAAACATATATATGAATTTTTGATTTCAACCTTATAAATGTTCAAGACATTCATTTTCGAATTCCAAATCAAAAATATTCATTGCCAATATATTTATTAAATCTCAAAATCAAAAATTAAATTAAATTAATCATCAAATAAATCTTGCTAAAATCCCGGAACATTACATATTATAACTTGAGACAGTATATTTAGTAATTTCCTTTAGAAATTTAAACAAGATTTATAATAACTTTTGATGGGTAAAAATTCCATCACCATCTCTATTTCTATCATATTTCTAATGACCATCACTCATCATAATCCAATTTAGTATGTCAATATGTGGTATTTTAAATGTGAAGTCATTCGTTTTTTGATTTATTATGTTTTTTTAGCAATAAAAACATCCAAAGTATTCACTCTCATTTGTACTCACGGTTATGCATAAGTGAATTACTTGGAATTTTTGCTTATGTGCTTTCATGCTCATTTAAAAGTTCTCACGGCCATGCATGTATGGAATGCTTATCAAAATTCATTATTATATAGACATGTTGAGTCTAATCCCATTTAAAAGTCATCATGGTTATGCTGGTTAGAAGATGCTTGAAATTCATTTTTTATAAAAATTGGAAATACTACTGATCTTATTTAAAAGTCCTAACGGTTATGCGTGGTTAGTAGATATTCAAATTCGTGATATAAATATAACACAAATTGACACAACTATATAGTTTTATATATCGACATCATCCCTATCTTTCTAAAGTGGAATATGTGCCCAATAGAGTATTTATGATTTTTGTTTGATTTTTTATTGAAATTTAGTATTTATACATGATTGGATATTAGTTTTGTACTAATGTCTATCACTCTATCTTTATTTTTCTAACACTATTACTCTTTTGCTGATAACAAAAGGGGGAGAGAAAAGTTAAGATTTTGGCAAATAAAGGTCAAATATTTTATTTTGTATTTTCTATTTGCATCTAGATTCATTTGCATATTTTTATTTATTTCCATGCATATATGAAGGGGGAGTTTTGTTATAAAGAGGGAGTATTTAAATAGGGGAGCAACTAGAGTCTATCAATGATCAAATATATTTAACAAATTCAAAATCTTAAATATATATTTGTTATCATTAAAAGAGGGAAATTATTGAATCTGCTAGTATATAATTTTTGTTTGATGATAATAAACATATATATATATATATATATTCATTTAAATATATTTGTTATTATACTATTTTATTTTTCACATAATTAAATAAATATTTGCTGAATAAAATAATAGAATTTAAATTCAAACAGATATTTTATTCAAACAAATATTTTATTACAATTTTGAATAGTGCAAATTTGAGCTCTCACTATATATATACATACATATATGTATGTATGTATGTATGTATACAGACACACACAATTTCGATTACATTGTAATTTTTACTTTACATTGTTCACCTCACTACATATCACTCATTCACTCGTATTTTATCTTCGACTCTACTCCAGCCTGAATCCAACATTTGTGATTTGCAAAATAAATATTGAAGCAGTAAAATTGAAAAAGAAATATTCGTGCAGTGTTAAACAAAATGTGTATTTTGAAAATTTTATTTGCCTCAGTTATTTGGGTTTTTCGTCATCATATTCATTTTAAATTCATCATACACGAGCAACTTACGACATGCAGTGTATCACTGTACATGCCACAAGGCCGTGCATACCAATGTACACTTGATAAAACTACAGGGACAAGTGAGCACAAGGTCAAAACCAACCAAAAGCCAGGTTCAACTCAAGTGCAATAGAAATAAAGTCACGACATGAGCATATGGCCAAACCCAAGCTATAAGATGGATTCAACTCAGGTGAAATTCCAAAAATCGAAACAAAGTTCAAGTGAATCATGAAACATCATGCACATAAACAAGTCTGGCCACAAAAAACAATGTATATACATATGAATATGTAACTACCAGAGTCCATCATGCAACTACAAATGAAAAATCAGAATATCACCAGACTTCAAAATGGATAAATAGGGCCAAACCAGATAAAACCATATAAATGAAACAAAGGACTCGGTAAACCAAAATATACATATGACAACTAGCACTTTAAGCAAATGGCAATGCACATACTAGAATTGGAAACTAAAACAGAGATGTGTGGATACAAAATGAAACTAGACTCCTTAAACACACACATATATACATACATAAATGTATGTATACAAGTGGAGATGACATTGCTGCTACAAATTGAACACGGTCTCTACCAAAACAATCGAATCAGTCTAAGCTCTCAATAACTAATGCATTCAACTGTTCAGGCTGGACAATATTGTACACATGAAAAACAAAAGTCCCAAATCAACAACAGTTTCAATATGTACAAATGTACAAGGTAGAGTCATGAAACAACTTGAACCAGGTTAGTACAATATTACAATATTATAACAGAGACCAGATTAAGTGCAACAAGAAAGGTCCAATGCAGACTCAAGTAAACATACACTTGAACACAAATGCAAGAGTAAAAGCTGAAGTTTAAATCGAAGCATGTGCAAAACAAGCAACTTCACACATGTGTAAACATAGTGTTGAAACTAGACCAAAGGCAGTAGAGAAAGTTACACAAGTGTCTGGCAATAATGGAAGTAGTATAGGCCAAAACTCAGTACAGTTCAAATGAAAACAGGTTAACTTCAAAATGGTACAAGTGCAGCCTTAATAGTGAAGACCATGGAGCAATCAATTAGGACTCCAAGCATGCAAATACAAGTCGACATGCTCAGTTCACATGAAATGCAACAGCAACGGTCATAGTAAAGACACAAGAAATTTACAAGTCAAATGTTCAGTGACTCAAAGCCGATCCGAACTCAGCAAATTCAAACAAGACATGTACAAGTTTAAGACATTTGTCAGAGCAATACAAATTAAAAGTACATAAACACATGTATACATATATATATATGCATATATATGTATACACATGCATATATGTATATGTGTGTGTGTGTCGATGAAACAATAGCAGGTTGAACTAGACTTGTATGCAGTGCTAATAAGACAGTAAATAATGTGATGCAATTAACTGAAGTGAAGACCAACTGTAAGTACAACCGGCCTACATAATGAATACAAGGACATGACTCAAAACATCATCATTGAAGATGAGAGAATCAAGTGCAGACAGTACATGAATTGGCTCGAAGACCAAATACAGTAAAAATTGTGTAGACATAAGGAAACAATTTCCAAATGACCGAAGTCAGTGGATAATATGAGGAATACGAATTAACCAAGGTCAATGATAAAAAAAAGTTAAAGTGTCAAAGTCACAAAGGTAAGAAATTCGTATATTCACGATGCCGAAGTTAAACCAAAAATTCGCGGAGCAAGGTCAAAATCAAAGCCGCAGTGACCAAGGAAACGAATAAATAAAAAATCAAAGCCGTGGTATTCAAGCCACGAATTATACGAATTGAAGAAGTCAGAAAACGCTATAAGCATCCAAACGAAAATTAGTGGCCAAGGATAAATTCAATAAAATATGTCTGAACAATAATCGGGGAAATTGATCCGTATAAAATCCCAAGTCATCATCGGCATTCAAATAAATCGAGTTCAGGCATATCAACGAAAGGAATAAAGCAAAATCACATACAAATTAAAAATTGTACTCCACGAATTGAAGCTGCTGAGTGTAGTAAACAGCAAAACGATCAAAGAACAAAGCAATGCGAGAACTTCAGTCGATCAATAATCAATTCATGCCTCCAAATTTAGGAAACCCCAACTTTAGCGAAGAGGAACGAAGTTTCTCAAGGAAAGGAAGAAGTAGACATTAATTTCACTAAGTATAGGGTACGGGCCAAAAAAATATAAAAGAAAATGGGGATTATTTTTATCACTGAGTGTCTGTTTTGGCCGACAAATAATTAACTTGGGCTTTTATTTCAACTAGGGTTTATATTATTGTTTTAAGTTGTTTTAATTTATAATTTACTTTCAAACTTTTGTTATTTTCTAGTCGTTTGACTAGGGGACAAACTACGGTGGTGTAGTTCAAGAATTCACAACTCAGTGGCTGAGTTTTGGCACGGTTTTGATGGTAGAGTTAGGTTTATCGATAGCGGGTGTCGTGAGTTTACGTGGGTAAGCGTCCGACTACTTAATTTCTAGTAGAAACCTTAGAGGCAGCATGTAGGTAGGGTTTTACCGAAGCTGGGTAAATCTGTGTTGCTCTATTTTTATTTTTATATTTTGCTATTATCCGCGTTGTTGTTATCAGTGCTACGATTATTTTATATACTTCTGCATTAATTTTTTATAATTAATACTATCACCCTATTCGCCCCCTCTAGGGTGAAATCGATCCAACGATCCAGTCTCCCAAAGTTGTTTTGTGGATTTATGTCCGCACTGTAAGTTTGTATCCCAGTTTTGGGTTTTGTGGTCACCTCTCCTAGCGTCTTGCCTTGATAACTTCAATTTGACTTATCAGGTTCATCCGTATCTGCCTAGTTAAATGGCGGAATAACACTTGCCCTCCAAAGCACGCCTGGTGAATGGAGTGTGTGCTTTATTCAAAAACAAATGCGTTGCCAATCTTCGACAGTTGTGCTCTTCGGCTACTTCGATCTTGACGAATCATCTAGTTCTTCCAAACTCTCCTTGCTAGTTATGGTTGTTCCAGACCCGTCATAGCCTAAGACTCTAGACTCTATCTAAGTGTTAGCTATACATTATCACAACTCTGATTTCATTTGGAGTCAGTACATCACATGATAATCGACATTTCCTACATATTAATTGATTAAGTTAATGTCCAACATTTTATAAATTAATTAAATTGTATGATTTATTGGAGAATTCGTAAATACAGTTGTGTGACTCAAATATGTGAACTCAGTGAACAATTAATATTGAATAATTTAAATATTATTGTTTACATATCACTATAGCTAGTGGTGCGATAGTTAGCCGAATTTATTGCTTACAAACCTCTTTAGTAAAACATATCTCATGTCTCTAAGCGATACTAGTTAGTTACATTTGTTTACATCAATTTTCTTTGTGAAAACTGTATCACATTAGGACTTACGGAGTTTACTCAATACCCCTACAACACCAACTTCTCGCACATAGATTTTCATAAACAAACATCATCTTATGGTGGGGTTGTGCTAGTTATGCGCACTTCTGATACACACACACACACATAAATACATATATATACGCAAATATATACATAACACATATATACACAGATACATATAAACACATACATACGTATATACATGCATACACACAAAGAAATCATACAACAATCTAAAAATAAGCTCCCTCATCCAATCTTTAACCCTACTTAAGATGTAAATTAGCCTGCTCTAAATGGGTGAAACTTGCTCAAAGCTCATGTAATCCCTATACCTAAGCTCTAATACGAGATGTGATGCCCTACTATTCTTTACACCTAAAGTAAGTGTAAAAGATCATCAAAATACATTTGCACGCTTATATTAGATGTTAAAAATGGTGGATCATTCAATAAATAATTTGAAACAATTATTTAATGCATTTATAAAAAAATTAATCAATACTATATTGCTCAATAAATATATAACATATAAGGGCTTATGTTACAAACAACATATCTATTATTTGTCTACGTCTATATCACAATAACGGGTTCTTTAATATTTGAAACAAAACAACAAGTACTTGACGTACATGTAAGAAAATATTCAACATGGAAGCATGAGTCATAGACTCATATCATTCCATTCCTCATTTTCTCTACCTTTTAGTCTGAGAAACCTAGATAGAGCCATACACAATATATATATATATATATATATATATATAATAGTACAAGTGGAACATAAAACGAAAAAAATGTTCCAACTTTTGGACCATGTCATAACGTTATGCACCTAGACCAACTCAAGAAAACCAATGGTCTTACATAGAGAAAGATTCCTTCAGGATGAAGCCCACACAGTTATATTTCCATGACTGTACCTGCTCCTTGAAAGAGCTAGGGTATGACCAAGGGAAATTATGTAATTTATTGATCTAACTCTATAATCAATTTTTTCGTGATAAAGGTGTTCGATTTCTATTATACTTGTTATATTATGATATAATTAATTAAGTAATTAGTATAAAGTATATTAATTAAAAGTCTTTAAGTAATACGTTATGTGATAATAATTACAAATAGTTAAAACCATGAGAAAATTATCACGATGTAGAATAACATATCATTTTAAATTTTCGGTCGAGATTTTTCAAAAAAGGATATCAATACGTTCGTTGAGACCAGTGTACTTAAACCTCCAAAATATTACACAATGTTTCACTCGTAGTTGTTGGAGGAACTAAAGGATTAAGTACTCATAATTATTGAATAACTATGGAATGACTCATCTAAGAGTTTTTGATTGGTTAATAATAACTAGATCAAATGGGAATCTCAAAGTGATGATGTTACACAGTTCTCTCGACTTAAGAATATTATGGAACTTCTATATGGATACTCCACTTTAATCATACTTAAGACAAGATATGGAGATCATTGAGCCACGATAGTTGGGTTTGAGTAGAACCATAAGAAGTGAAACATTATTCAATAGAGAATTCGTCTCCTAGGTTGTACGATGTTGGTATTAAAGTCAATTGTAGTAAACTCAAAGTCAAAACCTCTAGCCAAAGTAGAACGTTTAATAGTAAATGTTATTATTGAATTGAGGACTTTATCTACAGAGTATCGAGGAGAACATGGATAATATTAGATTTTTGAATAATACAAAACTCCATACAACCTAAATTGATATAGTGTTAACGAAGAGCACAAGTGTAAATAATTGTTACTAAAAGATACCGTTTAAAATAAATAATTAGATTATACCAGTGAATTCTATAAGCAATGAGTTCAGCCAAACTTCACACCACTAGTTAAAGCTACATGTGAACATTAGTATTTGAATAATTCAAATATTAATCACTTACTGAATTCACATATGTGAGTTGCACAATTAAATTCATTCAGTCATTGAAACACTACCCGATTTAATTATTATTAATATTTATAAGTTAATTAATATTTAAAGAATACTAAATATTGTTGTATTTTATGTTGGAGGCGTATTTAGTAAATGGGGTAGCATTTAGAAATGTTTTGGATACCAAAGTACATATATAAAATATGAACATATGTATCGATATATGACATTGGTACATTTAAATTGGATTAAAATGGGATTATCTATTAGTTTTGAAGTTTATTTGGTCCATTAAAGGATCGATTAGGAGGCCGACCATAGGACAGGGATATGAGTCATAGGATAGACTTGGTAAGAGGAAACAATAGAAGATCGTTTCCACTTGATCCTCTATATAAGTAACTCAAAGCCTCCACTTTTAAAATCATCATATTACTCCTCTATTTTCCTTCCTTAGGCATGCATTCTACAACGCATTTACCCCGTAGAGAGCTATTTTCAACCCAAAAGCTTAATACAAATAAATTCAAGTGGTGATATTCTAAAGCCAGAACTGTAGGTAGATATCTTAGAGACTTTTCGAACCGACATGTGATTTTAAGGCTACGTCTCCATAAGGTATATTCTGATTTACATTTGTATCTTTATTATATGCTACACAGAACCATTTATATGTAAATAAGTATATATGTATATGTATATGTTATTGCCTAATTAACTTATAATTCCATTTAATAATTAATATTTAATTAAATGCATTTTTCATTTTAACACATTAATATGTATAATGTTTCTACCATATATTTATTTTAAGATATATAAAATGTCAATATTTATATTAATTTAATTTTTTTGTTAATTAAATAAATTAAATTAAAATATATATGTGTATATGTATCAAATTTGAATATAAAATTATATATATAATTTTAAATCAATTGTTCACGGCAATTTATAAAAAAATCGAGTTAAGAAATATACGTATATATATGTGTGTATCTTTATTTCAAATATATATTTATAATATAATGAAAATGGTAATCTCAAAATGAACATTAATATATACATATATAATACAAAATATATACAAATGATCATACTGTGTTTGGTAATTTCATATAAAAAATTAATGTCAAAAGTATTATATAAATATATACACACTCTATTATTTATTTGCACCCAAAATTGTTTAGATAGTATATGTAAATTAAATTAATTGAAAAGGTATTTTTGAATATATATATATATATATATGTATGTATGTATGTATGTATGTATAACATTACTTAGTCAAATATAAGATATTTATCCATTTTGAATTAATATCTTTGAATTAAGATTTCACTACAAGAACAACAGTATATTTCGACAACACGTACCGCCAGTCGTCGATGGTTCTTTTCCGATGGCTTTCGATGGTTAGTATATTTTGGTCTTTGTTATGAATAAAATAATTAGCCATTAGAATATTGTCATTTGCGGGCGTTGGTAGCCATTGGAAAATTGCATATTCCTTCTTTCCCAGGCCGAACCAGAAACATTTAACCTCACCCCAAATCGACAAAAACTTCCTCCGCCATTTCCCCCTCCAGATTATAGCATTGAAATTCTACCGAAATCAACTCCAGCTTCGTTAATTCGAAATCTCATCTCCTCCAAACCCCTAATCTCCTCTATTTTAGGTATTATCCCTAAACCCTAATTTCATGAATTTGTTAATTTAGGATTAATTTGTTAGTTTAATTGTTTATATTATCTCAATGATTATGTAGTATAGTTTATTGAATGTTAATTACTATAATTATCCTATAAATGTTGAATACTAATTTGTTTAGTTTGTGCGGTAAGAAATTAGTGTGCATTAGCTGAATAATTTAGTGATTTTACACCTCACTTGGGTTATTTAATGTGGATGAGCATAATTTAGTTTATGTGTTTTCTAAAATGTCGAAAACTATAATTAATTTTATATATGTACGGTTAGTTAATTAAGTTTTAAACATGTGCATATGTGATAAACTATTGTACATGGTAGTTTAACTTAAGTTAAATGTTAATCAATTTAATGTAAATGTCGAAAGCCAATTTTTTTTAAATATAAGATATGTAATATACTTTATTCATAAAACCCTTAGAGTGTTTTTTTGGCACTGTTTGATAATTATTGCAATCGTTATGTGGGTATTCGTTTATTGACAGAACGGACATCTATATTCATTATATACAATATTTGTTGGATTTGTCCCCCTATTAGACAAGTTACATACACAGTAACGTAATTACATCTCGTAAATCATTTCATTTTAAATGGTTCATAAAATTTCGATAGCGCTTCCTTTATGTTCCCTGTGTACACGCAATCGTGTACGGCTCGGGGAACAAAAGGGAAGTGGTGTCGAAATTTTATTGAGTCATTTAAAGTGAAATAATTTATGAGATTTAATTACATTACTGTGTTTGTAATGGGAAGTAGGATGACCCAGCAATAAAATGTCAACGATCAATTAATAGAAAACATTAAACTATAAAATTATATTGAAAAATAATTTGCCAATGTGGCTTTCAATTATATCGTAATTTTTAATTATAGTAGGAGAGATGATGAATTATTTTATTCATCGAAGCTGGATGTATCAACAAGAAAGAAAAATTGGAGGCTTAATAAGTGAACATTTTAATAATGGCGTACACATATTTATTGATTTTGCTTTAAGTAATAATGGAGACGGAGAAATCTGTTGTCCATGTAGTAGGTGTAAGTTTTTGAAGCATTCGATACCAGAAATGGTTAGAGTTCATTTCCATCAGTACGGTTTTGTGCCGCATTATTTGGTATGGGATCGTCATAGAGAACTTGTAGCACCTAATCCTGTATAATCAACGGAGGTAGAGAGTAATGAAATTTTTATAACGAATCTCCTAGAACATGTGGTTGAAGGTGCAGTAAGTTCAATATTCCCTACTGCACAATTTGTTGATGGCTATGTTAATGTTGAAGAAGAACCAAATATTAGAGCAATTTTTTTTATGATTTATTGGATTCCACGAAGAAACCCCTTCGGGAAGGCTATACAAGCGGCATCCAATTATCAGTAACGGCAGAATACATTACGATGAAATCTAAATACAACCTCATAGAAGCTGGACTTACAGCTGTTGTACAAGCTGCGAAGCGGCGTGTGCCTCCCGATAATTTAATGTGAAAAAATCATTATGAAGTGAAAAATCTTATATCGGCTTTTGTTTTACCGTACCAAAAAATAGATACATGTTAAATGGTTGCATGTTGTTTTGGAAAGAAGATATCAATCTTAGGAATTGTAATATATGTAATCAGCAAAGGTACAAACCAAGAAAGAAGAAGGGAAAGGAAATCCCGTATAAATGTATGCATTATTTACCTATTACTCATAGGCTTCAAAGGTTATATGCATCTTCTGTAACCGCGCATCATATGAGATGGCACAGTGTTAGAACACAGAAAGAAGGTACGTTAACACACCTAGCTGATGGGGAAGCATGAAAGCATTTTGACCAGAAATATCTCGATTTTTCAGTGAAGAGCCGCAATGTTAGACTTGGTTTATGTACTTCACCATTCTCTCAATTTGATTCTAAATATTCGTCTTGGCTTATAATGGTCACACCTTATAACTTACCACCATGGATGTGTATGAAAACTCTATATATGTTTCTCACAATTGTCGTCACCGGCCCTGATGGGAATCGATGTTTATTTACAGAGGTTGATTGAAGAGTTGAAAACATTATGGTGCGAAGATTTAAACCATATGACATCTTAATAAAAAAGAATTTCTGTATGTTTTCTTATTTGTTGTGGACTATTAGCGATTTTCTTACATATGCAATGCTTTCAGGTTGGAGTTTGGCCGGTCGCCTTACTTATCCTTATTGCATGGAGGAAACATAAGCATTTCCTTTACCGCATGGAAGGAAAATTTTGTGGCTTGATTGTCATTGGTGTTTTCTCCATATTAATCATCCATTTAGAAAAGACAAAAAAAACTTTACAGCTAGTAGACATGAGCCTTTGCAACCACCAACGGTTTGGTCAAGCGAAGATATATATAAAATTGTATAGGATTTTTCAAAGATACATGAAACCGGAGAACAAATTGAAATCCAAGGTAAATCAACGATTCATAATTGGTGTAAACAAAGTATATTTTTGAGAGTTGCCATATTGAAAAAATCTACTACTTTGTCACAATATTGACGTGATGCACGACGAGAAAAATGTGTTTGACAACATTTTTAATACAATTTTGAATGTTAAGGGGAAGACGAAGGATGATTTGAAATCAAGACGTGATATCGAAGCAATATGTAATCACCTTGAGCTTCATATCAATCCAAATGATACAAAAAACCAAAAGCATTCTATGAGTTAGACAATTACCAAGTTAAAATACTTTTAAAATAGGTGGAAGGATTAAGATTTCCTGATGGTATTTATTTCAATATTCGTAGATGTGTCAACTATAAGAACAATAGAGTTAGTGGGATGAAAATCCACGATTGTCGTATTATGATGGAAAATTTGTTACCCGTTGCTTTTAAAGAACCGTTGCCCGTAAAAGTTTGGATGGATGTAATAGAACTTAGTTTTTTTATAAGGAGCTTTGTTCTACTACGTTAAAAGTTGATCGTCCATGCAAACTTGAGGATGAAATTGCCATACTACTCTGCAAACTAGAGAAAATAATTCCTCTAGGTTTATTTAATGTAATGGAGCATTTACCCATTCATTTTCCATCTGAAGCACGTCTTCGAGGGCCTGTGCAATATGGATGAATGTATCCATTCGAGAGGTATTAATGTTTAGTACATTAAATATTAGTTTAATTCATGTATAAATAAATTTTAATTTGGAATAATTCTTAATAGGTGCTTAAATCATCTAAAGAAAAAAGTGAGTCAGAAAGCACGAGTTGAATGTTCGATTTGCAAATCATATATGAAGAAAAAGCTTCGTTTTTCCCTCATTATTTTAGTGTTCATGTGAAGTTGTCATTTGAAAGTGCTACGCGTAATTACAAATGCATTGATCAAGATGGTTTTCAAGCGAGTTTATTTATTTTAAAAAAAACACGGCTGACTTGCTGGTAAATGTGTGGAATTATGGTTGGTCGATAGAGATTACCATGTAGCACACACATATATTCTTCTCAATTATGCTGAAGTTGCACCATTTGTCAGGTAATGTACATATATTCTTCTTAATGCATTATATCATCTACATATGCATAAATATACATATGCACACGTGTGCGTTAATTATAATGCACACGCTTGTAGTGCTTGAATTTAAATATTTGTTTACAAGTCAAAATTATGTTTTTAGAAAATTATATATGTTATGTATTAAATAAGTTTTTCCAAAATATGTGTGGTATGCATACATACATACACATACATATATGTATATATCAAAGAATTTATTTATGGCAATTAATATGAGTGTGTGTGCATGCGTACATGCACGTGCATATGTAAATCCTAAGAATATACATGATAGATATAAATCTCACTATTTAGACATGTATATATATGACCATGTTTTTTTAATGACCCATTTTTTGTACCCTTTGAATCGAAAATAAACCACACATGTCCAACTCAAATTGCGCAAACAAGCAGATCATTAAGGGTAGAAGAAAATAAAGACAGAACAGAATCTTACACAAATGGAATAACATATATTATTTCAACAATAATCTTTACAATGGAAAGTTTTAAAATATATATCTGAGTCTAACCTAGATTCTGCCTGGACAATTATAACACATGCCCTTACAAACGCTGACAATACAATTGCAATAGATGCAGCGGATAATAGAATACATCCATACAATGATAAAGATTTCCAGCTCTCCACTGGAAACTTCAAGTGTCTTCAGCTAATCCTAAAACTACTCGAATCTGCCCTAGTATTAAAAATACTTGGATCAAGCTTGACAAACCAGCGCAAGAGACTTAAAATTTTAAATGTATAGACATAACGGTGTTATCGAAATCATTGCAATGAAGGGTATCACATAAGACCACACTCACACATAAATACGGATGGGTTTTTACCATATGATAATCAAAAAACTTTTATTAAAAAAATAATTTGATATTATCTTTAATGAAATTCTTTTTGGAAAACATCTTTCAAATAAACTTATTCAAATAAAGTATTAGTACCAGGACTAAGTCTAAGGAATTATATCCGGACTACGTCAACGTAATATACCAGACGGAATATATGATACCGAAAGGGGTAGCCGAAATATTTGCAAGTCATTATAGCTATTTTGGGACTACAATCAAAACCATAAAGCTCATATTAGAATTGGATTTCCAACATGACAGGGAATCTCGATAACCATGCATAGCAACCGAAACCCTATGGTTTTTCGTGCAAGGACTCACACACCACTATTCCTCATATTGCCACACTTCTTGATATCTAATGTCTTCTTATGCAAGGACTCACACGCCACTATACCATAAAATAAGGGTTCCGTCTAGACGCCTTGGTGACCTAGATCATACGCCGCCAGTCACCTTGAGGGATCTTACGCCATCCTCATCATACTAAGCCTGAAACATGTAACATAATTCCCATATCATTTCCGAGATGTGAGACTTAAGAGTGAGGTTATGCTCAACTTAGAAAAAGCTACGCTTTTCATACAAAACCATGCTTTACTTTTCACAAAGCACAATCCACTTAGAATGCCACATTGCCATTCCTTCAATCACCATTTGATTTTTTACGAACATACAACCTCTGAGTTCGTATGCCTCTGAGAAGGGTGTTTAGCTAAGAAAAGTTGCCTTCTCCGCCACCATAGAAGTATGTTGGTAAAAATCAACGTTTGCGATCTTAGCAATGCAATGTCAGACATTGGTCCATACAAGTTCGTTCTGGGACTGAACAAAACCGAAGGCACTTTCCTCGGCCTTACTAGGCGAGAAGCCCTTGCAATCCAAAGATTTCAAAATACGATATTACCACTGCTATAATAAATGTCTCTATATTGGGAGCTACCCGAAGAATGTCAACAAGAAGTGCTTTCGCTAATGAAGACCTTCGGTCTTCAATAATCATCATCAACAACATGTCTTCACCTTTGAACGTATACATTGGTTCAAAGTAGTTTTATCGTATACATTGGTTCAAAGTAGTTTTCGGATAGGAATTACCTAAATCCAAATATAGTAAATTTCTTCTTAGGAAAACATTTCCAAATTATTCCTTAGATCTTAATTAAAAATTTCTTTCTTAACTTCAAATCATATTCTTGCAGCACTATTGCCACCCTAAATATAGTAAATTTCACCTTGAGGGAATAATGGCAAGTAGTCCTACATCATGAAGATCTTCGTTATCAATGATAATTGTCTTCAATATATTTTATTTCAAAAATTAGTTTGAAGGGATTTTCGAATACGAATCACCCAAATCCAATTTCATTTTTTCGGATAGGAATCACCCAAATCCGATCTCGATTCCTTCGTATCTATCATCGATAAAAAATGATTATTGGAAGATTTAATGATTGATTTATGCATTATAAACTATCTTTAATATATATACATCTTTATAAAATATTCTTCTGGTGAATATGGAATCGTTATAACATTTCTTTGAAATTTATCGAATCATTTGACTTATTTAAACCTTTTTGAATTTGGAATAATTCTTTTTTGTCTCTCCTTTTATTTATGAAAACTTTAACATAAATCTTAGAGTATCTGGGATTTCTCTTCAATCCATTCCACCCCTCGTCTAAAAGAGAAAAAAAAGGCCAGGTAAGTTCAGGACACTGTTTCTCCATTCCTAACCTTAGTTGTACACCTTATTTTACCGTTTAGCTCTCACAGACGTGACAAATGTACTAGTCCTTTCCACATAATCAACTATTAACCTTCATTTTAGAAATGATTCATTAAACTTTCAATCATTATTTAAAACACTAAATTATTCTTTTAACAATATCTATAAAAAGGTTTGAAAAGGGATTGTTAAATTTAAATCCATAAATCATAAATTATTAAACAGTATTGCAAAAGCGTTGCAAAAAGCTATATTCTTCAAAACGACTTTTATATCATTTAGAAATCCATCGATTCAACATAAATCACATTTTAAACATTTTAAAAGATTTTTAGAATTTATTTCATATTTTTAAACATTTTAAAAATATCATTTTTAAAGAAATCCCTTTTTGGATTTCGAACTGCAAAACCGCGATGTTTTTATAAAATTGTTTTGGACATATTTCTAAATCTACTTAATGAAATCTTTATTTTCTTTCTTTGTTGGAATACTATAGATATAACAGTCCGAAAATTTTTATCTCGAAGGATTTCGAGCTATATTCCACTTTGTATACTTATTTAACTTTTTTGACACGAAATCGCGAACTACCGTTACGCGACGCGCCTAGTTTTGACTTGGTTTTCAATTTCTTTTCAAACTTCATTGAAACACTTTTAAATGTTTATAAAGCATTACTAAATCATTTCAAAATTATTTTAAACAATATTTTCATATTTCAAACTCATTTTCCATTTCATATTATAATGTTGTATTATTATAATATCATTTTCGAGCTTTTTAACATCATTTAAAGGCTAAATCACTCCATACACATATTATTATGAATTTAATTTTCATAAAAATTAATTTGGTTAATTACTAATCATTTCTCTTACTATTTAACAAAGCAAGTTATCAACCATTTCACAACCATATAATCAATCATAATATCAACCAAGTTATCACCCAATATCAACCAATATTCAACATATTAATTTCTAAGTTAACATGTGTCTTATCAACTTAAGTTACTAATATAAAACTAAGATTTGAGTACTCACCTTTAACCAAATCCATTAACTTAATACCAACATTCTTACTAACAACACTTCACTTAAACTTCAACTAATCAACTTCTACTCCATTTATTTTTCTTTATGCTATCGACCTCTTCTTTCAAACTTTTGAAAATCCGGTAGAGCTTCTTGAAAACCTTGAATTTGCTCCTAGCTCCTTGGAATGAAATTGAGGTACTTCCTTCTCTTTCTCTTGCTCAAGAGTTCCCAAACTTGCTTCCTTTTCTCACATGGTTCATTCTTGATGGGTTCCACCTCTTCCTCCATCATTTCTTCACTTCTTAATTGTTAAACCTTATTTTAATGGTATTTTAAGGTATTTGGTAAAGTTTAGTGGTGTTTGGAGTTGATTTGATTTTAAGAAAAGTTAGTAAGGAAAAGAGAGAAGAAGAAGCCATTAAAAAGAGCTTTAAGGTGGAAGAAGAAGGTGTAAATAGTGTGAAAGAAGGTGTAAATAGTGTGAAAGAAAGTGAAGGAAGTGGTTGTATTTATAGAAAAAAATGAAGTGGTAAGTTACTAAAATATCCCTTTGCCAAATTACCAAAATAACCTTACTTACTTATTAAGCAACCTTATTTCTTTCAACACTTAACATTACATTTCAAATCATTACTTTATGTCATTTGTACTTTAAGTATTAAGTTAAGAATTATATTTATGTTTTCCGTGATTTGATGTTTACTTTTGACTTTTGTAACTTCTTGTCTTTTTATGCTTACTTTTTGTTAATCTTATTCTAAAATTTTCTAAGTATGTTTAGTAAAAATAAACTTGATTAGTGAATTAATTAATACTTATACTATTTGAATATATGTTTATATATAAGAAAATAAAGGTGCAACAACGTTGCGACAGCTTTAAATCGACAGAACGTTGATTTTCGATAAAATGTTTTACGGTCACATTTTGACATTTTAGTTAAACTATTTATTTATGTAATCCAAATTTAAAATAAATTTGTATAATGTTATTCAAAAATATAAAAACTTATAAATTAATTAAAATAATTTATTTAACCATTGAAACTTACTTTTTTGAAATCAGGATTTTGTCACTTTTTGTCGATATAAGCAGTTATTCCTATTTTTGTGTATTTTTCTCTTTGCAAATCCTATCTAATATTATTTAAATCATAAATATTTTATATTTAAAATTATTTTAGATGCTATATTTGAAGGCCGTCAAATTCTGTGTCGTTACATTTTTGCCTAATATTATACACATTGTACTTATATGATGTCACATACGTTTGTGTATATATTGATATAGGGGAAATAATTTTAAAGGACAAATTAAAGTAAATAATTGCTCAGAAGAACACGCGCAAAAAACTTTTACCGTAAGGACAAAGCCCAAGCCCAGATACAAATTAAAACAAAGACAAAGAATTATGCCCGTCTCCTCTTTCTCGCTTTCACTCAGAAATCGACCAACTTTCTTTTAAAAATAAAATTAAATCAAAACAAATCGATTTCTCGTTCAATTGCTCAGAAGCAAAATCAATTTCCACAGTCTCTCCAAAACCAAAATCACTTTCACAAAACCAAAATTACAATTTTCAATTTTTTTGAGTCTGTGTTTGATGTCGCGGTTGTGGTTGGTGTTTTGCAGGAGGCGGTGAGGAGAAAATTTTGATTAGGTCGCGGTTTGGTCGAGGTTGAGGTCGCAAGTTGTTGACGATGATTGTGTTAGTCGAGGAAGATGGTTTGGAGTCTGGCCATGACAGATGAGTTTGGTTTTTGGACAGTGAAGTCAGAGAAGCAATTTGTTGTATATGCAGAAAGGTGGAGCAACATACTTGAAAAAAAAAATTCATAACAAAATATTGAAAAATATTATCTCTCAATTTCAAAAACAGTTAGTTCAAAAATAAAAAGTTACTACAGGAAGAAAATTGATACTACATAAAAGAAAATGATACCTATAGAAACAAAACTGATACCCACATAAGAGAAACTGATACCTACAAAAACAAAACTGATACCTACGTAAAAGAAACTGATACCTACAGAACCAAAACTGACACCTACGAAAACAAAAAAGATAAATAACTACATAATAAAAAATAAAACAAAATATTTAGCAAATATGTCTTAAAGTAATAGCTACAAACGAAAAAATTCATATACAAATCGATACTAAGTGTGCTAGTAAAAATATTAAATATTTTAATTCAAAGCATATTATATGCTTGTACCATTAAATTTGATGTTTCACAATTAAATTTGATAGTTGTAAAGTAATGTAATTCTGTTGAAATTTGTACTTGTGAAGTAATGATGTTCTGTTGCAATTTGATACTTATGAAGTAATGATGTTATGTTCTTAAAACAAAGCTGTTCTTACTTGTAAAAACACACAGTAGAACTAATACTGTAAAAACATTTAACTGATACTAAAACTGAATACATCCACTTACAATAAACTGAACACAAATTAACAACAAATTGCATTTATAACAAATTCCATGATATATTGAATACAAAGTAATAACAAAAGGTTCAATTACAATAAACCACCAAAACAAGTCACACATCCATTTATTAATCTGAACAAATTCAAAATCAAAAATCAAATCATATCCTCTTCTAAGCTTGACAATTCCATTTATTATGACCAAGCTGTTTTGCACTCGCCACATCTGTAATGCTTGTTCTGAAAATATAAAAATCCTCCTTTAGACTTAGCTGATGGTCCACCTGCGCCACATTATCACCACTGCCAAATAAAAAACATTAGTAAAAACATGTTCAGTTTAAAACATTAGTTTTTCCATTTCATAAAACTGATACCTAAGGTATACAAAACTGATACCTAGTTACTGATAATCAAAAAAAATTATACTAAGAAAAATAAAAATGATACCATAAAACTGATCCTAAGATATGATACTTTTCCACTCTATCACAAGCTTATATACAACCCAATCAATAATACTTTTCCAATCATAACAAGCTTATATCTCATTCTTCAAAACATATAAAAAGCAATCAATAGACAATCGACTGCTACAAGAGTTATAATTCAACACAAACAGACAAAGAAGACTCTTATCCCCACAGCCAAAAATAAATAAAAAATAAACGTTAGTAAAAATATGTTCAATGTAGAACATTATTATTCAATTTCACAAAACTGATACCTACCGTATACAAAACTGATACCTAGTTACTGATAATAAAAGAAATGATAATAAGAAAAAAATAAAAATGAAACCCAAAAACTGAACATAAAATATGATACTTTTCAACTCTATCACAACTTTATTTACAACCCAAACAACTTTATATCAAAACTTTGAAGGAAAAAAGATCACGGTAGAAATATGAAAAGAATGAGGTCGACAAACGCGCGTGAGAAAAATATAATAGATGAACTATAATTTTCAGAAGAATGAAATTGAAATGACCAAATAAGGTTGATCGATATTTTGATTGCGAGAGTAAATTGGACCGCGACAGAAAAATTTGATCGAAACGAAGAAGAAGAATACTGGCTGGAAGGAAAATACGTGCGTGTGTCCTTATGAGAAAATAATTAGCGGGCTATCCTAAATCTAAAAAAAGCCCTAAAAATTGTCCTTAAGGAAAATTTCCTGATTGATATATTCATAGTTATACACCCACAATGTTTAATTAAATAGATTAACTAAACAAAATAAAATGATTAACATAAAAATATGATTTTATTAAGAAAACTATATTTGATCTAGTATTGAAAATTGAACTTTATAGCCCCACCAAGATCCAAAATAAGGAAACTTTTTTTAAAATTTTCCCATTTCACCTGCTGTTTAAACAATGGTCTTAGAGCCTCAATGGCCTATGTGGCATAAGGAGTTAGCATTTAGGGCCAACTAATGAAACTTATATGTTTGATGGATATATGAAAAAGTAGTGTGTAGGCTTGAGGTTGAATAATGAAGTATTCTTCCATCCCTAGCTACTGCGTTAGCCTAATGGGTAGAGTAAGTCTTAAAGGTTGGCCCGATGTTATGCCCATAATTATTTGGGCCTTCGCTTAGCTTTCAAACTGAAATCTGAAAATTTAAAATATATTTTAAAGTTAAATATTAAGTTAAAATATGAAAGGAATTTTATAAAAGTTATAAAGTAAATTTATAAAAATCTATATCTGTTTGAGAAATTAAATAATTAATTTTGAATTTTTTACATGTATTTAAATACTATGATTAATTAAACTAAATTAAATTAAATAACTAATTAAAATTTAGTTAATTAAAAATGTATATACATTGACATATATATGTAATTAAAGTTATAATAGTTGTATATTTATCTTAAAAATGTTTAAGTTAAGATTAAAATAAAAATTTTGAATTAATTAAAATACAAATTTTTAGATTAAATAAAAGGGCTTATTGAATAAAAAGTCAATATATATATGTATGTATGTATGTATGTATGTATTTGTATGTATATGTAATCAAAACTATAAATGTTATAGTTGGTTATTTACCTTAAGTAGTTTAAGATAAATAACATAAAATTTGTATAGTAAAATATAAAGTATTAATTAAATATGAATTCATTAGTATGAATTACTAATTAAATATGATTTAGTTAATAAGATGCATACATACATATATATATATATATATATGTATATTATATGAGTTATTTAAATTATAATAGATATAAATAAGTTTAACTTATATAACTACATATGTATAATCAAAATCTAAGTGGAACAATAAGAAACTGAATAAGATTTTTAAAAGTAAATACATATGGATGGTACGTATACTATTATTTTTGATATGTCTGATATTAGAATAACAAAGGTATTCCATAAAAAATACATTATTCCTTAAGTTGATATCACTATATATATATTAAAGAGCATGAATGTCTAATATAATTGTCCTCTATCATTTACATATTGGTAGATTACATAGATAAGCACTATTTGTTGAGCAAACTCAAGCTAGAGCTATTATGTGTATTACTATTAATATATTGTCTAGGAGAGGTAAGAAATATGCATGCCTTTGTTGAGAAAGCATAAGGTACATGCATTGTACTTAGGCCGTTGCGAAATGATAAGTAAGAGTGAATAATCTCTCGATTTGTTGAGCAAACTCGAGGTCAAGACTAGGGCAAAGACCATGGTTAGGAGTTATACATGATACAACTGATAAAAGAGTTATCCATCGCTTGTGGATCTATGATTTGTTGAGCAATCTTAAGGCAAGAGAACACACAAAAGAGGAAATGAAAGATTTCTATATTTCTCTATTGATTATAAGGAATATAAAACCATAGTGGAAGCATTATTAGAAAAATAAATTGAATGCATTTTTAATATTATAAGAACATTTGATGTCTAACCAAATTAATATACTTAAGTTAAATTTGCAGCATAATGACCAACTGAAGATTATTTTATGAAAATGACACTACCTACACCGACTGGCTAAGAGCGATAAAAATAAAACACACATATGAAGCACTATGGTCCGTCATATCCAAACTTTTAAAATCAAAACTAATTGAAGGTGCATATCCTGAAATAATTAATGCTTATAACATTGGGGTAACTGATCGTGACACAACCC
Source organism: Allium cepa (assembly GCA_030765085.1). Taxonomy (NCBI): domain Eukaryota; kingdom Viridiplantae; phylum Streptophyta; class Magnoliopsida; order Asparagales; family Amaryllidaceae; genus Allium; species Allium cepa. The sequence goes on from CM060932.1 coordinate 974,623,937, forward strand.
AAGCATATATGTTGTCTACCTTACACAAATTGTTGCGAAGGCAATAAGAGAATATATTCTTCCACAAAATTTTCGAAAACCTCAAAGAATTGTTTAAGGAACAATCTCGTTCTGCAAGGTAAGAGATTGTTAAAAACTATTCAATACAAAGACGAGTAAGGGAAGCCATGTTGAGGATTATGTCGTAATGATGAAAGGCTATATTGATAGACTTTTAGAGCTAAATGTGACAATAGGTGATGAACTGCAAGTGGACTTGATCTTAGGCTCGCTAACTTCACAGTTTGAGCCATTCATATTAAACTACAATATGAAAAGGATAGAGCCTCGTTAAGCTTCACAATATGTTGAGGTCGGTTGAAGGTCGCTCAGATATCAAGGTGCAATGTTCTTTGTAAAGAGATGGGTATCGTCTTTAAAATGTTCGATGAAGCGTAAGCATGGTAATTGTACTAACCCTCTCCGAAACAGGTCTAATTTTCTACCTAACAAAAGCCCATCGAACCTTGGGTCCATTTCGAAGCTGGCTGCTGGTGGGTATTATTGATAAATCAATATGCAGGGCTATCTATCTATACTTTCAAAATCTCGCAGCTGAAGGAATAAAATATAATAATGAAATAAGTACCCATTGCATAAAACCATGTCATAGAAATACAATATCTCAAAATCCAATAATCAAGTCAAACACATTGTTTTTAAGGTACATAAAAATATAAATAGACAACTAGTACTACTACCAGGACTTTGCTATCTTCTCCTCCACCCACATCATCAAAACTAAAAATGTATGTTGTAATGAGGAAGGGGTCTGAACAATAATGCCTAGTGAATAAAAAATCAAGTTTTGTAATAATAGTATATGGGTAGTAATCATTCAAATATGTATTGTCTTGTGAATTTAATATATATAGGATTCTCCATATATATCTCTCCAGTAGGCTAGTGACCGTACAAATCCTACTACATAACTACAAAAGCACGAGTGCTAAACAACTATGGGGTATATCGGGTTCAACAACCTATCTTCTGTCTAGTCATATACTATCGATGCAAGAGGAAGTACCTATGCTACTTAATACCCTTAAATTAGGAAATAGGCAAAACCTCATATCATTTAATACCTAACCCCAGCCGAGCCTCACCTAATGCTCCCTAACTGTCATCGCACCAATTCTCTTGCAGGCCACTTAGTACTTCTTGAATAGGGAAGAGGTAGATTTTCAACAGTCATTTAATACTTCAATTCTAAAGCCGACCTTCCTTAAAGGATTTTCACAAACGCACATCAAAGATACTCCCGATCTTATGGCCAGTAACCTACCTATGACATCTTAGATTAGTCTAAGACTTACCCTACGAAATTGGAACTAACCTCGCATCCACCGTTGATACTTATTATAAGCAATGTCCCATACTATTTACAAAAGTCACACTACAGGTAGCTAGATTAGTTAGGCAGACTTCTATATGCTTTTAAATGACCTCACATCCCTTAATTTAGCCATATTTTCACTCTCTCCCACATTTAACATGGTACCATGCCTACGTGTATGTATAACACACACACCTCATCACCCGTCGTTACGCATTAAAGGCCTTATAATGGAAACTCCTTATTACGCCTTTATTTATGGATAAATTTCAATAAATACCCCTAACTTATCTTTATTAGATTGATTGTTGATTGTTAATTTCCATTTATGTGTCATAACTATTATATGTGCTATAAATCTATCGTAATTGTAAGTTTCAAAGTTTAAGGTAATATGTATAGTCTAATATTAAATTGTACCTAACTAATTTTTATGCCTAATTTATTACAATTGTCTATTGCTTATTCGGGATGTTATATTATTAACAACAACAATCTCGTTACAAGTCCAAATAATATAGAAATTTCATAAGGACCAATATTATAGATAATTTAACATGTAATGTAGACTTGTACATATATATAAAAAAGGAATCCAAATGTACAATTTTATTTTACATTAATACAATAGGACTATACCTCTTTTCCAAAGATGAAATTTTATGATATAAATCTTTTATGTTCCATCCAACGGTTTAAACATATGGCATTGAACAACAAAAAAATCAAGTTTATTTCAATTACTTAAAATAGGTGGTGCAAAGTACGGATAAGAGTAAAAACCTCTTTTTTGCTACATTGCATACTTATTTATATCTATTTGTTCTTGAATTATTTGTTATTACAACATCAAACCGAATACATAATATTTATTGCATGAATATTAATAAAATACAATCCTATTACATTAATACAAAACAACCAAGGTTTCAAAGAATTCAAGATTTACATAATATGGGGAAATTTTGGGATTTACGTTGTTAAATTTTCATATGCATAATCTTACTAGGCATAGTACAAATTCAACATCAAACTACACAATACTATTAGGGAAAAAATTTGATTTCCACTCATAGATATCTCTAATTGAACCGGCTTAGATTTTTTTTTCCTATAGCCTTTCACTTTCTCTAAATTATCTACTTTTATTGTAACATAATTTTTTTATGCGTATTAGATTTAACAACTATAAATTAGAGAAGAAGAGACATATACATATATTATATATAATATAATCACCTTTCTATATTTCTTTCAATCTTTATCTAATCTACGCACGTATATTTGTGTCTGTATATATTTTGTTGAAGAAGTTTTATTTCAGAGAAAGGGCATGGTAGAGTTTCGTTGAAGGCTTAAGGTTTATGTGAAAAGAATAAGGAGGCGAGCCTCTTATTTGTAGTTGCTTGGAAATGTTAGGACCACTGGATGGATAGTACTTCAAAAAGTTAAATCTGGGCTGTTCAGGCTATTCAAAACCCTAGTCATTAGACGACTAATCGACCGGCCTAAGGAGGCAGTAGATCGGTTAACGGTCCTCCGGAGAAATTTATTTCTTACCCTATTTTAACATTGTAAATATTTATTTACTATTTGAATTTGATACTAATGATTTCTATAATATTAACCTATCATCGATGTTAATAACATTTGTTACTTTAAATATGTTTCGAATTATTTTTGATTTGAAATCTCCAAACATTAATAACTTTTTCGTTTTAACTTCTATTTAGAAGCTCTATAAGAAAATTGCTTAGAAAATCACCACGAACACAATGGTGCAAGTTTCACAGCCAAATTATAACAGTTGAAAATTTTCTATTTTTGGCTTCAATATTAATTAATTGATTTTTCTTGATTAATTTCCTGTTAATTTCACGAGGTGTTATAGTAATAAGAATGGTTATTGGATTGCCTCTATTGACAAAGATAAATGCCACCATTGTTATAAGAAGGGGCACTGGAAGCGAAATTTCCTAGATTATCTTAAGATGGTAAATGAGAAAAAAGAAATAGTTTCATTAGCTCATAAAGGTACTTTTATGATTCAAAATTATTTTTCAATAAAATATACCTTTGTTTTTCATACTGGATTTAGAACTCAAATCTTTAATTCGCTATAGGGACTTAGGAGTAGACGACATATGACAGAAGGGGAAATAAGCCTTCAAGTTGTCGATAGATCTATAGTAGATGCAACTGTAGTTAGAGAATATCATTTAGTTTTGCCAAATGGATTTTGATTTAGTTTTGAAAAATTATTATTACGTTAAAATTTTTATCCATGGAATTATGTCTATCTCTAGATTGTTAGAGACTGGTTTTAGTTTTCATTATAATAATAATGCTATGAACATTTTGTTTGATGGAAATAATGGTTGTAATGGTGTTTTTGATAATGCATTTATGTACCAGACTTTAATCATATATGTGCTATCACCAGTTCTTCTTCTAATAGCGTTAAAGATAATTACTTATAACATTGTAGGTTAGGTCATATAAGTGATAAAAGACTACACACACTGAAATCCGAAGGTTTCTACAGTCATTTGATTATAAATTATTTGACACTTATGAGTCTTATCCCAAAGGGAAAATGACCAAGCACTCCTTCAACGGAGCAATGAAAGGGTTAATGAACTCTTGGGTCTCGTGCTCATTGATATGTGGTCTCCAATGCCTATAGTAACTAAGGGTAATTCCACTTATTTTGCATCTTTTACCAATGATATGTTTGTCCTATGAAGACAAATCTGATGTTTGTAAGAAATTTAAAGAGTATAAGATTGAAGTTGAAAATTAGATAAACCGTAAAATTAAAATACTTTAATCCAATCAAGGAGGTGAGTATGTTGGATAAGAACTCCGACGATACTTAAAATAACTCTACAACACATTGGTGTTTTAGAAAGAAAGAATCGAACTCTATTAGGTATGATTCATTCTATGATGAGTGAGGTTGGGCCATGACAGATATGCTGAATTTCATGCCTGCTAAATATGCGCCTGAGACTTCATATAAGATGTGGTAGGGGAAGAATCGCCACCATAAGTATTTAGAGGCATAGAGTTGTTCCTATATTAAGAATGTTGGTCCTAAAAAGATTGAAGAAAGATCAATATTGTGAAACTTTATAGGATATCTCGAAGATTCTATACGAAATATTTTCTATAACATGCATGGAAAAAAATTAAACCGTTTCTCAAAGTGATGTCTTTTTAGAAAGGAATATCTATCGAAGGAAATTAATTGTGAAGTTGTATACTTGGATGAAATCAAAGAAACTAACACAAAACTGAATTAGTAGAAAAATAGAATTCATTAATATACAATAACATACAACCTAGTAGAAGGTTTAATAGGGAATCTCATGCACCAGAGAGATACTATGATTTTCTCGTGGATGGCGAGAAAGAGGATGGTGTCTTAGAAGATGACACTCCCTTCACATTCAGATAAGCACTACAAAGTAACGACTCTTCCATATGGCTTGAGACTATGGAATTCGAGATAGATTCTATATACATAAACAAAGTATGGACTTTGGATGTCGTACCTAATGCAATAAAACCCATTAGCTGCAAATGGATTTTTAGGAAAAAATATTAAATGCAGATGGATAGGTAGAGACCTAAAAGGCAAGATTAGTCTCGAAAGGTTTCCATCAGATTCAAGGTGTTGACTATGATGAAACATTTTTTTGCTACGGCCAAGCTTATTCAGATACTCCTTGCTATCACTGTGTTCTATGAATATAAAAATGAAAGATGGACGTGAAAATGGTTTTTTAAATGGTGATTAAGAAGAGACTATTTACATGTCGCATCTGGAGGGTATCAAGGTTAGTGAGAGAGTGGGAAAGGCGTGTAATTTATTAAGATCAAATGGTCTTAATCTTGCTTCTAGGAGTTGGATAAGTGTTTTGATAAAGTGAAATATCCCCACTTCTATACCTATACTATCCTAGTCTACTAACTACTATGTAATCTTATCAAATAATACAAAGAATGAGGCTATATGGGGTACACATGTGAATATTACTTTAGACTAACACAAGTACATGTCTCAAATCATTGAGTACTTACCACAGATGCACAACGTCCTAATACAAAGCAATAAACATATATGCCTCCAGGACAAAACAATACATAATCGCAGAACACAATATACAAAAAGTCATAGCGCAGCATATAAAATACAATACACACACATAGGTGTGTATATATATAACATAATACAAAGTCCTGTTGGGCTACAAAGTGGAAGTCTCTAGCCATGTGTACACATATATCATCTAATACATCATAACATATATGACCATTATAAAATTACATAGGGAATGTGTCATCCTATATATATATAAATAACTATTAGCCTCCCCAAAATGCCAAAGTGAGTCCAACTATTTATATAGCACCAATTTCTGCAACATCTCGGACTGAGCCAAGTATAATAACACATGGATCAGACTATATCCGAATTCAATTTAAGTGTGAAAAACTGAAAATAATATAATCCAAGGTAATATCCATGTAAAACAATTATTAAACATATACATTACATCAATCCATATATTTATAATATAATGGCTACCTTCTAGTTGTAACTGAATATAACACCAAAGGATGAGTATGGATAATATGAGGAATGTCTACACTTTAAACTCATGATCTCTAGCATAGTCATACTCATCATCATATGAATATAAATAGTGTCTATCTACCATACATATCAAAACTAGATGGGAACTGACAACACATTAACTTGCTTTAAGAGCCACATGTGTGTCCCTCTGACATGACTCCTACAGTCTTGTCTTCTATTACCTCCCCTCGGTATCATAACTAGATCCACCTATATTTTTATCTATATGAGGAATCAACTCGTCACGACCCGGTACATGTCCCTATAGTAACAGAACGGTAGCCTAGGTGATAAAAGGGTGAACACACATAATGATAGCACAAAGCTATAACATAAGGTGTCATAAAGTCAGGGCATGACCTAACAGTTAGGTGTCCAGGGTGGATACTGGTCTAATCCGGTCACTCCCGAATCATAAAGGAATTTTGAAAACGATAAACTGACACATAGTATCTATACTCATAGCTAAAACATAGCTCTAAACATATGTTGATAGACGTCTCTATTCATTGGTCGTCACATAGCTCGACACAAGTATATAATATTGCTCACTGCAGTGAGCCCCATCATACATAACAAATCTCTGTTTGAGTGACATTTACTTACAATGAATAACCAAATACATGACATTATGGCATCCCATACCACCGTGTGCTATTGAGTGTATATTCAATGCTCACCAAATACACTCAATTCACACTATATATTTCTATGCAACAAGTCTATTGACTAACCGAAAATATATTGCTAAAATTCCCTTACCAAACGGTACTTACTATCTATTTATTCAAATTTCTCACTATACAGAAATGCAAACACATACATAAAAAGGTAATTAATAGATATACATAAATAAATATTTGTTTGAAAGCATAGATAATATTCTATTTTTACAAAAATACATTATTAAATTAAATAATATATATTAACATTAAAGTAAATGTACAAACACCATAGAATACTTTTACATGTCCATAATATAAGTTAAATTCACTAAATAAATATCTTTCTTTAAAAAATTCGACCCAGAGCCCTGATGAAATCGAATGGATGGGATGAGCCCTCATCCCGCCTGGTTCGACCATAGACAAGAGGGATTTAGTGCTATCACAGCTTAGAGGTTTGATGCCCCATACCATTTATGATAGGTTTTCTGGGAGCCTACCTCTGCCCCTTGACTGGGAAACACGGCTCAATCAACCAGGACTCAAACCCGTGACCTCTAGGAACTTTGTTCTATAGTTACTAAGTGGCCCTGACCAACTGAGCTGCCATAAGATCCTTTATAAAATTTTAAAAGTAAGAATTAACTAAACATCCCTAGTTTTTCATTTAAATAATATTATTAGACTACTTTATTTGATAACTAAACACCTTAAATTATATTTGTAAACTAAGTGTAAAATATAAGAGTGTTGTAATAAATTGTGTTTATCTTTTATTATTTTGTTTTAATTTTACTTTAATTTTATATTATTTATTTATTACTATTTTTATGTACATTGGTGTTGACTGGTCGCAGCCACCGATCGACCGATAACCGTCGAATGGTTGGTATTTTGTGGGTCAACCGGTTGAGCATTTAGTGCTTCATTTTTCTCTACCTGTGTCCATCGTTTCAGGCCTTCTTTTTCATTAACATTACCATCTCCTTCTACCATTTAGTGTAAGCACCTTTTCACCACCTTTCAATAATTCACTAAAGTCCTCGCATTCAACATTTACCTAATATCTATCAAATTCGAGATCACTGGAAGGGAGAACTAAGTTGCAGCAGGGGGTTAATATAGATGCACAACCACTGCATCGCCAAACAAACATATATCGCAATCATCACAAACATGGTAAAGCGGGTGAAAAACTCACCTTGAGTTGAAGAATACCAAAAGCTTTGTCAACCTCTTCTTTCTCCTCTCCTTGCTTCTCTTCTTGCTTCTACAATAAAATCTCCATTTTAATTTGATGATTCAAATTTGAATTCTAACATGCTAATTTGGTGTTGAGTAGTGTGAAGAAACTTAAATTGGATTATAGGAATTTGTAGGATTTTATTTAGATTTTATTTAGATTTTATTTTAATTTTCAAAGTAGTTGAACATAATTAGGCTTTTGATTTTCAAAGTAAAGCAATTGATCAGGTAGGGTTATTTACAAGTGGACATGAAATGTCAGGAATGGAAATCTCTAGTATTAAAAAAATCATTATTTGATGAAAGGTTATTTGGATTTGGGCTTAGTAAGTGTTTGGGCTTGGATTTACTTACTAATTTATGTTCTTTCATTTTCTTTGCTAGTTTATAAAATAAACTTACCTCTTCAAGCCCACTAATATCAAAACCATTACATTAAATTTCTATTAAACAAATTGTATTATTTTATATTTTATAAAATTATTTTCTATAATTTATTTCTCTAATTTAACCATTTTATTTAAATTCATTTACTAATAAATTCAAACTTCTTTGGTAAAATACTTTCTATCACCAAAATATATTTCAAACTAATAAAATTTAATTTAACATTTTATTCTAATTTATTAATTTTATATTTTCTTATTTCATGATAACCAAATAAATTATTAAATAATATTCCTTTCATCTTTAATTCTTTTCATTTTAATAGATACTCTTTACCAAATTTCAAAATCGTTCCTATAATCCCATATTTATTAATTCAAAACACATTTAATTGATTAACCTTTATTATTAAATTACTAATTTGTATCTTCTCCACAATGGGTTATTACAAACTCTCCCTTTATGAAAATTACCTCCTTGTAATTCCTTCGTAGGGAAAAACTATAATTAGCTAGATAAATTCTAGCTCATTTATACAATTAATTAATAATAAGTGAGAAAACAAAACATACATGTCTCATATGCATTATTGAATAACTCAAGGTAAAATTGTTTCATATGCTCCTATGTCTCCCAGGTACAATCCAATGGGTTGTCGAACCTTTATACCTTCAATAATGGAACTCTCTTGCTTTTGAGCATTCAGATTTCAAAGTCAACTGCCCAATCTAGGTGTTGCACGTAAGTTAGATCAAGAGATAATTCGAGCTCTTGAATGTCTCTTGGATCGACAACAGTTACTATATCCTACAAATGCTTCCTCCTTTAGGAAATAGTGAAAGACATTATGGATTGTCAAAAAATGATTTAGAAGTACAACTCTATAAGCAACTCGTCCTATTCATTCAGTAATCGGGTATGGACCAACGCAACAAAATGCTAGCTTTCCTGGTTTACTAAATCACATAAATTCCTTCAACGAAGATATCTTCACATAACCAAGATCTCTAACTTCAAACTTTATCTCCTTCCTTCTTCGATAAGCATATGACTTCCATCGATCCTAGGCTTCTTTCATTCTCCGTCTGATCAGCTCAATCTTCTCAAATGCTTCCTTGATAGAATTTGGACCTAGTACAAATTTATATTTGGTCTCTAATAAATAGGATGGCGATCGACACAGTCTACCATATAGAGCTTCAAACTATGACATAATGATGCTATCTTGATGACTGTTATTGTATATAAACTCAACTAAACAAAGATGTACTTCCTATCTACCGCCAAACTCAAGCACGTATATACAAAGAAAATCTTCAACAATCTGATTTACCCACTCTATCTAACCATCATTTTACGGATGATAAGCTATGCTAAATTTAACTTTGTTCCCAAAGCTACCTGAAGACTCGTCTAGAATCTACTAGAGAATAAGGGATCAGGTCACAAAACATAGATCTAGGAACTCGATGAAGTTTGACTACTTCCTTTACATATAGCTTAGCCAAATACGGTGTGGTTTGGTTCGATTTTACTAGAATGGAATGTGCTGACTTAGTTAACTAATCTTCCACCACCTATATGCTATCATAGCCACTTCTTGAATGTGGTAATTCATTTACAATGTCCATCGACACCTGCAACAATGAATGTCCATCGACACCTGCAACAACACAAAATTAAACTATTACGATGAGAGTTATATAAGTGAACTATAAAATTACAAATCCACTTATACCTAATTCCATTTCCATAGTGGGATTTCCAATGGTTGAAGCAAACCATTAGGCTTATGATGTTCAGCCTTCAGAAGCTGACATGTCATATACTGCTTTACGAATTTGCCAATATCACATTTCGTACTTCCCAGTAGTAGAGGCATTTTATGTCCATATACAACTTGTTGCTTCCTGAGTGAATGGTGTATCGTAATCGATAACAATCTTCCATTAGTTCTTTACAGAGGTCATCAACATCCTGTATTACTAACCTGTTCCATCTCCTCAAGCATCCACGAGAGTCAAGGGAATAGTTAAACATATCTTCACCTTCATCTTTGGATTCCAATCTCGAAATAAGAACTAGAGTAGTTAGATCTTTCTTCCGAACTTCTATGATCCGATCTATTAGAGATGGTTTAGCCACCAAACTAGCTAGCACTGCTCTTAAACTAGCAGTTTAATCTCTATCATGAATCTTACACATGGATAATGTCTTGAGATACTTCCATTTCACAATCATCATAGAAATTGCGGCTTGGTGCCTCCTGCTTAGAGCATCCGCAATTCCATTGCCTTTCTTAGGTGTGTATTGGATCTCATAGTCCTATGTTTTTAGGAATTTTAGCCATCGTTGTAGTCTCATGTTGAGATCCTTTTGTGTAAACAAGTACTTCGATGACTTATAATTTGTGTATGACACAAATCGCTCTCTAAGCAATTATTGATGCCAAATCTTCAATGCAAGAGTATAGGTTCTTGTTCCAAGTCATGAGTTGCATATCTAATCACATTAGGCCTTAGTTTCCTCGATGCACAGACTACCCACTTTTCCTTTCTTCATTAACACTACACCCAATGCAGAACCACATATGTATGTATAAACTTCTAGGTCTTGGTTACTATCTGGAACAATAAGCATTGGTGCATTTGTGAGCATCTCCCTTAGCTTTTTATATGCTTCCTCACACATAGTTGTCCACTGGAAGTTAACTCCTTCCCTCATGAGGTTTGCGAGAGGCTGTACAATCTTAGAAAATTTCTTGATAACGATAATATTTGGCTAACCCAAAGAAACTTCTAATCTTCCAAACTATCTTAGGCAGTTTCCAATTTCGGATAGCTTTTACGTTAGCCGGGTCAACTGAGATTCCATCCTTTAAAGCAACATGGCCTAAGAACTTAACTTGTCTCCACCGTCAATGACACTTGGAGAGTTTGGATTTTAGCTTATTCGGCCTCAATGTCTCAATACATTTCTGAGATGCTTATCATGTTCCACCTCGGATTTAGAATAGTCAAAACAGAGCTTGTTTGGATGATATATAGAAACTCCAACCATCAAGTCGTTGAAGTATACTAGAGCATTAATCAATTCGAATGGCATTACTAACCATTCATAGGATCTATATCTAGTCCTGAATGATGTTAAAGGAATACTATCCTTAGCAATCCCAAGCTGATGAAATCCCGTTACTAAGTCAAGCTACAAAAATATCTTAGCCCTAATCAACTGATAAAACATATCGTTGATCCGAGGAAGGGAATATTTGTTATTGATAGTGAGTTTATTTAATTTCCAATAATTAATGCATAGCCTGAGAGATCTGTTCGCCTTTCTCATAAATAAAGCTGCGGCGCCCCAGGATGAGCTGTTTGACCTAATGAAATGCTTGGATTCCAATTCTAAAAGTTGCTTCTTAAGTTCCTCATTTTTCCTTTGCAGACATTCTTGTCGGAGATCGACTCATGAGTTAAGCTCTATGAAATAAATTGAAAACTTGATAGCTCAATTGGGAGGTGAACTTTGTAATTGGTTTAAATACATCTAGGATTTCTCTAACCACCAGAATCTTAGTAATGTCATCTTTATCTCTCGCCTCAAGAGCAAATAATGATCCATCTAATTCTTAATCGATTTTACCAAGAACCAAACTAACTCGTTTTGTGGGATGAAGGCTTAAAGTAATGACTCTTTCAAGGCAATAGAGATGAGCCTCATAACGATTGAGTCATTCCATTCTCAAAATAATTTTTAATCCTAACTATTCGAATACATTCAAGTCATAATAGAATACCAAATCACACAATCTAAAATCCACATTCTTGCGCATCATCCTAAAGGTTGCTTCGATCTGGTAGGATTTGTAATCCGTAGAGATGCAATTAGGCACACAGCCTCCAAATCAAGTTTATCAGCTAGCTCCTTTGTTACGAAAGAATGAGATGCTACCGAATCAAAGTGAACTCGAATGGGAATTTCTTTGAATAAGATCGTACATTCCAAGGCAACAGGAGTTTTCCCTTTAACATGAGAAGTGTTGCCAGTAGCCTTCATAACATTCAATTTTCCACTTTCTTATTAGCAGTTGGACAAGTACAACTAAGATGTCCCTCCTTGTTGCAAATCCTGCACTTTTTTTGAAATGAAAGAGGGCGCGACTTGGTACAGTCCCTAGAATAATGACCTTTCTTCCCAAAGTTTAAACATTTGATTGCATCTCTGCCACATACCTTGTACTTTGGCATGCTAGCTTTCACCTGCCTTTGCCCTGAAATATGGTATACTACTTTTTGAAAGGAAACCTTCAATTCTGTGTAATGACTACCATGCTCTTTAGCTCTTCCTCATCGCTTTCCTTTTCCTCTTCTTCCAACCTAAATGTTGTAGCCACCAACTTCTCAAAGTAACTTCTCGTGGAGGTAAAACGGAATTCCTCAAAGCATTATTTAGCCCATACATTAATTTCTTATTCTTCATCAATGGATAGTTGATGAGGTTTATTCCATACTTTGATAAAGCTTCAAAAGTGGCAACATACTCTGCTACGGGCATGCGTCCTTGTTTGAGATCTATAAACTTCCTAGACATTGCCGCTTTTTCAGCTTCTGGGGGGAATTTCTACTCAAAGCGACCCTTGAATTCATCTTTAATTAGCTCTGTCTCATCCTTCTTAGCAACAAAAAGATCATACCAATCCAATGCCTACATGTCTTAAGAAAAGCATGTACTCTTATCAATCCCTCTGTGCCTTTGAAGGTCTTTCCTCCAAGCTAGCGTTATCGCTGCACATCTTGGAAAAATCAGATCGAGGCATAGAAGGGTTGAGAGTTATGGAAATACTAGACTACTAGATACTTCTCACAAGCTCCATTAGTTGCTCGGTGGTCATGTAAACTCCCATTAGATCCATGAGACTGATCTGATCTACATAACCAGTGTGAGGACCAGCCGTTAATCATTACTACAAAGAAGTGAGATCATATTAAAATATAAACAAGAGATGATATATATATATATATATATATATATATATTTATCAATCATACAAATAACAAATACACATCCAGATGATTGCACCCTATAATAACCACGTGTAGCTAAGTGATATTTACAAGTAATATAACCAATACTCCAGGGATAGGTAATCCTAAGTCCAGCTAGCGCAATGACCTATGTCTCCTTGTAACATGTATTATTCTAACCCTGTTTTGATACCAAATTGAAACACCTCACCTCTATACCCATGCTATCTAAGAGTAATACTATGTAATATTTTTCGATAATATAGAGAATGAAGCTATAGGGGTACACACGTGTATATTCCTTTGGACTAACACTAGTACATGTCTTAAATCATAGAATAATAAACATAGATGTACAAGGTCTTGATACAAAGCAATAAACACGTGTGCCTCCATGACATAATAATATATAATCATGAAAATAATATAGTATACAGAGTCAGAATGCATCAATAAAAACAATTTATATAACATAATACAATGTCCAGTAGGGATACAAAGTGATAGTCTTTAGTCCTGTATATACATACATCATCTAATGCATCATAACATATACAATCATGAGGCTACATAAATACATATGGAATAAATCACCTATGAATATAACTACTTGCCTCCCCAAAATGACTAAGTGAGTCCATCTATCTATATGGTACATGTTCGTGCAACATCTTGGGCTGATTCGAGTATAACAACATATGGGTCAGACTATGTATGAATTCATTTTAAGTATGTCATAATGACAATAACATAATCCAAGGCAATGTATGAGTAAAATAATTATTACGCATATACATAACATCAATTCATACATTCATAATATAATGGCTACCTTCTAAATATAACTGATAATATAATACCAAAGGACGAGTACGGATAATATTGGGATTGAATACACTTTAGACTCATGATCTCTAGCATAGTCATACTCATCATCATAGGAACATAAATAGCATGTGTCCATCTAACTTACACATCGAAATGAGATTGGAGACTGATAACATGTTTGCTTGCTCTAAGAGCACACGTGTGTCCATCTGACATGACTCCTACAATCTTTAGTTACCTTCCTTCGGTATCATGACTAATCTACCAATTTGCTCGTCACATGAGGACTTAACTCATCATGGCCCAACATATGCCCCTGTAGTAACAAAATGTTGGCCTATGTGACACATGGGCAAACACATACAACTATAATATAAGGTGTCATAGATTCGAGTTGCGACTCCATAATCAGCCCATCGGGGCGGATACTAGGCTAATCTGGGTCACTCCTGAATCACGAAGGAAGTTGGACAAAGATAGACAAACGCATTATATCTATACTCAATGGCTAACACATAGCTCTAAACATATGTCGACACATGTCTCTATGCATTTGCTGATAGACGACACTACACAAGTATATAATATTGTTCACCACAGCAAGGCCTATCATACATAAAAAATCCTCATTTAAGTGACATTTACATACAATAAATAACCAAACAAATAAAACTTCAATGTCCCATACCATCATGCATTATTAGAATGTTTATTCAATGCTCATAAAATACGCTCATTCCACATTATATATTTCTATGTAATAAATCGAATGAATAATTGAAAAAGTATTATCAAAAGTCCCATATTGTACGCTATTACTAATCCGTTTATTCAAATTTCTTACTATACAAAAATGTAAACGCATAAATAATAAAAGTAATTACATAGACATACATAAATACGTTTTTTTAAACATATAATATTCTATTTTTACATAAGTAACTATTAAATTAAATAATGAATAATAACATTCAAATAAATATATAAACACCATAGAATACTTTCACATGTCCATAATATAAGTTAAATTCACTAAATATCTCAAGATATTTTATAAAATTTTACAAATAATAATTTACTAAATCTCCCTAAATTTTCATTTAAATAGTATTATTAAACTATTAAATTTAATGACTAAACATCTTAAATTATATTTGTAAACTTAGTGTAAAATATAAGGGTGGTTTAATATATAATGTTTATCTATTATTTTTTTCATTTTAATTTTATATTCTTATATTTTATTTTTTATTTTTTTATGTACATTGGTGCTGACTAGTTGCAACAATCGATCGACCAGTAGCAGTCGACCAGTCAAGCATCCAGTGTCGCATTTTTTGATGCTTGTATCCGTCGATTCAGGCCTTCTTCTTCATCAACATCACCATTTCCTTCTTCCATTAAGTGTAAGAACTATTTCACTGCCTTTCAATGATTCACTAATGTCCTCACATTCATCAATTACCCAGTTTTAATCAAATTCAAAATCAATTGAAGGGAAAACCATATTACAACAATGGGTTAATATAGATGCACAACCATTGCATCACCAAACATATATCATAACCGCATAACAGACATAGTAAAGTGAGTGAATACTCACCTTGAGTTGAAGAATACCAAAAGCTTTGCTAACATCTTCTTGCTTCTCTCCTTACTTCTCTTCTTGCTTCTACTATAAAATTTCCCCTTGCAATTTAATGACACGGACTTGAATTCTAACATGCTTATTTGATGTGGAGGAGTGTCAATAATCTTGAATTGGATTATAGTAATTTATAGAATTTTATTTAGATTTTATTTCCATTTCCGACATGGTAGAAGGTGATTAAGTTTTTCATTATCTAATGTAAAGTAATTGAGCTTGTGGGGTTATACTAATAAGTGGAGGTCAAATATTTGGAGATAGAAATCTCTAGACTTAAAAAATATGATTCGATGAAAGGTTATTTAGGTTTGGGCTTAGTACTTTTATGGGCTTGGTTTACTAACTAATTCATGTTCTTTCTTTTATTTTCTAGATCATAAAATAAACTTACATATTTAAGCCCACTAACATATCAAAACCGTTACATTAAATTTCTACCCAACAAATTGTATTATTGTTTATTGTATGAAATTATTTTCTATGATTTATTTATTTAATTTAACCACTTTACTTAAATTCATTTATTGATAAATTCAAACTTCTTTAGTAAAATACTTTCTATCATCAAAATAAATTTCAAACTTATAAAATTTAATTTAACATTTTATCCAATTAATTAATTTTATATTTTTCTAATTTCAAATAACCAAATAAATTATTAAATCAGTATCTCTTTCATCTTTAATTCTTTTTATTTTAATAAATACTCTTCATCAAATTCCCAAATCACTCCCATAATAGGTTGTTACATAAAGCAATTAAATAGTTTGGTTTTTATCAGAACATTGAGGAAGTGTGTGTATACCAGGAGGAATAAGGAAGTGTTATTGTATTTACTATCCTTTATGTAAATGATTTGCTCCTTATTGGTAAGACATTCCTTTGTTGACTGTGAAAGCTTGGTTGTCCAAATAATTTCCATGAAGGATTTTATAGAAACAATCTATTAGGACATATAGAGATAGATCCAAAAGATTTATTGGATTATCCCAATCCCTATACATATACACTATAATAAATGATTTAGTATGGAGAATTCTAAGCACAGAAATGTTCCAATGCAATCTAGAAGCATCCTTCTAGAAAGGACGCTACTCATGCTGATACGAAGAAGGAGCGTGTAAAGAGGATACCATATGCATCGACAATTAGATCCATCATGTATGTCATGTTATCTATGAGACCAGATGTGGGTTGTCCACTAGAATGCGCAAGCTGATACTAGTCAAACCTTGGGGAAAAGCATTGGACAATAGTGAAATGCATTCTTATGTATTTAAGAAATACTAAAGACTTATTCCTAATATATGGGAATGAAGACCTTGTGAAGGAGTATAAAATTCGAGCTTTCAGAGTGATATCGATGACCATAAATTAGTAACAGGTTATGTATTTACATTGACCGGTGGATCAGTAAGCTAGAAAAATTCCAAGCAAGATGTTGCAAATGATTCAATGATGAAAGCCAAGCACGTCACCTTAAATAAGTAGCTAAAGAAGCGTTCTAGATGTGAAAATTCATGACTAAGCTAGGGATGATTCCAAATGTTGAGATTCTTATAACATAGTTATGTGATAACACTAATATGGTGTAGATCATGAAAGAACCAAGAGCTCACAAAAAATCTAGGCATATACTCTGAAAGTACCACCTATTAAGAGAGTTTGTCAGTAATAGAGAAGTGATGATTACAAGAGTAGATAGTAAGTATAACATAGTAGACCTATTCACAAGGGACTAGTTCGATCAGTTCTGAGTAAAATAACATAGTAATGGGATTACAACCCATTAATGACCCCAAATTCAAGTAGGAGATTAAGAGAATTAACGTATGCATAGGGATAATTATGTAATTTACTGTAAATTGTTTAACTCTATAATTAATTTTGTTCATAATAAAGATGTTTGATTTTTAATTAAGTAATTTAATTAAAGTATATTAATTTGAAATCCCTAAGTAGTATGTTATGTGTTGATAGTTACAAATTTTTGTAAGTTTGTAATCATGAAAAAATTACCATAATGTATAATAACATACTATTTTAAATATTCCTAGTCGAAATGTTCGAGAAAGGTTATTGATACATCCGTTGAGACCAGAGTGCATAACGCTCTCCAGAAGTTTAGCGTGTTTAACTCATGGCTACGTGGACACCACAGGGCTAGGTACTCGTAGTTATTAAATAATGATGGTGTAACAACCCGCCTTTTCGATCCTCAGAAGTCCACACTAACACATCTATGGTATTCACATACCGAACATCCTAGTACCGAAAAGACAGACCGTTGGAGTGAAAGAAAAAAAGATAGAACAGAATCTCACAACGTGACGAGTAATACCTAATAGATCAATGGTCTTTACAAAAAGAAAACTGAACTTTAATATACATATATTAATCAGAGTACAATTATCCTATCATCAGCCCTTGGATAGTTATAACAGACTGTCCTTAGAGTTACTGATAAATGTAATATGAACAAACTACGAAAGGTAAAAGATAAATATTGGATCACCCTCTTCTTCTAGACCTACTACAACAAAGAAAGGGAAGACTATGATGGAAGGTACTTTTTGATACCGGTGCATCACATTCATTTATATCACAGTATTTGGTTAATTGGTTATGTATAGAACCCACATACTTTGTTACTTCGTTAAGGGTTGCAAATCCAACAGGAGGACATACAACTGTTGGGATGAGATGTGACCAGTTAGAACTTGATTTTTTAGGTAATATGTTTGCATGCAGTTTGTATGACTTTGATTTTGTAGATTTTGGGATAATTTTGGGTATGGATTGGATGGGTAAGTATAAGGCTAGGATATTTTGGCAGGATCGGGAAATATTATTGAGGCACCTAGATAGTCATAACAGAATCATTTTCTCAGTGGAGAATTCTAGTAAGGGTGTTTGTGCTTTGTTGAGTGCCATGGAAGTTCAAGGAGATCTTAGTCGGGTTCGTATGGTTAGAGAGTTTGTAGATATCTTTGAGCCGGTTACTGGATTACCCTCGAAGCGAGCTAGTGAGTTTCATATAGATCTTGTACTGGAGGCTGAACCTATCAGTAGACCACCTAGCAGGATGACACCGATAGAGATGAAACTAGATGGGTCATTAAGGATGTGCATCGACTATCGTAAGTTAATCGAAAGGACGATTAAGAACAGGTACCCTATGCCAAGGATAGATGATCTATTTGATCAGTTGAGTGGAGCCAGGGTATTTACCCAATTGGATTTGGCGACAGAGTTCCATCAGTTGAGAATGACATAGGATAGCATTCCTTTGACGGCATTTTGGACTAGGTATGGTTCGTATAAGTGATTGGTGATGCCATTTGGCTTGAAAAATGCGCCTGCTTTCTTCGTTGATTTGATGAACCAGGTTTTCCAAGAGCACTTGGATAGGTTCATGTTGGTATTTATAGATGACATTTTGGTATACTTAAAGGATGAAAGAGAGCATGAGATTCATCTTAGAGTGGTGCTGAGACGCTGAGGCAGAATCAGCTAAAGAAGAAATTTTTCAAGTGACATTTTCTGGAAGAAAGAGGTTAAGTTTCTTAGTCATGTTGTTATAAAAAAAGGGATTATCAGTCGATTCAGATAAGATCAAAGCGGTAAACAATTGGAAGTGGCCAGGAATAGGGACCAAGATTATAAGTTTTCTTGGACTTGCTGGCTATTACCGAAGATTCATCAAGGATTTCTCGCGAATAGAAGTGCCTTTGAATAAATTGACTGGGAAGGATGTGAAGTTTATTTGGTTCAATAAATGTGAGGAAGCATTTGTTAACCAATGCACCAGTGTTAGTAGTTCCAGATGGTAACCAAGGATTGATGGTATACACTGATGCATATAAAACTGAATTGGGAGCAGTGTTAATGCAAAGGGGCAAGGTTATTGCTTATGCATCTAGGCAGCTTAGACCGCACGAAGTTAGAATTGAAAACTCCTTGGAATAATAAAGGTCCAATTTATTATTTTAGAATGATAATTGAGTTTTGAATATTTTGTGTTAAAGGTCCCATTTGAATAAGGAGTAAGTCTTTATTCTGATAAGTCGTTGAAAAGGGAAGTTTTGCATAATTCCTTTTTAAGAACCAAGTAGAATTTGAATGATATGAATTGAAAATCCAACTTTTAAAGAGATAAATCTTTGATGAAGAAAGTTTTAAAAAGAGAAATTATATTGTCCTATTTGGAACTAAGAAATTTTGAATTCATAGTAAAGTTTTCTAAGTTTATATTTTCAAAGATGGAGATTTGAGTTTGGTACTTCATGTTTGTGAAATTTTAGGTTTTACAAGAAGTATGGTTATAAATGCTAATATGGAAATAAGTTTATTTATGTGAAAATAGTTTATTTAAAACTATTTTTTATGATTGTTGAAATTCTTGTTTTATAAAAAATAGTTTTTATGAAGTAGATAGGATCGCAACCTAATTAGGACAAATTATGGTTTTTAGGATATGAATACAATAGGAATAGAGTGTATAACCTAATTAGTCCTAAAATCTCTATTTGAAGAAGTTGTTAAGATATTTCAGATCTGTAATTGGATTGTAAATCAGGTTGCCCGTAAAATATTAATTTCTATTAATTTTGGAGCAGTTTTCGTTGAATTTCCGTAAACTATCCAATTTCGAAATATGTATGAAAGTGTGTTATTTGAAGTAATAAGAAACAAATTAAAAAGGAAAGAGATGTGTAAGAGATTGATATTCTTTTCTGTAGTTTATACTATCTATTTCAATAAAAAGAAAATAAATAATTCACTGTAACTTCAAATATAGCAAAAGGCTCACTTGTGCTTAGTTTTTGATAAATATACGATAGTCTTCTTGAAAGGATAGCTTCGATAAATCAAAATATGGAAATGAGTATTCTAGTTGTAGAGATTAGTAGTTACAAATATATATGCGTATAACCACACTTCACGACTACAAATGTATATAGCATAAATTATGACTATATGCATATCAATTATGGATTCACGGATTAGATTTATGGACATTAATTACAAATTCGCTAGGCAATAAATTTGTAATTAGTGAGAGGAAAAACGAAGTAAATGGTGATTGATTAAGGAAACCTGATATGACACTTATGGTAGAAAGAAATTTGGGTAATGAATGGATTTTGAAAACCTAAAGAAGATTAAAAGTAATAGAGAAGGATTAATGAGGAATGGTCCAATTTCTACTGCTATGGAAATATTTATTAAATGAATGGATGGACCACATTTATTAAAAACCAAAAAGGAAAATAGGTTATAATGGGATGACATATTAAGGAATACCCATTTTAATTCAGTAAGGAATGTTTGGACCTCATAACCATTTATACCACTTCATAACAAACGGCAGCTTCCAGCAAAATTTTCATTTAGAGTTATTGGGTTGTAGTTGCTAGTTGTCTCTCCTAGTTATGGGAAAAGTGTAATGTGTGATGTGGTATAAGATATATATTCGTTTTATTCCCATGTCAACTTTATGAATGGGATTTAAACCACTTACTAAATATACATGTTGAGTAGCAACGTGGATAAGAAAAATTTATAGGGACACTTAACTAGCGATAAGCCATAAGTAAGAGTGAAATTTAATGAGGAAATTATGTCAGCAACCTATAATAAATGAACATTTCAATCCCAAAACTTTAGAATTTTAGGAAAAATACAATTTAGCTCACAAACTGTCACCATTCAAGGAAAAGATAAAATATATGTGAATGTGAAGAGAATTTCCTACTTATCAAGGATGAGGAAGAAGGTGGCAGAATTTTTAGTTAGAGGTAATAAAACTGCAATGTCTCCAAGATAGCTTCATGGAGTTGAGGTTAGCATCGTTATTGATAGCGACCATAGGTTTATCAGTAAATTTGAAGGGGTTTGCCGGTAGTTTTAGAACTAGCTTTACGAACTTCGTTAAATATGAGCATTGCTTACTAACTAAACACCGAAGGACAAAATAAAGGAATGGATGGCAACCTGGGGGATTAGTTGAGAGCTTGCATCTTGGATTTGGAGTACATTAAGAGCAGCACTTACCCTTAGTAGAATTCGCGTATGATAGTAGACACTAATAAATGATTGGTATGGCACCCTTGAAGCACTTTTTGTAAGGCCATACAAATCGCCAAATTGTGGATGGGAAACCACCAACAAATCCTACTCGGATCAGATTTTAATTGCGAGACTTTGATTAGGCAGTGTGTGAAGGTCGTTAGATTTGGATAATTGAAAAAGTTGGCACCAAGATCTATTGTTTACCAATATTTGGGAAAAGCAAGAAAACTTATAAGTTGGTTGAAATCCATTTTGCTTTTCATGCTTTTCTTTGAGGAAATACCGTCATAGCATAATAGATGTAGTAAATCCTAATCAATTTAGAAATGGAGCTAATAGCGTCCTGTACCACTGCATGCATTATGGAGAACAGAATTTTGAAGCTCTACAATAAAGAAATTAGATTGGTTTGTGTACAATGAGGAGAAAATATAGTGTAGTGCAAGAGGACTTCTTGTCCTAAGACTTTCAATGATATATTTTCTCTCAAAAATTAGGATTTTTTTTTCCATCGTGGTTCCTTGATTGGATGGTAGGAAATGAGTGATATACTTTTACACTATCACTTTGCACTCATGTAGAAATTTTTTATGCATGTTTTAGGCATTTGCATACATACTTGCATGGCATGATTAAACACTCACACTAGGATTGAGCTCATTATTAGTATGTCCGTGGTACATAATCACATTACACTTTGGTTGAGTAGATGGTTGTGCAGATAACTTGGTTGTATAACATTGATGTTATTAAGCCTTACGTTGTTCTCCCTTGAAAGATTTCAAGACGGAATCCTTTTTAATGGGGAAGATTGTTACACCTTGTAAAATCAACCAGAATTAAATAAATACATTAAGAGAAATTCAACTAATTAAGGTAGGGATAAAAAGGAAATTTGGAAAAAAATTGGAATATGACCAAGAAATTTATGTCGTTGCGTTCGTGGCGAAATTTCAATCAATTTTCATATACAATATGCTCAAAATGGAGCTCAAACAAAGAGTTATGGGCATTTGAAGTTTTCATATTTAAAGTAATTTAAATAGTTCAAATTCAAATAAAATAATTAATCCCTAAATTTGACATTTGAAATTAATTATGATTAAACTGTTGGGTTAGGTGAATTTAACGACCCTGAGTCGACCTTCGAAAAATCAACACCAATTACATCACCGTACTCGAATGCCACAGATTCAAACGTCGAATCTGGTTCGCCGGAGCTTATAACACACTAAGTACAACAACACAGCGGAAGAAAATGAATATTTCATTGATATACAATAGTTGATTACAACAATGGTACAACATCAGATACAAATGAGATATCAATACATATATCAGAGATAAACAAAAGCGAAAGACAAAATGACAGCAGCGGAGAGATAATGTCCTCAATGCCAAACTCCAAAACTCCAAGCCATAAGCTCGAACCACCATCACGTTGTATTAAGCAAGGTCAGTCCGAATGTTGAAGCGAAACAAATGTGATCGCCAATCCAGATACTTCAAAGATATCGAATCTACATCTACTATCAGACTACCTGACTCTAGGCTACCCGTGTTGAAAATTGTGGGCATCCAGAGTTTAAAAAGGGAAAAATAAAATCCAGGTCAGTCATGGGATTGGTGTGAGCAAACAAAAATAGTTTATCCTTATCAAAATCAAAAAAAAAAATTTAGAAGAAATCCGCAATGCTTTTTGGAAAATGAAACTACCATAAGGCCTCCCCGCACACACACAATGCAAGCGCACAATTGGAGGAGATTTCTCCCTATGATAGTCAAACATGCTTGATACGCGAAAATCATTTTGGTATTATTATTAGTACATGGTGCAGAATACCTTTCGAAAGTATAATATCAATCTTAGCCAGCATAGGTACAATTATATTATGCCTGCTACAG
Source organism: Allium cepa (assembly GCA_030765085.1). NCBI lineage: Eukaryota > Viridiplantae > Streptophyta > Magnoliopsida > Asparagales > Amaryllidaceae > Allium > Allium cepa. The sequence goes on from CM060932.1 coordinate 974,647,734, forward strand.
CAACCACTGAGGTGGCTGGTTATACAACTGCAATCGTAAAGGGCTTGTATTATTTGATTGGATTTCCAACAATGGTCAGGCTAAGGAACTTCCTCAACGAATGGAACGTCTCTTAAGGGACGCCCCCAAGAACCAAACCGGATCTCTGCCAACACAAGGCCAGGTTACCTCTGTAACTAGGTAACACCTACAAGTATGCCATCCCCGGTCGTTACCGACCTTTAACCGAGAGCTCTCCACACCAACAACCATAAAGCAATAAGTTTGCAGCAACCACATAGGTTAAATATCTAGGCTCCATACCACGATACCACCTTTTATCTAGAAGAAAATGGACATACCCTAGTGGTGCGACCCCTAAAAACCTTGCCTCAACATTCTTGTTTCGACCATTTTCGGGCTGTGAGGTTCGACGAAGTCTCGTCCACAAAGCTAAGCTTTTCACAAAAGGCATGCTTCGATCAACACATGATCGGCAACACTTCGTATGCCACATTACCAAGTTGGAAATGTATACTAGTAACCATCAACTACATAACCTCTGAGCTCATACGTCTCAGAGAAGGGTGTTAAGCTAAGAGAATAAATTCTCCGCCACCAAACAGAAATGTATTTTTATAGAAACCAGCTTTACATCTCAAAGTGTCATGTCAGACACACATCCATACAAGTCTGTTCCGGGTTCGAACAGAACCGAAGGCACTTCTAAGAAGCCCTTGCAAGCCGGGTATTCACAATCTCGATCGGACTCCCCATCACATATGGAGATCTCTATACTGGCGAGACTCAGTACAGAGACATTCGACGGGTAATCCTTTCGTTCTTGAAAATACCTGTCTTCACCAACGGTCTTCAAATGCTACCCATCTCGTCGTATCACTATTCGGAATGGGTTATATGAACCAATAATGAGCGTAAATTTTTAGAAACATATGGATATTGGAATCTTAGTTAAGTCACAAGTTAAAGCCCAAAATCCTTTCTTCAAATGGTTTAAACAAAATACCATTTCAAATCTTTAAACAAAAAGATTCACTTCACAAAGTTCACCAATCTTTCACGAAGATTCATTCATAGCTTTCAAAACAATTTCCATTTTAAATCTTTTATACAAAAGATACACCTTTAAGATCCTCTTCACTTTGGAAACAAAGTTTACTAATTTTTAACAAAGATTCATTAATAGCTTTCAAAATAATTCCATTTCAAACCTGAAATCCTTTGAACGAAAACTGGAAATTCTTTCTTTATTTGAAAGGAATCATCATTTGAAAATAAAGACCTTTTGATTTGGAAAAATCCGATTAAATATAGCCCTTTAAGTATAAAACTTGGGTTGATTTTTAATTCCTAAAATAATACTTTTAATATACTTCAAAAGTGGTTTAAAATCCATATATATATGGTATAACTTGTACAACCCTTTCAAAACATAGTTTCCAAAATAATTTCAAATCTTAAATAAGATATATTATATTCAAGCTAAATTTCAATTTCAAACTTCCTTTTAAAAGCTTTTCATATTCAATCCAATTCCATTTCCAAAACCACTTGGATTCAAAATTCAACTTTAAAACCATTTCATTAAATTCAAATATCTATTACTTAACCGATTTCCCATGAAATCCTTATTTGTGTGTGTATAGTGTGGTCCAGGGGTTTTACACAATAGTGCAACGTCATCAATCATTGCAGATTCAAGCACAGCAACATCGATAGGTGTTATAATCCTGTAACGCTTATCTTCATTCACAAATTCACGGATAAATAAGATAAATTTATTATAGATAAATAAGTTACATTTATCACAGCTCAAATCAAAACAGAGCATCACACATCAGGGATATCTAACAATTCAACATTCAATAGAATCAAATATCCATAAGTAAGATCAATTAATTATCTGATTAATTTAAATCAGATTAGTCACTAATCCTGGTTAATTAGCATTAATTAATTATAAACCATTTTGATTAATTATCCATTAATCACTTATTAATTTACCTTTAATAATAAACTAATCAATCTTTAATTATTAATTAATTAACCGTGTTAATAAATCAACACCCATTAATTATTGAATAATTAACCTTTAATCATTTAATTATTCTTTAATTAGTTATCCTTAATTAATTACATAAATTAATTAACCCTTAATTAATTACCATTCAATTAATTACAATAAGTGATTATCCTTAATTACTTAATCAACTTTAACCATTAATTAATTACTTTTAATTAAGTAATTAAAATTAAGTAATTAACATTAAGTAATTAATTACCTTTAATTACTTCATCACGTAAATCAATTATCCTTTAATGTAATTACCCAAAGTAACTACCGCTTAATTACATTAAGTAATTAACTTCATTAAGCAATTATACATTAATTACTTTCATTAGTTAAATTACCCTTAGGTTAATTACATTACGTAATTGTCCTTAATCATTAAGTAAATAATTATCCCATAGTAAATTTAGATAAACCATTTATCTTAATCATTTATCAAACAATATTTGAAAACACTCAGGGATTTAAATCAAATTATAAATTTATTTTAAATCAAGATAAATTTAAAATCATTATACTTTAAAATTTCATTCTTCGAAATTTTGCATGAAAAACTTGTTCCATGTTTATATTTTGGAGACTTGTTTGATAATAAAATATCAAACGAATTAAAACATTTTATTTTCAACTTTTGAATTTAAAATTTTAATTAAAAAATTTGTTTGACAAAATATGATAAATACTTCACTTTCATTCTTAAGCTTTGAAAATTAATTTACTTGAAAACCTGTACAAAATTTAATTTCAAATTTTAGAAACCTGTTACCATTAAAACTACCCGAGCCCACAACACAAACTACCCGAACAATCGCTCGAGCATGAACCCGAGGCACCACTTCAACCCCAAGCCACTTTCAAATCTTACCGAGCAAAACTTCATCTTCCCCAACTACCACAACCAATTCTAGATCCAACGTGCACCGTGTACGTGCACCATCGACCGAAGCCCCTTCGATCATCGCCACGATCACCCACATGTCATCGACGACGTGTTCACACACTCTGACCATCCTGAACTGAAATTATGTCTGAAAACAAAATTTTGCAACTCGACCACTTCTTGGACTTAAACCACCATCAAAAAATCGCCTCACCCCACCACGCCGAGCCACCAGCGACCATGAATCTCCGGCCACAGCTCCATCATGTCACCCCGCTTCTAACCCCCTTAATGCGCTCAGCTCCGATGATAAATTGACATCGTACGAGCCTCGACTACCTCGACATACTAAGCAGCTCCATAAACCATAGATCACCATCGTACAACCACCACGACCATCGAGAAATTCCCTAGCCAATTTTCCCATGGTCTACAACCTCCCAGTTATCTTCACCATAAACCACGATCCACAATTCATCGTCGATCACCCGAGATTGGCAAAAATGAAAATCTCGTTTAAGATACAATTTCAAACGATTTACAGAACTAAAAATTATGAAATGATTCTCTAAAATCATCATTTTCAAATTCGAACTTGGCTAATCAAACTAAAAAATTATAATGTTTGATTTTTTTGTTGTTTCATAAGTTACACTTTAATGTATTATTTTTGAAATATCCACTGAATATTTTTATTTGCAATTATTTTTAAAAATGGGATTGCATAGTTATAATCATTTTCTTTTTAAAGATCTTAGCCTACTATTGATTGTCCAAAGAGAATTTGAATTTTTAGAACTTGATTTTCAACCTGAACTAAGAATAGAGCCTGTATTCCTATATACCTACATATAAACTCAGATATTTGGCATGTATACAGACATGCAAGCAAATCTAAACATCATTCAAACACATTTCGTATCGCACTTCAAAGATCATCAAAATGTAACAAGGTCAAGTGGTTTGCTCACCTGGTTTCAAAAGACAGAGAACTGGAAATTTGAACAACTAGGGAATGATATTGTTTTCGAGAACTTGATATTTTGTTTGAGTTGCAGTTTGAACTTGTTGCATGTTTGATTTAGCTTAAATCTGGAACTTTGTTTTGATGTTGAGACGATTTACCATAATAATTTGAAACTGGAAATAAATCTTGCTTTGGCTTTGATCTGTTTGTTTTCAGTTTGAAAAGAAACCTTTGCTTGATTTTAATTTGATTTTTAAAAACTGGAATTTGATTATGATCTGCCACCTGATCCATCTGAGTTGAATTTTTACCCGATCCTTCAGTATTAGATCAGGTAGAATTTGAAACAGGTTTTGATTTGAATTGCAATTTGAAGTTTGATCTTTGCATTATCTTTGAGTTTCCAGGTTTGACATCCTACGTTGTTTTCTGTTTTGATTTTTAATTTTATCTCAGTTTTGATTTTTTTTGAAAGATGATAAAAGTTTTAGAAAAGAGGATATAATATGATAAGTTTCGATCTAAAAAAATTAAGTAACCAGGTTTTCTCTAGCAATATTTTATTGGATTTAAATTTTTGGAGAAAATCAATTTGCCACTTGTTTACTTTTGTTAACACTTGTAATTATATGATCTTAATGTTTACAAATGTCCTAATTTGTATTTTTATATTGAAATCCTCTACAAAATTTTATTTTATAATTTATGTTAAACCCTTGCTAAACTTTTATTTATAAATTATGTTTTTATATTCCCAATAGGTATATTCATATCAAAGCCTTTGTATTTATCTATCAACTATATTTATTTTTAAGTATATAAGAGGAAATTATTTTAAATTTTTAATTAAAATCTCATTTTATATATATATATACACACTAACCAATTTTAGATACATATGTATGTCTTTATATTTTATTCATACCTTTTCTATATTTATACAACTTAATAAGAAAATGACTTTTAAATTCTAATTATACATTATTATTAAACAATCACATACATATATATAAAAAAATATATTAGTTTCTTCGTAATATAAAGTAAATAAGTCAAATTTTATTTCTAAAATATTTATTCTTGAATTTCAAATCAAATTCTATTTGAAATCTACTCATATATATGAACAAACGTATATTTTTATTTGTTCCTATAAAAATTTCAAATTTACCTACAATTTATTCCAAAATTTTTTTAATTAATTATCAACTTAAATTTGAATTAAAACTGGGATCGTTACAGATTCCCTCTTAAGAAAATTTCATCCTCGAAATTTGCTAGACAGGGAGACAAACAAAGAATGGATGGACACATCAAGATAGAGAAACAGTTTTCCAAGTCAAACTGAATATCAATTCTATATTTGGCTTACCAAATCAGAATATCATTAACGAATCTATTCAACATTTTTACGAATATACTCAGGCCATCAGGTCTACGAATATGCAAGGGCATTGGTTATTCTGAAGGGATAACTAACCGTTTGTTGAATATACCTGGACCCCAAAGAACAGACAATGGATATTAAATCCAGGTTGGAATATCCCAAAGTATACACTAGCTTGTTCCTCTTTGGACTTTGATCTTCACAAGAAATTGCAATAGAATTTCAAATTTGGTTTTTAATCGAAATTGTTTTATTGATACAAATCTTCATATTTTGTTAACCAATTTATTTCAATTAAATTACAAATTGATTAGAATTAAAATCCAAAAGCTGATAAGGGACTGATGAAAAGAATACGAAATAGGAATTAGAACCTTTTCTACAACGATTCGCAGGGCCACCATCACACCAAAGTTTCTCCTTCGAGATGCCACGAAGCGATCAAAGAATCAAAATTGAATGGTGATCAAAAGGGATTGATAGTGTTTCCGTTGTTGCAGGGTATCGATCATTTGTAGTGGTACTTCCCTGTCCCCTACCTCGTCCTCTTCTAGCACTCATACTCACTATCAGTGGATAGTAAGAGAATTTACTGAGGCTTGTGGACGGATATCTTAGGGATATACTCATTCTAGGGCATTTGTAACCCTATCTTTAATGAGCGACCTAATGTGTTATACTCCTGAGCTAAATTTCAACCTTCAGCTCTGATACCACTGTAATGGGCCCCGCTAGTGGCGACCGGTAGGCTTTGTAGCCATCCCAGCCCCACCATGGCATACAGTGATACCTTGAATTTGCTTTTACGGCCAGCCTCTCGACTCGCAACCAACCCTCACAGGGAGATGTAGGGGTAAGAGTCTCCTGCTCGCCACCAAACCCGACGAGAGAACCCCCTATCATGTTGTAATGAAGCAAACCCGATCCCACTCTGTAACGATCTAAAGTGAAGAGGATCTTAAAGGTGTATCTTTTGTATAAAATATTTGAAATGGAAATTATTTTGAAAGCTATGAATGAATCTTTATGAAAGATTGGTGAACTTTGTGAAGTGAGTCTTTTTTTTTAAAGATTTGAAAACTGTAACGACCCTGAGCCATTTTCAAATCTTACTGAGCAAAACTTCATCTTCCCCTAACTACCACAACCAATTCCAGATCTAACGTGCACCATGTACGTGCACCATCGACCGAAGCCCCTTCGATCATCGCCATGATCACCCACACATCATTGACGATGTGTTCACTCACTCCGACCATCTTGAACCGGAAATTATGTCAGAAAAAAAAAATTTGCAACTTGAACACTTCTTGGACTTAAACCACCATCAAAAAATCGCCTCGCCCCACCACGTCGAGCCACTAGCGACCATGATCTCCGACCACAGCTCCATCACGTCATCCCGCTTCTAACCCCCTTCATGCGATCACCTCCGGTGATAAATTGACATCGTACAAACCTCGACTACCTCGACATACCAAGCAGCTCCAGAAACCCTAGATCACCATCGTACGACCACCACGACCATCGAGAAATTCCCTAGCCAGTTTTCCCACGGTCTACAACCTCCCAGCTATCTTCACCATAAACCACGATCCGCAATTCATCGTCAATCACCGGAGATTGGAAAAAACGCAAATCTCATTCAACATACAATTTCTCACGATTTACAGAACTAAAATTATGAAATGATTCTCTAAAATCATCATTTTCAAATTCGAACTTGGCTATGTAATCAAGCTAAAAAATTAAAATGTTTGATTTTCTGTTGTTTCATAAGTTACACTGTAATGTATTATTTATGGAATATTCACTGAATATTTTATTTGCAATTATTTTTAAAAACCAGATTGCATAGTTATAATCATTTTCTTTTTAAAGAACTTTTCCTAATATTGATTGTGCAAAGAGAATTTGGATTTTTAGAAGGAATTTAAATGGGTAAAGATTGATTTTGAAATCTTATCGAATTAATTCCAAAATATGCGAAAAGTTTTCAATAAATGGATTAAAAGTTGGAGAATTTATTTAAAATTCAGATTTTAAATAGTTTGGAAGAAATAAAGGAATTTGTTTTAAAAGAGAATAAATTTGGTGTTTGAATGAAAATTTATTTGGTGTTTGAAAATAAATCTTTGGGAAATCGATTTGAAATTTGATATAATGCTATTTTTTTAAAGATTATTCATTTATCTATTATATTTGTTTCGATGCAAAATGTAAGATTTTGATATTGTTTCTGTTTCTTCTTCAATCTTCTTCTTCTTTAACACTAACGGTTGGTTTTTTATCATTTGATTGTGCGGCATTTGATACAGTGGACATATTAGTGCCGACTTTCGGGCGTCGAAAAATTGGGTCGTTACAAATTGATTTTCATTTAGTAATTAATTACATTAATTAGTTGATTGACAAAAATTAATTTTCCTTAATGATTAACCCTGAGTTGACCTTCGAAAAATCAACACCAAATACATCACTCATATTCGAGTGTCACTGATTCAAACGTCGAATCTGGTTCGCCGGAGCTATAACACATTAAGTACAACAACATAGCGTAAGAAAATGAATATTTCATTGATATACAATAGTTGATTACAAAAATGATACAACATCAGATACAAATGAGATATCAATACATATATCAGAGATATACAAAAGTGGAAGACAAAATGACAACAACAGAGAGATAATGTCCTCAATGCCAAACTCCAAAACTCTAAGCCACAATCTTGAACCACCATCACATTGTATTAAGCAAGGTCAGTCAGAATGTTGAAGTGCAACAAACGTGATCGCCAAACCAGATACTTCAAAGATATCGAATCTACACCTACCACCAGACTACCTGACTCTAGGCTGCCCGTGTGGAAAATTATGGGCACCTAGAGTTTAGAAAGGGAAAATTAAACTCCAGGTCAGTCATGGAACTGGTGTGAGCAAACAAAAATATTTTATCTTTCCAAAAGCAAAACAAAAGATTTTAAAAGAAATCCACAATGCTTTTCGGAAAATGAAACTACTATAAGGCCTTCCTGCGCACACACAATGCAAGCGCACAATTAGAGGAGATTTCTCATTATGATAGTCAAACATGCTTGATACGCGAAAATCATTTTGATATTATTATTAGTGCATAGTGCATAAATCCTTTCGAAAGTATAATATCAAACTTAGCCAGCATAGGTACCATTATATTATGCCTGTTATAGCTACCACCTAAGGTGACAGGTTATACAACTGCAATCGTAAAGGGCTCGTATCGTTTGATTGGATTTCCAACAATGGTCAGGATAAGGAACTTCCTCACTGAATGGAACGCCTCTGGAGGGACGCCTCCAAGAACCAAACCGGATCTCTGCCAACACAAGGCCGGGTTACCTCTGTAACTAGGTAAAACCTACAAGTATGCCATCCTCGGTCGTTACCGACCTTTATCCAAGAGCTCTCAACACCAGCAACCACAAAGCAGTAAGTCTGCATCAACCACATAGGTTAAATGTCTAGGATCCATACCATGATACCACCTTTTATCCAGAAGAAAATGGATATACCCTAGGGGCGCGACCCCTAAAAACCTTGCCGCAACATTCCTGTTTCGACCATTTCCGGGTTGTGAGGTTCGACGAAGTCTCATCCACAAAGCTACGCTTTTCACAAAAGCCATCCTTCGATCAATAGATGATCAGCAGCACCTCGTATGCCACATTACCAAATTTGGAATGTATCACTAGTAACCATCAAGTACATAACCTATGAGCTCGTACGTCTCAGAGAAGGGTGTTAAGCTAAGAGAATAAATCCTCTGCCACCAAACAAAAATGTATTTAATATAAACCAGCTTCACATCTCAAAGTGTAATGTCAGACACACATCCATACAAGTCTGTCCGAGTTCGAACAGAACCGAAGACACTTCAAAGAAGCCCTTGCAACCCAGGTATTTATAATCCCGATCGAACTCCCCATCACATATGGAGATCTCTATACCGACGCGACTCAGTGCAAAGACATTCGACGGGTAATCCTTTCGTTCTCGAAAATACTCGGTCTTCACCACCGATCTTCAAGTGTTATCCATCTGTCGTATCATTATTCGAAATGGGTTATATGACACAAAGTCCTCTCCTGGCTAAACCAAATAATGAGCGTACATTTTAAAAACATATGGATATTGGAATCTTAGTTAAGACACAACTTAAAGACCAAGAACCTTTCTTCAAATGGTTTAAACAAATTACCATTTTCAAATCTTTAAAAAAAAAGATTCACTTCACAAAGTTCACCAATCTTTCATAGAGATTCATTCATAGCTTTCTGAACAATTTCCCTTTCAAATCTTTTACACAAAAGATACACCTTTAAGATCCTCTTCACTTTGGAAACAAAGTTCACTAATTTTTAATAAAGATTCATTGATAGCTTTCAAAATAATTCCATTTCAAAAATGAAACCCTTTCAACGAAAACTGGAAATTCTTTCTTTATTTGAAAGCAATTATCATTTGAAAACAAAGACCTTTTGTTTCGAAAAAATCCGATTAAATATAGACCTTTAAGTATAAAACTTGGGTTGATTTTAAATTCTTAAAATAATACTTTTAATATACTTCAAAAGTGATTTAAAATTCATATATATATATATATATATATGGTATAACTTGTATAACCCTTTCAAAACATAGTTTCCAAACTAATTTAAAATCTTAAATAAGATATATTATATTCAAGATAAATTTCAATTTCAAACTTCCTTTCAAAAGCTTTTCATATTCAATCCAATTCCATTTCCAAAACCACTTGGATTTAAAATTCAAATTTAAAACCATTTTATTAAATTTGAATATCTATAACTTAACCGATTTCTTGTGAAATCCATATTTCTGTGTATAGTGTAGTCCAGGGGTTTTACACAATAGTGCAACATCGTCAATCATTGCAGATTCAAGCACAATAATATCGATAAGCATTATAATCCTATAACGCTTATCTTTATTCAAAGATTCACAGATAAATAATATAAATTTGTCACACATAAATATATTTCATTCATCACATATAAATAAATTACATTCATCAGAACTCAAATCAAAACAGAGCATCATACATCAGGGATATCAAACAATTCAACATCCAGTAGAATCCAAACATCCATAAGTAAGATCAATGAATTATCTGATTAATTTAAATCAGATAATCACTAATCCTGGTTAATTAACATTAATTAATTATAAACCATTTTGATTAATTATCCTTTAATCACTTATTAATTTACCTTTAATAATAAATTAATCAATCTTTAATTATTAATTAATTAACCTTAATTAATAAATCAACACCCATTAATTATTGAATAATTAACCTTTAATCATTTAATTATTCTTTAATTAGTTATCCTTAATTCATTAAATAAATAAATTAACCCATAATTAATTATCACTTAATTAATTACAATAAGTGATTATCATTAATCACTTCATCAACTTTAACCATTAATTAATTACTTTTAATAAAGTAATTACCTTTAATTACTTCATCACATAAATCAATTATCCTTTAATGTAATTACACAAAGTAATTACCGCTTAATTAGATTAAGTAATTAACTTCATTAAGTAATCATACATTAATTACTTTCATTAATTAAACTACCTTTAGGTTAGTTACATTAAGTAATTGTCCCTTAATCATTAAGTAAATAATTACCCCATAGTAAATTTCGATAAACCATTTATTTTAATCATTTATCAAACTATATTTGAAAACACCCAAGGATTTAAATCAAATTATAAATTTATTTTAAATCAGGACAAATTTAAAATCATTATACATTAAAAATTTATTCTTTGAAATTTTACTTGAAAAACTTGTTCCATGTCTATATTTTCGAAACTTGTTTGATAATAAAATATCAAACAAATTAAAAAATTTTATTTTCAACATTTGAATTTAAAATTTTAAGTAAAAAATTTGTTTGACAAAACATGATAAATACTTCACTTTCATTCTTAAGCTTTGAAAACTTATTTACATGGAAACCTATACAAAATTTAATTTCAAATTTTAGAAACCTGTTACCATTAAAACTACTCGAGCCCACAACACAAACTACCCGAACAATCGCTCGAGCACGAACCTGAGGTACCACTTCAACTTCCCTGAGCCACTTTCAAATCTTACCGAGCAAAACTTCATCTTCCCCCAACTACCACAACCAATTCCAGATCCAAAGTGCACCGTGTATGTGCACCATCGACCGAAGCCCCATTGATCATCGCCACGATCACCCACACGTCATCGACGACGTGTTCACACACTCTGACCACCCTAAACTGAAATTATGTTTGAAAACAAAATTTTGCAACTCGACCACTTCCTGGACTTAAAACACCATCAAAAAATCACCTCGGCCCACCACGTCGAGCCACCAGTGACCATGAATCTCCGACCACAGCTCCATCATGTCACCCCGCTTCTAAACCCTTTCATGCGATCACCTCTGGTGATAAATTGACACTGTACGAGCCTCGATTACCTTGACATACTACGAAGCTCCACAAACCCTAGATCACCATCGTACGGCCACCACGACCATCGAAAAGTTCCCTTGCCAATTTTCCCATGATCTACAACCTCCCAGCTATCTTCACCATAAACCACGACCCACAATTCATCGTCGATCACCGGAGATTGGAAAAAATGCAAATATCGTTCAACATACAATTTCTCACGATTTACAGAGCTAAAAATTATGAAATGATTCACTAAAATCATCATTTTCAAATTCGAACTTGGCAATGTAGTCAAGCTAAAAAATTAAAATGTTTGATTTTTCTGTTGTTTCATAAGTTACAATATAATGTATTATTTTTGAAATATCCACTGAATATTTTTATTTGCAATTATTTTTAAAAATGACATTGCATAGTTATAATCATTTTCTTTTTAAAGATCTTAGCCTACTATTGATTGTACAAAGAGAATTTGAATTTTTCGAACTTGACTTTCAACCTGAACTAAGAACAGAGCCTATTTTCCTGTATACCTACATATAAACTTAGATAATTGGCATGTATACAGATATGCAAGCAAATCTACACATCATTCAAACGCATTTCATGTCATGCTTCAAATATCATCAAAATGTAACAAGGTCAAGTGGTTTGCTTACCTTGTTTCAGAAGACAGAGAACTGGAAATTTGAACAACTGGGAAATAATATTGATTTTTGGAACTTGATATTTTGTTTGAGTTACAGTTTGAACTTGCTACATGCTTGGTTTAACTTAAATCTGGAACTTTGTTTTGATGTTGAGATGATTTTCCATAATAATTTGAACCTGGAAATAAATCTTGCTTTGGCTTTGATCTGTTTTGTTTCAGTTTGAAAAGAAACCTTTGCTTGATTTTAATTTGATTTTTAAAAACTGAAATTTGATTTTGATCTGCCACCTGATCCATCGGAGCTGAATTTTTACTTGATCCATCAGTTTTAGATCAGGTTGAATTTGAAACAGGTTTTGATTTGAATTGCACCTTGAAGTTTGATCTTTGATTTATCTTTGAGTTTCTAGGTTTGAAATCCTATGTTGCATTCTGTTTTAATTTTTATTTTGATCTCAACTTTGATTTTTCTTCCGAAAGATGATAAAAGTTTTAGAAAAGAGGATATAATATGATAAGTTTCAATCTGAAAAAAATGAAGTAACCAAGTTTTCTTTAGCAACATTTTATTGGATTTAAACTTTTAGAGAAAATCAAATTGCCACTTGTTAACTTTTGTTAACACTTGTAATTATATGATCTTATTGTTTTACAAATGTCCTAATTTGTATTTTTATGTTGAAATCCTTTATAAAAATTTATTTTGTAATTTATGTTAAACCCTTATTAAACTTTTATTTATAAATTATGTTTTATATTCCCAAAAGGTATATTCGTATCAAAGCCTTTGTATTTATTTATCAACTATATTTATTTTTAAGTATATAAGAGGAAAGTATTTTAAATTTTTAATCAAATCTTACTTTATATATATACTAACCAATTTTAGATATATATATGTCTTTATATTTTATTCATACCTTTTCTATATTTATACAACTTAATAAGAAAATGATTTTTAATTCTAATTATACATTGTTATTAAATAATCACATAGACATATATTAGTTTCTTCGTAATATAAAGTTAATAAGTCAAATTTTGTTTCTAAAATATTTATTCTTGAATTTCAAATCAAAATCTGTTTGAAATCTACTCATATATATGAACAACATATATTTAATTTGTTCCTGGAAAAATTTCAAATTTACCCACAATTTAATCCAAAATTTTATTTTAATTATCAATTTAAATTTGACTTAAAACTGGGATCGTTATAGTGAATGTTAAATTTAACAATTAAAGTTTAAGAGTAATTAGAGAATTAAATAAACAACAACTCAAAAATTAAATATCCTTCCCAAAAAAGAGGGAAGATGTCGACTCCTTGACCTCAAGAGGTCGATTCCTTGACCATAAAAGGTCGACCCCTAGAGCTCGACTGCTTGGAAAGAAGAGGTCGACCGCTTCCTTTGTGGTGGGTAGGGTTTTGGTTGCTTTGTACGCTCCAGATTTATCCGCTTTCTATCTAGTTTCATCCAATGGCTCTGGTGTTGTAACGACCCGTATTTTACGTGTCGATAGATCGTAGAATTTGCAGGTCGATAGTGTTGTTTGTGTTGCCTCTAGCTTGAGTCGTTTAGAAGTTAACCCGGGTGGAGTATGAGTTGTGACCGACTCATGAGCATTGCCGAGCTAAGGGATGAGTCGTGACCGACTCATAGGGGACCGACTCAAGGAGGGGTTACGGGTTGGAGTGTTGGCCGAGATAAGAAATTCACCGACCTAAGAGTTGCCGAGTTATAGAAGTAACGACCTAAAAGTTAGGCGACTTAGTGATGGTGACCGACCTATAGTAAGTCGCAGACGACCTTAGGAAGTGGCCGAGTCAACGAGTTACGACTCATAAGGTTTGCCGAGTTAAGGTGTTAACGGGTTAGTAGTTAGGTCGTGGCATGTTGTTTTGAGTTAGGTCGAGAACGAGTTACGACTTAGTGTTAGGGGCTTAGGTCGTAAGGTAGATGACTCGTGAAGTTGTTAGCTCGGTAGGATTTAGGTCGGTCGAGAGATAAGTCGTATCTCGTAACTCGTTTACGAGTTAGTAAGTGAATGTTAGGTCGGTGGCGAGTTAAAGATGTTAGGACGCTGGGCCGGTTTAGCCTTGGATAGATAGGTCGCAGCATTTTATCTCACCTTTCATTTTAGGTCGCTGGGAGATCTGGGCCATTGGTTAGTGTTAGGTCGTTCAAACGACTTAGGATCTAGTAGAGTTAGGTCGGAGGCCTATGAGTCGTAGGTCGTAACACGTGAAGGCTTTAGGTCGTGTAGGGGCTTAAACCGTTAAGACGTTAGGTTGTGTACCCATTGAGTCGTAAGTCGTAGCTCGTATACGAGTTAAGTCAGATGTTGTTAGCTTGTGTGTGTTAAGTCGTAGGTCGTTGGGTCCTGTGCAGTTGAGTCGTACCTGGTCTAGTTGAGTCGTGCTCTTGTGTGAGCCGTTGAGTCGTGGGGGGGGCATTGAGTCGCCTTTGTAGATGAGTCGTATGATGTTGTCTTGAGTCGGCAAGGATGAGTCGTGGACGACTCATGATGAGTCGTGACCGACTCATAGGGGCGACGACTCATAGGATTTCCAGCCTATAAATAGTGGACTTTGGCTCACTTTTTGGCACCGGTTTTCGAAGCGACGAAGTGCTGCCATTTTGGAAACTCGACTACAGTATTTTCTTCACTTCTTTCTCTACTTCCATCAAGTGCTAACATCCATTGAAGATCAAAGATCGAAGATCCAAAGTTGAAGATTTTCATCCGAAGAAGCTAGATTTCACCGTTTCAAGTGAAATTTCTCCGGATCAAGCTGTGATCTTCGCTGTCCAGATCTGAAGTGCTGTGATTTTAGGTTGTTTTGGTGATTTGGTGAGTGGTAGTTATCTCTCACACGGACCCAAAGGAGTGTAGTGGATTGGTGATATGTTTATGTGTTAAAGTTAGCGTTTTCTCGCATTTTCCTTAAGTCTGCATGTAGATCCATCATATTTGAAGATGTTTATCTATGAAAGTTATTTATCAAGTATTAGAGACAAAACCCATGTTTTAGATTTGATAGATCTATGCTAAAAACCATGATTTCACGTATGTTGGACTTTTGCTCACTTAATTACGAAATTGCCATTATAATTGATATTGCTTAATAGATCTTGTTTGAATGGTTGAATGTTTGAATGTATGTTAGATTTGATTGCTCCAAGTTAGCTTGTAGTTGATTTGGAACAAGATGGTTGAAGATGATTCAAAAGCTAAGTGGAAAGGCTCTTGAATGGTGAAAGCTGCCAATGGCATATGAAGCGGATGTGGAAGCTCATATGGATGGATTCGAGGATGTGGGATCTTGCCATGATGCGAGAAGGCAAAGCATGGTTGAGTTGGGACTTTGCGATGATATGATGAGGCAAGGCTTGTGTTGAGATGGGACGGGTCATGATGACGTTCCAAGTTGAGAGACTTTGCTATGATGTGATGAGGCAAGACATATGTTGTGATGGGACGGGTCACGAAGACGTTCCAAGCACGGGTCATGACGACGTGCAAAGTTATAACTCGGTGATGCGGTCCGGGTTGGGGTGGATAATGGTTAGCTTGAGAGGCGCTTGAGCTAGTATGGAAGTAGTCGTCGAGGAGGATGACTAGGAGGCTAAGATCTCATCGTTGTTGAAGGTTCTAGCATACTCAAAGCAAGGGTACGTTGGAACGGGTCACGATGACGTTCCAGGCACGGGTCATGATGACGTGCCAGTACTCTGGGCTGATGCGTTCGGCTTAGGCACGGGTCACGATGACGTGCGGAGTTATGGCTAAACCGGGGTTACCATTAGCCCTTGACAGGCGGTCATTCAACTAACGGTGAAATCAAGGCAATGATAACAGTGATAGCCAGAGTCATGGATGTTTGGATGTTTGGTTGTATCATCATTCGGCTTCAAGAGCGGTGTTTTCTGGGTGCTTATCTGATCTTGGTTTAGGCCTTGGGGGTTTGTATTTGGAAAACATCGTCCTTGACTCGAGTGATTATTGCTTTACCTTACTTATCTGCTATGTTATGCTTACTTCTCCTTAGTGTGTGTATGGGGGCTATCACTGTAGAAAGAGGTGGAGTGGGATGGTTTGGTTCCTATTCCTTTTATCCCTTATGCTCTTTGGTATGTTTGATTGTTAATTTACTGCTCACTAAGACTTTGTCTGACTCAAGGTTTTATGTCTCCTCTTATTACCTTGGGCTGTTCATCCATGTTTGGGATGGGCAGACTAGGTAGCAGGTGACAGGTGCTGTGCTAGGAGTTCTACGCTAAAGATGACGAAGACGAGCAGGAGGCTTTGCATATTAGTTTTCTTACTATATGTACTGGGTATCCGCTGCTGTATTTGGTTGAGTGATTTGTAGTGAGGCTTTCATGTATGGATTCGAGTAGATGATTGTATGAAACAACTGTGATGCTTATATGATGATGTTCTGTTCTATGGAGCTTCACTATATTATATTTCTCTATTGTATTTTATCCATGCGCTGTGAGTTATGCGATAGAGATTCTTCTGTTTTGTTTTACCCTGACTATCGTCCATGGCTGCCTGGCACACCTTTTAGCGCATTATTTCCTTGATTTGGTGCAGGAGTCATGGGCGGTCGTCACATTTGGTATCAGAGCTTTGGTTAATCGATTTCAGCCAACGCTCGCTGACGTAACTACGTATGAGAGACGTAATTGTATTTTGATGGGTGATTACTATATATAATATAGTAGCCTAGAAGGATTTGAACTCCTCATGCAGTTGTTTCTTAAGGTGTTCTAATCATTCTTATTACAGATACTAAGGATGAGTCGAAGAGGGAGACCAGCTGCAAGGGAAAGCCGTGCTGATGAAGGAGCTGTTGATTATGGAACTATGTTCGAAGCGATGATGACTTCGATCATGAGAAGGATACCAGCTTCAGGATCATCAGTGGATGTGGGAGTTCAAGTTCAAGCTCCAAGACCGGTGGATTTTGCTAAGCTTTGCAAGGATTATACTTCTCTTGGAGGAAAAGCTTTCTTGGGGACGGAGTCGACTATTGAGGTGCAGAGATGGATTGATGCTTGCAAAAGGATCTTTGGTGACTTAGGGATTGAGGATGCAACTAAGAGAAAGCTTGCATCGAGACAGCTTCAGGGAAGAGCTGCTGATTGGTGGAATTCTATCACCATAGATACACCAGAAGAGGATATTACTTGGGAGCAGTTCCAAGTTAGATTTGAAGCCAAGTTCATCTCTACTGCTCAGAGGTCTGTTTTGTTCAAGAGATTTGTGGAGCTCAAACAAGGCGGAAGGCCTGTTCTGGAGTATATTTCTGAGTTCGAAGCTTTGTCTAAGTATGCCAGATCATATATTGATTCTCCCTACCAGAAGAATGAAAAGTTTGTGACTGGTCTGGATGCTTATCTAGGAAGGCAGTTAGTGGATCATCTGGACGATCCATTTGAGAAGCTGGTGGAGAAAGCTCTGAGGCATGAGAGTTTGTTTCCTAGGGAAAGTTCTGTTGTTGCTGTAACCAGGGAAGGATCTAAACCACAGCAGAGTGGGAATAAGAAGAGGAAGCAGCAGCAACAGAAGGGAAAGGATGGTCAGAAGAAGCCAAAGGGCGAGGTGACTTGTTATAACTGCCGTCAGAAGGGTCATCTTTCTCGGGATTGCAAGAATCCGAAGGTGCAGTTGAAGTGTTACAACTGTGATAAGCTGGGACACATTAAGAAGGACTGTCCAGATCCGAGGAAAGATAGGCAGGTTGTGCAAGCCTATGCTTTGGGGGCTGTTCCATCGTCTTCAAAAGCTCCGACTGCTGAAGAAAAGGGGAAGAGTGTGGTGGTTCAAGGTACTCTTTCTATTTGTGGTGTTCCAGTTAGAGTGTTGTTTGATACTGGAGCGTCGCATTCTTTTGTTTGTGATGATTTGGTAAGCCGGTTAGGTATGAAACCGGATATTGTTGATAGGCCATTGGTTGTGACTAATCCAGTGGGGGGTTCGTCATGTTTGTGTATGATATGCCGTGGTCTAGTTGTGTCGGGTCATGATTGCTCGTTTGTTTGTGATTGCTTTGTTCTGAACTTTGCGGGGTTCGGAATTATTTTGGGTATGGACTGGCTTAGGAAGTATGCGGCTAGGATTGATTGTGAGAGGCTTGAGGTGACAGTCGGGAATGTGGAAGGGCGAAAGGTTGTGATACGATGTAAGCATGAAGAAGGCGTCTTCATGAGCTTCATGTATTCGCTAGTTGTTCCACGGGATGGACTGTCATCGGTGCCTATTGTGAATGGATTTGAGGATGTCTTTGACGAAGTCAAAGGGTTGCCGCCGCATAGGGAGATCGAGTTTCGTATCGATCTAGTTGAGGGAGCCAGACCTGTTGTGATGCCTCTTAGGCGGATGGCACCGAGGGAGCAGCAAGAGCTGAAGGTGCAAGTTGATGACCTTTTACGGAAAGGATTCATTCGGAGGAGTGTGTCCGAATGGGGTGCGCCAGTTGTGTTCGCAACCAAAGCGGATGGATCGTTGAGGTTGTGTGTGGATTATCGTGAGCTGAATAAGGTGACTAAGAAGAACAAGTATCCATTGCCGAGAATAGATGACTTGTTTGATCAGCTTCACGAGGCTAAGGTGTTTTCTCAGATGGATTTGGCAACGGGATTTCACCAGTTGAGAGTGGCGAAGGATAGTGTGCCGAAGACTGCTTTCAGGACACCATCCGGGTTTTATGAGTGGCTGGTGATGCCGTTTGGATTGACTAACGCGCCAGCATATTTTGTGGATCTTATGAATAGAGTATTCAGAGATCAGTTGAATAAGTTCGTGCTTGTGTTCGTTGATGATATTTTGGTTTATTCCAGAACCGAGGAAGAGCACAAGACGCACTTGAGGATTGTTTTGGATATACTGCGGAAACATCAGCTGAAGGCTAAGTTTTCGAAGTGTCACTTCTGGAAGAGTGAAGTGAGGTTCTTAGGCCATGTTATCTCTGGAAGTGGAATAGCGGTTGATCCCGCTAAGGTGGCAGCAATCCAGGATTGGGTTAGACCTAAGAATGCATCTGATGTGAGAAGTTTTCTTGGATTAGCCGGGTATTATCGTCGGTTTATTAAAGACTTTTCCAAGATAGCTGCACCGTTGACAGGATTGACGAAGAAGAACCAAGTGTTCAGATGGGATGACAAGTGTGAGCAAGCCTTCGTAATCCTGAAAGAGCGATTGACGAGTGCTCCTGTATTGACTATTCCGAGTGGGAATGATGAGATGGTGGTTTACACCGATGCATGTGGCACTGGACTAGGAGCGGTGCTAATGCAGAAGGATAAAGTTGTTGCGTATGCTAGTCGACAACTGAAGCCGCATGAAAGGAACTATCCGACTCATGATTTGGAGTTAGCGGCGATTGTGTTTGCTTTGAAGATGTGGAGACACTATCTATTGGGAGTTAGATTCGAGTTGTTTACAGATCATAAGTCGTTGAAGTATCTGTTCTCCCAAAAGGATTTGAATCTTCGACAGCAACGGTGGCTAGAGTTCCTAGCATCTTATGATTTTGGTATAGCCTATACTCCGGGAAAAGGTAACGCAGTGGCTGATGCGTTGAGTCGAAGACATGCAGGATTGGGAGCCATGTTTTCGGAATGGAAGAGTCTTGAGTATTTGGCTGGATTTGATTTCAGGCCTAGATGTGAATTGGAACCTGAGATGTTGGCAAACTTATCGATAAGGCCTACTCTGGTGGAAAGGATTGGTGAGAGCCAAAAGAGAGATGATAAGCTTGTCAGGATTATCCGAGATTTGGAAGCTGGATTGACTCCAGAGAAGGATAAGGGATTCGAGGTCGATCGAGAGGGTTGGCTTCGAAAGCAAGGGCGACTAGTTGTTCCCGATGTAGATGGATTGAGAGATGAAGTTCTGAGGGAGAGTCATCACTCGAAGTTGACAATTCATCCAGGTGGAAATAAGATGTATCGGGATATGAAGAGAACCTACTACTGGGAAGGTATGAAGAAGGATGTTGGAAACTTTATTTCCAAGTGTATGAATTGCCAGTTGGTGAAAGCTGAGCAGAAGAAGCCCAGTGGATTGCTTCAGCCATTAGAGGTTCCTACATGGAAATGGGAGCAAGTGTCGATGGACTTTATCGATGGTCTACCTAGGACAAGAGCAGGGAATGAAGGGGTTTGGGTCATCGTAGATCGTTTGACCAAGAGTGCAAGATTCATTCCTGTTCGATCGACTAGGACTGCATCGAAGTTGGCTGAGTTGTATGTTAAGTGGATAGTTCGTTTCCATGGTGTTCCGAAGAGTATAGTGAGCGATCGAGACCCATTGTTCACTAGTAGATTTTGGAAGAGCTTCCAGGAAGTTTTGGGAACCGAGTTGTGTTTGAGTACAGCTTATCACCCTCAAACAGATGGTCAGACTGAGAGAGTCAACCGAGTTTTGGAAGATCTTCTTAGAGCATGTGTTTTGGACTTCGGAGGATCATGGGAAGATCACCTTCATTTGGTGGAGTTTGCTTATAATAACAGTTATCAGTCGAGTATCGGTATGGCACCATATGAGGCATTATATGGAAGACCGTGTAACTCTCCGACATGTTGGTTGGAAACTGGAGAAAAGCTGATACTTGGGCCAGAGATGATTCGACAGACTTCAGATTGTATAGAGATCATTCGGCAACGAATGAAGGCAGCCCAAGATCGTCAGAAAAGTTATGCCGATAATCGTCGTAAGGATTTGGAATTCGACGTAGGTGATATGGTTTTTGTGAAGATTTCTCCATTAAAGAATGCTATAAGGTTTGGGAAGAAAGGAAAGTTGACTCCGAGATTTGTTGGACCATTCCCGATTATCGAGCGTATTGGAAAGCTCGCTTATAGATTGGAGTTACCGGAAAAGATGGCGGGTGTGCACAATGTTTTTCATGTATCTTATCTACGGAAGTATGTGCACGACCCAACTACGGTGGTTTCTGCTGATAGCTGTGAAGACTTGGAGGTTGATCCTGTTGTTTCGAGACCTCGTAAGCCGCTTCGTATTGTTGAAACCGATACGAAACAGCTTAGGAGGAAGACGATTACGTTGCTCAAGGTACAATGGAGTGACGATGTTAACGACTGTACGTGGGAGGAGGAAGAGAGGATGAAGGCAGCTCATCCCGGACTCTTCGAGGTATGGCCCTAAAGTGTCGTGACATCTCATGAATTTGTAGCTTGTTCTAAGTCTTAGAATTCTGCATGCTAGGTTAGAATTGGATGCATGATCTGTTGATTGCTATGGATGGTAGGCATGCGGAATATCTTTGATTTCTGTTGTTTGCTTGGAATTTCGGGGGCGAAATTCCTAAGGGGGAGAGAATGTAACGACCCGTATTTTACGTGTCGATAGATCGTAGAATTTGCAGGTCGATAGTGTTGTTTGTGTTGCCTCTAGCTTGAGTCGTTTAGAAGTTAACCCGGGTGGAGTATGAGTTGTGACCGACTCATGAGCATTGCCGAGCTAAGGGATGAGTCGTGACCGACTCATAGGGGACCGACTCAAGGAGGGGTTACGGGTTGGAGTGTTGGCCGAGATAAGAAATTCACCGACCTAAGAGTTGCCGAGTTATAGAAGTAACGACCTAAAAGTTAGGCGACTTAGTGATGGTGACCGACCTATAGTAAGTCGCAGACGACCTTAGGAAGTGGCCGAGTCAACGAGTTACGACTCATAAGGTTTGCCGAGTTAAGGTGTTAACGGGTTAGTAGTTAGGTCGTGGCATGTTGTTTTGAGTTAGGTCGAGAACGAGTTACGACTTAGTGTTAGGGGCTTAGGTCGTAAGGTAGATGACTCGTGAAGTTGTTAGCTCGGTAGGATTTAGGTCGGTCGAGAGATAAGTCGTATCTCGTAACTCGTTTACGAGTTAGTAAGTGAATGTTAGGTCGGTGGCGAGTTAAAGATGTTAGGACGCTGGGCCGGTTTAGCCTTGGATAGATAGGTCGCAGCATTTTATCTCACCTTTCATTTTAGGTCGCTGGGAGATCTGGGCCATTGGTTAGTGTTAGGTCGTTCAAACGACTTAGGATCTAGTAGAGTTAGGTCGGAGGCCTATGAGTCGTAGGTCGTAACACGTGAAGGCTTTAGGTCGTGTAGGGGCTTAAACCGTTAAGACGTTAGGTTGTGTACCCATTGAGTCGTAAGTCGTAGCTCGTATACGAGTTAAGTCAGATGTTGTTAGCTTGTGTGTGTTAAGTCGTAGGTCGTTGGGTCCTGTGCAGTTGAGTCGTACCTGGTCTAGTTGAGTCGTGCTCTTGTGTGAGCCGTTGAGTCGTGGGGGGGGCATTGAGTCGCCTTTGTAGATGAGTCGTATGATGTTGTCTTGAGTCGGCAAGGATGAGTCGTGGACGACTCATGATGAGTCGTGACCGACTCATAGGGGCGACGACTCATAGGATTTCCAGCCTATAAATAGTGGACTTTGGCTCACTTTTTGGCACCGGTTTTCGAAGCGACGAAGTGCTGCCATTTTGGAAACTCGACTACAGTATTTTCTTCACTTCTTTCTCTACTTCCATCAAGTGCTAACATCCATTGAAGATCAAAGATCGAAGATCCAAAGTTGAAGATTTTCATCCGAAGAAGCTAGATTTCACCGTTTCAAGTGAAATTTCTCCGGATCAAGCTGTGATCTTCGCTGTCCAGATCTGAAGTGCTGTGATTTTAGGTTGTTTTGGTGATTTGGTGAGTGGTAGTTATCTCTCACACGGACCCAAAGGAGTGTAGTGGATTGGTGATATGTTTATGTGTTAAAGTTAGCGTTTTCTCGCATTTTCCTTAAGTCTGCATGTAGATCCATCATATTTGAAGATGTTTATCTATGAAAGTTATTTATCAAGTATTAGAGACAAAACCCATGTTTTAGATTTGATAGATCTATGCTAAAAACCATGATTTCACGTATGTTGGACTTTTGCTCACTTAATTACGAAATTGCCATTATAATTGATATTGCTTAATAGATCTTGTTTGAATGGTTGAATGTTTGAATGTATGTTAGATTTGATTGCTCCAAGTTAGCTTGTAGTTGATTTGGAACAAGATGGTTGAAGATGATTCAAAAGCTAAGTGGAAAGGCTCTTGAATGGTGAAAGCTGCCAATGGCATATGAAGCGGATGTGGAAGCTCATATGGATGGATTCGAGGATGTGGGATCTTGCCATGATGCGAGAAGGCAAAGCATGGTTGAGTTGGGACTTTGCGATGATATGATGAGGCAAGGCTTGTGTTGAGATGGGACGGGTCATGATGACGTTCCAAGTTGAGAGACTTTGCTATGATGTGATGAGGCAAGACATATGTTGTGATGGGACGGGTCACGAAGACGTTCCAAGCACGGGTCATGACGACGTGCAAAGTTATAACTCGGTGATGCGGTCCGGGTTGGGGTGGATAATGGTTAGCTTGAGAGGCGCTTGAGCTAGTATGGAAGTAGTCGTCGAGGAGGATGACTAGGAGGCTAAGATCTCATCGTTGTTGAAGGTTCTAGCATACTCAAAGCAAGGGTACGTTGGAACGGGTCACGATGACGTTCCAGGCACGGGTCATGATGACGTGCCAGTACTCTGGGCTGATGCGTTCGGCTTAGGCACGGGTCACGATGACGTGCGGAGTTATGGCTAAACCGGGGTTACCATTAGCCCTTGACAGGCGGTCATTCAACTAACGGTGAAATCAAGGCAATGATAACAGTGATAGCCAGAGTCATGGATGTTTGGATGTTTGGTTGTATCATCATTCGGCTTCAAGAGCGGTGTTTTCTGGGTGCTTATCTGATCTTGGTTTAGGCCTTGGGGGTTTGTATTTGGAAAACATCGTCCTTGACTCGAGTGATTATTGCTTTACCTTACTTATCTGCTATGTTATGCTTACTTCTCCTTAGTGTGTGTATGGG
The DNA here is from genome assembly GCA_030765085.1 of Allium cepa. Taxonomy (NCBI): domain Eukaryota; kingdom Viridiplantae; phylum Streptophyta; class Magnoliopsida; order Asparagales; family Amaryllidaceae; genus Allium; species Allium cepa. Next base: position 974,672,130 of record CM060932.1, read on the forward strand.
GGCTATCACTGTAGAAAGAGGTGGAGTGGGATGGTTTGGTTCCTATTCCTTTTATCCCTTATGCTCTTTGGTATGTTTGATTGTTAATTTACTGCTCACTAAGACTTTGTCTGACTCAAGGTTTTATGTCTCCTCTTATTACCTTGGGCTGTTCATCCATGTTTGGGATGGGCAGACTAGGTAGCAGGTGACAGGTGCTGTGCTAGGAGTTCTACGCTAAAGATGACGAAGACGAGCAGGAGGCTTTGCATATTAGTTTTCTTACTATATGTACTGGGTATCCGCTGCTGTATTTGGTTGAGTGATTTGTAGTGAGGCTTTCATGTATGGATTCGAGTAGATGATTGTATGAAACAACTGTGATGCTTATATGATGATGTTCTGTTCTATGGAGCTTCACTATATTATATTTCTCTATTGTATTTTATCCATGCGCTGTGAGTTATGCGATAGAGATTCTTCTGTTTTGTTTTACCCTGACTATCGTCCATGGCTGCCTGGCACACCTTTTAGCGCATTATTTCCTTGATTTGGTGCAGGAGTCATGGGCGGTCGTCACAGGTGTGTTTCAACCGCAATAAGTAAAACCCTAGACCCCTCACTTTTATTCACAAATATTTTGGAAACGTCGGCGAAGAACTTTCAGTTCATCTCTTTATAAATTTAGAAAACACCATAATGGTTTCAAGTAAGAAATCCTATATACATATCTTTGTTTATCATTTAATTTCTAAATCTCTTCTCCTCCAACCTTTCTAAATCTAATAAGTTTAAAAATACCTTGTTGTATATATCAAAAAGTAGAGATCTAAAGGAGATTATAGTGGGCATTGCAAATCCAACAAGAAGCAAAGCTAAGGACCAACTATGAGTGTAAATATTAGTTTTTCTATTTTAGTGAATAATATAGTTCGGATTTGATATATGCCTTGAGGTGTTTTGGATTGTGTAAACATCATATTAAAAATTCCTGAAATTCTTAGGATTGAATCTTAATTGTTTTGTGTTAAAATAATGGAGTTTTGTGAATTTTGCAGTTTATGTAATATATCTTCTATTCCACTTCTTATCCTTCTTCTCCAAATCTGATCAAGGGATTTAATTGAGAAACGGTGTGTAGAGGACGAACCTTTATTCATAATTTACACCGCCCATTTCTATAAAATTTAATAGAATTTTCCTCTCTAAATTCATGTAAAAGAAGTTGAATAGAGCATAGGATTGGTTAGATTTTAAGTTTACATTTTTGATTAATTCCATTGTTTTAATATGAGCTGTTTGATTTAGATTCTATATACAAATCTATTTATTGCTTGAATCCTTGTTATGGAAATTGGAATTTGGACATTATTGGTGAAATGTAGGAAAAAGGAATTGACATTTAATGTTAGTTAGGGCGTAATCTCTGCATGCATAGAATAATAGATGCCGATTTTTTTATATATTATCGGCGTAATAAACTTATAAATATAACATATAATTGCATAGTTAATTAGGTAATAACAGACATTAAATCCCCCTTAGAAAAGTAATTAATATTTTAAGGCGTAATAAGGAAGATTGCTTATAAGGCCTTAATTTTAGGATGATGAGATGAATATTATATAGACAGAGAGTATTTGAATTATGGCTAAGTTATAGAAATGTGAGGTCTGTCAAAAGGCACGCAGAAGTCTGCCCAGCTAATCTGGCTGCCAATAATGTGACTTTGGGCCATTTAAGACATCTCATTTGATGACTATTTATGGTGATGTAAGGTTAGTCCCAAATTCTATAGGTTAAACTTGTCTAGCTAGTCTGGCTACCGGTTCATATAAATAGTCGGACTAATGTGACACATGATTATGGGTATGGGTCATAATATGAAGGATCTGCTTCGGGGTCTTGAGGTATTAAGTGGTTGCTTAAGGATCTGCCTCTTTTTCGCAAATGAAGTAGAAAATGACCAAGGGTTACTCACTAGGCATGATAAGTGGTATCTCGATATGGTCCTCTTTAGGATAAGGTATTAAACGATTGGTTGAGAGTCCGCCTTTCCATAAAAAGTATTAAGTTGTTCAAGAGATTCCATATGATGTCAGCTAGATAGTCACTAGTGAGGAGTTCGCCTTAGGAATAGGTATTAAATGATGGGGTCTTCCTCAATTGAGATCTTAAATAGCCAAAGCCTACCTATTTTCCAATAAAAGGTATTAAGTAGCTTAGTTACCGTCTCTCGCACTACTAGATATTTACGACGTTAGTTATGGATTATGGGATTAGGAAACCTGCTTCGAATATGGAAGGTATTAAGCGGTTGTTTGGGGACCCGCCTTCTTTCCTTATATGAAGTATTAAGTGCTTTGATTACGTAAGACATGTGCTTATTTAAATTATACTGCCTAAGTACTAAAATAATAAGACTTGATATGTAACGACCCACAATTTTATCATTTAGATAAATTATATTTACTTTTAAAATATTTAGATATGGGTTTAAAAGTAAGAAATAATCATGTTTTAAATGATAAATAATAATAGTTATTTTGTTTGGGAAAAATATTTGTGGACAAATTACCGAGGTAAAATATTGATAATTTGTAAATATCATCCATGGTAAAATATCGATAAAATAGCTGTAAATCGTTTTATCATTAAAACTGCTTTTAAAAAATAAGGAGCGTGCATGGCTCTGGATACATACACTACTATATGTATTCAAACAATATAATGAAATAAAATAAATTATTTTATTTTTAAATATTTATGACATCGACAGTTGATATCGTCGGTTTTATGTATTTCTTCGAAAATTCAAGTTAAGTTTAAATATTAAATAAATGGGTTTTTATTTACAAATAAACTTATTTTAATTATTTAATAATGTTGGTAAAATAGTTTATAAAATTTCTTTACCAAAATAGATAGTTCGTAGAGAAATAGAAAATGTGACCAAAGAACGTTTTTCGGAATTTCGACTTTTTGACACCAGAAAGTTGTCGGGAACATTGTTTGCCTTTGTGCTCCGTATGTACACATAATTAATAGATAACTAAAAATATAATAATACAGTTAATTATAGATTATCCGATGTTAAATATGTTTAGATAGCGATGCAACAAGTCATGGTTTAAATTATAACATACACACACACAAAATGCACTTTATATATGTATAATACACCTTATCGCTTGCCATTTCTTTAACATCATCATCATTATTAAGCATGAAATCATAGCTTAAGCAATGGAAGTAGAGGGGGAATGATGGACGTGACTAGAGAGGGGGAGTAGGTTGTGATGCGACCTTACAAAATTATGACATATTATGTTAATTAATTCAAAGGATGGTTTAGTAATTTCCTTACTTCCTTTTGTCTATAAATACACATCCCCTTTACCATATTTTCTTTTACTTCTGAATTTCTATTTTCCTAAAGCTTTCTTCATAATTTTATGGCTTCTTATGTTAGTTTTAAATTTTTTCTTAAATCAAAAAATCTAAATTGTTTTAAAGATGCAAACTTGTTTTAAAACCTTTCTTCCCCATTTTTCATCCACTTTATTCGGCCACAACTTCCTCTATTTTACACAAATTAAGATTTTCCTTTTTTGAACTCATATAAAATTTCAGTAGCTTCAACTTTCTCGTTTATTCTAATTTCAAGCTTAGATATGTCAAAATCTCATTTCTTTTGTGACGACCCAACTTCCACACTCCAGGAAGACGCATCGCTAAGAAGAAAGAAAGGGATAGAAAAGAGAAAAGAAAGGAAAGAAAGGAAAGAAAGAACATACCACATCAGAATCTCACAGCGGAATCGAATAAATTATAATATACCACATAATACTTTACATAGTATCTTATACATCAGAGTAATACAGCTATTACAACACAAAACTAGACAGTTATAAACATCTGTCTAGCTATTACAATCCAAGTACATCAGAGAAACAGACACAACTCAACACAGCGGAACCACTAACTATATCTACACGCTGAAGCCTCCTGCTCCATTATCTCCTTCAGAACTCGTTAAAGCAATCCTGAATCACTTGACTACTCAAACGTAATATGAGTACCCAAGAGTTTAATAAAACAGAAAATAAACACTCAGGTCAGACAGGGGTCTGGTGTGAGTAAACGGGGATAAAAGTTGCTTAACTTTTAGAAAATCCTTTGAAAACAAAAGGTATCACGTAAGACTTCCCACACATAAACATGGAAAAGTTTTTACCTTACGCTAACCAAAACATTTGATAGGAAATCCAGTGATATTATAATAGTGTCTAGGGTTTTCAAATAAATAAGAAATAGCCGAAATTGTTACATCTATTAAATTCCAGCTACTAGCCACAAAAGTGGGTAATACAATCAAAACCGTAGGGTCACGTAGGGAAAATAGGTTTCCATCAATGGTAGGGCTACTGGGGTACCGCCCGTCACAGTACGTTCAAGTTTTAAACTAAAGGAACTCAATTCTTTCAAGTTTTAAACTTATTTGAAATGAAATTTCATTTTCAAATTCACTTTTAAACATTTGAATATGTTCATTCATTTTAAATTTAAAAACTGTTTTGAAATTAAAACTGGGTTTCAAAGAAACTTGAAACAGTTTCAACTTAATTTCAAAACACATTTAAATCTTCCTTAAACCATTTAAATCAGTTTCAAAATTTAAAAACTAACAAAACTGTTTTAGCTTGATGTCTGAATTTGAAAGCAACCTGAAACTTATTTTAAAACTTGATTAAACTAAATTAAATCTTGTTTAAATTTAAGATTTTCATTTTTAAAATCTTTGAGTTTCAAAACTACATTTGAATTCAGATTCAACTCATACTTGAATCAAATTGCTAAATTTAAAATATGAATTTTATTTAAACAACAGACTGCAAAATTACAGGTTCTAAAACCTGCAACTGTTCTAATATGGATTTAAAAACCAAATTTAAAACTTGTTTAAATTTAAAATACTTCATCTTTTAAAAACTTTGAGTTTCAAACTTAATTTGAATTCAGATCCAACTTGTGCTTAAATCAAGTTGCAACTTAAAAATATGAATTTCATTCAAGAATCTAAAAACTGCAAACTCTCTGGATTTAAACCTGCAAACTGTTTTAAACACTCTTGATTTAAAACAGAATTTTAAATCTTGTTTAAATTTAAGATTTTACTTTTTTAAAAACTTTGAATTCAAAGCTACATTTGAATTCAGATTCAAGTATTACCTGAATCAAGTTTTCAACTTAAAATGTGAATTTATTCAAAAATTTAAACTGCAAAACTTCTCAGGCTCAAACCTGAAACAGTTTTAAATTTTAATTTAAAACAGGATTAAAACTTGTTTAAATTTTAGATTTCATTTTTAAAAACTTTGAATTCAAAACTTTATTTGAATTCTGTTTCTACTTCCACCTAATATCAAATTCCCACTCTAAAATTTAAATTTCATTCAACTTGCAAACTCTCAATTTCAACTCTGTAAACCTACCCGAGCCCAACCTACACCTGCTTCGAGTTTCACTACTCCTTGCTTCGAGATAATTTCACAAAACCCCGAGTTCTACTTTGGGTCAAAACCCTGCACATTACGGAAGTTCTCCAGAACTTCAGAAATCACTGCAACCTTGTCAACAGCAAGAAACACCACCTCCATCCACCATCATCGACACAACCTTGGATATAGCTTCCTTTACACCCCCTCTACAAACTCCCAAAACCTCAAATAACTCGAATCAACAGAGTGATGTGCAGAACCCCATAACCTAAACACTGCAAGACTAGGTTTCAAAACCTAGAAAACCCCCAATCCACATTCCCTCTCTCTCTCTCTGATTCTCCATCACCTAATCCACTCCAATCTCACATCAATACACCACTGACATGAAACATCATAACATCCTAAATCCACTACAATATGCATCTCAACCCTCCCCAAGTTCACTAGCCTACAATATACATCAATTTTCTATTTCTGTTTTAAAACAGAAATGCCTTTCCTTAACAGTTTATTTAAAACTGTAATATTAGTTTCCAAAATCCATGAATTTAATCATGCATCTTGTTACAAACTGTTTTAATGTTTTTAAGAGTTTGATATACTTACTTCTAGAAAATATCTACTGTTATAAATGTTTTCCAGAGACTATAGAGTTTTAATATAGTTAAATTTTTGATTTATAACTAACACTTCATTCTAAACAACAAAGTTTGTTTATACTACAAATTCTAGTTGATACCAAATCAGTGGTAATGGATTCTAAATAATCTTAGTTTTTTTTTTCTTTTTTAAAAAAACTCATCAGGTTTGCAGATACCTGCAGCAGCACATATATATACATATTTATGTATATGTACACAGAAATATTTATCAATATAAATCACACAAACATACATATTTCTACACCCTTCACATGCACAGAAACTTAAGCTTATAAATTGTGAGATTATTCACCACATAAAGACACTGCAGTTTTGATTCTTGTTAAAAACAGCATGCATAAGTCTTTAGATATTCTTCTTGCTAAAGCATTAATTTAAAAAGGAAAACTTTTTTTAAAAATAAAGGTTTACTCACCTTATTAAATTGAAGAATGCAGAAAACAATTTGATGCAGAGCACAAGCTTAGGCAGATCCATTTCAAATGCATAGATTTGAAGATAAATGTGCAGATTTGATGCTATTTTCATATTTGTAATTTTCAGTTTTGAGGTTGAATGCAAATTTTAAAAACATGCATTTGTTGTTTGAATTGGGTTTTGATTTTACAGAAATATGATTCTCAGATTTTCAAATGAGAGAAAAAGAGTTTTTAACCAAAAATGCTTTTGTTATGTTATGTTTCTTTTAATATAACTTAAATTTCAAGAAAAATAAGTAAGCTTGCCACTTGTTATGTTAAGTAAGATAAATGATTTACGAGTGTTCACTTAATGTTTTAAAAAGCTAACACATGTTCATTTTCAAAATGAAAAGAAATTTTCTAAATTTGTACTTGTATTTAAATTATCTTAAATCATTACTAATTTGTTTTTAGCATGTTTTAAAGATTGCATTAACCTTAGCCTTGAAATAATTACATGCTTATTTATAACTTCTTATAATATTCATTTTAATGTTTGATTGATTATCTTTAAAATAACATTCTTTATGAAGCTAAATTTTAAATCAAATGTTATATTTTAACAAGAATGAATTAAATCTATTCAAAGAAAAGCAATTTAAAATAAAACAAATCAAACTTTTATTATAAAATAAATTCTAAACTATATTTATTTTATAAACCTAAATAAATGCTCACTTATTTCTATAAAAATATAAGAAAGATTTTTAAAACAAACCTTTGAAAAATTTACAATACTCATTTAAATTAATTTAAAATAATTTACACATTATACATTAATATATAATAATTAGAAAAATATTCTTTATTTAACATACATTAAAATTAAAACCAAATCCCTCATTTACAATGTATAAACATTTATACATTCTAAATAAAATATTTTTAAATAAGCTTAGAAAGATAAATTTATAACTTAAATATTTTTAACTTTAATAAGAATATCACTAAATAATTATAAATTTTCAAAAGAAAATTCCAGTTTAAATTAAATTATTAAATCAATATTTCACATTTTAAAATAATTACCAATGAAATTATTAAATAATTATTGCCTAAATTTTCGGGACATCACATTCCTCCCTTCTTAAAAGAATTTCGTCCCCGAAATTTAAAAGCAAAAGTAATTTAATAATCATATACAGATTTTAAATTTAAAAAGAGCAAACATATGCTATCAACCAAAATACTAGCAACCATAGCAATAAATTTAAACAAACAATTCTAATTATCCAAACAAAATTCTGGATAGGATTCACTAGAGTTTCCCAGGTATAAACACCGGGACACTCGCCCTACAGAATCTAAACTAGCTACCCCACTCAGATCTAGAACTCCTATATATCTAGATCTACAAATCTAAACAGAATACAGGACTACAGACAAGTCCTGATCAATTCCCAAACCTCTCAGAACTATTGAGTCCAAAACCAGAGATAAACCATACACGTACTTCCTCATAGATACGTGAAAACAAAACAAATACCAGCCATCCGAACTAAAAATTCAATCCTGTAGATCAAACACTCAACTCTCAAGAGAAAACAGAAAGATCCAATACTCATATCCACAAATCTCTCATATCGATCCTGGGCTGCCTTCAACCTTCTAGATCAATCAAATCTACCACACAAACTCTACTACACAAATATCAGAAGTCTTCAGACAAACTACTCTATCTGGAAAACAAACAGATACAAAACAATCAAGTCTCCAGATCCAAAATAAATTTCCTGTAGAAATCCTCTGATCCAAGACAAAACTCAAATTCCCAAAGAATCGGTGCTGCTCCTATCCTGGAATAGCTGCCACCATGCTTCCACTGTGCAACTCTGATTCAAGAATGCTGTTGATGAACACAAGTATAAACTTGATCAACTTATCCCGGAATATTGTTCATCAAATTCCATAAAATCTCAGTGACCTATCCGATTCGGTCACAATCATCACAACAAAATTTACTCAGAGAACCTCCGAACCGTCGCAAGTCACTTTTGCGATCCCACTCAGTTCAGATTTCAAGAAATCGTTCTTACTTCAGCAATCAGAACAGCTAAAGCCTTCAAAGAAGAAACTAGTGGTCCACCTCTTAACCACTAGCATCACACCCAGCTGAGCTTCCAAAAGAAATGGATAAGCTCCACCATATGCCCGGACTACTGACAGAAGAATCACAAAGACTTCTGAACCATCGAAGAAACAGGCCACTCACTGCTGCTACTGCTGCCAAAACCTTCTTATCCAAAAGCTCATCGAATCACAAAGCTACACCTGCCACTTCACAATAGAGCCTTCCAGAGAGACAGATAACCCTCAGAAAACTCGCTTCCAAACCAAGCTCAAAACATTCTGCCAAACTGAGTCTTAGACTCAAATACAGACAGAACTCCTTCCTAAGGTTATCAAGACACCAACTCTGGCTTCTGCATTCCCAACTAATCCAAACTCAAGAGAATCCATTCACACGAGTGAAATTCTGCTTACAATCCAAAGATAAACTCCGAATCTTGAAAAAGATTTCCTTCAGAGATTGGAGAAATCCTTCACACCAAACTGCAAAACTACTCAAGATGCCCAACACTGCCCTAGCAGACCACTTCCAACTTTAAACACTCGAACTCTAACCATTGGTAGTTGTGTTACACACACCACTACCCTATCTACCTTTATTACTTATATTGGAAAACCTGAACAGGTAACCCACACAAATAGGCAGAAATATATATATATATACAAAATTACAAATACGCTCTCTCAAGAAGGACACTACAATAGAGCCTAGGTATTCACTCAACCTAATGCTCTGATACCACTTGTGACGACCCAACTTCCACACTCCAGGAAGTCGCATCGCTAAGAAGAAAGAAAGGGATAGAAAAGAGAAAAGAAAGGAAAGAAAGAACAGAACACATCAGAATCTCACAGCGGAATCGAATAAATTATAATATACCACATAATACTTTACATAGTATCTTATACATCAGAGTAATACAGCTATTACAACACAAAACTAGACAGTTATAAACATCTGTCTAGCTATTACAATCCAAGTACATCAGAGAAACAGACACAACTCAACACAGCGGAACCACTAACTATATCTACACGCTGAAGCCTCCTGCTCCATTATCTCCTCCAGAACTCGTCAAAGCAATCCTGAATCACTTGACTACTCATACGTAATATGAGTACCCAAGAGTTTAATAAAATAGAAAATAAACACTCAGGTCAAACAGGGGTCTGGTGTGAGTAAACGGGGATAAAAGTTGCTTAACTTTTAGAAAATCCTTTGAAAACAAAAGGTATCACGTAAGACTTCCCACACATAAACATGGAAAAGTTTTTACCTTACGCTAACCAAAACATTTGATAGGAAATCCAGTGATATTATAATAGTGTCTAGGGTTTTCAAATAAATAAGAAATAGCCGAAATTGTTACATCTATTAAATTCCAGCTACTAGCCACAAAAGTGGGTAATACAATCAAAACCGTAGGGCCACGTAGGGAAAATGGGTTTCCATCAATGGCAGGGCTATTGGGGTACCGCCCGTCACAGTACGTGGCCTAGACCACCGTACCGAGGATTACTCCCTTCATCCCCTGTAACACAAAGCCGGACCCGTTCCTTACTGAACAGTTCCGAACAAGACTACCCCGCAGATTGGTCGTCACCAACTGCCACACAACCGAAATATAAAGGGACCTCTAGACAGGGATAAATCTTGCTCTCAAGTGGGTGCTACCCACGAAGCTTTGTTGCACCTCCCATGTTTTAGCCATTCCCGGTTGATGAGACTTGAGGCTACGATTACCTTTATAGGACATATAAATCTTAGAGTGCTCATCGTCCACCTGACGATGTTCTGAAAGCATTTAATCCATACAAGTTCGTTCCGGGTTCGAACGAAACCGAAGGCATTATCTCGTTACACTCGTATTGGAATCACTCTCAGAGTTAACGACAATAACCCTTGCATTCTAGTTCACCATCTCGAATCTATAAGCACTATTCCGTCAACTCATTACGGAATTGCCCACAGAGTTATACTGACGTATAGCCCTTACACCTCGAGTCTTCACTTGCTCCACTTGGAATAACGACCTAACATTTAATTGGAATCGATGTGGTTTTCGGATATCCAAATATGGAAACCCGATCCCGGTCTCACCGAAACCAAACGCCATTTTAATGTCCAAGTTGTACTTAAGGGTTTTAAACAATTAACTTATTTCATTATTATCTATTTCATACAGATAGATAAACTACATCTAGCAATAGATAATCACATTCATATCATAACAGATAATCTGTATCATCCATAAACAGATAATCATCACAACCAATTAATCCATCACAAACCATCATACTTAAACCAATCATCCATATCATACAGATACAACTAATCTCATTACTGAGATCACAACCATTCAATCAATAGCATCCATAAGCAAAGATTCATTAACCATCAATTATAATTAATTTAAAATGAATTGAATTAATTACAACTATCTCTAATTAATTTAAATTAAATTAAATTAATTAACACATTTAAATCTTGCTTAACATCCATTAATTAATTAACCCAGTTAATTAATTCACTTCCTAAGTATTCAACTTGATTAAACATCTTTGATTAATCATTTACTAATAACAATAAGTAATTAGTCCTTAATAAATTTTATAAATTAATTAACCTTAATCATAAGTAATTAACATTTAATTACTTCAACTATTAATTAATTAATATTAATTAAACAATCATTAATTACATCATTAATTAAAATAATTAATGATCTCTAATATTTAATAAATTACTTAATTAAAATTAATTACATTTAGTAATTAATCCAATTATTAATCACCTTGATTAATATTAAATTAAGTAATTAACAATCTTTAATTACTTATTTACAAATTAATTATCCAATAATTAATCATTAATTAATTCCTTAATTAATTACTAAAGTAATCATCCAAATTACTAACTACATTTCAGTAATTATAAAGTAGTCCTGCTCCATTAATTACATTAAGTAATTACACTCTAAAATCATCAAATGATTTATTAAAATTAATTAAACTGAATTAATTAACTTAACAAATCACAATATTAAAATTTATTGACATTAATTAATTACTAAATTATCCTTAGATAATTATCACCAATTATTAATTAACATCATTTCATTCATTGTATACTTAAGAAAATTTGAATTAGATTAATTATCAAAATTAATCTAAACCATTATTCAAAATCAAATAATTAAGTAAACCCTTAATCATCTTAAAGATTTTCAAAATAATCAAATTACTATCAAATGACTCATTTAAATTCAAAATGTATTAAAACAATACATTTCTAAAAATTTAATTCAAATTCCAATTTTATTTAAAGATTCAAATGTTCAATTATTTAAACATTAATTCCAAAAATAATTATAAACCATAAAATAAAAATGAATGTTTAAACAACATTCATCACTTAAATATAAAGAAAGATTTAAAACTAAATTACTTGATAAATTAGGCATTGAAAATAAATTGATTATTTTCAACTTTCAAATTTAAATCAACACTTCATATTTTAATTCAAATACTTTCAAATACTAAAGGAACTCAATTCTTTCAAGTTTTAAACTTACTTGAAATGAGATTTCATTTTCAAATTCACTTTTAAACATTTGAATATGTTCATTCATTTTAAATTTAAAAACTGTTTTGAAATTAAAACTAGGTTTCAAAGAAACTTGAAACAGTTTCAACTTAATTTCAAAACACATTTAAATCTTCCTTAAACCATTTAAATCAGTTTCAAATTTTAAAAACTAACAAATCTGTTTTAGCTTGATGTCTGAATTTGAAAGCAACCTGAAACTTATTTTAAAACTTGATTAAAATAAATTAAATCTTGTTTAAATTTAAGATTTTCATTTTTAAAATCTTTGAGTTTCAAAACTACATTTGAATTCAGATTCAACTCATACTTGAATCAAATTGCTAAATTTAAAATATGAATTTTATTTAAACAACAAACTGCAAAATTACAGGTTCTAAAACCTGCAACTGTTCTAATATGGATTTAAAAACCAAATTTAAAACTTGTTTAAATTTAAAATATTTCATCTTTTAAAAACTTTGAGTTTCAAACTTAATTTGAATTCAGATCCAACTTGTGCTTAAATCAAGTTGCAACTTGAAAATATGAATTTCATTCAAGAATCTAAAAACTGCAAACTCTCTGGATTTAAACCTGCAAACTGTTTTAACCACTCTTGATTTAAAACAGAATTTTAAATCTTGTTTAAATTTAAGATTTTACTTTTTTTAAAACTTTGAATTCAAAGCTACATTTGAATTCAGATTCAAGTATTACCTGAATCAAGTTTTCAACTTAAAATGTGAATTTCTCTAGAACTTCTCTAGAACTTCAAGAAATCACTGCAACCTTGTCAACAGCAAGAAACACCACCTCCATCCACCATCATCGACACAACCTTGGATATAGCTTCCTTTACACCCCCTCTACAAACTCCCAAAACCTTAAATAACTCGATGCAACAGAGTGATGTGCAGAACCCCATAACCTAAACACTGCAAGACTAGGTTTCAAAACCTGGAAAACCCCCAATCCACATTCCCTCTGTCTCTGATTCTCCATCACCTAATCCACTCCAATCTCACATCAATACACCACTGACATGAAACATCTTAACATCCTAAATCCACTACAGTATGCATCTTAACCCTCTCCAAATTCACTAGCCTACAATATACATCAATTTTCTATTTCTGTTTTAAAACAGAAATGCCTTTCCTTAACAGTTTATTTAAAACTGTAATATTAGTTTCCAAAATCCATGAATTCAATCATGCATCCTGTTACAAACTGTTTTAATGTTTTTAAGAGTTTGATATACTTACTTCTAGAAAATATCTACTGTTATAAATGTTTTCCAGAGACTATAGAGTTTTAATATAGTTAAATTTTTGATTTATAACTAACACTTCATTCTAAACAACAAAGTTTGTTTATACTACAAATTCTAGTTGATACCAAATCAGGTGGTAATGGATTCTAAATAATCTTAGTTTTTTTTTCTTTTTTAAAAAAACTCATCAGGTTTGCAGATACCTGCAGCAGCACATATATATACATATTTATGTATATGTACACAGAAATATTTATCAATATAAATCACACAAACATACATATTTCTACACCCTTCACATGCACAGAAACTTAAGCTTATAAATTGTGAGATTATTCACCACATAAAGACACTGCAGTTTTGATTCTTGTTAAAAACAGCATGCATAAGTCTTTAGATATTCTTCTTGCTAAAGCATTAATTTAAAAAGAAAAACTGTTTTTAAAAATAAAGGTTTACTCACCTTATTAAATTGAAGAATGCAGAAAACAATTTGATGCAGAGCACAAGCTTAGGCAGATCCATTTCAAATGCATAGATTTAAAGATAAATGTGCAGATTTGATGCTATTTGCAGATTTGTAATTTTCAGTTTTGAGGTTGAATGCAAATTTAAAAAACATGCATTTGTTGTTTGAATTGGGTTTTGATTTTACAGAAATATGATTCTCAGATTTTCAAATGAGAGAAAAAGAGTTTTTAACCAAAAATGCTTTTGTTATGTTATGTTTCTTTTAATATAACTTAAATTTTAAGAAAAATAAGTAAGCTTGCCACTTGTTATGTTAAGTAAGATAAATGATTTACAAGTGTTCACTTAATGTTTTAAAAAGCTAACACATGTTCATTTTCAAAATGAAAAGAAAATTTCTAAATTTATACTTGTATTTAAATTATCTTAAATCATTACTAATTTGTTTTTAGCAAGTTTTAAAGGTTGTATTAACCTTAGCCTTGAAATAATTACATGCTTATTTATAACTTCTTATAATATTCATTTTAATGTTTGATTGATTATTTTTAAAATAACATTCTTTATGAAACTAAATTTTAAATCAAATGTTATATTTTAACAAGAATGAATTAAATCTATTCAAAGAAAAGCAATTTAAAATAAAAAAAATCAAACTTTTATTATAAAATAAAATCTAAACTATATTTATTTTATAAACCAAAATAAATGCTCACTTATTTCTATAAAAATATAAGAAAGATTTTTAAAACAAACCTTTGAAAAATTTACAATACTCATTTAAATTAATTTAAAACAATTTACACATTATACATTAATATATAATAATTAGAAAAATATTCTTTATTTAACATAAATTAAAATTAAAACCAAATCGCTCATTTACAATGTATAAACATTTATACATTCTAAATAAAATATTTTTAAATAAGCTTAGAAAGATAAATTTATAACTTAGATATTTTTAACTTTAATAAGAATATCACTAAATAATTATAAATTTTCAAAAGAAAATTCCAGTTTAAATTAAATTATTAAATTAATATTTCACATTTTAAAATAATTATCAATGAAATTTTTAAATAATTATTGCCTAAATTTCCGGGACATCACATCTTTGTTGTTTACTTTTAAACCTGGAAATTTAGGTCCGAAAATAGCTCTCCTTCTTTTGACCATATCTACCTCAAACGAAATCTGATTTGAGCAATTCTTATTTTTAGTTTGGAGATAACATAATTTTCTTAAATTATTCTTTTGGTCACCTTTTCAAAATCCGAGAGTAATATGTTAAAAAATCAGGTGGAAGATGACATATTTTTGAGATAGTTTTTGTGCATCTAAGGCATTAGGGGTTTCAAAGATTTTCAATGAGTAAAACTATCTCATTTTTAGAAAAAACTAACTTCATTTCCATAGATTATATGTTGAGGAAACCCATAGTTCATGTTGTTAAAATATCATGCTATGATAATGATATACGTTTACGATTTATGATTAGCATAGTTTGGATGTCAAATATTGTGTTTGGATGTTAAGCATCATGGTTTGATGTTTAAAGTGGTGTTTTTGGTTGCAAGAATGTGATGTTGGTGTACGGTATGTTGATGGTATGGTTATGATCAAAACTAGTTGTATGTTATTTAAGAATTACAAAGGTATGTTGCGATGGAAGTGAGATCCGATTTGGAATAAAAACCAAGTTTTCTAGTTTTAAATTTTGGAAATGGTTTCAAAGTTTTTATCCTTTTTAAAGTTTCAAAAAAAAATTATAATTAGGTTTCCAAACTTGTAATAGCAAGGAAAAAGAAAAATATTTCACTTAAAGTAAGTTTAAGCGAACTGCGCTCATAGCGATAGTCGCTATGGACGCAGTTCAACAAAATTATCATTTTTCGTTTTAAAATATTACTTTTAGAGTGTTTTGCAAAAAAATTCAAACTTGATTAGTAACATAAAAAGAGTTAAGTTTAGATGTTTTAAAATTTTATTTATTTAATAAATAACTAAAAGTAATAAGTGCTTAATTAGTAATTAATAAGTGATTATTGTTTAAGTAACACTCAAGGAATGTTATTAATTAATTAGTGATTAAAAAAGTTTTAATTAGTGATATATGGTGTTAAAAAGTAATTAAATGGTTGATTCATATTTAATTAAGTTAATTAGTTGATTAATTATTATTTGATTAAGTGATTGTTTAATTAATTTTAAATTAATTAGGGTTAGCTAATAATGAATTATCTAAACCTTAACTAAGATACATTAGGAAGTTAATTAGGACTTAACCAAGTTCATTAAGTTAATTAAAGTTTTGTTATGAATTGATCTTGATTTAATTAAGATATAATAAGGGTTTAAGCTAATTTGAATATAGTTTAATCTTTTCAAAGCTATTTTTAAACTTAATCGGTTATGTTTTAAATAAATTTTCTTTTTAGGTTAATTGCTTTTAAAACAAAGGATCTCTCATCTGGACCATTAAGTATCCAAATTAATTAAAGTGGTGATTATATAATGTTGACATGTTTTATGGGAAGTAAATTGACTTGTATTTAGCACAAATGTTGAATATCGATATGGTAATAAACACAAGGAAGTTAATTTCAATAAACAGGTCATGGTAACTTAAGCATATAAAATATAATTCTATATGTACATTCTTCACTGAAGATGGATGTACCTATATTTATAAGTTGGACATCTACCTATGATTGATTGTATGTTATGTGTGAATCCCTTACATATCTGGTGTTAAGCAATACCCATGATATAACTTGGACAAGTAAACACAAATTTGATGATCCATTGTAGTCATTAAGCCTCCGTTTGGTTTTGGAAAGTTAATATCTCATTTTATTTTAAAATGGTCTTCAAGGTTATTCTATTTTGAATAAGATATTTGAAGAACGATTTGACAATTGTTTTGAATACTATATAAAGAAGTTTACGAATAACTTTGGAGTATTCATAAAAGGAGTTTTAGAAATTATTTTGAATGTTTATAAAAATATTTTATAAATGGGTTTGGATGTCTATAAAGGGAAGTTTTATACAAGGTTTGAAAGTTTATAAAGAATTTTATATAACCGGCTTTGAATATTTTTAAAGAGTCTTATAAATGAGTAGGAGGTTGATAAATGTTTTGTAAACGGGTTTGGGGTTAAAGCAAAAAGGATTTCATGGGTAAGGGAAATTTATAAAAGGATTTATTGAAGATAATTACAATAGGAATTCGTGGTTTGGGTTTCTCAAGATTGATCTTTTAAAAAACAACGGTATGGAACATCCGTTCCACACTTAAGACTGAAGTAATAGTTCTTAGATTTATCCTTTTTCCAATTTAAATAATGTAGTTAAAACCGTTTAAGTGATTTGGAAATGGGAAATCTTATAAATGTTTTGTGAATATACTTATGTAAAGGAGATAAGTATATGAATGTTGATAAATCTTTGGGAAAGGAGATTTATAAATGAAAATTGTTTTGAGGCTTACTGATTGCTTTGGGTAATTAAATCTCTAGATTTTGTTGTTGTTATTTAATAGTTAAATAACCGACTATCAAATTTGGCCTAATTTGACTTAGGAAATATGAATGTAAAATTCGAATTCCCAATAAGGACTCGAACACTTGCCAAAAGAACCGGGAATGAGTCAAACGGAAATTATCGATTGTTAGTACGGAGAGGCCAGGATCTGATTTATATATCTGAAAACCACTTCGAACCAACATGTATGTTCGGGTGGAGACATCCTGATAATGATTGAAGATGATGCTCTTTGAAGTGCAAGGGCTACTGCTACTGATCTTGACGGTGATTCCAAAATGGATGTAGTAGAGTTAGTGCATTCAGTTTCGTTAAGACCCAGAATGAACTTTTATGGATGAATGCTGGCAATGCATTGACGCTTGGAGGGCAATGTTAGCATTCCAAGGTGGGTTGTTATTCAAAAAGGTAAAACATATGCAACGATCCATAATTTAATCACTTTGAATTTGAATAGTTAGTATGTTTCTAAATGATCAAAGAATGGATTTTATATCTAGAATAAAAATTTGGATAAAACGTATCGAATGGATTTTTTAAAACTGATGTAAAATGTTAGTGTAAAGATGGTTCAAGTTATAAGGCGGTTAGGGGTACCAATTTATTTAAGAATAAGTTTGCCTAATAAAACAGAATAGTATAATTACTTGCATAATAAAAAATAAGAAATAATTATTAACCTTGTCTAATAAAATAGAATAGTATAATTACTTGCTTAATAAAACAAGAAAGAATTGTTAACATTGCCTAATAAAACAAAATAATGTAATTAGTTGCCTTATAAAAAAGAACAGTATAATTACTTGCCTAATGAAACAAAATAGACTAGTGATTATTATATTCCATGCAAATGGTTTCCACTGGACCAAAACCTGTTCGAATTAGGTTCTGCCATGCGGATGGTTACCATTGGACCAAAATCTGGTCGAATCATGTTATGTGATAGTTGTTAAGGAGGATTTCTATTGGACAAAAATGTGTTCAAATCAAATTAAGCCATCAAGTTGTTTTCTATTGTACCAAAATGTGGTAGAATCAAATTAGGCCATCAAGATGTTTTCTATTGGACCAAAATATGGTCGGATCAAATTAGGTCATAAGGCTAGTTTCCATTAGACCAAAATCTGGTCGAATCTAGTTAGGCTATAGGAACGACTAACTCTTCACCTATAAATAGCCAATTCCATATCTCATTTTAATTCATACACAAACTAAAGAAAAGAACTAAAATTCATTATTAGAGATGAAGTATTCCAAGTCTCCATCAAAGCAAATAGGATGTGAGTATATTCCTTGTTTTCATAGTTTAATGGGTATTACTTATTTTGTGAGTATAATTTTATTATTCTAAAGTCAGTGTAATCTTAATCTCTTTCCCTTGACTTATATACATTTTAACAAATGTTGTGCTGATTATTGATTGTAAATTGTTAATAATAATGAGTCTGCTATTATTCTTATTTGGTTGTTTGATTTGTGCTCAGCCAATTTGTGAGCAATAACTTTGATGTTTACTTAAAGGGAACTTACAACACCTTTTAACTTAGGATTGACATTTAGTGAGTTTTTGGTTAAAAGGAAATAACACCTCTTTTAGCTATCTCATTTGATTAAGAGGGAGCATCACCCCTTTTGGTCCTATTCTTCTTTAAAGATGATGGGTTTAGGTTATGATTTGAATGGAAGTTTTAAATCTTTGCTTAAAGTATTTTGAAGGAGCTTCAAAATTTATATAATGATTTAAATGGGTTATATATGGAAAGTAAGTAGCCCTATACTTAGCACTAAAAGCCAATGAGTATTTGATCCTCTATCTGTGAGATCTGCAACCAAAGTGTCTAGGCAAGGCTAGAAGCAACCAGTGCCCCGACTTACCTGGCTTTGTTTTTGGGCGAGGGGTAGAGTAAGTCGAGAATATCGAAAACATGACAAGTGTAGGAGATTTGATTTCCATAAATGATCTTTAAATTACAATGGAAAACATTCGCATTTCTTGTAGACGATTATTTTTGACCCATTTAAGTATGGTTTTGAAATATGTAATCCTCTTAATTGTTTTATGAATATACGTATATCGATGAGATAAGTATATGGATATTTTCCAAGCACTGAAAGAGTATAATATTTAATTTCTGCTTTTGCAATGTGGTCTCACTAGTTATTTTGTGTGTTCTATTTTTTTGGAGTTTACTCATACCGGACTTATTGTATGACCCGAATTGTTTGTTTTCACTAAACTTTTGCATACTCATTTACATTTGAGTAGTCCAGAAATGACAGGTTTCTTTGGGCTCTTTTAAAGATGGTGGACAAGCGAGAGGCTCCTTATCTATCTAGCTATTTATTTCCGTTGTTATGAGATTTTGGCTCTATGTATGTATATTTAAAGGCAAGTTTTTATAACTACCTAGACTGATTGTAGTACTTTTGTTGCAACTTTGATAACTCCTTATTGGGGAGTAGCCTTACATATTATCTTATTTTCGTGTCATCTTCAACCGTTCCATTGTGAGATTATTATTCCATTCTTATATTTTACCCCATGAGAACTCGTCTTTCAGATACTTAGCCTACGGCACATGAATATCATAGATGTACCAAGTGTCATTCTCAAGGGTCAGAAAGGTGGATCATCATAGTAGGTATCAAAGCTTTGGTTGAGCTAACACATTGGCCTGATTGGGGTACAACTCACTAGAGATAGGGTAAGTGATGCCCTAGAATGAGTTAATCTTGAGACAGCGTATTTGTAATTTTTATAATAATAATATTTATCCTCTAAAGTCTAGTTTTAGGTCCTTTGGTGTTATTTCCATAAACCATTTTAATCCTGTTTTTGTATTCTAAAGATACCTGTTATTTGTTCAGATAATAGAAAATGAATACAAGAAGAGGAGGAATAAGGGGATCTAGACTAGCACAGCTACCAATGGCAGGGTACATAGAAATGCTACTATGTCAGCTATAGATTCGGTTGAGGAAATGTTAGTGCAAGTTCAGACCTCTATGAACTTTGCAGATTTGTGTAAGAATTTTACCACTTTGGGTGGGAAACCATTCTTAGGACTGATGACATTCTTGGAGTTCAGATACGGCTTCGAACTTGTGAAAGAATATTTGGAGATCTTTGGTTGAAAGATGCGGAGAAACAGCAGTTGGCATCGTGACAACTTCAAAAGTCGACGATGGATTGGTGGGATTCAGAAACAGCTAGTGCTCCAGAGGGGGGGTTTTCTTAGGCGCACTTTGTGACGACCGCCCATGACTCCCGCACCAAATCAAGGAAACAATGCGCTAAAAGGTGTGCCAGGCAGCCATGGACGATAGTCAGGGTAAAACAAAACAGAAGAATCTCTATCGTACAACTCACAGCGCATGGATAAAATACAATAGAGAAATATAATATAGTGAAGCTCCATAGAACAGAACATCATCATATAAGCATCATAGTAGTTTTATACAATCATCTACTCAAATCCATACATGAAGCCTCACTACAAATCACTCAACCAAATACAGCAGCGGATACCCAGTACATATAAGAAAATAATATGTATAGCCTCCTGCTCGTCTTCGTCATCTTCAACGTAGAAACTCTAAGCACAGCACCTGTCACCTGCTTACCTAGTCTGCCCATCCCAACATGGATGAACAGCCCAAGGTAATAAGAGGAGACATAAAACCTTGAGTCAGACAAAGTCTTAGTGAGCAGTAAATTAACTATCAAACATACCAAAAGAGCATAAGGAAATAAAGGAATAGGAACCAAACCATCCCACTCCACCTCTTTCTACAGTGATAGCCCCCAGACACACACTAAGGAGAAGTAAGCATAACATAGCAGATAAGTAAGGTAAAGCAATAATCACTCGAGTCAAGGACGATGTTTTCCAAATACAAACCCCCAAGGCCTAAACCAAGATCAGATAAGCACCCAGAAAACACCGCTCTTGAAGCCGAATGATGATACAACCAAACATCCAAACATCCATGACTCTGCTATCACTGTTAACCTTGCTTCGAAATCACCGTTAATTGAATGACCGACTCCTTCCTGAGCCATCTGTCAAGGGCTAATGGTAACCCCGGTTCTAGACAAAACTCCGCACACTGCCTTGTGCCTAGGACTTATCTTCTTGGCCCAGAGTACTCGACTACCTTCCTGTAGTCTTTTAGGCGTCCCTATGTACCCTTGC
The DNA here is from genome assembly GCA_030765085.1 of Allium cepa. Lineage (NCBI taxonomy): Eukaryota > Viridiplantae > Streptophyta > Magnoliopsida > Asparagales > Amaryllidaceae > Allium > Allium cepa. The sequence goes on from CM060932.1 coordinate 974,693,884, forward strand.
TTTAAGTTTGCTAGAACCTTCAACAACGATAAAGTCCAAGCCTCCTAGTCATCCTCCTCGACGACTATTCTCAACCTAGCCCAAGCTACCTCTTGAGCAGCTCCATTATCAACCAACTTGAACTACCCTTCAAGTTATCAACATGCTTGGAATGATCCCTGCCTGGATTAAGCCAAGACTCACATCATACTTGAACTACCCTTCAAGATATCAACATGCCTCGCTTCATCACATCAAAGCAAGATCTCAACTCAACAACATGGTTTGCCTCATCGCATCATGGCAAAGTTCCATCTCAACATCATACATATGAGCTTCAACATCCGCTACATATGCCTTAAGCAGCTTTCACCATTCAAGAGCCTTCTTCCGTAGCTTTTGAATCATCTTCAATCACCTTGTTCCAAATCAACTACTAGCTAACTTGGAAACAATCAAATCTAGCATTCATTCAAACATTCAAGCATTCAAACAAGATATATTAAGCAATAACAATTATAATGGCAATTTCGTAATTAAGTGTGCAAAAGTCCAACATATGTGAAATCATGGTTTTTAGCATAGATCTATCAAATCTAAACATGGGTTTTATCTCTAATACTTGATAAATAACTTCTAAAGGTAAACATCTTCAAACATGATGGATCTACATGCAGACTTAAGGAAAATGCGAGAAAACGCTAACTTTAACACATAAAAATATCACCAATCCCATACACTCCTTTGGATCCGCGTGAGAGATAACTACCACTCACCAAATCACCAAAACAACCTAAAATGAATCAACTTTAGATCTGGACAGCAAGGACTTGGACTTGATCCGAAGAAATTTCACTTGAAACGGTGAAATCTAGCCTCTTCGGATGAAAATCTTCAACTTTGGCTCTTGATCTTTGATCTTGATCTTCAATCTTGGATGGATGTTAGAATTAGATTAGAAGTAGAGAAAGAAGTGATGAAAATACTGTAGTCGAGTTTCCAAAATGGCAGCACTTCGTCGCTTCGAAATCCGGTGCCAAAAAGTGAGCCAAAGCCCTCTATTTATAGGCTGAAATGTCCATGAGTCGTCGCTCTTAAGTCGTCGCCGACCCAACCCCTGAGTCGCCCCCGACTCATCCCCTTTGCCGACTCAACTGCTGCCGACTCACTACACACGCGACTCATACACAGGCCGACCTATCCTTCAAACAACCCAACTACACGACTCAACACCCTACCGACTCATCAGTGCCGACCTAACTACACAGCATATTGACTCAAGACAACGACTCAAGAACCATGCCGACTTACGACTTAGTGCCGACCCAACCCCTGCCGACCTAAGTCCTAAGCACATAACCCAAGCCTATACGAGACATGACCTAACGGTTTAGCCTTGCGGCCGACCTAACTCAAAACAAAGGTACCGACTCACGACTCATTCCATGAGTCGTTCCTAACGACTCAACATCTACCCCGAGTCAAACGACTCATCAACCTACGACTTAACCCAACACAACACATACGACTCAATGGTTTATGTCCCTGCCGACTTAACAACACTAAGCTATACTGGGTACTTGCCGACCTAACCCCTGGCCGACTCAACCTACGTCCTAGGCCTTAACTCCTTAAGCCATTAACCCATGAGTCGGTCTTCTCTTAACTCGGCAACCCCCCCTATCTTCTATGAGTCGGTCTACATGCTTAAGCCTTACCTCGGTCAAAAAGTATGAGTCGTTAACGACTTAAGAACCCCACTAACCCGGCCACTCTTGAGTCGCCCACTAACTTAACTCGGCCAAGCTTTATAACTCGTTAACAACCTAACCAAGCATCGTTCTAAAGACCCTACGAGCTATCTTCTTCACGACTCAGGCTATGGATGACCAAAACAATACTAACGACCTAATAATTCTACGATATATCGATACGTAAAATACGGGTCGTTACATTCTCTCCCCCTTAGGAATTTCGCCCCCGAAATTCCAAACAAACAACAGCAATCAAAGATATTCCGCATGCCTACCATCCATAGCAATCAACAAACCATGCATCCAATTCTAGCCTAGCATGCAGAATTCTAAGACTTAGAACAAGCTACAAATTCATGAGATGTCACGACACTTTAGGGCCATACCTCAAAGAGTTCTGGATGAGCTGCCTTCATCCTCTCTTCCTCCTCCCACGTACAGTCGTTAACATCGTCACTCCATTGTATCTTGAGCAACGTAATCGTCTTCCTCCTAAGCTGTTTCGTATCGGTTTCAACAATACGAAGCGGCTTACGAGGTCTCGAAACAACTGGATCAACCTCTAAGTCTTCATAGCTATCAGCAGAAACCACCGTAGTTGGGTCGTGCACATACTTCCGTAGATAAGATACATGAAAAACATTGTGCACACCCGCCATCTTTTCCGGTAACTCCAATCTATAAGCGAGCTTTCCAATTCGCTCGATAATCGGGAATGGTCCAACGAATCTCGGAGCCAACTTTCCTTTGTTCCCGAATCTAATAACATTCTTCAATGGAGAAATCTTCACAAAAACCATATCACCCACGTCGAATTCCAAATCCTTTCGACGATTATCTGCATAACTTTTCTGACGATCTTGGGCTGTCTTCATTCTTTGTCGAATGATCTCTATATAATCCGAAGTCTGTCGAATCATCTCTGGCCCAAGTATCAGCTTTTCTCCAGTTTCCAACCAACATGTCGGAGAGTTACACGGTCTTCCATATAATGCCTCATATGGTGCCATACCGATACTCGACTGATAACTGTTATTATAAGCAAACTCCACCAAATGAAGGTGATCTTCCCATGATCCTCCGAAGTCCAAAACACATGCTCTAAGAAGATCTTCCAAAACTCGGTTGACTCTCTCAGTCTGACCATCTGTTTGAGGGTGATAAGCTGTACTCAAACACAACTCAGTTCCCAAAACTTCCTGGAAGCTCTTCCAAAATCTACTAGTGAACAATGGATCTCGATCGCTCACTATACTCTTCGGAACACCATGGAAACGAACTATCCACTTCACATATAATTCAGCCAACTTCGATGCAGTCCTAGTCGATCGAACAGGAATGAACCTTGCACTCTTGGTCAAACGATCTACTATGACCCAAATCCCTTCATTCCCTGCTCTTGTCCTAGGTAGACCATCAATAAAATCCATCGACACTTGCTCCCACTTCCATGTAGGAACCTCTAATGGCTGAAGCAATCCACTGGGCTTCTTCTGCTCAGCTTTCACCAACTGGCAATTCATACACTTGGAAATAAAATTTCCAACATCCTTCTTCATACCTTCCCAGTAGTAGGTTCTCTTCATATCCCGATACATCTTATTTCCACCTGGATGAATTGTCAACTTTGAGTGATGACTTTCCCTCAGAACTTCATCTCTCAATCCATCTACATCGGGAACAACCAATCGTCCTTGCTTTCGAAGCCAACCCTCTCGATCGACCTCGAATCCTTTATCCTTTTCTGGATCCAATCCGGATTCCAAATCACGGATAATCTTGACAAGCTTATCATCTCGCCTTTGGCTCTCACCAATTCTTTCCACAAGTGTAGGCCTTATCGATAAGTTTGCCAACATCTCAGGTTCCAATTCGCATCTAGGCCTGAAATCAAATCCAGCCAAATACTCAAGACTCTTCCATTCTGAAAACATGGCTCCCAATCCTGCATGTCTTCGACTTAACGCATCAGCCACTGCGTTACCTTTTCCTGGAGTATAGGCTATACCAAAATCATACGATGCTAAGAACTCTAGCCACCGTTGCTGTCGAAGATTCAAATCCTTTTGGGAAAACAGATACTTCAACGACTTATGATCTGTAAACAGCTCAAATCTAACTCCCAATAGATAGTGTCTCCACATCTTCAAAGCAAACACAATCGCCGCTAACTCCAAATCATGAGTCGGATAATTCCTTTCATGCGGCTTCAGTTGTCGACTAGCATACGCAACAACTTTATCCTTCTGCATTAGCACCGCTCCTAGTCCAGTGCCACATGCATCGGTGTAAACCACCATCTCATCATTCCCACTCGGAATAGTCAAAACAGGAGCACTCGTCAATCGCTCTTTCAGGATTACAAAAGCTTGCTCACACTTATCATCCCATCTGAACACCTGGTTCTTCTTTGTCAATCCTGTTAACGGTGCAGCTATCTTGGAAAAGTCTTTGATAAACCGACGATAATATCCTGCTAATCCAAGAAAACTTCTCACATCAGATGCATTCTTAGGTCTAACCCAATCCTGGATCACTGCCACCTTAGCGGGGTCAACCGCTATTCCATTTCCAGAGATAACATGGCCTAAGAACCTCACTTCACTCTTCCAGAAGTGACACTTCGAAAACTTAGCCTTCAGCTGATGTTTCCACAAAATTCCCAAAACAATCCTCAAGTGCGTCTTGTGCTCTTCCTCAGTTCTGGAATAAACCAAAATATCATCCACGAACACAAGCACGAACTTATTCAACTGATCTCTGAATACTCTATTCATAAGATCCACAAAATAAGCTGGTGCGTTAGTCAATCCAAACGGCATTACCAGCCACTCATAAAACCCGGACGGTGTCCTGAAAGCTGTCTTCGGCACACTATCCTTTGCCACTCTCAACTGGTGAAATCCCGTTGCCAAATCCATCTGAGAAAACACCTTAGCCTCGTGAAGCTGATCAAACAAGTCATCTATCCTCGGCAATGGATACTTGTTCTTCTTAGTCACCTTATTCAGCTCACGATAATCCACACACAACCTCAACGATCCATCCGCTTTGGTTGCGAACACAACTGGCGCACCCCATTCGGACACACTTCTCCGAATGAATCCTTTCTGCAAAAGGTCATCAACTTGCACCTTCAGCTCTTGCTGCTCCCTCGGTGCCATCCGCCTAAGAGGCATCACAACAGGTCTGGCTCCCTCAACTAGATCGATACGAAACTCGATCTCCCTATGCGGCGGCACCCCTTTGACTTCGTCAAAGACATCCTCAAATCCATTCACGATTGGCATCGATGACAGTCCATCCCGTGGAACAACCAGCGAATACATGAAGCTCATGAAGACGCCTTCTTCATGCTTACATCGTATCACAACCTTTCGCCCCTCCACATTCCCGACTGTCACCTCCAATCTCTCACAATCAATCCTTGCCGCATACTTCCTAAGCCAGTCCATACCCAAAATAATTCCGAACCCCGCAAAGTTCAGAACAAAGCAATCACAAACAAACGAGCAATCATGACTCGACACAACTAGACCACGGCATATCATACACAAACATGACGAACCCCCGACCGGATTAGTCACAACCAATGGCCTATCAACAATATCCGGTTTCAAACCTAACCGGCCTACCAAATCATCACAAACAAAAGAATGCGACGCTCCAGTATCAAACAACACTCTAACTGGAACACCACAGATAGAAAGAGTACCTTGAACAACCACACTCTTCCCCTTCTCTTCAGCAGTAGGAGCTTTCGAAGACAATGGAACAGCCCCCAAAGCATAGGCTTGCACAACCTGCCTATCTTTCCTCGGTTCTGGACAGTCCTTCTTGATATGTCCCAGCTTATCACAGTTGTAACACTTTCCCGGCACCTTGGGATTCTTACAATCTTTGTAAAGATGGCCCTTCTGCTGGCAGTTATAGCAAGTCATTTCGCTCTTCGGCTTCTTCTGGCCATCCTTACCCTTCTGTTGCTGCTGCTTCCTCCTCTTATTGCCATTCTGGTGTGGTTTAGATCCTTCCCTGGTTACAGCAACAACAGAACTTTCCTTAGGAAACAAACTCTCATGCCTAAGGGCTTTCTCCACAAGCTTCTCAAATGGATCGTCCAAATGATCCACTAACTGCCTCCCAAGATAAGCATCCAGACCAGTCACAAACTTCTCATTCTTCTGATAGGGAGAATCAATGTACGATCTGGCATACTTGGACAAAGCTTCAAACTCAGAAATATACTCAAGAACTGGTCTCCCACCTTGCTTGAGCTCTACAAACCTCTTAAACAAGACAGATTTCTGGGAAGTAGAGATGAACTTAGCTTCAAATCTAACTTGGAATTGCTCCCAAGTAATCTCTTCTTCTGGAGTATCGATGGTGATAGAATTCCACCAATCAGCAGCTCTTCCCTGAAGCTGTCTCGATGCAAGCTTCCTCTTAGTTGCATCCTCAATCCCTAAGTCACCAAAGATTCTTTTGCAAGCATCAATCCATCTCTGCACCTCAATAGTCGACTCCGTCCCCAAGAAAACTTTCCCTCCAAGAGCAGTATAATCCTTGCAAAGCTTGGCAAAATCCACCGGTCTCGGAGCTTGAACTTGAACTCCCACATCCACTGATGATCCTGAAGCTGGTATCCTTCTCATGATCGAAGTCATCATCGCTTCGAACATAGTTCCATAATCAACAGCTCCTTCATCAGCACGGCTTTCCCTTGCAGCTGGTCTCCCTCTTCGACTCATCCTTAATATCTGTAATAAGAATGATTAGAACACCTTAAGAAACAACTGCATAAGGAGTTCAAATCCTTCCAGGCTACTATATTATATATAGTAATCATTCATCAAAATACAATTACGCCTCTCATACGTCGTTACGTCAGCGAGCGTTGGCTGAAATCGATTAACCAAAGCTCTGATACCAAATGTGACGACCGCCCATGACTCCCGCACCAAATCAAGGAAACAATGCGCTAAAAGGTGTGCCAGGCAGCCATGGACGATAGTCAGGGTAAAACAAAACAGAAGAATCTCTATCGTACAACTCACAGCGCATGGATAAAATACAATAGAGAAATATAATATAGTGAAGCTCCATAGAACAGAACATCATCATATAAGCATCATAGTAGTTTTATACAATCATCTACTCAAATCCATACATGAAGCCTCACTACAAATCACTCAACCAAATACAGCAGCGGATACCCAGTACATATAAGAAAATAATATGTATAGCCTCCTGCTCGTCTTCGTCATCTTCAACGTAGAAACTCTAAGCACAGCACCTGTCACCTGCTTACCTAGTCTGCCCATCCCAACATGGATGAACAGCCCAAGGTAATAAGAGGAGACATAAAACCTTGAGTCAGACAAAGTCTTAGTGAGCAGTAAATTAACTATCAAACATACCAAAAGAGCATAAGGAAATAAAGGAATAGGAACCAAACCATCCCACTCCACCTCTTTCTACAGTGATAGCCCCCAGACACACACTAAGGAGAAGTAAGCATAACATAGCAGATAAGTAAGGTAAAGCAATAATCACTCGAGTCAAGGACGATGTTTTCCAAATACAAACCCCCAAGGCCTAAACCAAGATCAGATAAGCACCCAGAAAACACCGCTCTTGAAGCCGAATGATGATACAACCAAACATCCAAACATCCATGACTCTGCTATCACTGTTAACCTTGCTTCGAAATCACCGTTAATTGAATGACCGACTCCTTCCTGAGCCATCTGTCAAGGGCTAATGGTAACCCCGGTTCTAGACAAAACTCCGCACACTGCCTTGTGCCTAGGACTTATCTTCTTGGCCCAGAGTACTCGACTACCTTCCTGTAGTCTTTTAGGCGTCCCTATGTACCCTTGCTTTAAGTTTGCTAGAACCTTCAACAACGATAAAGTCCAAGCCTCCTAGTCATCCTCCTCGACGACTATTCTCAACCTAGCCCAAGCTACCTCTTGAGCAGCTCCATTATCAACCAACTTGAACTACCCTTCAAGTTATCAACATGCTTGGAATGATCCCTGCCTGGATTAAGCCAAGACTCACATCATACTTGAACTACCCTTCAAGATATCAACATGCCTCGCTTCATCACATCAAAGCAAGATCTCAACTCAACAACATGGTTTGCCTCATCGCATCATGGCAAAGTTCCATCTCAACATCATACATATGAGCTTCAACATCCGCTACATATGCCTTAAGCAGCTTTCACCATTCAAGAGCCTTCTTCCGTAGCTTTTGAATCATCTTCAATCACCTTGTTCCAAATCAACTACTAGCTAACTTGGAAACAATCAAATCTAGCATTCATTCAAACATTCAAGCATTCAAACAAGATATATTAAGCAATAACAATTATAATGGCAATTTCGTAATTAAGTGTGCAAAAGTCCAACATATGTGAAATCATGGTTTTTAGCATAGATCTATCAAATCTAAACATGGGTTTTATCTCTAATACTTGATAAATAACTTCTAAAGGTAAACATCTTCAAACATGATGGATCTACATGCAGACTTAAGGAAAATGCGAGAAAACGCTAACTTTAACACATAAAAATATCACCAATCCCATACACTCCTTTGGATCCGCGTGAGAGATAACTACCACTCACCAAATCACCAAAACAACCTAAAATGAATCAACTTTAGATCTGGACAGCAAGGACTTGGACTTGATCCGAAGAAATTTCACTTGAAACGGTGAAATCTAGCCTCTTCGGATGAAAATCTTCAACTTTGGCTCTTGATCTTTGATCTTGATCTTCAATCTTGGATGGATGTTAGAATTAGATTAGAAGTAGAGAAAGAAGTGATGAAAATACTGTAGTCGAGTTTCCAAAATGGCAGCACTTCGTCGCTTCGAAATCCGGTGCCAAAAAGTGAGCCAAAGCCCTCTATTTATAGGCTGAAATGTCCATGAGTCGTCGCTCTTAAGTCGTCGCCGACCCAACCCCTGAGTCGCCCCCGACTCATCCCCTTTGCCGACTCAACTGCTGCCGACTCACTACACACGCGACTCATACACAGGCCGACCTATCCTTCAAACAACCCAACTACACGACTCAACACCCTACCGACTCATCAGTGCCGACCTAACTACACAGCATATTGACTCAAGACAACGACTCAAGAACCATGCCGACTTACGACTTAGTGCCGACCCAACCCCTGCCGACCTAAGTCCTAAGCACATAACCCAAGCCTATACGAGACATGACCTAACGGTTTAGCCTTGCGGCCGACCTAACTCAAAACAAAGGTACCGACTCACGACTCATTCCATGAGTCGTTCCTAACGACTCAACATCTACCCCGAGTCAAACGACTCATCAACCTACGACTTAACCCAACACAACACATACGACTCAATGGTTTATGTCCCTGCCGACTTAACAACACTAAGCTATACTGGGTACTTGCCGACCTAACCCCTGGCCGACTCAACCTACGTCCTAGGCCTTAACTCCTTAAGCCATTAACCCATGAGTCGGTCTTCTCTTAACTCGGCAACCCCCCCTATCTTCTATGAGTCGGTCTACATGCTTAAGCCTTACCTCGGTCAAAAAGTATGAGTCGTTAACGACTTAAGAACCCCACTAACCCGGCCACTCTTGAGTCGCCCACTAACTTAACTCGGCCAAGCTTTATAACTCGTTAACAACCTAACCAAGCATCGTTCTAAAGACCCTACGAGCTATCTTCTTCACGACTCAGGCTATGGATGACCAAAACAATACTAACGACCTAATAATTCTACGATATATCGATACGTAAAATACGGGTCGTTACACACTTCAAGGAAGTTTTTAAAGCATGGTTTATTCCAGAAGCCGAAAGAACTCAGTTATTTAGAAGTTTCTTTGACTTAAAGCTGGGTGATATGACTGTGTCGCGGTATGAGCATGAGTTTAATGCTTTGTCCCGTTTTGAACTTGGATTGATAGACACACGGTTCAAGAAAAATGAAATGTTTGTGAATGGAATGAAACCAGAGTTCCATCATGAAATGACCAATCATCTTAAGTGTACGTTCACCAATAATATTAGCATGGCTTTGAGGTTTAAGGCTATTGATATTAAGGAAGGAGTCCAGAAGATTATAGTACCAACAGTAAGTTCCAAGCCTTTATCGGTTATATTAGTTGAAGGAAAACCAAACTTCAAGCGTTAGTTAAATGGAAAGAAGTAGGGTGGAGGAAAGAAACCCGAAGATGGCACTCCAGCACAGAAGAAGCAGACCAACTTGGCCAACATTCTTTGTTCCAAGTGCAATAAGATGGGCCACTTCGCAATTCATTCCCCAATTTCCACATGTTTTAATTGCAGCTAGCCAGGACATATGAAGAATGAGTGCCCTTTTCCTAAAAAGGGATCTCAAGGATAGACTTTTACCATTGAAGAGATACCATCCACTTCTTCAGATCAAAAAGGTAAGCAAGTGTTGCAAGGTACATTATCCATCTATGATATTCCTGTAAGGGTGCTATTTGGTACAGGAGCTTCCCATAGTTTTATTTCTTTTGATCTAATGAATAAACTAAACCTTAAATATGTTATCATAAGGAATCCTCTTTGTGTGTCAAACCCAATTGGAGGTCCGGCAAATCTTGACACCGTGTGTCTAAATGTACCTATTTCTTGTCAAAATCATCCATTTCCTTTTGACTTGTTTTATCTTGAGTTCATTGGTTTGGAGTGTTGCTGGGAATGGATTGTTATCTAATTTTGAAGCTACCTTGGATTGTGGTAGAAGGCTCGTCAGAGTTAATGACGCAGGAGATGTTGGTGTTGATATTAGTTGTGAAGAGCCTAAGAAGTTAATGAACAGTTTTCTCTATTCACTCGTAGTGACTAAAGCGGGGCTAAGAGATGTGTCGGTTGTTCGAGATTTCGTAGATATTTTCTAATAGGTGAAAGGTTTACCTCTTCACCGTAAAGTCGAGTTTTGTATTGATTTGGCTACGGGAACTAGACCTATTGTACAACCCTTATGAAGGATGGCTCCAAAAGAGAAGAGGGAGTTAGAAAGGTAGACTTATGACTTGTTGCAGAAGGGCTTAATCCGACATAATACCTCGAGTTGGGGATCGCCAATTGTCTTTGTTACAAAGGCGGACGTTTCTCTAAGGTTATGCATAGACTATCGGAAGTTGAACAAACAGACAATTAAGAGTTAATATCCTTTGCCAAGAATTGATGATATGTTGATCAACTCCATGGTGCTCGGATATTTTCTCAATTAGATCTTGCCACCGGTGATGTAGAGGAGAGTGTTCCTTTAAAAGCTTTTCAGACTCCAGAAAATTTCTACGAGTGGCTAGTTATGCCGTTTGGATTGACTAACGCACCAGCTTATTTTGTAAACTTAATGAATCGAGTATTTCAAGATATTCTCAACAAATTTGCTGTCGCCTTTATTGATGACATTCTTATCTATTCAAAGATAAAGGAGGAACATAATATAATATTTGTGTTGTACTCGATACCTTAAGGAGCCATGTGTTAAAGGCTAAGTTTTCCAAGTGCCATTTCTGGAAATTCAAAGTTAGATTTATAGGGCATGTTATTTTGAGAGAAGGCATATCGGTGGACCCAGCTACACTTTTCGCGGTTCAAGATTGGAAGAAGCCAGAAAGTGCGATGGAAGTTAGAAGTTTCTTAGGATTGGCTAGTTTTTACCATAGGTTTATCAAGGACTTCTCGAAGATTGCTGACGAAGTTAAAAAAGAAATATGTTAAGTTCAATAGGACTTCCAAGTGTGATCAAGCATTCAATGAATTGAAAACGAAGTTGACTAGCGCTCCTCTTTTAGCTATTCCATATGGGAGTGAACGTTTAACCGTGTATACTGATGCTTGTGGAACCATATTGGGAGCAGTTCTGATGTAGCATGGGAAAGTTATTGGCTATGCGAGTCGACAGCTAAAGCTACATGAGAAAAATTATGCTACGCACGATTTGCAACTTATGGCTGTTGTCTTTGCACTAAAGATGTAGAGGCATTATCTTTTGGGTGAAAGGTTCGAGTTTTACATGGCCACAAATCCTTAAAATACCTTTTTACCTAGAAAGATTTGAATTTGAGGCAGCAGAGATGGCTGGAGTTTCTAACGTCTAATGATCTAGAGGTTCTTTATACCCTTGAAAAAGAAAATGTCAATGCTGATGCATTGAGTAGGAATGTAGCAATGGTTGCAAATCTAGAAGTTAAGCCAGTATTGTTAGAGAGAATTGCATCCAGTCAAGAGGCTGATCTTATTTTGGCTCGACTTAAGAAGGATGTTGAAGAAGGTCTTGTTTCTAGCTTTAAGATTGATCTCCGAGGCATATTGAAAATGAATGGGCGTATTTGTGTTCCAGACTTTGATGGACTTAGGCAAGAAGTGTTAGCCAAATGCCACCATTCAAAGTTATCTTTTCATCCAGGGGTGACTAATATGTTTAAAGATATGAAGAGGGTATTTTGGTGGAAGGGGATGAAGCGAGATATTTCAATCTTTGTGAGCCGTTGTGCAAACTGGCAGTAGATTAGAAAATGAATTTAATTTTTAGTATAAATCAAATTCCTAAGTATTTCGAATATAACATAATGATGGGATTAAGGAAGTGGTTAAGATTTTTGTATCAAACTTTAATCAATTAAAAGTTCTCAAATGACTGATTTCAGGCAATTAATTCAATTTAGATAAATGACTTGTCTTTTAAACTTATTAAGTTTTAGGTAATTAAGATTAATTAATTAATTGATAAGTAATTAAATATTAATTAATGATAAAGAGGTAGTTAATTAACTTAAGTTATTACGAGTTAATTAATTAGAGATTAATTAATTCGTAATAAAGGATAAATTAATCAAGTAATTTGAGATAAATTATTTAAATGATAATTACTTAATGTAAGTAATTAAAGGATTAATCTGTCGAGGGTTAATTAATTTAATTAGTAATTAAAGGTTAAATTAATTAATGATCAAGGTTAATTAATTGAGGATAATTAACCAATGGATAATTACTTGATGAAAGTAATTAAAGGTAAATTATTTAAGGGAACAAATTAAGGATAAATTACTTAGTGTAATTAATTAAAGGATTGATTAATTAAGGAAATTAATTAAGGGTTAGTTAATTAATGTAGGATAATTAATCAATGAATATGATTATAAGATCATTAATTTGAGAAATTAATTAAGGATAAATGTATTAATGTGAATGAGTGAAGGTTAATTAATTTGTGTTATTAATTAAAGGCTGATTACTTAATGTAATTAAATAGGATAATTAAGGGATGATTAATTAATGGTTTGTAATTAATTAATGTTAAGTAAGAAGGACTAAAAGTGATTAAAGAAATTAAGTTAATTTATTTAAATTAATTGGAATGTTATGACTAATTTATCTTGCTTATGAATAATTGAATGATATTGTATGCCTTAGATTACTTGATATCTTTGATAAGTGATTTATGATGCTATGTGGTATGATATGATTGGACTGAACTGAGATAATATGGTTTGTCTATCTATGATGAATGGCTATATAATATGTAATTCTTGATATAAATGGAATTGTTCAATCTTAATCAGCTTTGTTTTTAAGATGATATTGGATTCGAAGAGACCTAGGTCGGGTATTAGTACATACCCGAAACCACTTCGATTTGTAATCTATAAAAATTCTTTATTGATTTGACTATGGAATAAATAGGCTTGAATGGAATAAATAGTGTAAATCTGAGTAATGTTACTTAGATGATTGTAGGATGTGTATTTGACTATGGCAAGTTAAAACTCGTAGTGAAGTACGAGTTACCCCAGGTTTTAAACAAGTTTTATGCGTTAGTATTTCTTGTTAGATGGTTTACTGTAACAATCCTGTATTTTGTGTTTATTTTAATTTCATATTTTAATTATTTTAACTGAAATTCCTGATTTAAAAACTTTAATTTGTTTATTAAAATGGATAAATTTTGTTATTCTAAATATAAATTTTAATTTTTGTGTGAATTATAATTCCAAACTTGAATAAATGGAATAATTCCAAAAAAATGGATTTTTGGTCAAATTGGACAAACTTTGACTTTTAAATTTAAATTTTGAATTTTTTAAATTTTATCTATTATTATGAAAATAGATTTAATTTCAAGAATACTGCTTTTCGTTTCATTGAAATCGGATTAATATTGTGAAAGTTGTGTTTTTTACAATATTATGTGTAAATTGTTTTATTTGACAAATTTGTTTATTTTAATTTATATAAATAATATTTTATGTTTGTAAAATCATGTTCTAATTTGTGTAACATGATATGTTATGTATATATTTTATTTTTAAAACCTTGGTGTTTAATTGTTTAAAGGAGTTTGAATTTTAAAATTTCTTGAATCAATTTGCCTAATTTTAAATAAATATAAACAATTTCTGTAATGGTAGATTTTGGTTAAATTTTGACACTAATTGAAATTCTAAATTCTAAATTCTAACTTCAAATCTTTTATATAAAATATATACACTTACAACATTTATTTCGTTGTTGTTTTACTTATATGGATTATATACTTTTAAATTAAGTAATAAATAATGTTGTAAAAAGGCAATAAATTATACGTTTTATTTGGTACGTTTTATATCCGTTCTTGTTTAATTTATTTGGCGTAATAAATGGTACGTTATTTCCGGATATATTATTTAGCGTATATTTTATTAATTAAATAAGAAACAAATAAATTTAAATACGTTACTTTTGGGCATATGTTTTAAATTATCTCCTGCCTTTAAAATACACCCCTTTGATTCCATGCGTTAGCTTTGCAAATCAATCAGTCGTGCCTTTTTAAAAGGAAGAATTTAAAGCTGCCTTGCAAATTCACTTGTAAAACTTTCATCTCACTCCACCTTCCATTTACTTCTATTTATATAATAGGAATTAAATCCTCAAATTCCTATAACCGTTACAAATTTTTATCTCTCGCCTTTTTTTGTTTCCACCTAATCAACACAACTTCTCTAATACATATAAACACATACACAATACCCTACTGAATATCAATTGGCCTTCTTCTCTCGCGTAAAGCTTGCTCTTCAGGTAATGGCCGCATGCACTTGTTTTTTTATTTTCTTTTTTCTTCTTCTTGTATTTTCTTTTGTTTCCATTGTTTCACTCCATCAAGTGCTTGGCTCTTGACCACCACGACAAGCTTGTTCCCCTCCGCCGCCGCCACTTTCGGCCTTGCTCCTCTCTTTTATTAAAAGGTATATATATCCATAAGTGTATATAAATCTATTATCTGATCTTGCTTAAATAGGTTTGTTGTTTTATATCTATAAGTTTTTATATCTATAAGTTATAGTACGAACAGTATAGTTATATATAAGTTGATTTTTAACGTGTACGTGTGTTTTAAAAATAAAAAATAAAATAAAATAAAGTGAAATAAAATATAGGTAGGTATAAGTTTTATATGAGCCTGTAAATCTATTAATTACATTGTTTTTATAAGTTTACTTAAGCTATAAAAATTGTATTAGCAGCATATAGTTATATAGTGCATGCATATATAGGCTTACAGCATAATATGAAAAGCTTACAGTATATTTTGTTATGCATATAGAATCAAGTATGTAAATCATATAACCTATTATTTGTAAATAATATAAGTTAATTGTTTAGTAAAGTTGTTAACATGGGTTTAACCTGTTGTGTATATTTTAGCTTATTTAGAAATATATTTGTTTAAAGTATTTGTTTGTGTTAGGCAGCATATCTGTAAGTATTATATAAAGTATATTATGTAGATATATTATTTTTTTCAAAAACGACGATTTTATATATATATATTTAATTTAATATGTGTTTACAATTTGAATTTATATACAAATTATTTTAATATATAAACTATTTAAAGTATTTTAATATATATATATATATTATTTTCAACATCTAAACTGTTTTGGCGTTTTAAATGTAAACAATGATTTTTATTTCAACATTCGTCTTAAAAATTTAATATTGATTTCTTGGGAAGACAATATATATATATCGTTGCATATGGATTATATTTGTCTGCATATATGTTGGATCGGTTTTCAAACTTATATTAGTGTTAGCGTTTAAGATGGATTTAAGGAAATTTTGAGGAAATGCATGAATTGTATAAACATTGTATATTGAGTTTTGTTTAAATTAAAAAAATTGCGACATGATATGGATTTGAAAATATATGTTTGAAAATTTTTTAGAAACAAATAATAATATATAAAATGAAATAGTTCCGTTATATCAAAACTAATTCAATCGTTCTCACCGATTTCCCATTATCAGCCTCGTCCGTCGTGCCTGTTTTATACACCAAATCATATCTATCTAGCGTTGCGTTGGATTTAGTAGCTCATTTCTGTGTCGAATCTCTCTAGCCTCAAAAGGTGAGCAATCACTCACGATTAACATCCTTATATTTATTAAATTTGATTTCAATTGACGGCAATTGAAATAGGCTGTTATTAGTTATTTAAATTGTTATATATGCTATTATCTGTAACTGTTCACTTATGGGATATGACACCATATCCTGTAGTTTATATTATATTGTTATGATGATATATGCCTGTTGTTATATTTTATATATATTATCTGTTATCACTCTTCAAGTTCCCTGTTAGTATAGGATTCACTATGGGTTGAAATGATACATACCCGAACGGACTATAGAATAGGAGAAAATCGTTATGGGTTGAAATGATAGACCCAAGCGATTTTCATTTGAATTGAATTTGGGATTGCGGGTTGAAAGGATATCTACCCGCATATATTTAAATAACGGATTGAAATAATAAATATCTGTATCACTTGACATAAGATAAGAAATTACATGCAGACACCGTTGGTCCAATATAAATGTTTTGAAAATAATTTGTATGGTTTTGGAAAGAAAATATAGTTTTAATAAAGACTGATTCATAGAATATTATATGTACAAAAATGAAAATTTTATGTATAGACCTAATAATATTATTTAATCTAATTGAGATTGATTTAATACATATAATATGTTTAAGGATTCGTTTAAATTTATATTTCAAAATAGATTTGGTAAAATTTTGAATAAGTTAAGGTTGAGAAGATGAAGTTGAATTAATTGGAAATGGTGTTTAATTAAGAATTATATTCAATTAAATCGATTTGAAACTATCGAATTCGGGATCTAAGATATGATTTTATAACTTGGTTTTGGTAAAAGGGATTAAATGGATATTTTAAGTTTAAATAAATTTAAGGAAATATTCTGTAAAATGTAATCTAAGGCTATTTAAATGATATTGAACTTGTTAATTGGATATTTCCTGACCAAATAATAATGAAGCTAAATCAAGATCTATATGAAACTGTTTAATTTAACTTTGAAAATGTAGAATATTAAAGCTTTGAATATATCGAAAGTTTAAATGGTTATTGAGAACTGAATTGAATTAATGAATCGAGCTTTGAATAAATGGGAATTTGGAATTTGAGTTGATTGGAATCAATTTGTGTAGTTGAGGAAATTTCAAATACTTTACTTTATAAATTATTTAATATATATACTATTTTGGAAAATAGATATATTTGAAAGGGAAATGATATTTTGGTTTTGAAGTATAAATTAATTTGAATGACCACGGTGTTATAGTGTATATTTCCACCTTGTGGATAGTTCTGCAGATCCTTAGAGGATGGTTATCCCAAACATCCTTTGAGTTACTTGTATTCCAGTTGATATTTCACTTGAGTTGGATTTATTGATATAAGAATGTTAATCCTGACTCGAGTGTTTTGTGTTTTGCTTTACGCTCGGGTCAGACTGAGTGATACAACTTTTGAGACTCACCTTCGGAGTTTGGAGCTTCGTTTGGGGATCCAACTATCGATTCCGCTTTCAGCCTTCTAGTTGATTGGTTCAGAGAAGTCATCTGCTTGTACTAGAGATTCCACTGCATCTGAGATATTCTGTTGTATTTTATTTCTAACTCTGATGTTTATATAGTAGCTTCATGAACTACTATTATCTATTCCGCTACATTATATTACTCTATGTATGTGATCTGTGATTATTTTTTTCCTTATTATGCTAAGTATTTCCAAATTTTAATTTACAATGCAGTATTTTGAGCAATTCAAGTCCGACATGTGTGGATGCGAATGGTTGAAAATACCGGGTCGTTACAGTTGGTATCAGAGCTTTGTCTAGGCAAACTTAGCATATATGGTAAATTTATTTACAGAATCACTTTCGTTCGAGCTTGAATCTCTTCTTATTTGATTCGGTTTCCTTTGAATTTTGGAACATTCCCCTCGTTTCCGAATCCATTCATGTCTTTCCCTATTCGTGTTTTCTAAATTCTGGAGTATCCCATAGCTCCACTGAATATTTGTAAAGGGCTGAAACTCCTTTACAATAGCATCGATTCACCGAAGATTTATATATCCTTGGTTTAGATGCTGCTATCTCTGGTTATGCCGAATTCTATATCCGGCGATCGGATGTCGATTTGCCTTAGAATTCCGCATGGATCATATTCCTGAAGTCATGGCTGACCCGGTTAAGGTCGCCCGCGATTTATAGAAGTATATCCATTTCTATTTTGTAATTTAATTATCTCATTTTCGATAAAGTCTATCTTCGAATCAGGATTCTATTAATTAGAGTTCCTCTAATTTAAATCTCTATCTTTGTTTTAAATCCATTCTTGAATCATCCTTTGAAAATTGGGTTTTGTTTGTATTTTGAAAATTTGAATATTATATAAGAAATGGGTTTATATAAAAATAATTTATAACTAAAGGGTTTTAATTTGAAATTCAAGAGATTGAATTACGGTGTTTTGAAATTGGTTTTAAGATCTTTGAAAATATATAATAATATGATTTGAAAGTATTTTCTGAATAAGAAGTGTTTCAAATGACTCAAACGATTTCCAATGATTTCAAAGAAATTTCAAAGAAATTTTAAGAAAATAGAAGTCCAGAACTCACTTATGTCGCTGAAGAATAATTTCGGTGATGAGTGCACGCATCATCAACATTGATTTTCGAGTTTCAAAGTGGGGGAGAGGCCACTTTAATAGCTTCGCTATGCGAGTGATTTTGTGAAACCAAATTTTATTTCAAATTCCGAAGTATAATTCGATATTCAAAAGATATATGTTTATATATTTAAAACAATTTGAAGTAAGCTGGTGTTCAGTCCTCAAATTTCGGATTTGATTTGGTGCAACCCTATCTTTTGAAATTTGATTTACTGATTTGTTGGTGATTTCCAACTCATGGATTGAAAATATGATTTCTTCGGCTATTTTGAAGGTTCGAGCACTTCCAAATCAAGGTTAACTTTTCAAAGATAAGTAATTTTGGAAAGTATAAAGTATTTGATAAGTATATAAGATTAGTTTTGTATGTTTTAATATGATATAAATAAGTTTGAAACTTCTTTGTTAAGTAAATGAATAAGACTATTTTGAATTATACTAGTAGGAAATATAGATTTGAAATGTTTTGAATAAAGTATGAAGTTGATTTGAAAACTATGATTTAAAAAGGTACTCAATTTGAAAGTGAAATCTTATATAATCGAAATCTATATAAGTGTGATTTGATATACTATTGATTTTGGAAAGTATTCGATTTGGAAATGAAATCTTATATATAATGGACTTTATATAAGTATGATATTTGAAAGCGATTTGAAAAGGTACTATATGATACATATTTTCGAAGTAAAGATATGGAAGTGCCTTCTCCTTGATATCCGATTTGTGGCCATGTCTTGGATTCATTTTATCGACATTATTCTCTCTGATTTTATTTTTTCGGATGTGATACTCGAGTGTCCCACCGTGGCGTAACCCATGGTTTTTTTCTTGGCGCGACTGCGTAGCGTAATTCGCCTGGCTGAGATGGCCCGAGGGTACGGATGTTTCCTAGGGAATCTATGCGTAACCATTGTGTATCCTGTGATCTACATAGGTCATTTTTAGTAGCGAAATCCCCAGGGCTGAGAAAGCTTACAGATACGGATGTTTCCTGGAGGATTCAGGCGTAACCTTTGTGTATCTGCAGTCTACTAGTCATCGTGGCGAAATTCGTAGGGCTGAGAAAGCTTAAGTGAGACGACCCAACTTTCTATGCCCAGAAAGTCGTGTCATCAATAAGAAAGAAAGGGATAGAAATAGAAAAGAAAAGAAAAGAAAGAACAACAACATCAGAATCTCACAGCGGAACGGAATAAAATATAATATATCAACATAAATATTACATAGTTATATATATATACACATCAGAGTTGAACCATATCATACAACATGACTATCATATACATATCTGTCAGAACATACATCTCAAATATCATAAACTAAATCAGCGGAACTATAAAGATATATATGTCTACATCGCTGAAGCCTCCTGCTCCATTGCTCCTCCAGAAGTCGTCAAAGCTAACCTGAATCCCTTGGCTACCCATAAAAATTTGGGTACCCGAAAGTTTATGAAAAACAAAAATAAACTCCGGGTCAGACATGGGTCTGGTATGAGTAAACGGGTTAAAGTTGTTTAACTTTGAAAATCATTTAAAATAAAGGTATCACGTAAGACTCCCCACAAATAAATACGGGTAAGTTTTTACCTTACGCTAACCAAAACATTTCATAGTAAATCCAGTGATATTATAATAGTGTCTAGGGTTTTCAAGTAAAATACAGAAATAGCTGAAATGCTTACATCTCACATTTCAACGTAGTTGGGCACAATCAAAACGTACGGCGCTTATTGGAAATTGGATCCCATACAATGGCAGGGCTACTGGGGTACCGCCCGTCACAGTACGTGGTCTAGATCACAGTACCGAGGAGCCACCCTAACTCCCCTGCAACACAAGGCCAGAACCATTCCTTACTGAACAGTCCCGAACAAGATAACCCCGCAGTTGGTGTACATCCAACCGCCCACACAGCCGAATAAAGGGACATCTAGACAGGGGTATATCTCGTCCTGCTTGGGCATGACCCACCCAACCTTGCTGCACCTCCCCTGTTTTAGCCATTCCCGGTTGATGAGGTCTGAGGCTACGATTACCTTTAAAGAACATATCACTTAGAATGCTCATCGTCCACCGGACGATGTGCTGAAAGCATTCAATCCATACAAGTTCGTTCTAGGTTCGAACGAAACCGAAGGCATTATCTCGTTACACTCGTTTTGGAATCACCCTCAGAGTTAACGACGATAACCCTTGCATTCTGAAAACACCATCTCGATCTTCAGTTGAGATTACACGACCTAACGTTTAATTTGGATCGATGTGGTTTTCAGAATATCAATCGATACCCGATCCCGGTCTCATCGAAATCCAAACGCCATTTTAAAGTCCAAGTTGTCTAATTAACTTAACAGAGTAAATTTAACATTTGAATTCATATAGTAATTTAACACAGATAAATAACATCAGATAAACCATATAGCAATTTAACACAGATAAATCATACACAATCATCACAGGTATATATACAGAATATCACAGAACATCACAGATATAAATAAACATCGGATGCAATCAATATAATCATCGATTCATATCAACAAGTGTGATTCGTTTTAAACTTAATTGCATACTTAAACATAAATTATATTTTATTCATGCTTAACCAATTACGATTAATTAACTTATTTCAATTTATTAATTATTCCTTAATTAATGAATTAATTCTTAATTACTAATCAATAACCTTAATTATTGATTTATAAAACTTAATTACACAATTAATTATTATTAATTGCTTAATTAATCATTAATTATTAATTAACTTAATCGTTCCACCATTAATTATTTATTTAATCAGTTATCTCTGATTCGTTCATTAATCAACTTCAAATGATTAATTGAATTCTTAATTACATATGATTTTATACAAGACTATATTAAAAAATTTAATTATTAATTTGAATTAAGTTTGATCTACTTTTTAAATCACAATTATAAATTTTATTACCTACATAATTAATTTCCATTTTTAAATTAACTACTCCATTTTTGTTTCAGCAAAACATTCAAGATTTTCAAAGTCAAATTGTTTCATACTTAATAACATAGTTTATACTCAACTTAATTACTTTTTCTATCATATTACAGTTAGCCCAAATTTCTGCCTTCTCAAACCCGAAGACAACCTCGAGCTCGCCTCGGGTAGGACTCGAATCCACCCAGAAATATTCACGCGATCCTCCCCTGCCTCTCTTCTTCACCCCTGTTCCTTTCCTCTCTCTTTTTTTTTATCTAAACTTAAGTTTCTTATAAACTGTTAAAAACTTAAAATCTCACGCGCATAAACACTCAACCCAGCTATGACTCGAAGCATTCCACGCGCATACTCGAGTTTTCCTCGAGTCGACCCAAAACACCATCATCTCTGCCGCCGTGCACATGCACGGCAGTCCACCACCGCGCCACCAACTCGCGACACCACCAACAGGTCGCAAATCCTCCCCTCACTCCAATACAAAACCCAATTCAACTCAGTTGACACGCAAACAAAATTCGACCTAAAAGTCGAATAGGAACACAAACCCAATCCATAAAATCGCCTCGCGATGGTGATCGCCGCCACTAGAGAGGTCAAAACTTCGGCCATAGCTCGCTGTCATCACCCCCTAACTTCTCCCAAACCCACGCGTCACTCGGTGAAGACATGATGTCGCGAGAAACAAAATACCGAACCCAAAACATTACAGACCTTAAACCCTACTTTCAATCAATCCATGAAAATCTTGCATTCATAAATTTTTCTAACATTTTTCTGTTGATCCCTAATTAATTTACTAACTTCATGTTGAATCACAATAGCTATAATTGTTTGTATAATCAGAGTTTCACCAAAATACATTTTTGGCTTACCATTTAACTGCTCCCAAATTTGCTAACTATAAATTATAATTTTTATCTTAAAAATCATATCTTTGAATGTAGTATCAATATACAAATTCAAGTTTACAATTCGAATTATTCGAATTTTATCCTTATTTCCCTTTTACTGTAAAATTTGGTTTACAGTGTTTTATAATTCACCGATATATAATGTTTTACAATTTATTTTACTGTAAAATTTTATTTAGTTAATGCACTAATTAAAGAAGTTAGCTTTTAATAAAAGTATGAAATATATTCTTTAGATTTTTTTTTTTCAACAGAACAGAAAAAAAATAGAAGCCTGAAAGAACAAGTTCAAACTGACAGAACATAGTAAATATTCCAGAACTTAAGCATCCACATAACCATTCTATATAAACAACTTTTTAAAAGTTATAATTTAAATCAGTTTACTCACCAAAACTGTAGAAACTTGAAAACAGAGGTTAGATGTTGAAGAACACTGAAGACTGCAGTGGCAAAATGGTTTTCCAGTAAATTTCCCTTTTGCTTGAATTTTGATTTGAACCAGAAATATTAAATTTTGTTTATACTTTGCTTCTTCTCAGATTTATGAAGCTTCTTTTTTTTTTGAAGATACAGATGAATTAAGGTATAAGAAATGATGTATACAAATATATATAACTTGAACAAAGTGTCTTCTTGCATAAGCTTGACATAATAATTATCTTGTTTAATTTCCTACGTACTAAAGCCTAAGATATTTCAACCATTTCGGCTGAGATATTTTTTTTTGACAAATATGTGTGCTAATTAAATATTTG
Organism: Allium cepa; assembly: GCA_030765085.1. Classification (NCBI taxonomy): domain Eukaryota; kingdom Viridiplantae; phylum Streptophyta; class Magnoliopsida; order Asparagales; family Amaryllidaceae; genus Allium; species Allium cepa. The sequence goes on from CM060932.1 coordinate 974,717,352, forward strand.
TGTTAACATATATGTTAACATACAATTAATGCTTGCTGACACAACATATTAAGTACAAAGATGTTTACAGGTTTGTACTACTGTTTTGCTGGCACTTATTTTACTTTTTATAAAGATATTTTCATATTTGTTTTCTGTTGCATAAGAATTAGCTTGCAGGTTAACTTATACTAATGTATTTTATTTCATACTTGCATATTTCATTTTGTTTTATTTGAACAAACTCATGTGAACATATAACAAAAAGAATGTGTCTGCAGGTTTTGTTCTTATTATTTATACTAGCATATTCGGTTTGCAGATTTTATTTTCTTATGCACTAATATGTTTACAAAGATGTTTACAGTTTTTATACATTTTGACTTCAAACTTAAGTAAACATATAATGCTTTGCTGGCCAAATTATTTGTATAAGACATATGCAGGTTCTCATTTGTGTTTGAACTAAATGTTTTCATTTCTATTTATATCTTATACCTATTATATTTGTACTCATGTTTGTAATCCTACCTTTATGTTATATTTATGTTAAATATAAAGAAGCTTATGCTTATAGCCATATTTATAAGTATTTATATTTATATAGGAACTCATGTTAAATATTTATATGCTTATGTTATTTTAGTTATAAAAGTTATTGTTAGAAATATTGCTTAAATCTTATTTTTATTTAAAGTTCAATATTACAAATATTTGATTTGTATACTTATATGTGCATTAATGTATTTATGAATATGATTATGTTCTTGAACTTGTTCTTATTATTAACTGCATACATTAGATATTAAATGTCATTCATACTTAACTTTTAATTTAAATAAATAAAACAGATTTAATTCTTTTTTTTTTTGAATATTGTTACAAGAGTCTACTTTATATTTTGAAGTTATATTCCTTTATAATCAATATAAAACTAATAATATCCAAATTCTTATTTATTTATAAATGAAAATCTTATATTTTAATTAAATTAGATTAAAAACTTATAATAATAATAGGGTCAAAATTCCGGGATGTCACATTCCTCCCCCCTTAAAAGAATTTCGTCCCCGAAATTTAAACAACAGTTAATTTAAAAACTTAGTATTAACATTCTAAACATACACAGCGTCCATACAAAACAAACAGTCAAACAGTCAATTCTAACAACATTACTAGCTATCCGGACAAAAATCTGGATAAGCTTTCCTAAAACTATCAGGAGTTTCCTAGGTACAGTCTCTGGGATCCTTACTCCATTGCACCCTGACGAGTTTTACCACTTTGTTTCTGAGTTGCTTCTCGTCTTGATCTACAATCTGAATAGGATTTCTAACTACAGTCAGGTTGGGTTCTACTTCTAAATCTTCCTGAATAACTGGTTCTACCACTAATGATGGTCATGAATAAATTTCCTTAAATGAGACACATGAAATACATTGTGAATCCCAGACATTCATTCTGGCAATTCAATCCCATAGACTACAGTTCCAATTCTTTCCAATACTCGGAATGGACCAATATAGCTCGGAGCAAGTTTTCCCCTTTTTTCTGAATCTTATAACACCTTTGATTGAGGAAAATTTAATAAAAACTAAATCTCCGATCTCAAATTCCAATGGTCTTCGTCTCTTATCTGCATATTTCTTCTGACGATCTTGAGCAGCTTTCATTCTTTACTTGATAAGCTCAACCTTCGCAGAAGCTTCTTGAATTAGATCGGGTCCAAGCCCAAGTCGATCATTCGATTCAATCCAACAAGATGGGGATCTACAGGGTCTTCCATACATAGCTTCATAAGGAGTCATCTTAATACTCGCTTGATAACTATTATTATAAGAAAATTCAACTAGATGAAGATGGTCTTCCCATGATTCACCAAAGTCCAATACACAAGCTCGAAACATATCTTCCAAAATACAATTAAGTCTCTCCGTTTGTCTGAGGATGATAGCCTGTATTAATTCTCAAACTAGTTCCCAATGCTGATTGCAGAGCTTCTCAAAATTTACTAGTGAAAATAGAATCACGGTCACTTGCTATGCTAATAGGAATACCATGCAATCTGACTATCTCCTTCAAGAAAATTCTCGCCAAGGAAACTGCAGTACGAGTCGCCTTAACTGGAATAAAATGGGCACTCTTCGTTAAACGATCCACAATAACCCATACTCCTTCATTTCCTTTCCTGGTCCTAAGCAACCCATCAATAAAATCCATCGAGATCATTTCCCCTTTTCAATCTAGAATTTCCATAGGTTGCAATAGTCCAGTAGACCTTTGTTGCTTTCCCTTCACTTGTCGGCAGATGACACAACTATTTACAAAAGCAGCTACATCCTTCTTCATATTCGGCCACCAGAAAACTCTCCTCATATCTTTATACATCTTTGAAATTTCCGAGTGAATATTCAATTTGGAGCGATGGCACTCAGCTAAAACTTCTTGTCTTAGTCTATCAATATTAGGCACTCACAAACAATTATTAATCCTTAGAACACCTTGATCGCCCACATTGAAAACCGACTACCGACCTTAATTCTAAGAATCATTTCCTCAAAAGGTTTATCCTCCATTTACTTACTAATGATTTTTTTTTTCTAGGTGAGATGGAACGACTTCCAAAAGAGATAAAACTGCATTTCTACTATGAGCATCAGTCACGACATTTACTTTTCCCAGAGTATACAAAATATCTAGATCATAAGATGCCAAAAATTCGACCCATCTCTGCTGTCTCAAATTAAGATCTTTTTGAGAGAAAATATACTTCAAATTTTCTCTTCCCATCAGGAATAACAAGTACTGGTGCACTGGTTAACCTTGTCTTCAATTCCTGAAAAGCTTCTTCACACTGAGATGTCCATTTCAATTTGGTTCCTTTTCTTGTTAATTTGGTCAGATGCGAAGAAATCTTGGAATAATCCTTAATAAATTTCTATAGTAGCTAGCTAAACCCAGAAAACTATGAATTCCCATCGGTTGCTTCGGTTGCTTCCATTCTAGAATAGATTCTCCTTTCGTTGGGTTTACAAAGATATTTTTACCCAAAATAATGTGCCCCAAAAATAACTTCCGATTTCCAGAAATGGCACTTTGAAAATCTTGCCTTCAACACATGCTTCCTCAGAGTCTCCAATACAACTCCCAAATGTTGTCCGTGCTCCTCTTCAGATTTGGAGTAAACCAAAATATCATCAATGAATACCAGCACAACTTATTCAACACAGAACCTTAGCGAACCATCAGATTTGGTGACAAACACAGCAGCAGAGCCCCAACAAGCAAAACTGGGTCTTATCAAACCCTTCCCTAAAAGATCTTGCGTCTGCTTAATCAACTCTTCTCTTTCTCTAGGAGGCATTTTCCTACTGGACGGAATCACCGGCACAGATCCTGGAATCACATCAATACGAAACTCAATCTCTCGATGTGGCGGTAGACACATAACTTCTTCAAAAACATCAGAAAAATCTTGAACCACTTCGATTTTCCTCAACTTTTCTTGAGAAGTCTCAACTCCTTGCAAAAGATTACACACATGAATTCCAGAATTGTCGCACAACGCTCTGGCAATTCTACCCAAATAAGTTTGTTCTCTCTTCATAATCCAGAACAACCATATACTGTTCAGGTCAATCCATCGAAGAAATAAATCCACTCTGCTACTTCTGAAATCACTTCAAGAAAACTGCTAACCAACAAACCTTCTCAACAGCACACAGAACACTTCCATCCGATAGATCCAAACTCAAGCTCATCCAAAATCACACTCCAACAATGAAATCCTCACATCATCCAAAGCTCACTCGAGACGGTAATAGATCTACAGTCTCGACAGAAACACTCCAACTACAGATATTCAACACTCCAATCATCGGTAGTCGTGTTTCACACACCACTACCCTATCTACCTTGTAACTTATATTGGAATACCCGAACAGGTAACCCAATAAATAGGTAGAAATAAATAAATGTGTGTGTGTGTATATATATATATATATATCAAAATTACAAATACGCTCTCTCAAGAAAGAAATCACTCAAGAGCCTAGGTATTCACTCAACCTAGCGCTCTGATACCACCTGAGACGACCCAACTTTCTATGCCCAGAAAGTCGTGTTATCAATAAGAAAGAAAGGGATAGAAATAGAAAAGAAAAGAAAAGAAAGAACAACAACATCAGAATCTCACAGCGGAACGGAATAAAATATAATATATCAACATAAATATTACATAGTTATATATATATATACATCAGAGTTGAACCATATCATACAACATGACTATCATATACATATCTGTCAGAACATACATTTCAAATATCATAAACTAAATCAGCGGAACTATAAAGATATATATGTCTACATCGCTGAAGCCTCCTGCTCCATTGCTCCTCCAGAAGTCGTCAAAGCTAACCTGAATCCCTTGGCTACCCGTAAAAATTTGGGTACCCGAAAGTTTATGAAAAACAAAAATAAACTCCGGGTCAGACATGGGTCTGGTATGAGTAAACGGGTTAAAGTTGTTTAACTTTGAAAATCATTTAAAATAAAGGTATCACGTAAGACTCCCCACAAATAAATACGGGTAAGTTTTTACCTTACGCTAACCAAAACATTTCATAGGAAATCCAGTGATATTATAATAGTGTCTAGGGTTTTCAAGTAAAATACAGAAATAGCTGAAATGCTTACATCTCACATTTCAACGTAGTTGGGCACAATCAAAACGTACGGCGCTTATTGGAAATTGGATCCCATACAATGGCAGGGCTACTGGGGTACCGCCCGTCACAGTACGTGGTCTAGATCACAGTACCGAGGAGCCACCCTAACTCCCCTGCAACACAAGGCCGGAACCATTCCTTACTGAAAAGTCCCGAACAAGATAACCCCGCAGTTGGTGTACATCCAACCGCCCACACAGCCGAATAAAGGGACATATAGACAGGGGTATATCTCGTCCTGCTTGGGCATGACCCACCTAACCTTGCTGCACCTCCCCTGTTTTAGCCATTCCCGGTTGATGAGGTCTGAGGCTACGATTACCTTTAAAGAACATATCACTTAGAATGCTCATCGTCCGCCTGACGATGTGCTGATAGCATTCAATCCATACAAGTTCGTTCCGGGTTCGAACGAAACCGAAGGCATTATCTCGTTACACTCGTTTTGGAATCACCCTCAGAGTTAACGACGATAACCCTTGCATTCTGAAAACACCATCTCAATCTTCACTTGAGATTACACGACCTAACGTTTAATTTGGATCGATGTGGTTTTCGGAATATCAATCGATACCCGATCCCGGTCTCATCGAAATCCAAACGCCATTTTAAAGTCCAAGTTGTCTAATTAACTTAACAGAGTAAATTTAACATTTGAATTCATATAGTAATTTAACACAGATAAATAACATCAGATAAACCATATAGCAATTTAACACAGATAAATCATACACAATCATCACAGGTATATATACAGAATATCACAGAACATCACAGATATAAATAAACATCGGATGCAATCAATATAATCATCGATTCATATCAACAAGTGTGATTCGTTTTAAACTTAATTGCATACTTAAACATAAATTATATTTTATTCATGCTTAACCAATTACGATTAATTAACTTATTTCAATTTATTAATTATTCCTTAATTAATGAATTAATTCTTAATTACTAATCAATAACCTTAATTATTGATTTATAAAACTTAATTACACAATTAATTATTATTAATTGCTTAATTAATCATTAATTATTAATTAACTTAATCGTTCCACCATTAATTATTTATTTAATCAGTTATCTCTGATTCGTTGATTAATCAACTTCAAATGATTAATTGAATTCTTAATTACATATGATTTTATACAAGACTATTATTAAAAAAAATTACTATTAATTTGAATTAAGTTTGATCTACTTTTTAAATCACAATTATAAATTTTATTACCTACATAATTAATTTCCATTTTTAAATTAACTACTCCATTTTTGTTTCAGCAAAACATTCAAGATTTTCAAAGTCAAATTGTTTCATACTTAATAACATAGTTTATACTCAACTTAATTACTTTTTCTATCATATTACAGTTATCCCAAATTTCTGCCTTCTCAAACCCGAAGACAACCTCGAGCTCGCCTCGGGTAGGACTCGAATCCACCCAGAAATATTCACGCGATCCTCCCCTGCCTCTCTTCTTCTCCCCTGTTCCTTTCCTCTCTCTGTTTTTTTTATCTAAACTTAAGTTTCTTATAAACTGTTAAAAACTTAAAATCTCACGCGCATAAACACTCAACCCAGCTACGACTCGAAGCTTCCACGTGCATACTCGAGTTTTCCTCGAGTCGACCCAAAACACCATCATCTCCGCCGCCATGCACGTGCACGGCGGTCCACCACCGCGCCACCAACTCGCGACACCACCAACAGGTCGCAAATCCTCCCCTCACTCCAATACAAAACCCAATTCAACTCAGTTGACACGCAAACAAAATTCGACCTAAAAGTCGAATAGGAACACAAACCCAATCCATAAAATCGCCTCGCGATGGTGATCACTGCCACCAGAGAGGTCAAAACTTCGGCCATAGCTCGCTGTCATCACCCCCTAACTTCTCCCAAACCCACGCGTCACTCGGTGAAGACATGATGTTGCGAGAAGCAAAATACCGAACCCAAAAAATTACAGACCTTAAACCCTACTTTCAATCAATCCATGAAAATCTTTCATTCATAAATTTTTCTAACATTTTTCTGGTGATCCCGAATTAATTTATTAACTTCATGTTGAATCACAATAGCTATAATTGTTTGTATAATCAGAGTTTCACCAAAATACATTTTTGGCTTACCATTTAACTGCTCCCAAATTTGCTAACTATAAATTATAATTTTTATCTTAAAAATCATATCTTTGAATGTAGTATCAATATACAAATTCAAGTTTACAATTCAAATTTTTCGAATTTTATCCTTATTTCCCTTTTACTGTAAAATTTGGTTTACAGTGTTTTATAATTCACTGATATATAATGTTTTATAATTTATTTTACTGTAAAATTTTATTTAGTTAATGCACTAATTAAAGAAGTTAGCTTTTAATAAAAGTATGAAATATATTCTTTAGATTTTTTTTTCAACAGAACAGAAAAAAATAGAAGCCTGAAAGAACAAGTTCAAACTGACAGAACATAGTAAATATTCCAGAACTTAAGCATCCACATAACCATTCTATATAAACAACTTTTTTAAAAGTTATAATTTAAATCAGTTTACTCACCAAAACTGTAGAAACTTGAAAATAGAGGTTAGATGTTGAAGAACACTGAAGACTGCAGTGGCAAAATGGTTTTCCAGTAAATTTCCCTTTTGCTTGAATTTTGATTTGAACCAGAAATATTAAATTTTGTTTATACTTTGCTTCTTCTCAGATTTGTGAAGCTTCTTTTGTTTTTTGAAGATATAGATGAATTAAGGTATAAGAAATGATGTATACAAATATATATAACTTGAACAAAGTGTCTTCTTGCATAAGCTTGACATAATAATTATCTTGTTTAATTTCCTATGTACTAAAGCCTAAGATATTTCAACCATTTCGGCTGAAATTTTTTTTTTTTAGACAAATATGTGTGCTAATTAAATATTTGTGTTAACATATATGTTAACATACTATTAATGCTTGCTGACACAACATATTAAGTACAAAGATGTTTACAGGTTTGTACTACTGTTTTGCTGGCACTTATTTTACTTTTTATAAAGATATTTTCATATTTGTTTTCTGTTGCATAAGAATTAGCTTGCAGGTTAACTTATACTAATGTATTTTATTTCATACTTGCATATTTCTTTTTGTTTTATTTGAACAAACTCATGTGAACATATAACAAAAAGAATGTGTGCTGCAGGTTTTGTTCTTATTATTTATACTAGCATATTCAGTTTGCAGATTTTATTTTCTTATGCACTAATATGTTTACAAAGATGTTTACAGTTTTTATACATTTTGACTTCAAACTTAAGTAAACATATAATGCTTTGCTGGCCAAATTATTTGTATAAGACATATGCAGGTTCTCATTTGTGTTTGAACTAAATGTTTTCATTTCTATTTATATCTTATACCTATTATATTTGTACTCATGTTTGTAATCCTACCTTTATGTTATATTTATGTTAAATATAAAGAAGCTTATGCTTATAGCCATATTTATAAGTATTTATATTTATATAGGAACTCATGTTAAATATTTATAAGCTTATGTTATTTTAGTTATAAAAGTTATTGTTAGAAATATTGCTTAAATCTTATTTTTATTTAAAGTTAAATATTACAAATATTTGATTTGTATACTTATATGTGCATTAATGTATTTATGAATTTGATTATGTTCTTGAACTTGTTCTTATTATTAACTGCATACATTAGATATTAAATGTCATTCATACTTAACTTTTAATTTAAATAAATAAAACAGATTTAATTCTTTTTTTTTTGAATATTGTTACAAGAGTCTACTTTATATTTTGAAGTTATATTCCTTTATAATCAATATAAAACTAATAATATCCAAATTCTTATTTATTTATAAATGAAAATCTTATATTTTAATTAAATTAGATTAAAAACTTATAATAATAATAGGGTCAAAATTCCGGGATGTCACATTACGGATACGGATGTTTCCTGGGGGATTCAGGCGTAACCTTTGTGTATCTGCGATCCATGGTTAGAAAAATGATTTGGTTGTTTTGTTTGGATTGTACTTTCCATATTTGTTTTTAAAAGTTTTTCAAGTATTTTCATTGTGTGTTGAAACAAGTCTACTAAGTAGCTAGAGAATTCTAGCTTTGCGCCTGATCAACGCACCGCTAGAGTCTACAGGAACAAGGATAAACTTGTTAAGACATCGAGTTATAAAAGTATTTTGATAAAGTATCATACAAAGGATATTTTAATCATTTATTTTACCTTTCTAAATAATTGAAATTTATATAATTTTAAAATAATGGTTCATCCTTGTCTTTCAACCTATTTTCCCTTCTAGCCATTCCTACTTTCCACCTTGATAAACTTACCTATAACAACAGTGATCAGGTGTAATTTTAATCTTTTTGTCATCTTGTCTTTGTCCTATTTCATTCTATTTTTCTTCTGTGTTTTTCATAACACGTTCCTTTTCGAGGACGAAAAGATTTGAGTGGGAGAGAGTGTAACAACCCTGTATTTTGTGTTTATTTTAATTTTATATTTTAATTATTTTAACTGAAATTCCTGACTTAAAAACTTTATTTTGTTTATTAAAATGGATAAATTTCGTTATTCTAAATATAAATATTGATTTTTGTGTGAATTATAATTCCAAACCTGAATAGATGGAATAATTCCAAAAAAATGGATGTTTGGTCAAATTGGTCAAACTTTGACTTTTAAATTTAAAATTTAAATTTTTGAATTTTCGAAAGTTTATCTTTTGTTATGAAAATAGATTTAATTTCAAGAATACTGCTTTTCGTTTCATTGAAATTGGATTAATATTATGAAAGTTATGCTTTTTACAATATTATGTGTAAATTGTTTTCTTTAACAAATTTGTTTATTTTAATTTATATAAATAATATTTTTTATTTGTAAAATCATGTTCTAATTTGTGTAACATGGTATGTTGTGCATATATTTTATTTTTAAAACCTTGGTGTTTAATTGTTTAAAGGAGTTTGAATTTTTAAAATTTCTTGAATTAATTTGCCCAATTTTAAATAAATATAAACAATTTATGTAATGGTAGATTTTGGTTAAATTTTGACACTAATTGAAATTTTAAATTTTGAATTCTAACTTTAAATCTTTTATATAAAATATATATATTTACGACATTTATTTCGCTGTTGTTTTACTTATATGGGTTATATACTTTTAAATTAAGTAATAAATAATGTTGTAAAAAGGCAATAAATTACACGTTTTATTTGGTACGTTTTATATCCGTTCTTGTTTAATTTATTTGGTATTATAAATGGTACATTATTTCCTAATATATTATTTAGCATATATTTTATTAATTAAATAAGAAACAAATAAATTTAAATACGTTACTTTTGGTCATACGTTTTAAATTATCTCCTGCCTTGAAAATACACCCCTTTGATTCCATACGTTAGCTTTGCAAATCAATCAGCCGTGCCTTTTTAAAAGGAAGAATTTAAAGCTGCCTTGCAAATTCATGTGTAAAACTTTCATCTCACTCCACCTTCCATTTACTTCTCTTCATATAATAGGAATTAAATCCTCAAATTCCTATAGCCGTTACAAACTTTTATCTCTTGCCCTTTTTTTTGTTTCCACCTAATCAACGCAACTTCTCTAATAAATATAAACACGTACACAATACCCTACTGAATATCAATTGGCCTTCTTCTCTCACGTAAAGCTTGCTCGTTAGGTAATGGCCGCATGCACTTGTTTTTTTTATTTTCTTTTTTTTCTTCTTGTATTTTCTTTTGTTTCCATTATTTCACTCCATCAAGTGCTCTGCTCTTCACCACCAAGACAGGCCTGCGCCCCTCCACCGCCACTACTTTTGGCCTCCTCTCTTTTGTTTAAAGGTATATATATCCATAAGTGTATATAAATCTGTTATTTGATTTTGCTTAAATAGGTTTGTTGTTTTATATCTATAAGTTTTTATATCTGTAAGTTATAGTACGAACAATATAGTTATATATAAGTTGATTTTTAAAGTGTACGTGTGTTTTAAAAATTAAAAATAAATTAAATTAAATTTAAGTGAAATAAAATATAGGTAGGTATAAGTTTTATATGAGCCTGTAAATCTATTAGTTACATTGTTTTTATAAGTTTACTTAAGCTATGAAAATTGTATCAACAGCATATAGTTATATAGTGCTTGCATATATAGGCTTACAGCATAATATGAAAAGCTTACAGTATATTTTGTTATGCATATAAAATTAAGTATGTAAATCATATAACCTATTATTTGTATAATAATATAAGTTAAGTGTTTAGCAAAGTTGTTAACATGGGTTCAACCTGTTTTTTATATTTTTGGCTTATTTAGAAATATATTTGTTTAAAGTATCTGTTTGTGTTAGGCAGCGTATCTGTAAGTATTATATAAAGTATATGATGTAGATATGTTATTTTTTTCATAAAAGATGATTATATATATACATATATATTTAATTTTATATGTGTTTAAAATTTTGAATTTATATACAAATCATTTTAATATATAAACTACTTAAAGTATTTTAATATATGTACTATTTTCAACATCTAAACTGTTTAGGCATTTTAAATGTAAACAATGATTTTTATTTCAACATTTTATCTTAAAATTTTAATATTGATTTCATGGGAAGACAATATATATCGTCGCACATGGATTTGTATTTGTCTGCATATGTGTTGGGTCGGTTTTCAAACTTATATTAGTGTTAGCGTTTAAGATGGATTTAAGGAAATTTTAAGGAAATGTATGAATTGTATAAACATTGTATATTGAGTTTTGTTTAAATTAAAAATTTTGCGACATGATATGGATTTGAAAATATATGTTTGAAATTATTTTAGAAACAAATAATAATATATAAAATGAAATAGTTCCGTTATATCAAAACTAATTCAATCGTTCTCATCGATTTCCCATTATCAGCCTTATCCGTCGTGCCTGTTTTCTACATCAAATCATATCTATCTAGCGTTGCTTTGGATTTAGTAGCTCATTTCTGTGTCGAATCTCTGTAGGCTCGAAAGGTGAGCAAACACTCACGATTAACGTTCTAATATTTATTAAATTTGATTTCAATTGAAACGACAATTTAAATAGACTGTTATTAGTTATTTAAATTGTTATATATGCTATTATCTGTAACTGTTCACCTGTGGAATATAACACCATATCCTGTAGTTTATATTATATTATTATTGAAGATATATGCATGTTGTTATAATTTATATTATCTATTATCACTCTGCAAGTTCCCTGTTAGTATAGAATTCACTATGGGTTGAAATGATACATACCAGAACGGATTATAGAATGGGAGAAAATCGTTATGGGTTTAAATGATAGACCCAAGAGATTTTCATTTGAATTGAATTTGGAATTGCGGGTCGAAAGGATATCTACCCGTATATATTTAAATTACGGATTGAAATAATAAATATCTGTATCACTTGACCATATGATAGAAAATTATATGCAGACACCGTTGGTCCAATATAAATGTTTTGAAAATAATTTCTATGGTTTTGGAAAGAAAATATAGTTTTAATAAAGACCGATTCTTAGAATATTATATGTATAAAATTGAAAATTTTATGTATAGACCTAATAATAATATTTAATCTAATTGAGATTGATTTAATACATATAATATGTTTAAGGATTCGTTTAAATTTATATTTCAAAATAGATTTGGTAAAATTTTGAATAAGTTAAGGTTGAGAAGATAAAGTTGAATTAATTGGATATGGTATTTAATTAAGAATTATATTCAATTAAATCGATTTGAAACTATCAAATTCGGGATTTAAGATATGATTTTATAACTTGGTTTTGGTAAAAGGGATTAAATGGATATTTTAAGTTTAAATAAATTTAAGGAAATATTCTGTAAAATATAATCTAAGGCTATTTAAATGATATTGATCTTGTTAAGTGGATATTTCCTGAATAAATAATAATGAAGCTAAATCAAGATCTATATGAAACTGTTAGATTTAACTTTGAAAATGTTGAATATTAAAGCTTTGAATATATCGAAAGTTTAAATGGTTATTGAGAACTGAATTGAATTAATGAATTGAGCTTTGAATAAATGGGAATTTGGAATTTGAGTTGATTGGAATCAATTTGTGTAGTTGAGGAAATTTCAAATACTTTATTTTATAAATTAAATAATATATACTATTTTGGAAAATAGATATATTTGAAAGGGAAATGATATTTTGGTTTTGAAGTGTAAATTAATTTGAATGACCACGGTGTTATAGTGTATATTTCCACCTTGTAGATAGTTCTGCAGATCCTTAGAGGATAGTTATCCCATACATCTTTTGAGTTACTTGTATTTCAGTCGATGTTTCACTTGAGTTGGATTTATTGATATAAGAATGTTAATCCTGACTCGAGTGTTTTGTGTTTTTCTTTACGCTCGGGTCAAACTGAGTGATACAGCTTTTAAGACTCACCTTCGGAGTTTGGAGCTTCGTTTGGGGATCCAACTATCGATTCTGCTTTCAGCCCTTCTAGTTGATTGGTTCAGAGAAGTTATTTGCTTGTATTAGAGACTTCACTGCATCTGAGATATTATGTTTTATTTTATTTCTAACTCTGATGTTTATATAGTAGCTTCATGAACTACTATTTATCTATTCCGCTGCATTATGTTACTCTGTGTCTGTGATATGTGATTATTTATTTACTGTTTATGCTGAGTATTGCCAAATTTTTATTTACAATGCGGTATTTTGAGAAATTCATGTCCCACATGTGTGGATGCGAATGGTTGAAAAAACCGGGTCATTACATTTACTCATGATGGTTTCCAGCCTGACCCAGGTGTTACTTTGATGTAATGCTCGGGTCAGACCGAGTATTACATATTTTCAGGTGAGGAAGTTCTGGATCTCAGGAGACGAGCTAGATGGCAGGAACATATAGAGTTTACGTTGTGTGTTAGAATTGTATAGATTGTAGTCTGGAACAAGTTGTATAACTGTCCAGTTTATGTGTAAATGATTGTAACTCCAATGAATTGTATGTAAAGTAACAATTACAGATTTTCTTTATAAAAATGCTATTATTTGTTATTATATTTAATCCGATGTGAATGTGAGATGTTGTTGTTTTCTGTTCTTTTTTCTTCTTTCTTTCTTCCTTTCTCTAACAATCTGGAATTTTCGAAGTCGAAATTTCGGGTCATTACACAATAGGTGTTCGCAAATACAAAGAACCCAGTTGAAGGAGTGCTAGGCCTAAACTGGGAGGGGCCATATGTTATCGGGCTGCCTTAATAAATGTTACTTACCGCCTATCATTCAGACGGAAACCACATTCCCCGCATTTGGAGTACTGTGCACCTCCGAGACAACTATATATGAAAATCAATCATAATTATAAGGCTATGTAATTTATCTTTTGTGAAAAAAATAACAAAGACTTTAGAGCCACCGTTATTCAACACAATCACCAAGACTATCGGGTGAGGGCGAGTTATTATATGCTCACTTCCTTAGTTGGGGACTGCCGACCTCCACTGGCAGGGACTGCATGGGCCCTGTTCCCCTCCTTGTCAGTAGGCTATCCAACGAGGGTAATTACCATGCATTCACATCCTTATTTAGGGACCGTCACCTCTACAGGTTATCTAATGAGGGTGAATTACTATGTGCTTTAGACTGCCGACCTCTACTGCCAAGAACTGGATGAGTCCCTCTTTAGTATCCCACACTACAAGACTCAAAATAGACACTAATGATGTCATATTCATCACTAAAATATATTTTTTATGAAAAAGTGGGTTCGGTATTAGTTTGCATAACATAAGTGAACAAAGCAGATAAATAGCTTTTTCATTACATTAATTTGAATTACATAATTCATTGCATCATTTTAACCTAATTCTTGTCCATGCAGGGGTAAATATAAATAAAGTATTGATAGAGTAGTGTTGAATCTGAAAAATGAAGATGCCAACACAACACATTGCCGATACAGAGCCTGGGTTTACATAGCAGTTTTTTAGAACGACATTTACTATAAACAACATGCCTCTTTCTTCGTCTTCAAAATCTTTATTCATCCTCATTAGATCTCGTCTAATCCATGAACTCGGTCTACTCAAATAAGTATCCTGAGTATATTGAAAATGAAAAAAACGGATCAAACATAAAGTTAGATATGAGTAAAATCTTTACTCTAGTCATCCATAGCAAGAAACGTTGCTAACGCTGAACTGGTTTACCCCTCACTTTATCATCATAGCATAGTATATCACATCATGTAAACAAAGATTACATAAAAAGAAACCTTTTGCATATGCAATCAAGAAGTGTACCCTATACTTATCATCCAGTAATGAACCATGTCATCTATCAATTCAAGTTAAGTATACCCTATACTTAACATCAATAATGAGCCATATCATATAATCATTCATCATCCATTCAACCATCACCTAACCTTTAATTTTAGGTTTCTTCATTAAGTTATCATTGACTTATTTAGTGATTACCACTTTAGTCTTATACATCACTAATTCATTTTTTTCTCGAACAACATTACCTGATGAAATGACACTCATGCCACCAATGGGAGTCAACCTAACTTGAGCCATCTTGACTATTCTAGGAGATTTCATGCAAGCACTTTGAATACATTCTAGTAAGTATCCTTACTAAGCGTCAATAGCCCCTTTTAGTCCTTCAACTACAATCGTTAATGTTGCCAATTTGTTTATTTTAAAACAACATCATTGCAGCAATTTGGCCTAAAATGGAACTAATTTTGACCTAATAAAATCTCGTCAAACCTTAGGCCCATCTCAAGATGAGCTGTTAGGTTGATAAAATTAAAACAATACAACAGTGGAATGGATAAAGTATAATATCAAAAATAAGTATCCATTTCATAAAGAAAACCACTTTAGAAACATAACATGTTAAATATTGCGACATGTTTACGTAAAGTTCCATAGTACAATATCTCATAATAACATAAGTGTCTGAACTGGGTACAATAAAAGTACTTAAATAGCATAAATAGATACATCTATCAATACTTTCGCCTCCAAAAATCAGCATTGCTTTCTCCAGCTTGTGTAATATAATGAGGAGTGGGTCAGAATAACAAATGTATGGTGAAATGAAAATCTCAAGCTTTACCGTAATTGTACTTGGACGGCATTATTTAAATAAGAAATACATCTTATGTTTTTTGGGCTACGCGAATTGTAACAATCGCCCTAAATGGTGGTGCTATAAATACTAATAACTTTAACTGTAAGCCCGAAATTCATTCTTGTCCAATTCCAAAATTCTAATGCGACTAACATTAATGATGCGAGAGAAAGCATCCAAACCAATAAATACCTTCTATTGGTGATTAGGCAGACGCTAACCATTACCTATAAAATAGGCAGGTCCTCATCCTTTGATACCTAACCAATTTCCAAATTCTAATGCAACTATCTTAACAATACGAGAGAGACCTCCAAACCACTTCATACATCTCTCATAGGACAAAGGCACCCATTTAAGACTATATAATACGCAGGTCCCCATCATGTGAGACCTAACCCAAGGCAGGTCTCTACATGGCTCTCACTAGCTGACATCGTAAGACATCCCATCTGGTTACTTAATACTTCTCCTAAAAGTAGGCGAGCCCTACCATACCACTTAATACTTCAAACTTGAAGCAGATCCTATGAAGGATTTCACCTACCTCGTCCAAAATGCAATTAATGACCTATAACCCACTTGTGGCATCCCACATTAGCCAGACTAACCGAGTAGGTTTACCCTATAGAATTGGGACTAATCTCATGTCCACTATGTTTATTTATTATAGGCGATGTCCTACATTAGTCCACAAAGCCACTCCATTGGTAGCCAGATCTAACTAGGCAGACATCCATGTAACTTTGGACTAAACTCGCATTTCTATAACTTAGGGTTTAATCATTATGTTATAATTATTCGATAATAATTCGCTTACAAGGTATTTTGAAATATCAATCTCATACAAATCAATAGTTCCAACAATCACTGCTGCTAGCATAACCAAATTAAATAGATTTGTGCAAACATGGAATATCTACGCTTGTTCTATATTAATACACTAGAACCCCTTTCCTATCATAAAGAACATAACAACAAAAATTAGACCGCCTATATTCAATTCAAGCTTTGTATACAACATTTTGAAGTGAGAAAGGAATTCCTTATTCATTTAAGTGGTAGAAATAGGCGGTGCAAACTATAAACAATTCAATTCATAATTTACATACCATTTCTAATTTATTTTCTTTTTGAACCCTTTAACACTTCGATTCAAAAGAGGAAAAATAGGTTAAATTGACCATAATTACATAATACCAACAGATAATTAGTATCTAATATACCAATACCAAAAACCATTATAATTCAACATATACGAAGATTGAGATTTAGTTATGGAAATTCTAAGGGTTAGGTGCTATGTTTTCGCTTACCAAAATTTCCCAAGGCATACATCGCACCCAAACAAATACTTTTCAATTACAAAAATGTGAAAAAATTGATATTTCCACTCATAAAGAATTGTTTGCTTCCTAAGTTTGATTCCACCGTGCCTAATTTGCTTTTAGATCTCCCTCTTTATACAACACGACGAATTATATATAGAGGATAGATTAACAATCAGAAACTAGAGGAATAGAATTAGGAATCAAAAGAATTAACATTTAAACCTTTTACCTGAAAATCCTAACTGATTCTGGAATCTAAAGAAGAAGAGAGATCTGATTTATATCACTCATAATCCTCTGTTAGATCTTCCTTCTTTTAAATGTACAACAAATAGAATTATATATATATATATTAGGTTTCAGAAATTAGAAGATAGGATTTATTTAAATTAGAGATAAGAAACTAGAATTATTAGCAGAAAAGTTTACCATTTCTTAAACACGAAGTGGAGAGATTTTGACAGAAATTCGCTAGCGCTTCCAAAATTTTATGAAGGAAAACTAGGGATCTATTTATAGAGGTAAGAAGAATGCAGAACTGTTGGATCAAAATCAAAAAAATCCAAACTGTTCAAAAATAACAAAACCATAACTGTTGTTCCCTTATTTGCTCCTCATCAGTCGACCACCTCGACCCACTGGTCGATCTCTAGTAGTCGATCGGTCGTGGTTCTGGGGTCGACCGATCCCCTTTTTGATCGTGCTGATTTCCTTCGTTGATTTATTTCCCATTTTGATTTATTAATCGGCTTAATTAATTTAACGTTATACGTTAACTCTAACCTTTACTTAAACGTGCCTCCCTTAGTATTAAATTTTCAGATTCAAAATTCAAAATTTCAACCTCCATATTTTTAAATTCAAATTCAAATATATAAATTTTAAATTCAAAACTTCAATGGCCTGTAACTTTCCATTTTAACTCGAATTTTAACATATTATATATTGAAATTGATCAAAAAATCAATACAGTCACAATGGTGAAACTTCCATGGTCAAATTTCGACATTTACAAAATTTCCATTTTTAACCTTGATTTAATTACTTAGTTTCTTATTAAATTTTATGGGGTGTTACATTCTCCCCTTTTTAAAAAAGGATTTCACCCCTAAAATAACCAAGGGAAGATAATGTAATGCGCACTCGACAATCATTTTATACAACCAATTCATCTACAATAATCTACAGAACCGTCTACTT
Source organism: Allium cepa (assembly GCA_030765085.1). Taxonomy (NCBI): domain Eukaryota; kingdom Viridiplantae; phylum Streptophyta; class Magnoliopsida; order Asparagales; family Amaryllidaceae; genus Allium; species Allium cepa. Next base: position 974,735,811 of record CM060932.1, read on the forward strand.
AGCTAAAAATGCAGTGTGACTATGTATGCAATCATACTATAGGCAAGCACAATTCTAGCATGAATGCAAGATCGTGACATATAGGTATGTAGGAAAGCATACTAAATATACATAAAATTCTATATGAGTGCAAAAGTAACTGTATAAAAATGTGAAAAACATCTCATACCATCCAATCTAGCAACCACGATGCAACCAAAAACTTATATTTTTGGAGAGAAAAATTTACTACTCGAGATGAGAAATGTTCATCTTTTCTTAGGTTTCCCATGTGCTTTCCTCTGGGTTATCTCCCTATCTACTCAAATCAACCAATTTTCTTTGTTACGAAGCCCTCAATACCATGATCCACTATGCAGGCAGGAGTACGAGGGGGAGATAGGCTTCGTTCCAACATCACTTAAGTGATCAGGCTCACTACAGAGGCAATGTCATGTAGACACCCTTGAGTATGAAATATGAAAGATGTCATAGACTCCCGCTAACTAGTTTAGAAGCTCCAACCAATAATCAAGTTTCCTCGCCCTCTCTAAAATCGAGAAAGGCCCGACGAACCTAAGCGCCATCTTCTCAGAAGTACCAAACCTCATAACCTTTCTAAGAAGGGAAACCTTAACTAATACCATGTCCCAAACTAAAAAATCCAGTTCCTTTCTTTGCCTGTCAGCCTTGGACTCCTGATAGTCCTATGCGGCCCTCAACTGCTGCCTCAATATTTCTACCTTCTCCAAGGCCTTCCAGAATCCATGATGCAAACTTTCCACCATTCCTTAAAATTCTTGTTCGCCCTTTCCGTCTAACCATTGGTCTACGGGTGGTAAGTGGTGCTAAGATCCAAAGTCATTCTCAAAGCAGATTGCAAGACTCCTCCATAATTCTCTAATAAACAAAGGGTCTCTATCACTGATAATGCTAACTGGAACTCCATGTAGCTATACCACTCCTTTAACACACTGTGCTAGAGATGCTACAACCCTGTTACTTTCAATGGAAGCAAAATGAGCCACTCTACTATAACCTATATACAACACATATGCAAAGTCCATAGATTTATGCTCTCATTTCCAAGCCAGAACCTTTAATGATAATGACAACTTTCCGAGCTTGCTTTGCTTAGCTTTAATCCTTTGGCACATCAAATATATAGAACAAATGCAGTGGTTCTTTCTTCATGTTCGACCGATTAGAAAATTCTCTACACACCTTATCACATTGGGGGTGAATGGTGATACTCTGCAAGTTTTGGGTTTGAAGTATTCTAATCTAATTTTCTTACAAACTTCCAATCTCATTTTTAGTTTATCGCTAGTTAAGTGTCCTTATGAAATTTTCTAATTCACGATGTTCCTTAATATATATTTGTTTAGTAGCCTAATCCCATCCAATAAATCAACAAAACAATAAAACAAAAACATATCTTGCACCATATAAAAAAAATTCCCTAAAGGAGAAAACTAGAGATTTCAACCCAAAAACTCTATAAGAAAATTTTATTGGAAGCTACCCTTAATCAATAATGATGTTGGAGTCCTAATGCACTTTACTGATTTAAGATGTACATTCCTAGAGTGTCATTCCATGATTACCTATATTCCTTAATTCCTTTTTAATAGTTCTAATAAATATCTATTACCCATAATAACTGCTCATTAGGGTCGAAATTGACAATCTCTAATTTATTAAATCCATTTCAATCCATTATTTAGTTAGAAAATCTTCTAATTATGCATCTTCAATCCTTCTAGAACTATCATATTATATTCCTTAATCAGTCACTTTTCTAATTTCCTTTCTATTGTCTATTAATTAGAAATTTATTGCCCATTAAATATGTAATTAATGTCCATAAATCATAGTCTTATAATTACTATGTTGTTTATAATTAATACGAATACCGTTATAACCTACGCTATTTATATGTTTCGTATTTCTAATTATTAATTTCTAAATTATAAAATTCCCTTCTATATTTTATTTTATTAGGGCTATCCTTTAAAATAAGATTACCATCAAAAAATTACATAAATCAACCACAAGTGATATTTTGCTTTATTTTAAATTACGAGGTATTATTTCTTTTTCTTTTATCGAAATAGACAGTGTAAACTAAGGAAAAGTATATTCATAGCTTGCACATCTCTTTTCCTTTTGGCATACCCTTTATAATTCATATGCCGATCTTTTATATATTTAAGGAATTAGATAATTTATGGAAATTACATAGAGCATGTTCGCTATAAATCAAAATATTGAAATTCACATTCCAAGGGCAACTTAATTTATAGCCCAATTAAAAGTCTGGAATACCTTAACAACCTTACCAACATTCTACATTTAATTGCATGGGAGTGATTTAAGATTTTCAAATTTGGTTGTACACACTCTTCTTATTTCATTCATATCCTAAACATTTAACCCTTCTTACTTAAATAGTGATCACTATCTATTCCACAAAATATAAACTTAGAAATCCACATTACGTTAGTATGTAACATTTGAAATTAAAACCTACAAAAGAATTTACACATCTCATAAAACTTTTAAGCATTCTTTTCCAAAAGAATTTCCAACTTTCCAAAGATAGCTCGGGGAATTTAATTCCTAAATACATGTAAACACCATGTTTAATTTTTTGCCATATATCTCTTCCATTTTTATTAAACATTTGGACAAATCCTTCCAAAATATTTGAACCCAACTTTTCACAATTTTCAAAACATTTAGCACTTTATTCTTAACCCCAAATTCAAAAGTTCTAAAATTACTCAGTAAAATAATTTCCTTTCTTAATCGCTTTTGCCTTTAAAATCTTTTTCCTTAAAAGTAGGGTCTTTAACCTCAAACATTCAAAAACTCAATTATTGAATAAAACTTATTATTAAATTAAATTCAAAAAGGATTGTTTAATTCCCAAAAAGAAGAAAAAAAATTCCCCCTTTCAACACTTTCTTTATCAAAGATTTATTCCTTCGAAAGTTAGCCTTTTAGTTAAAATATTCAAAAACCTCTTCGATAACTTTTTTTAAGTGGAGTAGACATGGTAAACTACTATCCGAACATTTTCCTATCCCATTCCCATTATTTCTCTTCTACATTATTTCTGTCTAGAATACTAATCTTATTCCATAAGTTTCTAGCTCTATTCCCATCCAAATCTCCCACTGTTGCTTTTGTTTATATTTTCCCTACTTAAATGACTTCTTCATCATTTTTAATCAAGTTTCATTTCTAATTGAAAACAAAGAATTGAATAAACTTACAAATTTATAAAATAAATCATCAAGTCCAACCTACGCTCTACTTTACATTTATTTCGAACAAAATTCACTTTATCCAAAATCCTTAAACTGAAAAGTTTTTAATCCAAAAAAATTTAAACTAAAAGTTTTAAAAGTTGAAAAACCTTTTTTACCAAAAACCTTTTAAAATTTTGACTCCACAACTTCTTTTTATTCACAAACCTTTGTCTTAACAAAATTTCCAATTAATGAATTTTCAAAATTCCATTTTTTTCTCTCAAACAACAGATCCTCTATATATCCATTGAAAAACTTTTCAAACCATTTCAACAAAGTCTCCAAAGAAAACCATTTTTTCAAATTTTCACATGGAGTTAGCTTATAGAAAATCTTTTTCAAAACAACTTCTTACTAATTGTTTTCTTTATTTCTTTTTCTTTTTTTCCATCGCTTACTTCTAAAATTTTACAGCTACACTACCTTGTAATATTTAATAAGTACCAAACATTTTTATTTATCATTCACATAAATGTCACATGATCCGTATTAAATAGTTATTACCTTAAAAGACGTTTCCAGAAGTCATTTATTTACTTCTTTAACTTTTACTTTAATGGTCTTGTTAATCTATTTAATCCTTTGTAACTCCTTGCTTAGTACACATTCATTGTCTATTAAATTTTTAGAGCTACAACCTTTTGGATCCTATAATCCATAATTACCTTAATGACCTCTTTATTAGGTCTATTTATATCCTAATTAAATTATTGTAACTCCTTATTAATTGTACACTCATTGCCTTATTAATCTTAGAGTTACAAATTTTTCCATTTACATCTCTTACAATACGACCTTTGTTGCACGTTCTTTGCTCCATTTATTTTTTCAATCCATAGTCGCCTCACCCATCCTTTTGGCATATGGTCACGGCTACTTTTATAATTGAAAATATAGAGTAAATCCTGATTAAGTATTGTAATATCCCGGAATTTTGGACAATTTAAATTTAATAATCTGGGTTTAAATTTAAATTGAATTGATAAATTTGATTTGATTTAATAATCTTCTTTATTTAAATATTTAATTTGTGAATTTATCTTTAATAAACTGATAAATTGTTTTCTATTTAATAATGTATATGTATATATTTTAAATAGGCAAGTTGTTTTCAATTTAAATTAGTATAACATAATTTTTAATGTTTTGAAAATAGGAATTGAGATTTATTTTTAATTTAAGCTTTTCAAAAATTTTAATAAATACTATATGATTTTAAATATGAGAAAAATGTTTTAATTGGTTTAAAATTCATTTTTACTTAAGTTTGTATATTAAAATAAGTTACATAAATATTTGTGTTATTCTCTTTAAAATATCGATTGATAATTTTGATTTGTAAATTTAATTGGAAATTTAAAATACAATTTTATTTTATGATACATATATTCAATAAGTTAAAAAAAATGTTGTATTTATGAGAACACTTTGTTTTATTCTTTTAAAATTATTTATATACTTAACTAAGTATTTATAAAACTAATTAACTAAGCTAAATATTTTATTAACTCTAATTTTAAATACTAATTAATTTACAATGACATGTGTAAGCATCTTAAAACCTAAAATAACATGTGTTAAATATTTAAAAGAGTAAATTAACAAGTGTTCATCCTATTTACAAGTGTCATGTTGAATTTTTGTTTTTCTTTAATTTTAATTAAAATCATAAACTAGTTATATAAATTTGCACTCTTCCCATTCTCTTTTCCCTTCTTCTTTTCCATTCAATTGCATATCAACTTCAAAGGAAAATCTGAAAGCTATCATACACATTTCCAAATAAGAGATCTTGCATTTTCATTTGCATTTCCAAAATACAAACCTGCAACCATGAAAGCAAGCAAAGGCCTGCATACAACTTCATTTTCAAGTTCAATGCATTTCAACCCAAACATCAAAAGTATTTCCAGTTTCTTCAAGATGCATTCATCTGGAAAGGGCAAGTGTCTGCATGCGTGAATTTCCAAATCTGGAAGCATGGATAAATTCAAGTTTGCATCTGCAACTTCTTCAAGTCTGCAATCATGAAGCAAACAACCTGCATTTGTGTTGCAAGGAAATCAAAGTTCTGTCTGCATTCATTTTCAATCTGGACTCTGCACAATTTCAGGTGAGTAACACCTAATTTAAATATTTAAGTAGGATTGCATGCTAGTTTATCTTATGAGTTTAATTTTGTATATGCTTTTTAAATTGCCTGAGTATATATGGTGTGATGCATGTTTGATTTTTCCCAGATTCTGGCTGTGCAATTAAAGCTCAAAAATAATTCATTTCTCTTGATCTGTTTGCTATTGTGTTTTACCATTGAATGAAATTGGTACATTTCATGATAAAATAATTTTTTAAAAGTTTTCTTTAGCAGTATAGTTTAGGTGTTGACTGCAATATAAACAACATAGCTTAACTCTGTAAAAATGGAAAATTTAAAGTATCATGAATCAATGTTTCAGAGATTCACTTCAAAACAACTACTAGAATTATGATTTTCAAAATTAATATTACAATTTTTAATGATGGAATCATGGTACAGTTTCAAATTGACTGTTTTATATAAAATTGATAAGCACAGTTAATACTTGCTTTAAATTTGGTTGAATTTGATTCTATTTATTGAGTAGCCATCAAAAGATCATAAGAAAATTATTGAATTGTATTGAAATTCAATATTTTTGGTGAGATTTGGGAATTTCTGTTTAGAACCCTAGTTATTTCTGGGCTGTGAAGAATCAAGCATATCTGCATGTATTGTGGATCGAGTTCAAAGCTTTTTTGGGGATGGATAGATGGTGTGTTGTTGGAGTCTTCACCGGAGTTTCAAGATTCATGGTGGCCGGAGTTGGAAGTTATGGCCGTTGACAGGTTGATCATTGGAAAGGAGGTGTTGTTCTAGGTTTCTGTTATGAAACCTGAATTCAAATTCAAGTTGTATTATGGGATTTTGGAGTGTTGAAGTGTGATGTGGGGATTGTGGTCGATGGAGGATGGCCAGAGATGATGGCCAGAGATGGCCGGAGATTATGTGCAGGTGCACAGTGGTGATGGGGATATGTTGAAATGGGATTCAGGGTTTTGTCCTGGGATGGTCTCGGGTATTTTTCTAAATGACTCGAAGTAGGGGAGGATTTGTCTCGAAGTAATTTTTAGCAGGGCTCGGGTTTTAGTGTTTCAGGTTTTGGGTTTTTAACAGAGCCTGTTTGTTTAGGTTTTAAGTTTTTTTTTTAACTTTTTAAAATGTAATTTAAAACCTAAACTAAGTATAAGTTTAAACTAAATTTAATATAAATTCAATTAGTTTAATTTTAGATTTGAAATAATTTAAATTTTGAAAATTCTAATTGTACTTAAGCTAAAGTAGAAAACCTGTTTTCCAGGTTTCTTGAGTTTTGAAGTAAAGATAAATTGCAAACTAAAATCTGGATTTAAGTTGAACCTGGAATTTAATTCAAATTCAATAAGTTTAAATTTTAGATCTTGAATAATTTGAAATGCTTTCAAACTCAAGTTTGGATTTTAAGCTAAAATCAGAAACTGTTTTTCTGTGTTTAGATTTAAAAGTAAATTTCAAATTGTTAATGGGGTTAAACTGGAAGTTTAAACCTGAAAGTTAAATTTGAAGTAAATGGTATAATTCTTGAATTTGAAACATTTTTGAATTCCAGAATATAATATGTTTTAAACTAAACAGGAAACTGTTTTCTATTATATGTTTTAAATTGGGAAGCAAAACTTTAAAATGCAACTGGGGATTTAAATAAGTTTAAATCTGGAAACTAAATTTTTGAATAAATGAACCTGAGTTGAATTTAAATCTGGAATTTAAATTTAAATTTTAAATTTTTAAATGTATAAAGAAACATTGGTTTGTATTTAAAACTATAAGTTTTAAATTATGAAGTAAAGTTTAAATTTAGTTTTAAAACCTGAGATTTGACTTTAATGTCAGTTTTTAAAATTTAAACAAGTTTTTAAAATTTAAATTTGTTTTAACCATTTTTGGAAAAGTTTAAATAATTTGAATTTGAAAATGAAGATGGAGATGTAAGTAAAGTTTTAAATTTTTAAGTTTAAATCTGAAATGAAAATATAGATTATGTTTTCAGTTTAAAATTTAAAAAGAAATTTTAAATCGAATTTTGTTTGAAACAAAGTGTTTAAAATTTACTTTGTATAAAGAAGAATGTTTCTTAATTTTTGAATTTAAGAAAATTGGTTTCATTTAAATTAGTTAATTAATTTAGATGGAACATTAATTATTTATTTAATTAATAATGTAGATGATTAATTAAGTAATTAATAGTTTTTAATTTAATTAATTAAGATTTGAGATTAATTAAATTAAGGTTAATTAATCTATAGTTAAAGATTGTTAATTAAATTTTAATTTATGATTAAAGTTTATTTAATGATTTTAATTAACACTTAATTAATTAATAAATTTAAGGTTTATTAAATTATAATTAAATATTAATTAATTGATAATTAATGATGATTTGTATAAGTTAATTCTTAATTAAGTAATTAGGAGATGTTAATGAAGTAATTAACTTAAGATTATTTTAAGACAATTAATTAATGTAATTAATTTTTAATAGTTAATTAGATTGATTAATTAATAATAATCAATTGTTTAATTACTTAATGAAAGTAACTAATGAATTAATTACCTGGTATAATTAATTTTTTTAAGGAGATTAGTTTAGATTCATTTAGTTAATTAATTTAAACAATTGTGTATTGTTGATGATTACTTTATGTAATTAATGAAATTGTAATTACTTAAGGAAGTAATTAATTAATAATTACAGGATGTAATTAAAGATATTTATTATAGAAGTAATTGGATTTAAATTACTTTGAAAATTAAATCAAGTGATTAATTGAAATAATCAATTAAGAATAATTAATTATGGGAGGGGTAATTAAAATAGTTAATTACTGAATAATTATTAATCATGGGTGATTAATATATGTGTGGATTAATTTCAGATTAATTACTTATGTAATTAATTTATATAGAGATTAATTAATAATGTAATTGGAAATTGATTAATTAAGGTATAATTATTAATTAATTAATTAATAACTGATTAATGTAATTAATTAATTAAGCAATTACAAGTTAATTATTGGCAGAGTTTAATATAATTAACTTGTGTAAGAAATGTTAATTACTTATTGTAATTAGATATGGTTAATCAATAATGATTAATTGAAATGAATATTGGAATGGTGATTTATAGATTGATTTGTAATCAATTGATGATTGAGTTAAGCAGGTTTTTAATGATAAAGTAATTAATTTAATTCATTTTAAATTAATTAGAGATTAAGTGATTAATTTAATTCATTTTAAATTAATTACAAATGGTGTGATTATTAGATCAATTGCTTATGTTTGATGGATGGTATTGGTTGCCTGGTATGGTTTGTAATCTCAGTTATGAGATGAGTAGTGTATGTGATATGGATGCGTTGGTTGCTATTGAATGATAATATAGATTATCTGATTGGTATGAATTATCTGCTGATAATGATAAGGTTGATTATCTATTGTGTTGTGAATTATCTATCTGTGTATATTTAGATAATTGAATTGAATTGTTTTAAACTCTAAAACAACTTGGACTTAAAAGACACGCTTTGGATTTCGATAAGACCGGGATCGGGTTTCCATATTTGGATATCCGAAAACCACATCGATTCCAATTAAACGTTAGGTCGTTAATCCAAGTGGAGCGAGTGAAGACTCGAGGTGTAAGGGCTATATGTCAGTATAACTCTGTGGGTGATTCCGTAGTGAGTTTGACGGAATAGTACTTATAGATTCAAGATGGTGATTCAGAGTGCAAGGGTTATTGTCGTTAACTCTGAGGGTGATTCCAATACGAGTGTAACGAGATAATGCCTTCGGTTTCGTTCGAACCCGGAACGAACTTGTATGGATTGAATGCTTTCAGAACATCGTCAGATGGACGATGAGCGTTCTAAGTGATATGTCCTATAAAGGTAAATCGTAGCCTCAAGCCTCATCAACCGGGAATGGCTAAAACGGGGAGGTGCAGCAAAGCTTCGTGGGTAGCACCCACCTGAGAGCAAGATTTATCCCTGTCTAGAGGTCCCTTTATTTTTCGGCTTAGTGGTGCGGTTGCTGATCACAACTGCGGGGTTGTCTTGTTTGGAACTGTTCAGTAAGGAACGGATCCGGCTTTGTGTTGCAGGGGATTGGGAGTAATCCTTGGTACGGTGATCTAGGCCACGTACTGTGACGGGCGGTACCCCAGTAGCCCAGCCATTGCATGGGATCCAAAATCCAATAAGTACCAACGGTTTTGATTGTATACCTAGTAGCTGGAATTTAATAAATGTAACAATTTCGGCTATTTCTTATTTATTTGAAAACCCTAGACACTATTATAATATCATCGGATTTCCTATCAAATGTTTTGGTTAGCGTAAGGTAAAAACTTTTCCATGTTTATGTGTGGGAAGTCTTACGTGATACCTTTTCTTTTCAAAGGTTTTTCAAAGTTAAGCAACTTTAACCTGTTACTCACACCAGACCCATGTCTGACCCGGAGTTATTTCTGTTTTTTTTCTATATCTCTTGGGTACTCAAATTTTTACGAGTAGCCAAGGGAATTCAGGTTAGGATTCGAGTTAGCTTTGACGTATTGTGGAGGAGCAAATGGAGCAGGAGGCTTCTGCGTATAGTTATATAGTTTTCCGCTGTGTTGGTATCTCTGAGTGTTTGTCTGATATGTATTGAGTTGTAATAACTAGACAGGTGTTTATAACTTTCTAGTACGTGTTGTATATGTCTGTGTAACTCTGATATTTGATGTATACTATGTAAGACTTATGTTATTAATATAATTTATTCGTTCCGCTGTTGAGATTCTTGTGTTGTTTCTTCTTTCTTTTCTCTTTTCTATCCCTTTCTTTCTTCAAGATGATGCGATCTTCCGGGAGTGGAAAGTCGGGTCATCACACTTGGTATCAGAGCATTAGGTTGAGTGAATACCTAGTCTCTGTAGTGGTGTCTATCTTGAGAGAGCGTATTTGTATTTTTAATATATATATATATATTTTAGGTTCTACCTATTTGTTGGGTTACCTGTTCAGGTTTTTTCAATGTAAGTTATAAAGGTAGATGAGGTAGGAGTGTGTGTAACACGACTACCATTGGTTGGAGTTTGAATGAATGAGGTTGGAAGTGTATTTGTCGAGACTGTAGACCTAATACCGTCTCAAGTGAGTTCTATAGTGGTGAAGGACTTCATCGATCTCTGAAGGAAACCTGTAAAGGTTCGGAGTTCATCTATGAAGTGCATAATTGAATTTGGATATGTCGGATGGCAGAAACAAGCAAGTGATGGTATCTTGATATCTCAGGAAGTTATAGCTGCGTGATGAGATGCAGTGACTATGGATGTGTCCGAAGATGTTTCTTTGGAACAAGAGTAGAAGTGAGTCTGCTCGGTGGTGTGGCTGAGTTTAGCAGAGTGTTCTTAGTTGGTAGGAGTCTTCTGGCTGAGTAGTTTTTCTTAAGTGGAGTTCAGAAGCAGCGGAGTAGATCTTTTTCTCTAGTAAGTTGGCTAAGCCAGCATAAGCTATTCTGTTTGGTAGAGAGAGAGAGCAGTTTTCTTTGGAATTAGGCTGAGTTGATCGCAAAAGTGACTTGCGATAGTGTGTTCTTTTGGGTTGTTGGAGATTGTCTGAATGTCTTCTGGAAGTCAGAGTTTGTCTGCATCGGGAGATCGAGTTTTCTTTCCAGGAGTGGAACAGGTGGTTCAGTTAGTAGATGGATGGTTCCATGAGATAGAAGTTGGTGAAGAAACTCAGGTTTGGGAGGAACATCTGAGTTTTCTTTATGGATACGTGGAACCATAATTCTGTGCTGGGTTGTCCAGCCTGTGCTTGTGCTCTTCTTCAGCATTTCCTTCTGTTTCGGATCAGAGTTGTGCAGCGGAAGCAGTTTGGGAGTGTTTCTATTTTCTTTTTCCGAATGAGGAGAAGTTTGTTTTGTCTTCTGTTGTTGAGAAGTAGGGTTTGTGTTCTTGGTTTTTGAGTAATCTTGAGGAGATCATTGGATTGTTTTGAGTCAGGCTGTTTCTAATGGAATCAGCAAGAGTTAAGCTGATTAGGAAGGATATTGGTAGCCCAGGATTGTTCGAAGAGTTTTTATGGATAAGAGACGGAGAATTTGGATTCTGGAATCGGAGATTTGTTTGGGATAAGTTCTTCTCTGATCCAAAAAGCTATAAGTTTGGGGAAGCTTGCTCCGTAGTATTTTGGTTTCTTCTGTGTTTTGGGTTAGATGAGTGTTTGGTTTCCTAGAGTTGAATTGCCAGTTTGGATAACTGGGATTCAGAGTGTTTCACGTATCTCTAAGGGAGTACGTGTTTGATATTTCTGGCTGTTGAACCAGTAGTTTAGGATGGTTTAGTTGTTGAGTCAGACTCGTTTGTAGTCTGATATTCTGTATAGAATTATTGTTAGGAGCTCTATAGCTTAGTAGTATTGATATTTGGATTCTATAGAGCGAATATATATATATATATATATATATATATATATATATATACCGGGGAAACTCGTGGAAGTTTTATCCAAAATTCTTTTGGATAATTAGATTTGTTCTGATTGTGTGAATTGGTTGCTTTGGTTGTTAGCATATGATTAGCATATGCTGTGTTTTAAAATAAAATCTGTTAATAGATTATTAAATTATCTTTGTTTTAAATTTCGGGGACAAAATTCTTTTAAGGGGGAAGGATTGTAATATCCCGGAATTTTGGACAATTTAAATTTAATAATCTGGGTTTAAATTTAAATTGAATTGATAAATTTGATTTGATTTAATAATCTTCTTTATTTAAATATTTAATTTGTGAATTTATTTTTAATAAACTGATAAATTGTTTTCTATTTAATAATGTATATGTATATATTTTAAATAGGCAAGTTGTTTTCAATTTAAATTAGTATAACATAATTTTTAATGTTTTGAAAATAGGAATTGAGATTTATTTTTAATTTAAGCTTTTCAAAAATTTTAATAAATACTATATGATTTTAAATATGAGAAAAATGTTTTAATTGGTTTAAAATTCATTTTTACTTAAGTTTGTATATTAAACTAAGTTACATAAATATTTGTGTTATTCTCTTTAAAATATGGATTGATAATTTTGATTTGTAAATTTAATTGGAAATTTAAAATACAATTTTATTTTATGATACATATATTCAATAAGTTAAAAAAAATGCTGTATGTATGAGAACACTTTGTTTTACTCTTTTAAAATTATTTATATACTTAACTAAGTATTTATAAAACTAATTAACTAAGCTAAATATTTTATTAACTCTAATTTTAAATACTAATTAATTTACAATGACATGTGTAAGCATCTTAAAACCTAAAATAACATGTGTTAAATATCTAAAAGAGTAAATTAACAAGTGTTCATCCTATTTACAAGTGTCATGTTGAATTTTTGTTTTTCTTTAATTTTAATTAAAATCATAAACTAGTTATATAAATTTGCACTCTTCCCATTCTCTTTTCCCTTCTTCTTTTCCATTCAATTGCATATCAACTTCAAAGGAAAATCTGAAAGCTATCATACACATTTCCAAATAAGAGATCTTGCATTTTCATTTGCATTTCCAAAATACAAACCTGCAACCATGAAAGCAAGCAAAGGCCTGCATACAACTTCATTTTCAAGTTCAATGCATTTTCAACCCAAACATCAAAAGTATTTCCAGTTTCTTCAACATGCATTCATCTGGAAAGGGCAAGTGTCTGCATGCATGAATTTCCAAATCTGGAAGCACGGATAAATTCAAGTTTGCATCTGCAACTTCTTCAAGTCTGCAATCATGAAGCAAACAACCTGCATTTGTGTTGCAAGGAAATCAAAGTTCTGTCTGCATTCATTTACAATCTGGACTCTGCACAATTTCAGGTGAGTAACACCTAATTTAAATATTTAAGTAGGATTGCATGCTAGTTTATCTTATGAGTTTAATTTTGTATATGCTTTTTAAATTGCCTGAGTATATATGGTGTGATGCATGTTTGATTTTTCCCAGATTCTGGCTGTGCAATTAAAGCTCAAAAATAATTCATTTCTCTTGATCAGTTTGCTATTGTGTTTTATCATTGAATGAAATTGGTACATTTCATGATAAAATAATTTTTTAAATGTTTTCTTTAGTAGTATAGTTTAGGAGTTGACTGCAATATAAACAACATAGCTTAACTCTGTAAAAATGGAAAATTTAAAGTATCATGAATCAATGTTTCAGAGATTCACTTCAAAACAACTACTAAAATTATGATTTTTAAAATTAATATTACAATTTTTAATGATGGAATCATGGTACAGTTTCAAATTGACTGTTTTATATAAAATTGATAAGCACAGTTAATACTTGCTTTAAATTTGGTTGAATTTGATTCTATTGATTGAGTAGCCATCAAAAGATCATAAGAAAATTATTGAATTGTATTGAAATTCAATATTTTTGGTGAGATTTGGGAATTTCTATTTAGAACCCTAGTTATTTCCGGGCTGTGAAGAATCAAGCATATCTGCATGTATTATGGATCGAGTTCAAAGCTCTTTTGGGGATTGATAGATGCTGTGTTGTTGGAGTCTTCACCGGAGTTTCAAGATTCATGGTGGCCGGAGTTGGAAGTTATGGCCGTTGACAGGTTGATCATTGGAAAGGAGGTGTTGTTCCAGGTTTCTGTTATGAAACCTGAATTCAAATTCAAGTTGTATTATGGGATTTTGGAGTGTTGAAGTGTGGTGTGGGGATTGTGGTCGATGGAGGATGGCCAGAGATGATGGCCGGAGATGGCCGAAGATTATGTGCAGGTGCACAGTGGTGATGGGGATATGTTGAAGTGGGATTCAGGGTTTTGTCCTGGGATGGTCTCGGGTATTTTTCTAAATGACTCGAAGTAGGGGAGGATTTGTCTCGAAGTAATTTTTAGCAGGGATCGGGTTTTTGTGTTTCAGGTTTTGGGTTTTTAACAGAGCCTATTTGTTCAGGTTTTAAATTTTTTTTTTAAGTTTTTAAAATGTAATTTAAAACCTGAACTGAGTATAAGTTTAAACTGAATTTAATATAAATTCAATTAGTTTAATTTTAGATTTGAAATAATTTAAAATTTGAAAATTCTAATTGTACTTAAGCTAAAGTAGAAAACCTGTTTTCCAGGTTTCTTGAGTTTTGAAGTAAAGATAAATTGCAAACTAAAATCTGGATTTAAGTTGAACCTGGAATTTAATTCAAATTCAATAAGTTTAAATTTTAGATCTTGAATAATTTGAAATGCTTTCAAACTCAAGTTTGGATTTTAAGCTAAAATCAGAAACTGTTTTTCTGTGTTTAGATTTAAAAGTAAATTTCATATTGTTAATGGGGTTAAATTGGAAGTTTAAACCTGAAAGTTAAATTTGAAGTAAATGGTATAATTCTTGAATTTGAAACATTTTTGAATTCTAGAATATAATATGTTTTAAACTAAACAGGAAACTGTTTTATGTTATATGTTTTAAATTGGGAAGCAAAACTTTAAAATGCAACTGGGGATTTAAATAAGTTTAAATCTGGAAACTAAATTTTTGAATAAATGAACCTGAGTTGAATTTAAATCTGGAATTTAAATTTAAATTTAAATTTAAATTTTAAATTTTTAAATGTATAAAGAAACATTGGTTTGTATTTAAAACTATAAGTTTTAAATTATGAAGTAAATTTTAAATTTAGTTTTAAAACCTGAGATTTGACTTTAATGTCAGTTTTTAAAATTTAAACAAGTTTTTAAAATTTAAATTTGTTTTAACCATTTTTGGAAAAGTTTAAATAATTTGAATTTGAAAATGAAGATGGAGATGTAAGTAAAGTTTTAAATTTTTAAGTTTAAATCTGAAATGAAAATATAGATTATGTTTTCAGTTTAAAATTTAAAAAGAAATTTTAAATTGAATTTTGTTTGAAACAAAGTGTTTAAATTTTACTTTGTATAAAGAAGAATGTTTCTTAATTTTTGAATTTAAAAAAAATTGGTTTCATTTAAATTAGTTAATTAATTTAAATGGAATATTAATTATTTATTTAATTAATAATGTAGATGATTAATTAAGTAATTAATAGTTTTTAATTTAATTAATTAAGATTTGAGATTAATTAAATTAAGGTTAATTAATCTATAGTTATAGATTGTTAATTAAATTTTAATTTATGATTAAAGTTTATTTAATGATTTTAATTAACACTTAATTAATTAATAAATTTAAGGTTTATTAAATTATAATTAAATATTAATTAATTGATAATTAATGATGATTTGTATAAGTTAATTCTTAATTAAGTAATTAGGAGATGTTAATGAAGTAATTAACTTAAGATTATTTTAAGACAATTAATTAATGTGATTAATTTTTAATAGTTAATTAGATTGATTAATTAATAATAATCAATTGTTTAATTACTTAATGAAAGTAATTAATGAATTAATTACCTGGTATAATTAATTTGTTTAAGGAGATTAGTTTAGATTAATTTAGTTAATTAATTTGAACAATTGTGTATTGTTGATGATTACTTTATGTAATTAATGAAATTGTAATTACTTAAGGAAGTAATTAATTAATAATTACAGGATGTAATTAAAGATATTTATTGTAGAAGTAATTGGATTTAAATTACTTTGAAAATTAAATCTAGTGATTAATTGAAATAATCAATTAAGAATAATTAATTATGGGAGGAGTAATTAAAATAGTTAATTACTGAATAGTTATTAATCATGGGTGATTAATATATATGTGGATTAATTTCAGATTAATTACTTATGTAATTAATTTATATAGAGATTAATTAATAATGTAATTGGAAATTGATTAATTAAGGTATAATTAATTAATTAATTAATAATTGATTAATGTAATTAATTAATTAATTAATTAATAATTGATTAATGTAATTAATTAATTAAGCAATTACAAGTTAATTATTGGCAGAGTTTAATATAATTAACTTGTGTAAGAAATGTTAATTACTTATTGTAATTAGATATGGTTAATCAATAATGATTAATTGAAATGAATATTGGAATAGTGATTTATAGATTGATTTGTAATCAATTGATGATTGAGTTAAGCAGGTTTTTAATGATAAAGTAATTACTTTAATTCATTTTAAATTAATTAGAGATTAAGTGATTAATTTAATTCATTTTAAATTAATTACAAATGGTGTGATTATTAGATCAATTGCTTATGTTTGATGGATGGTATTGGGTGCCTGGTATGGTTTGTAATCTCAGTTATGAGATGAGTAGTGTACGTGATATGGATGCGTTGGTTGCTATTGAATGATAATATAGATTATCTGATTGGTATGAATTATCTGCTGATAATGATAAGGTTGATTATCTATTGTGTTGTGAATTATCTATCTGTGTATATTTAGATAATTGAATTGAATTGTTTTAAACTCTAAAACAACTTGGACTTAAAAGACACGCTTTGGATTTCGATAAGACCGGGATCGGGTTTCCATATTTGGATATCCGAAAACCACATTGATTCCAATTAAACGTTAGGTCGTTAATCCAAGTGGAGCGAGTGAAGACTCGAGGTGTAAGGGCTATACGTCAGTATAACTCTGTGGGTGATTCCGTAGTGAGTTTGACGGAATAGTACTTATAGATTCGAGATGGTGATTCAGAGTGCAAGGGTATTGTCGTTAACTCTGAGGGTGATTCCAATACGAGTGTAACGAGATAATGCCTTCGGTTTCGTTCGAACCCGAAACGAACTTGTATGGATTGAATGCTTTCAGAACATCGTCAGATGGACGATGAGCATTCTAAGTGATATGTCCTATAAAGGTAAATCGTAGCCTCAAGCCTCATCAACCGGGAATGGCTAAAACAGGGGAGGTGCAGCAAAATTTCGTGGGTAGCACCCACCTGAGAGCAAGATTTATCCCTGTCTAGAGGTCCCTTTATTTTTCGGCTTAGTGGTGCGGTTGTTGATCACAACTGCGGGGTTGTCTTGTTTGGAACTGTTCAGTAAGGAACGGGTCCGGCTTTGTGTTGCAGGGGATTGGGAGTAATCCTCAGTACGGTGATCTAGGCCACGTACTGTGACGGGCGGTACCCCAGTAGCCCAGCCATTGCATGGGATCCAAAATCCAATAAGTACCAACGGTTTTGATTGTATACATAGTAGCTGGAATTTAATAAATGTAACAATTTCGACTATTTCTTATTTATTTGAAAACCCTAGACACTATTATAATATCATCGGATTTCCTATCAAATGTTTTGGTTAGCGTAAGGTAAATTTTTTTCCATGTTTATGTGTGGGAAGTCTTACGTGATACCTTTTCTTTTCAAAGGTTTTTCAAAGTTAAGCAACTTTAACCTGTTACTCACACCAGACCCATGTCTGACCCGGAGTTATTTCTGTTTTTTTCTTTAACTCTTGGGTACTCAAATTTTTACGAGTAGCCAAGGGAATTCAGGTTAGGATTCGAGTTAGCTTTGACGTATTGTGGAGGAGCAAATGGAGCAGGAAGCTTCTGTGTATAGTTATATAGTTTTCCGCTGTGTTGGTATCTCTGAGTGTTTGTCTGATATGTATTGAGTTGTAATAACTAGACAGGTGTTTATAACTTTCTAGTATGTGTTGTATATGTCTGTGTAACTCTGATATTTGATGTATACTATGTAATACTTATGTTATTAATATAATTTATTCGTTCCACTGTTGAGATTCTTGTGTTGTTTCTTCTTTCTTTTCTCTTTTCTATCCCTTTCTTTCTTCAAGATGATGCGATCTTCCGGGAGTGGAAAGTCGGGTCGTCACAAGTATACATGTATATTTATACATATAGTACATTTTTGAATTATAGCTTCAAAAATAACAAGTAGGTCACTCATACATATACATATATCCATTGATCGAGTAACCTAAGCTTAGCTCCGTACCAAATGTAAAAACCCATCACAAAACAGACCTAATTTTGACCTAATAAAATCCCATCGAACCGTAGGCTCATCTCAAACAAGCTGTTAGGTTGAAAAAATTAAAACAATACATAGCACACACAGTTATCTATCTATACCCTTAGAATCTCACATTGGAATAGATAAAATATAGTATCAGAAACAAGTACTAATTTCATAAAATAACAATTTTAGAAACATAACATGTTAAATATTATGACATTTTTACCTAAATTTCCAGAGTACAATTCTCATAATAACATAATTGTCTGAACTGGGTACAATAAAAATACTTAAAAAGCATAAATAAATATATCTATCTATACCTTCGCCTTCTAAAATCGGCACCATCTCCTCTAACCTATGTGTTGTAATGAGAAGTGAGTCAGAACAACAAATGTCTAGTGAAATGGAGATCTCAAGCTTTATCATAATTATATTTGGGCAGTATTGTTTAAATAAGAAATATGTCTTATATATTTAATACTATACCGAATGTAATAGTCAGCCTAAATGCTGGTGCTACAAATACTAATAAATTTAACTATAAACCCAAAAGCCTTTCTAGCCAATTCTAAAATTCTAATGCAACTAACATCAATGATGCAAGAGAAAGCATCCTAACCAATAAATACCCTCTATTGATGATTAGGCAAACGCTGACAATTTAATACCTATAAAATAGGCATGTCCCCATCCTTTGATACCTAACCCATTTCCAAATTCTAAATTTACTATCATTAACGAAAAAGAGAACTTCCAAACCACTATAATACCTCTTTCATGGGACTTAGGCAGGCTCTGACTATTTTAGACCTATAAAATAAGCAGGTCCCCGTCATTTAAGACTTAATTCAAGGTGGGTCCCTACATGGTTCTCACTAGCTGACATCGTATAAAATCCCATCAGGTCACTTAATACTTTACTTAAAAAGAGGCAAGCCCTATCGTAACCACTTAATACCTTAAACTCGAAGTGGACCCCTTCGAAGGATTACACCTACCGCATCCCAAATGAAATTTATGATCCATGACCCACTCAAGACATCTCACATTAGTCTGACTATTCATAGATACTGGTAGCAAAATCAACTACGCAGATTTACCTTACAAATTGGGACTAACCTTGCATCCACTGTGGTTATTTATTGTAGACGATGTCTTATATTAGTTAGTATAGACACATCGCTAGTAGCCAGATTTGACTGGGCAGACTTCCATGTAGCTTTGGACTAACCTCACATCCCTATAAAATAGTCATAACTTATATGTATATCCATTATACACATACCTCATCCTACCCAAATAATAATTAAGGCCATGTAAGGTGTGCCCTTATTATTTCCCTAATTAGGGATTAATTCCCTAATTTACTCTAACCCACTTCCTACAAATTAATATTACTTAACTATTCTAATAATACTAATTTTCACACTTAATATGCTATAATCAATACGTCATATATATAGTTATCTACGTGTGGAATTTAGGGCCTAATTATTATGTTACAACAATTCGATAATAATTCACTTGTAAGGTATTTTAAAATATCAATCTCACAGAATCTACAATTCCAACAATAAATGCTGCTACTATAGCTAAATAAAATTTGTTCAAACATGGAATATCTATACTTTTTACATATTAATACACTAGAATTCCTTTTCTATTTTAAAGAAAAGATCAACACAAATTAGATCGCCTATTTCAATTCAACCTTTGTATACAACATTTTGAAGTGAGAAAGAATTCCTCATTTATTTAAGTGGTAGAAATAGGCGGTACAAACTACAAACAATTCAATTCATAATTTACAAACCATTTCTAATTATTTCTTTTTTGAACCCTTTAACATTTAAATTCAAAAGAGGGAATATATATTAAACTGATCATAGATTATCTAGTTCCAAAAATTAACTAGATTCTAATATATCAATACTAATAACAATTATAATTCCAACATATACATAGAGTGTTATTTACTTAGAAAAATTATGAGGGTTTAGGTGTTATGTTTTGGTTTACCAAAATTTCCAAAGGCATACATCAAACCCAAATAAATACTATTCGGTTACAAAAATGTGAAAAACTTGATATTTTCACTCATAGAGAATTGTTTGCTTCCTAATTGGATTTGATTCCACCACTCATAATTTTCTTTCAGATCTTCCTCTTTATACAACAAGGTGAATTATATATAGAGATCGAATTAATAATCAGACACTAGAGTAATAGAATCAGGAATCAAAAAAATTAACATCTAAACCTTTTACCTGAAAATCATAACTGATTCTAGAATCTAAAGAAGAAGAAGAAGAGATCTGATTTATACCGCTCCTAATCCTCTGTTAGATATTCCCCTTTTAAATATACAACAAATAGATTGTATATATAGATTAGGTTTCAAAAATTAGAAGATAGAGAGAAAAATGATTAATTTTAATTAGAGATTAAAAACTAGAATTACTTACAAGAAAAGTTTACTGCTTCTGAAATCTTAAGGGCAGAGATTTTAATAGAGCTTCTGCAGCGTTTCTAAAGTTTTATAAAGCAACAACGGATGTCTGGGGTTCTATTTATAGAGGTAATAAGAAATCAGAAACGTTGGATTGAATTAAACAAATCTGGACCTTTCAAAAGTAACAAAACCCTACCCATCGTTCCCTTATTTGCTCCCCACCGGCCGACCATTTCTCATGGTTTTAGGGTTGACCAGTCCCTTTTTTATCGTATTGATTTCCTTCACTAATTTATTTCACATTTTAATTTATTAATTAGCTTAATTGATTTAACGTAGCACGTTAACTCTAACCCTTACTTAAAAGTTAAGCCTCCTTTAATGTTAACTTTTTTAAATCAAATTTCAAAATTCAAACACCATATTTTTTAATTCAAATTCAGATATTTAAATTTTAAATTCAGAACTTCAAATGTCCATAGCATTTCATTTTAGTTCCGATTTCAACATATTACATATGAAAATTATTCAGAATATTGCCACGGACACAACGGTGCAACCCCTTTTGACATTTACAAAATGTTCATTTTTAGCCTTATTTTATTTACTTGGTTTCTTATTAAATTTTATGGGGTGTTACAATCACCCTGATGTTTGGCACCTTATCATGACACCATGCCTTAACTCCCCTTTAGAGTTTATAAATATTTTGGATTGAACCCTATCATGGAAACCTGCCATATACCATTGGACTTTAGACTAATAGTTAAAGCACCATGCCATCTAATAACTCCATCAACCAGCATATCTTTACAATCATAGTTTAACCCATTTCGTTCATTCATTAGTTGTGTACCCTACATATTTAGATAAAAGATCTTTATCTTCCTTAAATGATGCTGTATGTTTCGTCTTTCAGTTCAAAATAAGTTAACACAATTTTAGCTTATACACTGCCCAGATCTTCAATATTCATAGCCTTGGAGATATCAAAAGTTACTTGCACTAGTAGCACCACACCATTCTCAGTAGTTGGCCCAAACATATCATAAATATGAAGGAACTTAGAGTAAGGATGGGTGACCTCAGAAGGCAAGGATGTGTCAACCTTACCTCTCTTCCTCTTCTTATTATCGATAGAGTGCCGGAGCGACCTCTTGGGGTTGGGAGTCATGCTGATGATCTCCCGACCTGCTTTGGGTGCCTTGGACACAAAGGCAGTTTGAACAGCAGAGTCATGGTCTTTAAAGGTTTCAAAAGCAAGCCTGGATGCCACTGAATCAAAAAAGAAATGGTTTAGTTCAAGAGAAAGAATAAATTAAATGCAAGTTCAAGTAAACTACTATTTGTACTAATCCATCCCTGCTTTCGAATAAGATGTAGGAATGACGATGTCGAACTTCCCACATCAGTTTGCTTTATCCCGGCATAAGGCTTACTCGAAAGCACAACTTCGTATCCAGGATAAGGAAGGACATTCAATTCTACCAACTCTTGATTCTCGTAACCCCATACACTACTTTCCACAAAAGCTTGCCTCTGTATCCCAATCAACAGGCAATGTCTCATGTTGAGGGAACGGGATGTCAACAAACTGTTGTGGGTCATATTTTTCCCACTGTGGCGTCGGCACTACATCACTTAGCTTATCAAGGTTAACATGTTGCCTCTCTGTAGGCACCTCACCCATGATAATGTCATCATACCCCTGGTTCTCATCTATAAACGAGCCGGCCAAGTATTTATAAATTTGATCTTCGGGCAATCACGTTTTGTCATGTCCTCTTTCTTTGCCAATTTCTTTATTGGGGCAGCCTACCTCTGTAATCATGATTGGGTCCTCCTTATTAGCCTGACCCTATGGAGGTTAGTATCAATTAGTAACACCTTCAACTTCTGCAAATTATTGGTAGTCGCCTTTAGTCGATCAACATAGTCACCCAAAATCCCATATATGAAGTCGGTAGAGTCAATAGAAATTCTGATCAATGGGAAAGTAAAGCAAACAAAAGAAAGGAAACAGATGAAGGAAAATAAAGGGCAATGAAGAAATATTAGGGTCTAAACTCGGTTTCCTTTGTGCAAGGTTGACCCCGTAAGGAATAAAGAAGCAGTTCCCTATCTAGGTCAGGGCGTCTTTGCAAAGAACGCCTGTGAGAAAAACGAGTTTGGTATTGACCTAAAAAATGAAAGTATGTGCCAATCTGGAACTCAACTTCCTTGTGCAGCCAGAAAACCATGCTAACGAACTAAGTAGTCGGATTAGGAAGGTTGCGACCAGCATAAGAAGTATAGAGCTTACAAAGAAACCAATAGCAATTTGGAGTATGCTAGCCGAGGGCAAGCTCGAAAGAGTTTAGAACAAAGACAAAGTAGGGACGGAGAACCAACATGACTTCTACCTTGAAGTAACCCAAAAATAATATGAAGAAGCCTATGGGAGGGTGTTTAGGGCGGTTGATAGTTGTGGGATACCTTAGCATCCCGATGTCAAACCTATGACTGGCCAGACTCCTAGCCAAGTAACTTCCTATCGGTCAGCTCAAAGGCATTGAGGGTAGAAATACCAACAAAGGTTAATACAGAGGTATCCATTTGAAACATAAGCGACCTAAGTTAAATAAGTCCCCGGCATATTAGCATAGCAAGGCCCTGGGCCAACGTCCCAGGATAGAAGCTGGATGATGGCTATCATGGCGTGCTCAGACGAGCATCCGATGAAGATCAACTCATGATTAAATGCCTAACCTAAGTAACAGGCCTTAATACCAAAATTTATTATTCTATTTTTTGCTTAAATCCTTAGGTTATAAAATAGATCCTAAATCTACAGTCCAACATTAATACATTTTTCTTAATATCTAGGCTATTGGAAAGTTTATCGGTGTCGATCGACCATTATTAACGTGGCAACGATGGTCGAAAAATGTCCAAAAGATGGTTATAAAATCATGGATTCCAGCTATGCATCGACATAGAATCAACATAAAAGCAACACTTTCAAACTCTTCAGAACAAAAACCAAAAAATGAACAATTAAAAAGCCTATTTTCCAAATAAAGCAAAGGAGGAGAAGACGGGAAGAGCTTACCATTTTTCGTAGAAAGAAGCTAGAAAAGTCAAAGAGTTTTTAAAGGTTTTTAGAAGCTTTAATCGCAAAATTTCTTTCCTTATCAGTAAAGAATGATGGAGGAGAAGATATGGGGTACTATTGTGATGTCTCGGAATTTTGGGAAATAGCAATTTGAGAATCTTTATTAAAAATATTTAAATTTGTTTAATAATCTTCTTTTATAAATATTTAATTGGTAAATTTTATCTTTTAAAAGCTAATAAAATTGTTTTCTATTTATAATGTATATATATATATATATATTGTAAATAGAAAAGCTTTAGTTTGAATTTAATATAAAACTTTTTAAAGGTTATTTAAATAGTTAACTATATAGTTTAAAAATACACAAGGTAAATGTTTATTTGTTTAAAATATATTTTAGCTTAAGTTTAAATTTAAATAAGACTAACAAAAAGGTTTGTTTTACTTTCTTTTTAAATAGTGTTTGATAAATATGATTTGTAAATAGATACAAAAGTTTAAAATACAATTCACAAATATATAAAACATATGATACATTAATTCATTTAGTGATATAAGTAATTTATAAAAATTGTGATAATCCCCTTTATAAATTAGTTAAAATTGGCAAGATTGTTATTTTTAAACAATAATAATAATGTTTTGTTTTTAAATATAAATAGTAAATTTTATTAATTATTTTTAAATTGAATTTGTGTTTGTTTAAGTGTATATATATATATGAGTTAATTTTTAAATTGAAATTTAAATTGAATTTGAATTTGAATTTAGATTTAAAAGATAATTATTTTGGATTTAAAAATATGTATAAGATTTGTATTAGTATATAATTTGTTTTATAATATTTTATTTAAAGTAATTTATTTATATAAATTTAGATAAGCATTTATTTAATTAGGAAATTTAATATAAAATCTTACAAACCATTTTAAAAACAATTAAAAACACATAAAGACAAGTGTTAATAAATCACGTCATATTAGTAACATGTGTAAGTTAATGAACAATACCAAATGACAAATGTTAGGAATTGAACAAGTGTCATCTTTTATTTCTATTTTCCTTAATTTTTAAAAATCATAAATTTAATCTATATATACATCTCTTTTCTCTTCTCATTCTTTTCCCATTCTATTTTTCAAAAGCAAAGAAACCTCAAAATCAAAACCATGTAAACTATTTTACAAACCAGAAATCTTTTCAAAAAGCTCACCTATCTGTAAACCTAGAGGAAAATCAAGCTTCCAACTTAATCAAAGTCTTAATCATCTCAATAATAAAAGATTTCCAGTAACAAGTTTCCAGATTAAAGCATTTTCTTCCAGCATTTTAGTTTTAAAATCTAGAGCAATTCAAGTAATTTTTTCTAGATCATAGTATGCAGTTTTCAAAAGCAATAAGGCATTCAAAATTTCAAAATCAAAATTGTTTCAATATCTCTAATTCTGGTGAGTAAACATAAACTTTTAAAAGCTAAGAATTCTTATTTATTTGATGCCTGTGATGGATCTGTGCATGATGATTATATGTTGTTCATGGATGTTTTTAATTTGAATATAGTTTGAACTTTTCTGTATATATGGTGTATATGTCTGTGTATATATACAATTATGGCCTCTGTTGTTTGTTGTTTCCACAGACTCAAGAAAAGAAACAAATTCATATCTTTTTATCCAAATAAATTCAAGCTATGACCGTTAAAAAGAAAATGATTATAACAAGGTAAATTCTTTTTTAAAAATAATTTTTAGGTGGAATTATTTAGCTAATATTCGAAAATAAGTTTTTACAGCAAAAACCTGTTAAATCGGAAAAATTCAAACATGTCAATTTCATGAATTAAATCCATGATCAGATTCGTTATTGTAAATAATGAATTTAGGGACAGGAATCATGATTTTTAGGTTTGGGTTTGTAGAGAATTTTTAAGATGACCAGGATTTGGGTTTTCGTCTATTGTCGTCGATCGGTAGCAAATGGTGCATCGGGGTTTGGTCTGGGGGTGGCTAGTGGGTTGAGGATTGCAGGAAAAATGGTGTAGTGTTTTATTATTAGCCGTGGTGGCCAGAGGAGGTCGGAGTAGGGCTTCGTCGACTTTTTGGGACATCGATGTTGTGGCGACACCTAGGGTGGGACGGAGGTGATCGCGAGATGGGGAAACGTTGCTGGAGGTCGAGGCGATTCTGTGGTGAGAACAACGGGTTCATCGAGGTCGGGATCAGCGTTGAAGGGTGATTTTCCAATGGGCGTTGTTCCAGGCTTGGGTCGTGAGGGTTCATTTTTGTTTCTCTAGTTATTTGGCGAAGCTGGGTGGTCGGGGAGATAGTTGAGGTCGTCGTTGACTTGCGAGCATAGTCAACGAGGTGACGGAGTCGGCCTGATTGCCGTGCACGTGCACGATGCACCTTGTTGGGTCTGGGTAGTGTTAGCTCTGGGAAAAAGGTGTGACATCGGGGTTTATTCGAGTTTTTTATGATTGCCTCGAAGTGGAGAGGTATGTTGAGTTACTCGAGTAGGATCTAGGGGATCCCTAGGGTTAAGCTCGGTTTTTTTTCTGTAAAGAAATCTGGTTTCCAGATTTTGGGTTGAAGTTTGAATAAGCCTTTAATCAAGTTTTTAAGAATATGGATGGGGTTTCAAAATAAATTTTTGTAACCCGGTTTTGGAAAAATAAAGTTTTATAAAAAAAAATGTTTAAACAAGTTTAAAGATTTAAGTATATTTGAAAATGAATTTGTTTTCCAAGCAAAATGTTTTAAACAAGTTTAAAACAAGTTTTAAAAGATTTAAAATGATAAAGAAATGTTTAAATTTATTTTGTTTTTAAAGAATTATATGTTAGGTCATTTTGTAATAAATTCCTAAGTTTTCCAAATATAACAAATGTTAAAGTTTAGGAATGATTAAGGTAGGTGTATTAGATTTTAAATTTAAAGAAATAAATTTAAAGTTAATTACTTAATGTAATTAATAATGGTTAATTAAATTATGTCAACAATCAAACTATAATTACTTAATGAAAGTGGTTAAAGAATTGTTAATGAGTGTAAATAATTTAAGGATCATTAACTATTGATTAAGAGATAATTAATTTATGTGATTAATTTAAGATAATTAATTAAATTAATTAAGAATAGTTAATTACTTGATTAATTAAGGATTAATTAATCTAATTAACTGAAGGTCAATTAATTAAAAGTAATTAATAAATGGAAGTAATTAAAGGGATTAATAGCTCAATGTAATTAAATAAATTAATGTGATTAATTTAAGTTAATTAATTAGTTTAATTAATTTAAGATAATAACTTGATGATTGATTAAGTATAATTATTTAATATAATCAATAAAGTGCAATCACTTAGTGCAAGTAGTTAATGGGTAGTTACAAGATGTAATTAAAGAGAATAATTACTCAATGGAAGTAATTAAGGATTAATTACTCGGTGTAATTAATTAAATGATTAATTAAAGATAATTAAATAAGAATTAATTAATGTAAGTAATTAAGGATAGTTAACTACTGAATGTGATCAATCAAGGTTGATTAATGAATGTGATTAATTAAAGATTAATTATTAAATGTGATTAATTAGATGAATAATTAATTAAAGAAGTAATTAGAGGATCATTAGTTAACGAAAGTAATTAAGGGTTGATTAATGTGATTAGTTAAAGGATAATTAATCAATATAAGTGATTATATAATAATTAATTAATGAAATTAATTAAGGATTAATGTAATTAATTATAGTTAATTAATTAATGAGAGTAATTAAAGATTAATTACTATAATTTTTTGAGGATAATTAATTTGTGTAATTAATTAAAGGCTAATTACTTAATGTAATTAAAGAATAATTAATCAAGGGTGATTGATTAAGATGGATAATTAAAGGATGATCAATTAATTGGTTTGTAATTAATTAATGGTTAAGTAAGAAGGGTTTATAGTGATGGAAGTAACAAATTTAAATTATTTTAAATTAATTAGAAATGGTGTGACTAATTAATCTTGCTTATGGATGATTGAATGGTATTGAACGTTTTGGATTGTTTGATATCTCTGATATGGGATATGTGCTGATCTGTGATATGTGATGCTTTGGTTGAATTGTGATCATATGGATTATCTGTTTGTAATAATGTGAATTATCTATCTGTGTGAATATAGATAAATTAAATTAAAAAACTTGACCTTAAAAGATGGCTTTTTGGATTTTGGTGAGATCGGATCGGATTTCCAAATTTGGATATCTAAAAACCACATCGATCCAAATTAAACGATAGGTGGTGAATCTCAACTGAAGATCAAGATGAAGATTCAGAGTGCAAAGGCCATTGTTGTTAACTCTAAGGGTGATTCCAAAATGAGTGTAGCGAGATAGTGCCTTCGGTTTCATTCGAACCTGGATATCGATTGAATGCTTTCAGAACATCGTCATTGGAGGACGATGAGTATTCTAAGTGATCTGTTCTTAAAAGGTAATCGTACCCTCAAGCCTCGTCAACCGGGAATGGCTAAAACAGGGGAGGTTCAGCAAGGCTAAGTGAGTAGCACCCAAGTAGGATGAGATTTCCCCTGTCTAGAGGTCCCTTTTTATTCGGCTGTGTGGGCAGTTGGTTGCAAACAACTATGGGGTTGTCTTGTTCAGGATTATCCAGTAAGGGATGGTTCCAGCCTTGTGTTGTAATGGATTTAGGGGGATCCTCGGTACGGTGATCTAGGCTACGTACTGTGACGGGCGGTACCCCAGTAGCCCTGCCATTATATGGAATCTAATCTCCAATAAGTGCCGTACGTATTGATTGTGCCCAACTATGTTGGAACGTGAGATGTAAGCATCCTAGTTATTTATGTATTTTACTTGAAAGCCCTAGACCCTATTATAATATAACTGGATTTCCTATCCAATGCTTTGGTTATCGTAAGGTAAAAACTTTTTCGTGTTTATGTGCAAGAAGTCTTACAAGATACCTTTTGTTTTCAAAAGTTTTCAAAGTTAAGCAACTTTAACCTGTTTACTCACACCAGACCCATGTCTAACCAGGAGTTTATTTTCTACTTAAACTCTTGGGTACTCAATTTTTTACGGGTAGCCAAGGGATTCAGGTTAGCTCTGACGAATTCTGGAGGAGATATGGAGCAGGAGGCTTCAGCGTTTGTAGATATATAGTGCTTCTGCTATGTTGAAATCTGTATTGTATCTTGAGTTGTATAATAGATAGGTTTTATAACTGTCTAATGTGTTGTGATATAAAGTTGTGTATCTCTAATAGATGTTGTATATTATGTAATAACTATGTGATTAATATATTTATTCGTTCCTCTATGAGATTCTGATATTGTTTTGTTCTTTCTTTTCTATCTTTCTCTTTTCTATCCCTTTGTTTCTTAAAAATGATACGTCTTTCTGCGGAATGAAAGGCGGGTCGTTGCATTTGGTATTAGAGAGCTAGGTTGAGTGAATACCTAGGCTTTGGAGTGATTTCTTTCTTGAGAGAGCGAACTTGTAGTTATGACATATATATGTACGTGTGTGTGTATTTCTATCAATTTGTTAGGTTACTTTTTCGAGTTTTCCAATATGAGTTCTAGAGCTAGGAAGGGTAGTGGTGTGTGTAGCATGAATACCAATGGAAGAAGTCCGAGTGTTGAGGTGGGAAGTGTATCTGCCAAGGCTGTAGACCTAATACTACCTCGAGTGAGCTTTAATGTGGTGTAAGGATTTCACCAATCTCTGAAGGAAGCCTTTTCGAAGGTTCGATGTCCATCATTGCAGTGCAAGTTTGGATGAGTAAGATTTTGGATCCGTCAGATGAGCAGAAGCGAGTGATGGTATATTGGCAACTTCAGGAAGAAGCAGCTGCGTCGTGAGACGCAGTGGCAACGGATGTTTTTGAAGATGTTTCTTTTGGAGCAAGTTTAAGGAAGTGCGTCTGCATCGCTGATGAGACTAAGTTCAGCAGGGTATTTGTGCTTGGTTTAAGGTCCGAGTTTCTTGAGAAGATGTCTGCCCATCTCAAGGCTCTGTATGGGATTGGATGATATGGCTTTAAGGTTCGAAGAGCTTTGGATAGGAAGTCTTTAACATCTGTGTCAGCAGTGCAGCTCGGAGGTATTATGTGTGCCGACAAGAAGGTCATCTAGCTTAGCAGTGTTCTAGAGGTAGAGTTCAGAAGCAGCAAAGTGGACTCATTTCTTCGATGGATTGGCTAGATAAGCATAAACTATTCTAATTGGTAAAGAGAGAATAGTATCTTAGGAAATTAGCCTGGGTTGATCGCAAAAGTGACTTGCGATAGTTGAGTGTTCGCTTGGGTAATATTTGGCATGAGATCAAGGCATCTCTAGGGAATGTAAGAGTTATCGAAGTTGTCAGAGATTTTTTCCAGATGTCCTCGTAGAAGTCAAGTGTAATGACCCGCCATCCGTCTCCACAGAATGACGCGTCATTAATAAGAAAGAAAGGGATAGAAAAGAGAAAAGAAAGAAAAGAAGAAGAAACAACAACAGAATCTCAACAGCGGAACGAATAAATTATATTAATAACAAAAGTATTACATAGATATACAACAACTATCAGAGTTACACAGATTTACACATCACATACTAGATAGTTATAAACACATGTCCAGTTATACAACTCAATACAGTACACAAGAACAACTCAGAGAAATCTACACAGCAGAATACTATATATCTACACGCAGAAGCCTCCTGCTCCATTGCTCCTCCATAATTCGTCAAAGCTAACCTGAATCCCTTGGCTACTCGTAAAACATTGAGTACCCAAGAGTTTAAGAAAAACAGAATAAACTCCGGGTCAGACATGGGTCTGGTGTGAGTAATAGTTTAAGTTTGCTTAATTTTCAAAAACTTTTTGAAAAGAAAGGTACCACGTAAGACTTCCCACACATAAACATGGAAAAGTTTTTACCTTACGCTAACCAAAATGTTTGATAAGAAATTCGATGATATTATAATAGGGTCTAGGGTATTCAAATAAATATGAAATAGCCGAAATTGTTAAATGATTAAATTCCAGCTACTAGCCACAAAAGTGGGTAATACAATCAAAACCGAAGGCACTTATTGGATGTTGGATTCCATCAAATGGCAGGGATACTGGGGTACCACCCGTTACAATACAAGGCCTAGATCAACGTACCGAGGAGTACGCCCGCTCCCCTGCAACACAAGGCCGAAACTATTCCTTACTGAACAGTTCCGAACAAGACAACCCCGACAGTTGGAGCTTAACAACTGTCCACACAGCCGAAATAAAAGGGACCTCTAGACAGGGGTAAATCTCATTCTCAAGCGGGGGCTACCCACGAAGCCTTGCTGCACCTCCCCTGTTTTAGCCGTTCCCGGTTGATGAGGTTTGAGGCTACGATTACCTTATAGAACACATCTATCTTAGAATGCTCATCGTCCACCTGACGATGTTCTGAAAGCATTCAATCCATACAAGTTCGTTCCGGGTTCGAACAAAACCGAAGGCATTATCTCGTTACACTCATTTTGGAATCACCCTCGGAGTTAACGACGATAATCCTTGCACTCTAAATCGCCATCTCGAGCTTATAAGTACTATTTCCGTCAAACTCATCATGAAATCACCCCCAGGGTTATACTGACGAATAGTCCTTACACCTCGAGTATTTACTCTTCACAAGAGATTTCACGACCTATCGTTAATTTGGATCGATGTGGTTTTCGGATATCCAAATATGGAAACCAGATCCCGGACTCATCGAAATCCAAAGGGTATCTTTTAGGTCCAAGTTGTTTTAGAGTTTAAAACAATTCAATTATCTATATACACGCAGATAGATAACTCACAAATCACAATTGATAATCAACATTATCAAATAAACAGATGATCCATATCATAATAGGTAATCCAAATTCATCATCACAATACAACCAAGCATGCATACCACACAACACTACTTTATCTCATATCTTAGATCACAAAGCATCCAAGACAATCAATGTTATCCATTCATATATAAGCAATGATTTATTCCATCACAATATAATTAATTTAAAATGAATTAAATTAATTATCTCCATCTCCAATTAATTTAAAGTGAATTAAATTAATTTCTCCATTTTTAATTAATTTAAAATAAATTAAATTAATTACTTCACCAATATAAATCTTGCTTACTTAACCATTTAATTGATTACAATCAATTAATTAATCATTCAAAATTAATCACCTCAACTAATCACTCTTGATTAATTATATTTAATTACATTCATGTAATTATCCTTAAGTAATTTTACAAATTAATTATTCTCAATCAAAAACAGTAATTAACCTTTAATTACTTCAATCAATTAATTAACTATAATTAATTACCTTAATTCTTAATTAATTCCATTAATTAATTACCTCTAATCAACTATTATTGATTAATTAATCATAATTAATCAACTTTAATTACATCATTAATTATAATAATTAATGATCTTTAATTAATTAATTACCTTCTTAAATTAAATACCTTAAGTAATTAACCCATAATTATTAATCCTTCAAGATAAATCACATTAACTAACTTAATTACCTTATTAAAATAAATCAATTATTCATTAATTGATTCCTTAATCAATCCCTTGTTAAATTCTAAGTAATTATACTCCAAATTACTTCCTTCTTAAACATCTTCATTTAATTATAACCTGTAACTATTAATTAATTACTTCACCAAGTAATTTTCAATCCATTAATTATATAAAGTAGTTATCTTTAAAACCTCAAGTGTTTAAAATTAATTAAACTTAATTAGTTAATTTAAACTATCATATTAAACTAAATTAATTACATTAAGTAATTAATTTCTTAATTACTTCATTAAGTAATTATTCTCAACAATTTACAATTGATTATTATTAAATTAATTAATCTAATTAATTGTTAAAAATTAACCACATTAATTAATAATTAAATAATCTTGGTTAATGACCTTCATTAACCAGTCTCTAATTATTTTTATTAAGTAATTAACTGAGATTAATTACAAATTTAATTAACTTTAATCATCCATTAACTAAGTCTAATTATTTAATTAGTTAACCTTGATTAAAGCTTAATTATACAATTAATAACTCATTAATCATTAATTAATAATTTAATTAATGATCTTCATTTTAAATTGATTAACCCTTAAATTAATATTCATTAAACCTTAATAATTAATTAAATTAATTAATTAATTATTCCTTAATTACCTTTTTAATAAATTAATTTCAAACATTAATTCTTAACTTAATTTTAAGTTAAAACATTCCTTAATTATGTTTAAAAACAATTTATTTAAAACAAAGTACTTCAGAAGTTACTTTTAAATTTCATTTCAAATACAAAATTTAAAAGGAATAAATTTTAAACTTAACCAAAGTTTAAACAAATTTTAAAACTTTTTAAAATCATAAAACAAACAAGTGTTTATCAAATATAAGAAATTCATAAGGTTTGATGCTAATTTCATTTTTAAACTTAAATAATTTAAATTTAAACTTTACATACAAATTTTGTTTAAAACCTTCAAATTTAAAACTTCTTTATTTCAAAACTGAAATAATTATTTTAAATCTTTGAATTTCAATTTTTAACTTTAACTTAAAATCTTTCTCACACATTTTTAAAAGCTTCATTTTAAATTTCAACTACTTACCTTTTTAAAGTAATTTAACAAGTTAAATTTTTAAAACTTTATATTATTATTTTTAAAAACAGAGACTTAAAACTAGATCTGAACTCTATAATTTAAACTTGAATTAGAAACTAAGTTTAAACTTCCTTTACATTTGAATGGTTTAGACTTTTTAAGCAATACTTTAACAAACAGGTACAGGTTTGTCAAAACCTGTAATAACTTTCTAACTCGAGTCACCCCCCAAAATACTTCGAGTAAAACCCACGCTTGCTTCGAGTCAGAAACTCGAATAACTCGAGTTCAATCCCGAGTTCAAAAAAACTACACACCACAACACAATTTCCCTGAACTTCAACTGCACGGTGCATGTGCACCGTGGCTCCGGCCATCATCGGCCATTCACCAACCCTCACTTCATCAGAGATAACCTCTTGACAAAATCGAGACCCTCCAAAAACCACCACACTTCCTCACATCAAAAACGAGCACCATTCTAACTTGGAAACATCAGAACCCCTCCACGACCCAAACCTGTCAACGGCGAAAACACGCCCCTCCGATCATCAGCAGGCCAGCGACTTCGACCAAGGCTTCAACTACAATCATACTACCTATTCCCAAGATATCTAAGCACTCGGTCACTTGTACAAATCGAAAAGTTCGATTCATCAAACCATCTTAAAACTAGGGTTCCAAATTGATTTCCACGGCCGCAACCTCTCTAGTGATTTTCATCACCAAATAGCATTTTCCCCATCTTCTCCTACCTTCCCTCCATCACCAGGAAGAACCCCATTCACTCCAGATGCACGAATCACCTGAGGAACCCCAAAGTTCATATGCAGTTCATCCCTTAACTGCTCCTAAACCTCTTCACTAAAAACTATAGTATTTGTTTTAAAAATCACATTATGATTTTAGTATTTAATCCATATTCAAGAATCCGGAAAACATGATGTTTAAATTTCTAGTTATCTTTGAACTTGCTCACTTATTTGATTTTTCAGAGCCCATTCCAGTTTATTAATATCTTAATTAAATTTTAACTTGCTTAATATCTTAAACTAACAGTTATTGTCTGAAATCTAAATTCTACAGAGATTGAATCAAAAGAATATGTTATTAAAACAAAAACAGGGTTACTGGAAAACACAACAGAGGATATTCAAATAACATGCATACAAATTCACTTCACATCAACAATCAACATGCAAAACTTATTTATTTCAGTATCCAAGCATGCAACCATTTTTTTTAACTTTTAAATTTGAAAAAGTTACTCACCTAATTGGAAGAAGGCAGAGCTTTATATTTGAAAAGCTTTGAATTGAGTTGCTGAAAACATCTGCAAGTGACTTGATTCCAGATTCAACATGTATTTGAATTTTAAACTTCGATTTGTAGACTTTACATTTGCAGATGCTAAATTCCCAGGTGCATGCAAAAAAATCCTATTTCTTCAGTTTGCAGAAAAATGCAGTTGCTCTTTATTTGGAAATAGGAGGCTACAGATTGATATAAGGAGTTATAAAGATTTACATTTGAACAGATTTTATATTTGATATGAATTATAAGAGAATGAACTACATTTTTAAACTAAGAACTTGATTGCAGGAATTGGTCTTTGATATGAGGAGTTTCTGATCTGAAATTGTAAACTGATTTTGGTTTGAAAATTAAAGTTTGAATCTGAAAATGGGTTTTAGGTTTGAGGAATAAACAAGTTGAAGATTTCTTTGGTTAAGAAATGGAAAAGGAAAGAAAGATAGGGATGAAAAATGTTCTTTTATAGGTTATTTCAGGTTTTATTTAATAAAAGAGAATTAAACCAATTGACACTTGTACTATTTTTCCAACATTTGTCAAGTTAAATGTTTAATCTTGTAACATTTGGTTATAAGAGGCTTTATATTAATACGCTTGTCTTTTTAAAGTGGTTTGTATTTAATTTACATGTACACATATGTATTAAACTAAATTTTACTTTGTTAGTTAATATTTAAATATGTATATAAACTTTTAAAAGAACTAAAAACAATTTGTACTTATAAATAAAGCTTATACATATAGAAATTAAAACAATTTAAAATTTATACTTTGGAATTTAAATTCAAATTAAATTCAAAGTCAATTATTTAAAATTCAAGTTATAAATATAAATTTAATTTGAAATAAAAATTACAAATTTTATTCAAATTCTATTTGTAAATCAATACACTATTAATATTTTTTTAAATGAATTATTATTAAAATAAAATAATTATAAAAGAAATTATTCTTTTATTAATAAGTTACTTATTTAATTAAGCTATAAAACTCTTTTGTCAATTTAATTAAATTTAAAACTCAAGCTAAAACTATTTTAAACATTTAAACATTTTTTTAACAATTTAAAAATCATATATTTATTTATTAAATAGCTTTGAAAACTTTATTTTTAATAAAAATTAAAATTTCCAAACTATTAATGTATATATTAGAATTTTAAATCATGATTCATTTATTAAATTTTAAACCAAGATCATTTATTTTATAACCTTGAAAATCTATTATTAAATAAAAACTAATTTCCAAATTACTAAAATATTGAAATAAGAAAATATGCTTTATTTGTTAAATTTAAAACAATGTTGATCTATATAAACCATACATTTATATTATAAATAGAAACCAATTTATTATTTTTAAAACATAAAATAACCAATTAAATATTTATTGAAGAAGATTATTAAATCAAATTGAATTATTAATAACAAAATATCAATATCAATTTAATTTTTTTATACAGATTATTAAATTGATATTGTTAAAAATTCCGGGATGTTACAACTCTTCCCCCTGAAAAGAATTTCGTCCCCGAAATTTAAAACAAAGGTAATTTAATAATCTCATTAAAGATTTTAAATTTTAAAACACAAGCATATATCAAACATATTCTAACAACCAAAAAACCAATTCAATCAATCAAACAAATCTAATTATCCAGATAAAATTCTGGATAGAATCTCCTCGAGTTTTCCCAAGTGTAAACACCGGGATACTCGCCCTACAGAATCCAAACAATCAATACTACTAAGCTACAGAGCTCCTATTCTTCTATATCTACAACACTAGACAAGATATCAGACTATAGACAAGTCTGATTCAACAACCAAAACTCCAGAACTACTGGTTTCAAAAAAACAGAGATAGATCATACACGTACTCCCTCAGAGATATGTGAAACTCATCGAATTCCAATTATCCAAACCAGAAATTCAATCACGTAGACCAATCACTTAACTTCCAAGAACACAAACAAGATCCAAAACACTTCAGAGCTAGCTTCCCAGCCTTACTCAATCTTATAGCTCACTTTCGATCGGAGAAAATTTATCCAAATCAAATCTCCGACATCGGAATCCAAATTCTTCCGATTCTTATCCACAAAACTCTCCATACGATTCAGGGCTGCCTACAACTTTCCCGATTAGATCAACCTTCGCTGATGTCTCTAGTAACAAACTAGACCAATCAACTCAGCAAAATGATCTCCTCAAGATCAACCAGAATCAAGAAATACAAATTCTACTCCTCCATATCAGAAGACTACACTCACTTCTCCTGTCCAGAAAAGAAAAGCAGATGCACTTCCAAACTTCTTCCGCTGCTCAACTCTGATCCGAAGTAGAAGAGAATGCTGAAGAAGAACACGAGCGTAACTCAACAACACACCCCAGAGATATGGTTCAACAGATCCATAAGAAACTCAGAAATTTCCCCAAAACTCTAAACTGCTACATTAAACACTACCTCTAGAATCCATACTTCTACTAAGCTGAACCACCGGTAGTACTCCTGGAATCCTAGTCGATGAGGAAACTCAATCTCCAGATGCATGCAAACCTCTGACTTCTAGAAGACATCCAGAAAAACTCAGATAACCCACGAGATTACTCAAACAATCGCAAGTCACTTTTGCGATCAGCCCAAACCAAATCCAAGAGAAACTATTCTTCCTTTACCAAACAGAACAGTCTTACTCTTCACTATCCAATCCACCCAAAAACGGGTCCACTCTGCTGCTTCTGAACTCCATTTCAGAAAACTTCTAAGCCAGAAGATCTCCTGCCAACACACAGAACACTCCGAGCTGCACTGCTGCCACAGATGCCAAAGAATCCTAATCCAAAGCTCTTCGAGAAACTCAGAATTCAAATCAACAGAAATACCGGCTGATCACAGCCACAACACTGAAGCAGACTCACCTCCTTAACTTGTTCCAAAGAAATCATCTTCAGGAACATCCATAGTCACTGCGTTTCATCACGCAGCTACTACTTCCTGATGTATCCAAAATACCATCACATGCTTCTGCCTAACCGACAATCCAAATTCTACTCATTCAACTTCAAAGATAGACTCCGAACCTTAACAGGTTTCCTTCAGAGATAAATGAAATCCTTCATCACTACAAAGCTCACTCGATACGGTATTAGGTCTACAGTCTCGATAAATGCACTTCTAACCTCAAACATTCAAACTCCAACCAATGATAGTTGTGTTACACACACCACTATCCCATCTACCTTTATAACTTATATTGGAAAACCCGAACAGGTAACCCAATAGATAGCTCGAAATAAATATATTTATATCTACATTAAAAATTACAAATATGCTCTCTCAAGATAAAAACCACTACAGAGCTAGGTATTCACTCAACCTAATGCTCTGATACCATTGTAATGACCCGCCATCCGTCTCCACAGAATGATGCATCATTAATAAGAAAGAAAGGGAAAGAAAAGAGAAAAGAAAGAAAAGAAGAAGAAACAACAACAGAATCTCAACAGCGGAACGAATAAATTATATTAATAACAAAAGTATTACATAGATATACAACAACTATCAGAGTTATACAGATTTACACATCACATACTAGACAGTTATAAACACCTGTCTAATTATACAACTCAATACAGTACACAAGAACAACTCAGAGAAATCTACACAGCGGAATACTATATATCTAGACGCAGAAGCCTCCTGCTCCATTGCTTCTCCATAATTCGTCAAAGCTAACCTGAATCCCTTGGCTACTCGTAAAAAATTGAGTACCCAAGAGTTTAAGAAAAACAGAATAAACTCCGGGTCAGACATGGGTCTGGTGTGAGTAATAGTTTAAGTTTGCTTAATTTTCAAAAACTTTTTTAAAAGAAAGGTATCACGTAAGACTTCCCACACATAAACATGGAAAATTTTTTACCTTACGCTAACCAAAACGTTTGATAAGAAATTCGATGATATTATAATAGGGTCTAGGGTATTCAAATAAATATGAAATAGCCGAAATTGTTAAATGATTAAATTCCAGCTACTAGCCACAAAAGTGGGTAATACAATCAAAACCGTTGGCACTTATTGGATTTTGGGTTCCATACAATGGCAGGGCTACTGGGGTACCGCCTGTCACAGTACGTGGCCTAGATCAACGTACCGAGGAGTACGCCCGCTCCCCTGCAACACAAGGCCGGAACCATTCCTTACTGAACAGTTCCAAACAAGACAACCCCGACAGTTGGAGCTCAACAACTGTCCACATAGCCGAAATAAAAGGGACCTCTAGACAGGGGTTAATCTCACTCTCAAGTGGGGGCTACCCACGAAGCCTTGTTGCACCTCCCCTATTTTAGCTATTCCCGGTTGATGAGGCTTGAGGCTATGATTACCTTATAGAACACATCTATCTTAGAATGCTCATCGTCCACCTGACGATGTTCTGAAAGCATTCAATCCATACAAGTTCATTCCGGGTTCGAACGAAACCGAAGGCATTATCTCGTTACACTTATTTTGGAATCACCCTCAGAGTTAACGACGATACCCTTGCACTCTAAATCACCATCTCGAGCCTATAAGTACTATTTCCATCAAACTCATCATGGAATCACCCCCAGAGTTATACTGATGAATAGTCCTTACACCTCAAGTCTTTACTCTTCACAAGAGATTTCACGACCTATCGTTAATTTGGAACGATGTGGTTTTCGGATATCCAAATATGGAAAGCCGATCCTGGTCTCATCGAAATCCAAAGCGTGTCTTTTAGGTCCAAGTTGTTTTAGAGTTTAAAAAAATTCAATTATCTATATACACACAGATAGATAACTCGCAAATCACAATTGATAATCAACATTATCAAATAAACAGATGGTCCATATCATAATAGGTAATCCAAATTCATCATCACAATACAACCAAGCATTCATACCACACAACACTACTTATCTCATTTCTGAGATCACAAAGCATCCAAGACAATCAATGTTATCCATTCATATATAAGCAATGATTGATTCCATTACAATATAATTAATTTAAAATGAATTAACTTAATTATCTCCATCTCCAATTAATTTAAGTGAATTAAATTAATTTCTCCATTTTTAATTAATTTAAATTAAATTAAATTAATTATTTCACCAATATAAATCTTGCTTACTTAACCATTTAATTGATTACAGACAATTAATTAATCATTCAAAATTAATCACCTCAACTAATCACTCTTGATTAATTGTCCTTAATTACATTCATGTAATTATCCTTAATTAGTTTCATAAATTAATTATTCTCAATCAAAAACAGTAATTAACCTTTAATTACTTCGATTAATTAATTAACTATAATTAATTACCTTAATTCTTAATTAATTCCATTAATTAATTACCTCTAATCAACTATCATTGATTAATTAATCATAATTAATCAACTTTAAGTACATCATTAATTATAATAATTAATGATCCTTAATTTAATTAATTACCTTCTTAAATTAAGTACCTTAAGTAATTAACCCATAATTATTAATCCTTCCAGATAAATCACATTAACTAACTTAATTACCTTATTAAAATAAATCAATTATTCATTAATTGGTTCCTTAATCAATCCCTTGATTAATTTCTATGTAATTATACTCCAAATTACTTCCTTCGTAAACATCTTCATTTAATTATAACCTGTAACTATTAATTAATTACTTCACCAAGTAATTTTCAATCCATTAGTTATATAAAGTAATTATCTTTAAAACCTCAAGTGTTTAAAATTAATTAAACTTAATTAATTAATTTGAACAATCACATTAAACTAAATTAATTACATTAAGTAATTAATTTCTTAATTACTTCATTATGTAATTATTCTCAACAATTCACAATTGATTATTATTAAATTAATTAATCTAATTAATTGTTAAAAATTAACCACATTAATTAATTATTAAATAATATTGGTTAATGACCTTCATTAACCATTCTCTAATTATTTTTATTAAGTAATTAACTGAGATTAATTACAAATTTAATTAACTTTAATCATCCATTAATTAAGTCTAATTATTTAATTAATTGACCTTGATTAAATCTTAATTGTACAATAAATAACTCATTCATCATTAATTAATAATCTAATTAATGATCTTCATTTTAAATTGATTAACCCTTAAATCAATATTCATTAAACCTTAATAATTAATTAAATTAATTAATAAATTATTCCATAATTACCTTTTTAATAAATTAATTTAAAACATTAATTCTTAACTTAATTTTAAGTTAAAACATTTCTTAATTATGTTTAAAAACAATTTATTTAAAACAAAGTACTTCAGAAATTAATTTTAAATTTCATTTCAAATACAAAATTTAATAGGAATAAATTTTAAACTTAAACAAAGTTTAAACAAATTTTAAAACTTTTTAAGATCACAAAACAAACAAGTGTTTATCAAATGTAAGAAATTCATAAGGTTTGAAACTAATTTCATTTTTAAACTTAAATAATTTAAATTTAAACTTTACACACAAATTTTGTTTAAAACCTTCAAATTTAAAACTTCTTTATTTCAAAACTGAAATAATTATTTTAAATCTTTGAATTTCAATTTTTAACTTTAACTTAAAATCCCACTCACACATTTTTAAAAGCTTCATTTTAAATTTCAACTACTTACCTTTCTAAAGTAATTTAACAAGTTAAATTTTTAAGACTTTATATTATTATGTTTAAAAACAGAGACTTAAAACTAGATCTGAACTCTATAATTTAAACTTGAATTAGAAACTAAGTTTAAACTTCCTTTACATTTGAATGGTTTAGATTTTTTAAACAATACTTTAACAAACAGGTACAGGTTTGTCAAAACCTGTAATAACTTTCTATCCCGAGTCACCCCCCAAAATACTTTGAGTAAAACCCATACTTGCTTCGAGTCAGAAACTCGAATAACTCTAGTTCAATCCCGAGTTTAAAAAAAACTACACACCACAACACAATTTCCCTGAACTTCAACTGAACAGTGCACATGTACCGTGGCTCCAGCCATCACCGGCCATTAACCAACGCCTCACTTCATCAGAGATCACCTCCTGACAACATTTGTCTTAATATTAATACACTTGTCTTATTAAAGTGGTTTGTATTTAATGTACATGTCATATGTATTAAACTAAATTTTACTTTGTTAGTTAATATTTAAATATGTATAAAAACTTTTAAAAGAACTAAAAACAATTTGTACTTATACATAAAGCTTATACATATAGAAATTAAAACAATTTAAAATTTATAGTTTGGAATTTAAATTCAAATCAAATTCAAAGTCAATTATTTAAAATTCAAGTTATAAATATAAATTTAATTTGAAATAACAATTGCAAATTTTATTCAAAGTCTATTTGTAAATCAATACACTAATTTTTTTTTTAAAATGACTTATTATTAAAATAAAATAATTATAAAAGAAGTTATTCTTTTATTAATAAGTTACTTATTTAATTAAGCTATAAAACTCTTTTTTCAATTTAATTAAATTTAAAACTCAAGCTAAAACTATTTTAAACATTTAAACATTTTTTTTAACAATTTAAAAATCATATATTTATTTATTAAATAGCTTTGAAAACTTTATATTTAATAAAAATTAAAATTTCCAAATTATTAATGTATATATTAAAATTTTAAGTCATGATTCATTTATTAAATTTTAAACCAAGATCATTTATTTTATAACCTTGAAAAGCTATTATTAAATAAAAACTAATTTCCAAATTACTAAAATATTGGAATAAGAAAATATGCTTTATTTATTAAATTTAAAACAACGCTGATCTATATAAACCATACATTTATATTATAAACAGAAACCAATTTATTATTTTTAAAAGATAAAATAACCAATTAGACATTTATTGAAGAAGATTATTAAATCAAATTGAATTATTAATAACAAAATATCAATATCAATTTAATTTTTTTTATACAGATTATTAAATTGATATTGTTAAAAATTCCGGGATGTTACATCAAGGTCTGCCATAGCATCTGGAGATTGAGTTTTCATATCGACTAGGATTTCAGGAGTGATACCGGTAGTTCACCTAGTAGAAGAATGGCTCCTAGATAAAAGATTTGGTGCAGCAGCTTAGTATTTCATGGAACTTCTGTGTTTTCTCTTTTGTGGATCTGATGAACCATATTTACTGGGATGTGTCAGTCAAGTCT
This sequence comes from Allium cepa, assembly GCA_030765085.1. NCBI lineage: Eukaryota > Viridiplantae > Streptophyta > Magnoliopsida > Asparagales > Amaryllidaceae > Allium > Allium cepa. Next base: position 974,778,931 of record CM060932.1, read on the forward strand.
ATGCTCGTGTTCATCGACGGCATTCTCATCTACTCCAGAGCAGAGTTGCGCATCGGAAGCATGGTGGCAGCTACTCTAGAGTGGAAGCAACCCTAGACTCCTTGGAAGTTCGTAGTTTTCTTAGATTAGAGGGTTTCTACAGGACGTTCATTCAGGATCTGAAGGCTAGGTTGTCAAGTGCACTTGTTTTGTCTTTTCCGGATAGGAGAAGTAAGTTTGAAGTCTACTGATGGTTGTAAAGTAGAGTTTATGTTCTTGATTTCGGTTGATCTTGAGAGGATCATTTGGTTGGGTTGTTTTTGGTCTAGTTTGTTTCGAGAGGCATCAGTGAAGGTTGAGCTGATTAGGAAGGATGAAGGCAGCCCAGGATCGTCAGAAGAGTTTTGTGGATAAGAGATGAAGAAAATTGGAATTTGAAGTTGAAGACTTTGTTTTTGGTTGAAGTTTTCTCCGATCAAAGGAGCTATAAGATTTGGTAAAACTGGGAAGCTAGCTCTGAGGTATATTTGATCTTTCTGTGTTCTTATAAGGATAAGTGTTTTGGCTTACAGAGTTGAATTTCCAGTTTGGAAGACTGGAGTTCAATGTATTTCATGTATCTATGAGGGAGTACATGTATGATCCATCACTAGTTGTGGAACCAGGAGTTCAGGAGGATTTGGTAGTTGAGTCGGACTTGACCGTGGTCAGATGTCCTGTTCAGTTTTGTAGATCTAGATGAGTAGGAGCTCAGAAGCTTAGTGGTGTAGCTAGTTTGGATTTAGTAGAGCAAGTACTCCAGTGTTTGTACCTGGGAAACTCTAGATAGTATTAGGAAGTCCTATCCATAATTTTGTCTGGATAGTTATATTTGTTTGTTTGAATAAATTGGTTGTTGTGGCTGTTAGTATCTGGCTGATATGTATGCTTTGATGTTTGGAAAGAAAATCTTTATTAGATTTATCAAATTATCTTTGCTTTTAAATTCCGAGGACGAAATTCTTTTAAGGGGGAAGGAATGTGATACCCTGGAATTTTGGACAATAGCAATTTGATAATCTTTATTAAAAATATTTAAATTGGTTTAATAATCTTCTTTAATAAATATTTAATGGGCAAATTTTTATCTTTTAAAAGCTAATAAAATTGTTTTCTATTTATAATGTATATATATTGGTATATATATTGTAAATAGAAAAGCTTTGGTTTGAATTTAATATAAAACTATTTAATGGTTATTTAAGTAGTTAACCATGTAGTTTCAACATACTTAAGGTAAATGTTTATTTTTTAAAATATATTTTAGCTTAAGTTTAACTTAAATAAGACTGACAAAAAGGTTTTTTTTACTTTCTTTAATCATATTATTTAATAAATATGATTTGTAAATATATATTAAAGTTTAAAATACAATTCACAAACATATAAAACATATGATACATTAATTCATTTAGTAATATAAGTCACTTATAAATAATGTGATAATCCCATTTATAAATTATTTAAAATTGGCAAGATTGTTATTTTTAAACAATAATAATAATGTGCTGTTTTTAAATTAAATAAATAAATTTTATTAATTATTTTCAAATTGAATTTGTGTTTGTCTAAGTATATATATATTTGAGTTGATTTTAAATTGAATTTCAAATTAAATTTGAATTTGAATTTGGATTAAGAAGATAATTATTTTGGATTTAAAAATATGTATAAGATTTTTATTAGTATATAATTTGTTTGATAATATTTTCTTTAAAGTAACTTATTTATATAAATTTAGACAAGTATTTATTTAATTAGGAAATTTAATGTAAAAGCTTATAAACCATTTTAAAAATAATTAAAAACACATAATGACAATGTTAATAAATCAAGTCATGTTAGTAACATGTGTAAGTTAATAAACAATACCAAATGACAAATGTTAGGAATTAAACAAGTGTCATCTTTTATTTCTATTTTCTTTAATTTTTAAAAATGATAAATTTAATCTATATATACATCTATTTTCTCTTCTCATTCTCTTCCCATTCTCTTTTTCAAAAGCAAAGAAAACTCAAAATCGAAACCCTGTAAACTATTTTATGAACCAGAAATCTTTTCAAAAAGCAATCACCTATCTATAAACCTGGAGGAAAATCAAGCTTCCAACTTAATCAAAGTCTTAATCATCTTAACAATAAAAGATTTCCAGTAACAAGTTTCCAGATTCAAGCATTTTCTTCTAGCATTTCGGTTTCAAAATCAAAAGCAATTCACGTATTTTTTTTTTCCAGATCATAGTATGCAGTCTTCAAATACAATAAGGCATTCAAGTTTTCAAAATCAAAACTGTTTCAATATCTCTGATTCTGTTGAGTAAATAGAAACTTTTAAAAGCTAAGAATTCTTATTTATTTGATGCCTTTAATAGATCTGTGCAGTGGTGATGATTATATGGAGTGCATGGATGTTTTTAATTTGAATATAGTTTGAACGTTTCTGTATATATGGTGTATATGTCTGTGTATATATATAACTATGGCCTTTGTTGTTTATTGTTTCCACAGACTCAAGAAAAGAAACAAATTCATATTTTTTTATCCAAATTGATTCAAGTTATGATCATTAAAAAGAAAATGATTATAACAAGTTAAATTCTTTTTTAAAAATAATTTCAGGTGGAATTATTCAGCTAATATTTGAAACTAAGTTTTTACAGTAGAAACCTATTAAATCAGAAAAATTCAAACATTTCAATTTCACGAATTAAATCCATAATCAGATTCGTTATTGTAAATAATGAATTTAGGGACCGGAATCGTGATTTTTAGGTTTGGGTTTGTAGAGAATTTTTGAGATGACCAGGATTTGGGTTTTCGTCTATTACCATCGATCGGGAGCAAGCGGTGCATCGTGGTTTGGTCTGGAGGTGGCTAGTGGGTTGAGGATTGCAGGAAAAATGGTGTAGTGTTTTATTGTTGGCTGTGGTGGCCAGAGGAGGTCGGAGTAGTGCTTCTTCGACTTTTTAGGACGTCGATGTTTCGAGGTAATAGCGACGTCAACGGAAGGATGGAGGTGACCGCGTGATGGGGAAACATTGCTGGAGGTCGAGGCAATTCTGCGGTGAGAACGGCGGGGTTCATCGAGGTCGGGATCGGCGTTGAAGGGTGGTTTTCCGATGGGCGTTGTTCCAGGCTTGGGTTGTGAGGATTCGTTTTCGTTTCTCTGGTGATTTGGTGAAGCTAGGTGGTCAGGGAGATAATTGAGGTCGTCATCGACTTGCGAGAATGGTCGGCGAGGTGACAGAGTCGGCATGATCGTCGTGCACTGCACAGTGCACCTTGTTGGGTCTGGGTAGTGTTAGCTTTGGGAAGAAGGTGTGACATCTGGGTTTACTCGAGTTTTTTTTTGTGATTGTCTCGAAGTGGAGAGGTATGTTGAGTTACTCGAGTAAGATCTAGGGGATCCTTAGGGTTAAGCTCGGGTTTTCTGTCTGTAAAGAAATTTGGTTTCCAGATTTTAGTTTGAAGTTTGAATAAGCCTTTAATTAAGTTTTTAAGAATATGGATGGGGTTTCAAAATAAATTTTTGTATCCTGGCTTTGGAAAAATAAAGTTTTATAAAAAAATGTTTTAAACAAATTTAAAGATTTAAGTATATTTGAAAATGAATTTGTTTTCCAAGCAAAATATTTTAAACAAGTTTTAAAAGATTTAAATGATAAAGAAATGTTTAAATTTGTTTTGTTTTTAAAGAATTATATGTTAGGTCATTTTGTAATAAATTCCTAAGTTTTTTGAAATATAATAAATGTTGAAATTTAGGAATGATTGAGGTAGGTGTATTAGATTTTAAATCAATTAAAAAGATCTCATTTGATTTTATAAATTAATTTTAAGTTTTTAATCTAATAAGATTTAGATGAATATTTGGTTAAGATAAGAAATTTTTTTAAATAACCAAGATTGTGATTAATTAGGAATAATTAATCGGAGAAAATTTAAAGTTAATTACTTAATGTAATTAATAATGGTTAATTAAATTGTGTCAATAATCAAACTATAATTACTTAATGAAAGTAATTAAAGAATTTTAATGAGTGTAATTAATTTAAGAATCATTAACTAGTGATTAAGAGATAATTAATTTATGTGATTAATTTAAGATAATTAATTAAATTAATTAAGAATAGCTAATTACTTGATTAATTATTAATTAATCTAATTAATTGAAGGTCAATTAATTAAAAAGTAATTAATAAATGGAAGTAATTAAAGGGATTAATTCCTCAATGTAATTAATTAAATTAGTGTGATTAATTTAAGTTAATTAATTGGTTTAATTAATTTAAGATAATCACTTGATGATTGATTAAGTGTAATTACTTAATATAATAAATAAAGTGCAATCACTTAGTGCAAGTAATTAATGGGTAATTACTCGATGTAATTAAAGAGAATAATTACTTAATGGAAGTAATTAAGGATTAATTACTCGGTGTAATTAATTAAAGGATTAATTAAAGATAATTAAATAAGAAGTAATTAATTAATTTAAGTAATTAAGGATAGTTAATTACTTAATGTGATTAATCAAGGTTGATTAATGAATATGATTAATTAAAGATTAATTATTAAATGTGATTAATTAGAAGAATAATTAATTAAAGAAGTACTTAGAGGATCATTAATTAATGTAATTAATGAAAGAAATTAAGGGTTGATTAATGTGATTAGTTAAAGGATAATTAATCAATATAAGTGATTATAGAATAATTAATTAATGAAATTAATTTAGGATTAATGTAATTAATTATAGTTAATTGATTAATGAGAGTAGTTAAAGGTTAATTACTACAATTGTTTGAGGATAATTAATTTTTGTAATTAATTAAAGGCTAATTACTTAATGTAATTAAAGAATAACTAATCAAGAGTGATCGATTAAAATGGTTAATTAAAGGATGATTAATTAATTGGTTTGTAATTAATTAATGGTTAAGTAAGCAGGGTTAATAGTGATGGAAGTAATTAATTTAATTTATTTTAAATTAATTAGAATGGTGTGACTAATTGATATTGCTTATGGATGATTGAATGGTATTGAATGTTTTGGATTGTTTGATATCTCTGATATAGGATATATGCTGATATGTGATATGTGATGCTTTGGTTGAATTGTGATAATGTGGATTATCTATTTTTAATAGTGTGAATTATCTATCTGTGTGAATATAGGTAACAAATTGAATTAAAACAACTTGACCTTAAAAAATGGCATTTTGGATTTCGGTGAGATCGGGATCGGATTTCCAAATTTGGATATCCGAAAACCACATCGATCCAAATTAAATGATAGGTCATGAATCTCAAGTGAAGATCGAGATGAGGATTCAAAGTGCAAGGGATATTGTCATTAACTCTGAGGGTGATTCCAAAATGAGTGTAGCGAGATAGTGCCTTCGGTTTCATTCGAACCCGGAACGAACTTACATGGATTGAATGCTTTCAGAACATTATCATTGGAGGATGATGAGTATTCTAAGTTATGTGTTCTGAAAAGGTAATCACAGCCTCAAGCCTCATCAACCGGGAATGGATAAAACAGGGGAGGTGCAGCAAGGCTAAGTGGATAGCACCCAAGTAGGACGAGATTTCCCCTGTCTAGCGATCCATTTTTATTTCGCTGTGTGGGCAGTTGGTTACAAACAACTGCAAGGTTGTCTTGTTCGGGATTATCCAGTAAGGGATGGTTCCGACCTTGTGTTGCAGGGGATTTAGGGTGGATCCTCAGTACGGTGATCTAGGCCACGTACTATGACGGGCGATACCCTAGTAGCCCAGCCATTGTATGGAATTCAATCTCCAATAAGTGCCGTACGTATTGATTGTGCCCAACTATATTGGAACGTGAGATGTAAGCATTCTAGCTATTTCTGTATTTTACTTGAAAACCTAGACCCTATTATAATATAACTAGATTTCCTATCAAATGTTTTTCTTATCGTAAGGTAAAAACTTTTCCGTGTTTATGTGCAGGAAGTCTTACGAGATACCTTTTGTTTTTAAAAGTTTTCAAAGTTAAGCAACTTTAACTCGTTTACTCACACCAGACACATGTCTGACCGGAGTTTATTTTCTGTTTTTCTTAAATTCTTAGGTACTCAATTTTTTACGAGTACCCAAGGGATTCAGGTATGACGAATTCTGGAGGAGATATGGAGCATGAGTCTTCAGCGTTTGTAGATATATAGTGTTTCCACTATGTTGAAATCTGTGTTGTATCTTATAGACAGGTTTTATAACTGTCTAATGTGTTGTGATATAATGTTGTGTATCTCTGATAGATGTTGTATATTATATAATATCTATGTGATTAATATAGTTATTTATTCTGATATGAGATTCTGATATTGTTTTGTTCTTACTTTTCTATCTTTCTCTTTTCTATCCCTTTCTTTCTTAAAAATGATACGTCTTTCTGTGGAATGAAAGGCGGGTCGTTACAACTATGATACCTACGACCTCTACCGCAGTCATTGGATTCGAAAATCCATCAGATCTCAACCGTCTAGGCATAGTCAATATCACAGTCACTTCATACATGTTGGAAACCTGAGCATCTCTACAATGTTTAGAAAATGTGAAATGTTTCGACCAATGGCATATTGCCATGTGTGGCATGGATTAAATGCACAGTAGAAGAGCTGATCCGTGGGATCTTAATTATTTGACAAGCCCGCCCCAGTTCATGGATACGGGCTTAGTGGAAAATTATTGCTTAAATTTATCACAAGTATGATTAAGTCAACTAGCACATCAAGGACCGGCCCAAGTCCAATTTAGTAAATCTCACCCCGACCGAGTTCCAACTAGCCTGCATTCAACCTAGTTCCATCTAAGTAAATCCAGTAGGCTAGTCATAGATAGGTCGGTCTGGTTCCCTACGTCTGGCCCAACCCAGAATAATTTGATATAGCCACCTCATATGACTTGACCTAGCTCAAAGCGATTCATCTACGGCCCGACTTGGGTAGCCCACTTACGATCGAACCCAAGTAGCATGTCTCATCACTATATCTCAACCCGTTCCTTTATGCTCTAGTCTTAGCAGTTTCATCTTTGTTGTCACTAAGCTTCGGCAATAATTGACCAGCCGCTACTGTGCACAGGAATCTTATGATCGACCTAACCACCAGAACAAACAAAAGTAAATGACAGATAGTATGGCCAATTGTACTAGGTACTGTAGCATGTCTGCCAGAAGCATGCACACTCCCATAACATGCTGCCATGTTAAATGCAAAGCACATGCCTGGTACGAAATATTAGTTGGCAAACAGCCAAGTCGTGCGATCTCACCACCTTTACAGCTATCTTCCACCAACCCTTATGCTCGGATATATGGACAGAGTTGTTTCGTTCCTATTATTGGTTAAATAACATCCATTCAACCATATACAACTATTACTACATATACTATATGTTATACAACATTAAAAGGGTTGAAAACTAGTTAGAATTTAGCTAATCTATAGCTTAGAACCATTTACAACAAGCACCTTCTCTCCATGCTCTTAAATTTAGAATCGTCATATTCTAAATTTCTTGTAATTCTCTTGTAATTCCTTGTAATTGTAGGAGATAAACATAGTAAGAGATTTTCATAGTGGACATTTGCAATTCTCCACCGAACCACTGTACATCTAGTGTCATTTATATTATTAACTTGTTTTACTCCTCATTTTTCATTTAAGTCTAGAATTACTACGTGCCTTTCTCAAATACAACGCATTTTTCTAATTCAAGGTTGGATAATTTATTAATCAACATTATACTTGACTTCGTGTTTCTTTATCTTGCCTTGAACCATCATTCCACCCTTGCGTTGATTCTACTAAACTAACTTCCCTTTTACTTACTTAGATTCTTACTTAGCAATTGAATTTAGCAATGTCATCTCAACCAAGCTCACAAAAGTAGCTCCATTGGCTACATGACTCAAATCAATATTCCCCAATATCGGTTCAACCCCTTGGTAAATTTTATCACCTTTTTCATCGGTGTATTTATAAGGTCTAAGCCATAGTTTACTAGCGGATCCAACTCATTGACGTACTCCTTGAAAATATGGTCTCTTTGCTCTAAATGAACAAAATTTCCTAGCTCCACTCCCCTTTTAACCTTTAATATAAACTTAACCTCAAAGCGCCTCTTAAAATCAGTCCAAGTAATTAAGTCTATTTTGTCTTAGCAATAAAAATATCTCACTAGTTCAAAGCCTCTTTTTGCCGGTGCCATGAAGCCAAACTCTATTCGTTGCATCCTCTATTTTGTCTTAGCAATAAAAATATCTCACTAGTTCAAAGCCACTTTCTGCCGGTGCCATGAAGCCAAACTCTATTTGTTGCATCCTCCACACCCATCATAGTAAACATATAATCATAATTCCTTAGGTATGTGTAATACCTGAAAATTTAAGTGATATTTTAATAATAAAATATGATATTATGAAAAATATAAAAATTAATGGATCAATTAAATAAATAAATAAATGATAAGGAGGCGCTATAAATGGTAAATCTTGATGATGAAACCGGCATTGCGACCATTTTGTTTTTTTGAGCCATGCAGTATTTTTATTTGCTTCAATTGGAGTCCGTATAAAGGAGTTACGGATGAAAAGATAGTCGAGTCGAAAGGGTGCCAAGCAATTGAATTTGAATTTGTGTAAATGGTTAAACATTTTTTCTTCCGTAATTAAAAATAAAAATACGAATTCCACCTTTATTTATTTTAGAATAATACCCGGTAACATCTTCTTCGTCTTCCTATATGCCAAGAATAAAAATGTAATATCTCTATCATATCTGAATGAAAATTCATGAAACCGACTGAAAATCAAAGCTATCGAAGAGGGCTATAGATCTGGAATGATTGCAAGGAAAAATTCTAGAGCATAGGGTGCAATAGGCTTAGACAGTGATGAATTTTCGTTCATGGTTTTCAAAATTAATCGTCCAGCTTCAAATCAGCATATTGCTTTCGTTTCTTGATGAAATTCGATGATCCACCCCTCATACTTTATAATCTGGAAAAATATTTGGTTAAGAAACGGAAGATCCTAGCTGAAAATGGATAGAACGATGAATGAAAGAAACAAACTTGGATTTTTAATGAGTGAATCCTCTCCGATTAGTGTATAATATTACGATAATGTTATAAGATACTTTAAGACTAACTTAAATTTAAAATATGAAGTAAATATATACATATATAAACAATGGTATCTGAAGTTAAGCAATAAAAGCATATACTCTACTTGTTAGAAACTTCATAAAACATAATCTTACACTAATTCAAATTGGAAGTTGAAGAAATACCAAATTTAATGTTTGGACCTTACAAATATTGTAAGTAATGTATGTATATATGATATGATACCATCGAGACTACAGAAATATGTATTAATCAAAATCTGGAATAAAGAAAATAAAAAAACTTTAAAAATTCGCATTTTCGTATTGTGCACTGGTGTACTACGCAGTTTCGGGGTTATTGGGCTTTAAGAATACTGATTTTGACGAGTGGTGATCCAAATTTCTACGTGGTAATCTCTTGCGATACTATAGTTATATTTTGGTTTGTATGGCTGTTGTTTGGATGCATAATTGGTGATAAAGATGATGTGTGGGTGTGGTACCTATGATTTTGGAATAGTATTAGAATAGTTGGACCATGTATGAGACTTAGCTTGATGGGGACGAGGTACAAATGAAGCATACGTAGTTTTGGATATAAAATAGGGTGTATATGAGACATGGCGATAACGGTGAAACACAAATGTGATATATATAACTTTGGATTGTATACTTCGATAAGGTGGTATGTATATATGTATGTATGTGCGTATCTATATAGAGTTTTGGATGGAGAAGGAATGCACACGTGGTGGGTCCTTCATCATGGTATTGACATAACATTCTCATGTAGAGCATTGAGGCTAGCCCGGGAGAGTTTTGACGTGGACAATAGTCGACCCATAGCGCATATGGCGTGATGATGTGCACGTAAATGTGCATATATTGACCACCATATTTAATCTATTTAAATTAAATAAATGATGATATTTTGTGTTTTAACTTATTTAAACCAAAATTCAAATTATTTCCAAATTATCACATATTCATCTTCATAAGCGCAAATTGTCATTTTTGTGCATTTATTAATTTGTGAAAATTTACTTGGAATTTTCTATGTTGTTTTGTAGGAAGTTTAGTGAATTTTACAAGCGGTTTCATGAAGATATATGCATGCGCAAAGAAGATACAAAGGAATGAAGATGGAAATAATTCAAGTCGTAGATCATGGAGGACCACAACTACCCACCTTTCTTCATGTACAAATTAGAAGTTAATCCACATGCTAATGGCCATTACACTTTCATGCGCACTTAATGGATTATTATTGGAGCCAATGATGACTTGGCCACCATACTTCCTAGGAGGGTAGTTTAGGTAGTTCCCCAAAAAGTGGATTAGTGTTTTAAACTAGTATAAATACCCCTTATGTTTCATGTAACCATTCTCTCTTCTCTTAGGCTCTCTTCTTTAGGTTCTCTTCTCTTTAGTTTAGTTTAGTTTCATAAATAAAAGAAAATTCTCTTTCTCTTTTCATGGCTACTTAGCCATTTTCTCTTTATGTAATTTTTTATGCAACTTTAATACATGTTATTTTCCTTTTCATGCTTATTTAGTTTCATGTTAGTAGTGTAGATTTATTTTTCATGAATGTAGAATAGTTATTCTTTACTTTACCCACTTTTTCCTTGTCTTTTTCTTTCATGTTGTATGCTACAATTGTTGATATGATAACAAATATGAGAGGCTAAACCCCTTCAATTAGGGGTAATGAAGCTCTCTAATCATGTAGCTTCAACATTGTGATCATTTATGTTCTCCTTTTGTGCTTAATGGAAACATGTGAAGTGGTTTAATAATGTTGTTTAGCTTTAAATTTGATAGTCTATGTTGTTCATAACAAATAGGCTATGCTTAAACTAAAAATCACAAATTGTCTGTTCATATAAATATGATTATGGTAAGGAAGTGAATGTTGAAATTAAAATTTGATGGCTTATATTTCTAGAAGATAGTTAATAGGCCATGCTTAAAATAGATTTTGCTTTCAACTTTGTTGTCATATTTCATGAGAGTTAAATGTATATTAATGGTTGTGTTATTGTTTGATGGTTTATATTCGGCTAATTAAAAGCACAAATATACCATACTTATGATAAGCACATCAACTAATTTCACTAATGGCCAAAAGAGAGATCACAACTTTATTTTGTTGATTTATGCATCTAGAGAGTAGAAACTACCTCTAAATTATCTTAACACTCTTATATTTCATCAATTTTCTTTTGTTAGTTTTCTACATTTTTAGTTAATCACATTTTCAACTTTGGTTAATTTGATTGAATAGGAAATTTAGATCAACAATTCATTCTGGATCGACCCGTACTCGCTATATACTACGATAGTACGCTGTGCATTTGCGGTAAATTTTAATTTGAAATTTATCGGCGATTTTTTAAGCGGATAGAAAATTCGTCGTTAAACAAGTTTGTGGCACCGTTGCCGGGGAATAATTTTGATTTGGATTTTCTATTCTTTGAATTATTTTTCATTTCATTTTAGTATGTTTTATTTTATGTGTTTGTTTGCATTTTAAAAAAATACTACATTGTGTTTGTTGTGTGATTTGTGCTTCCATTTTTGTTTGTGCGCTTGTTTTCTAGTTCAAGTTGCATTTCTATTAAAAATAGCACACAATTTCAAAACAATTTTTTATTACTTTCTTCTTATGCAATTACATTCACATTTTCTTCTATTGTTACTGTCACGACCCGTCTTCCACTAACCAAAAAGACGTATCATAAATTAAGAAAGAAAGATATAGAAAGAGATAGAAAGAAAAGAAAGAACAAAACAACAACAGAATCTCAACAGCGGAACGAATAAATTATATTAATAACAAAAGTATTACATAGATATACAACAACTATCAGAGCTACACAGATTATACATCTCATACTAGACAGTTATAAACACCTGTCTAGTTATTACAACACGGTACAAAACAACTCAAACAAACGACTCAGAGATACCAACATAGTAGAATACTAGATAACTACAACACAAAAGCCTCCTGCTTCATTTGCTCCTTCATAATTCTTCAAAGCTAACCTGAATCCCTTGGCTACTCGTAAAAATTTGAGTACCCAAGATTTAAGAAAAATAATAAACTCCGGGTCAGACATGGGTCTGGTGTGAGTAACAGGTTAAAGTTGCTTAACTTTTGAAAAACCTTTAAAAAGAAAGGTATCACGTAAGACTTCCCACACATAAACATGGAAAAGTTTTTACCTTACGCTAACCAAAACATTTGATAGGAAATCCGGTGATATTTAATAGTGTCTAGGGTTTTCAAGTAAAATACAGAAATAGCTGGAATGCTTACATCTCATGTTCCAACGAAGTTGGGCACAACTAATACGTATAACACTTATTGGATTTTGGATTCCATACAATGGCAGGGCTACTGGGGTACCGTCCATCACAGTACGTGGCCTAGATCACCGTACCGAGGCGTACGCCCGCTCCCCTGCAACACAAGGCCGGAACCATCCCTTACTGGACAGTCCCGAACAAGACAACCCCGGCAGTTGTGGCGAATCAACCGCCCCACACAGCCGAATAAAAGGGACTTCTAGACAGGGAAAAATCTCGTCCTACTTGGGCATGACCCACTTAGCCTTGCTGCACCTCTCATATTTTAGCCATTCCCGGTTGATAAGGCTTGAAGCTACGATTACCTTTAGAGAACACATCTCTTAGAATGCTCATCGTCCACCTGACGATGTTCTGAAAGCATTCAATCCATACAAGTTCGTTACGGGTTCGAACGAAACTGAAGGCATTATCTCGTTACACTCATTTTGGAATCACCCTCAGAGTTAACGACGATAACCCTTGCACTCTGAATCTTCATCTTCACTTGAGATTCACGACCTATTGTTAATTTGGATCGATGTGGTTTTCGGATATCCAAATATGGAAACCCGGTCTCATCGAATCCAAAACGCCATCTTTTAGGTCCAAGTTGTTTTAAGTTTTAAAACAGTTCAATTTAATTATCTATATACGCACAGATAGATAATTCACATCATCACAATAGATAATCATCACCACATATAATCCATATTATCATTATAAGAAGATAATCCAAATCATCATCACAATGTGACCAATGCATCCATATCACACAACATTACTAATCTCATATCTGAGATTCAAACCATTCAAGGAAATCTATATCATCCATATATAAACAAGGATTTAATAATCACACCATATATAATTAATTCAAAATGAACTAAATTAATTACATCATTTCTAATTAATTTAAAGTAAATTAAATTAATCACTTCAATCTATAAATCCTGTTTATATAACCATTGATTACAAACCAATCATCTAATTAATTCCCTTGATTAATTACCCTTGATAAATCATCCTTTAATTATTCACAAGTAATTAATTTCACAAATTAATTATTCTCAATCAAATACAGTAATTAACCTCTAATTACTTCATTAATTAATTAATTATAATTAATCACATTAATCCTTAATTAATTACATTAATTAATTACTTTAATCACTTATCATTAATTAATTAATCTTAATTAATTAATCCTTAATTACATCATTAATTATATTAATTAATGATTTCTAATTAAATTTAAATTAATTAACTTCATTAAGTAATTAACCCTAAATTATTAATCACCTTTGATTAATTAACTTCAGTAATTAATTATTCTTAATTGCTTCGTTGAATAAATTGATTAACCTTAAATTAATTATATTTAATAATTAATTATATTTATTTATTAATCATCCTCGATAAATTTATTAGTAATTAATTACCCTTAATTAATTACATTACTTAATTACTTTCCAAATGACTTAATCAATAATTGCTTAAATTAATTACACCAAGTAACTAATTATTAATTACTCTCACAAAGTAATTACCTTCCATAATAATTACACAAGCAATTAACCCCAACTCATTCATACTTCAATAAGTTATATTCAGTAATTACTCATTTTAATTACTTCCCTAAGTAATTATCCTTCATTAATTACTTATCAACCCATCAAATGATTATTCTAAATTAATTAAACTTAATTAATTAATTTAAACTAATAAAATTAATTAATTAATTACAATAAGTAATTAATAACTTTAATTACTTTCATAAAGTAATCTTACTAAACCAAATACCATAATGATTACCAAATTTAATTAATCTAATTAATTATAAAAATTAATCACTTAAATTAATTAATACATAATCCTAAGTTAATGACCTATATTAACTTATCAACAATTTCCTTAGTTACCTTACTTAAGTAAGTAACTTAAATTAATCATTATTAATCACAAGTTTATTTATCTCTACTAATTATTTAATTAATCACTAATTGTTTAATTAATTAAGTTTTTAACTTAATTAATCTTAATCTCTTGATAAATTAATTTCTAATCATTAATTAAAATCATAACTTATTTAATTGATAATCTTAATTCCAAATTAATTAATCTTAATTAATTAAATTCAACTTTAATTAATTAATTTCAAAATCCTTACATAATTAAATAAATAAATTAATTAATTATCCATCTAATTACCTTACTGATTAATCAAAACCATTAAATCTTTGATTTATTTTAAAATATAAACATTTCTTATTAATGATTACATTATCATTAACAAAGAAATTTAAAACAACTTTTCTTTAAAAATTTGTTTCCAAATTACATTTTAAATTTAAAATTTAAAATGAAATCAAACTTAACTTTAATAAAGTTTTTAAAAACATTTTAAAAACCTTTTTAAAATTTATACTAAATAATTTCTTATATTATAAAGAAGTTTAAAGGAAATTTAATTTAAAATACAAATCTTATTTAAATATGTTTCAACATCCAAAGTTGTTTAAACATTTTAAAATTTTTAAAACTTCCTTTATTTTCAAAACATTGATTCAAATTGAATTTTGATTTCTAGATTAAACTTATGTTTAAATCTTCTACTTTAAATTTTAAAGCTTTATATTTAAATTCAATTATTTAAACCCTTTTAAAAGTTGTTTAAACATTTTAATTTAAAAAGTTTAAATTAAATTTTAAAACTTGGATTCATACTCAGTTTGAAAACCATACTTTTAAATTTAAGTTTTAAATTCTGTTTTAAACTTGTTTCAGATTTCAAAACCAAACTTTGAATTGGAAATTACAGGTTTCTCTGGAAACCTGAAACCATCAAAAATGCCCGAGCCCCCCCTTGATTTACTTCGAGTAAATCCCTGAACTACTTCGAGTGAAAACTCGAACTCGAGTATGACCCGAGTACAAAACTTCTGCAAAACCCAAACATATCCCTAACACCACTTCTTCACCGTGCATATGCACGGGGGTCTTGGCCACCTCCGGCCACCACCGAGCCAACAAGCAAGTCGACGCTCATCACCGAAACACATCGCGATCCTCCAAAATCATCATCTACTCGAAAACAATTTCGAGTACCCAAACCCAAAACCTGGAAGAAGAATACAGGAACAAGTTCACCAACAAACCCAACCTGGAAAAACCCCATCCACTCTCCTCCGGCCATCGGAGACTTTGGAACTCCGTCCAACACCTCTTCGACATCCAAGCAGCCATCTCCCCAAAAATTGTAGCACTCAATCAACGAGAGCAACCATGCCAAATCAAACACTGCACTGCCTAAAAATTAGGTTTACAGACTTACGTCAGTCACCGCTGCCACCACCATTCCTTAATCACCACCGCAACAATTTTCCCATCATCACTGTTTCCCCCCACTATCACTAGAAGCAAACTCGACCCCCCTGACCTTCGAGAGCATCAGCAAAACCCCAAAAACCAATTTTCAATATAACCAAAACTGCTCTTTTAATCTACCATTAAAATTTGTGATTTGATTTTTAAAAATCATGATTTTGTATAAGCATTCATATTTAAATCCTGAATTAATGAATTCAAGAGTTTGAATTTACCCAAAACTTAAACCCCCCATGTTCATTTTGATTTCCTATGCAATATCTAATTTAATTTGATTCAAATAATTTTTTGAAACCTCGATTTAAGATTAAACATAAAATTTTTGTTTGTAACATAAATCCTAATAGTATCTATATCCAGAGATAAAGAAATTTAAAACAAAGCTTGAATCTTTTTTTTAAACTGTAAACGAAGATGTTTACAGACATTCACACATAGGCATATGGTATTCATCCAAAATGCACAGAAATATACCAATATACATTCACACAAAACATATTTAATTCAGGGGAAAACATGCAATAGATTCAAACTTAATCTTTTAAATTAGTGAAGTTACTCGCCTGGAAACAGTGATGAAGCAGAGCACAAATTTTCTAAAAAGCTTTAGTTTTGAATTTAAAAACCAGAGTGCCCTTTTGCTTTAAAAACTTCAACTTGAATGCCTTTACTTCTTTGAATTTGATAAAACTTGAGTTGATTTGCATTTAGATTTGCATGCAGGCTATTGGAAACTTGAACTTGCTTCAGATTTAAACTTGTAGTTGCATGCTAATGAAATTTTGTTGAAGACAAACCCAGATTCATTTTATTTAAACTTGAATTGCAGATTCACTTAATATTCCCAGGTTGAAAAATGTATGCAGATTTTACTTGCTTGTTTTTGCGTTTGAAAAAGATTTTACAGAGGATTATAGGCTTATGCTTTGCTTTTGCTTTTGAATGGAATTACAGGTTGGAATCTCAGGTTTGAGAGGTGTTTTTAATTTACTGATTAACAGATTTTGTTTGAATAAATTATCAGCTGAGATTTTCTTCTTATTTTGAAAAAAAAATGAAGACTAGAAAAGGAAAGATTGAAAAAAAAACATGTTTTTATAAGTGAAATTGATTTATTTAAAAATTAAAAGAAAAATTAAAAATAAAAGGACACTTGTAAAAAAACTAACACTTGTTACATTAGTTATTTAATTCAACTACACTTGTCATTATACCCCTTAGTATAATAACATGTGTCTTGAGAATTATTTTATTTGTTTTTATTTATTTTAAAAGTAAATGAAATCCTTTTTCTTTATTTATTAAATACAAATATATATAAAATATTTCCATAAATAAATGTATATGTATTTCTTTTTAAAGAAAATGAAATAAAACAATTTATATAAAAATGAAAGCTTACTTACAAGATTTAGATATGTTTATTCATTTGAATTTCAAAATTAATTCAAATTCAAATGCTATTCATACATTTAAAAAGTCCATTTAAAACTAATTTATATTAACATACTTAATTTAAAAATAATAATATTGTCTCTTAAGATCTATCTATATTTATACATTTATTACTATTATTTGAAAATAACATGTTATTAATATAAATAATTTATTAAAGAAATTATAAATTACATATCTTATTTATCTTAATTACATGCATTAATGTTTAAGATATAAATGGTATTTTAAATTTTCATATATAATTCCAAATTATATTTATTAAGCTACATTAAAAAAAGATAAAATAAACTTTTGTTTATCTTATTAAAATTTAAACCATGCTTTAAAATATATTTAAACAATTTAAATTTTTTTCTTTAAGTATCCTAAAACCAAATAGTTATTTATTAAATAGTTTTGAATAGTTATTTATTAAATAAAATAATAATTTCCAAATTATCAAAATGAATTATTAGAATTAAAAAACAAGATTTTATTTGTTTATTAAACTTCAAATTA
Organism: Allium cepa; assembly: GCA_030765085.1. Classification (NCBI taxonomy): domain Eukaryota; kingdom Viridiplantae; phylum Streptophyta; class Magnoliopsida; order Asparagales; family Amaryllidaceae; genus Allium; species Allium cepa. The sequence goes on from CM060932.1 coordinate 974,796,788, forward strand.
AAACTTATCTATCTACAATATATATAAATATATATATACACACATTATAAATAGAAAGTTATTTATTAGCTTTTAAAAGATAAAATTCACCAAATAAACATTTATTAATTGGATTATTAAATCAAGTTAATTTTATTAACAAAATTTATCAACTCAATTTAATTTTAAATACAGATTATTAAATTGATATTGCCAAAATTTTCGGATATCACATTCCTCCCCCCCTTAAAAGAATTTTGTCCCCGAAATTTAAAAGCAAAGGTAATTTAATAATCTGATTAAAGATTTTAAATTAAACACAACCATACATCAATCATATGCTAACAGCCAAAGCAACCAATTTATCTAATCAAACAAATTTAATTATCCAGATAAAATTCTGGATAAAATCTTCTCGAGTTTCCCCAAGTGTATACACACACACATACCGGGATACTCGCTCTACAGAATCCAAACAATCTAAACTACGAAGCTATAGAGCTCCTTCTCATCTAGATTTATAAAACTAGACAAGATATCAGACTACAGACGAGTCTAACTCAACAAACAAACCTTCCTGAACAGCTGGTTCCACTACTAGAGATAGCTCATACACGTACTCCCTCAGAGATAGATACGTGAATCTCATTGGATCCAATTATCCAACTGCCAATCCAACTCTTGAAAACCAAACACCAATCCAACCAAAACACAGAAGAGATCCAAAACACCTCGGCGCTAGCTTTCCATACTAACCAAAACTTATAGCTTCTGAATTAGAGAAAACTCCAACAACAACGAAGCCTCCAACTTCGAATTTCAAATCCCTCCGTCTCTTATCCACAAAAAAGTCTTCGGACGATCCTGGGTTGCCTGCACCCTTACTGATCAGCTCAATCTTCGCTGATGCCTCTAGAAACAAACAGAACCAAAAACAACCCAATCGAATGATCTCCTCAAGATCAATCCAAAACCAAATACACAACTCTACTCCTCAAACCTTAGAAGGACAAACTCACTTCTTCTACCTGCAACACGGAAACAATCCCAAACTACTTCCACCGCACAACTCTGACTTGGAAAAGAAGATAAATGCTGATGATGAACATGAGCATAGACTGGACAACAAATCCCAGCATATGGTTCAATGATCCATAAAGAAAACTCGGAAATTCTACAAATCCTAATGCTTCGCCAACCTTATATCGAGAAATCATCCTTCTACTAGCTAATCCACCAGTAGCACTCTTGGAATCCGGTCGACAAGAAAACTCAATCTCCCGATACAGATCGTAACAACCCGCATATTTATCGATTTTATATTTAAATATTTTATTTAAATATTTTATCGTTCGTCGGATTTTGGTCCAAAAAGCTACTTTTTGCAAACAGTCGAATTGGGACTTGAGACCACCCCCATTGAGTTCAAAATGCCGTTTGCGACCTTTTTGAGTATAAGCTTCGATATGTTTGGAGAAAGTTGATTTTTGCTACTTTGTACTTAGGGCTTTGGTTTGGGCTGAGCCACTTATGTATTCAGTCCCAACCCCTTCTCCTCTTCATTACTTCATAATTTCCTAATACATTCAAGCTTCATCAAAAATAGGGGAAGAGAAAAAGAATTAGGAAATCCTAAGCCCTAGTTTCCATTAGCAAATCCATCTTCTTGCTCAAAACTCAAGTGAACCCATTGGTAAGCATCTCCTTCTTCTTCTCCAACTCATTCTCTCTTTGATTTCAGAAAATTCCTAAACCTAATTTAGGAAATGTTTCTCTTTTAAGCTTAGATTGAAGCTTCTTGAGTTGTTATTGAAGAGGAATTGATCTTAGCTTGTTTTTAAAGCTTCTCCTTCATTGATTTGAGTTTAAAGGTGAGATTTTTATCTCACATCTTAGTCTATAATTATCTTCGATTGTTAGGTATGAATTCCTAACATTTATTCGTGTGCAATTGATTTTGGTTTGGATCGATTTCGTGTATATTCCAATTTTTGGTGTTTTGGTCTAATTTATGAAAATCCTATTATGGATATTTGGACATTGATATTTGAGGCGTATCGAAGAGCCGTTTAGGCTGGTTTGTCGTTCGACGTAATTCCTTAGTCATCGCCATTTGCTCGTTCGATCGTTTCCGATATTCGTTTGGCCATTTTTGGCCTAGGCACAGGGAATGCCCTGAACCCCAGATTCAGACGTCTGAAACGTAATATTCAGATGTCTGAATATTATTCTGGGAAGATTTCTATTCCCAGATTCAGACATCTGAATATATGGTTTCAGACGTCTGAATTGGTTCATTTGGAACCAGAAAGGAAATAGGCTAAAAAGTGCCTATTTCAGACGTCTGGATTCAAGGATTCAGACGTCTGAATTCTGTCTTTGGAAAATATTTATTTTCCAGATTCAGACGTCTGAATCCTTGATTTCAGACGTCTGAATCAGCACTCTTTTTGCCTATTTGCCTATTTGCTTGAGAATTCCAATTTAAATCGATTTGTGATGATCCTATTTATTGTTATCATTTAATTATCGACTTTGATGACATTTTCTTGGGAATTTTTGGAAATATCCACTTTGATGGATTTAATATCGATTTCTTTGGATTTGATTCACGTCTTCGTATGTGAATTTTGATGATTGATTGTTCCTACAATCCTTTCGATGATTTGTCACTTTAAAAATATAAAGGTTTCTATACTAGTAGTAAATATCAAAACCCTTTTCATCAAAACGATTTCAACTCTATTTTTAATTACAAAGCTCGTTTCTTAAACCGTTTTCCAATCTACTAGTATATACAAACCTTTACCTCACTCGTATGAGAAATCTAATTAAACGACTTAGTAAAACAAGTGGTATGAAACTCTTGCGTTTACTTCGTTGGTTAATTCTTGGACTTGTTCGATTGAATCTCTTGTGACAATTTTCTAGTGGAGACCTGCAATTTGTTCGTAAATACTTAAGTTAAGCTAGCGGTTATGGGACATGAAGCTAAGCTCATATATTTACTAGCTTACTGTAATCGACACTTCTCGTTGATCATGACGATCATCTTTGTGATTTAGACTAGCAATGTGCGATGTCTCTTTGTCTATGTGGAGGACTGTTCCTCATTTTATTGAGCTTCGTCTCATTTCTTACATGGGTCGTACCTATTTAGGTGCGTCGATGTTTGTTTACACATGGGTCGTACCTTTTTAGGTGCGTCAATGTTTATTATGCATGGGGTGTACCTTTCTAGATGCATCGATGTTAGCTTACTTCGTGGAGCAATCGGCTCAATAAGTCAGGGCATGGGACGTATCTTTCTAGTTGCGTCGATGTTCGTCTATGCATGGGGCGTATCTTTCTAGGTGCGTCGATGTTCGACTTAGCATGGGGTGTATCTTTCTAGGTGCATCGATGTTAGACATTACATGGGGTGTATCTTTCTAGGTGCATCGATGTTTATCTATGCATGGGGCGTATCTTTCTAGGTGCTTCGATGCTAGAGCATGGGGCGTATCTTTCTAGGTGCGTCGATGTTTGACTGTACATGGGGCGTGTCTTTCTAGGTGCGTCGATGTCCAGTTTGTGGGATTGGCCATCCTTTTCTTGTGATCTCTGGATTTCGTGTGTTGAATTCTGGAATTTATGCTTCACCTATCTTCGTGATTTCTATTGATTTGATTTATCAATTATTGTGGCTTGGTGAATGAAATTAGGAGTATGACATTCCTTTTGATCCTTGAGTAGATTATTGTGATATTGATTAATCTCTTGTTGATTTTCAATTACTTATAAATCACAGCTTGGCGTTGTGATTATTATATGTTTATCATATCTCTTATTCTTTATCATTTCATCTGATATTTATAGCTAGACTGATCTGTTTATTATTTTCTTATTAAATAATACTCGGGTCAGACCGAGATGTTACAGGTGCTTCTACTTGACTTCTCCCCTGGGATTCATTACTCTGACTTTTGGCAAACTACTTTGATTAGTAGTTTATTTTGTTGTATACACTTGAGATATAGACTCATAGTTGTATTCTTTCGTATAGCACGTGTTGCTATTCTTTTGTATTATTGTGGATCTTTTTGACCACTACTCTGACATACACTTCCATGTGTTAGTTATGTATTCATATCTTCTTCCGCCTTTGTGATATGAATTATCTGTGACTGATTTATGTTATGTTTATTTCTGTATTTGTTTCCGAAGATATTATAGCCACTGTGTAGTGGCTTTGAGTTTGTGTCGGCATGTCGGATTTCCACTTGAAAAGAATTGCATGTTATACTATCTGACATATCGATGCTCGCACAAAGCAATTACACGGATGGTCGCTCCTCAACAGCCTTATTCTCCGTGCTAGTTGACAGCATTCACCGTAATGTTCTTGGCTAGCGTGGGTATAGAGGTGGGGCGTCACAGCTTGGTATCAGAGCCAAACTTCGGAACAATATAGAATAATTTAGCAAGGATCATGTCCTAAGTCTTTCTTAGGAGTTGTGCCTTAGGATTTATTCGAGTCTTCGTACCGTTCTATCCTACTTTCTTTTATGATTCCTTGTTTTATCTATCAAGATTGCTTGATATTTATTTTGAGAATAGCTTTTTCCTCTTCTTTCTTTCTTTCTTAAAGAAGAGAAATGGTTAGACCAGACCGTCCCAGCGCCAGTCAATCTGGTGCTACTCCCCAGGATGGAGTATTTATGTCTGCCCAGCAGCTTCTTGATCTTGTAAAGAACGCTCAAGCAGCCGGTCCCAATCCAGAGCCTACTCATCCTAGATCCGGTTTTGCACGCTTGTGCAGAGACTATACCGATTTGGGTGGAAGGCCATTCAAAGGATCCGAGAGTGTTATAGAAATTCAAGCTTGGCTCAAATCATGCGATCGCATCTTTTCTCGCATGGACCTTATTGACCTTCATCGAGTCCAAGTGGCTTCTAGCATGCTCCAAGAAAGAGTGTTAGATTGGTATGAGCTCTTAACTTCGGAGATTATCGAAGCGGATCTTACTTGGGAACAGTTCCGGGAAAGATTCGAATTGAAATTTGTGCCGAAGGCTGAAAAAGTAACTTTGGCCCGGCGTTTCATAGACCTTGTTCAAGGTGAATCTTCTGTGACAGACTATGTCGCATCTTTCGAATCTCTATCCAAATACGGGTTGAATACATCAACACCCCATTGAAGAAAAATCAGAGGTTTGTCTATGGCTTGAATAAGAATCTTAAGAAGCCATTACTCCTGAAACTTGAGGTTTCATTTGATCGGCTTATTGATATCGCTCTTCGTCTTGAAGAAGCCGATAGAGAAGGTGATGTTGAAGTTGTGCATGCCCAACAGAACTTAATAACAACATGAAGAGGCCTATTATATTCAAAGGCCCCATTCCTACAAGAAAGGGAGGCAAGAAACCCCGGTAGCAAAAGCACCTACCTCTAGTCGTGGACAATGCTACAATTGTGGTTCCATGGACAACTATGCAATGGAATGTCCGCAACACTCAATTTGCTTTCTATTGATGTCGAAATCATTTTATGTGATTTTTCTTTCCGAGCCGATAATTTTACTTAGGCTTCGGAATTGATTTTTTTGAAAGGATCGGCTTAATCATTGTGAAGCCCATATCCTATTTTTCGAGTGGACTATTCATCTTCAACATTTTCTATCTGTTAAGCAGATTTCTATTTTTTTTCTTGAGATTCCGATTTCAAATTTTTGAAGGCATCATTTTATTCTTTAAGCCCTCAAGATGAGAAAAGTGTTATTTCTCTTATCTAAATAATTTGTGAAACTTTTTCAGTATTTTTGAGTTTGTCTTAGGATTATCACCTAAGAAATCTTTTGTGTGGTGTTAAGGTCTTTCTAGTTCGACCTTGCCACCGATTTTCATTTGGCTACGAGTTGCGGGAGTTCGCATTCCATTTACCGCATTCCGCACTTGTTACGATTCTTATGAATGACTTATTTTGTCATTCAGTTTGTCCAGCATATCTCATCCATTTTATTAATCGAGTATTCTATGAATATTTCGGTGAGACCATTCTTGAATTTAATTTTGGATGAAAATAGCAATTTAAAATTTTGCAAAATCTTTTTCATAAGATTTATTTAGAAGTATAACCGGATTTTTGTTCTTAAAACGAACAAAGAATATTCTTAGAAGTTTTCGAGAAACTTACTTATCCTATAGAATACGATTTTGTGATTGTATTTCCCATTTAGTGTTTTAAGAATTTTGATCGATGCGCTTGATCAACGTTATCGATAGGAATTTCCTAAATGCTTAGATGAGACAGTCAGACACGATATATTGACTTGTAAAAATCTAAATTTTTCTAGAAAGATTATTACATAAAGATAAATGTAATTTTGAAAGTCTTAGCTTTTCGGGAAAGAAGATTATTTAAAAGGAATTCTTTCTTTCCGATACTCTTATTCTTGTGTTTTCCAAAGGGAACCAAGACTTTATCTCTTGTACCAATGCTAATCGTATTGGTTTGGATGTCGTTCTCTTGCAAAAGAGAACGTGCTATCACTTGTGCTTCTAAACCATTAAAGCCGATCCAGACTAGGTATGCCACTCATGATCTAGTGCTCGCGGCTATTGTTTTTACTTTTGAAATTTGGCATCATCATATTTGGATGAGAAATTTGTTCTCTGCCTCGATCATAAATCTTTGGAATATTTATTTTCTCATAAGGAACTTCATGTCGACTCGAGCTCCTAGCATCTTATGATCTTGATATTCTTTTATTCCCGAAAGGGGAAATCGTGTTGCCAATGCGTTTAGTCGTAAGCAACAAGTGGTTGATTCTTTGGTGATGTCTGAATGGGATTATCTTTTTATTAAGTTCATCAGACATTTTGATGTACTTCGTTTTATTGAGTTTCATCTCATTTCTTTTATGGACTAGCATCTGATGTTCTTTTATGGTGTTGGATTCATTGGATACCGTTTGTACTACATCAATGTTTTTGCTATTTGATTCATTGGATGTACCGTTTGTACTACATCAATGTCTTTGCTATTCGATTCATTGCGCGTGCCGTTTTTGTGCTACGCTGATGTCCTAAATTATTTGAGTTTCTAGTTCCTCGGGCGTACCGTTTTTGTACTACGCCGTTGCACCGGCTCAATTTTCTGCTATTCTTGACGTTCCCCACGTCTTTTATCTACGGAAATGCCTTAGGGATTCCGGTTTTCATTCTTGAGCCCGGTGATATTGTGGAAATTGAAGTTTCACCAGATTTGATTTTTGAGCAACATCCTATTCGAATTATTGCTTCGGAGCTCAAACGACTCTGAAATAAAGATGTTCTTCTTGTGAGAGTTCAATGGTTCTCAAATCCTAGGGATTACTCTTGGGAATCTAGAGAATTCATTGAGTGATCCCGTTCTTGCTAACTCTTTCGTGCTCTTTATGGTGAACTTCCTATTTCAAATTTTCTTTTGTGTTGATATGCTTCTATGGTTGTTACTTCTTATTTTCTTCTTAAGTATTGCAAGGACGCAATTTCTTTAAGGAGGGGAGTCTGTAACGACCCGCATATTTATTGATTTTATATTTAAATATTTTATTTAAATATTTTATCGTTCGTCGGATTTTGGTCCGAAAAGCTACTTTTTGCAAACAGTCGAATTGGGACTTGAGACCACCCCCATTGAGTTCAAAATGCCGTTTGCGACCTTTTTGAGTATAAGCTTCGATATGTTTGGAGAAAGTTGATTTTTGCTACTTTGTACTTAGGGCTTTGGTTTGGGCTGAGCCACTTATGTATTCCGTCCCAACCCCTTCTCCTCTTCATTACTTCATAATTTCCTAATACATTCAAGCTTCATCAAAAATGGGGGAAGAGAAAAAGAATTAGAAAATCCTAAGCCCTAGTTTCCATTAGCAAATCCATCTTCTTGCTCAAAACTCAAGTGAACCCATTGGAAAGCATCTCCTTCTTCTTCTCCAACTCATTCTCTCTTTGATTTCAGAAAATTCCTAAACCTAATTTAGGAAATGTTTCTCTTTTAAGCTTAGATTGAAGCTTCTCGAGTTGTTATTGAAGAGGAATTGATCTTAGCTTGTTTTTAAAGCTTCTTCTTCATTGATTTGGGTTCAAAGGTGAGATTTTTATCTCGCATCTTTGTCTATAATTATCTTCGATTGTTAGGTATGAATTCCTAACGTTTATTCGTGTGCAATTGATTTTGTTTTGGATCGATTTCGTGTATATTCCAATTTTTGGTGTTTTGGTCTAATTTATGAAAATCCTATTATGGATATTTGGACATTGATATTTGAGGCGTATCGAAGAGCCGTTTAGGCTGGGATGTCGTTCGACGTAATTCCTTAGTCATCGCCATTTGCTCATTCGATCGTTTCCGATATTCGTTTGGCCATTTTTGGCCTAGGTTCAGGGAATGCCCTGAACCCCAGATTCAGACGTCTGAAACGTAATATTCAGACGTCTGAATATTGTTCTGCGAAGATTTCTATTCCCAGATTCAGACGTTTGAATATATGGTTTCAGACGTCTGAATTGGTTCATTTGGAACCAGAAAGGAAATAGGCTAAAAAGTGCCTATTTCAGACGTCTGGATTCAAGGATTCAGACGTCTGAATTCTGTCTTTGGAAAATATTTATTTTTCAGATTCAGACGTCTGAATCCTTGATTTCAGACGTCTGAATCAGCACTCTTTTTGCCTATTTGCCTATTTGCTTGAGAATTCCAATTCAAATCGATTTGTGATGATCTTATTTATTGTTATCATTTAATTATCGGCTTTGATGACATTTTCTTGGGAATTTTTGGAAATATCCACTTTGATGGATTTAATATCGATTTCTTTGGATTTGATTGACGTCTTCGTATGTGAATTTTGATGATTGATTGTTCCTACAATCCTTTCGATGATTTGTCACTTTAAAAATATAAAGGTTTCTATACTAGTAGTAAATATCAAAACCCTTTTCATCAAAACGATTTCAACTCTATTTTCAATTACAAAGCTCGTTTCCTAAACCGTTTTCCAATCTACTAGCATATACAAACCTTTACCTCACTCGTATGAGAAATCTAGTTAAATGACTTAGTAAAACAAGTGGTATGAAACTCTTGCGTTTACTTCGTTGGTTAATTCTTGGACTTGTTCGATTGAATCTCTTGTGACAATTTTCTAGTGGAGACCTGCAATTTGTTCGTAAATATTTAAGTTAAGCTAGTGGTTATGGGACATGAAGTTAAGCTCATATATTTACTAGCTTACTGTAATCGACACTTCTCGTTGATCAGGACGATCATCTTTGTGATTTAGACTAGCAATGTGCGATTTCTCTTTGTCTATGTGGAGGACTGTTCCTCATTTTATTGAGCTTCGTCTCATTTCTTACATGGGTTGTACCTATTTAGGTGCGTCGATGTTTGTTTACACATGGGTCGTACCTTTTTAGGTGCGTCAATGTTTATTATGCATGGGGTGTACCTTTCTAGGTGCATCGATGTTTGTTTACTTCGTGGAGCAATCGGCTCAATAAGTCGGGGCATGGGACGTATCTTTCTAGTTGCGTCGATGTTCGTCTATGCATGGGGCGTGTCTTTCTAGGTGCGTCGATGTTCGACTTAGAATGGGGTGTATCTTTCTAGGTGCATCGATGTTAGACATTACATGGGGTGTATCTTTCTAGGTGCATCGATGTTTATCTATGCATGGGGAGTATCTTTCTAGGTGCGTCGATGCTAGAGCATGGGGCGTATCTTTCTAGGTGCGTCGATGTTCGACTGTACATGGGGAGTGTCTTTCTAGGTGCGTCGATGTCCAGTTTGTGGGATTGGCCATCCTTTTCTTATGATTTCTGGATTTCTTGTGTTGAATTCTGGAATTTATGCTTCACTTATCTTCGTGATTTCTATTGATTTGATTTATCAATTATTGTGGGTTGGTGAATGAAATTAGGAGTATGACATTCCTTTTGATCCTTGAGTAGATTATTGTGATATTGATTAATCTCTTGTTGATTTTCAATTACTTATAAATCACAGCTTGGCGTTGTGATTATTATATGTTTAGTCATATCTCTTATTCTTTATCATTTCATCTGATATTTATAGCTAGACTGATCTGTTTATTATTTTCTTATTAAATAATACTCGGGTCAGACCGAGATGTTACAGGTGCTTCTGCTTGACTTCTCCCCTGGGATTCATTACTCTGACTTTTGGCAAACTACTTAGATTAGTAGTTTATTTTGTTGTATATACTTGAGATATAGACTCATAGTTGTATTCTTCGTATAGCACGTGTTGCTATTCTTTTGTATTATTGTGGATCTTTTTGACCACTACTCTGACATACACTTCCATGTGTTACATATGTATTCATATCTTCTTCCGCCTTTGTGATATGAATTATCTGTGACTGATTTATGTTATGTTTGTTTCTGTATTTGTTTCCGAAGATATTATAGCCACTGTGTAGTAGCTTTGAGTTTGTGTCGGCATGTCGGATTTCCACTTGAAAAGAATTGCATGTTATACTATCTGACATATCGATGCTCGCACAAAGCAATTCCACGGATGGTCGCTCCTCAACAGCCTTATTCTCCGTGCTAGTTGACAGCATTCACCGTAATGTTCTTGGCTAGCGTGGGTATAGAGGTGGGGCGTCACATAGATAAACCTCTGTCTTCCCAGAAGACATCCAGAAAAGTCTATGATAACCCAAGAGATCACTCAAACAATCGCAAGTCACTTTTGCGATCAATCCTGACCAATTCCCAAAGGAAACTGTTCTCTCTTTACCAAACAGAACAGCTTACACTTAATTTGCCAATCCACCGAAGAAACGGATCTACTCTGCTGCTTTCGAACTCCTCCTTCAGAAAATACTAAGCCAGAAGACTTCCTGCCAACACAGAATACTCCGAGCTGCACCGCTGGCACCAAAGCCAAAGGCTTACTAATCCAAAAGCTCTTCGAGAAACTCGGACCTCAAAGCCAAACACAAACAACCAGCTGAATTCTGCCACATCACCGAAGCATACACACTTCCTAATACTTGTTCCAAAGAAAATTTCTTCGGAAACATCCATATTCACTGCATCTCATCACGCAGCTACTACTTCCTGAGGTATCAAAATACCATTAAACATTTCTGCTAAACCGACCGATCCAAACTCAACTCACCCAACTTCAAAGATAGATTCCGAACCTTTACAGGTTACCTTCAAAGATCGATGAAATGCTTTCATCACAGCAAAGCTCACTCGAGACGGTATTAGGTTTACAGTCTCGACAAATGCACTTCCAACCTCAAACATTCAAACTCCAACCAATGGTAGTAGTCGTGTTACACACACCACTACCTTATCTACCTTTATAACCTATATTCGAAAACCCGAACAGGTAACCCAACAGATAGGTAGAAATAATAAATATATATATATATATACACACACAGATATAAAATTACAAATACGCTCTCTTAAGATAGACATCACTCCAGAGCCTAGGTATTCACTCAACCTAATGCTCTAATACCAACTGTCACGACCCGTCTTCCACTAACCAGAAAGACGTATCATGAATTAAGAAAGAAATAGATAGAAAGAGAAGAAAGAAGAAAATAACAACAGAATCTCAACAGCGGAACGAATAAATTTTATTAATAACGAAAGTATTACATAGACATACAACAACTATCAGAGTCACACAGATTATACATCTCACACTAGATAGTTATAAACACCTATCTAGTTATTACAACACAGTACAAAACAACCCAAACAAACAACTCAGAGATACCCACACAGCGGAATACTAGATAACTACAACGCAGAAGCCTCCTGCTTCTTTGCTCCTCCATAATTCGTCAAAGCTAACCTGAATCCCTTGGCTACTCGTAAAAATTTGAGTACCCAAGAGTTTAAGAAAAACATAAATAAACTCCGGGTCAGACATGGGTCTGGTGTGAGTAACAGGTTAAAGTTGCTTAACTTTTGAAAAACCTTTAAAAAGAAAGGTATCACGTAAGACTTCCCATACATAAACATGGAAAAGTTTTTACCTTACGCGAACCAAAACATTTGATAGGAAATCCGGTGATAATATAATAATGTCTAGGGTTTTCAAGTAAAATACAGAAATAACTGGAATGCTTACATCTCATGTTCCGACAAAGTTGGGCACAACTAATACGTACAACACTTATTGGATTTTGGATTCCATACAATGGCAGGGCTACTGGGGTACCGTCCGTCACAGTACGTGGCCTAGATCACCGTACCGAGGAGTACGCCCGCTCCCCTGCAACACAAGGCCGGAACCATACCTTACTGGACAGTCCCGAACAAGACAACCCCGTTAGTTGTTGCGAATCAACCGCCCCACACAGCCGAATAAAAGGGACTTCCAAACAGGGAAAAATCTCGTTCTACTTGGGCATGACCCACTTAGCCTTGTTGTACCTCCCATGTTTTAGCCATTCCTGGTTGATGAGGCTTGAGGCTACGATTACCTTTACAGAACACATCTCTTAGAATGCTCATCGTCCACTTGACGATGTTCCCGAAAGCATTCAATCCATACAAGTTCGTTCCGGGTTCAAACGAAACCCAAGGCATTATCGCATTACACTCACTGTGGAATCACCCTCAGAGTTAACGACGATAACCCTTGCACTCTGCATCTTCATCTTCCCTTGAGATTCACGACATATCATTAACTTGGATCGATGTGGTTTTCGGATATCCAAATATGGAAACCTGATCCCGGTCTCATCGAATCCAAAACACCATCTTTTAGGTCCAAGTTGTTTTAAGTTTTAAAACAATTCAATTTAATTACCTACATACACACAGATAGATAATTCACATCATCACAATAGATAATCATCACCACAGATAATCCATATTATCATTATCAGAAGATAATCCAAATTATCATCACAGTGCAACCAATGCATCCATATCACACAACATTACTAATCTCATATCTAAGATTCAAACCATTCAAGGAAATCTATATCATCCATATATAAACAAGGATTTAATAATCACACCATATATAATTAATTCAAAATGAATTAAAATAATTACATCATTTCTAATTAATTTAAAGTAAATTAAATTAATCATTTCAATCTATAAATTCTGTTTATATAACCATTGATTACAAACCAATCATCTAATTAATTCCCTTGATTAATTACCCTTGATAAATCAACCTTTAATTATACTCAAGCAATTAATTTCATAAATTAATTATTTTTAATCAAATACAGTAATTAACCTCTAATTACTTTATTAATTAATTAATTATAATTAATCACATTAGTCCTTAATTAATTACATTAATTAATTACTTTAATCACTTATCATTAATTAATCAATCTCGATTAATAATCCTTAATTACATCATTAATTATATTAATTAATGATTTCTAATAACATTTAAATTAATTAACTTCATTAAGTAATTAACCCTAAATTATTAATCACCTTTGATTAATTAACTTCAGTAATTAATTATTCTTAATTACTTCAATGAGTAAATTGATTACCCTTAAATTAATTATATTTAATAATTAATTATATTTATTTATTAATCATCCTTGATCAATTTATTCGTAATTAATTACCTTAATTAATTACATTACTTAATTATTTTCCAAATGACTTAATCAATAATTGCTTAAATTAATTACACCAAGTAACTAATTATTGATTACTCTCACAAAGTAATTACCTTCCACAATAATTACACAAGCAATTAACCCTAACTCATTCATACTTCAATAAGTTATATTCAGTAATTACTCATTTTAATTACTTCTCTAAGTAATTATCCTTCATTAATTACTTATCAACCCATCAAATGATTATTCTAAATTAATTAAACTTAATTAATTAATTTAAACTAATCAAATTAATTAATTAATTACAATAAGTAATTAATAACTTTAATTACTTTCGTAAAGTAATCATACTTAACCAAATACCATAATGATTATAAAATTTAATTAATCTAACTAATTATAAAAATTAATCACTTAAATTAATTAATACGTAATCCTAAGTTAATGACCTATATTAACTTATCAACAATTTCCTTAATTACCTTACTTAAGTAAGTAACTTAAATTAATCATTATTAATCACAAGTTTATTTATCTCTACTAATTATTTAAGTAATCACTAATTGTTTAATTAATTAATTTTTTAACTTAATTAATCTTAATCTCTTGATAAATTAATTTCTAATCATTAATTAAAATCATAACTTATTTAATTAATAATCTTATTTCCAAATTAATTAATCTTAATTAATTAAATTCAACTTTAATTAATTAATCTTAATTAATTAAATTCAACTTTAATTAATTAATTTCAAAATCCTTACTTAATTAAATTAATTAATTAATTAATTATCCATTTGATTACCTTACCGATTAATCAAAACCATTAAATCTTTGATTTATTTTAAAATATAAACATTTCTTATTAATGATTACATTATCATTAACAAAGAAATTTAAAACAACTTTTCTTTAAAAATTTGTTTCCAAATTACATTTTAAATTTTGAATTTAAAATGAAATCAAACTTAACTTTAACAAAGTTTTAAAAACATTTTAAAAACCTTTAAAATTTGTACTAAATAATTTCTTATATTATAAAGAAGTTTAAAGGAAGTTTAAACTCGCATTTATTTTAAAATACAAATCTTATTTAAATATGTTTCAACATCCAAAGTTGTTTAAACATTTTAAAATTTTTAAAACTTCCTTTATTTTCAAAACATTGATTCAAATTGAATTTCGATTTCCAGATTTAAACTTATGTTTAAATCTTCTACTTTAAATTTTAAAGCTTTATCTTTAAATTCAATTATTTAAACCCTTTTAAAAGTTGTTTAAACATTTTAATTAAAAAAGTTTAAATTAAATTTTAAAACTTGGATTCAAACTCAGTTTGAAAACCATACTTTTAAATTTAAGTTTTAAATTCTGTTTTAAACTTGTTTCAGATTTCAAAACCAAACTTTGAATTGGAAATAACAGGTTTCTCTGGAAACCTGAAACCATCAAAAATGCCCGAGCCCCCCCCTGATTTACTTCGAGTAAATCCCTGAACTACTTCGAGTGAAAACTCGAACTCGAGTATGACCCGAGTACAAAACTTCTACAAAACCCAAACATATCCCTGACACCACTTCTTCACCGTGCATATGCACGGGGGTCTTGGCCACCTCCGGCCACCACCAAGCCAACAAGCAAGTCAAGGCTCATCACCGAAACACATCGCGATCCTCCAAAAATCATCATCTACTCGAAAACAATTTTGAGTTCCCAAACCCAAAACCTAAAAGAAGAATACAGGAACAAGTTCACCAACAAACCCAACCTGGAAAACCCCCATTCACTCTCCTCCGGCCATCGGAGACTTTGGAACTCCGTCCAACACCTCTTCGACAACCAAGCAGCCATCTCCCCAAAAATTGTAGCACTCAATCAACGAGAGCAACCATGCCAAATCAAAACACTGCACTGCCTAAAAACTAGGTTTACAGACTTACGACAGTGCCACTGCCACCACCATTCCTTAATCACCACCGCAACAATTTTCCCATCATCACTGTTTCCCCCACTATCACCAGAAGCAAACTCGACCCCCCGACCTTCGAAAGCATCAGCAAAACCCCAAAAACCAATTTTCAATATAACCAAAACTGCTCTTTTAATCTAGCATTAAAATTTGTGATTTTATTTTTAAAAATCATGATTTTGTATAATCATTCATATTTAAATCCTGAATTAATGAATTCAAGAGTTTGAATTTACCCAAAACTTAAACCTCCCCCCCTTTCATTTTGATTTCCTGTGCAATATCTAATTTAATTTGATTCAAATAATTTTATTTGAACCTTGATTTAAGATTAAACAAACAATTTTTGTTTATAACATAAGTTCTAGTAGTATCTATATCTAGAGATAAAGAAATTTAAAACAAAGCTTGAATGTTTTTTTTTAAAACTGTAAACAGAGATATTTACTGACATTCACACACAGGCATATATTATACATCCAAAATGCACAGAAATCTATTAATATACATTCACACAAAACTTATTTAATTCAGGGGAAAACATGCAATAGATTCTTAATCTTTTAAAGTAGTGAAGTTACTCACCTGGAAACAGTGATGAAGCAGAGCACAAATTTTCTGAAAAGCTTTAGTTTTTAATTTAAAAACCAGGGTGCCCTTTTGCTTTAAAAACTTCAACTTGAATGCCTTTACTTCTTTGAATTTGATAAAAATTGAGTTGCTTTGCATTTAGATTTGCATGCAGGCTATTTGAAACTTGAACTTGCTTCAGATTTAAACTTGCAGTTGCATGCTAATGAAATTTTGTTGAAGACAAACCCAGATTCAATTTATTTAAACTTGAATTGTAGATTCACGTAATATTCCCAGGTTGAAAAAGGTATGCAGAGTTTACTTGCTTGTTTTTGCATTTGAAAAAGATTTTACAGAGGATTGCAGGCTTATGCTTTGCTTTTGCTTTTGAATGGAATTATAGGTTTGATTTTCAGGTTTGAGAGGTGTTTTTAATTTACTGATTAACAGATTTTGTTTGAATAAATTATCAACTGAGATTTTCTTCTTATTTTGAAAAAAATGAAGATTAGAAAAGGAAAGATTGAAGAAAACATGATTTTATAAGTGAAATTGATTTATTTAAAAATTAAAATTAAAATAAAAGGACACTTGTAAAAAAAACTAACACTTGTTACATTAGTTATTTAATTCAACTACACTTGTCATTATACCCCTTAGTATAATAACATGTGTCTTGAGAATTATTTTATTTGTTTTTATTCATTTTAAAAGTAAATGAAATCCTCTTTATTTCTTTCTTAAATACACACACACACATATATATATATATAACATTTCCATAAATAAATGTATATGTATTTCTTTTTAAAGAAAACGAAATAAAACAATTTATATAAAAATGAAAGCTTACTTACAAGATTTAGATATGTTTACCCATTTGAATTTCAAAATTAATTGAAATTCAAATGCTATTCATACATTTAAAAATTCCATTTAAAACTAATTTATATTAACATACTTAATTTAAAAATAATAATATTGTTTCTTAAGATCTATCTATATTTATACATTTATTACTATTATTTGAAAATAACATATTTATTAATATAAATAATTTATTAAAGAAATTATAAATTACATATCTTATTTATCTTAATTAAATGTATTAATGTTTGATATGTAAATGGTATTTTAAATTTTCATATATAATTCCAAATTATATTTATTAAGCTATATTCAAAAAAAGAGATAAATTAAACTTTTGTTTATCTTATTAAAATTTAAACTATGCTTTAAAATATATTTAAACAATTTAAAACTTTTTCTTTAAGTATCCTAAAACCAAATAGTTATTTATTAAATAGTTTTGAATAGTTATTTATTAAATAAAATAATAATTTCCAAATTATCAAAATGAATTATTAGAATTAAAAAACAAGATTTTATTTGTTTATTAAACTTCAAACACTACGCCATAGATGGCCTTCTGCAACATTTTTGCAATGTGTTGCCAGGTAAAATGTTGCGATAGCTATACAATTTTGGTCCTACTGCAACGTTGAATTTTTGATGTTGCCTTAGCCATAAAAATGTGTTGCTCTAGCTAAACAAGTGTAATTGATGCAAAAAAAATTTATAGTGTTGCTATAGCAGACCTTTGCATATCTTTCGCACCGATCCGCGTCAATCTACCAAGGCAAATCCTACGTTGGAGAACGTGACACCTCATCAATCCGAACACCACTCCTTGATCTTTTAGAGCCGCGAAGAAAAAAAAGTCTCCGCAAGTAACTTTTTATTTTCTTTCTTCTCTGTCGATTTTGGTTAGGGCATCGATTTAGGGGTTCCCGATTTCGCTTCGATCCAGGCTCCGGCTCGCTCCAGTGCTCCATCGTAAGTCATCCTCCTTCGCAAATCACCCTCCACTGCTCGATGTAGTCTCCTCCTCAACTGATTCGATTGCAAGCTGGGTTTCACGAATTCAAAGCACGAAATCGATTTTGCCTGGAAGGAATTTCGAACAGAAACGTGATGTCTGGAAGCTCGAACTGGGAACGAAGAATCGCGATTCGATTTTGCCTAGAAATCGTACTAACTTCTCTAAGGTATTTTCATTCTCTACTTTTGCTGTTCCTATTTCTCCTTTTAATCTTATTTGCTATAAGGTGCTGAATTATGAGTTAATGATTAAGTAATTCGGATATTATTTCAAAAGAAAGAATTTAAATGTTATTTAATGATTTCATTGTGATTACTATCATGGTATTACAGCAACTATGTCCTACGAGGATTTGATGTAAGCTTATTTTAATGTTTATGAAAATCAAATTTGTTGATTACTATCATGGTTTTAAATCTGGGATTACCATGTGCTACTGCTTGGTGCTTTTGTAGGCCGGCTGTGTTTTTGAGACCCATATCTTTGGCCATGAATCATTTGTCCACTGCAGCTGATACAGTAACAAAAGAAGGTTGCATGTGTAACGTTGTCAAAAATTGTAACAGCCAGGTATTTTCAACCATTCGCATCCATTATAAGTGTATAGGTAGACACTCATGACGGAATTGAATTGCTCAAAATATCGCGTTGTTAATAAAATTTTGGCAAATCTCAGAATATACAGTAAATAAAAATCACAGATCTCAGACACAGAGTATATAAAAATGCAGCGGAAAAAAAAGAGATAGTAGTTCATGAAGCTACTATATAAAATATAAGATACATCAGAGTTAAATAAGATACAACAGAAGAGTAATAGGATACATCAGATACAAATCAGATACATCACTGAACCACTGGATACTGAAACAAAATAGATGGCTGGATCTTCAAGGAAAGCTCCAACGCCGAAGGTGAATCTTGAATGCTAACTCAATCAATCTGACCCGAGCGTAAAGCAAAACACAAAACCCTCGAGTCAGGACATAAATACTTATAAACTGTAAATCAACTCAAGTGAACAGTAACAAAATGCATCAGTAACTTAAAGGATGCTTGGGACCGCCCATCCTCTAAGGATCCGTTAAACTATTTACTATGTAGTAATATACGCTATACACGGTAGTGTCTAATCAGTAAAGTATAATCATATAGAAAATAGCGTTATGGGGATGGTGAACCTTAACGCGGTCGGATCTTTAAAACCAAAATCGTAGTGGGCTCGATATAAGGATATGACACGGCACGCGAGGCAATGCCAGGGTGGATACACCGTTTGCACTCCCGGACCGGTGGTGACGGCAAGCCAGCAGCTTCCGCCCACCTCGAACAATACCCCCGAATCAAAGTGGCGCCACCGAATCGAATCACAACAGTAATAGAATGGTTTCCGATGGAGCATGCTCGATGAAAGGGTGCGACCCTTTGTGTAGCCCGGTATAGCTCCTGTTTTAGTCATATATGCCAACTCACGGGAGTTGGGTCCACGTAATATACCTCGAGAACGTCGCCACCAACCTACTTCATTCTGAAATCTCCACCGCGTACACAGTTGTTAAAGTGGCTTTCGGTATTGGCCGGCTATAAGACAATATCCGATCCCGGTCTCTTTAACAACCAATCGTTATTATAACCCGTAGTTATAACCTTTTAAAACAATATTTATACTTCAAAATAAAATATTATTTCAAACCAAATCTTTATCAAAAATAAAGATTAAATCATTCCAAAATATCATATCTTTCGGATCTTCTTTTCAAATCATTTTAATATCAAAATATCATATCTTTCAAAACTCCATTTTCAAACCATTTTAATATATCAAAATATCATATGTTTTCAAAACCACATTTCAATCATTTAATATATCAAAATATCATATCTTTTTGAAACCACATTCATTTCAAATCATTATTCATTTTATTCAATTTAAAATTTCATTTCAATCCATATTTCAAAACAGTATATATTCCAAAAATCATTTTTAATCATTAAAATGAAGTTATTATGTTTAATAATTAAATTATTAAATTTCCAAAATTTTCGACTTCCAAAGTTCATTTATTCACTTAAGTTTATCAAAGCAGTGAAAATTCACTTTTCGTGGCATTTAGAAAACGCTACGGAAAAATACATTCAAAACAATTCAATTTAACAAAAGACAACATTTTAAAATGTTGTAATAGGGTTTACTTAAATTTCGAATAAACTTAGTTAAATTCAACAATTTATAGCACTTACAAAAATTTCTATAATAGCTTTTAATTCAATTTAGCTTTTTAGTTCATTATCATCAACTACAGCATTTTCAAATGCTGTAATATCATTTACATTGTAATTAATAGCATTTCAAAAATACAGTCAATTAACTTCAAATATTCAATATAGTTTCTCAACCAATTATATTTTTATTTAAAACATTTTTAACTTATAAAATCATACATTTTCACATTTATAACATCATTAAATTTTTCCTCAAGTTCATGATCTTATAAAGTTAAATTTCCATTCAAAAATCAAGATTTAATAATAATTCACTTATTAAATTGCAATGTTCAATTTTAAATCCATTACATTAAATTTCGACTTAACACTTAAGTTAAAATTTTCAAATATAACTTAATTTATTTTTATTTACTTAACTAAAAGTTCACTTTTACGTCAATTTCATAAATTTCCAGTTTTAGTTATATTTCAAAATTTCAACTTACAATATTCATTCATTTCACATTTCAACTTTATTAAAATCATTAATATGATATAAAAATCACTTTAAATTCATTTAAATTCAAATTATCATAAATTTATCATAATTTCATATTCAATTAAATTTCCAATTATAATTAAATCCAAATTTCCAAAATAACTCACGTTCAAAATTTCTAACTTTTTCATTAATTCATTTCACTTACAATTATTCACAAAATCAATAATAATTTACAAAAATCTTTTTTTATTAAATTTAAAATCAAATTATTATAATAATTAAATTTCTAAAATATTTAAAATTTTAGAAAAACATATTTTAACTACGGGCCTGTATATAATTTTCTACGCTAGGTAAAGTGATATGGGTAATATATCATTTCAACCCATAATTTACAAAGAAAAGCCGGGTTTTATCATTTCAAACTCGCAATCCTAAGTCAAAATGAAAAATTTAAAACTATTCTGGCCTATCATTTCATCCCATAAAAAATTTTTCTAACAGGGAACTTGCAGTGTGATCATATACAGGAATAATATAAACAATGTCAATATCACAATATACAGTCATATATCAGATGTCAGGTGAAAATTAACAGTTTTAACATGGTAATAACATGGCATAGCATATCATATGATCATCATTAACTTGCATAAATATTTTATATTACTAAACACTCGTCATCAATTCACTTTTCATAAGTATAAATGTCAGAGTGAGAAAGACTCACATTTTTCAAAGCTAGAGAACAAAACAACATACAAGCACGACTCCAAAGGCACGACAAGCACAATTGCACGACTTTTGATTTGAGTTGAAAGATAGCCAAGATATAATTTTGTATCAACAACCCAAAACAAAACAAACAAGACAATATATAAACATTCAACATAAAATAACATTGAAACAATTTTGAAATGCAAAGCAAAATGAACAAGATGGATTGGACCTTGCTTCAACCACTTCAATGCTTGGCCTAAGGGACACTTATGCTTGGCTATGATGATGCTTTGGCTCGGGTATGACATCATATAGGTCAGGTGTAAAATCATATAGGCGAGGCAACAAGTGGAGATGAAGGTGTAGTGGTGCAACATAAAGCATATATAGGGTCAAGGTTAAATAAGTTGAGTTTTTGTGACATTATTTGCAATTTTGTGGAGTTTTGTCACCAAGGGAGGTGTGGCCATTGATGGATCTGAAATGATGGCTGGAGATGATGCCAAGGAAGAGTGGTAGGTGATGGTGGAGAGTATGGTGGTGATGGTGGGTGGTAGAGGCCAAGCAATACACATGAGAAAACAAGGCAAAATATAAGAAAACAATGGAAAAAGAAGAGCAAAAAGAAGAGAAAAAGAGGAGCCATTACCAAACCTTTCTAGCCGTGAAAAATGAAGTGGAGAGGAATGTTTTCACGTGAAAATGAGGTAAGAAATGCACAGCTACAATAAAGAAAGGAACGGTCAAAGGAAATTAAATCTATTAATTGGAAAAGAAACGGAAGAAGAAACGTTAAAACGGTTTTACGTTTCTTTGCTTTCAAACCTTTTAAACTTCCTATATATATTCGTATACATCTTAAATAACTGAAAACACTTATAAATTTCAGTTAGAATTCGAAAATATAACAGATAAACAAAATATTAATAATTAGTTATTAATTAGAAATGATTAAAATAAGAAAAATGACACAGATAAATGAAAACTAGACTTAGGAATTAGAAATAACTTCAATACCCTTTGAAAAATTTTCTTAAATTTAAATACATGTAAAATGAATAAAATAAAGTAAAACACAGCAATAAAAGTGAATGTATAAAATAAATCAATAAATTTTAATTATATATAATTAAATTAAGAAAATGGCTTAAAATTGTAGACTAGGCTTTAAAATTAGAAATAAATTCAAATGAATTTTAGAAAAATTATATTATCATTTTAAAAATACTTAAAAGTCAAAATATATATAATATAACATATTATCACATATTAAAGTAAAATATAACAAAGAAGAAGTAACTTATACAATTTAAAATAGTCATTGTTAAATAACCCTATATACGCACAATATTGTAAAGGGTATAACTTTCACAATTTACATCCAAACTCAACGAAACGAAAAATGGTGTTCTTAGAATTTTATTTACTTTCATAATAAAAGAAAAAATTTAAAATTTTAAACTTTTAAAATTTTAAGTTGAAAGTCACAGTTTGACTATTTTGACCAAAATCAGCATTTCAGGCAAATATTCAACTTACACAAGTTTGGAATTATAACTCATATAGAAATCAAGATTATATTTAAATAATAAATTTAATCATTTCAAATAAGTAAAATAAGTTTTTAAATCAAAATTTTAGATTAAAATAATTAAAATATACAATAAAATAATTACAAAATACAGGGTTGTTACACTCTCCCCCACTCAAAACTTTTCGTCCCCGAAAAGGAATGAGGTATGGAAGGGCACAGAAAAGATAGAGTGAAATAGGATTAAGATAAGATGATAAAAAGATTGAACTTATACCTGATAACCGTTGTTATAGGTAAGTTTTACAAGGTGCAGGTGATCTTTCCAAGATCCTCCAGAATAAAAAACACAAGCACGAAAAAGGTGGATTCAAAATGATTACCAAAGGTCTATCAAAGATTATAGAAAGATTTCTAAACAGAAATATTATAGAAAGATGCCTATACCGGTCTATAGCAAGATAAGGATGATAAGGACAACCAAAAGATAGTTTGAAAAACAAAATAAGGAAATGAATTTGAAAGCATAGAGATTTCAACTTAAACAGAGAATAAATCTTTACACAAGTTAAATAAATCTTAACTATCTCGAATTTCATTATCTTATTATCCAATCATCTAAAATTAACCGTTTTTAAAACCATAGGTTTGAAAAATAATCATTTATTACACTCACAATGTACTTAATAAATCTTATTCTTCTTTATTCCTAATTAAAATTAAATTTATTCCTCTCAGTATATTTATCGCTCATGTTAAACATACTTACACTTATTATAACAACTTTCTTTTAATCTTAGTTCTTTTAACATTATTTTATTGTAAGTTATTCAATTACCCCTTTTTATTTTATTTATCTCTATTAATCATTTTATAATTAAAATTTAAGTGTATAACATTTATTATAACTACTCAAATTTTATTTATAAAATCTTTTTATATCGTATACTATCCAATTACATTTTTAACTTCTGAAATTTTGGTAATTTATATTTGAATGCAATTGTATTATACAAATAAAATTTCCAATTCAATCATTTCAAGATTAAATCATTAAAAAAAATTTGGAATTATTCTTTAAAATAAAATTAAGAATTAAATTTCCGATTTCTTCAAACCATTTAGAGATAAGTAATAATATATGTCAAATCAAATTTCAATCATATATCTATATATATATATATATATATTATAAATCAAGCCATATTTTAGAAATTCAAATCAATTTAATTTCCCAAAACAAAGCTGTAGCAAGACTACAGAACAGTCTCCTAACTTCGAAACTCGAAAATGAACGTCGATGATGTCGCGATCATCACCGAAGTTATTTTCCAGCGACAAAGAGAAGAGCACTAATTTTAAACCTTTAAAATTCTTTGAAAACAAATTCTATTCAAAATACTTTAGATCATATAACCTTTTAAAACTTTAAACAAAAGTTCGAAATAATTGGAATTTAAATCCTCAAATTCTTGTTTTAAATTCATTTCAGTTCCCAAATAAATTTATAAACAAATATTTACAGATCTATTTGTAGAACAATAAATGATAAATCAAGTATTATCATTTCAAATTATCAATTTAAATCATTTCATTAAGTTCCATAAATTTACTTATATATCAAAATTTATTTCATTAACCATTTTTTTTTTAAATATATTGTGTCCGTTTGTTCTGTCAAAGTGTTAAAGTGTTTTGGAAATCTTATCGATAGCGCTGATCAGACGTATCGATCAGAAACCCAACTCAACATCAACAATTCAAACAACACAATATATAAACATTTTAATTTTAAATACTAGTTTACAAATACACTATACATGAATAGATTTTCAAAGAAGGATAGAGATTCAAATTTTTTTGATTAACACAAATCAAAGGAGATTATGATTTAAAAATAAGATGGAAACAAGGATGACATGATTAAATAACAGAATAGGAAGATGGATAAGCTTATATAAATCACGGGCAACCTTAACCGGGTCAACCGTGACTTAAAGAATAAGATCAATGTTGATTTTTCTAGGGTAAATCTACATTCGATCTCAAGAGTTAGAGTTTGAAATAACAAAAGATATTAGCATCTAAACCAAGGATAGATAAGAATCTTTGGTGAATCGATGCTAACTGCAAAGGAGTTTTCCCCCTTTTTCAATTAAATTTGAAATTGGCGTGACCGCCGACTCACTAGAAAGATCATTCGAAGCGGAGTTATGGGTTACTCCAGAATCAAAAGAAGATGAATAGTGAGGGATACAAATGGATTTTGGAACCATAGGGAATGTTCCAAAATTTAAAGGAATCGAGTCAAAAGGGAGAGATTCAAACTCGAATGAAAGTGATTCTGTAAATACATTCACTCCATATGCTGAGTTTTGCCTAGAGCTACCAAAGCTCTGATACCAACTGTAACAGCCAGGTATTTTCAACCATTCGCATCCATTATAAGTGTATAGGTAGACACTCATGCCGGAATTGAATTGCTCAAAATACCGCGTTGTTAATAAAATTTTGGCAAATCTCAGAATATACAGTAAATAAAAATCACAGATCTCAAACACAGAGTATATAAAAATGCAGCGGAAGAAAAAGAGACAGTAGTTCATGAAGCTACTATATAAAATATAAGATACATCAGAGTTAAATAAGATACAACAGAAGAGTAACAGGATACATCAGATACAAATCAGATACATCACTGAACCACTGGATACTGAAACAAAATAGATGGCTGGATCTTCAAGGAAAGCTCCAACGCCGAAGGTGAATCTTGAATGCTAACTCAATCAATCTGACCCGAGCGTAAAGCAAAACACAAAACCCTCGATTCAGGACATAAATACTTATAAACTGTAAATCAACTCAAGTGAAAAGTAACAAAATGCATCAGTAACTTAAAGGATGCTTGGGGCCGCCCATCCTCTAAGGATCCGTTAAACTATTTACTATGTAGTAATATACGCTATATACGGTAGTGTCTAATCAGTAAAGTATAATCATATAGAAAATAGCGTTAAGGGGATGGTGAACCTTAACGCGGTCGGATCTTTAAAACCAAAATCGTAGTGGGCTCGATATAAGGATATGACACGGCACGCGAGGCAATGCTAGGGTGGATACACCGTTTGCACTCCCGGACCGGTGGTGACGGCAAGCCAGCAGCTTCCGCCCACCTCGAACAATACCCCCGAATCAAAGTGGCGCCACCGAATCGAATCACAACAGTAATAGAATGGTTTCCGATGGAGCATGCTCGATGAAAGGGCGCGACCCTTTGTGTAACCCGGTATAGCTCCTGTTTTAGTCATATATGCCAACTCACGGGAGTTGGGTCCACGTAATATACGTCGAGAACGTCGCCACCAACCTACTTCATTCTGGAATCTCCGCCGCGTACACAGTTGTTAAAGTGGTTTTCGGTATTGGACGGCTATAAGACAATATCCGATCCCGGTCTCTTTAACAACCAATCGTTATTATAACCCGTAGTTATAACCTTTTAAAACAATATTTATACTTCAAAATAAAATATTATTTCAAACCAAATCTTTATCAAAAATAAAGATTAAATCATTCCAAAATATCATATCTTTCGGATCTTCTTTTCAAATCATTTTAATATCAAAATATCATATCTTTCAAAACTCCATTATCAAACCATTTTAATATATCAAAATATCATATGTTTTCAAAACCACATTTCAATCATTTAATATATCAAAATATCATATCTTTTTGAAACCACATTCATTTCAAATCATTATTCATTTTATTCAATTTAAAATATCATTTCAATCCATATTTCAAAACAGTATATATTCCAAAAATCATTTTTAATCATTAAAATGAAGTTATTATGTTTAATAATTAAATTATTAAATTTCCAAAATTTTCGACTTCCAAAGTTCATTTATTCACTTAAGTTTATCAAAGCAGTGAAAAATCACTTTTCGTGGCATTTAGAAAACGCTACGGAAAAATACATTCAAAACAATCCAATTTAACAAAAGACAACATTTTAAAATGTTGTAATAGGGTTTACTTAAATTTCGAATAAACTTAGTTAAATTCAACAATTTATAGAACTTACAAAAATTGCTATAATAGCTTTTAATTCAATTTAGCTTTTTAGTTCATTATCATCAACTACAGCATTTTCAAATGCTGTAATATCATTTACATTGTAATTAATAGCATTTCAAAAATACAGTCAATTAACTTTAAATATTCAATATAATTTCTCAACCAATTATATTTTTATTTAAAACATTTTTAACTTATAAAATCATACATTTTCACATTTATAACATCATTAAATTTTTCCTCAAGTTCATGATCTTATAAAGTTAAATTTCAATTCAAAAATCAAGTTTTAATAATAATTCACTTATTAAATTGCATTGTTCAATTTTAAATCCATTACATTAAATTTCGACTTAACACTTAAGTTAAAATTCTCAAATATAACTTGATTTATTTTTATTTACTTAACTAAAAGTTCACTTTTACGTCAATTTCATAAATTTTCAGTTTTAGTTATATTTCAAAATTTCAACTTACAATATTCATTCATTTCACATTTCAACTTTATTAAAATCATTAATATGATATAAAAATCACTTTAAATTCATTTAAATTCAAATTATCATAAATTTATCATAATTTCATATTCAATTAAATTTCCAATTATAATTAAATCCAAATTTCCAAAATAACTCACGTTCAAAATTTCTAACTTTTTCATTAATTCATTTCACTTACAATTATTTAGAAAATCAATAATAATTTTAAAAAAATCTTTTTTTATTAAATTTAAAATCAAAATATTATAATAATTAAATTTCTAAAATATTTAAAATTTTAGAAAAACATATTTTACTACGGGCCTGTATATAATTTTCTACGCTAGGTAAAGTGATATGCGTAATATATCATTTCAACCCATAATTTACAAAGAAAATCCGGGTTTTATCATTTCAAACCCGCAATCCCAAGTCAAAATGAAAAATTTAAAACCATTCTGGCCTATCATTTCATCCCATAACATTTTTTTCTAACAGGGAACTTGCAGTGTGATCATATACAGGAATAATATAAACAATGTCAATATCACAATATACAGTCATATATCAGATGTCAGGTGAAAATTAACAGTTTTAACATGGTAATAACATGGTAATAACATGGCATAGCATATCATATGATCATCATTAACTTGCATAAATATTTTATATTACTAAACACTTGTCATCAATTCACTTTTCATAAATATAAATGTCAGAGTGAGAAAGACTCACATTTTTCAAAGCTAGAGACCAAAACAACATACAAGCACGACTCCAAAGGCACGACAAGCACAATTGCACGACTTTTGATTTGAGTTGAAAGATAGCCAAGATATAATTTTGTATCAACAACCCAAAACAAAACAAACAAGACAATATTGAAACATTCAACATAAAATAACATTGAAATAATTTTGAAATGCAAAGCAAAATGAACAAGATGGATTGGACCTTGCTTCAACCACTTCAATGCTTGGTCTAAGGGACACTTATGCTTGGCTATGATGATGCTTTGGCTCAGGTATGACATCATATAGGTCAGATTTAAAATCATATAGGCGAGGCAACAAGTGGAGATGAAGGTGTAGTGGTGCAACATAAAGCATATATAGGGTCAAGGTTAAATAAGTTGAGTTTTTGTGACATTATTTGCAATTTTGTGGAGTTTTGTCACCAAGGGTGGTGTGGCCATGGATAGATCTGAAATGATGGCTGGAGATGATGCCAAGGAAGAGTGGTAGGGGATGGTGGAGAGTATGGTGGTGATGGTGGGTGGTAGAGGCCAAGCAATACACATGAGAAAACAAGGCAAAATATAAGAAAACAATGGAAAAAGAAGAGCAAAAAGAAGAGGAAAAGAGGAACCATTACCAAACCTTTCTAGCCGTGAAAAATGAAGTGGAGAGGAATGTTTTCACACGAAAATGAGGTAAGAAATGCACAGCTACAATAAAGGAAGGAACGGTCAAAGGAAATTAAATCTATTAATTGGAAAAGAAACGGAAGAAGAAACGTTAAAACGGTTTTACGTTTCTTTGCTTTCAAACCTTTTAAACTTCCTATATATATTCATATACATCTTAAATAACTGAAAACACTTATAAATTTCAGTTAGAATTCGAAAATATAGCAGATAAACAAAATATTAATAATTAATTATTAATTAGATATGATTAAAATAAGAAAAATTGCACAGAAAAACGAAAACTAGACTTAGGAATTAGAAATAACTTCAATACACTTTGGAAAATTTTTCTTAAATTTAAATACATGTAAAATTAATAAAATAAAGTCAAACACAGCAATAAAAGTGAATGTATAAAATAAATCAATAAATTTTAATTATATATAATTAAATTATGAAAATGGCTTAAAATTGTAGACTAGGCTTTAAAATTAGAAATAAATTCAAATGAACTTTAGAAAAATTATATTGTCATTTTAAAAATACTTAAAAGTCAAAATATACATAATATAACATATTATCACATATTAAAGTAAAATATAACAAAGAAGAAGTAACTTATACAATTTAAAATAGTCATTGTTAAATAACCCTATATACGCACAATATTGTAAAGGGTATAACTTTCACAATTTACATCCAAACTCAACGAAATGAAAAGTGGTGTTCTTAGAATTTTATTTACTTTCATAATAAAAGAAAAAAATTAAATTTTTAAACTTTTAAAATTTTAAGTTGAAAGTCACAGTTTGACTATTTTGACCAAAATCAGCATTTCAGGCAAATATTCAACTTACACAAGTTTGGAATTATAACTCATATAAAAATCAAGATTATATTTAAATAATAAATTTAATCATTTCAAATAAGTAAAATAAGTTTTTAAATCAAAATTTTAGATTAAAATAATTAAAATATACAATAATATAATTACAAAATACAGGGTTGTTACAAAAATGAAGGACTAGTTTACAAGTATGAATACTCTGTTGTTTTCTGTCAAATATTTCCACTAAAAGTAAAGATAACTGATGAATTGAATGATAAAGTTTTATCTACTGCTATTTGATTTATTTCTCAAAACACTTGTTAAGATGATAAAAAATAGTTCTAACACACCATTTTGTTTAAAAACTTGTTATAAAACCCATCTTGTTTTTCATTATATCACTATTGTACAATTGCGCTATTGTTAAAAAATATGTATACTAACATTAAAAATCTTTACATTGCTATTCAGTTCACCATACAGTTGAGTAATAAAAAATATGTTTTTTATATTGTGTGTTTGCTGTGCTCAAGTGGCTTGGACTGTGGAGACTGAACCTATGATATTTTTGGTGAATGAATATAGATGTTAACACAGGTGCGTTTACGACAAATAATCCCAATTTGGTAAAATCTGAATTATAAGTTTTAACACAGGTGCGTTTACATCAATCATAGATGTTGTCACTATGGTATAAGGTCTAAATGATATTGATGAGGCATAGTTGAATAGCATAAAAATTGGGAAGATTCCTAAATTTTATGCTATTTAGCTCTTGCCTTATCAATATCATAGGTAATCTGAAGATTGTGGACTTTGGTTAAGCGTCTTTACTGGGCTGGATGTGTTGCTTCACCCTATGTGTGTGACTCCGGCTCATGCTGTGATGGCGCAAACGGAAACCAAAATTCTCATCATGCAAAGGTAACTAATAATATTATTTAGTTATTTTCAGCAAGTAATTTCCTTTATGTTATATACATGATTATTTCAGTGAGAAATCCAATTTGGTCTTTGAAGTATTATACTTCATAGAATTTTTTTTAATTAATAAATGCTTCAACTTGGGTTTTAAATACAGAATTAGAAATAACATCTATAATTTATAAATGCTTCAACTCCGGTACATTTCTAAAACTTCTTTTGCTATATGTTGTCTCAATAAATGTTGGAATAAGAGTGTCTTGATTGCATATTTGCTTAATTGACACACTTGGTGATAAATTTAGTCAAGATTTTCCACTAGAATTATTGTTAGTTAAAGAATTTCATTATTATTTGTAACAGCAGGTGACATTGTTTGATTGAGTTG
Source organism: Allium cepa (assembly GCA_030765085.1). Taxonomy (NCBI): domain Eukaryota; kingdom Viridiplantae; phylum Streptophyta; class Magnoliopsida; order Asparagales; family Amaryllidaceae; genus Allium; species Allium cepa. The sequence continues at coordinate 974,827,881 of CM060932.1, forward strand.
CATTATTGTTTGGTTGGCTGGACTTATCTTAGTGGATGAGCGACATAATGCAAAAGCTTATTAAGAAGAGGAACATCAGGAGCGGTGCTGTTATGTCATAAAGAAGCTCCTAAGGGTAAATTTTAGATTACATCAATGTAGAGGATCTAACTTCCACAATCATGTCCAGTGAGACTGATAGTCTGACTTTGGGGTAACTGACATGAATTGTGATGTGTACTGCTGTATGAATTGTTTTATGTATTGTGTATTATGTTGTGTATTATGCAAGTGTTTTATGTGATATTGTACTGTGTATTATGCAAGTGTTCTATGTGATATTGTACTGTTCTATGTGCTCTTAGTGTCACTTCAGTATAGTATTGAAGTAGCTTCAGAATAGTGCTGTAGTAGCTTCAGAATAGTGTTGCAGTAGCTTCATAATAGTGTTGCCACCGGGTTATAAATGTTTCTTAAAATAATGTTGCAATAGTCATTCAAGGTGTTGCCATAGGGATGGACCCAGTTGGGTCGTGGGCCCCACATTGTGGGCCCCACAAGATGTGGGCCCCACAACTTCAGAAAGTTAATATCTATGTCAACATTTTTGGAATGTTGCTACAGATACCTATGGGTGTTGCCATAGACCCAAATAGGGTTCTATTGCAACAATATTACTTATGTTGCCTTAGATAGTCAAAATGTTGCCTTTGAGGTCTAAGGCAATGGCAAAAATTGCATCACCCTAAAAGTGTTGCCATAGACCTATGACAACATTTTTCGGGCCTGAGCCAACATTTATTTTGTGTTGCAGAAGGCCATTTATGACGTAGTGAAATTAAAACTTATCTATCTACAATATAAATATATATATATACACATTATAAATAGAAAATAATTTATTAGCTTTTAAAAGATAAAATTCACCAATTAAACATTTATTTAATTGGATTATTAAATGAAGTTAATTTTATTAGCATAATTTATCAACTCAATTAATTTTAAATATAGATTATTAAATTGATATTGTCAGAATTTTCGGATATCACAGTTACAAATCACAAAATTAGAAAAAATCACTGTTATACTGTGTGCACCATCTTCAAACTGCTATCACATTCTCCCACTTCGAAAACTATTGCTCCACTGCCTTCCTACATACTTCACATTCTCTACTCCATCCCACAATTGCAACAACTCCATTGACAGCCGGAACCCCACACTACAAACAAAATAGCCCCATACTCCACCAACTTCCAGCCACTTCAACATTCATCAGCCCCTATCACCTCTGCTACACCATACTATAACCGACAGTGCAACTTCAACAACCAGACATCCACCGCCTTCTCTAAACGACCATTTCCACCACCAGACATTGCATGCTACATTGCCATACTCCCAAACAAACTACCCATTCATACACACTTACATTCACCCACCAAGCCATACATTAATCTTACAACCCTTTGACACTCTTTGACAATACATTCACCTAACGGGGCCTCTGCTGTCATCATCATCAAACATCATGACTTTAAACCAAACTTCTTACTTCTACAAAAAACTTCATCATCAAACCTAAAGCAACTACTGTTCTCCTACAATTCCAACTGCCTACCATCCTAACTCACATACAAACCAAAGCTGCCTTCTTATCTCAAAACTGACCACCACTTCTCTGCCAAACAAACTTGCAACACCAAACAAACAAGTTTGTACAAACTTCAATAGTCAACACTGCTACTGCAAACAAGTTTGTTGAAAGTATTCGACAAACTTCTTCAAACTAAAGCCTACGAACAAGACCAAAAAGAAAAAGAAAAAGAGAAAAAAATCACCACTGTCAGCCTCAATCACCACTTGCACATCAAACTTCAACACTGCTTCAACAACACTTCGAACCACCTTCAATCAACACAACATTATACACAGCTGCTATTTCCAGTAACTGCAGCCATACCACCACAATACTCAACCAGTCAACCGCCAACAACCATCAATTGACCCTCAATCAACAGCATCGCAACCCAACCAACGACTTACTTCAAACTTCGACTTCCTATGCATATTAATAGCAGCCGCAAACCCAATTATAACCACCAATCGCTAATTTCCACCACCAAATTCGAACTCCATTCCGAACTCCACGAGAAAAAACCTGATCGAGAACAAACCTAAACAAACGAATTCGATTTCGTGAGTTGCTTTTAATTTCGATTTCTACAAATTGAGTAATCTCGGTTAAGCAAGTTTTCATCGCGAGTTGGTTGAGTTCAATCGCGAGTTGATGCTTTGGATTACTTTATATATCTTGTGCCAAAGCAAAAGTTCAAAAGGAGAGAATTGCTGTCAAAAATAAATTGTCTGTTTGTATAATGATTTTGCACCTTTATCTGTTGTTTTATTTGCTTTACATTTTTGGTTGCTTGCATTTGCATTTGCATTTATATATAAAAGAAAAAAATTCAAAAAATTTCAAAAAAAAATTCAAGAACAAAAATCCATTTGTAGTTGCATTGTTAATGCACGTTTAATTTCTACTTTGCATTTCATTCTAGATTTTGATTAATAATAACAGTTAGAAATTGATAACTCTTAATGATATATAACTCTTAATGATATATTGAAAAGTTGTCTTATTTGAAAAATTTAATTTCTTGGTGTCTAGGCTACGGTAGAGTAATAACCATTTATAAACATTACGGTGATTCATAAATATTATAGTGGTTGTTCCTCTAAAGGTACTTAAACGTTCGGTTGCATTGCTATGGTGATTCGTGGTGCACCGATAAATCTTGCCTATCACCTGGCCGAGAATTATCTTGTTGATTTAAGACAGAGTGTGATTATACAATTTTGGGTAAACTTAGGATAAATCATTTGTAATGACCCCTGCATTCATTTAGTTGCATTAGTTCATGCATGTTTAAAAAAATTCAAATTTCAAAACTAAAAAAATTGTGAATATTCCTTTTCCTTTGAAATTTTTAAATCCTTTTTCTTTGAAATTTCAAAAATACAAAAAATATAGAAAAACCAAAATCCAAAAAAAATTATAAAACCTTTTTAGAAAAAGAAAAAATTTGAAAAATCAAAAAATAAAACAAAAATCACTTTCCCTTTTGAAAAATAAATTTTATTTGTAAATATTTTTCCTTTAGAAAAAAACTAAAAACATTCTTGAAAATGTCTGAATTTCCATGTTCACTTGAATTTTACAATAGTTGTGAAAATCAATATAATCCATAATTCACTCCAAATTCGTATGGATATTTTAACAACTATTGTGTAAATAATTCGAATTTCGAACAACAAAATTTTCAAAACGATGACCAACCCTCGACTCTTGAAAATAGCATTTCATCTTTACTTGAATTCTCTACACAACAAAATCAAAGTATAAATGATTTGTATAATTCATATTTGTGTAATAACTTGAGTCAGGGATTTCAAAATTTGAATTCAATTCAAAATTCAAACGATTTTGATTATAACCCATGCCAATTCAATTTCGAACTTCAAAATGAATTTCAAACTCAAAATGAAAATGGAAACAATGAAACTTTTTAAATGAATTTGGCAATGAGAATAATCTTAACCACGTTACGATTGAAAATCTTTGTTCTCAACAATTTCAAAGTGAAAATCCTCATTTTAATAACTATATTTTGAGCAAATGGACGAAATTTACAATGATCACACAGATTTGTTGATTTAAACAACATGATAAACAAAATCAAATCCTAATGTATGACGAGTCAAGTGATAATCCACCTTTTACCCAAATCGACGATTTTCAAATAATAACTTTTGAAATTGAGAACGAAAATCTTAACGATGTTGTTGAAAATTTGGTAATCGGCTTGGATTTCAATTCTTTTGAGGGTGAGAAACGTGATTTAAAATTCGATCTTCCTTTTTCTGATTTCGAAAATTTGAATGCAACAACTTTGGATTTGAACTTGACATATGCAATGAAGTTGTTAATAATTCAATAAAGAAAACGAATTTAATGAACACGAAATTTTTGGACTTTTTGAAGACTAGTTGTCTAGTTCTGAGGAGGAAGATTTAAGTCACCATTTTGATTTTGAAATAAATAATTTTGAAGAAATTTTCAATGGTAAATTTGAATTTAAAAATGGTGAAAATAAACTTAAACTTCAACAAATCGTTCTATCTACACCAAAAATCATTGAAAATAAAACAACTCATATGACTTTTAATAAAACGACATTCGTTTTTCTGAATCAACACTCAACTTTGAAAGCTTTTACGATTTGGTTTTCTGCACTTAAGCTATGTCTCGCATACTTGGCGAGACAAATGAATCGGTTTTTGGAAGACATTTCATTTATTTTTTGACGATTTACTTTCTGATATCATGTAAATAATCTTTTCATTTTCTTGTAAGTATAGGTTATATTTTTTTCCCTTCCGCTTAGGTTGACTGTGGGCACACAGTCAAAATCAAGTGTGGGGGGAGTCTCATCTTCTTTTTGATTTCGTAGTTTATTGTACATTTCTTTTCAAACACAAAAAAATCTCAAAAAAAAAGAAAATATTTTAAGCATTTTTGATTTATTTTTAAAAGGAACACTACAGGATAAATATATGGATTTGGTTAATTAATTTGAATTTTTTGGAAATTTATTTGTCTTAACAAAAATAAAGTTTGATTACAAATGACGATGGTTTAACTAGTATATAAGAAGATTCATACGTGTTAATTATGAAATACATCCTAATTGAAAATCTTTGTTTTAAAAAGTGGTGATTTAAAGTAAAGACGTAACATTTTTTTGTCTTCTAAGTTAAATGGTGCTAAGATGATAGTGTGAAACTCTCTCTTCCAAAAAAACAAAAAAAAAATTCTTGTATATATGTGTAGTTTCTAATAAACACCTAGAGTCATATGTTCACTCACCATGCTTTGTACCCTTCTCACGTAAGCCCGAAAGGAAATGCATGATTAGTATATTTGGCATCAATTTATCTGAGTTAGGTGTGTGTGTATAAAATTTATTTTACTAATAACGCTCACAATCAATAAGTGTTCACACTTGTGTGTTCACTCGCCACACGCTATATTCCCCTCACACCAATCGGCAAGGCAGTGCATGAGTAATTTATCTGGCCTCCATTTATCTGAGTTAGGCATGTGTAAATATTATTAATATTAATAAAACTTTCAGATAAAAAATTAGAGAGAGTAAGAATTTGAAATCCAAGCACTATTTTAACTTATTTGATTTGACTTGTTATTGAAAAGAAATGAAAATACCACTTTGATAAACTTTGATAATCGACTAAGGATCTAGTTCATAATTACACTGTGTTATTAATCGAAACAATGACTTAAACATAGTATATTTGTTATGATAACTTTATTTTTGTTGGAAATTTTGACGAGTAAATGACTTAAATTTTCAAGATAATGGCCAAAACTCATATTTATCTTATTTGTGTCCATTTAAAAGTAAATCTTTCATTTGTAAATATTTCCAAAAACTTGCATTCATCTTTTTTAAATAAATCTTTCATTTTGTAAATATTTTCATCCTGCATTTGGATTTTGTGGGTAGTATCCGCTAAAAACCCTCATGAGACAACACTCGTCCTACTGGAGACGCCCAGAGGTTTAACGGCTTGTTGATAATATGCTCAATGCAATCGTGCTCTCTACGAAAACGGATTTATCTTAATTTTCTTTATTCGAGGACAAATAAAAAGATAAGTGTGGGGGTATTTGATGTGCATGTAAATGTGCATATTTTGACCATCATATTTAATCTATTTAAATTAAATAAATGATCATATTAGGCGTTTTATCTTGTTTAAACCAAAATTCAAATTATTTCCAAATTGTCACATATTCATCTTCATATATAAGCAAAATGAACATTTTGTGCACTCATCAATTTGTGAAAATTTACTTAGAAGTTTCTATGTTGTTTTTTAGGAATTTTAGTGAATTTTACAAGTGGTTTCATGAAGATATATGCATGCACAACAAAGATACAAAGGAATGAAGATGGAAATAATTCATAGTCATGGATTATGGATGACCCCACCTACCCACATTCCTTCATGTACAATTTAGAAGCTAATCTACATGCTAATTGCCATTACAGTTTCATCCACACTTAATGAGTGATTATTGGAGCTAATGATTACTTGGCCACCACACTTCCTAGGAGGGTAGTTTGGGTAGTTTCCAAAAAAGTGGATTAGAGTTTTAAACTTGTATAAATACCCCTTATGTTTCACATAACCATTCTCTCTTCTCTTAGGCTCTCTTCTTTGGGTTCTCTTCTCTTTAGTTTAGTTTAGATTCATAAATAAAAGAAAGCTTTCTTTCTCTTTTCATGGCTACTTAGACATTTTCTCTTTATGTAATTTTTTTATGCAACTTTAATACATGTTCTTTTCCTTTTCATGCTTATTTACTTTCATGTTAGTGGTGTAGATTTATTTTTCATGCAAGTAGGATAGTTTTTCTTTACTTTGCACTCTTTTTCCTTTTCTTTTTCTTTCATGTTGTGTGCTACAATTGTTGATATGATAACTAATATGAGAGGCTAAGCCCCTTCAATTTATGGGTAATGAAGCTCTCTAATCATGTAGCTTCAACATTGTGATCATTTATGTTCTCTTTTTGTGCTTAATGGAAACATTTGAAGTGGTTTAATGATGTTGTTTAGCTTTGAATTTGATAGTCTATGTTGTTCATGATAAATAGAATATGCTTAAACAAAGAAAACGCAAATTGCTACTTCATCTAAATATGGTTATGGAAAAGAAATGAATGTTGAAATTAAAATTTGATGGCTTATATTTCTAAACAATGGCTAATATTCCATGGTTAAAATAGATTTTGTTTTCAACTTTGTTGCCATATTTCATGAGAGTTAAATGTGTATTAATGGTTGTGTTATAGTTTGATGGTTTATATTGGGCTAATTAATCGCACAAATATATCATACTTATCATAAGTACATCAACTAATTTCACTAAAAATTAAAAGAGAGATCATAACTTCATTTTATTGATTTATGTGATCTGCAGAGTGGAAATTACCTCTAGATTGTGTC